>JARFIZ010000202.1:7219415-9625887 GCA_036325965.1 Sinopyrophorus schimmeli
ATTGTTGGATTTAAAAAGAAAAGAGTAATGTAGCCAAATTAAACAACGTAGTTATAGGGTCATTCCATATGAAATCAACAAATGGGGTGTGCCGCATGATTTTTAATTTTAATAAAAAAAATTGTAGATGATCTTTGTGGTGTCAGAAACGCTAAACCACCACCATTTATTTTTTTTATTGTATAACTTCTGAACAGTGCCCATCCGAAGTCAAAAATTGGGTCAATTTCATACTTGTACATAATGGACTGTAGCTTTTTATTTAGAACAGGTATTGAAATGGTTCTTTTTTTATTTGAAAGGGTCATAAATGTGCATTTTATATAATACAATAAAATTGAACTAAAACAATTAGGAACAAGATAGTGACCATCCGACATTTCCACAATTTTTTCTCATTTTTACGATATTTGATTGGACGCTGTGTCAACCCTGTTGCATATTAAGAGTTGTTTTTTTTACAATAAAGTACTAACCCTTGTGATGCAGTGACATAATTATAATTGTTCTAGAATAAAATCTTCTACGAAAAAAAAATGGTGAACATTGATAATTTCGAAAAAAGCTCAACTTTGACCCTAAAAAAACCTATGTTGGGGAAAAAATAACAATCTGAAATTTTCAGGAAATATAGTCTATATCTTCGTTAATTATGTCCAATTAGTGCCGTTCTGTTATTTCCATCCCTTTAGGAAATATGATTTTTTTAAAAGTGCTACTTTTACAAATAAATAAGAAAATAATCTGGGAGTTTGACAATTTATAGAAGTTTTCTAACTTATTTAAACTATTAGAATTATGTCAATTTATGATAAAATTAATCAAATAAATAGGAAATAGGAAATAGGAAGCGTGGCGCAAGTAGTTTAGTGTTTGGCTGCTGCGCTAGCGAGGTGGATTCGAAGTGATTCGAATCCCCGCGCTGACCATCAAAAAATTTCACGCTCCTCTTCTCTTCGCAAAGGTTGAGCACCGGGCAAGAGTAAAACTCCTCGAAAAATTTCCCTAGAAATTGCCGTGGTTCGGAACCCACGTAAAACTGTAGGTCCCTTGAATCTTTGAAACACGACAACATTCACAACAAAGTTTCAAGCGGGGAAATCGCCTACACCTGGACACAGGTATAAAAAAGGCAAGATATATATATATGAAATTGACCCAATTTTTGACTTCGGATGGCCACTGTTTAGAAGTTATACAATAAAAAAAATAAATGGTGGTGGTTTAGCGTTTCTGGCACTACAAAGATCATCTACAATTTTTTTTATCAAAATTAAAAATCATGCGGCACACTTTTTAATTCTTTGTTGATTTCATATGGAATGACCCTATATTCACATTCCAGCGAAAAGTGCACATTTTTCCGAGACTAAATTGGACATTCGGTTTTTAAGTAAGGCTACATAAAACACCTATTCTTCAATTTACACGTCACTTGTTTTACAAAATTTCGCTTTTACACGGTTTACAAAATATAATTCTAAAAATTTTTAAGAATAAAAACTATTTAAAATCGACATTTTTCTATACAAAATGTGTATTTTGAATTATTTTTTAAAACAATTACCTTACATATTATGTTCTAAAAATAACTAACCAATGTATGCATATTTTGCTTTGTTTTCGATTAACATGCTTTTCCATACAGAAAATTATAATTTCGATTTACAGGGTTTTCTCCGGAATCTATGTCCACGTATATCAGGAGATAGATTTTTTTTTAAAGAAGGCGCAGTAACATGGTTTGGAAAACTCTGGTCTAGCTATACACAAACGCAAGGTAAGCAACATAACACGTGGTTTTATTTCATTTCGTTACGCCAAAAAAGTATAATTTCGCGCCGGTTTTTTTTGTAATAATATTTACAAAGATATAAAAGGTGTCCGGAAAGTAAAGATACACGATTTAATAACAACTTTCTGACGTGAAATAGGATCGATTATATGAAATATATCTTGATGCAAAAAGTGCATTCTGAAGAAGTTATAGCGCATTAAATGCGAAAAAAAGTATTATACTAATGGAAATAGTCGAAAAACAATACAGCAGATAGCTAGAAGAAATTGGTGCAACCACATTGAGTTGTTGAATTCTTTAAAGTGAGTCAAGTAATGTATGTGTATCAGAAAATACTTGAAACATTACTGCATTATGTAAAGAGCACTGGCGGCGAATTTTATTTAAATGCTTTTTTTTATTATAATATTTTGATTATTAAAAATTTGGGTTATATAACAAAAAATGATGATACGGAATTTAGTTTTCATAAGAAAATGTACTTGTTCCAATGTTGAGATAAAATTTAGTACCGTTAATCAGCAAAGCATACCACGAACTGATTTGTTTTATCACGTTATTATTTATCAAATTAATATCAATGTATTTTGTAACAATAACTTAATTTATTTCAAAGAACGTTATTACATTTTATTGGAAGTTCAAAAAAGCTTTTCAAAATTGGCAACTGTACCTGCAGTTTTGTCCAATATGGAAAAACTGCGCCGTCTTTAAATCCCTTTTATCTTTATTCTTCTTTTCATCTTAATGACATAATTTTAAAGCAAGATATCTCGAGTTAAACGGGTCCTATTTGAACTTACAATGCTATGACTAAGCAGTTTTTTAAATTTTGAAAGTCTTTTTCACAGTGACGGACGAGGGAAGAAGGGGCGCTCCAGGACCTCTGATCGAGGGGGCGGCCAAATATAAAAAAGTTCTTCTTTTTATCAATCATTACATCTATATTTTTTATATTTGCAAAATATACACTATAAATACATTAATTTCCGAGCAGACCGATAGCCTCATTTAGTTTTTCTGCCCCGGGCCGCCGACAAACTTAGCCCGCTCATGCTTTTACAGGCGACGAGTTTTTAAGAAATACAGTATGTACTGATACAGTTGCAATTTTGCAGCGATGTTAGTGCGTTTCCGCCGCAGTTTAGGCCCTAAAAAGGTAAGTATAGATGTAATTTAAAAGAGCAACTTGTTAGTTCAATTTTAAATGATTGTAGCCAAAAATAAGTGTGCATTTTTCTCGGTTTCGTTCCGTGTGAAATTCTTCTGGGTTTCATGTTTGTGCATTTCGTCTAACCAATATAAATGATTTTAATGTGCTTCCCCGAGTGTTTTCTTAACTGATATTATGTTGTATGAGTTTGTTAAAAAAAGAGATTTAATATTAAATTTAACACCAAAAAGGTTGAGAAATTTTGATAAAACATTAACAAGCATTAATTGTTAGTTGTATTAATTCCTTGTTTTTGTTTAATTAGACTTAAGAGAAATATTTAGAAATACATAGAGACCAGGCAATTGTTAGATAGGTGCATATCAGGTTGAGGCAATTCGTTATGGAACACCTCATAAAAGTGACTGTAACAAAAAATTGGTGAGATGTTTGTTACTGACAATTTATTACAAATTTTTGTGTTGGTCAAAAGATTTTATAGATATCTAATTTTAGTTTTTGGTTTTAAATGATAACCACTGTACACCGATAGGAATAGTCATCAAAACGTATAATTATAAAATTATTAAGTACTTGTAACATAAAATAAATGTACATTTCCGCAAAGTTTGATGCGTGTAAGTTGACGAGTCGTAAAATATTTTTTTTATTGGAAAGTAAATTGAAAAGTTCTGGCCTAATGTAAAATAAACAATCAAAGAGTTATAAGTATCAGAGTTTTGACATCTTTATAAAAACAATTTTTAATCTACGTATTTTTACTATTAATTATGAATCAAATTTGTAATGCAACATATTTTTTGTAATAATAAAATAGTTAACTCTTACATAAAAATTGATATTATCCCCCCGAGATGAGATGTAAATTTCGAAAAGCTCAAATATCGTTTTTCTCTTCAACCAATTAATGCAACAAACAAAGTTATTTGCCCATGTTTTATTCGGCGAACATTTTTACATGTAATTAATACAATTCTAATAACAAAGCACATATTGACTTTTGTTCATGTATTGTGTCGAATAATTTTGAGTTAAAAATTTGGGTAATAGCCTTCGAAGTAATGATGCATATCAAAAATATTTTACTATGCAATAGTCAGAAAGATTTAAAAATTGCTTATTACGACCACACACATCTTACTTTAAAATTTAAATTTCGCCCCCAATTTTTACAATGTTATCAAGTTGATGACGGAAAAGAATTTTGTACCTACGAAATTATCTTTAGTATTTCAATGTGTAATGCACTTGCAAAATTATTTTTAAAAATAGCAAAAACAAAGTGTTTCTGGCTAACCACGCATTGATAAAAACTTCGTCTCATTTGTCAAACGATCAAATTTAAATAATTCTAAAATCTAAAATAAAAACAACCAAAAATGTAACTTTTCCTTGAATAATAAATGATATTCAAAAATCATCATGTTTTTATTAATTATAACCGATTATAAAAAAGACGCATCATAAGTTACGTATGTTTGGTTTTAAAAAAATTTTAAGTGTAGTTTTCTGGGTTTCTTTGCCAACTTCCTACGAACATATTCATGCAATAACAACAAATCTAAAGTAAATTTAGTTATATAATTGAAACTGTTAATTATTTACTTATCTATTGTTTTTTAAGTTTTTTGTATTTACATATCAATAAAATTTTAAATACATTATTTAATTAATAACAAAATGCTTAAATTGAGATGTAAACAGTTTGATTCAAAATTATTGCAACAAATAAAATGTTCTATAAAATACTGACGATAACACAAAATTAAGATAAGAAATATAAAAACATTGGTACTATAAACCAAACGAAACATTTAAAAATATATCTGTAAGTAAAAATACCTACTTTACAAGTTTTCATTCTTCAAAAACGCAAATTTTGTGTCTTGAAACAGGCACAAATTGAATCAAACAAATCGTATAAATATTAAATAAAAGTAAAAACGCAACTTTCACTCCACATAACAGCATTAATCAATAGAAAATTCGGCAATTAATTGCATACCATAAAACCAGTTAGTCTTATCTTTTTTATTAGTTTTAGATTACCAAAATAAAGTACCAAGTGATAAAGTCCTACCATTTGTCAATCACCTCATATTTTCTCATACGTGGACTACTTGCGATAAAAATTGCAAAAACAGCCACAAGTCGAGCTTTAATAAGGGAAAATGCTACCTTATCAGATCATCATTGCATCCTTTATTATTGATAAGTTATATTTTCAAATTCAACAGACACACACTTTTAAAGTTCTATATTCTTTTCCTTTATCGTTATCCAAGATTCGTAAATTATAATGTTTATCATTTGAATGGCGTTTCCAAATAAAAATTAATTTTCTTAATTTTAAAATAAAATTGAAATTGATAAATAGATTAAAGATAGCTATCTATTGATATTACCTATAATATACCTACAATCGTTTATAGGTATAGATTATTTAAAGTAAAAATGGAGTTTCTAAGGAAATTTTTGAACTAACCAACATAAAAATGTAAAATTTGTTGCTAAAAATGTCATTTTGTCAAAATATATAATATGTATTAAAATACATACTATAAAATTTATTATTACGTTAGATAACCTTCATTTAGAACCTTGATTGTTGTTACTCCAATACCACAATTTAAATACGATTAAGCATTCCAATTGGTTAATTTACGAGATAACTATGGTTACTAATTACACTATCCAATCAGAGTCGATATAGATACAGTGGAGTTCAGATATGGCGAACTCCCTTATAATAAACGATACTTTAACTACTAAACACATTTTTCATGCAATCTATATTTTAAAATAAAATAGCGTATTTTACTTTATTAAAATGGAACACTAAAGAAACATAAAGAACTTAAATTTTTCTTTTACAGTAAATCTCCGATATACTCACTAATTTGAATGCATTTTTCAAGTTCGCTATATAAGAACACTGTATTTAAATTATTATATTTCAATATAGTGCATGAAAAATCCTTTGGCAAATACTAATTTACAAAAACTGGATAATTAAATAGAAATAAATAACTTTTATATTCTTGACATATAAAAAGATATAACACATGTAAGTAATAATACTAATTAAAATTCTAAACGAAAATATATTGAATATAATAAATTAGTATCATGCCTATAAATGATAGACATAAAGGTATGGATCTTCCTGGTAAAGCACATAAAAGCCATTTTTCGAAAAATACCAAGTCAAAAATACGTAATTCCAATTTGTTTAAATATAATTTTTATTTTAAATATCGTGTTTGAGAGAAACTTTCGTCATTTCTAATTGTTTGCAAGTTCAGTTAAATTTGATATAATTTATCGTTTTTTCGTAATGCTGAATTGGTTTTTTGTTGTAAAAATTTATTTAAAAAACAAAAAAAATATTTAAATTAAGAACAGCATCTCTTAATAATTTTTATTAGCAAGTATTATTGTATTGTTAATTACTTTAGAATTTTCTAAATGTTGATAGTTTTTAAACACGTAGTTAAAAATTAAAAACGACTGTTCAACCAAAAAGATAAGGGTTAAAAGATTGCTGATTTCGTGAATTTCTTCTAGCAGAAAGGAGTGATTATAAAAAAGGGTTCTGTTTCTTATATTCGCCCTTTCTTAGGATTATATAAATTGCGATTTCAAATCTGTTTCGTTTTTATGAATATTCGAAAATACAAGAATTAGATAATTTTTAAATTGCGTTATTGTAAAAAACTTGGAAATCTTTCCCATCATCTCTTCAATTATAGGTTATTATTTATCCAATGTCTTTCATTTTATAAGGCCGTGTATCACCAATGTGTTAAAATTTTAAAGACATTTACACAGTTAATAATTTAAAAAATATTTTTTTAAATAATTTGTATACTCTATGATCCTTAATCAGAAAAATTTAACTTGAAGATTCTAGAAAACGCGTGCAACAACATCGAATTTGAGAATAATCTCCAAGGAGGTAAATCCCTTAAGATACTAATTTAAATATTCAACAGAAAAGTAATTCCCTAAATGTAACACAATTATGTTGATATCAAATTAAACAAAAAAAAATACATAAAGTCCGTAGTAATTAATTGAATTCGTAATAAAATAAGTACCTGAAAGCAAATATCAAATCATTAATATTTTCGTTTAAACTTATCAATGGAGCTTTTAAAATATCTGAATTTTAAATTAATTAATAGTTTATTCAAGTATTATTTCGTATAAATTATGAACATCTTTCGATTTTCTTCAAAAAAATCTTTTACGCAAATTTCAATATTAAAATATCTTAAACGGCTATAAAAAACTTCAAAAATTACAGGTGTCTTAAAATTCGATAGAAGAAATAGATAAAATTAATATTTACATATTTTTTTTTTCCAACGAGCATCTAACTCGATTTTAATCAAAACAATGCTTTATAACTGCAAACTACAAATATAATTTGTCTAAAAGTCCGAGGCCCAACTGGAGCCCCCATGCAAATTAACATCTCCTATCAACAAACCGAAGAACCGAATTTAAATCAACTTCCCAACAATACGATTAAACTGCAAAATACGATCATATTAATTTGGGAAAGATTTTGGACAAATCGGTTTCCCATGCGAATATGTGCCACATTATGACTTCCGTTGTATTTTTGCAGTTACATCTTTGCAAAGGCTTTTTGCAACAACTTCGAACACGTGTGTCGTAAAATGAGTCATAATTACCGAACTGTTTTCCAAAAAACCCAAGGTCAATAATGGGTTATTATACCAAAAAAAAAGAGCAGCTTGGCGCAAAAGCGGTTGGGCGATTTGGCTGAAACAACGAGTTTAGTAGAAATAGGATGAAATTTAAAAGACCTAATCAATGAATGATTGTTTCTTTGGCCTTCATTCGGCGACATCGATGGTACAGCAACGGTATCACATACAGGTCACGGAAATTTCTTTTTCAAAGGTCCCCGTCGTACGCATCAAATTCATTAGAGAAGTATTAAGGCTATTGTTGATATTGAGCGCGTTAGAAGGCGCAAAGGCAGTAATGGTGTATCGTTTTTAATCTTGCGTAAATATCCCCCAACAGGTTACATACGCACAATTCGATGGCCTTAAACGCAAGGCCACACGATCAGTTAATAGCAGCGCTCGCGGCGTGGCATTACTTTGGTACGGATGCGAATGCGCAAAACACGTAGATACGTTCTTTCGTATTTCCTTCAAAACAATCTTAACCCATTCAAAAAAAAAGTAACCAAAACGCGTTACGAAAAAATAAGTAATGCGTCGACTTATGAATAGGACGCGGCGCAAAGATTGGAGGTGTTCTTAAATTAAGTTTAAATGCAATTTGTTCGCTACCTTGTACTTTGTATATAAATCTAAACGAATAATGAACACAGTACGTAGTGGTGGTATCTATCACGTATTATAGTTGCACATTATATTATTACGCAACCAATGATCGAACACAAACACTGCAACGTATGCTTTTTAGCAAAAAGTATCCGTTACGCATCAGCATTGCACAACACGGTCATAATACTAACTCGACGGTTGGACGGGCTATCTACAACTACACGCAGTTACACACTCTTCACGCACTATCGCAGATTTCATACTGATCCGACCACTTGGAACCGAATTTTTCGGCGCGAATTTAAAAAAATTAATTCGCTGAATACTCACGATATACCTCCACGATGCATAGCTCTCAAGTGCAATTAAACGAGGCCAACCTGCTTTCGTAATAGCGCTGTAAATAGGTCGCATTAGATATGAATGCATACATAAAACCGACTTCCATACTCCACTACGATTTTTATTTTGCGTTTCAATGCTAATCAGCAAATTCGTTTGGTTAGTTTTACACACCGACAATAATCAGATTTTACTCTGTTTTAAAACATATTTTTTTTATAATTAGTTTTGTTTTTAAAAAATGCTGTTTTCGAAGCTGCTATTAGTAATAATATAACAAAGGTCAGCGTTTTATCGAATATGTTGAGTTCGGACCAAGGCTCAATTTAGTAGTACGAAAGTTAGGAAATGGATGAAATTGTGAGAATGTAGTTCAAGCGCATTTTTCTACTATTTTTTATGTATCAAGTTGTAAAAATTCGGTCATGTGTATTAAGAATCAAATTAGAATATTGAGACGAATTCGATGATAATTAATGGAGAAATAAGAATTCATTTTTGAGAGCTTTTATGAGTTGCTGATTGTTTGAGTTATTTTTTTCTTATAACAAAATTAAAGAGTTTTTGTTTATGTTGTTTATGCTCCGATTTCTTAGAGGTTCTTTTATAATTATTTATAATTATTATAAGTATTGATATTATTTTTTTATCTTTCTTAATATAAATTAATTATTACTTATTAAGAATAATTTACTTAAAATTTGATTGAAAAATGTTTTGAATATAAGAAAATAATCCAAAATATTTGATTTAATGTGTGTTAAAATTGTTTAGAAAAAATATGTAACATGGAATTTCTGATTTATATAATAAATTAAATAATTGTAATAAGAAATGTATTTAATAATAATTTGTTTAATTCATTTGTGCGCAAAATTAAATGTTATTAAAAGAACGCTGCGATTCTATTTGTCTTTAATTAGAATTATCCATACCCAATACACTATAATTTAAATATATTTTGCAGAAACAATAAAAATCGTGTTTCAAAAAATGCATTGCACAAATTCGATGATTTATAATATTAGTTCAACTGGCGACTCCTTCGCCGTATGAAATAATAAAATGCATAAATATTTATTTTTATTTTTTGGCCGTTTTTTGGTAAAGATATATAAAATAATATTATGAAGCGTCACAATATGATTTCTGTTAGCTCAGTGGTCAAGAAATTTTGCACATACGCCTACCAAGTATAAAATATATAGTTTATACATATGTATTAATAGGCGACAAATGTACTTTTAAACAATACTTCATTATAAAAATTTGTTACTTTATACACATATTTTAATAATGTTGAAAAATCAGAAAACTTCTAATTGTAAGCAAGACGATACAATTCCTGAATGAAAATGACTTGTCTTACAACTATAAGATGAGAAAAACAGAAAATAATCTTTTTTCATTGTCTTTGTTCTGTCACAAACACATACAGTGATTATCATATTTGAGCATACACCTTAATAGCAAATACTTTATTGTCAATACTACCTAAAAGAAAAAATTATTGGGTTTCTTATCAATTCCATTCAATTCATAATACATTATCAAACATAAAATAATAATTTGTAGATTTTCTTTGTGAAAGTTATTTTTTTAAGTTATATTTTAAATTTTAGCCACAAATGTCCGATTAGGACAAGTCCGGTGTCTGAGAAGTTTTTCAGTAATTTTAGTCTATTGGACAATAACCATTCCTTTAATCACGTGCACCCTATCTTTGCGTCGTTATCCTATTGAAACTAAAATAAGGACGGCAACTCAACTTTGTAAGTCGCATCCCTAAAATTATTTTTAAATACTTGTGAATATTGCAAAAATTGTAGAAAGAATAAATTCTAAATTACCTGAGTCGTTTGCAACCATCCACCCCACAATATTCACAATAATGTATTTGCCATTAAGGTGTATACTCAATTATGAGAGTAACTGTGCATCTGTTACCCTCTTGGCGTAGAAACGCCCATACATATATAAAAGTCAAATATCATTCATTCACTGACTGCCTCGTGACAAAATCTTCGGAACAATAAACCTTACAAACTTGGAATTTCGTACACATGTTCCTCTTGACTTCTAAGTGTTTGCTAAAAAAGTATTTTTCGAAACCCGATTTTTAAAAGTGCGAAAATAATTGTAAAAGATTGAAGGGAAATTTCGAAAAAATCGGCGCCAAAATTCGGGACGAGCAACTAATTAATAACAATAGCCAAACTAGACGGTAAATCATTAGGATTCTTTTTCTGGAAATTTAATCAACTATTACTCCACAATATAGTTGCGATTTATCAAAATCTGACGACTAGTTCGAATTAAAATGAAATCTTTTATCCAATAACCTAAATTTTAATTTTTTTTTCAGCTTTGAGATGGTAAAATTTATTTTAATTGGTCGCATTTTATAGGTAGGGTGAGTGTACCAGTCCCAAACCAATTAAGGACAAATTTCGACTTTGAAATGCTCTGAACTGGTATGTAGTTTTAACGTAGAAATTTATATATAAAATTGTTTATTGTTTACTAACGCTGCAATATTGATAAATTATTTGAATCTAAATATTTAAGTTTTTTCGTGAACAATATCAAAAACGGGAATGCACCTAAGGTTGACCACTGCGCTCATAGCTCTTAAATAAACACTAAATTTTTAAAATAAGTTTGGAACGTTGTTAACATTCTAGGCCACGTAACAAAACAGTCGAATTCTTCAAAAATGCCCGCCATTTCTTAATTTATTCAATCGAACATGCGAGTGGTCAACTACTGGTACCTGGTTTGGGACTGGTACACCACCCTATTACTCTTAACCAGAAAACGCTAAAATTTAAAAAAAAAATCTGAAAAAAATTTATAAGTCAATAACCTTAAAATATTTAATATTTAATAGAAAAAAATAAATACAGTCGAACCTCGATAAGTTGAAGTTGAAGGGAAACTAAAAATAATTCGAGTTATCAAAATTCGAGTCATCGATATAAACATATTAACGTTGAAATAGGAAAGTCCTAGTAAAACAGGTTCGAGTTATCAAAAATTCTGCTTATCGAGGTTCGATTGTAATTGAAAATAAATACTTTTAAATAAATATAAAACATTATAAAAATTAAAACAAGTTAAGTACAAGTAAAATAACTTTAAAAAGAATTAAGAAAAAACATAATTAAAAACAATTTAGTACAAATTAATTTAATTACCTCTTTCTGCAAGTTTTTAAACTTCTTGCCAGATTATTTTTTACTAACTTCATTATGTAACAGTAGAACAAAAATTAATTGTTTTCATCTCGAAATAATCAACAGAAACATAAAAAAGTAGAAAAAAGCTCACGATTTTCATATCGTTGTATAAAAACCAATAACATAAAAAGATAAATTGTGTTTCAGATACACAGGTTTTTTTCACTGGATATAATAATTCCATTTCAGAAAAAAAAATTGTTTTTAAAAAACAATTTAAATAATGACAAAATAATGCAATTTCTGTTTAAGAAAAAAGAAATTGCAATAAAATTCAAGTTCTTTGATCAACACAACAAATTAGTATGAAAATACCTTTAGTTCATAAAAATGCTTGTTTCCGTTTCAAATAAGTGAAAGGAATGTACTATCACTATGAAACAAAATTGGAAGAAAAGGAATACCGAAATGAACTGAAGGATAATACAGTAAAATTATATTAAATTGAGACAGACACAAAAGTTAGCTATGTGTATTTCGACGTCTTCAATAAAATAGAAGATAAATTGTATTAGTTTAATAGAAGATATCTTGAAACTAAATAAATGCTATGTATTCCTAAATTCTTTGTTCTTAAAAATTCTTAAAGGGCTACGACCGAAGTTAAATTAATTTTTTATCTAAACTTGAGTTACGTAAACTAATTACAAATGAGATTAGAGTTACATGATGAATTTAAAAGATATTCACATCAATAATTATAAATATAAACACGCAATTTTCTCATTGAACTAGAACAAGATTTGCTTTGTCACTCGTACTATAGCAAATGCATAGAATCCATAAAAAAACTTCAAAAAACTATTTAACGAAGGTTTTTCATTTGAAATTATTATGATCATGACTAATGGATGTTTAAATTAATTCAATAAAATTACAAAAAGTTATTATTCGGTCAATCATTACGTACCACCTTCATATAAAATAAACAATGATAATTTTTTTTATGTAAACAATTTTAAGATCAGGTAACCACCAATTGCTCAATTGATATTGATCACATTGCCAATAAAAAAATCATTCAAAAAATTTAGTGATTTTTAGGTACAGTAGGACTTCGACTATCCGTGCCTCGATCAACCGTTCGCTCACTGAACCGTGCGGTACCTGCATGCCCATTACTCCTTTATCCGTTAAACGGTGTTTTTTTCACAAACATTTAATTATGATTAAAATTTTATTCTTATTTCATTATGTTTATTCGTTTATTCAATTATCAGTATTTTTCGATTATCCGACCAAGCCGATCGCAAGATTAGCATTGATAATCGAGGTTCCACTGTATTTTCAAAATTGTTTTTGGAAAAAAGTCCTAATTGATTTCATATTTTAAAATAAGAAATAGTAATTTAGCAAAAAGAAAAAGTATCAGTAGAGTAGTCAAACAACCACTGATTGTACTCACCTTTTGAACTAAACAGTACCTTCAAGAAATATGTATGTACATAAATGCATATTAAATATACAAAATTTTAAATGGAGTGTACATGTGTATATATAAAAGCAGGAAACGAGATAACGATTAAGGTAACAACCATTTATATCAATGAAGTTATTTTTTGCATAAAAGCGTTTATTTTTTAAATATTGATCGATCAGTTGCATAGATGCTATGTTGGTTAGTAAAATAAATCGTTGTTACAAATGTAAGTACGCAGTTTGTGAATAAAAATTTAGTTAAAACCAAGTTCAAATTTATGAATTTTGTTTGTAATGGTGTTAAATGCGTAGATATTTAATGAAATGCCCATAATTATATGCATTTTTGTATTTTAATCAATTATTAAATTAGCCAAGCTCTACTTTTTAAAATATGATTATCCTCTTAATTATTTTCCAGCAACGTAAACAAAAACATAATTATTTTAGAAATATGTACGGAGTTCTCTATAATTTTTTAACGATTTTTAAATGGATATAAATAACAGGAATAGAGTAAGGTATAATTGTGAAAAGAATGTGCATCTTGATTCTCATAAGTGAGAAGATTCTCGCTTTGATTCATTCTTTCATATAAAATTTAATAATTACCATTGCTTACTAATCTTTAACTACGCAGCGTATTAAAAAAATTAAAACAGGTTAAACAAAAAATAACCATATACAAACTGAATGAAATATGAATGAAATTTTGCAATGCAGATTTACTTTGTTTTAACTGATGTGATTGTAAATATTTTGTATTCATTCAATAATGAGGGTTACAAAATCTTAAAAAAAATAAATGAACGATAAGAACTGCCGGTCTATCTATCATTCACATACGTATTAACTTTTGAATGTTCTGTTGAATGAACAGGATCTTTTAAATTACCAATTTTTGGAGGTTAACTATCGTACTTTATATTCAAAAACCATTTTCACGCAACGTACCTAATCGGGAATAATGTTTCAATCTTATCAGTGGCTACGTTGATGGAAGATAGTAATAAAAAAAACGTGATTTTAATTAAGTTTGAAGAAATCTCAAAAAGATAAACTTCATACAAAAACAATCTACAATATATACTAATCTTATTAAATTTTGAACTAAATCATTTCTAAAGATACACTCAAATATTAAAAAGAATCGGACACCCACAAAATTTTAGTTATAGATGTTTTTCTCGCTTACAAATACGTTAAAACAATTTTTAAAATTCCACAATAAAGAAGAAAACTGATAAAGGAGCAAATATTAAAAATAAATTTATTTTACTAAAAAAATAAGTACTTATACATTTATAAACCAAAACAATATAGAAAACGAAAGATACAAAAGTATTCGGACATCAGTAATTATTTATACATGAAAACCAAAATATTTCAAAGTTGCGTTGCGATCTTCGATGCATAAACTCCAACAAAGTTTTTAATGTTTTGTTGTTTCTTTATGACCATAGTTCTTTTAATGTGCGCTTTGAATCTTACTTTGAAATGGGGTATTTTCTAACTTTTTTTAAAAATGTGCCCAGTCTCAATTTTTCTTGTCATTTTGTATGTGTTCCCATTCGAGAACAGTTTAAACGGCTACAAGTATATCTACCTATGTCGTACACGCAAAAAAATATCCAAATAAACCATTAGCCGATATTAAATTAAAGAAATTGAATTGCCAAGATTTTCTTCGATATGCTTCCCAACGATCCTAAAATTCTGTTAATACTAAACAGCATCACGACTTACAGTTTCAGGAGGCCCATCACAAAGCATAGAGATGTCTTACAATAGTTAATCTAAACATTTACCATATATCACAAAAAGATTAAAAATTAATTTATAAAAAAAATTTACAAATTATGTTGAATTTTATTATATTTACCTATTTGCTATGCGTTTTAAGATTTAAGAAAAAATCGCTATATAATATTATTCAAATGTTTTAAAAAGAACGAATATGTCGATGACTTAAATTTTTTCACACTATTGCATTGGAACATATCTGCCCAATACAAATTAATTTTAACTCAGAATATAATTAATTGATTTACAAATTTTTCTTAAAAAAGCAAGGTACGTATTTAAAGTAATAAATGCAACCTAATTATTTTTAAAAGGCATACTGCAAAGTATGTATGTATATATCATTTTTTAAGTTTTGTAAAAAATTGTATACATCGTATTTGAACAAAAACAATAGGTACTATACGACAAATAGTGAAATCAGGTCGATATTGCTAAAATAATTTCGGAGCAACAGAAATAAAAGGAAACTATAAAACTGTATAGATTTATGTAGATATGTTTTTATCGCTATCGTCGGTGAGCTTAGTAGATGTAGGACTGCAATAAAGGCATCGAAAACTATAAAATTAAACGAATTCTAACATACATAAGCTTCGCATTTTCTACTAAAATAGTTACATTTGCAACAGACTTGTATACCGCATTCGCACAGCTTGACAAATGTTCAACATTTATCTCTGTTCTGTCCTAAAGCATGCAGAGTATTGCAAACAATAATTCGTAACAAGCTAAAGGCACACTGTTTTACTCTTTTGACCAAAGTTCTACGCGACGTAACTTTTTTTTAGAATCCTAACAAATGGAAAAAAAATGACTATTATATTTGGCGAATTTATTTTTTTTGTAAAAGAAGTAAGCGTTGGGCTTTATATTATTAAGAAATTGTTGGTCTAAAAATAAATTTATGTAATGTAAAAACTACAAACACGTAATTATAAATAATTGGTATGATTCCAATAATAACATCATAAAACTCAAGTTTAATTATTTAGTAACCCTTGGGTCATTAACATCTACAAACAGCACGTTATATTTTAGTTTTTCAACGTTAAATAATTCTCAAGTATTTATAAGGAAAATTGAAATTTATTCGAGAAATAGAAATTGTAATTTAAAAACGAGGATTACCTTTAATCCTTTCACCCTTGTTACAAAATCAAATCTAAATTGTAATACGAGGTATTGATTACGGGCGTTACCAATCCAAAACCCGTACGCACTTTTCGGAAACAAGTTTTTTAAATTACGAGATACCTCAAACAGCTGCTTTTTCACTACATAAATTCAGAAACTGAGGAAGTACTTCTGTTATTACAGTTCAGCAAAATTAAATGCGCGGCTAATGCATTTTATTCGCAAATCCTCGATTTTGTATCAGGTATTTAACGCACGAATTTTACTCGTTTTTAAAATCTGTTTTCTTATTACACACCAACCAATTAGTACGATATCCAATCTTCCTTATTTTCTTTGAAATGTTGAGCGCTTATAAATTAAATTACTTCTTAGTTTCCTTCAAAAAATAAAGAAATTCGTCTCAAAATTCATTATAAAAGAAATTTAATTAAATGCGTGTGTCATTTTATTTAATAAAAATTTCAATTTTGGATTTTTCTGCGTAATAATACATTATTAAAATGTTCTATGAAAAGAGGTCTAATCATTTTTTGAAAGTATTCGTACTTCAAATTCAACTTTTATTAAATTACAAAATCTGCTATTTTATCGTTCACTATACTTCAACCAAAACTAAATTCAACCAATTTGAAATATTTAAATATGGTTTGGTAAAAAAGATTTTCTTCAAGTAATGCCGTAGTTGGAAAATCATTTTGTACGAGTTTATTATTTCTCAGACAGCGGTTAAAGCATAAAAACATTTAACGCAGCTCATCTTATTCCAGCTTTTTACTTCCGGGAACTTAATGAATAAAATGTGTATAAATTAAATAACACTATTATAACCTTTAAATTATATTTTTCTAAATACCTAAGTAATGGAATGTAATCTACAGGGTTTCCAGAATACACTTAGTTATTTTAATTTTCAAATTTAAATTTGTACTGACCTTTTTTTATAATTATTGGTACAAATTTGGTGTTTTATGGGCCAAAAACGAATTACGCTATTTTTTGGTACTGCCATTTATAATTTCACTTACAATAAAATTTTTGAAGGTTTTCTTAATCACATTTTTTGTTAATATTCACCAAATATTTATAATTTTTTAGCAATACACATTTTTTAATAGAAAGAGTTATTTTTAGACGTACCTTGGATTCAACTACTTTATTTATAATTAGCAATATAATTTAACACTTAGAAATTATAATTTTTGATCAAAATCTTATCAGTTCCTGTGTAAAAGGACCAACTATCGTATACGTTCCTCATTTGATCCATTTTTGTTTAAACAATCGCAAGGGTTTCCCTTGTGTATATCGAATAAATTGCAAATATGTTCCTAATCATTTTTAAAAAGTAAAAAATTAATTATACTTCATCCTACAATACTATGACAAATATCACTAATTAAGCAAAAAATAAATTTTATCAACTTAAACAACAAAACTTTCCGGATAGATTGTATTACATTGAGGCGCAACTACTACCAAGGACTGGCCCACCCAGACTTGATGCGTCTTAGGAAAATGCAAATTATCTTACAAGAGATACTCACCAACTCTGAAATTCTAATTTGAGTAAACCAAATATTTGTTGACTGCATGAATAGTAGTAGAAATAGTAAAAACATCACTGATTAACAAAATAGAAGAAAAAAACCGTTAAAATGATATAAGCATATAAGATGAATGCACGATGAAAGATTTCACGTAGAGTGTAGAAATGGAAACCAGCACAAAAGAGGACAAAAGGAAAACCCAGGAAAAGTTGGTATGAAAGAAGTCATACAAAAAAGCGAAATGGAAGATTATAATAATAATTGTAAGTACTTGGATATTAGGCTGTAGAAGATAGCCAAAAGGGTCGTAGAAACTTGTTTCGATACATAAAAAATACAATTTCTCAGTTTTTGAAATATCGATAAACAACGGGTTAAGTTGAACATGTACATTTTCAAAAATTTAAAAATACATACATTTCTTGTTAAAACTACCTCTTTTTTCTTTCATCCATAGAAATCGGTAAAAATCTCCGTGTTAAGTTATCAGCGCTTTTGTTGCATTTCGTCGTCCGGATGACAAGAGCTCGCAAGTATCTCAAAAAAACCAAGTTCCCAAAAAAACGAAATAAAAATATTTTTTAAATTTTATTTAATTTAAGCATCCAATTCCTAGTGCTTGCTTTTACCATGACCCTTGCTAATTAATGCCATATAAAATATAGACTTTCGTAACCTATAGATCACAAATATTTGTTTATTGGACTTCTTATATCAAAATTTGGTGATGTTGAGATACGATGTTTTTTCTACGCGATGATTTGTTGATGTCATTTTCTTCAGCCAACTCTGCCGTTTTCACGACGACAGATTAGATTTGAGTGAGGTAACCAGGACAAACCTTGCTAGTACTTGTGCCCGAGTACAATACAATCTTTCCGGAAAATTTTATCCTTTAAGGATATACAATCCATTTTTTGTGGTGGCCATTTGGATTAAATGTAACACATAATTTTTTGTTATTATAAACAAGAGTTTACGTTTTCATAATTTAATTAAAAAAAGTAGGTACATAGTTTTTTGAATATTCGTTGATATATTACTATTGACGAAATCTTGTTTTAATATCTATGTGGATAGTAATTATCAGTTATATCAAATTACATAACGACAAAACATATTCAATTTAATAAATTTTCAAGACAACAATACGATTTTCTCGAAAATATTAGTTTTTACAAATAACAAATAAATTAGATCCCCTTATTTTAGATCTAATTATGAATTTAGATTGTTGTATATTCAAAAACGAAATTGATAACAGTATAAATTTCATTCAATGCATACAAAATTGAAATCCCAAAACACATACGCAAAAAGTTGAGATTACAGTTAACAAATGTGTATGTCGAGTGAGTAGTATTCAACTCAATTTCAGATAAAGCAAATAAAACAACTTTTCCTTATTTTATAATTCAATTTTGCTATAGGTACATTATCCATAAATGTAACCCAATACTGTAATATTTTTTATGAGTGTTCCCTTTAAATAATTTCAAACACCAACTAGCACATTTATAATTGCTCTAAATTTATAAAAACATACGTAGATAAATCAGAAATAAAATATTATAAAAAAACTCACCAAATTAATTATAATATACATTCTAAATATCGTAAAAACTGACGCATTTTAAAAAATTGCACAAAACATATTTCAAAAATTTTAAAAATTCGAGAATGAATTTGCCAAGTGCATTCCATTACGTTATGCGAATACTACTAACTTAAATTTCTCATTACAACATGTAGGTACGACGCAGGTGCAGTTGCACGCAATCTTTAGACTTACTTTTATATAGGTAGTTGGGTATGTAATATTAATTTAAATATTTTCTTTAAATACTATAAAGTACAAGTTTATTCTAATAAAAAGAAATATGTTTGCATTAAAAACAGGACTTTATTGTTAATTTAAAAAAATAGAGTACACATTTAGCAAGATAAGTACCTGAATTTTCTTTATGGTAATTTTCATTATAAATATAAAAAAAATACTAATATTACAATTAATTGGATTTAAATATTTTATAATAAATAAAAAATAGGTTTACAAGTGTTACGTACCAACGAAAGCTTCATGTTTTTTTTTTAAATACAAAATTTAATTATTTATTTAAATATTTAATATATATTTTAATAATAATCTTCTACAATATAAGTGTATGTAAAAAAATACGTCATTCTTTCCTAAATTATATTATGTAATATGCAAAGTGCATATTTATGCAAGCTTTCCATATTGAAATATTTGCGTATTAATAAATTTGGGTGTACGATGTGCTGCATATGTTAACCGTGAACCATCAAAGTAAACAAATAATTATTACGTTAATTCCTATAAATAATTAATACAAAATTTCGTCGAGAAAACTGTTAAGCAAATGCAAAAAACGTAATTAGCAACAAAAAATTAAATATAAAAAACAAACATTGCAATTTTAAAATTTAAACAAATAATAAATTTTCGTTCAAAGTATATGTAGGTAGGTATAATAAATTTAAAAAATGACTGAACTTGTAAAAATCATTGAGATAAGAAGATACAAACACGTTAATCCTACTACATACGATACATTACGTTTATTCATAAATACAATTTCGTTAATTTATTTTAATTGCCACCAACAATTTGATATGTATTAATAACCTCTAAAGATTACTTATGCAAATCGCGTTCAAAAAAAAAAAGAAACGAAACCACAAAGTTTGATTAATATCAAACGATCAAGTTCATTTTTTTATTGCAGCAACAATATTAGAACGAAGCGAACACCCATGCAATAATTCTGAGATGAGATCTTTATGTAAAGGTTCAAGGGTGCAGTAGCAAGTTTTGCTCTTCAGAATCTTCCCCTCCTACAACACCGTCATTCCAACAATGACCGTGAGTCATTCTTCTAATGCTAGGCTGTATATTCTAAAGATACACTTCCTACAAGTTGTTTCATCTAATTTTATACGAGTTTACCTGATTTAAATACTTTGGGTTGCAAAAATTGCTAGGCAGAAAGTTTACCCCAAAGTGACCCCTTTTAAACCTTTAATTTAGTTTTTTTTTGTTTTACTATAAGAGTTTTGCATTCTATTTTTTTTACTTTGTTCTTTTTTTTAACGTTTAATGCTAAAGAAAATATTAAATGAAGAGTACCGAAAATTGTTTTTCCAATTAAAGTACAATAAAACCTCAATTATCCGGACCACAGTTAAACAGATTCGCGATTATCCGGATTGTCAACCGCGTTCGGACTTCTTTGCAAAAATTAAACCACGTTATTTCTTACTAAATATTTTATTATTTTATTTTGTATTTAGCACTAAACAGTGTTTTTTGTTTTGTTGATTTTAAGATAATGTGCGACTGTTTTATTTAACGATTAATATTTGTTGCGTTTTTTGTAAACATATAGGTACCTAACAATTTGACTAAGTTTTTTCCTGTTAAAACGGGACGCTTTGTAATCGTGCTTAAAACCGAGTGTGCGCATTCGAGCTCAAAGTGGCACATTCCGATCTCGGAAAATGAAGCGCGCCGCTACGCGTCGCGCTTCATTTGCCTCCCTCGCTCGGAAATGTGCCACTTTTCGCTCGAATGCGCACATCCTCGTATTTATCAGATTTGCCTATATTATTATTTTATTCTTCAATTCAAAAAATTAAAAATCGAATAAATTAGATCTATTTTTTGTTTTAAAAAGGTTAGATATTTTATTCCTTTTGATAAGTTATGATGGTGCTCTTCCGCGCGCCTAATTGTAGCGAGCTTGATAAAAATATTTTCAGGTGTAATTTCGAATGTTTACTAATTCGCATTTTTGATTAATTAAAATTGTATATGATTCAACTTTTCTGAAGTGGACCACTAAAAATCAACTAGTTGATTTTTATATCATTTTTTGCAGATTGTTGAAGGTTTATATGTCAAAAATAATGTTTCCAAATATTTTTGGGCAATTTTCATTTTTGTAATAATTATAAACATATTAGTTTTAAGGCACATTTTGTATACACTGTTGTAATTAGACTTCATTTATGGATTAATTCAATTTTTAAATATTAAAAAATATTTATGTTACATAGGGGGTGCATTAAAATTTTAGAATGACTTGGTGGGGTATGTTAAAAAAAAGGTTGGGAAAGAAGAGTCAATATTCAGAAAAAGTTTAAGTATTTTTTTTTTCATGTACGATGAAGTCTCCCATCTAGTCTAGTTTAATAGTACTAAATTAGAAATGTGGTTTTTGGTAAAAATACCCTACTGTAATTTTTAATTAAAAGAAAAGCGAGAAGTGGTATATTTAGTTCAGTTTGATTTAATTAGTATTATTTGTATAGGCATATTCAATTATAAAGCGAATACTTTTTCTGAATAGAAAATCTGGATTTGGAGGATTTGTTATTAATATAGTCAAATTCAATTAACACGAAGATGTGCACATTTGAGCGAAAAGTGGCACATTTCCCCGAGATCGAAATGTGCCACTTTGAGCTCGAATGTGCACAGTCGGTTTTAAGCACGATTTACAATAATTTAGGCCAATAAATTAAACGGAAAATCAGTTCAATTATTTTAGTCGTTCCCTCTGTCTCACATCGAATAGATTTCTATATCTTTTCGCTCTCTTCCACTCCTTGCTATGGTAAATACATTTTTCGAACATATAATCCATATTTAGTAAACAAAATTTAAATTTATGATTTGAAAGAAGAAATAATAAAGTAGACAAATGCAATGAATGCAGGGTATGTGCATATTCGAGCGAAAAGTGGCACATTTCCGAGCGAGGGAGGCAAATGAAGCGCGACGCGGAGCGGTGCGCTTCATTTTCCCGAGATCGGAATGTGCCACTTTGAGCTCGAATGTGCGCACTCGGTCTTAAGCACAATTTTTTCTAAACATTCAATTAACCGAATCTTCGATTATCCGAATGAGCTGCAACAATAATTAGTCCGGATAACCGAGTTTCCACTGAAATTCGATGTTACGTAGCTAGGCTATAAAAACAAAAATTAATACACCTTGTAAAATTATCTTAAAAAGCTAGACCCTTTGATTTCTTTATAAATACCCAATATTTTTGGCAATTGAAAATATTTAAAACTTATTATTATCTATCCGCAACTAATAATTTGCAAAAGTGAAACTCATTGTCATTGAATACGGAATTATAAAGCGACTTAATTTAATATTAATGGCAGCTTAATTCAAAGTGCCAGAATGCATCGGAACAATGTTCGCGGTTAATGAAATCGATCAGAATTATAACTGCAGCCAAATTCTTTTCACATTTTAACATCTAAGTAGCATCGATTAATTAAATATAAATATTTATGAGTGGAACGAAAGAAAAAACAATAAAGACGTTATTAGCCGGTAGAACAAAACAATAAATTTATTAAAATGTAAAAAAGATATGTGTGTATCGTTACTAACAAATTACAAACATACATACAAATTATAATTGCCGATTTATTTTCGAATATGATTATTATATTTAATATGCATGCCGCAATTTCAATTTAAACATGGATAATTCTATAAACTTGTTCCTGCATAGAATAAATCTGTAAACTATATCCGGAACCACGAAAACATCAAAATGCTAATTACAATATTTTAATAATTGTTTATACAAACGTACAAATTTCAATCTTAAATACACTTTAACTAAATTTTATTATTTCTATTTTAATTAGCTTTATAAAATAAATTGCACTTTCATAAATTAGAAATTTAGATAAAATGGTTTATTAAGTTAAAAGTTGTTGCTTTTATAAATATTGAAACGGAATCGTTGAATGGAAGTATAACAGTTTAATATAAATAAATCCCTTCGGTAAATAATACAACGGCGCCCATGGCAACTTAAATTTGCAAGACTCCTACCTATTAAAAATCCATGCGAAAAAACGCTCCAAGAAAATTTGCAAATTCACAACTAAAAACTAAATCAATTCACCATTTGCCAAATTAAAACGTTGGAGTTGAATTAATTTGTGCCGAAAGCTCATACAAAAAAAAACAACCCGCTCAAAGTTGCCGAAAAATGCAACTTTGTCGACTTTTGATCGTCACTCGTGTTTAGAAGTAATTTTGGGCATTAAAAGCGATAAACATACCTCGCATTTCCATATCTTAGTATTTCCGGCAACACAAGATTTTTAAAAGCTGTACATTCACTAAAGTAAAAATCACATTCTACGATAAATAATAAAACAAGTTTATAATTTCGGTTTCACAAAGTGACACTAACACAATAATAAAACTGCAAAAGCAATTTTAACCAGCTGCTATTTCTGTTAACCAGGAAAAAATGTTTAACGAAGTTTTGCGAGCTGCCAAATTGAAGGGGGGGCGCGGGCCTTGAGAGGCCGCGGGGCAGATTCATTCGCATAGGTCCTATTACGTAAGCAACTGCGGTGCACGGCCGCGGGCCGGGATCACGGCGCAAGGTTATTACATGTGTGCGCTACGCTAACAAAGGATTTCGACAAGGAAACGCATTTACCTACTCCGTTTACTTGGCCACCGAATACAATTACCGCTGCATTAGAACAAATCGCGTTTCAAACAAAAAACGACTAAACTTTTTCGCACTCTTTGTTTCCATTTTGCGCCTCCAACAGCTCTTCGTATTTACTGCACTTTTGTGCGGACTGAATAAACACGACTATGATTTTAACGCGGCAACGATAGTTAGTTAATTTATACCTTTGCTTGGAACTAGATTTAAATTGAACTATGGTTAAAATAATTCACTACTGCTAAAATGTCGAAACATTCATTAGTCTTAGAAAAAGGCGCAAAATTGATTTGTTTATAAAAGTAGGCAGTGGTGCCTCGTGAAAGCAATTTTAAATTTAATTTAACTATAAATTAAAAATAAAAAGTGATAATTATGCTAAGACAATTACTTTTTTTATTGTAGCCTGTAACATGCTACACTTGCCTTTTTTTATTACTCTTTTATTTGATTAGATACGGCACAAAGATGAAAAATGGTTGCATATTTTTAAAACGTTATTTTAATATACAGTAGAGCCTCGATTACACATTTCGTCTCAATTGTGCGTTAACGCTAGTTCCAAAATTAAAAAAAACCTATATTCATTTATTTTATATAGGTTAAGGCTTACAATACCGAACTAAAATCTGAATACCGGTATTTGATATTTGAAATTTGAAATATCGGGATACCGGTATTATTAATAAAAAGCTGATTTGCAAAATTAAACAATCTAATCTAAACTATTTAATAATTTTTGTGTTACACACTTTATATATTTGTATAAACGAGACCTATTCATTGGGTAGTAGACGTAAAACATAAACAGTCGCTTTATATTGCCGACACCGCCGCTTCTCGATGGTGCCATACTCGGCTCGGTATGTGTAATAAATGTGCCTGATATTGGTTTTAATACAATGAAATTGTTTGTTTATCTTCAAAAAAAATTTCTTGTAATTAATTAATATTATTTTAAATTAGATTTATATTGTGCATAAATTCAATTTTTATCAACTAGTGTGATACCAAAATACCGGTATTTTTACATAAATACCGGTTTTTAATAACGGACAAAAATCGTCCGGGATTCCGGTATTCGGGATCCCGGAATCCCGGTATTGTAAGCCCTAATATAGGTACTATATGTCCTAACCATTTTACAAAGGGATAGTTAAGTAACAAAAAATCCGATAAAATTCGGAAAGAATATCACTTCATCAAAATTTTCAGAGTGAGAATCTCTGATAAGGAGAGAAGTGATATGGAGACAAACCGTTTTGGAGCAGTGTGGTACACAGACGGCTCTAAAATGGGAAAGCATACGGGAGCGGGGCATACGACGAACGCACAGGGGGGGCAATTATCATGAACCTGGGCCAATTTGCAACCGTTTTCCAATCAGAGATGATTGCTATTTCCACATGCGCTCAAAACATGGTGGAAAGGAATTACAAGGGTAAGAATATCCTTATCAGAACTGATAGTCAGGCAGCACTTAAAGCCCTGATGTCAGTGGAAATACAATCCAGGACAACTGCAGGATGCTTAAATACCTTGAACGAACTGGCTGTACACAACACAGTTACCTTGGAGTGGGTGCCGGGACATCAAGGTATAGCGGGAAACGAGAAAGCAGACTCACTAGCTAGAAGAGGACCTAAACTCGTCCTGATAGGTCCAGAGCCCTCCTGCGGCATATCATATGCCACCGCTAAGGGCTTTATTAAGGACCTACTCAGAGACGCACACTACCAACACTGGAAATCAGTGACTGGACTGAGACAATCGAATTTATTCATCGCAAAACCAGACAGGAAATTTACCACTCAAATCCTGCAACTAGGCAGGCAGAAACTAAGACAACTTGTGGGAGTACTAACAGGACACTGCAAGCTGAAAAAACATCTCAACAGACTGGGATTTGTGGATAATCCCATGTGTAGATGGTGCGACTTGGAGGAAGAAACTCCAGTCCACATCATCTGCCACTGCGAAGCACTGGTAGAGACAAGGACCAGGGGACTTGGCGTCTCACACTTAGAGACCCAAGAACTCCAATCAATACTCCCGAAAGACATCCTAGACTTTTTTAAGGCACAGGACTCTTGGATGAGGAGGATTAAAACACAGGGGGCACAATAGGTCATTTTTGGCCGCAGTGCTTTGGGCTATGCACCAAACCCCGTGAAATAATAATAATAAGTAACAAAATAATATAAGGTAACGGACCCAAATAAGGCCTACCTTAAGTTTATAAACGCATAATAATAGGTTTTTGAAAAAAATGCCTCAATACTTCGTAATAAAAATGTTTATTTATATTAAACTTCAAAATAAAAGTAACAATCTTTCTTTTGTAACAAAAGAAGGAATCTTGAGTAAATATAAAAAATATGTCGGTTGGGCGTTATTGGGGAACCTATGTCCCAATAAGGCCCAAGGATTTCTTTATATATAAATCAACTTAATATCAATTTTAATATTATAATTATTATTATTATATTTATATTAAATTATTATTAGTGTTATTAAACAACAAATACATCTTTGGTTACTTCTCGAGCTCGGTAGTTAAAGAACTTCTTGCGTGGAGCAGACTTCTTTACTTTAAATTTTGGTGTTGATAAGAATTTCTGAAAATCAGTTCTATCTGCTGTAGGTGGAGTGCCAGTATTTGCAACACTGCTAAAAAGTAAGGAAAACGGCAAATTTTCTATATCTGTTCCTGAGCTATCAGAATCATCAAGACGCGGGGCTCCCGTTTTGCAATTGTGCGTAAGTTATGATCACGTACATTAATACGAGCTTTGACAATGATTCGAAATCAGGAAGCGAAAAATTTGAAAACTGGGCCTTATTGGGCACCGGGCCTTATTTGGATCAGTTACCTTATATTAAAGTAACGTAATAGTATTCACGTTCTACCCTTCCAAATATACACAGTTTTACAGTAAATTATACAACATTTTCATTTTTATAAAATTAGTTACAAAATATCATATTTTGTTGCAAAATACTACATAGGACATTGAAATATATTCAAACATTTCAAGAATACGAATTTAGTGTTGTCGGCAAAAATATGTTTTCTATATCCACAATAAAACATGCACCACTGGTATTATAAATGGACTAATAACTTGTCTAAAAAATAAGTGTTCTTTTGCTACAAGGGCTATAAGAAAAAATGGAACAGAAAAATGTTCACTTAAAGCTAGAAAATAATCTTCAAAACGTAAAAAAGGCGTGTAAAGTTCAAATATGATACAGATTCAAATATTTCCAATATTCGCTGAAATGACAACGCAGATGAAATAGGGTAGAACCAATAAGTAAAGTCAAACATTACAGCAGAATAGAAAAAAATGATCTTGACATTGGAAAGCCTTATACAATGTCCCAATACAATAAATTTATGGCAGGTGTAAATTTCCCCATGCTAGTGGTATAGCTAATCATAAATAGAATGTTATGGGAAAAAAGGAGATGGCCATTATTTTCTAATTCCCCGGATACAATACATTAACAATACTAATAAATGCTTAGAAACGATATAATATAGTAAATGAAAAAAAAATATCTCAACTTAAATTCAAGTTCTATATTACGTTACGCCTAATACAATTTAGAGGACCACCGCTCGTGAGGCAGTCCACTATGAAGGGCTATATCAAACTATTATTTCTCATGAAAATAAATCGCGGAGTAAAGGCAGTGTATTACAAGTGTGTATGTTTGTATGTCCCGTGTTTTGGGTAATATCATAGTTGTGGTATGCTCCCAGTGGTTCGTTTTTGAACCACAGTAAATCAGTTGTAAGATATCAGTTATTAGATTTTTTTTAAATATTTTCATATTTTAGGCTTGTTTACATATTTTGTATTAAATTTAATTTCACGTTCCCTCCCACTAGTGCATTTACGCATCACTATTTTTTTTTCGTTTTAACGATTAAATTTTTTTCTGATTGTATGGATCTCTTATTTAGTGCTAGTTAATATTATATTTTATAAAAAACATTCAATTTTTGTTTTATTTCTACTCTTGGGATGATATGGGTTAATAAAAATTATTGAATAATTAACACTCATCAATTACTGTAGCTGATTTTTCACAAAAAAACATTCCCAACAATCTAAAAAAAGCTTCAAAACTAAACTTTTAAAATGTATAAAACAGCAAATATGCAAAAATATTTTTCGAATAAAAAGTAAAAATCTGTGCTACGCATTATCTTGAATGAACGAAATTGAAAACGGAAAATATTTAGAGTATGCAGTTTTAGACTTGTATTTACTCCAGTACACACACTTTTAATGCATCGTTCAACGTTTATAGGATTAAGTGCATTCTTCTTTATTTAAGGTATAAAATTTATAATACATACATATGTACTAGGTATATTCAGAAAGTGAGCACTGTTTTAAATTTTCGCCGCTGTAGTGCTACGATCGCTATTTCACACACGCATAGAACTTGCACCAATTCAATGGTAAGGTAATCGATTCTATGACAAGATCGCCAAGAATTCGTAGGTTTCCCGATGCGTGTTTATCATGTTTGAGAAAATTGAACATCCCGCTGCATGTAAATTATGGCCTCTAACCCGTTTTCGAAATGCGATCATCTCTAAACATTTTAAAACGTGTAGGCAAAGTAACATTTTTGAAGCAAGTGCGATTATCAATGGCCGTCCCCATATATTGCAAATGGCGCGAAATAATTCTTACACACTTTAATTGGAAACGGTTGAACGATTCCAATCACAGTTTATCATTTCTTCTGAAATATCAGTTCAACAAAAACGACAAACAAAAGAACTTATTATCACAGGTTTACAACTAAAAGTAGCATCTCTGTATATGCAGAGCTTAGTGGTTTGCTGTGACAATTGTCTAAATAATGATAGGAATCGCGTAAACAAATATTGTAATGTATAAATTCAGTATGCAATATAAATATTATTGACACACATTTACTTTATTGTGATGTCACAACAGAAATTATTATAATTTATAAATTTATATCGTTGAATCAGTACACAAATAACTTGTTCTGCGTATACGCATAAACGGGGTTCCACTGCATTTTCTAAAGCATATAAATAAACTAAAGAAAAAAAAATGTCCCGATGCTTCCGTCCACTTTCCTTCTATAACGAGTCGCCTCTGATCATAGTAGCTATAATTACATTTTAAAATTGCAATATTGCTTCATTATTTTGTTATGTGATGAATAATCTTCGGTTGATTATTTTTATCGGCCAAAATTTCTAGCAGACCACATTTATCAGTTGAAAATTGTTTATTAAGATTTTTTGGGTATTGTTTTTGTCGAAATGTACGTAAATATAGATCCACTTAAATACATATTTACATTGATTAACTTACAATATTGACGATGCAAAAATTATTTCCATGTTTTGCACACTTTAACTGATAACAAATTTTTAAATTAATCTTTATGTATCAAATATGCATTGTGACATTTTTTTGAGCAATTATAAAAATTTCGCAATTTTTTTGTGGCGTTTTTTTTTTAATATTGAATTAGTGATAAAAATCCAGATAATTTTGTCCGAACATTAAAACTTCCATTGACGCTCATTAAACATTTTTTTTGTAAATCATTTATGGTTATGCAGAAGTTTAATAAAAAATTAATCCAATGACGTTAATTCCATGTAATTTTTATGGATCTTCTATTTTTGGTACTACATTTATAACATTTTGTAATGTGTATGTACATATGTATACACATGCATACATATTATGCATAATATAAAATGATAATTAATTTCTTATTAGAAATTGTAGAATTTTTAAAAAGGAGGATTAACATAATTAGAATTTTAACTCTAAAAGAATAAGTGTGCCCACATTTTGTAAAAATAAATGTTTCTAAATTAATTAAAATACATGATAGGCACTTATCTAGTAAATATTTTTTTTCTAAATTAACAACAATAACATTTACCATTAAAAACAGATTATCAAACCTCCATACAAATATTATTATTTCAGTCAAGTATCAAATGTTTAAGTAAAAATCAAAAAAAATAGAAAATAAATAACTTATTAAACTTTTGAATTGATTGCTTTAAACACAAAAAAATCTGGAGATTTCAGCAATGCTGGCAATTATTTCAAAGTAGATGAGTTATCGACGATGAAAAACTGAATTGTTAAATTAAAATACACTATTTTTTATAGTAAGTAGTCATTTCTATATTGTTTTAATTTGAACCCTATTCTATATGCCTATGTTAGACTAGATTCTCTATATTTGACTAACTACAGAAAATAAAAAATACGATGCACAGATTTTGCCAAAAATTTAGAAAAAAGCCTTACTGTTGTCAAAGATTCCCAGCTTTTAGATTTTAAAATTACAATAACCTCAGATTAATCGAAAATCTTTATAAATGAAAAGCAAAAACTGATGAAAACATTTGGTAACAAAAAATCTACAATTTAATAAATAATAGTATTATTTATTAAAGTCGCTTTTGATTAAAAAACTTTCATTCTATGTACATTATCATTTAAATCTAGTCCTCTCCTTACACACAAATGTAAATTTTAAATGTATGGTTTTAATGACACTACAAAAGCTTAGGTAATTATAAATTCTTAAAAGTTTATGATGTTTTGTAGAAGTAATTCCACAAAACATTATAAAATTGCCGAAAGGATTTTGTAAAAAAATATACACAAAAACCTCTCGCTATTTAACTCTATGCTTTTTAGAATACGCAACTAATAGTTATTTTGATTTTAACTTATGCTAAGTCTAAATTAAAAACTCTATTGTTTTTAAAATATTCTACAAAAAAAACCACAGTTATAAATTTATATGTGAGGCTTTGAAAAAAGTCATATTGGTGTCTCATATTTGCATTCAGTTCAGATTAATAAAAGATTAGGTCAAAAAAGACTCAAACAGGGTTACAAGGTTAATTTCTTTTAAAGAGGTCCATCTTTGGAACTTGCAGTAGGATCCAAAGTTGACTTACTATTAGCGTAATACACAATTTGACACAATACTGTTTTACCTTCGAAATTTTTATATGAATTCCCAAAAAGAAGAGTATAATTATGTGTCCGCGGATCACCTCAATAACCTTGGGTGTGTATCGAAATAAAAATAAACATTTTCTAAAATGTATCCAACTGCATAATTTACCAAAATAATATAAGTAGCTGTGTAACGTTTCCGTCATCTTTAATTAGGTTTCTGCACGCATGTCAATTAGTAAACCGAAACTACAAATTTGAATAGAAATACTGCAACCAATTGCATTGATCGACATCAAACTTTACGAAGGTATCAATTAAACTAATCGTTGATTTAAATTTCTAAACGAAAAAAGAGAAAATAATCTTACATTTGCCCAAATTGAAAGATCAAGTTATCCATCTTCTATTTAAACGGTTTCAAGTCCTTGTAAAAAAACCTTTAGAATTGAGATTTAATTATCATTCATTTACTACCAAAATTAGAAAATAACCTAAAATTTTATGGTTGGAAATCGTAATTAAATTTAAAAATTAATAAAACTTAAATCTGTTAAAAAGCAAAGGTTTCTTTAACAAAAATTGGTAGAGGCACATTGCCACAACCCATTGAGCTAAAAGAAATTGGTCGGTCAGATAAAATCCAAGGCAATTCAATTTGTTCAAGATGTCTTTTCAGAATTAGTTTATACTGTTGAGTTATTTTACACCCCAGTCTTTTCTACGATAATAAACTTCCATTAACTCTAGCGCATTTTAAAAAAGCATCGAACAGAGAACAATGTATCGAAATTGTTTTTTTGAACTAAGCCAAATTATTTAAAAAATTTATGTGTATTCGACGACTACTACCGAAATAAAGAACACAATAAATAGAAACGCTGCAAACTACAAAAACCACTGTGCCAAATACTTATTTTTAAATTAAAAAATTTATTCTTTTCTAAACAAAAACTTACCTTTTCCTACTTAAAAATAGAACTACACGTTTTAGCAATAATCGTTGCACGCGCTTTTTTTGGTTCTCAAACAAAGGCTAAACCTTTTGGAATTCAATTTTTAATAAAAAATGTGCAATCTCGAAATTACATAATTCACTTTGATTTACGTGCTAAAATCTATGAGGTTATCTAAAACTAACACAATTTATATCTAAAGGGTTATCTATGTTAAATTAAAAAAAAAATAATAATGATCCTAGACATGTAGTACATAACAAAAATATGGGCTTTTTTTTAATTCCAAGAATGAATATGTTTGTGCACTATTTGTTATATTTAATTCAAATACATACATATATGTAATCGGTAAAAATTTAAATTTAGTAATGTTATATATCGCAATCATCAACTTTAGAAAAATCATTTTCAGAAAACAAAATTAAGAAAAAAATACATTTGTAATGTCCTGAAAATGAACAATTTAAAACAAGGTTATTCAGCTTGTTTAACAGTGCTGACAACTATACCAAAACAAATAAACTAAATTATGTAGACAAACATTCAATAATTAAAAAAAATATACATGTTTTCTGAATACCTATAAAAAACAAATGACAAGATAAAAGAGAACAAATCTAACAAAATAAAATTGTAAAAAACAATTTGGAAATAACAAACTATAATATCCTAGATTACACAAAAATTTAGTGTACAAGGTATCAGATATAAAACGAAATAAACAATTTTATACACACAAGGTACTTTACGCATACGCACGATCTGTTTGCGTGTCTGATATTACATATTTTATACGACTTCGATTGCAAAACATCATTCATCTTCAATATAAAAAAAACACGCAATAATTCAATATTTAATGCACCCTTCAGTTTTTTAATCAATTAAAAAAACACGGTGATTTAAAATAAAACGAATTAAGCAATACAAATTAGACACTTAACTAAATAAATTTTTTTAACTAAATCTGATTTTTTACATAAAATAAAATTTTAAAATCTTTCCAGATTGAAGCACGCGATTTAACCCCCCATACCTCTCAACGTCATTACTAAACATATGATTAAGTATATTTTTCAAGAAAATTAAATAAATAGTACTTAAGTACCTATAAGATTTAAAAAAAGTACAAAAAACCAATATGAAAATTTGAGCAATTTGAATTAAGTAATCATTTTCTTCACAATAAGTACATCATCGTTTTCTAATTTTCTCTGAATTTTAATTTTAAAATAGAATTGATTTACAATTCTATGCAATTCTCTTATTATAAGTTTTAACTTAACTAAAAAAATTGCAAGAGCTCGCTTCTAGTTAGATATTATTAATGTCGTTTAAAATAATTTAAAAATAAGTGTCTACTACAAAAATTGTGCCACTTTTCTCCATAATTATACGAGAAGTGAAATTCGTTCAAATTCCAATTTAAAAAATAGTTAGCCCTGACCTGATGAATTCTCACATATGATGTTAAAGTTTATTTAAATAAACACAAAAAAATAAAAAGTTGTAAATTTTGTCTACAAAACATGGTCTTAAATTATCATACATGTCTTAAAAAATTCAATCAAATTAAATACTTCGAAATAAAATTATTGTACCAACAATCGTCATTTATTATTTCAGCCTAATACAAGTACTAAATTATTTTTAAAAAAATTACAATATATTCAGTTATGGTTTTACATAAGCGCATATAATTTCGTTAAACTGCTGCCAATAATTCTTGCAGAACTAAAATCATTTTAGAAATGGAAAATTATATTAAGATTTTACAAAAAATAAGTCATTAATGTCTTTATAGACATTATCGATTACAATTAGCGATAACATTTAAGCAATTAAGATACAACCCTAAAAAGTAATCGATAGTATGCGTTAGGAAAATTCAAAGCACGTAGCAGGCAGTTCTTTTAGTGCTAATTTTAAAATCAAAACTCATGCAGAAACAAAACCGAAAGCTCTTTTCCATATAAATTTATGTTTTAATAAACATTTCTATTAAAATTGAATGATTGCTAAAGTTTTACTTTGTATTGAAATTACAAAAATTTTGATAGTTTTAACAGATTAGTTCTAGTTTTCAATTTTCAATAAAATTTTAAATAAAGTCCTAGAAATATGTCCTGAAAATTTTTAGTATTCACTTAAATCAGAACTTTAACAAATAGCTTTCTAAACAAATACATTTACAATTAGATAAGACGGAAGATCCGCGTTTAGTTCTTATTAGAAGTTTTCTAGTCACTTCAGGTCGTACCTTTACGACTTTTCGTTTTGTATTTCGAACACATTTTAGTTATAAACCTAAAAACTTGATAAAACAACTGTTTGTTATTAATAGCAAACAGTTGGTAATTATCATAAAATGCACTGAAATATTCCTCAGATGAATTATGTAATTAAGCAAAATATGCATTTTGCTTAATTTCAATCCTGCAAAACAATTTCGCTATATCTTTGATTTAAACCTTTGTCTGCAATCAGTTGATCAAAAATTATTTTGCTAATGAAGAATCTAGTTTTCCATTTAGCAAAAAAAATGAATGTATTCATGCTTCATTAATCATTACTTTTGCTTCATGAAGTTGTAAAAATAGATTTATTAATGTTCATCATAATAGATGATAAGAATTCAAATAGTCATTCAATTCAAACACAGAAACATTAATTAAAATGCTTTTAAGTGCAAATGAACACAAAACATTTTTTAAACAGGCATTTTTTGAATTACTTATGAACATGTCATTTTTCGTTATGAAACGCAAAAAAGAAACCATCTCCATTTTTTAGTTCTAAATGCATTTTAAAAATGTAATTTCAAGCCAGAAAGCATTCATATCGGTATCACACCACATCATTAAAAACAGATTCCAACTTTTAGACCGTTTTGCCAATGTTTAAAATAGAGCATTTTATAATAATTATAAATATTATTTTTTTAATATGGCATTTTGAGTTTAACAGCTGCTTTATGTCGATGTTGCTAGAAGCATTCGATCAAAAAATATTCTTCGTGTCCTTGACACTAGAATTTCCACGAAGACTAAGCAGGTAATTTTTTGTTACACGTAAAAAAATTATATTCTTCCTATTTACAAACCTGTTTGCAAAATACGTACCCTTCGTTTCTCACATGGAAATAATGAAAAGAAAGATACGTTAACTGCCTAACCTACCATATAATAGATTTTATTGACACCATACCATAAACACCACCAAGAAGACTATTTTTAGGATGTTAAATTGGAATAGAATTCGGCCTATCTCAATTTAATCATTAGGTAAATATCATTTTATGGTTTCCATAAAACGTGTATTATTGTTTATAAGTTGTTAATTATTGCCCAATTCTAGGGCCTCTTATGAATGCGCAATCTTCGGTAAAAAATACGCGATAAAAGTGAGATAACTTGAAGAGGAATGGTGTCGTGGTTTGGATACAAAATGTGGTAAGTTTCGGACAACTTGCACCGAGCAAATTTAAAAAAAAAACGTGCATAGAACCATTAGATTTGGCAGGCATTAGCAGCGATGACGCAATTTCAAATTCTAAGCGGATAATAGGCGTAGTGTTGCAAGTTTGCAAATGTCGCTCTCGCAGCAACGACCATGACTTACGGGCGTCGGAGCGAGGGGGACCCTAGAGAGCATTAGCCGAGTCTAAGGACGCCTGCGAGTGGCATGTGCACGGCGTTTATATGTGCGTGCGTTCGCTACATTATCGGGAAAGTCTATAATGGCCAAGGTCAGCAGGCGGTGCGTTCTGCCACTGCGGAAATATCACTAGCGCTCCGTTGCATAATTGCGGCAGAAAAATAAAACTAAACTAGTCACTTGCCACTTAAGATGGAAAGCAACTATTCTCAAGGATTCTACTAGAATGCGCCAGTGTGTGGCCGCTCAGTGACTACCGCTTCAGTGGCGTAACGTCGGGCTTGTAGTTCCAAATAAATTTATATCTTATCGACAAAATCTTACCGAAATGATTCAAGTTTCTAAATTACTTATGCCTATATTTCCAATTTTATTATTTTTTCGTGTTAAATTACTTTTTATTGAAAATAATATGGTCACTTGAATAACTGATAAAGGGCTCCTCTCTATTTTATAATGTTCAATTATATTTAACTGATTTGGTTAAACCAATAAATTAATTTGCAAAATTAACTTTTAATTAATAATGTACAGAACTATGTGTTTTGTATAATTTTTAAAGGTTACATAAAAATATAAAATTAAGATTTCTCTTATTTAGAGCGCCATCTCGTGAATTTTAGATAGATACTACCTATATAAATTCAAAATATGCCCATGTGTAAATTAATTTAACTATTAATAAAATAAATTACATATAAATTTTGACAAAATATTTTTTTTCAAGTATTTCACTCCACCATTTAATTTTAAAAATAAAATATAATCAAAATTCAAATTTAGCGCCAAATTGACATATCACTTTTCAACGATACTTGATTGTTGAAAACTGTCTTCAATACTTACCTAATAACTTTAGGGAAATATAATTTAATAATACTTACTCGCAATTAGAGATTTGAAAAAAATTAAACTATACTATGACCGCTTTTTTGTACAGTTAAATTTTATTCTATTCAACACCTTCTAAAGCACTTATAGTGATCGAGCTATTCCAAGAGACCTTACCAAGATCAACCTTGAATTTTCTTTCAACCATGCAGCACCAGATTTTGTCTCTTGGAATAGCTCGATCACTATAAGTGGTTTAGAAAGTGTTGAATAGAATAAAATTTAACTGTACATGTATCATACGTACAGAATGTACAATTACGATGCTTAGTTTTTAAACGATTTCTTTTTTATTATGCTCCATTGACAAACTGTTGTTCTAAACATCGAAAAAAAAATTCTCGCCACATTTCTACCCTTAATTTTAATTCCAAGTAGTCGGTAGTTAATTTTAAAATTTTCCCATTTATTTAACATTTAGGAAGAAATAAAATTTGCTACTAAACAGGTCTTCAAAGTCTACACTTGTAGAAGTTTCTGATATATGTATTTAAAAAAAAACTGCATGTTACAAAAACTGAATTTTACACATGCCGGTGGGGTCTTTTCAAGTTTTGAACCATGAATTACAGTTGGACAAACATTATCTCTATTAATTGGGGAACAAAATATCGAAATTTATAGAACTACACATACATATACATATAAGTACATGAAATTTATATGTTTTACTACATTAACTACATACATAGGTACATTGTAATAAGTTAATTTTTATAAACTTAATACATAATACATAAGGTATAACAATTTATTGTACATTCCTACATTAATAGAAGATTATTTATTGGATCGTCAAGAAAGTAATTTCGGTTTTCACAAATCGATGTCGTTACAATTTTTTTGAATCACTTCAGTCATGTTATAGTATTTTCTGTTTGACAGTTGACAGCAGTGATTTCTCACCAACTTAGAAATAAATGACTTGGTATTTGGTTTACATTTGATAAACCAACACAAGTCACACCAAAATCTAAAATGCATCAAGAAAAGAGTATGCTTTCAGTTTTATGAGATTATAAAGGTGTTTGAAGATGCTTCAACGAAACTAAATGATCAATTCAGATGTTTATTGTCAACAACTGATTAAATTGGAGGTAAAAATCTAAGATAAACCGCCAGAATTGTCTAATTGTGAAGGCATTATGCTCCACCATGACAACTCCCGACCTTACACATCTTTAGTTACTCATCAAAAATTATTGGGGTTTCGTTTAGAGCTGATGTCACATCCACTCTATAGCCCTGAACTTGTACCATCAGATTACTATTTATTTCGAACTTTACAAAACTCTTTAAATGGTAAAAATTTCACTAATGATAATCTAAAATCGCACTTGATTCAGTATTTTGCTAATAAGAACCAGAAGTTCTATAAACGTGAAATTATGCGGTTAGGGTAATTATGGATGTCAAATTGAACGAAATGATACATTTATAGTTGATTAAAATCCATTCTTTGTATAAAAAATATTGAGTTTTGTTTCAATTTAAAAAAGCGAAATTACTTTCTTGCCAACCCGATCAACAACACATTGAATAATACGAAATTATCTTGTTATTAAATTGAATATGTTTATTCTAAAATTTCAATATTACATTTTTTTTCATTGTCAATTCAAACATACTTGTTATGAATATTAAGTTAAAAAAATGTAACCAACAAATTCTTGCAAAATAAGGGATTTTAATTATTTTATTTTGCAATCCAATTAAGTAGGTGAGACTAAAGTAATGCTGGCACTTGGAGTAATGCCGCCATCCGACGAGGAAAAAAAACAGAATTTTTTTTAATTTGACGATGTAGTCCACATTCTTATCTAAATATAGCGATAAAAACAGTGCATGTGCAGCAATAAATGCGTCTTTATTTTCCGATTTTCAATTTTTGGAAGTTCCAATCTAATACTGGCAGCTTAAAAAAGAAAGTAGATTATAATCCGTTTAATCCTGCACAGGGATTCACTTATACTTTTATGAAATACTAGCTGACGCTGGCTTCGCTCGTCTATTAAGATTCCGAACTAGAAACTTATTATTTTTTCAAAATAAAATATAGCCTATATTACTCAGATATAGTGTAGCGTTTTATTATTAAAAGAATGTTTTGCATCGGTTCATTAGTTACAGAGATACACAAAAACAAATAAACAAATTTTACCTTTTTACAGTATTATTATAGATAGTATAGATTTTTATAACATGGGCCAGAATAAATTTTAGGTTTTTCTGCGGAGCGTAGTAAATTTAAATCTTCTTGTAGATCTATAATTTTTTAGTCTACAAATATGAAATAAATAGTCAATACTTAAGAGGAATTCACTTGCAAGAAATATAATTAAATTTTCATAAATAAGAAAGTTATAACACTATTTTAAGGTGGCGCCATTACAAGGGTCTCCCTTACATAGTTCTAATTTTTTTCTATTACATTTTTCTGGCGTTTTCTTTTTGAAATTGACTTGTAAAAATAGGTTTACCTACACATATCCAGTAATAGTCTGCAAGTATATTTGAACTCCAATTGCATTGGTAGCGTTTCTTCATGGACACTAATATCTTAGTAAAATTATATCGTCGAATAAAATATCTTAGTAAAATTTTTCATCGTGTTAGTCGCGAACAGGCCCAATATTAGTGGGAAAAGGTCTATGTGCGATTGCAGAAAGTACTTATAACTTAAAAAAAGCATTTTGCAACCAAGACTGGGATAACTTTGTTATAAATGTACTATAGTCTTCGTGATTATCAAGAAAATGTTTAGTTATTTCAATGAAAGCCACCGATGTACCTTTTTATTTTAAATTTAATTTAGATATGAGGATATGATCTTTCATATAAAAATACCTTCTTTTAATTTTGCGAGACACAATCTAGGAAAAATATTCCTGAGGTAATATTAATTACTTATGAAATAACTTAATAATTTAAATTTTGTTCTTTAGTTGTTTAATATCATCATATGATCACAAAAAAGGCAGAAAAAAGAAAAAAATTCAATCAATCTTCCTTACACGAGTATTGTATACATTTTTAATTAAATTAGTATGGTAGACCAATGGTGAATAGACAAAACCAAATTTTTTGTCTTATTTTCAAAAACGCGATCGGATCAAAATCGTTGCTTATTTTTATGATAACTTACATATAAACAGCATCAAGAAAAACCACACATCTATTCACGGCAAAAACCTATGTTGTCTAGTGTAATCGACGTCCTGCTATACAGCTTAATTTGGTACTAAAGTAAGTTCACCTTATTTATATAATTTATTATTGGTTAAATTATTTACAAATAAGTATGAATTGATATGAAGATGTCTATTTGAAAATTAAAAATATAATTTTAAATTTACCTACCTAAATACTTCAGCAATTTTCTTCTTTTAGTACACTTAAAATTAGTAGAATCAAAAGCCACAAACTTATTTTCAAAATAATGTCGTAACAATTGCTCCTGGAATGATTAGAACAAAATGAATATCTTTTCATTAATGTTAGAGAAAACTTGGTTACACATATAGTAAATCTACAATCTGAAATGACAATTATGCCTAACTCCAATCCAATTAAATAATCTTAAATTACATGAAGTGTGACATTTTATATCTTAATCAAATGTTATACTTTATTGGAATTAATGAAGTAATAGGTAGTTAATGATTGAAATACTTCTTTAACAAGGTGCATTACATGTGTGTGTGTTTGTGTTATTTATTTTAATTCCGAAAATTTTCAAAGAATTCACTGTTTAACACGAAACCCATTTCGAGCACACAGTAAAATAAATTTAACAGTAATTCAAAGTTATATTATTTGCAACTGCCACTTATCGGTCATTAGCTGACAAGGTCGTTGGCCCTTGGAGGGCTGCGCGTGCATTTTACAGGTATACTTGGCAGCTACTGTTGATTAAACATATACGTTTACATTTGGTATGCTATATTTTGCACAGCTATCAATATCCTTATCTCCAAATTTAAAATACTTCAAATTCAAAACTGAGGTCATTCATTTGCTTTTGTAGATTTAGTTAAAATATCGTTTACCTTTAGAACCACACGAAGTTCAAAATAACTTCCTTATTACACGTTTCATGTTTGTATTAAAAAAAAAAGAATATAACACATAAAATCATAGCATCCATCTTTAGTTTTCCTTAGTATTGTTCCCCATATTTATTTAAATCAAAAGTTAGATATATTGATTTTAATCATAAACTGAATAGAAAAAATTAGAATTTTAATAATATTGGTTAAGATTAACATATGAAGTAAAAAAATATATAACAATAACATAAATACTGACTATTTTCAAATAAAAAAAATTATATTTTATCCTTTAAAGTTTGATTTTAAATTTAAGATAAATATGATACGTTAATTGAATTTCGTGTAAAATATATCTACTTATATTGTCTAACAGATTTTTTAAGAAAATAGGTCAGATCTGTGATTTGTAACGTATACCAAGGATAACTCACAATCAGTTAGGAATATCCAAAATTTAAATGTTTTTGCCCATACGACTGCATGTAAAAAAATGTTTTATCGGTTTTTCTAAAATACTTTTAAAAAACAGAATGTGGCTACCAAAATTGATTATTGCGAGTAAATGGCCGATAAATATATAGGTAGCCTTTTTTATAGCCAATTGAAAAAAGGGAACAAAGTGAAAAATAGGTGGACAATTTTCAAATCTCAATGGGTCACTTTTAATCTATTAGTGAGAGAAAAATTTGATTTCCAGATTCGGATTTGCAGGTCATTTTACATTGTAGGCGGTGTTTGTTTAATCAGATTTCAGCTCGTAAGATGATCAAATCACGTGGCATAACCAGATAATATTTCAGAAATTTTTTACTATAACTTCTTAAATTTTTGAAATATATATTTTATAATTTACTTTTCAGAATCGAGATATTTATTTAAATCCCCATTTAAATTGAAGGGTCGGATGGATGAAGGAGATAACTAACAAAAATATTCAATATTTTTCTTACAAATTTACCAATTAACTATAAAAATTATAAAATGCAATATTTCTTTATTGGCAGGCGCGGTGTAAATGTGCAATAAAAATCTTTCATAAAATGGTACAATTCATTTTGTAAATCAGTGCTAAACTAATACCACATTTTATATCGAGAAAATAATTCATTTTTAATACCACAATGTCCAATAAGTTTGAAAGAAGATGGTCTGATATTTTTAACGGGGGTATCTCTGGCTATTAAACAACTCAGGCATTGCCTTTAGGGTGTGAATTAACAATCGTTCTACAAAAAAAAGTTTCTAAGGAATGTAACAACCATTAGTTGAACACAGATAAAAAAAATTTGAGAATATTTTGCATATTTTCAATTCCAAAATTATACAGTTAACCTTAAGTTGCATATTTCCCATTTTTCAAATTTTAATGGGCATCTTAAATGTATGCTTAGGGGCAGCAACGTCCAGCCCAAGGCACAATTTAAATATGTTATTAATCTCTTAGTTATATGTAGTTATAAAAGTATTTATCCAACTAACCAAATAATATTAATTTTTTGTGTTATATTTCAATTGTAAAATTAAGGAACCACTTCAAAATGTAAAAAAATTTTTCACTTTTAGAATTCTACATTTATTTAGGCCAATTGATCCTTTAAGTTTTATTTTAAATTAACTTCTCCAGTTTGATTTAAAGCTACAATGACACATTTTTTAAGTAAGTAGTAAAATTATTTATCATTCAACAGACTACTGCTACAAATTTTTCTTAAAGTAGAACTTTCGCAAGTGAAACGTCCAAAAGGGTGAATCACCTATAAATTTGTTATACACATGTCTAGCAAATGTAATATTAGCGTCACATTTATTATTAACCGTTGAAATTTTAAACAAATGTATTTATTGCTAAAATACGCCTAAAATGAAAATCTTTACTTTATTGTAAAATTTTGACTAATAATTATTGTCATATTCTGTACATATGCGATTTTTCTTCTCATACTTTAATAACAAAAAAAAATATTTACATATGTATACGTACAAAAAAAAACAAATAAATACTTTGTAAATTATTTTTTAAATTCTATTAAAATTTAAATAAATCGCTTTGCCAAACATCTTATTGGTGAAATAAATTAGGTAATAAATAAACTAATAGGAATTCTCATACAAAGCCCTATATTTCAATTAAATTATTTACATTAAATTTTTCATAAAAAATAAATAACATAATATAACACAAAAAAACTAAAGATAATATAATATTCTACATTAACAAAAATTGGAAAAATACAACCAGAGGGTATCTACATTTCTTATGAGTAACATTAGACACGATTTAGTAATTGTAATTAATTCATTTTCAGATAATCAAGCATGATTAAAATTTAAGTAAGTACAAATAATAAATGGGCTGGTTCGAAATATCACCTTGTTTCAACCAGGGTTCATCCTAAGAAATCTATAATCGATATTTCCAAAAATTAAATATAATTTTCAATTCTCTCATGGTTTACCAAACAATACGAAAGTTCCTTCTGACTATCCTTGAACTTTGAGACCGTCCCAAAAGTTTTGATAGGTAATTCAATTATTGTTAAGGTCATAAAAGATTCCTGAACGTAGGTTCATATCAACTAAAACGTCATTTAACAAGAAATATATAAAAAAATAAAAGGAAAAATATGACTAAAATTAAAGGGAACATTACAGTGTAAGTAAAAACAGCTTCAATCTGCTCTTTGTTTTACCTAAATTCGTAAGTTTCAAGAGTACTTTCCCTTTTTCTTTCAACTTGGTAACTAAAGCGCATCTTGAATCTCATAAATTGAAAAATGCTGGAAGACCTGTCAAGTGAAAGTCAGTGCAGGGATAAGGAACAAGTAGCCTTGGCCCTTAATGCGCACGCTGGCGGAGGGGCTAACGGGGGTGAGGGAGGTGGCGTCGAGTCGTCGCGCAGACACCTTGCACTCTGCAGCCTGGCGGCGCCACCCCTTTCACCCCGCATTGCGTTGCCAACTCATGGTCGATTCCTAATAGCACTTTCCCTTTCTCCAGTGCAGAATCAAACAAACGAAATGCGACAAAAACGTCTTATGTGCCACCACACAATGCAGGCCATTTAAAAATTCTACTGCACTACTACCCTAGTAAATTTATATCATACATTTTTTCTCATAAATTATAATTTAAAGCGGCATATTTTAAATCGAAATGATCAATTTTGCAAATTTCTTTGTTAGGACCAATATTTAGACTATTGCAGAAGGATGCTGTCGTACAATACTGAAATAATAAGTATTTTGAAACGTTACGATCATGAGAGTTCACTGAAAGAAATTGAATCGTAGTAATATAGGGGGAGTAAAACGAAAGTGAAAACAGTACATTGTAATCAACTGAAATCGAAGGTGTAGTTCACTTTTCCTAGTGCACAGAAGTGTATGAGCCAATCAATAGCATCAAGGTAGCTATGCATGCGCCAGGCTGCGTGTAATGCGTGGTTTCCCTTCCCCAATCCATATGCACTGATGTGATAATTTATGTAGGCGCTATGACAACCCCCCAGTCCTAGCTGGGAACAATTTTTTATATATGCCCTATCGAATCATCCCTTGTTTCACAAAGGAAATTAATTTTTATCAATCAAATTAGTAATTAAATGTCAGTTTTATTGAACAAATAGGTATGAATTAGAAACTTTATAATACACCTATTTGCACCCTTCCCATTGGAAGAAAATAGAGAAGATATAGTTCAATGGGAAATAAGAGATCTTGTTTATAATAACACTTACCTGTCACAGGTATTAGTGTTCATCTACTTAACTAAGCTTCCATGAAGAGAATTCAGGTACTATTGTAAAAAGACTGATTATGGTTCGCGAAATATTCGCGAAATTACACCAGCCTTGCATATCACAATTATCACATTTACTTATGTATTTACCTATATTAGATATACATATTAAACAAAAAAGTCACCAATGTACAGATGCATTTCTATGTTACCGCAATCAATTTAATGTGTTTAAGCTTTGCACTATATACACTTGCACCTTGTGGTGTACTGACAAATTATATTGTCCAGCTTTGTGAGATACATACTGGATGGCTCGCGCGCTTGTGCGTGTGCTTGCCGATAAAAACGTTGTCGGCTTTCGCTTCTTCAAAACTCTATTTAAAAATTACAATTTGATAAACCATAATTAAATCGGTTTTCGCAAGATAAATACATTAAAATTTGCATAAAAGGGGAACTTTGTTATTTAAATTTACATTAAAGTTAATCAATTTGTAAATAATAATTGAGATGTTAACTATTACCAAATGATTTATAAAATCTATTTGTTGTACATAATTGTCAGAATTCACACTACTATTAAAATATGAAATATAAAGTTTTGTATCACGTATTCAATATTAAATATCAATTAATCTCATATACAGTTTGTTATCTGTTAATATTCATAAATAATAAATATATATTATAACTTGCAGTACCTACATAAAAAGTGTTTATAAATTGATAAAAAATGAATCTCATTAATGTTTATTTTATATTATAAAAAGTTTTCATATTAAATATGTGGCTAAATATAATTGCAATTTATAAGGTAAAATATTAGTATTTAAAGATTACCTTTACAAAAAAATATATCAAGGATGTGACGAATTTAAAATGAACTTTTAAATACAGAAAACTTGTAAATATGAACCTTGGGAAGGTTACTATAAATTTTTTAGTCTTACAGTTGCCATGCCTTTGGAAATTGTAACTTAACCTATCTTTAAACGTCAATCTAAATTAATAGTTTTTGCCTCATAAATCGAATTATTTTTTAGTAAATAAATAATACTTGTAATTCCTAAAATATAAAATTAAAAAAGAGGAGTACACCGACAACTTCCATCACTAACGTCATATCATGTGATATGAATAATTTGACAAATGACAATGCTGATGTTGGTGTTTTATATGTATACCGATTAAGTTTTAATACTAGTCGAATATTGTTTTTAAATTCGTAAAGTACACGTTATCTTTATTCTTCTAAAGTTATTTTAGATGGTTAAATGTGTATGGTTTAAATATGTTTATCACACTATTTGATACGAACTAAGAAGGAGGTATAATTCTTTATAAGTACTCTCTAGATTTATCAGAAATTTTTGATTTACGGCTAAAATGGAGGCTGTGCCAAGATTACCTATGATAAGCTTTGATTTAAAAGCAAGTACTGATATTGTATCCTTTTCTGCAAAGCTGAAACAGGTATAAATTGCATATTAATGTAATCGTAAGTGCACTTCATTAGAAAATTTATAGTATATATCCGGTTTTTATCATGAGGATCCAGAATCGTATAATACAGAAATATATAATCTGGAATCGCTTCGTGCGGCTGCAGTACGGCCAGCAATTGATGTTTCCGGTTGTCAACTTTTGAAAAAGTATTATTGTCAGTTGCATTTCTTAAAATCTAGATTTCCCATGGAAGATGGTCAACCATGTGCTACTTATTTCTCATGGTATGTTTTAGTAAATATTGTTTTAGTATTTACTTAGTAATGAGATGCTTGTTTCTTATAGGAAAGATAGTTATTCGAACATGGTTTGTTCAGTGCCAGATATAGATTTTGAGTTAATGAACATATTGTATAATATCGGTGCTATTCATTCCAAGTTGGGTTCTGAGGATAGCAGAACTACACCTGAAGGAATGAAAATGGCCTGTACTCATTTTCAGTGTGCTGCATGGGCGTTTCAGGTAAAATTGTTAAAGGCCTTTTACAAGATCAGTTCAGTTCTCAGTTTTGTTAGAGTTTCAGTCCAATTGTCTGTTTTTTTTCTATGTGTATAAAGTAAAAACTGAATGGAGAACTATCAGTTTGGATTGACCTTATTTGCATCATTTCAGTTCTATGAAATCTTATGTGTAAACACGCTTTAGTTTGCTCACACCAGATTTCTTGAAAGTCTGGCTTGTGAACTTTGACTTGGGCTGAACATAGAACTGAGAGGACTGACATGAGAACTGAGATTTACACGTAAGAAAAACTGACTAAAATTGAATTAGAACTGAGCACGGAATTGACCATGTAATAAGGCTTTCGTAAGGAAATTAGTTAATTGAATTATGTTACATTTGATTTTGTAGACTGTTAGAACAATGTATCCGCAAATGGTCGGCTTGGTACTAGCTCCCGAAATAATACAATTTATGCATTTAACTTGCTTGGCTCAAGCACAGGAGTGCATTTTGGAAAAGAGCATGATGGATAATAGAAAAGCTACAATTATTGGTAAAACTTAGTATATTATTTTGTTTTTGGATTTTTTTTAATGGAATCTTTGAAATTAAAGCTAAAGTGGCTGTCCAAGTTGTTGATTATTATAAACAAGCTTTAACTACTGTACAAACCAGTGTTGAAGAAGGAACCTTAAGTGACCTGTTAGGTAGTCGAGTATATAAAGACTGGATAAAATATCTTAATTTTAAGGTATGTGCTTTTAATCAATTTTTCTCTTTATAAAATCAAATTATTAATGTTCAATTAATTTTTTTAGATATCATATCATAAAGCAATAGCTCTTTTATACCAAGGTCAACAAGCTGAAGAGCAGCAAAAAATGGGCGAACGCGTATCATTTTATCAAGCAGCATCAGAACAACTGCAAGACGCCTGTAAACGTGCCAGCAATTTGGCTCATCCACAGGTCACTAACTTATATCCTCACTTATTAATTTTGGGATATTTATGCCTCATTTGCTTTACAGGAAATTAGTGAAGCTTTAGCATTCACTGGAGATGTTGTTGAAGGTAAAAGAAAAGCAGCAAAAAATGAAAATGAATTTATATACCATGAGGATGTACCTGATAAAGATGCTCTACAAGAAGTGAAAGGAGCGTCATTAGTTAAAGGAATTGCTTTTAATGTAAATGATCCAGATGTAAGTCATATTAATAATTTTAATCAAAACAATATATTAACTTTTCATAGGTATCTGGGCCGGATATATTTGGAAGATTGGTTCCAATGGAGGCACATGAAGCGTCTTCTTTGTATAGTGAACAAAAAGCCCAATTATTGAGACAACTTGGGGAATTAGTTGATAATAAAGATCGTGCTTTAGGAGAATTTATGTCTTCAATGCAATTGGATATTTTAAGTCAGGTATTATTATAATACAAGTTTAAATGTCTTAACTAATAAAATCATATTGTAGATGAATCAAGCTACTGGTCTTACACAGGATTTAGTTGACCGAGCTGCTGCAATGTCGGCAAGACCAACAGCAATCCAAGATCTCGTCAGTGCAATGGGGAAGCTCTCGAATATTTATCATGATGTTGAAGCCAATCTGAATGAAATTGATGTTTTAATAAAAGTAATATAATTTTTTAATGAGTAGTGCAAGATTGATGTTATTTTTAATTATTAGGAGGAAGAAAAAAAGGAACAAGAGTATCAAGCTCAAATGGGAACAAGACCGCCGAGTATTATAGCTACTGATTTAAAAAGAGAATTTATTAAATACCAAGAAGCTCATTCGAAGGCTTCAGATTCTAATCAAAATTTGCATCGGGCTATGACCACTCACACAGCCAATCTGAAGGTTCTTTCTTTGCCTTTATCGCAATTGAAAACTCAAATACCGGCAGTGGATTTATCAAAACGTAGGTATCTTATTATTTTGCTTAGATACCTATTTCTGTATTTTGTTCAACATTATAGCTGAAATAGACCAGGATGTACTTCGTGATATGGAATCATTAGTAGCAAAGGTAGAAGAAATGAAAAATCAAAGATCTCTTTTATGGGCTCAGTTTCACGATGCAGTAAAAAACGATGATATTACAGGTCTTGTAGTTACAAAAACACCTGATAAAAGTTTAGAACAGCTCTTCCAGCAAGAGTTGCAAAAGCATCAAAGACAGGTAATCTGAATACATTTTTAAAATGTTGAACAATGTTTTTTTTTAATTTTTTTTTATTGTAGGCTGCGTTAATAGAGCAAAATATGGCAGCTCAGGAAAATATACTAAAAGCTTTCATTGATACATATGCAAGATTCACCAATACACGACGACATCTTCAAGATGTAATAACCAAAAGAGCAACGACCTTATCAGCACTTATAAATTCTTACGATTCCTATGATGATTTGTTATCTAAAGCAAATAAGGGATTAGAATTCTACAACAAACTTGAGACAAACGTAACAAAATTGTTACAAAGAATCAAAAGTACATGCAAAGTTCAAGATGAAGAACGAGAACAAATTTTAGCAAAACTTAACAAGAATACTATCATTCCGGCAAGTAATACACCAAAACTTAAAGATTATTTAAACTCTAAAGTGAAAGATAATTTGGATAATAAAAGAACCGGTAATGTATCACCAGTTGCAATAGATGCTATTAATTCAGCAACTTACGCTACTGTTACTCCTGGAATTGTGTCAAAGGTTCCAGATCAAAGTTGGCCGCCTGCAATACGACCAGCCCCTGTGGGATCTGAGATGACTACTGACACAGTATCAACTTCTTATGCCGCCGAACAAACTTCATATCCCAGTTATCCCTCTGCTGCAACTTATTACAATAATTATAATCAAGCGAACGCTACTCCTGCTTCAACGTTAGCAAATACAACGTTTTCTTACGCAAACAATTACAATTATGGTTACTCACAACAGCCTTATCCTAGTAACACTGTTGAGAAAGACTTAAGTGAAAGAATGTCTAATTTACTATCCAATAAACAAATTGGTATAGAAAATCAAACGCCTGCAGTTGGACATTCTTATGGATACATGTCTACTAGTAAGTTTTTCTTAATTTTTGTAACTACAAAATGTTAAAATGCTTTTTTATCTGTAGATGCAAATCCCCAACCGTTACCCAGTCAAAATTTATACTATCCAACTTCACATACCGCAGATTCAAATATTACGTATGGAGTAGAAAATACTGCAGGATATGGAGCTGGTTTGCCTCAATATTCTAGAAATTACGATTCGTCTGTGGCGAAGTTTTCAAATGTAGCTAAACCTACATCACAACCAGAAAATCCAAATGTAATGGCATATCCTACGGCTACTTTGCAATATTCTTATTCTGTACAAGAACCAACTACTTACACTCAAACCAATACAACAACTTATTTGGACAGTACAGGTTCTCAAAATACTAACGCCCAAATTCCGACTGCGTATATTCAATCATCATATCCGCAAAGTTATGTTTACCAAAACACCGACTCTACATATACACCTTCGGATATAGCTTCCCATGCTTATGTTCAACCCAATAGTAATTTTTACACTCCAACTGTTTCAACATCGGATACTTACGCTACAAATACTAATGTAGAAACGCAGCAATTCCAAGTAGCTAACAATTATACTTATCCAAATCAGACGTCTAACACGAATGAGATATATAGCGCTTCTTATAATAATGCTGGTCTAGGAAGTCAAGATTCTACTTATTTGAATCAACATAATGCTTATTCACAATACGCCGGACAAACTGATGCTTCGTTGTCTTATAATTCAATGTCAACAAATTACTATCAGTATGGAGGTGTGCAACAAATTGATCCTTCAGTCAATTATAGTACATATGCAACCGATTCCAATGTAGTTCCTGTTACTACTGTTGGGGCTACTGTTGGCATTTCTACTAATATCACCTATGGGAATCCATCACAATATACCAATTATCCACCTAACGATGCTGTAGCTACCGTTAATAGTTCAACTATATCTGAGAATGTTTCCAATCAACCTTTACGGAAACCTAAAAAAGAAACATCTAATATCGATCTTCTATCAGGATTGGATTTCACAATAAATCAAGTGGGTTTAATTCTACAGTAAAAAATGTAATTATGATTTATTTTTTGCCAGGTTCCTCTTATGCCGCAACAAAATCAAGTAAACACTGTGTCAAAAGAAGCGGGAACATCATCAAAATCTGTGGAACTACTATCACCACCTACCCCAAATATTATTAAATCGAATACCACTATAAAATCAGAAGAGAAATGCATCACAAAAGACGTAGTCAATATTGAAAAGAAACCCCTAGAAAGACAAATTCAACGAAAATCTTTTCACGATCCAGAAATCGCAAAACAATTTATTCAAGAAGCAGAAAAATTTGAGAAATTCGTAGATATATTATCAACTAAGACTTTAAATGGCCCCACGTCTCTTGACTTGAAATGGAAAGAAATATCTGATAAGCAAGAAATTGATCAACAGAAAAGAAGTATTTCTGTTGCGCGTTGTTATCCAATGAAGAATCGTTTTCCTGACATTTTACCATATGATCAAACCAGAGTTAAACTTTCTTCTACAAAAGATGATTATATTAATGCGACTTTTATAAGAGTATATTTGAATGAATATAAGTGTTAATTTAGTAATTTTTTTTTTAGAACGTTACTCAAAATTCACCACTCTTTATTGTAACTCAAAGTCCAATACAAGCTACTTATAATGATTTCTGGACAATGGTTTGGGAGCAACATATTGAAATAATTGTAGGCGTAATCAGCGATTCTGAAGTATGTTTAAACGCAACTTTTTATATTTTTCTGAACAAAATTGTTTTCTTAGATCAGCCCAGATTTTTATTGGCCAAGGAGTAAAGATCAACCTTTATCAATAGGGAATATTTCGATATCAGCTCAAGAAATTGTCAATAAGGAACATTGGATTGAAACCGAGCTGACTCTACATCAACTGCAGGAGCGAAATTCGCGCACGGTGCGTCATTTACAATTTACAGCTTGGCCTACCAGGTAAGTGAGCGTTACCTAACGAATTAAGATCGATATTAACGAAAAATAAAGTTTGTTTCCGACATTACCTGTCATCACTAGTTATGTTAATGAAATATTAAAAGATCAAAAGGCTTTATCGTCTCCAGTATTGGTTCACTGTTTAGCTGGAATCGGGCGAAGTGGATTATTATGTTTACTAATATCAGCGACGCTAGAATTGTTAATCAATCCAACTATATTTCCTGACTTAGCAGCTATTGGCGCCAAATTGTGTATTGCACGGAAAAATATAATTCGAGATCGAGAACATTTAAAGTTTGCTTATATTGTTTTTCTACATGTTGTAAAGGAGTTGCGAACTAGTAGTAAGTATCCTATAATTTTTATATTTAAACATTTTAAAATATATTTTTTTAAATTAGAAATATCCCAAAAAAAGACCATTGAGAACTCTCCAGAAATATTACAAACTACTAGTGTGAATGATGTAATAGAGGATCCTTTGAGTATGTTAGATCCACTGTGGGCAACAAAAAAACATACGTAGCTGCAAAAACACTTGTATATTAGGAGTATTTTAACATACTTATTTTATATTTACACATGGTTATATGTTATTGTATGATGTAACTGATAAGGTTAAAAGGCAGGATATAAACATTTACAGAAACATAAACTACATAGGTAAATAATATATAAATATGCATATTTAATCAAATTTTTATTTAGACTGCTAGATTTATTTATATAATTTATGTATGTATATGGATGCAGTGAAATTATAATATATAATTGCCTATTCTTTTTTGTTTCTTTGTAATATTGATCTCATACAAAAGTGTTCTAATTTAAATAACGTGCTTGAAACGAAAATTAAGATTGGTTCATAAAATTAGTAACTATTGCTGCTTTATAAAAAAACCAATTAAAATCAATTTTCATTACACTGTATTCAAATTGCATTATCAGATCGTTTTACGAATTTTTACTAGTTAGGTTACATTTTGTGAACACAACTTGAGCTTTAAGCAGTATTTGTTATTATTATTTCTATTCAGAAAACAATTGTCTAACATAAACTAAAAATCAAACCCGAAATTGTATTGGAGAGATTAACGTTAATGTTGGTATATCACAGAATATAATTTTATAATTAAATTTAAATTTTACTAAAATTTTAATCAGATACATACGATGCATTTTCATGCCCTTTACTTTGCTGGTTTTGATTTGTCGTGAGTGTTTGTGTTTCTATTGCCCATGGTTGAAGATCACCAGTAGCAAAAATACCATAGATAATTGCACCAAACAAATAAATTGCACTGGCAATATAAAATACTATTTGCCATTCAGATTCATTCTGTAAAAATATAAATAATTTGTGTTAAATGGAAATTAATTAAATGAAGTTTTGTAATATAGTTTAAAAAAAAATAATTTTACACGTACCGGCGTCGTAACGATGTAACCGGTTATGATAGGACTTAAAATTCCTGGTAAAGTGCCGAATGTGTTTCCTATTCCCATCATAACACTAGCATGTTGTGGTGCAATATCTAAATAATTTACACTGTAAAAGATTATATTTGTTTAATTAGTTTTGTATCCATCGAAAAAGATAAAGGTAACTCACCCGAAACCGGCCCAAGCAAAACCACCCAAACCGACAGCTAATGTTAAACAAATCGTGGTTCCGGTTGGCGTTAATAAATATGCCGCACACAACATGAAAACAGTTTGGGCGATAAATGCACCGCAATTAAATATTTTTCTTACTTGTGTGGTGGTTAAAATTCCTTTCAATTGGAACCAATCAGCAAAATATCCAGCGAATTGCAACATTATAGACATCGCCAGATATGGAACGGCTGACATCAACCCCGTCTTTTCAAGTTCAAAATGTAGAATATCTACATTCAAATAATTTTTGGTTTAATGATGTTTTAAGGATTTGCTTAAATTACCTTTCATAAATTTAGGTAATTGTGTAAGTAAAGTATAAAATCCCCAATTTTCGCTGAAATGGGCTACAACTATTGCCCACACAGCTGAAGATCTAAGGATATCTCTCCATGGATGCTTAATATTTCCATTTTGTGATTGTTCTCCTAATGATTGCTTTATATAATGTAATTCTTGTTTACTTATAGAAGAATCTTGACTTGGACTTTCTGCTATAATAATCCACCAACATATGAACCATATAATAGCACATGTGCCTAAAATTGATATTGTTTTTTATTAACTAGTTTTATTTATTACAAAAAATTTAGGTGCGTACCGCTAACATAAAAAATACTTTCCCACCCAAATGCTTTGGCTAAATAAGCACAAACAGGCATCGATATAACAGTTCCAAAATAACTGCCCGAAAATGCAAGTGTCGCTAATCTGCTTCTCTCCAGCGGTGGAGCCCATCGCGCCCATATTGCATGTATGCAGGGATAAGTAACACCCTATTTCGGTTAAAATAAATATGTTATATTTGATTAAAAATATCTAATTTACTTACTTCAAAAATTCCTTCTATTATCCTTACAGCTAAGAGAAGATAAAAATTTAGTTTTGCTACGAACGGTGTGATGAGGGTTAGTACGGCTGTTACTGCAATACCGCATCCAAACACTCTTTTTCCTCCGAATTTGGAAGCTAGCCAACCGCCAAGAAGTTGTGTTGTAATATATCCATAAAAAAATGAACTTAAAACAAATCCTTGAGCCTTTGAATCCCAATCAAATTCTTTTATCTAGAATTAAATAAAATAATTCTATAATTGTTCTTAAATTATGTATTGTCCTTGTGTGAACCAATTACTCATTTGTAATATAAATGTTATAGTTACATTTATTTTATATAACAAACTTCACGAAATGTATGCGTCGCATTTTGCTTATGTTATACATTAAAACCCATCTAAAGTAACCACGCAACAAACTAATTCAAGGTAGTCGTTTTATGCAAATGTTGAGTTTAAAATCAGCATGTGAATCTTGCGGCCCTTTACAAAAGTTCTTGCAGCCTAACCAATATAATTTGAGCAATTTAATTTTCACAATATCGTATTGTATCGAACGCGCTAGATTAATCCGATCAAAAATAAGCTAACTCGGTCCGCGGCCTTGAACGTCCGCATCGATTAACTCACTAGACATTTCTAGAAGCCGCATATCAGCAACTAACTACATATGTGAGCCGGCCAGATTTGGTTTTGTTCTTAGCTCGCTTTCGGTAAAATTCAAACTGCGCTCTAAGGAACGGTGAAAATAAATAAGTGAAGTGTATCAATAAATTAGTTTAGAGCGTTAAGGTGTAAATAAATTAACTAAATCTGCTGGTAGGTATTTTAGTTATTGTTGTAAATAATTTTGCTAATTCTTTTATTAATTAACTTTTAATTTTAAAAAAGTGACCGACTCTTAATATTCGCCACCCTAGTTCGAACCTTAGCGAAATCATTACAGTATTATACAGAATTATGAAAACAGAACTTCAATGTTCACCAATGACTAATTATGAAATGTTGTAGCATTTAATTCACGTTTGAAACTACTTGAAAATTCAGACATTAGATTATTTGTATATTTAGAAGTACGAATTAGTTTTTACAATTATAAGAAGAAAGAACTTTCTTATAAAATCGAGAATTGCTGAAGTTTGACTTGGGTCAGTTTAAAATTACCGATGATAAGATTTTATCATAAGTTGAAAATATAACAGCGGAGAAGAGATATGAAACATATGAAAGCTACGTAAATCAAATAATGGTAGAAAAAGGACTAAAGGATAGAGACTGTGTAAATAAATATTTTTGGAAAGAAAAAACAGGAAACCCAAAGGGTAAAAGCTGAAAGAAGAAGAGGAAGAGTAGAGATATGAATCGGCAAAGAAAAACAATTTTACCCTGCTATTATTTCTTTTTTATATCGTTCTTTTTTAAAATTATTCCATGTTTCTTTGAAGAGGGTTTGCTTTGTGTACCAGGTTATTTTTTATTTATGACGCGCTTGGTTTAAAAAATTGTTTTAAAATATTTTTAATGTTAGGATATAATGTAGAAATATAATAAAATCTATTTAAACATTACGTAGATAATGTGGTAATCACTTTATTTATTGTTATTTGTGAATTTATTAATATTAAATTATTATACTATTTTCTTAGAACTTGAAAACTTTACACTTTTCTTTTAAATTCATTTTGTATTTTTTTACTGATCGTTTTAACAGTAATTTAATTATGTAACACTTTAAAAAGTGTTCAACAGCTACAATAGACAAGTGGTAATATATAAAAAATATTTCGTTATATTGATGAAATTTTGATAGGGACCAGTGATAATCACTCTTTGAAATCAAGTCGTCAAGTTCAAGACGTTCTTTTTCGTATTTGACAGTAAAACTAAATATTTAAAAAACCATAAATGTTGTAAAAGGAATTTAAAAAAATGTTGTGTACCTACATATGTAGTATTTCCATCTTCTAAAGTAATCGATTTATTTTCAGTCATTGCAACTATTCCAATACTTAAATTAACTCGCAATGAGTAAACGTTGAAGAATCCAAAGAAAGCTAAAATTGCTACCACATATCTTCTTTGTTTCCATACTTTCCAACTAGGCTGTTCTTGCTCACTGAAAATATGTAATAAAGACTGTTATCATTATTTTATATCAGGCGTCGCCACACTTTTTTGATTAATGAACAAATGTTAATTTTCAAAAATTTTTCCGTGTTAATCAAGTAATTAAAAAATATGTTGATAAACGTATACAAAAAATAAATTAAGGCAATATAAAAGCAGATTATTTTATGTTTTGCTAAGAATTACGATGGTTTATTAACTTTGTGTGTGCTGGATAAATAACTTGCAGGCCACATTTGGCCCGCGGGTCGTAGTTTTTGTATTATATTTCGTATAAGAGCAAATTATAAGTATGTGGGTACTATTGATTAGTAATTTAAAAGAAACTCAATTATAAATATTTATATTTGAGTAATTCAATTAATTGATAAAAGTATACTTCGGACGTAATTTATTATAAATTATTGTATATTTATTTAAGAAAATATTCCATACTTTTTTATATCTTAAGATTTTGACAATGCTGTCAGAGCTTTAATAAACTTTTTCAAAAAAATATCTTTGTTATTTATTTTATTTTATATTTGTAGACAGAAGTATATATTTTTTTGTTTATCACTTTTTGTTTGGATAGGCTCGTAGTTTAGCGTGGGTTCTTGGCTTCAATTTATTTAGTCTAATGGTTCATCTAATTCTGCCTTAAGTTATCTATGAGATATCTATATAAATATTTATTTATTTTCACTTTTATTTTAATTTAATGTTTAATTTCATTGAATTTGTTAGTACAACTACAGGGTGTCCAGGCGCTTACTCTCAACTTGATTTTTTAATATCTAGACAACTATTAAAGATAATTTAATCAAATAAAAAGCATTTTCTAGACAAAAGTAGGGAAATTTATTTTAATAAATTAAATTTTCAAAATGTTGCCCTCCTTTAAGGATAACGTGGCGAAGCCTAACCTCGAAGTTTTGAGCCACTCTTTCCAACATTTCGGGATCTATAGCCTGAAAGTGACGAGTAATTTTGTCTCTCAATTCTTTAATTGTTTGAGACCTATCTTGACAACATTTTCCTTTAATTGTAAGATATCCCCATAACAAAGAGTCGCAGGGATTTAAATCGGGAGAATAAGGTGGCCACTCGGTTTCCCCTCACCTTAGCAACGTTCTCAAGGGTGGCCGTAGTTGGCTCAACATTGGCTGTGTATGACTTATCGTCACCAACATAGCCTGTCCTCTTAAGCTTATCTAACAAACTAATTAAAAAACAAAATAAAATAAAATTGGAAATTTTATTTGACCTAAATTTTAGGTCAAAATGTAAATTTGAAGATATGTTGTCCTTGCGGTGGCCATTGTGTGTGATGTGAAAGCAAAAACACATGTAAGTAAATTTCCATACTTTTATAACTCCATGTATGTTAAAATAATTTTGGTATGTCTAATAGTTTTTATTTAACAAGAGAATAACTTTGGGAGTAAGCGACTGGACACCCTGTATATACATAATAAAATTAAAAATAATTAAGTTTTATCGTAATTACAGAATAATAAATAGATAAAAATTAGTATAATTATTGGTATTTACAAAATTCACTAATCGTGGGTAAGTGGGAAACGAAGTTGCATGGCCATTGTATTGTTCAAATTATTTTGTTGATATTGAAACGAAAAATTACAATTTATTATAACGAAATTTAATTATGTATGTATGTATACAATAAAAAAATTAAGTTATTTTTAAATAATTGTTTTAAATATACAATCGATATTCATATGATTTAGGCTAGCGGAAATTTAACAATAGTCAAGTTTTCTAAAATTCTGATATCGTTATATAAAAAATTAACTTTATAATTGCTTTTTAAAACCCATTCGTATTGAATTTATAAACTGTAGAATAAGTAATACAGTTTTAATTTGTTCTATTTTTATTTAAATGAAGTACTTATACATATATGTCGGCCTTGTAAAAAAAATTATCCAAGATTTTATAAAATTTTATTTCCAACATCCAAAATTAAGGTTTTCGAAATTTTCGTGTTTTAACATATGTTCACTTACGTACCTTTTATCCATTTCAATGTGTCCATTATCTCCTATAGTGTAGTGGTTTTTTTTATTAACCATATTGTTCAATTGTATTAAAAATCTCTGTAGAATTAACTAATAGCACAGGTGTAAAGAACTGCCACTACTTTCCACTACCATCGACCTACTGCTTCGATAGATTTGAAAGTTGTTTTCTTGCTTAATAGCGGAAAAAACAAAACATTACATTCATTCCTAACATTGACTTACTGATGTATGTTTTCATATACTGTCGGCACTTAAAAGAATAATTAACTGATTGGACTGCGTAATATTGGAAATTTATATGCTCGTATCGTAGATTAGATTTACATGAGTTTTGTGTAGTATAGAAACTGCAGGATTAAATTTGGCATAATTGTGAAAATTGACGAAAATTGTTATCCATAGAAGATTCTTTTAAAATAAAATCATATAAAAAAAGTTTAATGAAATCTGAAAAGATTCTTTCAACTAATCGCTTGAATAAGGTGACCGATTTATTTTGTTCTTTAACAAAATATTAGTTCCATGCCATGTTATTGGTAAAAAGTGAGTAATTGTTTTTTTCTATTAGTATACTAAATCAATGTTATTAAATGTTTTGTCATTGTATGCATTTAAAAAAAATACTAAATAAAACATTCTGTTAAGTAAAGCATTGTCACTAATATCGGTAAAAAATAATAAATATAAATTGTAGAAAAATTTATGTTGACATAATTTATTTTAAATACCTATTTTTATTTATATTAGTTAACCATGAAAGTTCTTCTCATTTTGATGAAAAAACATAGGTACTCGTATTTGATAATGATTTATTGTTCTAATTTTTTCTTCTTCGGCATTAAAAAATTGCTTTTCTAAGTCTAACTGATTATGAAGTCGTCGATATTGATAATGGTTGTCTACTGCCAAGAAAATATGATAGTTCAAAACAGAGAATACTTTTTAACGGACTTTGAGAAGCCCTTGTGACCCATTTGATTTCATAAAATAAAATTCACTGATTTAGTCATACTAAAATAATTTTCAATAACGTTAAATAAATTATTGATTTTTATAAGTGTTTTATACTGCTAAATTGTTTGTTAAATATTTTTTAAGTATTCTTTTAATTAATTATAGTTGGAAATAAGAAAAATCTACAAACGACACGAAAGTTTATGATTACTTGATATCTTACCAAATTTTGTGACCTTTGCTAATGTAGAATGAGGTGATTTTTTAATGTAGTGGACTAATAAAAAATTTAATTATAATTTTTTTATTTAGATATACAGGAATACCTCGGTTATCGCGGTTATTGTTGCCACGAAAAGTACCGCGATAACCAAATTTAATATTTAGAACACATGGCATAAGTAATTAGGTAAAATTGATCTTTTTTAAAAAAATATTTGTGTAGTGTACAAACCATCGCGAACTTGCACAAAATGTTTCTTTCACTTCTGAAGATAAATCATATTCTAATATTTTTTTTAAGTTTCAAATAAATGGAATGCTTTTGTTTTTATGGCTATTTGACTTAGAGGAATTCTCTTCTAGTTACAGTCCTCTATCCAAGTTGACAAAAGAATTTAACTACATGCGGTTTGCCCAAACGCGACCACTTAACTAAAATGCTAGTGAAAGCTCAAGACAAATTTGCTGATAAAGGCATCTGAGAATTACTTGTGAGCGGAAGCACTAATGGTACTATAATCTTTTGCGTAAATTCAGCGGGATTTCGTGATAAAACAGCGATAATTCAAATTAGGAACGCAATATTCGAAATAATGGTCTCAAAATATAAATCGCGATAAATCGAAAAGCGCAACAATCGAATGCGCGATAATCGGGGTATTCCTGTATATGATAGTATGAGGATAAAAGTCATCTTACAAAAAGAAATTTTTAAATAGAAATAATAAACTTAATTAACTTTGTCAAAGTTTTATTTGTCATATTATATTGCAAATAGCAATTATTATTAAAATAAGGTTTTTTCTATTTACATATCTGGGTGTATTTGTGGTTTAGTGAATATGGTGAGTAATAAAAAAATTGGAACACAATTTTTATAGTATAGGCGCATAAATACCTATCTATTCTGTTATTTTTAAATTTGTTTATTTCAAATTCCTGATTTTGTTATAATTTAGAGCGAATCAAATAATAACTGAACTCAATAGTTATTTTTATAGTTCCTGTTTATTTACTGAACAGCTGACTTTCTATCGATTTTCTCAAAAAATATAGTGTAAACTTCGTCTTTGTTCTTTACACCCACTTTCGTTAGTTTTCCTGGGTAATTATTAACTATTAATGGTGTGTTACGAGGAAGTTATTCTACCATAGAAAAAATTAAGCATTTTCTTTTAACGAAAAATAAATATTTTTGAAAAGCTAGTGCTACGTTGAAACGATTTATGTCAAAGACGACGATATATCCATTTTTGAACACAAAGAAAATTCGTGCAGCTGGAATTTGTTACATACGCCTGCTCTGAATATTTCGTTTTTGATTTGAAAGGTTGTCCTATTTTCTTGAATAGATAGCAAGGCATAAGTCATAGTTTACTAATTTATGAATGAGTTCAAGAATCAACTACTATTATTGTGTACTATTAACTTGTATATTTTTAGATTGGTAAGCGATGATCGTGTGTTGAAGTTCGAAATAGAAAAATTGCACGGAATGCCGCATTTACACAAATCTTTGGCGACTTTAATATACATACAGATTTGCGCAGGCTCATATACATTCCTTCGAAAATTCACAGGTGAACTCCAATCCGAATGACTCAAGCTCCTGGCATGTTTCTGTATTTGTTTCGAGAAGTTGTATACTTTTACTTGGTATTTGTCGATGTTAATGCAAAGACTTTAAAAAAATTCTGCAAAGGGATATTTGTTCGTTTGGAAGCCTTTTGAGTTTTTTCAACACATATATTTTTTTTTAAATCGAAATTAAAATGGAAATTTTGAATAATTCCATTTATAGCTGCAATAGTAATCTAAAAGGAAATAAAGTGCAAGAAATTTTAAGTGAAAGTGTCGAAGTTCAGCCACAGAGGTAATTTAAAAAAAAATATTTAATTTATATATTATTTTTATTATAGTCAAAATGTATCATTTTTTTTTCGTGAAATATGTAAAGTACATATTTAAAAATTATTTTTATTGATTCATAAGTATTAAAATAAAAAAAGTAATAAATGTAGGTATTTCAAAACGTAAATATGTATATAGGAATAAATTTCTAAAACCTATTTTGTGAACATAAAATCAATTAAAAAATTTTTTGTATTAATTAACTTTAGTATTTTTAAATTTATAATTATTTTATATATGTTACACTGCTTTGTTTATATGTTTTTTAATTTGTAAATAATGTTTATTAATTTATAGATCTGATGCGGCAGCAACAGCGGCTTTGAACTTAAATATTTCTGAAATCACCAATAGCTTGTTTTTATGTTCAGCGACGTCAGTTTACACGTCGACGCTTGAAGTTCTTGGCATAAACTGCGTCATAAATGCTGCTGTTGAATTACCACATATGCCATTACCAAACAACAAAATAAATTACTGCAAAATCAACATTCTCGATTCCGTAAATGAAAACATCAAGGAATACTTTAATTTCGCAGCAGATTTGATACATAAAGTAAGTACCGAAATAGTGCCGATGAGTAAACCAAAATTTTTAACAATTTAGAATTCTATACAGTTGTTTACTAAAATGAACATTATGTGTGATTCATAGTGTTATATTTTCTCTTAATTCTCAAAGCAAATGATGTTTAAAAATAAGCAAGTGCAGGTAAATAGTTAAAAATTAGCCGACTTCAAAATAAACATAGGTTTATAAAAACTGGCACCCAAATCTTTGTTTAAGTTTTACTGACAAATACACAAATGTGATTCATGCTTTGAAACAAATCCAGTAGACGCAATTACAAAAAAATACATAACAAAACTACGTCTTTTTCAACTATTTTTGAAATTGTTTTGAAAATCCCAAAATTTCGCCACTTTTTCTATTACGAAATCAGATTTATTTATGGTTTCTGTTTTAAGATGTTTTGATCACGTTCTCTTGTTTATCTGTTTCTCAATTAATTCAAATTTCTTTGAGAAATTAATTGATTTCTATTTTTATAACACATTAGCTTCATTTTTGATAGAGCTAGTTCAACATTAAATTTAGAACGCATTCTTTTTAAAATATGTATTGATCTTGAGAAAAGCTCATAAGTATTCCAGAATAAAGTATAATTTAATTCAATTATCGAAAATTATAATTATTGTTTTTGTTTGAATCTTAATTGTCAACTGTGCATTCAAGTTGGAGTCAACTGTTCTACATGTAATCGGGCCACAATTGTTTTGTATATTGGAATCTTTCGCAATAGTTAACTATTAATAATAATAGAAAGGACACTGAACGAAAAGTGAGAAATTTAACCGACACTGAAAAATTTGCTGCGTTTCGCTTAGGGACGAACAATCAATTGCTACTTTTAATCAAAAATGTGTTAGATTTTGCACATTTAGATGGTTTTACATTCTTTATATTATTATTGCTAAGTAGGGGCGATTTAAGGAAAATTTTAAACAATTTATTAACGTTCAAAGTGCCCATAATACTTTTGATTAAAAAAAAAATAAGAATAATATTGATTGAAAAATTTTATTTAACGAGAGCTGGAAAACCTACAAATACACGAAGATGTAGAAATAGAATATCAAAATATTAAAAAAACAATACACAAAGCCGCGGGGGAAGCTTTGGGCACAATGGAAAAAAATAGAGAAAAACAAAAATCTTTTTGGCTTGATGAGGAAATACAATTACTAATTAAAGAATAAAATAAATTATACAACAAGTGGATGACGAAAAGAATACCAGAGAGAAGAATACAGTACAAGGAGAAAAACAGCGAATTGAGAAGAAAAGTCAAAGCAGTAAAGAATCAATACTGGGAGAATAAGTGCCTACAAGTTGAAAGCCTAATAGGCGGATCACAAACGACAGAAGCGTGGCAAACTATTAAACAGCTCAAAACAAATGAATCGAACCGATATGACCAAATAATACAGATTGAGGAATGGGAACAGCACTATAAGACTACTAACGGATCAAGAAGAGGAAGAAAGACATAGTAACCTAAGAGAAGAACAAGACGGATTTATGAACTCCATTGAAATAACCGAAGACGAGGTGAGAAAACATATGAAACAGATGAAAAATCTAAGATACCCAGGACCGGGAAATATACCCATCGAATTAGTGAAATATGGAGAAGACCAACTAATAAAAAATAACCTCGTTAATGAATACGTGCTGTAACCGACTTCAGATCCCCCGGGAATGGAAAACTTCATATATAAGATCAATATTTAAAAAAGGACGTAGGAACGATCCCAACTGCTATAGAGGACTTAGTATAAATAGCATTATGAGCAGGCTATTTGGGAAAATTTTACAGACAAAATTAAGACAGGATATTGGAAGTAAAATCAGTGAAGACCAAAGGGGCTTTATGCCAGGTCGATCGTGTATCGATAATCTTTCTCTACTGAAACAACTGACAGAAAAAGTGATCGCTAATGGAAACGAGATACACAAGGCGTTCATCGATCTTGAAAAGGCATATGACACCATACCACGGATAAAACTTTGGAATGCACTCCAAGAGATGGAAATAAATGCCCACATAATTGCCATAATTAAAGAAATGTATAATAACAACATTTCATATATACGCTCGGGACAGAAACTTTCCTCCCCTATAATGACAAGTAGAGGACTTCGCCAAGGGTGCAGTTTATCCCCTTTGTTATTCAACATATACCTGGAAGCCGTGCTAAAAAATTGGAAACAAAGATGTGGAGGCATGGGAATCCCAATCAACGATCAACATTTAATATCATTAAATTTTGCGGATGACCAAGTTATTTTGGCACAGGACGCGTACGACTTGGAATTTGTGTTACGAAGACTATACCTAGAGTATAAAAAATGGGGATTAACAGTTAGCTTGAAGAAAACGGAATACCTGGTAATTAATAATGAAGCCAATTTTGAAGTACTAATCGACGAGGATACTGTTGTAAAACAAGTATCTGAGTTTAAATACTTAGGAGTGATGATCGACAAAAACGGTTTGGGTGAACTAGAAGTTAAACGCCGCATACAACAGGGAAAGAAAATGGTCGGCTGCCTCAACAGTGTGTGGTGGGATAAAAATATATCAAGAGAAAATAAGAAACAATTAGGGAAAGTACTTGTGGAATCGGTACTCTGCTATGGATCTGAACTCTGGGTAACCAACAAGGATTTAGAAAGAAGACTGACAGCGGTAGAGATGGATTATCTCAGGCGGAGTGCAAGAATATCTCGGTTACAACGCATACCAAATACAGAAATTCGTGACCGTATGACAGCAAGAGATACAATTATAGATCGCATTGAAAGAAGAAGTCTAAGATGGTTTGGTCATCTTATGCGAATGCAGGACAACCGATGACCTAAGAGACTATTCCACTGGGTTCCACCAGGCAGGAGGAAACGGGGAAGGCCCAGAAGATACTGGAATGACGCCATAAGAAGAAATATGGCAACAAGACAACAAGACGAGGATCTGGTGTACGACAGGGACGCTTGGAGAAGGGGATTGGACAGGCGGCTTTAGCTGTATTTTTGATATGTTACATTATCAGTACTATGTACTATCAAGTCCAATATATATATATATATATATACCTAACCAACGACGTACACATGTAGTTGTGATATAATAGAGGAATTTCGCTGAAACATTGTAAAAGGGCTAAATAGTAAGTTACTTATTTCAAATGGTACACCTTTCCTGTGTTCGGATAGCACCATGAAATGCCTTAACTATAAGTTTCATAGGTTAGTCACAAATACCTTCTATAACTGTGATATTAAATGTAAGACTTTAGAATCTAGCCATAACTAAAAGTTCAAATTTTTTTTGTGAATTTCGTAAAACATGTTTTTTTTTGTATTGTTTTTTGTTTATCTATATTTTAATGGCGACCTGCAGCCTTCTTTAAACCAAATATTATTATCTGTTTTTAAGTGCATTTGTCACCACTGTTGTATTTAATTCAAGTTAAGTCTGGGACAGATGGCTTCCCCTTTTTATTTAATTTAGTAAAAATTAGTTTGTAAGACTACAAAGTTGAAACTTTTTATTGACAACAATACCAAATCAAAGGGTACATATCCAACAAAAGAACAAAAAAAAATGTAATAATTTTTCTTAAAAAAAGTTTAATAAAATCGTTAGGATGGGCCATGTATTTCATTGCATTTGAGTGAAATGGCCAATCGTCGGCGATACTGCAATACCGCGTAACTAGCTTTTTTCATAAGGTCAAATTTTCAATGTCATTTCATTCAATGTTAGTCTCTCTGGAAAATATTAGTTACGCGGTATTGCAGTATCGCCGACGCAATGCATTTAGGGTGAGTTGTCCCAATAGAAAAGTCTTTTTTTTTACATACAACTTTATCATATGTGTAGCAGAAATTCATAAACTTGGAACCCTAACATCCATGTTCATAGTTTTAACTGCTTCTGCAGTCAATAAAAGTTATTCCGTAGTTTATCTCTACTGTTTGAGAAGTGGATTTTCTCTTAAAATCCGGCGGGAATAGTTAAAAATTATTCAATTTTTAATAAAAATAATGAGCCATCTCTCGCAAACAAAAATGGGCCATCCCTCCCAAACGTGCAGAATAAATAACTAACAGATTATTTTAAACTGAAATAAAAATCAATTGTAGGGGAGAAGGGGGTCAATTGAACCAAAAAATGTTCAAGAATTTTTTTTTTCAATGAATAAAACCAAAATAATAAATTTTGTTTTCATGGAACAATAGTTTATTTTATCTATTATCATTTTCGACATGTGAATTAGTCAACAAATAATAAATATTTTCAATAAATATTCAATTGTGCAACGGCGTCGAATGGTTCAATCGCCCCCCACGTGGGGGCAATTGAACCATTAGACGGGGTCAATTGAACCAACAGTGCCTCACATAAAAACAAATATTTTCAATAAAGATATTATTATTTATTTAATCTTTAACCTTATATTACTTATTTTTGATGAAACCTATTATATTATATATCATAATAATCAACACTTTCACAAACTTTTATCGACAAAATTTTTTTTTTGTTAGTTTTTTAACTTTCTTTGGCTTTTCAGTTAAATTCATTTTTTTTGGTCTTTTAATATCACTGATTTTCCTTTCAATTTATAATTTTTCAGGAGTATCAGTGTATATTGCAGTTTTGCCTCGTACACGACCCTTTCTAGTATTTTGACTAGGTGTAGTTTTGGGTAAAGGACGTATTAGTGAGGGAGTAAGAATAACAGCTTCTTGTATTTGATTAGTTTTGTCGTGTAGAATACCGTTGTTGCCATCATTTGGAGACAATACGTTCAGCTGAAAATTATTTTGGCGGGAAGCTAAATTTTCTGTTGATTGAACATTACAACAACAAACGCTACATTTTTATTCCTGTGAATATTTTCATTTGTAAGCCGAGATGCGCGCGCAAGTCTGATGCTCATAGTGGTTCAATCGCCCCCGAGATTGATGGTTCAATTGACCCCATATGACGATTTTGTAGTAATTAGTGTAAAATAAATTATTAAAAAAACTATTTTGCAAAGAATCGATAGAGAATTTAAATAATATGCAAGTATAAAGACATTACAATTAAAATTTTGTCATTAAAAATGAAAATTACAATATTATAAAAAAATTTGTCGAGTGCTGAAAAACAACTTTGACATACTAAAAAACACGAAAACTCGATATTGAAAGATTAAATTATCATAATAATTTGAAATTTTGTGCAAACCAAGCTGTCGCATATGCGAAACCCATTTTGAGAGGACGACTCATTTTTTGATTTTTCGATTTTTTAAGCCCACTGGTTCAATTGCCCGTGGTTCAATTGACCCCCTTCTCCCCTAACCCATGTGCTCCACATAATCTTCAAAGCATAATAAAACACTTTTTCCGTATTAGAATATTCTTGATTTGTAGTTTTAGACTAAAAATAATACAACAAAAACGCATCGAACCTAAATGAAAAAAAAATTTTCAAAAAGGTTTACCTATTTAGTGTTTTAAACACCTCCAACAATATTTCCAGTTGTGTTCACGTTAAAAACTGTAGTCGGAAACGTCAAAAAGTTGCAAAATTCAAATAGTAAAATAAATATTCTACTGGGCCATCTTACCCGACGGATCATTTCTCCCTGAATTACCCTACTTAAATGTTATATTCAATGGGTGTTAGAGATATTATTTGTTTTTAAGAACTGTGAGTGCTAAAATGTAGAAACAAAAATGTACTTTAGGGTACCTTTTTGGTTCAATTTTAGAATTGATCATAGTTGAGTAAATAATTTTTATTAGCTTCATTTTCTAGAGTTACATTTGAACTAAATTTATTTTATTATTATAAATATAATACTTTTAGAATTGTCAGTATGGTACATAGCGTGCAATTTTTTTGAGTTTATTTATTAAAACTTTGATAACTAATAGTTGAAAACTAGTGTTTTTTTAGAAAAACTAAAGTACTAAAGTGATCTATGTGATTCAATAAGCACAAAATATGGCATCATTTTATTTTTTTAAATTTTCCATTAACCAATTTAGGGCCATTTAGTGAAATTAGTTTTTGTCTTGTCATACAATTAAATCTATTGATTATTTCACAACTATTAAATACGAATCATCACGAGTCTCTTATATACACCCACGTTAGTTAAAATTAAAAGTAAAATAAGTACGAACTAAAATGATTAGAAATTAATATTATCAATGAAGTATTTTGAGCTAAAATAAGAAATTTATATTTTTAGGTGGAATCTGCTGGTGGCAAAACATTGGTTCATTGTATAGCAGGGATTAGTCGATCAGCAGCGCTTTGCATAGCATATTTGATGAAATATCACAAATTGTGCCTCAAAGATAGTTATAATTACATAAAATTACGAAGGCCTACCATCAGACCAAACTGTGGATTTTTTAAACAGTTAATCGAATATGAGCAAGAACTATTCGGTAACAATACCATTTTAATGGTTCATAATGAGTTATTAAATTTAGAAGTGCCAGATGTATACGATTCCGAATATAAAAGCTTGACATATTTCAGAAAGAAATGCAAGAATGTGCGTGACTAAACTGTTCTAAAATAGCACTGAAATGTTTGAATGTGGATATGCATTAAGAATCTGAAGTATGCGGAGCACTTAACTTTATTTCAATTATTAATCGTTTAATTTTTTAATAAGATGTTCTAATTGCGGTAATTTTCATATTTATCTAGTTGTTTTGTACTTAATTTTTAAGCTTTAAGACTGATTATCAGTTTTTCATTAACAGGAATTAAATGAACATTAATTATCTATTACATGTAATTAACTTGTTTTTGTTAATAACTGTATATTGTATAATTATGTATTCTAAAAAGTGGACCAATATTTTTATATAAATATATCTATTACAATTGTTTTTCTTATGATTTATATTTTTGCAGGTTGTATCTTCATTCTATTGTGGTTTAATTTTCTAGAAGATTTTGCTTTTGCGAAGTTTTGATATTTTAAAAATGTGCGCACTTCTACTTAACAGGAGAGCAATTAATTAAATATATGAATTTAGTGTACTCATAAAAGCAAGTATTTACTTTTAAATGCTGGAAGGGCGCCAAAATATGCGTCTAACAATTTATTAAGTAATATATTAAAGTCCTTTACTCATAATTAATCTGAAATCTTTACTTTACTATATTTCAGTTTTATACATAATTAATTAGTTTATTTTAATGATTTAAAAGTTTTAATTTATGTTTTAAATGATTGTAAAATAAATTTAGAAGTTTATTTATAGAAAATGATTTTTTTTAAATGGGATAACATTAACAATTCATTGCCATTTGAATAATTGTTAAAATGTTTATGAATTGTTTGCCAAATTCGTTCGAAGTTTGGAAAGTTTGATCAACGGCGACTCGTTGAATGGGGTCAGTGCTGCGGCATCTCGTTTTGATGTATCGTAGAATACTTGTATAATTATTATCTCTTTTATTTCACACAACACAAAAACTTTAGGCTGTTAAGACTAAACAGTTTAATTGTTGTACCATGCTATCATTCTTAATTCTTATTATAATTGATTTATTAGAATATATTTTAATTTATTAGTACAATAGGGGTATATTCTAATGTGTTGTAAAGCTAGGATTAGGATTTATTGGGAGGGGGGGTGAACATCAGTCCAACTGCACTTAAGCCACTTAGTTGGGCCCATTGTGCTACCCCCTTAGTGTGATACTCATCGCCCTCAATCCCGGGTCCATCCCAACCCTTGGATGAACCCCAGGATAACTGAGGGCGAGAGATTACGTATGCTGGCCATTCTGGGTCAGCATTCTCCCAACATGGATCTTTTTATTTGGACGATTGCAGGGCAGTGACAAAGTATGTGTTCCATGGTCTCGTCCTCGTCTTTACATTCTCTACATTTGGGACTCTCACTGACTCCCATATTGTAGAGGTGTTTATTTAGTCTGCAGTGTCTCGTGAGAGTGCTTATTATAAGTCTCAAAGAATCACGGGATAACCCCAGATAATAATTTGCGTGCTTTCTAGAAGGCGCTTTTATAGCCGTTTTTGCAAATTTACAGATGTTGCATTTTGTCCAACTTATGGAGTGATTTTCATTTGTCAGTTGCTTTAGGAGCCTGTCGAGGGTACTGGCTGACAGTGGCAAGATGGGTTCAGGTCCGTAGGGGTTTCCTGATGAGCGCAGCCTTGCCATTTTGTCAGCCAGTTCATTCCCTTCAATTCCTTGGTGGGCTTTGACCCAACAGAGTGTTAGGTCGTTGTAGGTACATACTTCATTCAGGACTCTGATGCATTCAAGCATCAGCTCAGAGGTTACTCTGCAGCACCTTAGAGCTGCAAGCACCTCTCTGCTGTCCGTTAGAATGTGTATTGTTTTATTGCAGGTGTTTTTTTGCAGTAATTTTCTGGAACTTACAAGAATGCCCATTAATTCCCTTTGAAAGACGGTGGGATACTTGCCCAGTGATAGGTGTATGCTGAGGTTTAGGTCTAGACTGTATATGCCCGTTCCAGAACCAGCGTGTGTTTTTGATCCATCGGTGTAGATGGATATACAGTCAACTCGCGTTATAACGAAGTTCGATATAACGAAAATCTCGATATAAAGAAACAAACCGCCGGTCCCTTGAAAATCTCGCTTTATAACGAAAAGTTTAATGGGTTTTGGTCCCCTCGATATAACGAAGTTTTCTTGACCAAAGTCTAATAATTTTTGTTAAAAAAGTGAGTACTGTAGGTATGTTATATAATTTACATAATGTGTTTCTACACAATTTTTGATTTTTTTATCTTAAAGAAATGCAAACTTAACACTATCAATTATCAATTACTTGCAAAGCCATGACCTTGACGACAGTCTATTCTCAAGTATCTTAAATCTGGAGAACGCAATTGAACGGACACGTACAGTCACCTGCATACAAACTAAAATTACGGAGTTTTTTTAGATTATACGTGTTTCTATTTGTATTATTTCTATTGTTTTTTTTATTATTGTTGTTTTCTATTGTTTTATTATTTTTTTTTACATTTCTGCGTTATATTGGTTATTTTAATAAACGACAACGAATTTGCGGTGTTTTGGATTGATTAATTCTATATCTCTAAACAAAATAAAAATTTGTTAATTTATGCTTTTATAATAAGGAATTTCGATATAACGAACTTTCGATATAACGAACTTTTTCGTGGGTCCCTTGAAATTCGTTATAACGCGAGTTGACTGTATTTGGTTTATCGAGGTCGATATCTGTCTTTAACAGGATTTTGAACTTCCTGTCAAAGATGTATGTAGGAGGAATATTTTCCATGGGGGATGCTAGTAGAGAGAGGCTTTTAATGCCATCCTCCACTACCCTGGAGTGTCCTACGTAAGAGTATTTGGTGGTCCATAGGCCTGAACTGCGAAGTCGTAGAGCCACCCTGAGAGCCTGCTCCCTTGGATAAAAATCTAAAGAAGGGAGGCACAGCAGTGTGTCTATAGCCGCAGTAGGCGTTGTTCTCATCGCCCCCGTAATCATTAGACAAGCAAGTCTCTTAACACGGGTTAGCTTTGCTATGGTGGTTTTTTGTATGGTTCTGGGCCACCATACAATTACACCGTGTGCTAGCATGGTTGTAAAGCTATTAACAATAAAATTTGTGCGTATTCAAAGAACATTGCTTAGAATTTTAGATTTTAGTATTATAATTGTTTTGAATTAAACATCATATATTATTACTGCCTTGCTTGTTTATATGTTTATCAATTGATTGTTACAACGTACAAATAATACGTGTAGGTTTTTAATCTATCGTTTCTCTGCAAGAAAAGTGACAACTAAAACACAATTTTTCAGAAGAGTTAAAAAACCAAATAAGTGCTAATGGGAAATTCTGAAAAATACTGAAAATATTAAACACTAAATTGTTCAGTAACTATATCAATCTTCAACTTATCATTATAATATTTTTTCAATCCGAGAACAATGATCTAAAGATCAATATTAACGTCCAAACTCAAACCAGTCAATTTTTAAGTTATAACGTTTGTCTTGTCGATGAGTCATAGGAATTGAGAAACAGTTTAATGATTACACAGGCCTGCAAATTTTTGGTCATGACGTCCTCTCTAGAATTTGACAACTGATTCTGGGGTATTTTGATGCGCTGATTACAAATGTGAACTCGGTTTTTCTCCATCACCCACAGATTTTTTTGGAAAAGTTACAAATAGAATTTCCAAAAAAAACACGTTTTCTCACAGAAAAAAATACTATATAAATAAAAAAGTACATGCTTTCTAACTTTGAAAACTATTAAAATATATTTAGAAGACATTGTTAAGCTACAATGTGTTTAATCTTTTTTGTGGAATTTGCTCCTTTTTCCCCAATGCTTCTGTTGTGCGATTTTCTTTTAAATTTCAAGTTTGGATAGCCACGCTTCAATAGCCAACAATAGTCCGCCATCATGGTAGAATTCTATCTCTCTCGATACCTACCTTTAAGTTCTTTTAAATCTTGATGAAACCTTTCGCCTTGTTCTACGCTAACAGCTCCTAGATTTTCTGGAAAGTATGTAATATGCGAATTTGGAAAATGAAGCTTATTGCTCATATTACAGCCCATGAAACCCAAATTTGATATCATTTTGCCTACTATTTCTTTATAGTCGTTGTGTTTATTGTTCCCCAAAAAGCTTTTTACCACTTCTTTAAAAGATTTCCACACTTGTAACTCAACATCATTGAGTTTTTCGTCAAATGGTCAAAAGGGCAGAAAAATACCTTTTCCTGGTGTGGGTCCCCATAAAAACTCCTACTATAAAGAAATAGTAGTCAGAATAATAACAAATTTGGGTCTAATGGGCTGTAATATTAGCATTAAACGCTATTTCCAGAATTCGCATATTTAATATGTACCAGAAAATCTAGGAACCGTTGGTGAAGAACAAGGCGAAAGGTTTCACCAAGATTTAAAAGAACTTGAATACAGGTATCAAGAAAGTTGAAATTTCACTATGATGGTAGATTATTGTTGGTTACTGAAGCGCGACAATCCAAACCGGAAATTCCAGAGAAAATCGCGCATCAGAAGCTTTGGGGAAAAAAACAGATTCCACAAAGAAATTGATATGTATTGTATCTTAACAATATCTTGTAATAATATTTTAATAGTTTTCAAAGTTATAAAGCAGTTACTTTTTTATTTCTTTATTTTTTTCTGTGCAAAAACGTGTTTTTTCTCGAAATTCTATTTGTAGCTTTTCCAAAAAATTTGAGTGATGGAGAAAAACCGAGTTCATATTTGTAATCAGCGCATAAAAATACCCCAGAATCAGTTGTCAAATTCTAGAAAGGACATCATGACCAAAAATTAGCAGGCCTGTGTTACTGATGGAGTCAATTTCGAATATTTAATAATTTTTTAAAAACATGTTAATATTTTTATGACACGTGTCTAATACCGTAAAAAATTTAAGAAATTAATATAAATTATTTTGTGTAAAACTGTATTAAAACTATTTATTTGTAATGCTGGTTATAATATCTACAGTTGGTTATCAAATTATTAGAACCACTTAATGATAAAACTCTCTAATAAATAGTTATTTTTGTTAGTTTACATAATTTATCATAATACACATATAACTATAGTTATAATTAACAAACCGCACTTTTATAAATATTTAATATTTCGTAACGTTCTCTCAGCAGAAAATACCTTTTTTAAATAAAGATTTGATTTTAAAAAAATTATTTGTAACTGTTTAAAAATATCTAGGGATATTTTTCTTTCTTTGTTTTCTCATAAGTTTTCAATTGAGCCGAACAGGTTTTCAAGAAAATTTGGAACCTTAACACTTGGAACTACATAGTAATTTCATTCGTTTTTAGTTTTTACAATGTTTTATTTAAAGATAACCTGAGTTGAATTCACTTTGTAGTCATGGAAATAATTACTAAACCGGTAATACAAAAATAACAAATAGTAATGTCATGGCAAATAGAACGTGTATCAGAAATTTCTCACCACCAATAGAAAATAGAAACTAAACATGACAAATAATAAAAAATAAAAAAAGATTGGAGACATTTTTTCAAGTAGGTAGGTAACAAAAAAAAAATTCCTAAATATATTTACGACATAAGTCAAAGAATAGAAAAACAAGACTTGTGATGTCAAAGAGAAATTTTATGTAAATTTCGGAAATATTTGAATGATACAGAACATAATTGTTTTTCAAAAAACAAAGACTACGTTTTTCAAAAAAAATGGTAGAAATATATAGCAGTTGGGTACTACTGGTTATCTTTTTTAAGAGATAAAAAAAACAAGTTAACAGACTAATAAATACAATAAGTTGCCTATCACTCCCATATCTCATAATTTTTTATACAAATTACACTGATAAACAAATATTATTTTTTTTGGTGACATGGATACATGGTGCGTGTTTTATAAAATTTCACCAGAAAGCAGGAAATGGTCTTAGATTTTCTCTATCACCCACATTTTGTATACTACGAAGTATTGTGCATTGTACGGAACGCTTTTAGTGTTACACTTAGAAATGGTATTGCGGATGTTTTACAGCGATATTTGGCATCTTGGACATCGCGGATTAATGACCAGCAGTAATCAGCAAGTAACTAGAACCCCATTTTCCTTGGTATCCTTTTTCCATCGTGATGATTGAAATAGTGGATCATTGTTTGTTTCGTATGTCACAAAATGTGTTTAACGGTTTTATTAATATTCAAAGAAAGTTGGAAAAATGTTCCACATAAGAACCTTTCTTTCAGGTACTATATATTCTATGCAGAGAGGTATGTTTTTTACTCTGCCGATAAACACACGAATCGATTCGTGTGTTTATCTTTTATGACTTACCTTTCAATAAGAGTTACACCCTTGTTCTAGGTCGATTAATGTCTCCTCGTAAAACTTTTGTTACATTAAAACAATTACTCCTAAGAAAATATTTATTATAAACATACATTTTAAATTAGCTTTGTACATAGAAAAAGTCTATGGAAACGTAAACGAAAGACAGAGTATTGAAAGATAATGTTCTAATAGATTTACACGAAATTGTCGGTAAGTAATCGGCTGGTATTTCCGGCAGAACTGGCAAATGTAAGATTTTTCGCTAAAGCGGTAACACCACATAAAGGATTTGTTATAATATTGGTCTCGGTTTTAAAATTGTTCTTCCTGTATCCATCGAGGAAATAAGTCTCCATGTTACCTTTACCCTTAACTTCTATGGTCCCTCTACATGTAAGCGGATAGCCTTTCAAATTTAATATTTGAAATAACTCTTTCGTTACCTAACAAAAATAGTTGTTCTTTTATTCTTATCTAACAGTGTTCATAAATCTTTTACTTGTATTTTGTCAACAATTCCTGTACTGTCCATGCGACTCGCAACGTTAACGGCGTTACCCCATATATCATATTGAGGTTTTCTGGCACCGATAACACCAGCAACAACTGGTCCAATATTGATCCCAATTCGTATACGAAAATTATTAAATGAATGTTCATTTACTACGGCAAGTTGTTCGCGAATTCTTAAAGCATAATCTGCCATTGCTGTAACGTGCTGAAAATTTAGCATGTCACACGTATTTTGTGTTAATCCTGCAACAAAGAAAGCTATCGTAAATATTAATACAACATAATTTTAAATCTAAAATGTAAGACTTAATAGTTGTATATTTGACCCTATAGACCAAGGGTGTCAAACTAGCAGCGTGCCAATATTGATAGAAATACCTTTATCTAATTTTAACAACATTGCATTTGTAAATATGTTTATATTATGTGTATTATTATTGTGTATGTATTGATTTGTTTTTAATAAAAGCTATGCTTGATCTTTATTTCCATGTTTTTGTTGTTGTGCGGCCTGCGGTGGTTAACGAGTTTGATATGCCTGCCATAGATTATTTTCTAAAGGGTTAAAAAGCAAAATAATGTTAAAACAAATACACAAAAATTAAATGTCAGCAGCAAAATAATTTAAGAAACACGTAATACATATTTTTCTAAGAAATAAAAATTAAATTATTGATGGTTCAAAAGAAGAACAAGATGCTGAAGAATTACGTAATTTCCATATCGTTCATCGGCAAGAAAAGTAAGATAACTCAAAAACTTGATTTTTTAGGAGAACTAAAACACAATACTAGTAAATAGTAATGGAAAATCATATAACAGAGACTTGCAAAGTTTTCGCTAACTGGCCCAATCTTCAACTTACAAGGAAGGTATCCCAGGTGCTCACTTCAGATTTCAATGGAACTGATATGTGTTATTCTACATCGAATTTGAAGAGACCCTTTTAAGGGACGCTCAAAGTTTACCACCTCAAGCCATAGTTTTAAGGTTTCACATACTTACCTACAGTCAAGATTTTTTCAAAAAATTTTATGTACATTGATTGAAAAGTAATTTCTAAGTATTAGAAACCTTGAAGCTATTCCCCGAAGAGGGGAACTTTTAAGATACATTTCACCATTTAGAAATGTTTTTCCTTAAACCTCAAAAATATGGGTGTTTTAGAATTCGATGTAGAATAACAAACATCAGTCTCATTAAAGTCGGTGGTGACCACCTGGGATAACTTCCTTGTTAGTATTATAACGCTTTTTCAGTCCGAGGAGAACGATGTAAATATTAACAAAACAGCTAATTTTTGAGTTGTATCCCTTTTCTTGCCCATGTGCTATATGTATAGGCATTAATGCGGTTATTTCTTAAAATTAGAAAACACAATTTTTTAAATATTTTTAAATGCAGTTCTCTCTTTCAATTTTTATTTTATTTTTGAAACATGGCTTGTTGTGCATAACTTGAAAATAACTCTATGGCGTAAGCCCAATCTCTCCTAAATTGAACACCAAATATTCTTTGACTACTCATCAAATATTATGTTTTTTACCAGAATGACTTTAATGCGAATACATTTTTATATACAATTTTAAGTTAAAATTAAGTATACTTCTAAATGTTATTATAAATAGAATAAATCATAATTATTTATTTTTCTCAAAATGGTACGAGTATTTCAATTACAAATTAAATAATTTGAGGTTCTTGCAATTTAAAAATAAATATGTTTTTTTTTGTTATTGAAACATGCAATGTTTTCTGCAAAATAATTATTCAAAAATAGTTGAAAACAAATTGCGCCAACGGTTTTAAGCAATATATTCATCAATGTCCAAAAAATCAGTGTCCAAAATAATTGTAACATTTCAAACTTAATTTGTATTTTTTACTTTTTTATTGGTTCTCATTTTAAGAAAAAATATTTAAAGTCAAAATATATCTTTACAAATCGTTTAAAAAAATATATTCCAATGGTTGAGAAATAAATAAACATAGCTCAGGTTTTCGACAGCAATGTGCGTAAAGCAATTCAAGTGAATGTATTCTTTACATCTTAAGATAATAAAAGTAATGAGAGTAGATGGAGCAATAAACGATTTATTGATTTACCTGATGCGGCCATATAAGTGGCACCTGTTGATTTAATTTTCTCGATATATCGAAATTGATCTTCGGCAAGCAACTCGTCGAAGTCGGCAATAATTTCATTTAGAAGTCGTAAACATTCCACGCCCTCATTATTGCCTTCCAATTCAACGTAAAACTCCGAGAAATTAGGAATCGAAGCAAACATTATGCAAACGAAATCGCATTGTTCGTGATAAAGTTCCTAAAATGTTAAAAATCATTAAAAGACGATTCATAGTCGAATTAATCAATTGGCATTACTTACGTCGTTATTGTCACTGTTTAGAAAATGCTCGGCCACGTGAACCGGTAATATATTTGCTAATAATTTCTTATTGTAGGCTTCTAAATTTTCCATGTCTTCTTTCTCTTCTAAAATGTTAAAAATGCATTTCGTTATTTTGTATTTTAATAAATATGTATAACGAACCAGTTGCTTGTAATTTCCAAACAAAGTCGAGCCTGTACATGGCTTCAATTTGTTGTCCATGAATGATTAAAGCAATGACAAATGTGACTAAGGCAACTACATTAATGTACTGACTTGTAAGTGAATAATCGTAAGAAATCCTACAAATAAGGGAGAGTAATTAAAGTTATGTGTTAATAATTACTTCATATTTTACCCTGCTTTGTTCCTAAAGAAATTGGCATTTCCCTCGTCAAACAAAGTACATACAAAGAAGTAACTTCCTACAATTCCAATCAAGATGATTGTCTTTAATAATGAGATCAATACTTGGTACACAGCACAGGAAGTCATAGAAATGATTACTAACAATAAAATGTACTAAAAACAATGACATTTTGTAAAAAGCAGTGTTTATAAGATTTCAAATTACTTACATCAACGTAAGTAGTTGAATCGCATTTTCGTTCTTGATTAAGGTAAGTTGTACTATCAGTCGTTGTTACGTTAAAACAATAGACTAGTTTTGAATACGATACCTATAAAGTTTTAATCAAACAATCTAGTTTCGTTATTTTAAATCATTTGGTAAGCCAACGTTTCGCTAATTCGATTTTTTTATATTGCATTTGATAATAACACTGCCACACAAAAATAAAAAAGTGGTCAGTACTTTTGACCAGACCCACCTAGGGTTATGTATTTTCGATGCCCTAAATACAAATTTGAGGTCAGTTTACCCAATATATCTCTAAAATTTTGAGTAAATTGCAAAAAATTGCAGTTATGAAAATGAAGAAAAATTGATTAAACTAGATCAAATCTTCCTTATATGTATATTTTGATGAGATGAATCCAAATTCAAAATCTCTTAATCTCGATCATTCATATAGTTATCCACAATCGTAAAAAATAGTAAAAAAGTAGTAGAACATAGCCAAAAATATCACGAGCACACAAAAAAAAGTGGTCAGTACTTTTGACCAGACCCACCTAGGGTTATGTATTTCGATGCGCTGAATCCAAATCTGAAGTCCGTTTGTCCCGTACACCCCCAAAATTTTGAATAAATTGCAAAAAACTGCGTAATTTGGCTAAAAATGGTAGTTTTTTGAAATTTACTCAAAATTTTAGAGGTACCTATATTAGCTAAACCGACCTCAAATACGGATGCAGGGTATCCAAATACATAACCCTAGGCGAGTCTGCTCAAAAGTACTGACCACTTTTATTTTTGTATCAGTAAATTAGTTTCCAAAAGAAAAACTTTTAAAGATTTAATATTGATAAATTTTCAGATATAACAAATTTATTTTAAGCCTTCTAATTAAAATACCCATTTAAAGAAAAATAAAAAAGAAAAAAGAATTTTAAATGTTAAAAATTTTATTTATCGCAAATCGATTTTATAAAAACATAATTATTTAAATCAAAAATTTAAATAAGAAATTAAGGTTATTTTTAAAGTTTTTAAAGGTGTTCCATCAAGTCAAGGAAATATATTTTTTTTTAAAAAAATGCATATTTGTTTAATTAATAAAGTTTAAAATTTTAAAAAAATTTTTCGGTTTTTCTTAATGAATTGTAATAAAGGGGATTTCAAAAAAAAACCTCACTTTAAAAACGGGAAAATGAAAAATACAACAAAAATAATTTACTGTTCAAAATAATAGTTGGGAATAATCTAGTTTTCCCCACAGTTTTAACAGTTTCGAAATACCTAATTTGTATAAAAATTTTAATCTTTTTTTAAAAAGATAAATATAACGGCAAGTTGCAGTATGACCTAAATAAAACATTTAAAACCATTCTGGAAATTTAAAATAACGGATATAAAACTCAACCCCAAAATAAAGGTTTTACTGGGTTCCCTGAATTCCATATGTATGGGAAGGAGTCTTTTCTATGAATACCTAAACCCGTTATAAAACCGACAGAAATAACTTTCCTACAGCAATTAAAAATTGTACTAATGTAATGTTTTAACTCCGCACGGTGAATTTTGAAGGGGAGAGCCGTTGGATAGAAAGTAAAAAACATAATTTAAGCGTTTAGAAAAATGCGACCATGAGATATTGAGTAAGCGGATATATCTCAATATCTCTTAAGCCACGACTAACTAGAGGTTTCTATCTGAGTTACCTTGAATTCGCCATATCTCTGTAGAGGAGATTTATCTCGAATACTCTAGAAGCCAGTTCGATAGATACCACGACACATATATAAACTCCGCGGTACTCCTACACGGCAGTCTAAGTCAACAGTTGTACGTGAATGTCAATGTTCTTAACTCCGCTCGGTGAATTTACAAGGTGAGCGCTATCGCTATCGGTATAAATGTAAACAACATACGAGTGTCAATCGTTTAAATAAATATACGAGTGTAAATAAATTAGTTAGTGTATTAGAACCGTAAGTTAGTTAGTTAGTAAATAAATAATTATTAAGTGCTAGTGTTTAAGTTATTGGTAAAGAAGAATTTGTTTATTATTTGTGTTAATAAATTGTAATTGTAAATTAAGTGGCCAACTCTGTGTTATTATTCACAACCCGAGTACGAACCGCTTTTGCTCTCGTTGGATATTGGATTTGGATTGGTAAATCCGTTACAATTGGTGTCAGGTGTGGGGTTGTGAATATTCGCGATTGTTAAATAAATAAATTAACGGAATATTTGATTGTAACATTAAAAGTGAAATAAAAGAAAATGGTTTACGGAAAATTATTAAAAGACCTTAAAGTGTGCGAGCTTAAAGAAGAGCTGGAGGAGAGAGAGCTGGATATTTCTGGACGCAAGGCCGATCTAGTGGAACGCCTAGGACTAGCACTAATGGAAGAAGGGCACAACGTAGAAGAGTACAGATTTGAGTGTCCTAATGACATGTATGCGGTGATAGAAAAAATGAAGGAAATAGAAGAAAAATTAATAGAACACTACAAAAAAATGGAAGAACGAATCCTAGGAAAAATGAAGGATATTTGGGAAAATTTTGGAACAAAGGCAAACGACATGTTAGAAATGAAGGAACATTTAACAGAAAAGATAGAGGATATCCAGAATAGTTCAAAAGGATTAAAGAAGGAACTAATGGAGCATTCCGAAGAAATGGAGGAAAGAATTTCAGATCGAGATCAAGAAGATGACCCCGCATTGGGATTGATGATCCGGTGGAAGAAGGATGGGCAGAGACCTGACTGGGAAGAGGTTGCCAAGTATTCCCCGGACGTGCAATCGTTATGGGCACAATGGAATTCCTTAATTCTGGATGGAAACGTGCTGAAGCGTGTCTTTAAGGGCTCAGATGGTCAGGAAAGGAGACGGCAGGTCTTAATTCCAAATGGGAGGATTTTGGGAAGTCTTGGAGGAAGTTCACGGTGGAACTTCGGGAGAGCATCTGGGAGCAGCAAAGACGCTGGAGAAAGTAAGAGAACGTTTCTATTGGATACGGTGTAAAAGGATGTTAAGGAATGGTGCCACAAATGTGCTGAGTGTGCAGCGGTGAATGGTCTTGACAGAGAACCCGGTGTTCCAATACGGCAGTACAACGTCGGTGGGATTGCAATGGATGTAGATAACCCTTTTCCCCAGACCGACTTGGAAAGTAAGTACACGGTTGTAGTAATGGGCTACTTCAGCAAATGGGCTGTACCGAATCAAGCGGTCATGAGTGTTGCTGACGTGCTGGTGAAGGAATGGTTATTTCAATTTGGCGTACCCATGGAACTACACTCCGACGAAGGGAGAAATTTTCAAATCCTGTGTAAATCGCTGTCCATTAGAAAACGCGGACTACTGCATTACACCCGCAGTCAGATGGCAAGAGGACTTTTGGAATATGTTGGAGGTTTTGTTGGGAGCACCTACGTGGAGATTCTGGTCTACTGTCACAGCTTTCGAGGGACAACAGGGAAGCCGTTGGTTGCCGCTTCCATCGAACTTCGCATTATAGCCGAGGACAAAGTTGCCGATATCGACACAGCCTGAGGTTTACATTTCGGGACGAAATGGGTCTAAGAAGGGGGCAGTGTAACGGGCACGGTGATCGAGTGTAGAGCCGTGATAGATGTACATTAATCAAGCGCGAGATACTCATGCGACCATGAGATATTGAGTAAGCGGATATATCTCAATATCTCTTAAGCCACGACTAACTAGAGGTTTCTATCTGAGTTACCTTGAATTCGCCATATCTCTGTAGAGGAGATTTATCTCGAATACTCTAGAAGCCATTTCGATAGATACCACGACACATATATAAACTCCGCGGTACTCCTACACGGCAGTCTAAGTCAACAGTTGTACGTGAATGTCAATGTTCTTAACTCCGCTCGGTGAGTTTACAAGGTGAGCGCTATCGCTATCGGTATAAATGTAAACAACATACGAGTGTCAATCGTTTAAATAAATATACGAGTGTAAATAAATTAGTTAGTGTATTAGAACCGTAAGTTAGTTAGTTAGTAAATAAATAATTATTAAGTGCTAGTGTTTAAGTTATTGGTAAAGAAGAATTTGTTTATTATTTGTGTTAATAAATTGTAATTGTAAATTAAGTGGCCAACTCTGTGTTATTATTCACAACCCGAGTACGAACCGCTTTTGCTCTCGTTGGATATTGGATTTGGATTGGTAAATCCGTTACAATATAATTATTTACGAAATCTTGTATGTCGCCTTTTTCCATTAAGTGCAATAACCAAAAGCAACAAAAAAGTGTATAGGTAAAATAATTAAATTTATATTGCACTTTACAAGATTTAAATACAATGTTGAAACGCAATTTAAAAAACATCCTAAGCGTTAACAAGGCCTGAAATTTATAAAAAACTTTAATAAAAGAACTATCTAAGCATAGTGTTTAAAGTAAATTTTACAAAATTTTATGAATTACTCGTTTTTTATAGACGAATCAATTAATCGGTTATTCGCTGGACTATAACTCGGTCATTATTTAAACAAAAAGGTCATTTACTGGTCTCTTCATTTTATACTCTTTAATTAATTTTTCAAAGTTCATGACCAAATTGCTATAATGTTATCATTCATTGATTCATTGTTTTGGTATTATTAATTTGTTTATTTTTTGTATTAAAATAATTGTCAATGAAACAACTTGGTCATACACTGGAGGTTTTACCCTACACATTATTAAACAAAAACTTAATTGTCCACATTTAAAAAATTAGATAAACTAGAATTGCAAAAAAATGAAGAATATCACAGGATGTTTTAATACAATTTAATGAATTGCATTCTAGTAGCAATACTCATTAGGTCTCAAAAAAGTCAGTAATTTTGATTTCCTTGGTTGATTTACAAGCTACGTGATACGAGAATAAGATTCCCTCGCATTCCAAAAATACTTCTAAATATTATGTCTTTAGAATAGACAAAACGCGAAATATGTTTTCTTCGTGCATGTAACTGAATAAAATTTACTGCACTTTCCTTCGTATAACTGAATGATTTTTATAATTGAATATTGTATATAGAATAATAAATAGTACGTGACTTATAGGAGAAATTCTTTGTTTAACTGAATATGTCGTATAAGTAAGGTTTTACTGTAATAATTTAGTGACTTTTATTATGAAATTTATGACTGATTTTGGAAACTGTGTTTTGTCAGGATGCGCCTTATAGCTATAACGTTTTATGGTTTTAACATTTACTCCTTTCCAGGTTTTAATTACATAGTTTTGAATTTATCAAATGCTTTCGCTAAATTACTGTTTTTATTTCAAAGGGTTTTATTCGAATTTTTCAGTGGGTTTTGATCTCAGGTTGTAACGTAAATTCATGTTTTCTTATCACAAATTGAATATTATCTTTCGTTATAAAATCGATCGTTTATTCCACATAATGCAAAGTGTTTGGGTGAGGTCAAAATAGGGTTCAAATATTGTGGTTTCTTTGAAAAGTTAGCATTCTCTTTTTTAGACTGTCATCGATGTAGGTTTTGAAGTTTACTATTCCCTTAGTAAAGAATGGTAAACTTGTTAACCCACATTGGTACATGGATTGCTAAAAAAAAGTTTTCACTAAAATGTGTTTAGTTTCTTTTCTATATTTCGCCTTTAGATATTTTTTGAGTTTTGTATTATTACGCATTTTATTGTTAGATAAGAAATAACAAAATAAATAACATTTTTGGTTCATTTTTTCTATTTTGGTTTACAATAACTACAGTGAAACCTTGTTTATTTGGCTTAAACAAGGCTAACCCTTATTCTAATCAAAGACGGTTTTGAAGATTTCGTAAGTCTGATATTCACTGTCCATTTTACATTTATATGTATTAATTTACAATACAACAAAAAGTTCACCCACGAATATAAAGTTGTCTCTAAACACTCTGTTTGCACGTGAATAGCATTAAGTGATGGAGGCCACGTGGGTTTCTTGGTCTATATGTTACGGTCAATCTGATTATTCTGGACATTATTTATAATGCCCGGGCATTATGAATAATTCTGGAATCTGAATGGGCAATTAAATAATTTTTTTGGTGCGCCTACTATTTTGCAAAGTGATAATGGCAGAATTTGCTAACAATACTATTAAAGAACTATGTAGCATGTGGCCCGAGTTAAAAATGGTACATGGGAAGCCCAGATACTCTCAAAGTCAAAGCTCCGTAGAATAAATAAAAACTCTTGGATTTGGCATTTTTGGTGTATAGGTATATGTTTTTTTTTGTTAAGCGTAGGTACGTATTTTTAATACTTATTTACTTTAATATAATATCTTCTTATTTTTGTATGTAGAGAAATATGAATAAAAATTTTCTCAAATTTTCCATTCAGATTCCAGTATTATTCATAATGCCCGGACTTTATGAATAATGCCCAGAATAATCAAATTGACCGTAACATATATATGAAGTATGTTTGTGAGAAATTGTTAATTTTTAATCTCTACCTGATATCTACTTATGAGTATCTCGATATTTTTGTTTTTATATCTATTTTAAAGTCTTCTAACATCTCTAGGTAATCCAAATAAATCAAAAATTGAAATTTTTGTTCTCCAGATAAACAGAATTCCATTTCTGATAAAATATTTCTAAATATATCACATATACTGAAGAAAAGTATCTACTGCTATATAAATTTTTAGAATTTAATACTAATTACTTAACCGTATTGTAATTTTCCCGAGATCGAAATGTGCCATTTTGAGCTCGAATGTGCACACTCCGCTTTTCGCCACGATTAACAATTGAAGTAATTCTAAAACTTCTAATTCTAAAATTTGACGAATTAATTCAAAGATTTTCTGAAGCAAAAGTAAGGCGCAAAATTCTAAACTTTTAATTAATTAAATTTTTTAATAGAAATGTTGTAATTTTTGTGTTTTTGTATTACCATCTTCTATTAATCAACTACTTAGTTCATACATGTTCCACAATTTATATATCATTCAAGTTAACAAGAAATATAAAGAAAAAATCATTTTAGTTTGTGAGTGTATTGAATATTGTTTGTTGTAGATAAGAGGCGGCAAAATATTTTCAGCCTATAGGGGTGAAAAATTCGTAAATACGCCTCGGTTCTCAACGAGTTATTACAAAAAGAAATGAACTTTAACAACTTTTAAAAATGCTAAATACCGTTTCTTTTTCTTGAATTAGATATAAATACACTGGGTTTCTGAAAATAACAATAAAAAAAAATTATGGTTACAAACTGAACATCTAAATTTTATAACATGAATAATTTACTGGAATACGTTTTAATTCGAATTAGCGAAACCTGACCGTAATTAAAATGTTGCAAGATTAGCGAATTATTTATTTACCATAGGCAGTAAAGTGATGAAATAAACGCAAAAAATTACAACTAAGGAAATCCCTTGAGCGATGTTTCGATTTTCATGAATGTATTTAGAAACTCTTCTAAGATTTTCATTGACTTTCTACAACATTAGAAGAAATTCAGTAGCAATATTTTTTTACGCAATAATATGTTACTTACATTACAATTTTCTAAAGATACGATTAGTTGAACAATAATTAATATTAACATCACACTAGCGGCAACAGACACGGCCACTAAATTCCTAAAATCATCGATCACAATAAAATTGATTAGTTTACAGAATCCATCTAAAACTTACAAATAAGTGATAATTAATTCAACGATAAAAATAGTTGTAAAGCAAATAATTGAGCAAAAGAAGTAGAGATTGAGCATTCTATCTCGTTCTCTTATGTACTGAAATAAATTTACGATTATAATTATGTAGATAATAATTATTTGCATTTTACCTTAGATTCTTTTTGGGAATCTCTAAAATTAAGCAACAGTGGTCGACAATGCTCCGTTCTTAATCGATCAATACTTCGAGCATCTATTGCTTTCATTAAATACTCGTTTACCTCATCTTCTGGATTTTTCTCATCCGAAGAATCACCAAAACCCAATCTGGTAGTTATGCTTTAATTAAAAACAGAAATAAAATTATTTATTTGTGTTAAGCAGAAGCTTTAATTAACGAATATACATCTTGAGGAAATTTATTGTTTAAACCCATAAATAGTACTCCACAAAGAGACGAGAGAGAATCATTTTCAAATTTAGTAGTAGCTTTAAAAGTGATGCGTCTACAATGCAATGTAATTTTAAGGAAACTTTAACCACTTTTCTCATCTCGACATCAGAATAAATAGATTTTCCAGAAAATTTAAACGCAAATGAAAATATGAAGCTTAAAATACAAATTACACGAATTGTTTGGTAATCTTAAAGCCATTGAGCGAAAGAAACGATTTTAGTTCTGTCGTAAGTATTTCCTATTTTACACATAATAAACACGCCTTTTTTTTAAAGTTATACTTCTTTTGACGTGTTGAGAGTACAATTATAGCAGGCAACGGAAGTTGTGCGCGCATAGGTAACAAAAATTCGACAGTTGAAGGTAAATTAATTATTGTGAATCATGCTTAAATCTGAGTGTGCACATTCGAGCTCAAAGTGGCCCATTCCGATCTCGGGAAAATGAAGCGCGCCGCTGCGCGTCGCGCTTCATTTGCCTCCCTCGCTCGGAAATTTGCCACTTTTCGCTCGAATGCGCACATCCTCGTATTTATTTAATTTGTTTACATTAATTTTGGATTTAAAACGAAAAGAGTTACGTACCTATGTGAAATGACGCATTCAAACAAAACGTGCATATTTTCCAAAGATCAAATTGTACACTCGTCTTATAACCAAAATCTACAATAAATACTACAGCTATCCCTCGATTTACATGCGACTTATTTTACACGATTTTGAAAAACAATTCTTGAGTAAAATATTTAATTTTGATCACAATTTCTGTTTTGTACAATTTTACGTCAAATGGCCGAAATTATCATTGCTACTAGAAGAAAAATAAATTTGCAGTCAAATTAAGTTAATTAAATTAACAGTATTAGGAAATAAACCATTAAAAAAATTTCCAACATTGAAAAGTGGACGTTTTTTCTGCTTTTGAACCATTGTGGCGGTAGAGCCGGTTCTGGTCATAAGGTAATAGCAATAAAACTTTTCAAATAAAAATTTCCATATTATAAGAATATGTTGAACAGATACACAATTGAAGTATCTACCCGTGAAATTTGGAAATCGGATGAATTACTCTTATTCACAAAAAGAGAAGAAAAAACCTTCCCATATGAATGTCTGACATGAGAAGTTTAATATAGTTTTTTTAGTAGACACTATGGCAAGATACTCGAAAATATAGTAGAAAATGGTTTATCAGAAATCGAAGAGCATAAAATATTTACGACACCGCGATTATCTATTGTCAGCATTTTTTCCCTAACTCAGTCAATTGAGAAAAAACCTTACAATAAACAAATTCATTTTTTTATTTACTTAATTAGAAATAAAGTTTTAAAAATTCTCATCGATCCCATGTGTGCTAAAAAAGTTATACGGGGTCAAAGATCAAAATTTGAGGTTTTTTGGATTTTTTTTGAAAACGGTAAGTTTTATCAAAAAAGTAGTTCAGACAAAAATTATAGATCTTAAAATCATCTACAAAAATGGTCTTTATACTTTTTTTTATAAGAATCGCCATTCGTTAGATATCGCGATTCTACACTAAAGGAAAAAATTAAAGGTTTAAGAATTTGATTTAAATCTTTTGGTGATTTTTGACAGACTGTATTTCAGTGAAAAATTGTCGTATCTAAAGTTTAAAAAAGGCTTTTTAAAGTTGCAAGATTCAAATTTTCCATGGCATGTCTAAATTTTATTAGTTGGTTTGAAGGTGAATACAGTAGTGTATATGTTGCCATTATTTATTCACAAGCTACTGTATTTATAATCCATTTGTTTAACAAAGTCGCGAAATACCTAAATTAATCCAAATTTTAATATTGACCTCGAAGCAAAAAAATTATAATATTTACCTATGAATTTTATTTTGTAACTTATTAATTTTGATAGGTGTTCTGAAAGACATTTTCTTAAATAGATACCTATTATTAAGAATTGTTTTATACAGATTAAAAATATGTTTTCATAAAAATGGTGAGCAAAATTTATCTCTATTTTTTACCATATTATATATTTAATTTTAAATAAAGGTCTTGCTATTTTAATTTTATTATCGTTATAATAATTGTTTCATTTAATATTATTGGTTAACTCAATATGTTAACTTTTAGCGAACACTAATTAAACCTGTAATGAAATTATGCGATTTTAAATTAAAGACGATAATTCAGTTACGTTACAACATTCAATTTAAATATCTTTAAATTCCATTTTATAAAATCAAATGGTTGTCAATAGATTTAAATATAAGAAAACAGACAACTACAAATTTTTAAACTTTATAGTATGTACTATACATAAACGCGTTTAAATCTACATCCCCGATCTCATAAACTAAATATGTTATTTACAGTCGAACTTCTATAAGTCGAACGTCGATAAGCCGAATTTTTGATAACTCGAACCTGTTTCACTAGAACTTGCCTATTTTAACGTTAATATTTTTATATGGATAACTCGAATTTTTGTTAACTCGACTTATTTTTATCTTCCCTTCAGCTTCGACTTATCGAAGTTTAACTGTATAAGTATTTAAAAAAAACGTCAAATGGCAAATATATACGCTAGTTCTGAGTTTTATACAAATTCTGTTAAATACATTGGTTTTTTAATTAGTTTTATGCTGTATAATGTAAATTAATGATCTAGGAAGCGTGGCGTAAGTGGTTTAGTGTTTGGGCCGTGGGTGGATTCAAAATCGTTTGAATCCCCGCGCTAACCGTCGAAAAATTTCACGATCCTCTTCTTTTCGCACAGGTGGAGCACCTTCCCAAGAATAAAAAAACTGCTCCATAGAAAAATTCCCTAGACATTGTCGTGCTTCGCAATTCATGTAAAACTGTAGGTCCCTTGAATCTTTGAAACAAGAATTCAAGCCGAGATATCGCCTACATACCCGACTCTAGGCAAAAAAGAAAAAAAACGTCAAATGACAAATATTTACGCTAGTTCGAGGTTTTATACAAGCGTTGTTAAATTTATTAATCATAATGTTCACGTTTATTTATTATTTTTTTATTTATTTTTTTTTTGTAGATCAATGACTTACAATAATTATTCTTGACAAGTCTAAAATAGGATGCTCAAAAAAAATTATTATCAGCAATTAAAACAGGTTTGAAGCCACAACACTATCTGTGATAAATGTTGCCCAATTCTATACAACTACAATAGTCTCTGAACAAAATTAATTTTTAACAAAAGAATAAATTTGTGTTTATTAATCTTTCTAAACACTCGAACTCAAAGAAATAAAAACAATGCTTTGTAAAGTTTTCTTAATATTTACTTGAACCCTCTGTGCAATTAGTGTAATGTACCCATAATTTTGTATAAGTTTATTAGTTCTCAGAAGGCGTCAAAGCATAGAAGTATTTTACGCAATTCATTTTATTTCAAGTTTTTACTTCTGAGAACTTTATGAATAAAATGTCGATAAGTTAAATTACACTATTATAACGCGTAAACGATATGTTTTTAAAGTCCACATTATAATTCACAAGGTTTTAAGAATAGTTTTAGTTTTAAAATTTTTTGTACTGACTTTTTATTGTAATATTTTGAACAAAATTTTTGTTGCATTAGCCAAATACAAATTAAGTTTCTTTTTGGAGACTACCATTTAAAGTTTTTTATAATTTTACTTTCAATAAAAATTTTGATAGTTTGTGTAATAAAATATTTATAATTTTTTTAAAATACGCAATTTTTTAAAGAAAAACTTACCTATACGGTTCAGTCTCAGCCGTATGTCGGATTGAGAGACTATATTTAGCACGGTCAATATTTCAAAACTTAAAAATTATAATTTTTTCACAAGAATTTAACAGTTCCTATGTAAAAGGCCAAATTATTGTATACATTCGCTAATTGAACAATTAAAAAAAAAAATATTTTTAAATAACACTTTTTGTCAATTAGATCGAGTATGCCGTCACTATAGTTTTTCAGTGTTTTTCTGTGCTCAAAAAATAACCAAACATTTTAATTACACGCCAACAGAGATATTTAGTAGTATGCGGTTTGCAGCACTTCTTTGCGCACAACCTCCTCACAAACCTAGTTTTTGGTTTGTTGATATTTCGTTTAGTTTTTGCGATAGTGTTATTTGAGCGCAACTTGTTTAGGTGTTATTGGTTATTTTGAAATGTGCGATTTTTTAGAGCTGTAATGCAATTTGCGTGAAACTGGGGAAAACTGACACAGATACGTTTCAATTTTTACAAAAATGTGGAAAAAGAGACCAAAATTGTAGCGAGACAATTAATTATTCTTACACTACGACAATGCGCCCGCTCAATCAACTTTGCCAACTTCTCAGTTTTTTGCCGAAAATGCATAAAGGACGCAGTTTTCAGAGTATTCGTTACAGACCGTTTCACGCCATCTCAAATGAAGTTATCCAAGATTGTTTCTTGAAATGCAAACACCGATGGGATAAGTATGTCAATAAAAAAGAAGAGTACTTTGAAGGGGACAATGACTAGTAATCTGTAAAATTAATAATAAAGTTTAAAAAAATTAAGTTCGGTTATTTTCTGAACAGACCTCGTATCCATCTAGACTAAGCTGTTTTAATGTTACATTACACATCCTGAACAACTTCAACATGTTTATCGGTATTTTAGTATAAGATCTGTCTGTTTATTATATGGAACGTTGTAAAATATATGAGATATTGTTTTTTTATAAAAAAACTATTCTAATGGAATTGGTGTTGACAGGTTTTTACAACGAACTCTTCAAGTGTATCGTTTTATAACAACACTGTCAACGTTTATTACCTTGCGTATTTCTTAGCAAATATAGTTACCAAAATTGTATTTCTTATAGTAGTTTATATTAGTTATATTATTCTCATTAGAATTCGGTTAACAAGTTATTGTGAATAAAACCCATGAAAGAGTGTAAACTTTGTCAGAGACACAACACGTGTATTAAGAAATATTTACGAAGCTTTATTTTTAATATTTTGTGTACGAATATTTAAAAAAATGCATAACAAACTCATCCTTTTTTAAAAATTAATTGTGTAGAGACACTTTGTAGTTGCATAGGATTGAGCAACATTTATCACTGGTAGTGTAGTTGTTTCAAATACGTCTTATTTGCTGACAAACATTTTTTTGAGTAGCCTCAAACGATTAACCGCATAAAACTAATTAAAAAAATAATTAATTTACTCAGTAGCATAAAAGTTGTTACTCAAAAGATGGTGAACATTTTTCATTTTATTACGGAGGAAGAATAATGTCAAACTCTTAACTTTTCCTAAATAATAAAAAGTTAAACAGGTATTATTCTCATTTTTCATTTTAAATTTAGACTTTTTTTTTTCTTGTTTTTCATAACACAAAAAATTGATAGTCTACGCTTTATAAACCTGTAATCAAAGAAAATCACCACGACTTTTAATTAATTTGAATAAAGTCAATCTGACATTTTATGCTATAATTGTAAAACATGAAAAAATATTAAAATATGTGTTTCAATTGGTAATCAAAGTATCATGTATTTATTACTATATTTACATAATTTAAATTCTTTTGGAACATTTTTATACGAAGTAAAAAAAAATTAAATGTTTTCTGTGAAGTCTTTTATATAAAAATTAAATTAATTTAAAAAATAACAAATTTTTTACATAAACTAAATTTAAATAAAAAAAATTTCAAATAACCTTTTTTTTTAAATAGTTAATAATTGTTTACTTACTTAGAACTATGTTTTCCATGTTGTGATCCATGACCCATGACCCTCATTTCTTTCGAAACATCCCCGTTCATTGAGAACGACTGCTGAGGTTTTTTTCCCTATATTAAAAAAAAGAAACATTTATAAAACCAATATTAATTTCATTCCCCGTTACCAAAATATTCAGATTGAATTTACAAAAAAATATACAACACTGCTCATACATATTCTACTTGAATTGTAAATTAGTTTTCATATGCAGATATTCATTTTCTAGAACTAATATTATCAAAATTATTCAATTCTCTTGTTATCATAGCGAATAACGTAGAGAAAAGAATTACTAATGTTAAATTATTCAAATCGAGACAATTTCAAAAAAATCAACTCACCGCTCTGTATGAATCTTTTGGAACGATGAGGTATGTGTCAATATTGTGATCCTTTAGATAAGAGTTTCGATCGCCTCCATGTCCCGGTTCGACTTCGTAATCACCATTAAGACATGCCAGAGTTTCATTTGTAATATGAATCCTTCTGTAAATAGATTAAGATTTATTAACGACAATTTTAAGCAATCAAAAATAAAAAAAGTTACCCAGGTATTCCACCACTTTCCATGTGGTTGGCAAGAGTGACGTCATTAGACCAAACGTCAAATTGCCATTTACGCAATCCTAATACTCCGCAATGTACGCGACCAGTGTGAATTCCAACCCTCATATTTACATTAACTGCCATTACTTCTCTAACTAATCTGTGAAATAATTTACACATATTTAGAAAGTCAGCAAAATACAGGTCTCGGAAGATTAATACATATTGTTCCAGTTATTACTATATTCTATAATTAAATTTTGTAAAATTGACAAAAATAAACACTATTTAAATAGAACTTAAACGAAAAGCCTATTTTTTTAAGAGCGCCACATGTTTTTAAATTTTTGGATTATTAGTCTAATAAATTTTGCCAATGATCTAAATAGAAGTTGTTGCGAATGGTTTAAAATCTGGCATTACTTTTAGGAAGTGTGCGAAATGAATACGCCTCATTACAATACTTTTTTGTGCTAAAACTCGTATAGTTTGCCAACTTGAAAGAAACCCCGTGAGCCCATGAATGCAAAGTTAGGCTTGCATTCTTCCGAAAGGTATTTTGGGAATGAAAATATTTGAGAAGCAATAAAACTAACTCTTAGGCTTAAATAGAATATGTAAAGAGCCTGTGAAACATTCCAGATGAATGTTTAACATAAATCACTTTGCAAATTGAACTTTTGCTTCGCTTACAAGACGTGCAATTTACAAGTTTGCGTAAAATTAGAAAAAAAATGTGTAACTTTATATTTAGATCGTTGCGAACTTACGCAATTGCGTCGATCATGTCTAAACCCATTTCTACGGTGCAATGAGCATGATCCGGACGAGGTTCCGGTAAACCGGAAACGCAGTAATAGCAATCTCCAAGTAATTTGATTCTTAAGCAATGATGTTCGGAGGCTAAGCGATCAAATCTAGAATGTGTTTTATTAATGATGTATCGATTGTTATTCAAATGAATTTTTTACCTTGCAAATAATTCGTTTAGTATTCTTACTAATTCTTCTGCTGTGCATTGGTCAGAGAGGGTTGTAAATCCGCAGATGTCGGCAAACAATATGCTAAAGAAGGTAACAATAGTAAATGACCAAAAAGTGAAGTTACTCTAGTATTAAACTATTCAAATATTATGCGAATCTTGATTGATTTATTTCAAGTACCACATGGGCGTCCGTATAAAATTTACGAATGGAAGGAAACGAGCAAAACTAGACAATAAATGTTTATTTGTAGTGCTATTAAGAAAAAGATATGTGACAATTAAATATGTCTATTTTCAACTGGTGATAGCAATATCTGATCAGAAATACGTTATCCATATTCAAGAATTTCCAAAATTAATGCAGAGTACCGGTGAAATAATTATTTTAAACGAAGGTAGGTGGATAAACGAATTCCCGAATAATACAAAATTTCATTAAAAATACGTAAGTACGGCGCAAGATTGAAACCAAACAGAATTATTTTCAAAATATAAATAAAACATATTAATATAATTAAAGTAACACAAAATTATATTCCACTTAATTTGATTAAAGTATTAAAAATATCCGCTAACACTGGACATAAAGGATATATTGAAATATTTTGCATCTACCAGGTGTGCAACCTTAAAACTGCTGTTTTTTTATTTAGCAAAACACAATAATTAACGCAGAAAAGTGAAAAATATTTTATTCGAAGTAATTGCCCTCGCTGGCTATACATTTTTCCCATCTTTGAAGAAGATTGTGGATTCCACCCCAAAAGAATTCATCCCCTTTGGATAAGAACCACCCATCGAGCCATTTTTTAACATCTTCATAAGAATTGAAGTGCTGCTCAGCAAGTGCGTGTCCCATCGACGCAAACAAATGGTAATCTGAAGGGGCCAGATCAGGAGAGTAGGGCGGGTGGGGTAGCAACTCCCAGCCAAGTGCATCCAATGTATCCCGGACCAATCTTGCTGTGTGTGATGGTGCGTTGTCGTGCTGGAAAATGATACCCTCATGCCGATCCGCGTGTTCGGGTCTTTTTTTGCACAATTCACGATCCAATTCGATGATTTGTTGTTGGTAGCGTTGAGTATTGATCGTTTCACCAGGTTTCAACAGTTCGTAGTAAACCACCCCCTTCTGGTCCCCCAAACACACAGCATTGTCTTTTCCCGAATCGATTTGGCCTAGCAGACGATGTTGAGGGTTCTCCGGGGTCCAACCACGATTTATTGCGCTTAGGGTTTTCAAAAGATCCATTTTCATCGCCAGTGACGATTCGATGCAAAATGATTTTTGTTGTGCCGATCAAGCAAGATTTCGCACGCGGTCTGGCGTCGTTCCATCTGTCGATCGTTCAATTGATGTGGCACCCACTTCCCGATCTTTTGGATCTTTCCCATAGCAAAAGGCGTTTCTAAATTGCTTGGTGGCTAACATTCAACTTCCCCGGGGAAGTTGTTTCTGCGATTGGGTATCGTCTTCGTCCAATAAATCTTGCAATTCGGTGTCCTCAAAAACTTTTGGTCGATTTTCGCGCTTCTTGTCGGTGACGTTAAAATTCCGTCTCTGAATTGCCGAAACCACGCTCTGCACCGAGTTTCACTAAGAGCACTGTCGCCATAGACCTCCACAAGAATTCTATGCGCTTCGGCGGCAGATTTCTTCCAATTGAAGAGGAATAGCAGTGCTCCCCGCAAATGCTCTTTATCTGGCACAAAATTCGACATGTTTATCGTGATCAAAGGACACGTTATTGTCCGAAATTGCTGACTTTGTCTTTTGTTTACTAATGGCAAAGATCAAAGCAATGAGAAAAAATGGCAGGCAAGGTTGGCTAATGCCTAATGCGCGCGTACTGCCATCTATTAGAAAACGGCCGTTTTAAGGTTGCACACCTGGTATCACAAATACAGCGTGGCGCAAAAACACGCATTGTTTGGGGGGTGAATATTTTTTAGAAAGGGACAAACTTGGAACCTCTTCACTTCCCTTGCGGATAGTCCAGAGTCTCTAGTTTCAGTAGCCTTAGCTCAGTGGAAACTTTAGCACCGTAATTTGGCAGTTGAGCAATTTTTTAGAATTAGCGATGCAGTGATTTTGGTTCAATATCTGTTTCGTCCAGAATTCAATGTGCCGATTCCTGATCGAAACACAATCCTTTGATGAGTCAATCTTTTCGCACAACTTCATCAGTTTTAGTGACGTCTTTGGTCACCACGATTACCAGATTTGTCTTTTTGTGAGATTACTTCATGATAAATGTCTATGTTCTAGTCTAGAAGAATTAAAACTTGCCATTTGGAACATGCGCAGCTCTGCCTCAAGAAATGCCGATAAAAGCAATACAGAACTATAGGAAAGCACATCATGTTCTTGACATAGTTTTTCACAACAAAATAATCTTGCATACCAGTAAAAACTAGATTTATCTCAAACTATTCCAGTCTTAATATATTTTTTAGGCAAATTCAATAAAAATAAAATGAAATTAGATAGCAACGATACACGATACACTATTGGTTGCATTATCTCACAACGTTAAAAATGTACGTGCTTGGAAAAAAATATACCCGACTGGTTTAGGCTCTTCAAACAAATCTATCTGGTAGTAAGAAAATAAAGCTCAGTACGAGTGGTTTTGGTGCGTACACGACTTGATCTAGTGAGCACCATACGAGTTCGTATCCAGAACAGTAACTCACTCATGTCCGCACTAGAATCAGTCGTGTGCCGAACTATTTTTTTTAGCAGCAGAGTGATTCTTGTGCAGAACCTGAACATTTGTGTATATTTCTTTCCGTGAAGTCTGTATTGTATAACAGTGGTGATGATACATCATCTTAATATTTAGAAAAATCAGATTTTTGGGAAATACGGTACTTAAACGCTTCAAATTTCCAATTATAAATAAGTAATGGTACTGATTACAACGCCTACTTTGATAGTTATTCATTTACTACCATTTTCAGTAAAAAACTGGTGTACCGATATATGTATAGGTATATAGGTTTTTGATATAAAATATTTTTTTGCTCAGTGATAGATAGCTCGTTTACCAGTTGCGGACGCCCATGGATGTAAATGTAAGCACATTTAAGCAACCAATCTTACTTGACGTGGATTATTTTTTTTTATTATTTTTATAATAAAGTATTTTGAGCGTATCAAATCTATTAAAAGTTATTGAAAATCTACATATTGATATAAAAAATAGTTGGACATTCAATAACTTTTTGATTTAAAGTTTTATTAATTTTTTCCATTGTATCCGAACTACGATTGTGCATTATCGAATAACGGTCGTATTATAGATTCGGTATTATTAATAGCATTGGAAAAGCTATTCACTTTACCTTACATTTTCATGCCTTTGTATGTATATTTTATGGAATTGTGCTTCTCTAGGTTGGCCGGCAATATCTGCTTTCATTTCCATAGCAACATGACGGGGTAATACTGATAGCAAAAGACGTTCCTGAAAATCATAATTTTATTGTAATTCACTAAATTAAAAGCCATTCCAGAAAGAGAAACAACAGTTTTGTATTCTGGGCAAAACGAGCCAGGTAAAATCATTTTAACTTTCATCGCTTGTTATCTTTAATTAAATTTAAATTCCAAAATTTGAGTCGCTATGTTCGGAAAAAAAGTAAGGTATTCAAGACTATTGTTACGCAGTTGTATATAAAACCTGTATAAAATTTATAAACAGAGTTTTCAATAAGTTTCTTTTAAGCTGTCTAAAAGTAGATACGAATTCTGTAAATTGTAGTATTATGAAAGACATTGTTTTATATTTTACAACCACACATAGACATATAAATGTAATATGATTTGTAATAATTTAAACCCTTGGACTACTTCATAGCAAAAAAAGCCTCGTCGGGAAGATTTCGAAGAACCATTGGTTCGTCTCCTTTAAAATTAATTGTAAAGGAAATCAATTGTAAAATTGGGTACCAATCTAAAGGCAATAAATAATTAAATAAATGTAATATTAAACCACATGTAATATCTGTGTTTATCTTACATAAACATTTTTTAATAGGAATTGGATGAAACACTCATAGAAAATAATAAGTCTGTAAATGTAAAGTAAAGTACCCAAATGAGGATCGGTTGTATAATATGGACCATATACCGTTTTAACAATTGTACACAATTAAAAGCGAAAAACTAGTTTTCAACGATGCGTTTACGCACTGAGAATCTACCAGGCGAACGCAGGAACCCTACTCGCTTATTTATGGTTATGACAGTCATTACTTAATTTTGTGAACATTGGATGTTAATTTTCTGGTGGGCTTGTAACATTATCAATTACATATAATTTTAATGAATTTTAGTCATATCAAAAATATAGAGGAGTTTGATATAAGTAATTGTTTATAATAGTTTTTATATCATTTATACATATCATTTTGTGTAGAATGGTAAAAGTTAATTCATCGTGTGGTTGCACTATGGACATAGCCAATAAAAATACAGAATATTTTGTATTAGGTTGTAATATAAGTTGATGCGTTTTTTTTAAATAAAGTTTGTCATTCTGTTATTATATTTTTGGTAGTACGTTATATACAACTCGATAGAGCTTTTTTTCTCTACAAAATAGTTTTAGTGCTTTCTTAATTGTAATTATAAATTTAGAGCAAACAGCGTTGTAATATAAGCGGAAAAGAGTGAACATGTCCGCCATTTGTTGCTTTTTGATTTTAATCAAGGTTGAAACGCTGCAAAAGTGCTGCAATCATTCGAGCAGTCAATGGGTGATTCAATGGCTCGAACTGGTTTTCACGGTTTAAAAAAAAACAATTTTGATTTAAATGATATTCCTTGCTCCGATAGACCCATGGACTTCAAAGGAAAAGGATGACCGCCAAACAACACGTGAAATAGCAGAGAAAATGCACACAAGTCACATTACAAGTAGCCGTCATTTGAAAATGAAAAAATTATAAATTAAAAAAAAACCGCTTCGAACCTATGTTACAACCCCATAAAAACAGTCCTAGTGGCTGTTAGTAAGATCTTTTTAAAATGTTTGTACTACGAGTAGAATGTTCATGCAGACACTAATTCTGTTGACTTTTTCCTATTAATAGATTTGTTCGAAAAAAATAATATTTTATTATTAATATAAATAAGTAATTTACCGGAAATAATACTATTTTTACATAGAAACAAGACAAATTAAAATGCTATTATTTTGAGGGCAAGTGGTCCACATTAAAACCTCGGTGTTCCATATTGCAGAACTAATTTTTAAATTTTGTTTTTCTATTGAAAGCTTAAATCATTATTATTTATCGTAATGGGTACTTTATTCGTATATTCCATTTACCAAATGATATGGAGTATCATGTTATGGAATCGGTGTCGCAGGTCATTAAAAATTACATTTCAATAAAGTTTTGACATTTCTAAATTCTGCTAAATCAAAGTTTTTATTTGATGCAAGAAATTCTCACAGCACCAACAAATCAATTCTAGGCAAATTAGAACTATTTGTCTTGGTAAATCCCTGTTCCATGGCTAAGGTATTATTGATTTTGGTTTTGGTAATACAAAACTAAGCAACTGATCGTTGAGAACCACAAGAGATCTACTTGATATACGTGGATAAACAATGTGGAGATTGTCAAAATTCACACCACACAAAATGTTTCGTATGTTTACAAAGACATGACGTTATTCGCTGTGATCGGCGTTGTATTTTGCAATTTTATTTTATCAAAAATTAACAATCTTGTTTATAGGTAATATAAAATAAATAATTCACGAATTCCATTACATTAGATAGGTAAATACATAATTTCAGTAATTCTTGGTCACTGTTATCACGCCTATTGCAATATAGTGGAACCTCGATAGCTCGAATATCAAGAAAAATTCTAAAAATTTCGCGTTAATGCGTATTTTGACATACAAAAGATTTTACGACTACAATTTTGACTTACAAGGGTACAACTTCTAAGTACCTACTCAAAATGTTTAATAAAAAAAATGCACGTGTATTAAAGAACAATAGAAAATAAGTATCAAACATTTGTGAGAATATCTAACAATTAAGATTTTATTGCATCCAGTTAGGGGAATATGTATTAATAGTACCTCATAGGAAAATAATATTTTGTTCGAGTTACAGCGTCTAAAAAGTTCGAGATATCCCGTATTTAGGACTTCAACGGAAAGGAATGGTGTTTTTCTTCCTCTTAATGAAAATTACGACTTTACGACCTTTGAGTTATTGAGGTTCCACTATACTTCTTTTAATTACATCTAATCAAACATATGTAATAAATGGGTATCGAATTTATCGATAGAAGTTTAATTATTAATTTTATCTTTTATTACACTATAGAAATTTTCAATTTCGTAATTTTCTATGAAGTTATGAAATCATTACTCGGTGAATCCATAAGCTAGTCATTGGAATGCGAAAAAACGGAATGAATTTAATGGAAAAGAAAAATAAATAATAAAATCTTGTCACACAAATTTAAAAAAGCTTTGATATTTCAAGTTATTGATATACATTTTTAGGTATATTTTTTGCTTTTTGATAGAAAGGAAGCTTATGATTAAAATATGAAATTGGAACCATTGTACAAAATTCTAATTAGATCTCATATGAAAGCAGAAATGAGTTGAAAAGCATTTTTCATTTTAAAATTTCTGTGAAAGATACTTATTTTAAACATACATTTTCTACGTCTTATATTTGACGGGAAGCGATGGTGCATGTTTTGTTAACAAAATTGTGTCCATATAAACCGTACTTTTTCGCAATTCAGTGACAACGTTAAAATTAGATGAAATTTAAATTTAGAATTCGAGGTTGTCGGAAAAGCTGAATGCAGATTTTATCAATAAATTATTTTTAAAATTAAGTCCAATTTTTGGTAGCGTTTTTAGAAAATTTTGGCAACTTAATTACAAAAAATTTAATACATGAGAGTTGTTGTTTGATAGATCTTTTGCAGCTGGAAAAGTTATTAAAAATTTTTATATCCTATTGTAAAGGCAATTTACTCTCAAACCTGTTGTGGAATATATTTATCGCTTTCTTTTCGATTTGTTCTCTATTTTATCATATTTTAGCTTGGGAAGTTTATTTATAGAATCTCGAAAAGCACTTATCGTTAAATGCAAGAATAACGATTTCAGTACCTACCTATTTTAGGGTTTGAAAATCTTTGTATCTACGTTTTATACGTTTTAAAGAAACTATTATTTAAAAAATTTATTAAATTGACAGATTTATTTTTAGGATATGTACTAAATAAAATACTAATATTAATACACGTCTTTCTTAACAATGTTTATGCATCAAAAAATATTTTTTTGAAGTTATACTTTTTTGGCGTGTGAGAGTAAAAGGACTTAGCGGCATAAGAAAAAATGGTCTCCGATTTTTTCAAACTTGGTGTAATTATAGTGTTACATAAGTAGAATATACACACAAAAAAACTTTTAAAAATATTTTGAGATAAAAAAGTACTAGTTATTTTTTGGTCAAAAAAAAAGTTATAATACCTTTTGAATGCTAAGCGATACCTGGAAAATTCTTTCACTGTGATTGTCAGTAAGGAGTGATGCGTCGACGAGAATAGAAATTAGCCCAGAAAAATTGTGTCTTCGATTGAAATCACCAAGGTGGAAATTATAATTTCAAAATTGACCTTTTTGGCAAAGGGTAACCAAACTTTTTTAAAATTTAATATGAAACTACTTATCAAATCCTATCAAAATCACCTTTAAAATATTTGGTTACCCTTTGCCACAATGGCCAATTTTGAGATTCTAAAATTTACCTTGGTGATTTCAATCAAAGACACAATTTTTCTGGGCTAATTTCTATTATCGGCGACGCACCACTCCTTGCTGACAATCACAGTGAAAAAAATTTCCAGATATCACTTAGCATTCGAAAGTTATTATAATTTTTTTTGACCAAAAAATAACTAGTAGGGTATAGTAGGGTATGAGACGGGCTCCAGGTATGAGACAGTCAATTATTTTCATTATGCAATGTCAATATGGCCGATCTGATTACTGTCAAATATTTCTTTGGTCATCAGTCAGATTTGTGCTAACACTGAAACGAATCAACGCATTGCTTATATCACCTGCAAACATCGTATGTGAAATTGCATGGGGAAAACGTTTTTGATTTTTTTCAAAGTGTTGTTTTTTTCATGTAAATCAATTGAAAAAGGAAAGTGTAATGTATAGCATTTAGTGTTTTTCTTATATTTTACGATACAATATTGGATTAAGCCAATATGTGGTTGGAAAACAATTTTTTTTAAATTATCAAAATGTCGTCATTGTCCGGGTATGAGACACAGCATATTACCACCACCCAAGGGGTTTCCCAAAACAAAAACATCATTAGTATAAAGTTGTTTCCGAACAAATTGAACGCTGTTAACAACATCAAATGCAATATTTGCAAGCGGCCAGTTCTTTTGAAGTGCGCAAACATGTGTGCAAGCATCTACACATGCAAACATTGCGACGATTATGAAGAGGAAATTGATAAATAAAAATTATGGAAAACATAAAAAATTAAAAATTTGAAATAGATATGAGGTTTTCACTTTATATTTTACAATTTTTAATGTATTTTTGTAGGTACCTAGATACAAATTTTTTCTTGTCAAAAACTGTCACTTAGAAAATTGGTCATAAAATTTTGCATGTTAATGGAATCACAAAACTTTCTGCGGATAAAAGTTGTGTATTTTCATTACCTTTCCAACAGTGAATAGAACACCGACTTTATTTAACCAGTAAAAATTTTGGCTCATAAACAAAACCCGTCTCATACCCGCGTACACTCCTTACTTTTTATCTCAAAATATTTTTAAAAGTTTTTTGTGTGTATATTCTGCTTATGTAACACTATAATTACACCAAGTTTGAAAAGAATTGGAGACCATTTTTCTTATGCCGTTAAGTCCTTTTATCAGACAACGGAAATGGCGCGCTCACAGCTTACGAAAATTTGACAGTTAAAGTTAGCCGTTTAAAAAGTAACTTAATTATTGTGAATTATGCTTAAAACGAGTGTGCACATTTGAGCCCAAAGTGACACATTCCGATTACGAGAAAATAAAGCGCGCCGCTCCGCGTTGTGCTTTATTTGCTTCCCTCGCTCGGTAATGTTCCACTTGAGGTCGAATGTGCACGTCCTCGTATTTATTGAATATGTTTATATTCATTTTGGATTTAAAAGAAAAGAGTTTGGTTATTCCAATGTTTTATTTCCTACCTATGTGCGCGTATGAGCAAAGAGTGCATATTTTACCAAAATCAAATTGTACACTCGCTTTTTAAGCAAAATCTACAATAAACACTATATATACCACTCGGTTTCCACACAACTTGTTTTGCGTGATTTTGCTTTTACACGGTTTATAAAAATCAAAATTCTAAAAATTTTTACGAATCAAAACTATTTAAAATATAGGGGAAAACGTACAAAATGACATATAGTTTTACTTTTTGCTCAAAACTCCTTTATTGGTAATACATAGCATAGTTATATTCTACGTCACTCATCTTTGGTTTTTTATTTATTAAAATTAACAACCATTTATAGGATAAAAATAACAAAAAAAATATATTCTTAGATTAAGTGAGATTTGTAAAAATCCAATTTGTTCATATGCTATGGACAAAATGAAATACACGTAAAAACTATAGAATTATTGATAAAATTTACAAGTAAAACGCTTGGTTCTTCTAGGAACGTGAACACAAGAAGCGTGGGCGAATCATTTAAGCACCGCAACCAGTTTTCTCCGAGCTTAGATCGTGAAAATAGATCATTGCAATATATGCAATATGCATGGACAGCTTTGTGGTGATGTGTCGTCTTCTTTTACTAAGTGAGCTTTGGGTTTTTTCTGTATAAAATTTATAAACAGAGTTTTCAATAAGTTTCTTTTGAGCTGTCTAAAAGTAGATACGAATTCTGTAAATTGTAGTATTATGAAAGACATTATTTTATATTTTACAACCACACATAGACATATAAATGTAATATGATTTGTAATAATTTAAACCCTTGGACTACTTCATAGCAAAAAAGTCTCGTCGGGAAGATTTCGAAGAACCATTGGTTCGTCTCCTTTAAAATTAATTGTAAAGGAAATCAATTGTAAAATTGGGTACCAATCTAAAGGCAATAAATAATTAAATAAATGTAATATTAAACCGCATGTAATATCTGTGTTTATCTTACATAAACATTTTTTAATAGGAATTGGATGAAACACTCATAGAAAATAATAAGTCTGTAAATGTAGAGTAAAGTACCCAAATGAGGATCGGTTGTATAATATGGACCATATACCGTTTTAACAATTGTACACAATTAAAAGCGAAAAACTAGTTTTCAACGATGCGTTTACGCACTGAGAATCTACCAGGCGAACGCAGGAACCCTACTCGCTTATTTATGGTTATGACAGTCATTACTTAATTTTGTGAACATTGGATGTTAATTTTCTGGTGGGCTTGTAACATTATCAATTACATATAATTTAAATGAATTTTAGTCATATCAAAAATATAGAGGAGTTTGATATAAGTAATTGTTTATAATAGTTTTTATATCATTTATACATATCATTTTGTGTAGAATGGTAAAAGTTAATTCATCGTGTGGTTGCACTATGGACATAGCCAATAAAAATACAGAATATTTTGTATTAGGTTGTAATATAAGTTGATGCGTTTTTTTAAAATAAAGTTTGTCATTCTGTTATTATATTTTTGGTAGTACGTTATATACAACTCGATAGAGCTTTTTTTCTCTACAAAATAGTTTTAGTGCTTTCTTAATTGTAATTATAAATTTAGAGCAAACAGCGTTGTAATATAAGCGGAAAAGAGTGAACATGTCCGCCATTTGTTGCTTTTTGATTTTAATCAAGGTTGAAACGCTGCAAAAGTGCTGCAATCATTCGAGCAGTCAATAGGTGATTCAATGGCTCGAACTGGTTTTCACGGTTTAAAAAAAAACAATTTTGATTTAAATGATATTCCTTGCTCCGATAGACCCATGGACTTCAAAGGAAAAGGATGACCGCCAAACAACACGTGAAATAGCAGAGAAAATGCACACAAGTCACATTACAAGTAGCCGTCATTTGAAAATGAAAAAATTATAAATTAAAAAAAAAACCGCTTCGAACGTATGTTACAACCCCATAAAAACAGTCCTAGTGGCTGTTAATAAGATACTTTTAAAATGTTTGTACTACGAGTAGAATGTTCATGCAGCCACAAATTCTGTTGACCTTTTCCTATTAATAGACTTTGTTCGAAAAAAATAATATTTTATTATTAATATAAATAAGTAATTTACCGGAAATAATACTATTTTTACATAGAAACAAGACAAATTAAAATGCTATTATTTTGAGGGCAAGTGGTCTACATTAAAACCTCGGTGTTCCATATTGCAGAACTAATTTTTAAATTTTGTTTTTCTATTGAAAGCTTAAATCATTATTATTTATCGTAATGGGTAGTTTATTCGTATATTCCATTTACCAAATGATATGGAGTATCATGTTATGGAATCGGTGTCGCAGGTCATTAAAAATTACATTTCAATAAAGTTTTGACATTTCTAAATTCTGCTAAATCAAAGTTTTTATTTGATGCAAGAAATTCTCACAGCACCAACAAATCAATTCTAGGCAAATTAGAACTATTTGTCTTGGTAAATCCCTGTTCCATGGCTAAGGTATTATTGATTTTGGTTTTGGTAATACAAAACTAAGCAACTGATCGTTGAGAACCACAAGAGATCTACTTGATATACGTGGATAAACAATGTGGAGATTGTCAAAATTCACACCACACAAAATGTTTCGTATGTTTACAAAGACATGACGTTATTCGCTGTGATCGGCGTTGTATTTTGCAATTTTATTTTATCAAAAAATTAACAATCTTGTTTATAGGTAATATAAAAATAAATAATTCACGAATTCCATTACATTAGATAGGTAAATACATAATTTCAGTAATTCTTGGTCACTGTTATCACGCCTATTGCAATATAGTGGAACCTCGATAGCTCTAATATCAAGAAAAATTCTAAAAATTTCGCGTTAATGCGTATTTTGACATACAAAAGATTTTACGACTACAATTTTGACTTACAAGGGTACAACTTCTAAGTACCTACTCAAAATGTTTAATGAAAAAAATGCACGTGTATTAAAGAACAATAGAAAATAAGTATCAAACATTTGTGGGAATATCTAACAATTAAGATTTTATTGCATCCAGTTAGGGGAATATGTATTAATAGTACCTCATAGGAAAATAATATTTTGTTCGAGTTACAGCGTCTAAAAAATTCGAGATATCCCGTATTTAGGACTTCAACGGAAAAGAATGGTGTTTTTCTTCCTCTTAATGAAAATTACGACTTAACGACCTTTGAGTTATTGAGGTTCCACTATACTTCTTTTAATTACATCTAATCAAACATATGTAATAAATGGGTATCGAATTTATCGATAGAAGTTTAATTATTAATTTTGTCTTTTATTACACTATAGAAATTTTCAATTTCGTAATTTTCTATGAAGTTATGAAATCATTACTCGGTGAATCCATAAGCTAGTCATTAGAATGCGAAAAAATGGAATGAATTTAATGGAAAAGAAAAATAAATAATAAAATCTTGTCACACAAATTTAAAAAAGCTTTGATATTTCAAGTTATTGATATACATTTTTAGGTATATTTTTTGCTTTTTGATAGAAAGGAAGCTTATGATTAAAATATGAAATTGGAACCATTGTACAAAATTCTAATTAGATCTCATATGAAAGCAGAAATGAGTTGAAAAGCATTTTTCATTTTAAAATTTCTGTGAAAGATACTTATTTTAAACATACATTTTCTACGTCTTATATTTGACGGGAAGCGATGGTGCATGTTTTGTTAACAAAATTGTGTCCATATAAACCGTACTTTTTCGCAATTCAGTGACAACGTTAAAATTAGATGAAATTTAAATTTAGAATTCGAGGTTGTCGGAAAAGCTGAATGCAGATTTTATCAATAAATTATTTTTAAAATTAAGTCCAATTTTTGGTAGCGTATTTAGAAAATTTTGGCAACTTAATTACAAAAAATTTAATACATGAGAGTTGTTGTTTGATAGATCTTTTGCAGCTGGAAAAGTTATTAAAAATTTTTATATCCTATTGTAAAGGCAATTTACTCTCAAACCTGTTGTGGAATATATTTATCGCTTTCTTTTCGATTTGTTCTCTATTTTATCATATTTTAGCTTGGGAAGTTTATTTATAGAATCTCGAAAAGCACTTATCGTTAAATGCAAGAATAACGATTTCAGTACCTACCTATTTTAGGGTTTGAAAATCTTTGTATCTACGTTTTATACGTTTTACAGAAACTATTATTTAAAAAATTTATTAAATTGACAGATTTATTTTTAGGATAGGTACTAAATAAAATACTAATATTAATACACGTCTTTCTTAACAATGTTTATGCATCAAAAAATATTTTTTTAAAGTTATACTTTTTGGCGTGTGAGAGTAAAAGGACTTAGCGGCATAAGAAAAAATGGTCTCCGATTTTTTCAAACTTGGTGTAATTATAGTGTTACATAAGTAGAATATACACACAAAAAAACTTTTAAAAATATTTTGAGATAAAAAAGTACTAGTTATTTTTTGGTCAAAAAAAAAGTTATAATACCTTTTGAATGCTAAGCGATACCTGGAAAATTCTTTCACTGTGATTGTCAGTAAGGAGTGATGCGTCGACGAGAATAGAAATTAGCCCAGAAAAATTGTGTCTTCGATTGAAATCACCAAGGTGGAAATTATAATTTCAAAATTGACCTTTTTGGCAAAGGGTAACCAAACTTTTTAAAATTTAATATGAAACTACTTATCAAATCCTATCAAAATCACCTTTAAAATATTTGGTTACCCTTTGCCACAATGGCCAATTTTGAGATTCTAAAATTTACCTTGGTGATTTCAATCAAAGACACAATTTTTCTGGGCTAATTTCTATTATCGGCGACGCACCACTCCTTGCTGACAATCACAGTGAAAAAAATTTCCAGATATCACTTAGCATTCGAAAGTTATTATAATTTTTTTTGACCAAAAAATAACTAGTAGGGTATAGTAGGGTATGAGACAGGCTCCAGATATGAGACAGTCAATTATTTTCATTATGGAATGTCAATATGGCCGATCTGAATACTATCAAATATTTCTTTGGTCATCAGTCAGTTTTTGTGCTAACACTGAAATGAATTGACGCATTGCTTATATCACCTGCAAACATCGTATGTGAAATTGCATGGGGAAAACGTTTTTGATTTTTTGAAAGTGTTGTTTTTTTTCATGTAAATCAATTGAAAAAGGAAAGTGTAATGTATAGCATTTAGTGTTTGTCTTATATTTTACGATACAATATTGAATTAAGCCAATATGTGGTTGGAAAACAATTTTTTTTTAATTATCAAAATGTCGTCATTGTCTGGGTATGAGACACAGCATATTACCACCACCCAAGAGTTCCAAAGCAAAAACACCATTAGTATTAAGTTGTTTCCGAACAAATTGAACGCTGTTAACAACATCAAATGCAATATTTGCAAGCGGCCGTTCTTTTGAAATGCGCAAACATGTGTGCAAGCATCTACAAATGCAAACATTGCGACGATTATGAAGAGGAAATTGATAAATAAAAATTATGGAAAACATAAAAAAATTAAAAATTTGAAATAGATATGAGGTTTTCACTTTATATTTTACAATTTTTAATGTATTTTTGTAGGTGTCTCATACCTAGATACAAATTTTTTTCTTGTCAAAAAACTGTCACTTAGAAAATTGGTCATAAAATTTTGCATGTTAATGAAATCACAAAACTTTCTGGGAATAAAAGTTGTGTATTTTTATTACCTTTCCAACAGTGAATAGAACACCCGACTTTATTTAACCAGTAAAGAATTTTGGCTTATAAACAAAACCCGTCTCATACCCGCGTACACTCCCTTACTTTTTTATCTCAAAATATTTTTAAAAGTTTTTTTGTGTGTATATTCTGCTTATGTAACACTATAATTACACCAAGTTTGAAAAGAATTGGAGACCATTTTTTCTTATGCCGCTAAGTCCTTTTATCAGACAACGGAAATGGCGCGCTCACAGCTTACGAAAATTTGACAGTTAAAGTTAGCCGTTTAAAAAAGTAACTTAATTATTGTGAATTATGCTTAAAACCGAGTGTGCACATTTGAGCCCAAAGTGGCACATTCCGATTACGAGAAAATAAAGCGCGCCGCTCCGCGTTGTGCTTTATTTGCTTCCCTCGCTCGGTAATGTTCCACTTGAGGTCGAATGTGCACGTCCTCGTATTTATTGAATATGTTTATATTCATTTTTGGATTTAAAAAGAAAAGAGTTTGGTTATTCCAATGTTTTATTTCCTACCTATGTGCGCGTATGAGCAAAGAGTGCATATTTTACCAAAATCAAATTGTACACTCGCTTTTTAAGCAAAATCTACAATAAACACTATATATACCACTCGGTTTCCACACAACTTGTTTTGCGTGATTTTGCTTTTACACGGTTTATAAAAATCAAAATTCTAAAAATTTTTACGAATCAAAACTATTTAAAATATAGGGGAAAACGTACAAAATGACATATAGTTTTACTTTTTGCTCAAAACTCCTTTATTGGTAATACATAGCATAGTTATATTCTACGTCACTCATCTTTGGTTTTTTATTTATTAAAATTAACAACCACTTATAGGATAAAAAAAACAAAAAAATATATTCTTAGATTAAGTGAGATTTGTAAAAATCCAATTTGTTCATATGCTATGGACAAAATGAAATACACGTAAAAACTATAGAATTATTGATAAAATTTACAAGTAAAACGCTTGGTTCTTCTAGGAACGTGAACACAAGAAGCGTGGGCGAATCATTTAAGCACCGCAACCAGTTTTCTCCGAGCTTAGATCGTGAAAATAGATCATTGCAATATATGCAATATGCATGGACAGCTTTGTGGTGATGTGTCGTCTTCTTTTTACTAAGTGAGCTTTGGGCTTATTTTTTGTGTTAATTTCACACATATTAAGAGTAGAAGTTAAAATCAAATAATTTTGTCAAGTCTTTGATTTATGATTCCCTTGTTCACTAATAAAATATCTTTTTGGGACTGAAGAAAACTCCTCAATATGGATATCAAGAATAGAAGATGATGGATATCTTTTATTAGCAGCAGATGGATGATTTTGACCAGGACTCGTTTGTTCATTTGAGGTATGTTCACTGCAAATGAAAGTGTTTTATTTTAAAATGCTAAAGTGTTTTACTGCCATTTAAATACATGGTAGTCACTAAGTAAAAGTTTCTAAACGTTTACTTAGTGACTACCATGTACTTAAATGGCAGTAAAACACTTTAGCGTTTTAAAATAAAACACTTCTATTTGCAGTGTTCAGCGCTATGTTTGTAGTTTTCGCAAAAGCTAGTTCTTGCACTGATGATCGCGTCAATTCAAACAAACGAGATTCATGAAACTTTAAATTCTGAACTAATTGCCTAGCCACATCAGCTGGAAAAATAAGTTTCCAACATCCAAGACCTTTCGAATTGGACTCTAAAGTTTTGTTACATCTCAAAGCATGTCTTCGGTGCGTAGCTTGAAGAAAACTAAATGTTTTTTATGCTAATAACCAGCCCATTTTATTATTGTAAATTGTTTCTATAGTTTTTTGAATTAAGTCTGCACTTCATGATTGGCGATCAATTGTTTACTTTTGGAGATGTTTGAAAGACTCGTGACTACGGTAATGCGCGAAGGAGGAGTTATAAATAAAGAAAGAGGACGACTAGTGAAAATATACTACCCTGCTTAAATGCGTACTAATGCAATTGTCTTAAAAAAGACACATAGTTTTTAAATAAACATAAACCCAGAAAAAAATCGAAAGAACAAATGTAAATAAACCACTATGCAAGATCTTCACCCCACAAGAACAACGATAAAGTAAACCCACTTTAAAGCGAATGTTTCTATGTTAAAGAGTAGGTAGTTTCTTGTGTAGAAAGGGTAACCTGGCGTGTTTTGGTTCATCCGGCAATGTTCATGAGTCTTTCAAACATCTCTACGTATACACACACGCTTGTGGTCGGCTATGACGGCGGGATGAATGAGAAGGACGTGTGCACGTTTTGACAAGTTAGTAAAATCCTTTAGAGTCATGTGATGCGGTTGTCAATTGCTCGATAGAGCCCGGCAAATTCAAATTATGCCACATTTGTGATTTTGTACGTTTTTCACCTACATATTGGCTATACAAGATGTTTATTTTTAATTATTTTTTAAGACAACATATTAGTAATAAAAGGAATTCTTTCTATCTTTATATGAACAAAAAGTAATTCATTCAGAATACTTCTAAACTCCGTTTTATAGCAAAAATAGGTTTCTCAAAAAACTGTAAATCAAAAAAAAATATAATGTGCACAATTCAGTCATTTATTTCAATGTAAAATCAAAGTTGATATTGGATATACATTCGCATGAATTGGATATATTCACTTTTATATCAGAAATACGTAGTATTTTTTTGATAAACGGATGCACTAAAAAAATAACAACTATTTTACGTAAAAAGAATTATCAATTTTTAAAAATAACTAAGCAATTTATGCCTACATATTTTGCTTTGTTCTCGGTGTACTCGGTTTTCGCCGTGTAAATCGGAGAATAGGTGTACAGTAGGAGCCCTCAAGATTACAATTCTAGTAAGGGAGGCGCAGTTACTTATAATTTGGAAACCAGTGGTCTAGCAAATTACAAACGCAAGCTACGTAACATAACATTTGGTTATATTTTATTTTGTTACGCCAAAGAAGTATAACTTCTAACGCGAGTACATAATTACACGCACCGTTTTTTTGTAATTTTGTATTTTAATCGTGATTTGCAGGTTGTGATTCACCGACAAATAGATACGTATTATACAGATAAATCTATGTTGTGGATAATTCATTAATTCAAAAAGTGAATAATAAAATATTACCTGTTACATTTCTACAGAATGTTTTTCATTAAATTGTCTAAAAAATTTAAAAAGTTTTACAAGTAGAATTTCAAAGCAACGTCAACATTAATGATCACTTCTGTATACAAAAGAAGGTACGTACTTCTTTTAATTAAAAACGCCATACTTCGTTTGAGTTGATGAAAAGACAAATTTATTATTATAAAATTCAATTTAAAATACAAAAATTAACATAAAATTGTTTACTTATTTACATTTAAATTAATAAACTATCAATTTAGAGGTTTATGTAAAAAAAGTTCGCCGTATAAATATTTAATGCTTTACGTTCGAGATACAATTAAAAATTTATTCCTGCAGAAAACAACAGCACATTAGAGACAAGCTCATAAAAGAGCTAACTAAAATATATTCTCATTTCTGCTGTCGCAATTTTAGACCTTTATGCTGGGGGCTTTAAATATATATCATACATTTTTGTTATAGTCTGCTAAACTTAAAATTGCTTTTTATTTCTGAATTATAATAAAGTAAGATGAAAATCGTATTTGTACGGTAATGATTTGAAGTTTCATTTTAGTTTAATAACATCATTTAAATAGAATAATTTGTTATTCGACTAAAATTTGGCAAGATTAATTTTTTAATGTTTTGACATCCATTTTACTTGCTGAGCAAATACGCACACCTAACAAAGTTTCTAATTAAAAGGTAAGAAAAGCTTACCCATAACTTGGAAAATATATATTTAATGTTAGCATAATAGGGCTATACGTGTAATTAAAAGTTAAAGCCCGTTTAATATAATATTCTGAGAATATAATTAAATCGTAATATGGTGCCGGCTTTGAAGATGTTAAAATTTCAAAATATCATTAAGATTTGGTAATTTTCTTACAAAAACTCTATTGTTTGGCTAGATGATTCTTTATGCAATTTAATAAGGTTATAATAGCTCACCTGTTGTTGGTTTTCGCGTTGAATTTTTAATCGGGCTTCGATGCATTGACGGGTTTCCAAAAACGCTTTTCTTTGTGCGATTTCTCTTGGATAATGGGTGCAAATTCCTGCTATATTCCCACACATTAAAATAACGACACAGCTTCCAATCTGGAATAAAATTAAAGCATCTGCAAAATTAAATAAGTTTTCAGACGTTTTAGAATGGAGAATTAATGGGCAAGCTTCTGAACCTTCAGGACCGGCGGAAGTACCTGTGTACCTAAGGGGCTATAAATATTTTATAGGTACTGAATAAATAATAAAACATTAAATAGTGTGCATTAATAAATACAATATGCACTTTGCAGCTTTGTATTCATATGTGATAACAAAATTAAAGTAATTTAATTTAATTCACTAACTTAGTTAAAATCTAATAACCGAATCAACGTCATAAATTTTAAATTTTATGTATGGTACTAATTACAGATTCTAGAAAGTTGTAATTTTTCGAAAGTATTCTTGAACATAATATAGGTTTTTACAAATGAGGAATTGAGTTTCAAAAAGGTATACTTCTTCAGAAATTATCGACAATTTTTTTTTTAATGAATATGGTTAAAAATGCTGAACTTCATTAATATAGTACCTATATCTAATTTTGATAATATGAATTTTTTTGATTATATACAAAATGTACGTTATAGATCAAAAAGAGACGACTTTATTAAATTTTAAATAATAACTCACGTAGCTGAATTTATTACTGTCAAACACTTGAATTTAGATTTTCGTGGCTATTGCATGCTTGTACTATTTTTCAATAAAAAATTATTCATAAGTGGGTTTTCTAAATATAATGGGTTATTATTTTTACGTATAAAAATATTAAGAAAAACAATTGGATACCTAATTTTTTTATTGGAAATTAGCAAAGCACATTTTTTAATTTTTTGGATCAAAAAGAAACTTTTTTGAACTCTTTTTAATTAAAAGCGTACTTTTTCAAATTTTAAATATTAATTACTCCATGATTTATCAAGTTCTTTAAATGAAAATTAAATTACAGCTTTTTACTAAATAGTATCGGGTGTCCCACAAATAAGTACTGAAACTTAACCCACTTAGAAATAATCCTAAACAGAACGAAAACATATCCCAAGTCAAGTGACATTATGTGTCATGTTTTTGAGTTAAGGTGTCGTAAACGTAAATTTAAAATTGTACATTAACAACCTTATAATTTAGAATATTTTAAAAATGTTTGTTCAAGTCTGTTATAACGATGCCATTAAAGCCATATGTAAAATTTTTTTTTAAATCAATAAACTATAGAAATCGCATATAAAATAGATCAATTAGCAATGAAACACGTATGGTAAATAATTGGCCATATTTAGAAAATTTTATAATAATAAATCTATATTTCCTAATATATATTTTCTAATAAATGGTTCGTTTTTTTTGCTAATTTACTATATCTTATTTTAATTAGAAAATATTAGCAATCACTGTAAATTCACTGGTCCATTATTATATTTATATGGCCAATAACTATGTTTTTTAGTAAGAGGGCCAATCACTGTACTGTTTACTTTACTAAGTGACCTCACTCCTTTTTAAAAGCATATAAAACCGACATTGTGTTGCCATTTACCGGATAATTAAATTCCTTTTTTATTTAGATTTAGAACATATTGTAAATTAACTTTTACTGTTTACATTGGTGTCGAGTATCACCCGGTTAAGTTTCAGTACCTATTCTTGTGACACCCTGTATATTAGAAATAAAAAAGTTATATTTAAAGCTACAGTTTTTTTACAATTATTGAAAAAAATTAAATCTTAAAAAATACCTTTTGGAAACTCAGCTGCTAAAATATAACCGTGGTTTTTAAACTACAGCGTGGTCCAAAAGGCAGTTACCGATTTTTATGTAAAATAACATACATCAATAATTTAAGAACTACGTATTTTATATAAAAGTGAACAAATATTAATCACAATTCTCAAATCAATTACTTCTTTGTACCCAAAATTTTCTTGAAGGAGGCTGATGTTATTTTTCGCAATTTCTCAAAATATTTGTTCCACTTGTTTCATTAAAGAATTTATCTTACAGCTAATTTGTATTTATTTAAGGTGGGCCCTCTGAAAAACTGCAGCTCTGGGTACGTTTCGTGAAAACCGCGTTTTAAGAAACCCGGACTTACAATTCGTACCGCGTTATATGAATACCACATACCGCTTTATGTGCAGTAGTTATTAGTAAATTCGTATTAATGTAAAATTCTATAATATTTTTTATAAACTGAGATATTTAATTGTCAACTAAAAGGGCACACTTAGCGTAATTAATTTATATCGCGTTGTAGGGAAACCGCGTTCTGGAAGAAGAGCTTTACATGGAGTTTTATTCTATATGATATCGTTCTATTTCCATAAGTTAATTTTAATTAATGTAACACTATGTTGTACTTTAATGTAGTTTATAAAATGATTATTTATTAATTACACTTAAATTAAACTTTAATTATAGATAATAACAAAATAGTCTAAAATAATTAAATTAATTTTGCAAATCATATAATCCTGAACAAGTGACGAACAATTTTGCACCGGCCCTGTACACATTTCAAACTTTATAGGATAAAGGTACATTAAACAAATCTTCTTTATGGTATGAACGTAACCGAAGAAAATTTGAATAAGTAATTAAAGCGAAATTTAAAGTCTCATAAAACTATTTGCAATTTTGTGAGAAACAATTCATATAAGAATCAAAATCTAAAATAAAAAACAATTTTTATTAAAATAAATATGAAATAATACTTAATCAATAAGATTATATGCACCAACAAAGAAAAAGTTCATTCATGAATATTAAATAGGATATAATGCAATGATGTAAATAGCAATTATACCTATATAAAATTCAAACACATATGAAAAAAAAATAGATTTTATTATTTAATGAAACTAAAGTTTCATTAATTTTGTTTAATTGGATATTTAAGATACATAAATAAATGTCTGCAGTTTCACATATTATTAAAAATATGTTATTTAAAAAAATAAAAATATAACATTAAAAAAAACTTTTTTTGGTTCACTGTGTACTACTTTCCCCTATGTATATGTTTTTTAAAACATAAAAATCTTAGAAATCATATATGAAATATGGATTAAAATTAGTAGAGGTGGGCTTAGCAACAATAATTCCAAATTAAAACGTAAAATAAAATTGCTTATTTTAATCACTTCGCGGGTAACATAAGATGTTTATAATATCAAAGTTCGACATATTTATTTTGAAACTTGATACTTAAAGGACAAAATAAATGTGCAATAAAGAATCTTAATCAACGTTTATTCAAACAATAAAATAAATTAGCAATGAAACACCTACTAAATAACCTCATTTTTTTAAGAGCATTTCCAGACGATTCTGTGTTGCCATTTACTGGAAAATTAAAATGCATTAATCTCGAAATTCTTTAGATTTAGAACATATTGCATACAAACTTTTATTGTTTAGATTGGTGTTAGGTATAAATCGGTTAAGATTCAGAATTTATTCGTCTGAAACCTTATTTATTAGACATCTTAAATTTGAAAACGTAGTACTATTCATTTTGATCTACTAAAAAAACCAATGTATCACAATAACAATAAAACTAATTTAAATTAAGAATATGTAGGTATCTATACCAATAACTAAATAAAAAAAACTACCTACATACATAATTAGAAATTTATTCTTTGTTTGAAAAATGTAATAGTAAAGAAAATGACATAAAAATTATATTTGCTAGTCGTCAAGCCTTTTAGTCTTTCTAATATTGATCTCAACAAATACACATTATATTTGAACTTTTGTATTTCTGGTACTTTGCTCAGTAACGTCTATTCCGCTATAAAATAAAATGGCAAGGTAATATATAAAAGTAGCGATGGAACAATACGTTATTTTTATTGACAAACATAAATTTTCAAATATTTGGAAATAAGTGTTCTTTTATACGAACTGTTTTCAAAATAAAAATCTAAATTTTTGTACTTCAAAATAGGTACAACAAAATATATAGTTAATAGGTTTCACAAATACTTTTAAGTCAGAAAGAAAGTACTTTCATACAAATTTAATAAATAATTTTTTAAACATGTAATTTTGATGGGAAAGTTAAATTCGTTATTATGACGTCATAGTCATAAATTAATTTAATATTTTTGAATACGTGATTTCCACAAAAATTCATGTTTGCTTTTATTTAGAGTTGTTTAGTAACTTTTGTTCATCAGATAAAATGTATGACTAAAAAAAAGGCAAAAGGATTTTATAGAAAAATAAGACTTGTAATATTATGGGAAAGTATAATCCGAAAAGAAAGTTATAATTGATTAAACAATTTTAAACCTACTTAACAAATTCGCTATGTAGATCGGAAAGCATTTTTTTTCAAATTTGACTTCTTAAAATTGTAAGAAAATGTATTCAAGAAATTTACGTATGTGAAACGTAACTAAACCACTGTATTAACTAAATCCTTCATCTTGCTGCTTCAGTTATCTGCTTTCTTATACGTATGTAGTACATACATATTCTGAGATCTGTGACATTTTAGGCTACACAATCTCCCATGTTAACGTTTTTTGAGCGACGACTTTACGAATACAAAAAAAATGATGACTTTTAACCAAAATTTGTTTTTATATTATATCTACCACAAATCATCGCCAATATGATAAAGTGGCGTAATAAAAAAAAAATCTAACTTGTTATATATCGCCGGTTTAGGAAAAACATTTTTGTTTCTGTCTATCAGTATTAATAAAAAATAGCCGTTAAAATATGTTCATTGTCAAAAATTGAAGCAGGTAACTATAATATCCATTTTGTAATAAAGTTTTCAAAAGAAGAGACTAAACTTTGAATCACTCTTCCTATAAATTTGTAAAAATTGATATACCACGTCGTGATATGACGAAGAATTAAGTTTATGGATCCTATTTCTATAATATTAATATCATTTTTTAAGACTTTTAATGTTTTGATTTCTGAGAACGAAATATAATTAGTTTAAGGCAATTGATGTAACTTTGAATTGCAAAAAATTGCGGCAAATGTATAACTTTCATTTTAATATCTCTACAAAACAAAACGAACTTAATTTTTTTAAACTTTATTTATAATTTTGTAGATTGTTCGTCCTTTTCCTTATTTAATGTATTTCATCTTTTTTATAGTATTTAATAAGGCTGCTCATTTTTGTATAACATGTTAGTATTTACAGATGTATTTTATAAAAAAATTTAAAAAGTTATATGACAATAAAAGATTATCTCTAGATTTTAAAAAATGCCATTTAAAATCAGTTAAATATCAAAAAAACCACAAAAAAAAGGTAAGCCAGAATGAAAAATATTTTCCGCAGAATACAATGTTAACATTGAGTTGATTTTTACATTCGATTAATTACTAAAGAATAAATTAAGCGTTAGACAGATGGTAGACTTTTTAACTTTTCAACTGAGGATTATCGGTTTATATCTTTATATCAATTTTTCACTTACCTCTGTCGAAGTACGGAAACTGAGATAAATAAGACTTATAATATCGATTCCTGCAAGCACGGCTCCAGAAAGGAGAGCATCCTTTAATCTTATGGGCAGAAGAGCGTACGTAAGATACGTACATGCTAAAGCAATAATCGTACCGGCTAGTGGCCTTTCTACTCCAGAAAATATCGATATACATATCTAAAAAATAAAAAACAATATCAGTTACATTTCCGGAGTTCGAAACAAATAAAATTCGTGTTCATGCATGCAAACAAAAACGACTTTTATACGTTTCACTTACGAACAAAAAGCACACAAATGCAACATGTTACCAACGTACATGTAAAGACATTCTTAAAAATATCGCTTCATAACATGGCTTTGGTTTTATTTCATATTGTCATGTAGAAAGAAAAATATAAGCCGTTTTGAAATTTATGCATTCAGAATGGATTTAAAATTGATACTTTTTTTCTATATTTGCGCACAATTTCCCCTGTCTTACAATGACAGCTTGATTTATTTTTCCTCGATTCGCTTGAAAATATTTTTATTTTAGAAAAAGCTTTAAAGCTGCCTATTAGTTTTTAATTTATTTTTAAATTTTGTGTTTTTTATCAGTAATATAAAATGATTTAAATTAAGTTGCTACGCGTTATAAATCGAATTATTTTTAATATTTCTAGAGTTATCTACCAGCTTCTAGCGTTGCCCCAAGATCAAATCTCTCGCAAAGTAAATAAGTTTAACAAACATAATAAAACTATTAAAAAAGAGTAGGTATTATTTAATTTAAGTAAATGAAAAAATAAGAATTAGGTGTGAGGTATTTTTTTTAAACCAACACAACATGCTCTGCATGGAATTCTAATTAGTATCGTTAAAACTTCGTACAACGTTAATGGGTTAACTTACTTTTGTATTAAAGTTGCGGAGTAACTTTTTTATAAACAAAAAATTGTTAAATTCTTAATTAAAAGCCAGAAAACATAAACCTACTAATGTAAATGTCAAAACCACAAACAAAAATGTATAAGTTGTTAATTTTTTATTAAAATTAAAAAAAAAATAATTATGTACCTAATTAAATATTTTTCAATAAACCATTGGTTTTATTGGATCAACTATAAAATAAAAGATTCACTCACAAAAATGTACTGTAACTAAAAGGTTGTAGGTTTTAAAATATTTGCTATATCTACATATTTAAAATTTGTTGGTTGTTTAAAATACAGAACTTTTAAAATAGTAAATAGGAGTAATCAAGTACTAACATGAGTATAACACTTTTGTGTTTAACTTTAAATTAGATCTAACTATATCAGAAATTTAAGCAAAACATACTTCCAAGTTTCAAAGTACGTGGCGAAAATTTTAATTAGAAAAGTAGCGTTGCCTGAATTTAATATCGTAGATTGAGTTTTATACATCGTATAAACCTATTTAAAGCTTTGGAAGTATTAGAAACCCCATTATTTTTATTAAATAGTTAACTGTCTCCAATTAAGCGTAAAAATGTTTGATCTCATATACTAAAAATAAACTTTTATTTATTTACGCAATACAGGTAGGTACTACATACATTTAGTAGGATAAAATTTTATATTCAGCTGCAAAAGCTATGGTTTTTAAAATCATAAAAAAATTAAACAAAGTGACCAATGGGATTATTTCGGATGATGTCTTTTATTTGTATTTTTTATCTATATTTAAGGCTATATGAGAAAATGTTTGATTCTGTAATGTAAAATAATCACCATTATCACAATAAGTCATATCATATGCATTTATTGGAAGCACGAAATAGATAGCACAGATCCCGAAGCAACAGTGATTAATATAAATAAATATAATAGAGTCAAACAAAGATTGTCAAAACTATCTTAGAATCTTCTGTTGTTCTTTATTAGGTGAGCGACTTATTGGTTTTATTCTTGTTTATTTTTTAAACTAATAAATAACGTAGACAGTGCCATACTTTATCTAGAACGTGGTTAAATACAATTTGTTAATTTCCCGAAAAGTTGTTCCATCAACAGCAACGTTATAAACATATAATATAAATACCTAGGATTTCAACGTTAAAATAATAGTAATTGCGAACATAGTGAGTAGGCCCTGGTCTACATAAATTATTATACGAATATGTTGTGGGCACCATCTACAAGTAACATTTGGTACTTGATTTATAACTTTGAAGACTTCTTGTGCTACTAGAGCTTATTTTTGCTGAAAATGCTTCTATGGTTACGACTAGCACCTTTGTAGCTATCGACTGTTATCAATAACAGCTGGAATAGTTTACTGTTTACTCAACAAGCATTATCGTTTGGCACATGAATGGTTCGAATCGGTGCGAGACCAAGTCGTGCGGTGCTCTTGTGAGAACGATACTTTCAAGTAAGATACAATTCCAGTTACTATAGCAACAATTTCAATCAGGAGTGCCACAAGGAATCGTTTTGGGACCGTTGCTCTACCTGATTTATACATCTGGTTACCAACTGCATACAACACTGTTATAAACACGTCTGTGGTTGCACCACAGAACTCACTAAATCACCTGGATCTATTACATTACTGGACTGGAAAATAGAAAATAAAGATAAATAAAACAAAATCTGTACAAATCTCATTCACTACAAAACCACGTCACCTGGTATTCCTAAAAAATACTCAAACACCAGGTAAAAGCGAAATAAAATATTTAGGACTATATCTCAATCAAAAATTTAATTAGAGTAATTAAGTCAAAGGTATGTCATAATTAATTAGACGTAACCTAAATTATCAATTGTTAGAGTTTTATTATACAAATGTATCCTTAAGTTCATAAGGACTTATGGGGTATAATTATGAAGAGACTCAAAATTTTCAAATCAAAAAATTATTCTAACAGTTCAATCAAAAATTTTACGTTGTATCACCAATGATTCATAGTACGTTCCAAACTACACTATACATAATAATGCTAAGCATTCTATTTATCATCAAAGAGATAAAAAAATTCATTACTGTATTTTTCAAACATAGAGAACATCACAAAAATATATTTATATCAGATATCGTGAAGCTCTCGGAAACAGCGAAGATACTTAAAAGACCATAGCCTACAGACTTGATAATTAATTTAATGAATTAGTTAGCTTTTGTATTATTGTTATTGTTATTTTTGTCCCATTATTTCTAAAGTATTGTCAATGGACGATGGTTTTATTTGCGTTTTTCTTTTATTAAAAATTTTATTCATTACTTTATAAGAAGTTGGTTTTAAATAAACTGATAAATTAAAAAAAAAAATTTTTTTAATGTTTTATTGGTTGTTTCAAATGGATTGATTTTAAAAATAAATAATTGTACTTTAAGTAATTTTTATCCAACTTCGAACTCGACGAACCCGTAAAACAAAGCTGCCTATCCCACACGGCACGTTCCGACGTCTAATAAAATAGCATGTCATAATTGGTTTAACGACTTTATATAACTGATATTCGATCTTTTCAACACACCTGCACGTTTAAAAATTTCATATACACTGATCCAGAAGCAATGCAACATACTACGTTAGTTGTGTATTTCCCAAAACTAAAATGTGCCAATCAGGTATTCTTTTTTTCTTTATGAACAGGTGCTGAATCCTATCTACAAATATACAATTAAAGTGCTCGCGTGCAACTGATTATAACCAGTTTCATAAAATTTTCAGAAAATAAGAAAAACGTAGATATTTTTCCATTAAACATAAAATTCAAAATTGAAGGATGTGTAGAAATAGATGTTTCTAAAGTAAAAATATAATAAATAATTATAAATATAAAAAACCAAGTTTTTGTTAGATCTACAGATTAACCTTCAAGTCCTAACTCAAAACAGCCATATTTTGAGTTATGTCGCTTTTATTTACCGAAAAGTGTCAACTACGAGTGCTTTTACCTTATTACCAAAAAAGCATTATTTGAACATTAGGTAAATCTTCTATTGTAGCTGACTATCTATCTTCTCTGCCTTGTTTCTAGTAATTATAAAGATTCAAAAAATAATATTTAAAAATGCATAACAAGTAAATTGTTAAATAATAATCCGTTATAAATAAAAATTAAAGTTTGAATAATAAAATTAATTTAGCTTTTTTTTATAAAGTACCTATGATAAAAAGAAGTACCTATACTATTTCTAAAATTTAAATATAATATTAAAACAAATTAAATATTTATTCACAATGTTTATACAGTAAAACCTCGATATAACGGACTGATTGGTGGGAGGGAGTGTCCGTTACAGGTTTATACTAGTATATTATTGCTTTGACTAGGTACAGTATACGAGCAGGACGGCGTTATGTCTCAAATTTTAGTGCTAGACGTATGACGTGATTATTATGGCCGCTAAAAATTGTTTACATACGGCGACACTTGAATTTAAGCATTTATAATATTAACAGAACATTTTAAATTTTTTTACATTTGACCGAATTTTTTGTCCGTTATATCCGAAGTCCGTTAAATAGAGGTCCGTTATATAGAGGTTTTACTGTAATTGTATAAAAGTAAGGAGTTGTCGGATTAAGGAATTTAAGTATTTTAAACATGATATTTTGACAAAAATGATTAATAGGACTGATGAATTGTTAATGAAAAACAATAACTCCGTTGATATGTAGAGAGGAAGTTCACCAAGGGCATAACAAGATTGAATACAAAAGTTGTCATAACTTTTTATCGGCAAATGATAATAAATCAGTGCATATGACTGCATCTTATTTGCATTGTAACTTGTGACCTAGATCATGATTAGCTAGTTAGTCTATGTTATGATAAACAAGAAATGGCATTCCAACTGTATTAACCTCGAGTTCCCGTTAGTTTTATTACTGATTCTGAAAGCTCTTTAGGAATAGTTTAAGATAGAATTTAGATATCAAAGGGAACCCGAGATTAATACCCTTAACCAGAACCAGAACCAGAACCAGAACCGCAACCAGAACCAGAACCAGAACCTGAACCACAACCAGAACCGTAACCAGAACCAGAACCAGAACCTGAACCACAACCAGAACCGCAACCACAACCAGAACTTGAAACACAACCCGACCCAAGAAATGAATCGATGTCAGTTCAATGTCACAATTTTTTCTGTGATTATCATAAACACCAAGCTCTATATGAATCCAAAATTTCATCAAGATCGGACAACCTTTTGTCTTATTCCGACAACTCCTTTGTAAATAATTAAATTTTAATACTATAAAAGTTTTTAAATGTGTTGATTTTGTTGAACACCGTTATTGTCTTATTGTACTATTATTCGCAAAAATGCGCTATTTTATGCGTATGTGAACATCCCTACTACACCTACATACATTCAAGTTTTTACTGTAGATATACTATAAAACAGGTAACCAAATATTATTAAGCAATGACAATTATTTTAATTCAAACTTAAAAATTGTCCATAAAAATACCGGGTGTTTTATTTAAAGTGCCACGTGCTTATAAATTCTAAACTAATAAAAATTTTAAACAAAGTACAGGTATAAATTTTTTGTTAATTTATACAATCTACGTACTGGCATAAATATAAATTGTGTTCTACTTCCGGTTTAACCGGAAACGGTGTCAACTCTTTTATATTAAATAGAAGAATAATCATTTTTTTAGATATTTCAATAGTTGACACAGTTTACGGTTAAACCGGAAATAGAACAAAATTTATATTTATGCCAGTACATAGATTGTAAAAATTAAAGACTCTTTTATAATTGTACTTATTTTGAAACTTTTATTAGTTTAGAATATATAAGCTTTTGGTACTTTACGGAAAAACCTTTATAATCTAAAATATAATGTTTTTATTGAAATTATTTATTAATCAAATCCATTTTTAGAAAGCCCTTGACGAGCTCTATCCCATTATGTAAAAGAATTAATACCTTTCTATTTAAAATAAGAAAGTTGACACAATTTCCGATTAAACCAGACATAGTACAAAATTTTAATTTATGCCAGTACATAAATTTTACAAATTAGGGAAACTTTTATACTTGTTTTTAAATTTTCTAGTAATTTAGGAGCTCTAAGTTGTGGCACTTTAAATAAAACACCCGGTATAAATTAGCTCGTGACATCCAAAAACATTAAATTATTACTAATTTATTTTTTTAAATATATATTTAAATATGAATAATAAGATCTAGTTGATGTATAGTAGGTTATCGCCTACTAAAAAAAATTAAAATGTATAATGTTTTTGTTGGATTATTAAATAAAAACTTTACGTAAATTAATTTTGCCGTACAATTTAACGTAAAGTTTGTAGAGCAATATACCTATATTAATTAAACGTATGTTTTTATTATTTTTCGTTTTAATTAATTGAAACGTTACAAATTTCTGGTTTAGATGGCATTTGAATTTATGTATTAAGCGTTAAACTAAATTCATATGGGATTATAAACGTATACAAGGAAAATGTAAAGCTTTTCAAACTCTTGCCCCCAAGAGAATCATAGGCAATTAAGCGTAATGTATTAAATTTCTAATACGTCTAGTTACTATTATTAATTTCGACATTCAAATAGAACTTACCTCAAGAGCCAGAAATGTAGTAAGTACAAAGTAGGAAATTATAATTAAGTATACTTCGTTCATAGCCGGTCTTGATAAAACTGTCAAAAGAACTAAAAAATACGATTTATGGATTAAGTTTTATACATCTCTTATTTTCGGTACACTTACTTCCATAAATAACAACGCAAGTTCCTGAAGTACACAAGAATCCTAAGAGTTTACCTAGTCGATCGGAAGAAATTCTACTTTCTTTAGGAATGAGATCAATGCTTATTAAAATAAATAGTCCTACACAGAAAATTAATAACAGAGATATAAGACTTGTCATATTACTTTGATTCATTTTTAGAAAATATCGCTGGTACAGCATTTCTACCTAAAACAGAACTTTAAATTTAATTTACCTCCAGAAGCACTATTTTATTTACCTGAGGATCGTTAAATTGTGGCGTCGTGCATATATTTCGCAACAGCTTTTTAAATTTGTAAAAAATTGTAGTGTTCGATTGCTGAGTTGTTGTGGATACAACAAGTTGCTGATTTTCGGGATTCCTCTTCCCTGTATTGGAAGATAAAGCATTTCCATTTTCTCGTATTGTAGATGTTCGCAGATTTCCGCCAACCTGAATTAATTAATAATATGTCTGATGAAGTGTTTGACTATTAAATAATCGTGTGATTGCATGTTCACTATCCTGGCATTACTTGGTTAAAATTGTTTTTTGTGGCAAGCGTAGAAATTTTGTGTTAAAGAATAATCGCCTTTAAATACAGTAAAACCTTTCTAAGACGACCAGCGTCGGTTCTTGCTCAAATTGATCTTTTGTAGAGGCGGTCGTCTTAGAGAGAAAGACAAAGATAGACAATATAAATGGAATTAGAAATACTATATAAGAATAAATGCAGTTATTATTTATCAGAATCATATTGTTATCAAATCAAAGTTATTATAAATAAAGTAGTATTATATTGGTAAATGAATTATTGTGAATCGCGCTTAAAATCGAGTGTGCACATTTGAGCTCAAAGTGGCACATTCGATCTCGGGAAAATGAAGCGCGCCGCTCCGCGTCGCGCTTCATTTGCTTCCCTCGCTCGGAAATGTGCCACTTTTCGCTCGAATGTGCACACCTTCGTACTTATTAGATTTGTCTACTTTATCCTTAACTCTTGTAAGAGGAGGCAGGAGTTAAAATTTTTAGCCGAGCGGATTAAGTCGCAAACTTTTCTCACTTTGACGGACCACTATATTGGATTCTCCTTTTCAGGTAGATTCACGACGGAGGTGTCAATTATCTAAATTCCGATGTAAAAATGTTGCTTTTAAAAGAGAGAATATAGGCCTAAGCACAGGCTTGGGTTAATACATATTTCTACCTTTTTTATAGCAATAAAGTATCAAAGTAGCAAATTCGAAACCGGTAAACCAGAGTACTTCTCTTGGTCTGACTTTATTTTGTAATAAAAAAGAGTACACAAGCCTTCTCACCCGGCAAATTTTGCCTACGTCAAGGTGGAAGTACTGTCGAGAAAAATAAATTTCTTATTCTTATGTAATTTACATTTTAATTGTTATTCATTAATTAAAATTAATCAATAAATTTAATAAACACCTAAACTAAATCCCATCTAATGAAAATCACGTCCAAATTATTGGTACTTATATAATTTTAATAAATTATTAAAAGATATTTTTTTTGAGACACATACAAGTTATTAAATTTCCAAATTTTGGAAAAATTTTTTTTTAAACAATTTAAAAATATACAGTTATTTGTATAAGACCTATTATTGTTCGTCTAGGTTTGACAAAACTTTATACAAAAATCTTTATTTAGTGACGGCTGCTTGATTCTGAAAGAGGTTTCAGGTAAACTTGTTATGGTACACCCCTTGTCGGCTTGGATTTCCTAATTAAAAATATATTTACCATAGCAATGAGTGGAAGGGAGCGAAAAGATACGACAATCGCGTCAGTGCGAGCGAGAGGAAACAATTAAAATTATTCAACTGCTTTTTTGTCTAACTTATTGGCCTAAATTATTGTGGATCATGCTTAAAACCGAGTGTGTTCTATTATCCTAGAGCTTTCTTATAAGGAATCAATTTGCAAAGAACCTGACAGTATGTAATATTACAAATGTTCCAAAACCGTTTGCAGATTTTTTTACTTTACAGACTATGAAAGAATTGAAAAGCCACTCAGCTTTAGAATCATAAATAATGTAGGTAAATTCTCGCTTTTACAGTTATTATCTATACAAATTTTTCCAAGTTTAAGTAATTTTGAAAAGTAGCGGTCGCGCAATTAACGGTCGCAGTCGGGTTAGAGAGTGGTCGCCTTGGAAAGAAATTTATAAGAAAAATTAAATTACGACATATCTGTTCTGAAACATACTGCCCGCTTTTAGAGGTGGTCTTCTTATGGAGATGGTCGCCACGAGAGGTTTTACTGTATTTCAATTTACAGAAGAAAGCCATTGCATTTTGTATCACTTTTAATTAGAAAATTATAAAAAAAACAATTCGTCGAGACTAATGAAAAATTCTTGCAATGAAAGAATTACAAAATTGAAAAAGTCCATTTTCAACTTTTTCCTGATATTATAAATTCTGCAGAATTAAAATTTAATTAGTTAAACGCTTTAATAGCTTTTATTGGATAATCCTTTTCAACGTTAATCTATTTTCTACATAAACCCATCGAGGCTGAGTTTTTTTCAGTAAAAAAACTCTCTTATATCCTTTGGAGAAATAAAGTTGAACCTTGTCAATCATTGACAAAATGAATATTTTATCCACTCAAGCAGACTCCTGAATTTGTCATAAGAAACTTTTAGAAAGCATAAATCCCTTGTTGCTTTTCAATTGACGCTAAGTAAATAAAGAAAGCTACGGATCTGCAGTGGTGTATTGTTTAATCAGGCTTTCCGACGTAATAAGTTTCTGCGAACCTTGCCCTACGTTTTATTTTCCTATCGGAATTTTTTTTAAAGCGAATTGCGTTTTATTTTGCCAAGGAATAAATAAAAATACATTTGAGAATCTTACCGCAATCAAGCTCGACGATAAGCTGCCTTTATTTGTCGACCCGAAATGTTCGATGACCTGCCAGTTGCTTTTTTTTGGGATGTCAGGAAGTGGACTCGCTGTTGCTGTAGATGAAGTAGATGTATCTTCTGTAAGCCGAAGTGTGTCGGTTCGTGTATGTTGTCTTAAGCTCGTCCAGCGGCGGCCACAACCTCTTCTAACAACGACGTCCTAAAAAAACAAATTTTGCTAAAAAAATAATTTATTAACTCTACGTTAAAATTAAATTTTGATGGGTAAGATGTAATTTGAGGTATCATTTCCGTAATGTTCGAAATAACTTATTATTTAAGCTCTCGTGTTTTGGTAGGGTCTCATCTTATCTTTCAGCTAATCACTTTACGTTCTGTGCTTCTTTTCACCCCTTTGAATTTGAAAACTCGTTGTGTACTTGTATTGTGCTTTTACAAAAGCCAACTGAATTGCTTTTTAAAAACTTTTTCTGCAAATTGGCTTTTCAGACTACAAACGATTTATTTGATACGGGATCTTAAAAGTGGCTTAGACATTAAAAATTTCGATCTGGCTAAATTTAATTTGCATATTTTATCATGCCTTTATAAATATCTAACATCTTTTTAGTTTTTTGTTACATTTTTTTAATATGTATTTTAACACAAAGTTGTTATTAGAGAGTGAGCGAAGCTATCCACACAATTTTTTTAATATACCTACATACATATTTTAAAACTAATAATTTATTATCATTTTAAAGGACTTTCTAAATTTGTACAAAACTGTTACAATGAACTCAACATATTCATCTAATACAATGTTTGTTTACAGTTTTCTTTTACAAAAACATTTTGTGATGTTTTTTTTTTGTTTTAAGAAGTATTTGCTTTGTCGTTCTAAATTCTTTTACTAACATTGATACCCGATAAATGTGTTTTATCGTCATGCTCTACATGAATAACCCCTATAGGGTTAACATGTGTCCATTGGACACATCGCCATTTTTTACATTTATTTAATAGTTTAAATGCGACTGCGCTTTTATGATTTTGTTTCTTTACATAGAATATTTGCTTTGTATAAATTAGTTATTTTGAATTTATACAAATCAGAAAAAACATTTTTTAGTAGAAAACGATTTACGGGTGCCCAATAGACATATTCATGCTAACAACCTGACTATATAAAGGAATACATATAGGTTGCCGCCTATATATTTATGATTCATTTCATATGCAATACAAGAAGTGTTTGAAATTAAATTTTTACATTATTTATCAAAAAATATTTTTTTTATATTTTAAAAGAATGCAATTCTAAATCTTATACTTAATCGAGCTAAACTTGTATATGTTTATATACCTTACATATATTTTGCGAAATTGGCTTTAACGTTTAGATGAAATCTATTGATATCTGTTCGTGCGTGTTCAAATTTCTAAATTGTTATCATGTAAATTTTAGTATCTGCGTACCGTGTTTGAACTAAACGATGTAATTTTTGATTTGAATTTATTGTGTTTTTAAGGTTTTTTTATTTTATTAATAAATACCAAGCATTGTCGTTTTTTGTATAAGTTTAAAAAAAAATTTCACTCTGTTTTAACATTTTTAGTGAGTTGCATTTTTGACTGTTTTTAAGCAGGATTGAAGGTTTGGTTTCTACAGGTACTTACATTTGTGTAAATTTGAAACTTTTCATTAATTGATGTGGTTAGTAAATAGTAAGGTAAGTGATCCAAATAAGGCCCGGTGTCCAATAAGGCCCCGTTTTCAAATTTTCCGCTTCCTGATTTCGAATCATGGTCAAAGCTCGTATATGTTACAAGAGAAAGATTGATACTTTTATTTTAAAGTTTAATATACATAAACATTTTGATTACAAAGTATTGATGCATTTTTTTCAAAAACCTATTAATTATGCCTTTATAAACTTAAGGTGGGCCTTATTTGGGTCCGTTACCTTATTTAGTAAATATAAATAACGTATAGCGCGTATACATATAATTTTATTATGTATTTAGTAGCTGGTTAGTAATCACAAATTGCGTTGCAGTAATTAAATTACATTCAAAAACAAACTAAAATTATACAACTGATAATTTAACATACCTACATACACATAGGTACACTGATATTTTTTATCTAACATAAAAATTCAGAATAGTTTTTCAAAGTGCATTACGAAATGAAAATAAAAGTATTGTACCCACAACTAATTAATTTCGTATATATAATTTAAGTATTTTTGACGGTAAAGCAAAGAAATTGTCTACTAGCAAAAAATAAACAAAAGGAATTTTTATATTTTACACTGTAATCGCCAAATTTTGAGAAACCTACAACTTTTTTTTAAATAGAGATTTATGATTTATTAAATTTGTTTGAATAATTTTGTATTCAGATTTTGGGTTTATTTTGGAAATACTAATGCAGTTAATAAATTTTAAAATTATTGTTATTTCTGAAAGCGTTTTTAGTGAAGTTGTAGTAAATACCTATTCATGGTGCTAGTACTGAATGTAATGTATATAAAATGGTTTTTATGCAAATTGTGCCACGTCACGTTTAGTAGATTTAATTAACCCAGATTGTAGAAGAAGTAAAAGACTAAAAAAATATATCTATCTACAGGTTATATCAAATAAAACCGTATATATTCAAAGTTTTAACTGATTCCTTTAAAATAAAAAGTAAAGCAAGGAAAGTATACAGAAAATACTAAGAAAAATCTAATAAAACTTTTTTTTAAAATAAAACTTCATTTTATTGATTTTCTTTTATGTATTTTATCTTCTGCGTAAGCCGATACTAACCATACAAAAAATAAAAATTAAGATACTAAAATACTCTTTTAAAACTAGTTAAAACAAATTTGTATAAGACCTATTATTGTTCGTCTAGTTTGAAAAACTTATACAAAAATTTTATTTAGTGACTGTTATTCTGAAAGAGGTTTCAGGGAAACTTGTTTTGGGACACCTTGTCGGCTTGGATTTTCTAATTAAAAAATATTTACATGCAATGAGTGGAAGGACGAAAAGTAGACAATCGCGTCAGTGGAGGAGAGGAAACAATTAAAATTATTCAACTGCTTTTTGTCAACTTTTTGCCTAAATTTTTTGGGGAAAGTTAAAACCGATGTGTTTATTATCTAGAGTTTTATAAGGAAAATTTGCAAAGAACCCGACAGTATGTAATATTACAAATGTTCCAAAACCGTTTGGATTTTTTCTTTAAGTATGAAAGAATTGAAAAGCCACTCAGCTTTAGAATATAAATAATGTAGTAAATTCTCCCTTTTTCAGTTATTAATACAAATTTTTGTTTAAGAATTTTGAAAAGTAGCGGTCGCGCAATTAACGGTCGCATCGGGTTAGAAGTGGTCGCTTGAAGTTTATAAGAAAAATTAAATTACGACAATCTGTTCTGAAACAATCCCCTTTTAGAGGGGGTCTTCTTTGGATGGTCCCACGAGAGTTTTATGTATTTCAATTTACAGAAGAAAGCCACATTTTGTATCATTTTATTGAAAATTTTAAAAAACAATTCGTGAGTAAAGAAATTCTTGCAAGAAAGAATTAAAAATTGAAAAGCCATTTTAACTTTTTCCCGATATTATAAAATTTGCAGATTAAAATTTATTGTTTAACGTTTATAGTTTTTTGGATAATCCTTTTAACGTTAATCTATTTTAAAAAAGCGTCAGTGCGAGCGAGAGGAAACAATTAAAATTATTCAACTGCTTTTTGTCTAACTTATTGGCCTAAATTATTGTGGATCATGCTTAAAACCGAGTGTGTTCTATTATCCTAGAGCTTTCTTATAAGGAATCAATTTGCAAAGAACCTGACAGTATGTAATATTACAAATGTTCCAAAACCGTTTGCAGATTTTTTTACTTTACAGACTATGAAAGAATTGAAAAGCCACTCAGCTTTAGAATCATAAATAATGTAGGTAAATTCTCGCTTTTACAGTTATTATCTATACAAATTTTTCCAAGTTTAAGTAATTTTGAAAAGTAGCGGTCGCGCAATTAACGGTCGCAGTCGGGTTAGAGAGTGGTCGCCTTGGAAAGAAATTTATAAGAAAAATTAAATTACGACATATCTGTTCTGAAACATACTGCCCGCTTTTAGAGGTGGTCTTCTTATGGAGATGGTCGCCACGAGAGGTTTTACTGTATTTCAATTTACAGAAGAAAGCCATTGCATTTTGTATCACTTTTAATTAGAAAATTATAAAAAAAACAATTCGTCGAGACTAATGAAAAATTCTTGCAATGAAAGAATTACAAAATTGAAAAAGTCCATTTTCAACTTTTTCCTGATATTATAAATTCTGCAGAATTAAAATTTAATTAGTTAAACGCTTTAATAGCTTTTATTGGATAATCCTTTTCAACGTTAATCTATTTTCTACATAAACCCATCGAGGCTGAGTTTTTTTTCAGTAAAAGAACTCTCTTATATCCTTTGGAGAAATAAAGTTGAACCTTGTCAATCATTGACAAAATGAATATTTTATCCACTCAAGCAGACTCCTGAATTTGTCATAAGAAACTTTTTAGAAAGCATAAATCCCTTGTTGCTTTTCAATTGACGCTAAGTAAATAAAGAAAGCTACGGATCTGCAGTGGTGTATTGTTTAATCAGGCTTTCCGACGTAATAAGTTTCTGCGAACCTTGCCCTACGTTTTATTTTCCTATCGGAATTTTTTTTAAAGCGAATTGCGTTTTATTTTGCCAAGGAATAAATAAAAATACATTTGAGAATCTTACCGCAATCAAGCTCGACGATAAGCTGCCTTTATTTGTCGACCCGAAATGTTCGATGACCTGCCAGTTGCTTTTTTTTGGGATGTCAGGAAGTGGACTCGCTGTTGCTGTAGATGAAGTAGATGTATCTTCTGTAAGCCGAAGTGTGTCGGTTCGTGTATGTTGTCTTAAGCTCGTCCAGCGGCGGCCACAACCTCTTCTAACAACGACGTCCTAAAAAAACAAATTTTGCTAAAAAAATAATTTATTAACTCTACGTTAAAATTAAATTTTGATGGGTAAGATGTAATTTGAGGTATCATTTCCGTAATGTTCGAAATAACTTATTATTTAAGCTCTCGTGTTTTGGTAGGGTCTCATCTTATCTTTCAGCTAATCACTTTACGTTCTGTGCTTCTTTTCACTCCCTTTGAATTTGAAAACTCGTTGTGTACTTGTATTGTGCTTTTACAAAAGCCAACTGAATTGCTTTTTAAAAACTTTTTCTGCAAATTGGCTTTTCAGACTACAAACGATTTATTTGATACGGGATCTTAAAAGTGGCTTAGACATTAAAAATTTCGATCTGGCTAAATTTAATTTGCATATTTTATCATGCCTTTATAAATATCTAACATCTTTTTAGTTTTTTGTTACATTTTTTTAATATGTATTTTAACACAAAGTTGTTATTAGAGAGTGAGCGAAGCTATCCACACAATTTTTTTAATATACCTACATACATATTTTAAAACTAATAATTTATTATCATTTTAAAGGACTTTCTAAATTTGTACAAAACTGTTACAATGAACTCAACATATTCATCTAATACAATGTTTGTTTACAGTTTTCTTTTACAAAAACATTTTGTGATGTTTTTTTTTTGTTTTAAGAAGTATTTGCTTTGTCGTTCTAAATTCTTTTACTAACATTGATACCCGATAAATGTGTTTTATCGTCATGCTCTACATGAATAACCCCTATAGGGTTAACATGTGTCCATCGGACACATCGCCATTTTTTACAACATTTATTTAATAGTTTAAATGCGACTGCGCTTTTATGATTTTGTTTCTTTACATAGAATATTTGCTTTGTATAAATTAGTTATTTTGAATTTATACAAATCAGAAAAAAATTTTTTTAGTAGAAAACGATTTACGGGTGCCCAATAGACATATTCATGCTAACAACCTGACTATATAAAGGAATACATATAGGTTGCCGCCTATATATTTATGATTCATTTCATATGTAATACAAGAAGTGTTTGAAATTAAATTTTTACATTATTTATCAAAAAATATTTTTTTTATATTTTAAAAGAATGCAATTCTAAATCTTATACTTAATCGAGCTAAACTTGTATATGTTTATATACCTTACATATATTTTGCGAAATTGGCTTTAACGTTTAGATGAAATCTATTGATATCTGTTGGTGCGTGTTCAAATTTCTAAATTTTTATCATGTAAATTTTAGTATCTGCGTACCGTGTTTGAACTAAACGATGTAATATTTGATTTGAATTTATTGTGTTTTTAAGGTTTTTTTATTTTATTAATAAATACCATGCATTGTCGTTTTTTGTATAAGTTTAAAAAAAAATTTCACTCTGTTTTAACATTTTTAGTGAGTTGCATTTTTGACTGTTTTAAGCAGGATTGAAGGTTTGGTTTCTACAGGTACTTACATTTGTGTAAATTTGAAACTTTTCATTAATTGATGTGGTTAGTAAATAGTAAGGTAAGTGATCCAAATAAGGCCCGGTGCCCAATAAGGCCCCGTTTTCAAATTTTCCGCTTCCTGATTTCGAATCATGGTCAAAGCTCGTATATGTTACAAGAGAAAGATTGATACTTTTATTTTAAAGTTTAATATACATAAACATTTTGATTACAAAGTATTGATGCATTTTTTTCAAAAACCTATTAATTATGCCTTTATAAACTTAAGGTGGGCCTTATTTGGGTCCGTTACCTTATTTAGTAAATATAAATAACGTATAGCGCGTATACATATAATTTTATTATGTATTTAGTAGCTGGTTAGTAATCACAAATTGCGTTGCAGTAATTAAATTACATTCAAAAACAAACTAAAATTATACAACTGATAATTTAACATACCTACATACACATAGGTACACTGATATTTTTTATCTAACATAAAAATTCAGAATAGTTTTTCAAAGTGCATTACGAAATGAAAATAAAAGTATTGTACCCACAACTAATTAATTTCGTATATATAATTTAAGTATTTTTGACGGTAAAGCAAAGAAATTGTCTACTAGCAAAAAATAAACAAAAGGAATTTTTATATTTTACACTGTAATCGCCAAATTTTGAGAAACCTACAACTTTTTTTTAAATAGAGATTTATGATTTATTAAATTTGTTTGAATAATTTTGTATTCAGATTTTGGGTTTATTTTGGAAATACTAATGCAGTTAATAAATTTTAAAATTATTGTTATTTCTGAAAGCGTTTTTAGTGAAGTTGTAGTAAATACCTATTCATGGTGCTAGTACTGAATGTAATGTATATAAAATGGTTTTTATGCAAATTGTGCCACGTCACGTTTAGTAGATTTAATTAACCCAGATTGTAGAAGAAGTAAAAGACTAAAAAAATATATCTATCTACAGGTTATATCAAATAAAACCGTATATATTCAAAGTTTTAACTGATTCCTTTAAAATAAAAAGTAAAGCAAGGAAAGTATACAGAAAATACTAAGAAAAATCTAATAAAACTTTTTTTTAAAATAAAACTTCATTGTATTGATTTTCTTTTATGTATTTTATCTTCTGCGTAAGCCGAGACTAACCATACAAAAAATAAAAATTAAGATACTAAAATACTCTTTTAAAACTAGTTAAAACAAATTTGTCGTTATGAAACATCATACAAAAGTTCTACATGTATGAATATAAAATTTAACAAAACGATCATAAAATATAGAAGTAAAGCGGTTTACGTTCTAATGAATGCAATAAAGTTGTAAATAATTAAAATTTAATTTAGGTACAATAGTATTGAAAGTAAAAGATTCTTGCATACTCATAAGAAAATATCAATTAGGTATCTAAAAGTTTAGAAATTGTATCGCGCCGCATTTATCCTATTATTTCTTGAAATATAATAGATAATTTATAAGTATTCCGATGCTTGCTCAAGAATGTCCTTATTATTGATGACCGACAGTATAACGGCTTTCAAACCAATTAGTATTGGTGGTTAAATTCCTGTCACCGTATTGTTGTTATTTTGCAATCATCGATTGTGATGTTGACTATTTAGCTGTCACTTCCATTCGATGTATTTATAGCGTAGATCAACATTGTTTCATGTTGAAAAACCCAACGCGTAAGCATACAAAATTGCTTCCCTACAAAAAACGTAATAGTATTATTTTACTTTGTTTAAAAGCTTGCTGCACATATAATTCCGATTTAGGATTCAACATAACACAGTTTCACTAATTTGATTTCGTTATTGCAGATAGTAATTCCATTTATTGAATTGGAATTTAATTGAATAGTGAAATATTCTTAAAAAAACCATATTTTTTAATTGGCGCTGAAAATACATTTTAGTAGTTCAACAGTAATGAAAAGTTTTCCAATGTTATAAAATAAACTTCCTAAACTGCATACAGACTGGGTAAAAAAAATTGATGTCGATATATAATTATAAATCTGTGAAAATTTTTGTTTTAAGTTTATATTGACCAATTATAAATCTAGTAATGTTTACTCATGTGGTTTTCGAGTGGTTTTCGATCACATAGTGCTCTATTTGTTTTCTACCGTGTAATATCACCGCAATTACGACTTGGGCGAAATAGCGTGCATTTTCTCTAATTAAAATTACAAGTTTTGGTATTTTTGTTAAAGATAGTTTTGATTTTTCTTTGTATAACCCATCAATTCCACGGTGTAGTTGTTTGTAGTATTTATGGCGCTTTTAATAGTGTCTTTATGTTGTGATAAAAATTGTAGTGTTGATTGAGAACACCGTGATATTGAAAAAATTATTGGTAAGAACATTTGTGCTGTACAAAAAAAGGTCACCACCCAAAGCGGTGCCCGGGTTCTGGTGTACGCCAGGTCGCAGCATAGAACAGCTTTTGCGGTTTTGCGACAAAATCAACTTAAGAAATTAAAGATGTAAGAGTTACTGAATTGGCCGTTAGGAGAAGATTTTGTGTTGCTAAATTGTGTTGTAGAAAGATGATTGCAGGTCCATCATCGCAACGTCGGCATCGCTCTTCAAGATTGATTTATGCTCAAAATTCACGTGGAAAATAATAATAATAACGTCCAGAGCAAAGTAATGTGTGATAACGAGTTGCGTTTTTCTCTAACTGGGTCAGACGCACGTCGACGGGTATAGAAGAAACTTGGATAAAGATAAGGTCAAGTTTGTATTGACACCTGACTTTGATTTGGCAGTGGGTTTGTTATGATTTGGACAGCAATCAGTTCACAAGCATTTACTGAGTTGATTTCCATACAGAATAGTTTTCTGACAGCATACTGAGCTTCTAGAAGATCGTGTTATGCCTTTCATGATAACTATGGGTAAGTGCGACATTTTGCTGCACGACAATGCTAGAGTTGTTGAAGAATATCTGAATGTGGTGGGAATTACGTGGTGCAATTGACTAGCTCTCAGTTCGGACATGAATCACAGTAAACACGTCTAGGATAAATTGAAACGTCGTATTTGAATGCATATACCAGCTCCAAGAACTGCCCAGCGGCTGAAGAAATTGGTATTGAAAAAACAGGATAACATTAACCAGAATGTAATCCTTAACTCAATTCAGGGTATGCCTTCAAGCACTCACTAACACGAGTAAATCAAATACATGTTATTAGTGTTAATTTTTTTGATTTTATAATCCCATAGTGATCATAATAACAAATTATTTTTCGTTTGTAAATGCGAATTTTCTGCTTTATCATGATTTATCATAGAATATGTAATTTAGCTTATGAACTATAGTACAATAATTTACAACTGACCGATATTCCACAAAGATGTCATAATTATAAGTTGGCCTCAATTTTTTGTTCGTCAGTGTACATATTTATTATCTTTTCTTTATTTTAAAAACATACTTGGATCATTAGAATTGTAAGAAACTAAATATTCTGAATAAATTTTTTATTTCTTATTTAAGGATTTTGCTTTAAATATTATTAAGAACCTTGCATATAAATTTTGTTCTTTTCAAGTACTAGACTAATTTAATTACATTCAAAGCCTTTTGAATATAAAATTAAATAGTTGAAATTAAATATGTAATTAGTCCGTAACTTTGAATTCAATTTCTCTATAATTAATTTTGAATATAATTGTCTTCTATTTATTTATAGACTGAGTTTTTTATTCAAATAATGTCAAGCAGTCGCCGATTTTTGGCACTTCAACCGTAGAACAGACATGTAACATTACAAACTTGAATTTGGCGAATTTATACTGATTTTGAAATTCAAATTAGGCACTGAATACCAAAAACACCAAAAAAGAATTAGAATTAATGATTTATTAAAATTAGCGAGGTTTTGCTGTGGGCTTTTGTAACGTTGTTTTTTCAAAAATGTAAATGCGCTTCCCTCTATTTTTAATTATTGCACCGTGTCCTTTTTCTCTTTGTTAGTTAAGCAAATGTTTAATTTTAATTAGTGCAGCCTGTTATGTTAGCACTTCTGTTATCAATAATTCAGGAAGTTAACAGGTAAATTAACAAATCATGAATTATTTACTTCTATAAATAAGGTATATAAACGTTTTAAGTCACTACAGTATCCAACAAATTGAATTTCAATTTTTGTATAATACAATATTTATTAAGTTACTAATAGTTTCATTTAAATACGAAGCGAAACTTTTATTATAGCACATATAGTTCTTTTTTAAATGTATATCTATATCAGGAATATTACAATAAAAGAAATAACTCATTGTCAGTAGTTCGAATTGTTCTAGAAGTATAAAGCAAGCTTTTACTGTTTTAATTAAAATGTATTTAATTAATTTTCTCATACTTTCTCTCCGAAAAGATTTTTATAATTATAGGATAAGGTATAAAAATATAATTTCAAAGCGAGGTGAAATAATTTCTTACTTATTTTAAAATTGCTAACCTGGAAATTAATTAAACTCTACAAGAACCTACGCAAAACTTGTATAACACGTAATTTTAAAGTTCTTTAAAAAATTTTAATCGTATTAATATAGAAAAGAAGTCCAGTTTGAATAAAAAGTATAGTTTTACAATAATAAATGTAGTTATGTATTTATTTCAACTATTTAAAAATTACGTTTCGTTCAACTACACAAACTCAATTATTAAATTGGTTTATAATTACCTTTTGCTACAGATGGATGTTTTTACAAAGTTAATGATAGCATATAAACACATTTTGGTCAATACATTATTGCTATAAATTATTCTCGAACTACAAGCTATAAAATACAATAAACAAATCACAAATACGTGGGTACGTTTGAAGTGATTTTAAAATCAATTAGATATGAAATACCTATGTCTGATGTTAATACAAGTCTAAAAGAATATTAAAACTTATTTTTAACTTGCATTTGTATATACAGTCAACTCGCGTTATAACGAATTTCAAGGGACCCACGAAAAAGTTCGTTATATCGAAAGTTCGTTATATCGAAATTCCTTATTATAAAAGCATAAATTAACAAATTTTTACTTTGTTTAGAGATATAGAATTAATCAATCCAAAACACCACAAATTCGTTGTCGTTTATTAAAATAACCAATATAACGCAGAAATGTAAAAAAATAATAAAACAATAGAAAACAACAATAATAAAAAAACAATAGAAATAATACAAATAGAAACACGTATAATCTAAAAAACTCCGTAATTTTAGTTTGTATGCAGGTGACTGTACGTGTCCGTTCAATTGCGTTCTCCAGATTTAAGATACTTGAGAATACACTGTCGTCAAGGTCATGGCTTTGCAAGTAATTGATAATTGATAGTGTTAAGTTTGCATTTCTTTAAGATAAAAATCAAAAATTGTGTAGAAACACATTATGTAAATTATATAACATACCTACAGTACTCACTTTTTAACAAAAAATTTTTAGACTTTGGTCAAGAAAACTTCGTTATATCGAGGGACCAAAACCCATTAAAATTTTCGTTATAAAGCGAGATTTTCAAGGGACCGGCGGTTTCTTTCTTTATATCGAGATTTTCGTTATATCGAACTTCGTTATAACGCGAGTTGACTGTATTTTGTAATGCCTATAATAAAATTACAGCTTAATTTAGTAGAGTTCAAATAACGCGCGCACAGCTAACCCAAATTCGATAGTTTTGTACTATGAATACGCATGTAAACGCATATAAACGAATTGAAAAATTTCATAATAAAAATATACATATGTTTTAATACAGATTGATTATTTATTGTCAAGACGTAGTATTTTACTTGAATATATGTAGATAAAAACTTTTTGAATGCTTAATCATTGGGTTCATTATTTTAGTATCTCTTTTATGGCTGCGAAAATAACAATAGTGTCAACAAAAGCATAAAAATAATATTATACCGCCCATTCCCATAAATATCGTTTCATTTTAGCAAAAAGTAAGTTATATATTTTTTATGATTCTTTAATTAGAAGAACTGTCACATCTTTAAGATTTGCAGCGATGAATAAAATTGAAGAAATCATAAAAAATTTTTGTTGGGATTTTAGAGCTGCATTAAAATTTGTAGCATTTTCATATTGATTGCGGTTACTTATCAAGGAACGGAATTGTAGAAAGCTCTCAAACTTTCCCTCTCAAAGGATAATTTCCTTTAATCCTTAAAGATGTTTACTGACGAATACAATTAAAATTTATTTACAGATCCTTCACGTCATAATACAACATTAAAACTACACTGATACATAACGTTTACATAAAAATAATAAATGGTTTTTCTAGATTTTTAAAAAAATAAAATTTCAAAATACAATAAAAATACTAACAAAAATTAAATAAAATTTTCGAATACAATTCTTACTATTTTATTTAAATGTAAACTTTGTTATTTAAGAATGCCATGAACACATTATAAGCACTTCAAGTTAATACTTTTGAAAGATTAATATAATTTTTTATAATGCATTCAAAAAGAATTTTAAGTTTTGTAAAATAATTGTGATAACCAACTTTCATTACTAAACTTACTGTTGTTTGTTAAATTGAAAGCTGAATATTTGCAGCTATGTATAATGTCTTTGCATACTTAGAGTCGAGTTTTAGGCGAGTTCTCTGCTTGCACTTTTATGGTGGTTGTAATAGTGTTATGAAAAGTGCTAGTGATCTCTAGTTTTATAAGAGTTCTATACCAGAATACAGTAATCCCTCAACATTTGCAAGGGTTACGTTCCAGGAAAACGTCGCTAATGTCGAATTCGCGAATGTTGAATCTATCTTAATGTGAAAATAAGGGGGTTATGTTCCACGATGGTTGATATACGTTGTATATACATACAATTTTCGCACTCAAGGAAGAACTAGCAGCGACACTTTTTCTAATAGATTCTTCATTTTTTTTTTATGTAACGGACTGTGGACACGTTTATTTTAAATAGTCGCCCGACTGCTGACGCACACTTCCCAGCACGCAACTTAAGTACTTTAATTTTTTCCGACAGAGTCATCACTATTTTCTTATGTTTCGGTAAAAATGACATTTTAAAAAAAGTGTTAGGGTGTTACTCAAGCGAAACCGAATTGAAAACTAAAACAATCGGTTGAGAAACCATTGGGGGAGGGCTGTTCGTTGTTCTAGGAATCATTCGACTCTTAGAACAAAAACAAACACGAAATATGTAGTTATTACTGGGAATTAATGGGAAATGTTTACACAACTGCACAACTGAAAAATACATTATGTACAAAAATCCAAGAAACTTTTTTTTATGGTTTCGTAAATAAGCGAGTATACAGCTCGCGAAAGTCGAATTTTGCCGCATTTTAATAATCGCGAATAATCGAAACTCGCGAAAGTCGAATTTGCGAATGTTGAAGGATTACCGTACATAATTATGAGTGAGATTTATTGCGCAGTTCTAGCCACAGATTAGGTATAGAGCAGATGCACCACTCCTTTGTTCTCGATTAGAAGAAGGATTAAACTCCGCGCACACCAGAATGAGCCTCTGCGCATTCGAAATAATTTGAAAAACACCAGTGTCGTGCAAATGGATTTTCGATAAAACGGACCTAATATATTTAAGTCTTTAATAAGTAAAAATAAACAACTAGAACACCACATGCTATTTAGAATCTTAAAAGATAATTTATAATAATAGGAGTTTGAAATAAACAAATTAATATCTGTTGAATAAACTAGTAGTAGAACAAAACTGCACGCCTTCTCTGAACCCTAAAATAGTGCGCCTATGGCCAAATTCTCGTACATAATTGCTTCTATAGAAAGGCTTGAGAACAATAGGGTGACTCATCTATTCTATCTTTAATCTATGGTTCTAGCCTTGTCAAATGACCACTATTGCAAAGGATTTTTACAAGTTAACCACGTTCAAACCATGAAATACACTAAAAATTATGGCGCCAAGTTTAAAACGTACTGAATCGTAAAAATCACCTTGTATACGTTCCTACAGCACGCTTTGCTATGCAATACGTAGCAATGTTATGGAAACAAATATGCAAGAATTTATTAGCATTCTCATTGCGCGCCATTAATAACTTATGTGGTGGGATGCTAGTAGGAAAGTTTATATGCGATTGTTTAAAATTCAAACAGATTTGAATTTATCGTACTAATTAGCTCAAGTTAATCAAGTGCACTAAGCCACTTGTGCCACGCTTCCTTTATATTTATTATTGAAAACTGTGGAAAAATTAAGATAAAATAAGATATTAAATCAATATTTTTTACAAACATGCCTACCCCTATAATAGAGAAGCTGAGAACAACTGCATTATAAAAGCGAATATAAAAAGAAAGAATATTTGTGCAATTAATCAATATAATCAGTTGAGTAAAAGAACAGATTTGAAAATTTCAAACAAAAATGGTCAATTTTCAAATTCATTACATTGCGTATTAATTCTCGTCCATGTTCGAAAATATGTTAATGTTTACCGAAACTACATCGTTATGACATTTTTTTCTATTTTTTTTTTTTCTATTTTTTTTATTAGCAATCAGAATATACATTCTATAGGCTAATGTGATGTTTTTGGACCTTAGTTTATTGCTAAAGTCCATATGTCGGGATGAGAACTCTTCCAATGAGGAGTCTCCCGGTGACTTAATTCAAGTCAATGGGCCAGCTCCTTTTTAATCTTCGGTTAGGATGTTGTTTTAGAAGTGGTTGGATGAGTGGGTTGGTATGTTGTTCAAGCTTGGCATGGTGGTTAGTGCTGTATTGTCCAATAATATCTTTTACAAAAGGGATGTTGAGGTCGTTGTGTATCATATAGTTTGAGACATACCAAGGTGCATCGGTCATTGCACGGAGAATTTTTGACTGAGATCTCTGGATAATTGCAAGGTTAGACTTACTTGCACAACCCCAGAGCTCGATGCCGTAGGTCCATATAGGTCGGATGACTGTTTTATAAATGAGAATCTTATTTTCGAGTGGTAGTGGAGATTTTCTGCCAATCAGCCAATTTAACTCCTTGAATCGCAGGTCAATTTGTTTTTTTTTCTTTAGTATGTGCTCTTTCCAATTGAGTTTTTGGTCTAGATGTAATCCTAAGTAACGTGCTGATGATGAGGTAGGGATAGTTACGTTGTTGATAGCGTTTGGTGGGCATTGCCCTGTACGTAGAGTAAATATCACTTGTGTGGATTTGCTTTCATTAATTTTGATCCGCCATTTTTCCGTCCATTGTTGGATAAGGTTGAGATGGTCTTGTATATATGAAGATGCAACGATTGGATCGTCATGACTAGCAAGAATTACTGTATCGTCAGCAAAGGTTCCAATTATGGTGTGTAAAGTGGTAGGTAGATCGGATGTATATAATAGATACAGTAATGGTCCGAGAACGCTGCCCTGTGGCACACCAGCTTGAATCGGTAGGTACTTGAAAATGTATTATTTAATTTGGTTTGAAATTTACGATTTTCAAGATAAGACTGGAGGAGTTTAAAATATGCCGGTATTGTTGATTTAATTTTATAAAGGAGGCCATCATGCCAAACCTTATCAAAGGCCTGACTTATGTCTAAAAATACAGAAGAACAGTATCTTTTATCTTCCATTTGTATATATTTTGTAATGCCTATAATAAAATTACAGCTTAATTTAGTAGAGTTCAAATAACGCGCGCACAGCTAACCCAAATTCGATAGTTTTGTACTATGAATACGCATGTAAACGCATATAAACGAATTGAAAAATTTCATAATAAAAATATCCATATGTTTTAATACAGATTAATTATTTGTTGTCAAGACGTAGTATTTTACTTGAATATATGTAGATAGAAACTTTTTTAATGCTTAATCATTGGGTTCATTATTTTAGTATCTCTTTTATGGCTGCGAAAATAACAATAGTGTCAACAAAAACATAAAAATAATATTATACCGCCCATTCCCATAAATATCGTTTCATTTTAGCAAAAAGTAAGTTATATATTTTTTATGATTCTTTAATTAGAAGAACTGTCACATCTTTAAGATTTGCAGCGATGAATAAAATTGAAGAAATCATAAAAAAAATTTGTTGGGATTTTAGAGCTGCATTAAAATTTGTAGCATTTTCATATTGATTGCGGTTACTTATCAAGGAACGGAATTGTAGAAAGCTCTCAAACTTTCCCTCTCAAAGGATAATTTCCTTTAATCCTTAAAGATGTTTACTGACGAATACAATTAAAATTTATTTACAGATCCTTCACGTCATAATACAACATTAAAACTACACTGATACATAACGTTTACATAAAAATAATAAATGGTTTTTCTAGATTTTTAAAAAAATAAAATTTCAAAATACAATAAAAATACTAACAAAAATTAAATAAAATTTTCGAATACAATTCTTACTATTTTATTTAAATGTAAACTTTGTTGTTTAAGAATGCCATGAACACATTATAAGCACTTCAAGTTAATACTTTTGAAAGATTAATATAATTTTTTATAATGCATTCAAAAAAAATTTTAAGTTTTGTAAAATAATTGTGGTAACCAACTTTCATTACTAAACTTACTGTTGTTTGTTAAATTGAAAGCTGAATATTTGCAGCTATGTATAATGTCTTTGTATACTTAGAGTCGAGTTTTAGGCGAGTTCTCTGCTTGCACTTTTATGGTGGTTGTAATAGTGTTATGAAAAGTGCTAGTGATCTCTAGTTTTATAAGAGTTCTATACCAGAATACAGTAATCCCTCAACATTTGCAAGGGTTACGTTACAGAAAAACGTCGCTAATGTCGAATTCACGAATGTTGAATCTATCTTAATGTGAAAATAAGGGGGTTACGTTCCACGATGGTTGATATACGTTGTATATACATACAATTTTCGCACTCAAGGAAGAACTAGCAGCGACACTTTTTCTAATAGATTCTTCATTTTTTTTTATGTAACGCACTGTGGACACGTTTATTTTAAATAGTCGCTCGACTGCTGACGCACACTTCCCAGCACGCAACTTAAGTACTTTAATTTTTTCCGACAGAGTCATCACTATTTTCTTATGTTTCGGTAAAGATGACATTTTAAAAAAAAGTGTTAGGGTGTTACTCAAGCGAAACCGAATTGAAAACTAAAACAATCGGTTGAGAAAGCATTGGGGGAGGGCTGTTCGTTGTTCTAGGAATCATTCGACTCTTAGAACAAAAACAAACACGAAATATGTAGTTATTACTGGGAATTAATGGGAAATGTTTACACAACTGCACAACTGAAAAATACATTATGTACAAAAATCCAAGAAACTTTTTTTTATGGTTTCGTAAATAAGCGAGTATACAGCTCGCGAAAGTCGAATTTTGCCGCATTTTAATAATCGCGAATAATCGAAACTCGCGAAAGTCGAATTTGTGAATGTTGAAGGATTACCGTACATAATTATGAGTGAGATTTATTGCGCAGTTCTAGCCACAGATTAGGTATAGAGCAGATGGACCACTCCTTTGTTCTCGATTAGAAGAAGGATTAAACTCCGCGCACACCAGAATGAGCCTCTGCGCATTCGAAATAATTTGAAAAAACACCAGTGTCGTGCAAATGGGTTTTCGATAAAACGGACCTAATATATTTAAGTCTTTAATAAGTAAAAATAAACAACTAGAACACCACATGCTATTTAGAATCTTAAAAGATAATTTATAATGATAGGAGTTTGAAATAAACAAATAAATATCTGTTGAATAAACTAGTAGTAGAACAAAACTGCACGCCTTCTCTGAACCCTAAAATAGTGCGCCTATGGCCAAATTCTCGCACATGATTGCTTCTATAGAAAGGCTTGAGAACAATAGGGTGACCCATCTATTCTATCTTTAATCTATGGTTCTAGTCTTGTCAAATGACCACTATTGCAAAGGATTTTTACAAGTTAACCACGTTCAAACCATGAAATACACTAAAAATTATGGCGCCAAGTTTAAAACGTACTGAATCGTAAAAATCACCTTGTATACGTTCCTACAGCACGCTTTGCTATGCAATACGTAGCAATGTTATGGAAACAAATATGCAAGAATTTATTAGCATTCTCATTGCGCGCCATTAATAACTTATGTGGTGGGATGCTAGTAGGAAAGTTTATATGCGATTGTTTAAAATTCAAACAGATTTGAATTTATCGTACTAATTAGCTCAAGTTAATCAAGTGCACTAAGCCACTTGTGCCACGCTTCCTTTATATTTATTATTGAAAACTGTGGAAAAATTAAGATAAAATAAGATATTAAATCAATATTTCTTTACAAACATGCCTACCCCTATAATAGAGAAGTTGAGAACAACTGCATTATAAAAGCGAATATAAAAAGAAAGAATATTTGTGCAATTAATCAATATTATGAGTTGAGTAAAAGAACAGATTTGAAAATTTCAAACAAAAATGGTCAATTTTGAAATTCATCACATTGCGTATTAATTCTCGTCCATGTTCGAAAATATGTTAATGTTTACCGAAACTACATCGTTGTGACATTTATAACTCTTTTTATTTTTATAATAATAAAATTACATTTCTTTAAACAGCTAACTAAATCTTTTAAGTAGTATGTAATAATAAGAATGTAATAATTATTTTACGTTTAAATTTAAGTTCAAGTTCAAGAACAACAGGGTACAAATAATAATCTAAACCCCTATTATATTTTTAAAGATAAATAAATAAATAGGGTCATACGTTGTGTTAAGAACATAAGCGAATTTTTAAATATTGTTTGAAATTGGGGAGTTTTGAAAAAACAAAAAAAATATCACCAAGGAAATACAAAAAACAATTTGAGTTTTTAGTTTACGAGAAAACCAGAAAACAGTGAGTCATAACGTCTCTTATGCAGAATTTACCTTTTTGTTAGAAATCCACCTTTTTGTTAAATACTAAGTTAAAAACAAAATAAAAATAGTAATTAAACGTTAAATTGTTTAATTACCGTTGCCACAAGAAGAAATTGGCTTGGAGTGGCAAAACACGTTGTTTCTTGAATGTGCTATTGTAAAACATTAATCCCGAATTTTTAAATTTATTTCGCCGGCATTAAGTACGAGTAGCCCGCTTCTAGCGTTGAAGTTCGAATATTCATGCACCGATTGAAATTTCACGCTGTTCAGGCCTTTGTAGGACTAGGTATGTAGCAAAGCTAAACAAAATTTATGTCGTATTGACAAAAAATCATTAAAATGTTCGTAATTAAGATAGTTCTGCCAAGAAATAACATGGAACGCGTTTTTAACGAGAATAACATCATGCATTAAATCCGTGTGTATTTATTTAGCGATTATTAAATAAACTATTTTTGTTTATTAAATTTGGCATTTTATCTTAATGAAAACTGGAATAAAAACCAAACCTTAAATAAAATATAATTTTGAATTCGTTCTAAAAAGAATTTAAGCTGTGCTGACAAATACTACTGTTAAGCATACATATTGTTTGTATAGAAAATAAAATAATCGCTGTCTAATAGAAAAAATATAATAAACGTGTTAAAATTCTAAATAAAATGTTAATTTTAATCTAAGTCATTATTAAACTATTGTTAAACACAACTAAACATATATAATATAAATTCTAGTTCAAAAACAATAGAGCTCAAATAAAGCATTTTTTTGTAACATAAACAAAAGATTAAATTAAATTTTTGGTACAATACTTTGCAAAAAATTAATTTCGAGCATGTTTTACAAACATGCTATCTTGCAACTCGTTGTAATTATTTTACTAATTAATAAATAAATGACATATTATTTCTTATTTAATAATTTTGGCGTTTTATAAAACACCAAAGAAAAATTTTGGCTTTGATTTCGTTTTTTGTTATATTTACAAGACAAAGACAACATTAGAAAATAGCGATTACAAAATAAGGAAACGTTTTTACGAGAACATTTCGTAGATTTATATTTAGTAGTTGATGTATGTATCCATAATTCTCATTTATTAATAATGCACTATGCGTTGCAAACGCTTACTTATTCAGCAAATACTACGGCCTTTTATGACTAACATTCATATTCATTTCCGCAACCTTTACTTAGATTTTGGCATACTAATTTTAGTCCTTTGTTGTAGATAAATTGTAATTTGTTTAAGTTAAAAAAATTGTACGCCAGTCCATTACTTATTTGTATATAGAATATTCAATCATAATAAAGTTTAAGGATAAATTGCGTTGTCTAGGGATATTATTTTTGTAATAAAACTTTAACGAACAATAAATAAAACCTGTGGATTTAACAAACGTGGGCAATGTTTATAATTTAAAAATAATGCCTTAAAATTGTTTTAAAAAATATAAAAAAGTTATCGGTTTTATAACGGTGTTTGGAGAAAAAATTAAATTTATGGAAGTCCTCCATAGGTGATTGGTTTGATATAGTTTATTCAAAAATGCTTTCTTTGCGTCTAAACCACTCTTTCTTGGCTCTGACACTTATTCGGTAACACCCTGTATACATTACAAATTTTGTGAAAATACATACGCAGATTTATAAGAAAAAAAAATGCTAGATTTAGGCAATTCCATATATGGAACTAAAAGTATACTTTTATAGAATGCTTTTATTTTTATTACAATTGAAAATATGAATCTCTAAAAAAGAAGTTTTAATATTGTTATATTTCAATATCTCGAAAGCTTCACACAATTTATTTCTTTCGACGTGAAAAAAAAAACAATCCAATACGTAAAAAGCTGTAATTTCGTACTTTTCGTACTGTCTTTGTTGTTTAAGCTTTTTAAAGTCGTAAATAATTAAGAGGATTTTAAAAAAGGAGCAAGAAGAATACGATAAAGGTTTTACAAAGAATAAGCGTTTAAATTGATTATTTACTTACAAACTTTTCAATTCCTTTTTTATTAATAATAAATTATTTTTTAATTTGCTTTTACCTAATTGTATATCTTTAAGTATTTTTTTCTTACTTTTGAATACTTAACGTTTTAACGAAGGCAAAAAAAAATTAATTAAAATAAAGTGTAACAACCGCTCTTGTTTAAAGGACCTCCATTTTGTCGGTTGGTTAACACAGATAAAATTTTAATTTACAAAATGAAAAATTATGTAGATACACATTTACCTCAGCAAATATAATTTATGTTAATCCGAACGCAAAATTCGCAGCTTCTTCATTTACTTTTATTGCTGCTGATGGAGTCGGTTGCTTCCATCTTAATTTTCGATTAGCGATTCACATGAAAAGGAAATATCTCGGAAACTTCATTATTATTAAAGTTAGTTAAGTAAATATATACCATTTCTGTATGTTCACTGTCCAAACAGTGCACGAGAAGTTTCAGTATTGTTCTAAATTTACAAAAGCTCTAATTTCCATTTAGGAAATGGATGGCAATAGATTGTTTAAATTAATTGAAACTTGAAAACAGATGCCTAATAATGTGAATACGTTGGTAAACAATTTGTTATTTGCAGTATATACTCTTTAACTGCTAATATCAATAGATCTCTTTAATTTATAATTATTAATCATTAACAATTAGTTATATTTGTTTATATACCTACATTTTTAGTCAGTTTCCTATATATACAGAATGTTTGGCATAATGACGGAAATGTTCTAGAGGTAATAGAAGAAGTTATTTGTAACATTTTAAGACAAATATACTTTAATAGCAAAATTCCTAATTTTTGAGATATAACGGTTTTGATATTTTTTGAGAGAAAAACACCTACAGTTATTTTTAAATAAAGCTCAACCCAATAATAACATTTCTTTTGTAATAATGTGAAATTTTTTACAAAGGCAAGAATTTTTGTGTTTATATATAAAAAATTAAATATCATAAATATCTAAATTAATAACCAATAAAATTTACACCGGATATGATAATTTAGAAAACACTACTAAATAGTTGAAATTTTTGACTTATATAGTTTTGCATATTGATTATAATACGATTACAGCGATTCCATTTAATCTTTAATATGTTTATCATTAACATGATTATTTAATAAAATCTGATTAATAGTTCTTAAAGTTTTATACCTGAACCCGCTTTTAATTAGAATTAACATATCTTTTTATGTCAATTAAAGTAGTATATCAATTCAAAGATTTTAATTAGGTAAAATAATCGGTAATTAATTTAATTATCTCACGTTTGCGTTTTAAATACAGTTCATATTTATATTTCTTAAATAAGTATTTTAATTAGTAAACGTACATTTATCAAAACATGTAGGGTGAGTGTACCAGTCCCAAACCAGATAAGGACAAATTTTGACTTTGAAATGCTCTGAACTGGTATTATGTAGTTTTAACGTAGAAATGTATATATAAAATGTTTATTGTTTACTAACGCTGCAATATTGATAAATTATTTGTATCTAAATATTTAAGTTTTTTATAGATTTCGTGAACAATATCAAAAACGGTAATGCACTTAAGGTTGACCACTGCGCTCATAGCTCTTAAATAAACACTAAATTTTTAAAAGATGTTTGGAACGTTGTTAACATTCTAGGCCACGTAACAAAAGAGTCGAATTCTTCAAAAATGCCCGCCATTTCTTAATTTATTCAATCGAACATGCTAGTAGTCAACTACTGGTACCTGGTTTGGGACTGGTACACCCACCCTATATTAGACCGATAAAAGCTTTCGTTTATGAGAAATTAAGGCTAGACTTAAAATTAAGCGGGAAGGAACACAGACAATTTAATCGCGCAAGCGTTATATGGTTGTCATAACTACACTGTTTGATATCCTTCGAAAAGTCAACTATTGAAGCAATTAAGTCGTCAGTGTACGGTCAGTCTAATTGCTAAATATTGGCTAATTCGTGTTATTTTCATCATGATTTCATATTATTTTCCTCAAAGTTGTTGACATAATTTAATATCCTTGATAGAATAGCTAAAATTAAACTGTAAGAAAAATAGCTAGTAATATTTGTAAAATTTTAATATAAATAAAAAATAAGTAAGTAAAAACTTAACAATTTAAAAAAAGCGTCTTGAAGACGTTGAGTTATATTTATTATATTTATTAAAGTAGAATGAATGTTCATTTATTTATATTGAATAATAATTTTTCAACACTCATATAAGAATTTTCTAATCTCAACATTAATATTATCATTTTCTTAAATAGAAGCTTATTGTTTTAAGATATAGATTTCAAATGACCTTATTAATGATGTTATCCTTCAAGGGTTTCAGATTTCCATTAATTTTTTAAATATCAAGAAGCTGAAAGTTTCACTATTGTTTTCATATTTATTTACGAAAATATACCTATGCATATTTTTTAGAAAGGCGAATATCTATCTACAAATTATTGGATATTTTAATATTACAAATTATTTAAAACCTTTATCTGTTATTAGGTATATAAATAAATAGGTAGATTAGTATATCTACGAACAGCAGTTTAGTTATAAAGAAACTAAGTGACAATGAAATATTTAAACACTTTTTATAAAATATTTAAAAAGTGTAAACTCTACGAAATGTAACCATCGTTAAAACAAGATTTGATAAAACTTCGTACAACTAACGTAAAACAAATTAAAAAACTAAACTTTGATCTTTTTATATAATAAGCTAGGTATCTCGATTGATATTAGAAAAATGTTTTTATGTTATTAAAGAGTACTAGGAAAAGCAACTATGTAGTATCGATTCCTGGTGTAAATTGAGAAAATACGTTTTCAAAGAGGAACTATACTAAAATCTTTTGTGGCGACCATATATGCAACTAGCTTTATAATATAAGTATAGAAATATAATATCTATCACAAAAAATTAATTTATTTTGTTCTCTAAGGGCTGTATCATAAGGAACAATAGAATAACAATATTTCTTCAACGACCGTTCTTGTGAAAAAGTGCAATGCGATTAGTTTACCAAAGTGTTTTTAAAGTACAAGTTATTTGCATTTTAAAAAATTAGCATAAACCCTAAATTCTATTATATTATATTAATATTATATTATTACTGCCAAAAAATCATTTTGTTTCACTTGTGATTGCTGCAGCAGGCGCGCTATGTAAAATATATTTGTCCAATCGTTGATCATAAGTTAAATAATAATAAAAACATTGAAATCGTATTCTACAAGTCGCACTAGTACTAGGTAAAACAATGAAGGATGTTTTATCTTGTTCTTTATTATTTATTTAATATTATTACAAGATATAGTTTTTAAATTAGATTCACAAACCTTACTTGTTATGTTGCTATTTACTAAGTGTTGCTAAGACAACTAGTATTTATTATTTTTGTTATATCCATCAGTAACTGGATATATTTAAATACACAACACGCCCCTTTTAACTCAACTGTAGTTTAAATACAGGGTGTCTTATTCTTTTAGACCTACGAAGACTCGATGTAGTCTCTGATTTATGTTCTAATTCTTTTCCATTTAAGTTCATATCAAAGCGAACAGAATCGTTGTATCTTTCTTTGATATGTATCGAATTTCTTCTATAATATTTGTTGCATATCGTCTTTACCAAATATGATTTAGGTTTTTCCAATGGTTTTATAATTATGGCGGGTTGCCATTGTAAAGTTTTGATGTTTTGTAATAACACTTTTTGACCACTGGTAAATGTCTGTTGTCTTTTAGCAGCATTTATATCATACCATAACTTTTGTTTTTCTTGGTTTTTTAACATTGTTTGTTTAACATTATTATCTATTAACTTAGGTTCTAAAGCTTGATTAATTACAGGAATTTTTGTTCTTAACATTCTACTATTTAATAACTGAGCTGGAGAGCAACCAAGACCTGATACTGGTGAATTTCTATAATTTAACAAATATAACTCTAAATCTTGATTACTTTTACTAGCTTTTCTTAACATTGGTTTTGCAATATCTACTCGTTTTTCAGCTAAGCCATTACTTTTAGGGTAATGGGGGCTAGAAGTCTGTATCTGAAAGTTCCATTGATTTGCAAACTTGTTCATATCGTAACTACCAAATGGCATATTATCAGATATCACCATAGCAGGTCTACCATTTCTACTAAATATTTGTTTAAATTTATCAATAACTGCATTAGTATTTTTGCTCCCTAATTTCTCAATCTCTAACCACCTCGAGTAGTAATCATACAGTATTAAATAACTAAAACCAGCATGTTCGGCAATATCAACGCCTACCTTAAAAAAATGATATTTTTGGTATCTCATGACTTTGCAATAGTTCCTTTGTTTTTGATCTACTGTATTTCAAACATATATTACAATTTCCTATATAATTTTCAATTTCTGACATCATGGCCAACCAATATAAGTTATTTCGTGCCACTGCTTTAGTTTTTACTATTCCTAAATGAGTTTCGTGTAATATATTTAACATGTACTTCTTCAACGAAGATGGTACTATAAGTCTATCTTGATAGTAAATTAATCCATTTTCTACAAAAATATCATTTCGTAGTTTCCAATAATGTTTAATTTCTCTGCGCCATGTTTATCTTGCTCTTTATTATTTATTTAATATTATTACAAGATATAGTTTTTAAATTAGATTCAAAAACCTTACTTATAATGTTGCTATTTACTAAGTGTTGCTAAGACAACTAGTATTTATTATTTTTGTTATATCCATCAGTAACTGGATATATTTAAATACACAACAAAGGAATACCTGCAGCCTTAAAACTGTCACCTGTCAATTAAGCAAAATTATTACAAAAAACTTTTTACAACAGCGCACTCGCCGGAAGGTTAAACAAAATGCATTTAGCTGCATTATTTATTATTCTGATCCTGGCAGACATTTTAATTTTTCTTTGTCTGTAAAGTAAAAAAATCTGCAGGCGTTTTTAAAAATTTGTAATTTTACATACTGGGGGGTTCTTTGCAAATCGATTTCTTCTAAGAAAGCTCTAGAATAATAGAACAACTATTAACCTTTAGAAAATTCTGAAATAGTTTCATCTTAAAAAGTCATGGTGCATTGTTTGGGTGTACATACTTAATAAAGACATTTTTCAAGTTTAAGTAATTTTGAAAACCAGACGTTTGCGCATTTAAAGATAGCGAACCAGTTAGAGCGGTCCCATTAAAAAAAAATTCGTTTGAACAATTAAATTACATTACATCTGTTCTGAAGTACACTGCCTAAGTTTAAAGGTGGTCTCCTTAAGGAGATGGCCTACCATGGAAGATATTATTGTATAATTTATTAATTATCTATGTATATTGTTTCTGCATATGTATTCAATAACAATATGATTCTGATGAATAATAACTGCATTTAATCTAATATACTATTTGTTATTACATTTAAATTAAATATCTTTGTCTTTTCTCTAAGACCACCACTTTTAAAAAAGACCAATTTGAGTATGACCCGACGCAGGTCGTGTTAGAGAGGTTTTACGGTAGTTTTATTGAAAAGATAAATGCCACAAATTTTCCGAATAAAAAAACTGAATTTAAGTTTTTAATTTGAAAGATAGGTGATTAATATAGACAAATCTAATGAATTCGAGACATATGCGCATTCGAGCGAAAAGTGGCACATTTCCGAGCGAGGAAAGCAAATGAAGCGCGACGCGGAGCGGCGCGCTTCATTTTCCCGAGATGGAAATGTGCCACTTTGAGATCGAATGTGCAAACTCGGTTTGAAGCGTATTTCACAATAATTAATTTACTTCCTAAATAATACTACTGTATTTTGATTTAATAACAATATGATTTTGAAAAAACATAACTGCATTTAATCTAATATAGTATTCGTTATTACATTTACAGTATCTATTTTTCTCTTACTCTCTAAGACGACCACCTCTACAAAAGACCAATTGGAGTAGGAACGGACGCTGGTCGTGTTAGAGAGGTTTTACTGTACGTTCAAAATTCTAATGTGCAGAACTAATAACGTTATCTTTTTTATATAACAAAATTAATAATTAACAGTAGTAACTCATAGAGACAAAAAACAGATTAAACCCGATATAAACTATTATCGTTTAAAATTATTTATTTATTTTTTATGTAACTTGGAAAACGATAATTAAAAAATACTATTTAGAAACGTTTTGAAAAGGGAACTGTGTACGTGTATGCAGTTACTTTCTGTAAAAGCTGCAAATAACATAAAGGAATGTTTTGGAAATATGTCTTTGATCTATGAAGTGTTCTTGGTTTTGTATTAAATGATATCGGATGGATGAATTTGAATGGTTACGTATCGATTTAGCTTTTAGCATCAAATCATGAAGCTTGTCTAACAGTCTTGTTTACATTTTGTTACTATTATTATTTCAACCTTCAAAACATTCAGCTTTATTTTTGGCAGAAATAGAAATTTATTTCATTTTTTCAGAAATTTGTTTTTAATACCTTGATAGGCGTTTTTTATAAAAAATACGTAGGTACATAATTAAATATTATGCAATAATAAAAATTATTTGCTTTTATGACTTGCTCAAAAAATAATCAGAATTCTTTAATTTACACAAAAAACGTATAAAGTATAGTTAAAATAGTGTGATCCTAATTACTAATTAAATTCTAATATTAATGCGTAGTTATACTGATTAGAATTAAATGGAAGGATCAAATTGAAATCTTAAGGTATATTCTAATTTTCTCCAAGTTCTATAATTGTTTAATGCGGAAAGTCAGGTGTTTTCAACGTGACCATATTTAAGGATTAATTGTCCTTGTCCCACAAATTATTACAGTCAGCATGAAATGCTTCATTCATCTTTAACGAAAACCGCTAATTGATTTTGGTTTAGTCTTCCTGAGTTTAAATTCGTTTCTTTTGCTACGACCTACAATGTTATATATTAATTAGTACATTCAAATTGAACAAGATTAGAAAAAAAAAATTTAACATACCTACATACATATAACTTTCTTATGTTAAGTAAAATATGTAATTTTTACTAAAATTTTTCTTTTATATAAATTAAATCATTCATACAATGTTCGATGTTGATCTGTTAGAGATAATTATAATATTAATACCTGAAGCGTGATTTTATAGAAGATTTACACGTGCCTGACTTAGTAATGCGATTTAACATTATTGTAGGAATATGTTAGAACTTATTATCATATAAATCACAATTATAATATGTCAGAATAAGACTCAATTGATAACACTGGATCGCATGCGAAAGTTTATTATAATACATTAACACTTCAAGCTTGAAACAGTTCCATTGTTGTTTGACAAATATCAAGCAGTGCTTTATTGTTTAAGCAGTAAAACCATTTTCGTTAAATTTGATATTATTCGTATTTTTTTATGTATGTAAATTATGTAAAATTTAAAGTATCTCATATTTATATTTCCTTCTAAAAAGCTTAAACTCAACTATCATTAATTTTCGAACACTCGCAATGTTTAGTTTTTGATGTTTTTCTAGCTTAAAAACACATTGAAAAAATTTAAAATAATTCCACAAAGAAGAAGAAAGGTGATAGGTACAGTAGAAATTATTAAACAGTAATGTATTGTACTAATAAATAGGATCTTATACATTTATAAACTAAAACAATATAGTGTAGCGAACGCAATGCATTAATCTAAACACGCCCTCGGGAATCATCTATCTTAAATTACCTTGTATGCTGGATAAGAGCAATCTACATTTTTCTCGAAGCTCTGATAACCGATACCAAGATACACATATAAGCGTAGTCAACTCCCGTAATAAGCAGTCTAAGACTAAATTTAGTTTCGTGCAGTTCAATGCTCTCTGCTCCGTTGGTTCTCGATTAAATCTCATGTTAATCTCTAACGCGCGGTGAAGGTAAATAATGTAAATAAATACAAGTGTAAATTAATTAGTTTAGTGCATTAAAATTGTAAGTAAATTAGTTCGTAAATTAAATAACTATTAAGTAAGTGTACTAGTAATTCAGTTATTGGTGTAGGCAAATTTGTTAATTTTTTTGTTAAATAAATTGTAATTGTTATTAAAATAAGTGACCGACTGTTCGAAATCCTAGTTGGACTCGTAGTGAACTCGTTACAATAGGAACCGAAGAGTACAATAATATTCGGACATCACTAATTATGTATAAATAAACACAAAAACTTTGCAAAATTAATATGTCGTTGTAAATACTTTATTTTTTAAAAAACACTGTAATCTTTGAAGCTATCAAATTTTTTAATGTTTTATCATGTATTATAAACTATTCTTCTTTTAATAAGCGTGTAACTTTGTTTATTTAAAATGATTTTTTTTGTATTTTTTTAAAATTTGCTCATAAGTGTATAATATGGTTAAGGTCGGAAGATTGGTAGTGGGAGGGAGGAGGGGGTGAATGTTGTTGGCAATTACACAGAAGCTATAAGCTCTAATTAAACGTCTTGCGCTTACAATTCTCATTTTGATATAGCGTAAATTATGTTTTATTGAATTTGTTTTCAATGTTGTTATTTTAGAAACTTTATTTTATGCTGACAATTTTTTTTAAATTTTTTAACAATATTTTATGTACTAAATTTTAAAATTTTGTTAAAAGTTGCAAGTATCTGAAAATTAATGATAGTTGACTGTATTTAAACATAAAAAACATAAAAACAAAATTGAAATCTATTTTACACACAATTAAATTATTTTTTCTAATTAAGCTTCTTGTCATTTAAATAACGAGCTTAAAGATTTTCTGAGTATTTATGGAGACATTGTGTTTAATTAATTTATTTAAAACTTCTAGCAAATTAAAACTTGATAACAGGTCCGTTCAACAAGAGTTTCTTATACGTTGTACAGATTAAAAGTTTACTGACACTGTAATCTGTTTTTTAGTTCAAAAACTAATAGCAATTAATTAGTTTTAATCAAATACAGTAACAACAAATATTGATTAAGTTGTTAATCGTATTCAAGAAATTACTAGTTCTACTTCCTAGAATACATAATATTAATTATTATCGTCGTATCGTAACCTAAAGTTACCTGTTTATAATATAATGTATAAAACTTGACAACAATAGGAAAAACCACACGGTTAACGATGAAGTTGAATTTTAAGTTAATATTTGCTGCCACAACTTATAAAGTTTATTACCAACGATAACAGTACAGCCTTATACCTACTCATTTAATTAATACCTATATTAAAACTGTTAACTTTGAATTTTAAAGTTAACTTTTAGTAACGTTTAATTAATTTTTTTAAGCGTATTTTATAGATGTAAATGTTTTTTATAAGTATACAGTACGTACAATAAATAGGTACAGAAACTTAGTCGGATGATACCTAACATCAATCTAATCCATAAAAGTTTATATGCAATATGTTCTAAATCCAGAGAATTTTGGGAAAAATGCATTTAAATGTTCCAGTAAATGGCAACACAGTATCGTCGCCTTATGCACTTAAAAGACAGTGATGTTATTTACTACGTGCTTTATTGCTAATTAATTTCATTCTTTAGATATTATGTTTTACAATAAACGTAGATTAAAATGTTTTCTTCCGCATTTATTTTATCGTTTAGATATCATGTTTTAGAGTAAATGTAGGTCAACGATTGTTTAGCTTTGATAAATACGTGATAGATCAGTACTTTAAAAGCAAATTAAAAGAATGCCTGTGATAACATTTAATTTGTTTAAAAATAAAATTCCTTTTGAAAAAGTGCCCACTATGTGCAATGTGAATAGTGTGTGAGTCTATAACACAAAAATTTCATTGAACTAATCCGAGTTAATTTGTACCGGATGCGAGATTACGAAAAAATTTCGGGAATAGGTTAGGTGCCTGAAAGATAAAGAAGCCTGAAACAAGAAATGATATGCAGCCCCTGAACATTACTATCGGCTGTTTCGAGGATTGCAAATGATCAGATAGGAAAAAAAAAGTTATTTTATTTGACGATCTTTTTTTTCTTATTTTTGATGTCCGAATTATTAGGATGCACAATTACACTTAAATTGGCAATGGTTGAAAAAAATATTCTTGTTAAATTCTTCTTTAATCCATATAACCGCTTTCGTGCTTTAGCGACTTTCTCTATTTTAATTAGTTTATTATGACTAGACACCAATAATAATGGTTTCTAAAATAAAAGTAAGATAATAAATAAAATTGATATGATTCCTAATTTAGAAAAATTTATAAATTATTAACTTAATATTCTATAGCCAAAGATAAGTCAGAATAATTAAATAATTCTGTTGATCAAACGTGTAAGAGGTAAAAAATCGCACTGTTAAGTAAAAATAAATATAAAATCGGATAAAAACTATTTAAAGTTGAAAACTGTAAAACACAAATATTTTTAGCCATTCAAAAACTCCACATAATAATATTTAAAACTGCCTATAATGCAATAAAAAAATAATAAGTGAATATACTACTGTGTTTTTAATAAAAAGTTTGTTAAATTACTAAAGAAATACATATTATGTTATCGAAGATTTCTTTAAGAAACAAATCATATTTTATTATATTAAGTTAGTCAGGAAAATGCCGAATTTAATTATTATAAATATCTTATGTTATCCGTGAAGCGATTAAGATACACAATATTATCTAGCGTTTTAATTTTAAAGCTTTGTTGCCAAGTCTACTTCCTCTATTTCAATGCATACTTGATTTGCGATTGCTATGGTTTTTTGATTAAATTTTATTTACATATGGCTTTAATAGCATCGTTATAACAGACTTGAAAAAACATTTTCGATATATTTTTAAATTGAAGTTTACAATACCTTAACTCAAAAACATTCTACATTCGGCCACTTGACTTGGGGGATGTTTTTGTTCAGTTTAGGGTCATTTATAAGTGAGTTAAGTTCCAGTACTTATTAAGCGGAAACCTTTTATAATAAATACTAACAACTAAATTACGAACTGCATAAAATAGAAAAAAAATTGTTTACAAATTTGTAATATGAACATTTCAAAGTTTTTAAAAACAATTTGTTTTAATTCACTATACAACAAATGATGTACTAATTTAAAATTATATAATAGAAAATTATTACCTACTTAAATTATAGATTACCACTTTAAAGGCGGTGCTATAATATTTCATACATTTACGTTTTTTCCTTTGTTTTAATAATAAAATTTAAAATATTTAAAAAAATAGTATTTTTTTATAATAATTTTCATGGGTAGGTATACTTAAAGTGTTTGTTTACATTTAGAAGAAATAAAATGCAAAGCTCCAATTAGGTAGCTGTAAAAATGTATATATTTTTTCTCGCTCTTGCCTTTAGTTTATTTTATATTTATGTAAAATTAGATGAAATGTAAAAAATGTCTTATCGTGAAACAAAAATATCTGCTATGTAATTGTAAACGTCATATCGCTGGTTTACAATCATGTACTATATTCTGTTGTTTTTACTTCATGCATTATTTATACAAAGATCTCAACTACACTTTTTTACTTTGGAAAAAAAATTCTAACTTTATCACAAGGAAACTTTAGGGTAAAATAGTAGTATGCATACTTCTGTTTCAGTATGATAATTATCTATCAATTATCAGTATCTATTTACGATTATTAATGAAATAAACACCACATTTCAATTAACATAACGAAGGTCGTAAATGGTCTACCTTTTACCCAAACTGCATACTTTTTTATGATATTAATTTTAATGCATATAGTATAACACCTTTATACAGGGTGTTTTGGACTAAGTGGCACAGTTAAAAAGGTGTGATAGGGATAATTTTTTCAAAATGCTATACAGGTATTACATTACAAAATTTGGCTTCATTAAAATCTTTTGATCTACACTAATAATATTATAAAAAGGTAAAATTTGTTTGTTTTTATGTAGGGGGTAATCTCTTGAACTACTAAACCGATTCTAAAAATTCTTTCACTAATAAAAAGTTATATTATTTTTAAGTAAAATTGGCTATATTTTATATTTATAAAAATAAGTTTTTAATTCGAAATCTCGCTGTCCGTGCGAAACGGAACGGACCTAAAAACCATTACATATCATTAATAAAAGTCATATTTAAGTATTAAATTAAGTTTTACATAATAATCAATAAAATAATTGGTGTAACAAAAACAAATAATCGAAAAATCCTTTTGTAACCAAAAAAAAAATGTAATATAAATTTAAAGAAATTTACTTTTTTTTAGTTTTTTGAATATTTATATAGGGTGTATAAATTGATCCCAGATTGCCCTATGTGAATGTGGTGGTTTAAAAATTTTATTTAAAAAAACATAAAGTAAAGTTAGACACATATTTTCTTTTAAAAGTTGTTAATTAACCTGATAGCAAATACTGAATACCTAATTTGGACATTAAACGTAGTAGATGTAAATGTTCGTTGTACATCGAACTCAGAAATTACGCGACAGATATACTCTGAAAAATTTTAGGTGTCAACTTCTAATTTTATGGAAAAAAATAAAGATTGTTTCTAAACTTTAATTATAAATTAACGAAGAAACAAACATTAAAGTAAGAAATTTGTAGGAACCAGTTCTAATGGAATATAATAAGCCATTCACTCGTAAAGTGCTCGCTAACTGCTTCGTCTTGGTGTTATATTAATTTTTCAGCCTGAAGAGGATGATCTAAAGATGAATATGCCGTCCTGAACTTAAAACAGCTAATTTTTGTCACTATTTTTAATGAGCAGTTAATATGAGAAATCGAATTCAAACTCAAAGCAATTTTTGCTTTTGTTATGGGTACCTCGATAAGGAAGCAATTAAGATTCATTGCATTAAAAATCACAATAATTATGATAATTTATTTGTTCGACAGATACAATTTGTATTCAAAACAAAATGCAATATTATAAAATTCTCATAATTTTCATGAATTACGATTTTTTTTCTAACTTACCGTGAACAAAAATTGTGTAAATGGCTTGTTACAACTTTGAATTCGTTTAAAAAGAGTTTTTAAGCGTATTTATATTTATTTACAATTTCAGTTTTTCTTAAAAAATATAAATTATTTTAATTTTGCAAATAATAATTTTTTTTAAAATGCTATTGTTTATGCCAAATTATAAGCAATATAGATCAATAATCTGTTAGTTTAGAATATTAAATCTGAATGCTTTTTTATAGGTAGGGAGTGTACCCGGATATGAGACGGGTTTTGTTTATGAGCCAAAATTCTTTACTGGTTAAATAAAGTTGGGTGTTCTATTCACTGTTGGAAAGGTAATGAAAATACACAACTTTTATCCCAGAAAGTTTTGTGATTCCATTAACATGCAAAATTTTATGACCAATTATCTTACCATCATTTTTTTGAGAAGAAAAAAATTTGTATCTAAGTATGAGACACCTACAAAAATACATTAAAAATTGTAAAACCTTATATCTATTTCAAATTTTTAATTTTTTATGTTTTCCATAATTTTTATTTATCAATTTCCTCTTTATAATCGTCGCAATGTTTGCATGTGTAGATGCTTGCACACATGTTTGCGCACTTCAAATGAACGGGCCGCTTACAAATATTGCATTTGATGTTGTTAACAGCGTTCAATTTGTTCGGCAACAATTTTATAATAATGTTTTTGCTTTGGAACCCTTGGGTCGTAATAATATGCTGTGTCTCATACTCAGACAATGCCGACATTTTGATAATTTAAAAAATTGTTTTCCAACCACATATTGGCCTAATTCAGTATTGTATCGTAAAATATAAGAAAAACACTAAATGCTGTACATTACACTTGCCTTTTTCACTCGATTTACATAAAAAAACAACACTTTAAAAAAAATCAAAAACGTTTTCCCCATTCAATTTCACATACGATGTTTGCAGGTGATATAAGCAATGCGTCGATTCATTTCAGTGTTAGCACACAAACTGACTAATGACCAAAAAAATATTTGACAGTATTCAGATCGGCCATATTGACATTCCATAATGAAAATAATTGACTGTCTCATATCTGGAGCCCGTCTCATACCCGGGAACACTCCCCTATATATAATAAATAATAAAATGGAATGGAAATGTTACAGTTAATACCTAACAATCTTAACGTTTATCTTACGTCAACAGTTCAATAAAATACAATCTGTGTTTATAAGGTCAGAAAATTGTCAAAATATAATGGATGTCTAGACATGAACTGTGTAAATATATAAAACTTATAGGATAAAAGGGATTGTCTTTTTCATGTTTATAAAATATAGAGTAGGCATCTGTTAGTTTAGGTTTTAGCAAAAATATGGATATGAAGCTGTATATTAAAAACTTTATAAATAATACCTCATTATAGTAAATCTCATTTTATATATATCTAGAATCTATAATACTTAATTTTTTTCTTGGAAAATCTGCTGATAAATAGATGTCACTTACAAAGATAATTAGTTATATAAATGCTTCAAAAAAGGCTAAGGACAACATTCGCTTTATAAATGTAGTCAGAGGAAATAAATTTATTTGAACTTCTGACACAAGTATTACGGTGATTAGTTATCAGAACTTCCAGAGTCTATTAAGTAAAGAGAAAGATCGTTTAGTACCACAAGTTTTTCTTTAGATTAATTTTGTTTTTTGCTGAACAACGGAAATTGATGCTAATAATAAAGATTGAATTTGTTTCTCCAAAATTTAAATACGTATTAGGTAAAAAAAATTCATATTTAACAAAATGTTATTAAATAGAAGTAGGAAGTAAAAACTTAATATGTAAATGTATTAATAAAAATAGCACAAAGGTTCTGCCACTTTCAATGGGATCTCCCCCAGAGACTGACCACTCAATAAAGATAAGCTCTTATGTTGAATCGAATGGTAAGCTCATTATTAAAGTAAGTCAACCGAAAATTACTCAGGTCGATTAATTATTTAACATGGAGGCTTATGGCAAAAATCTTATTTTTGCATATTTCAGATCTGAAACCAATGATAATCAAAATCTGAGTTGATCATTTTAAAGTACTGATCAACAATGTTGAACAACTTCCAGAAGTTTTAGGAAAATAGTTAAAAGTTCTTGTTTAGGAAAAGGACAAATAAACTTGTTAAAGAAAGATCCATTTCAAACATCGGTTACTATATTTTTGCCAGGTTTATTCAAACGTTGCACGGAGAAAAAAATATCGTCATAATAACTATCTAACGTAACCTCAAAGGCACGCAGTAATGATATCCTTAAAATGATTATCCGTATCGCTATTTTAGCTATCCGTAGTATAGTTATTTGCACAGGGATACGCCCTATTGCTATTTATTGCTATTTAATTAGCCAAACGAATCGTTGTTCTGACGATACGTCACTTTGAATATTCGCAATAGGGAAACTCTGGATAGCTAAATTAGTTATACGGCGTATCCTTGTGAAATAGCGACACGGATAGTCATTTTAAGGATATTTTTTTTTTCGTGTGAGATTTTTTTAAAGTAACTATTACTCGATAGAGTGCTGATGCGGCAATAAGTAGGACTACAAAAAAAAATAGACTTTAAGCAACACAGATATAAAAGAACATTTTCATAAACGGACAGGGGCATTATATTTTCACACATATTGAATTAAAAAGCTTCCCTAAGCGAAAGTGTAACTCTAATAAAGGGACTAATAGACATAAAGCATTTACATATTCGGTGATTCTCCGTTTTATGTGCTCATTTAATTTTGGTAATTGTCAGTTTTGCTGAAATCAGTCTTTCCATAAAAACACCTACATTATTCACATTTTTTATCAAACACAATGTGCTTGGTTAAAAAAAAAATAAAATTAATTATTTACAAAAAAAAATAATACTAATTTATACTATCATCATTTAAAAAGTTTTTAAAGAGCTTTTAAGATTTATGGACAGTTACAAATCTTTCCATGAAATGAAATCAATGTACAAAAAAGTTAAAATTATTCCAATATCTTTTAAGAGAAAGCATAATCAAAACCAAGTACGTGATTAATAAAAAATAATTGGCAATGAATGTTAAACATAGAATTTACCTAATATTAACATTGTTAACTCATAGAAGTCTATCAATATGAACAATAAATCTTCTTCTTTTTCTTCTTCTTATCTTAGCCGTTTTCTATCCATTGGATATAGGCCTCCCTCATGTCTTTCCAGTTTTCACGATTCTGTGCGATTTCGTACCAGTTCAAACCACTAACTCTTTTGATGTCATCGCTCCATCTCATCTGGGGTCTACCTACTTGTCGTCTTTCTCCCCAGGGTCCCCATCTAATCAGTTTCCCACTCCATTTGTCTACTGCCTTAGCCACGTGTCCTGCCCAATTCCACTTTAGTTGTGCTGCTCTCGTAATTATATCTTCCACTTTCGTGTGCTGTCTTATCCAGATGTTTGTTTTATGGTCTCTTAAAGTGATGCCCAATATTTTTCTTTCAATAGCTCTTTGGTGGACTTGTAGCTTGTTGATTATTGCTTTTGTGAGGACCCAAGTTTTGCTCCGTACGTCGCCACCGGCAGTATGCACTGGTTGTATAAGTCTGCTTTTAGTGATATAGGTATTTTCATCGTTAGTATATCTTTTAGTTTTCTGTCGAATTCTTCTATCGATTTCCAGTTCCTGATTTTCCTTTCCGATTGTAATTATTTGTCCAAGATATATATAATTTGAAACCTTCTCTACTTGATCGTTGTACATTTTGATTGCTGCATCGTTTTGTTCCTCTTCTTCTACATTTGTCATATATTTTGTTTTATCGAGGTTCATTTTAAGCCAACTCTTTCAGAAGCTATACGTACATCGTTTAGCATACTCGTCAGTTCCTCTTTTGATTTTGCTATGATCGCTATGTCGTCGGCAAATCTTAAATGATGCAGGAGTTGCCTGCGATGTTTAAGCCTCTGCTTCCCCAATTAATACGCTTGAAGGCGTCTTCTAGCACTAACGTAAATAGCTTAGGCGACATGTTATCGCCCTGTCGCACTCCTCTTTGGATTTTAATTTTGTCGGTATACTCATGAAGTTGTACTTGTAATGTAGCTTGTTTGTAGATTTGTTCTATTAAGTTTGAGTATCTGTAATCTACTCTGGCGTTTTTAAGTGCTTGCAATATCGCCCACAACTCCACTGTATCGAAGGCCTTTCTGTAGTCAACGAAGGCTATCCAGAGTGGTATATTGTACTCCGTTACTTTTTCTAACAGAGTTTTCATGATTTGTAGATGCTCTGTCGTACTGAAGTTTTTATTAAAGCCTGCTTGCTCTTTTGGTTGGTAGAAGTCAAGTTTTTTAGTTAGTCGGTTTATGATAATTCTAGAAAACAATTTATAGATCTGAGATAGCAGGCTTATCGGTCGATAATTCTCAAGGTTGTCTTTATTGCCCTTTTTATGTATTAGCACTACTCTGGAATTTGCCCATGCTGTAGGGATATTTTCTTCGTGTAGGCATCTATCAGAATATGGCTTAAAATTGAATACATCAAAAACCAAATATATGATAATAAGTAAGAACAAACTACTGCAGAACAACGACATTCAAATAAACGGAGTACAGTTAGAAAAAGTAGAAAAAGCAATATATCTGGGATGTAACATCAACAAAGAATGGGACCCCTCCATAGAGGTAAAAAGACGCATTGACTGTGCCCGAGTTGTATTTCTACGTATGAAGAAAACCTTTTGTAGCCACGATATAAACCAACCCTTCGAATCCGAATGGTGAGAACATATGTTTTTACAGTACTTTATTATGGAGCAGAAAGCTGGACATTAACAGAAATATTAATTAAACGGCTAAAAGCCTTTGAGGTGTGGGTTTATCGAAGACTGCTTAGAATTTCATGGATAGACAAGATTACAAACGACGAAGTATTAAAAAGAACTAATAAGGAAATGGAGGTCGCTCAAACTGTGAAAAAAAGAAAACTGGACTATTTTGCTCATATTATGAGACATCGAGAAAAATATGATATACTACATCTCATAATACAAGGAAAAATAGACAGCAAAAGAGGACCTGGCAGACGAAGAATTTCATGGTTAAAAAACTTGAGACAGTGGTACGGGCAATCCACAGTGCAACTTTTTAGAGCAGCGGTGGACAAAATAAAAATAGCAAATATGGTAGCCAACATGATCGCGAACGATCGATAACGGTCAAGGCACTTCAAGAAGAAGGCATCTATTGAATAGGTGTTCTAGTTTTGCTATTAAGATTTCGCCGCCTTCTTTTAGCATTTCGCCTGCTATTTCATCTTCTCCTGCAGCTTTTCCATTTTTTATTTGTTTTAGGGCTGTATATATTTCTTCTTTGTTTATAGGTGGTATGTCTTCAGAGTTCACATTTGTTATCTTTCTTCGTTTTTCTTCCGGTTCTACATCACTTTGTACTTTTGAATTGTATAAATCTTCATAAAATTGTATTACTACGTTTAGCATTTCATTTCTGTCGGTTACTAGGACATCGTCTTTGTTTATTAGCTTAGTTATTTCTTTTTTTGTGTTTGTTTGCCTCCGGAAAATCTTCATACCCTTGTTTTCTTCTAGTATTTTTTGGGCTAGTTTGGTTTTATATTTTCTTATGTCTTCTTTGGCCATTCTTCTCACTGTCTTGTTTGTTTCTTCGTACTCTGCTGTGTTTTGTTTGTTTTCACTAATTAAAATTCTTGTTCGTTTTAGCATATCTTTTGTTTCTTCGCTTAATTTATTGTTCTTGGTAGATTTCGTTGTTGGTTTTATTGTAGACGAAATCTACAATAAATCTAATCATTCTATTTTAGTAACTACAAATACAATTTGATAATTAAAAAAAATTGTTTTACAATTAATACAAAATACAAGTTCGCATCTAAAAATCAGGGACTTTATTCATTTAAATATTATTTTTAAAATAATCATTTAAAAACTTCTAAGAATTTTAGATTAAAATTTAAACATAGCATAAATGACATTAACAACAGTGTCAGGAAAAAAAATAAGTCAAATATCTTCTACTGACCATTTTCCTCTTCCTACTCCGTTACTCCTTTTAAGCAAATTGATCAGTCAGTAAGTACTAATTGACATTCTGTTGGTCCAATATATTTTATCAAGTTGTGACACTACTTGTAAGTGATTAACGATGGCCTAGTACTGTGATAATCATTAAGAATTTATATATGTCCTACTTTCATTAAAGTCCCTATGTATACTATCTGCTTATAATTCGTCACACATTTTGCCTTTCGTATATATTTCATAATCTATGTATGAAAATGTGCCAGGAAACAATTTGTTAAAATAAACAAACAAATGGTCGACCATATCATTTTCATCAATATTGACAATAAGTAGGTACTACTATCGCGGTTCTACAATAAGTGAGTTATATTAATTATTATTATAATTTATTAAACTGCAATGTTTTTTAAAAATTTAACTATTAAACTATGTTTTATACTACATTACAAACATAATAACCTGCAAAATTTCTGGTAAACTTTTTTGTAATCTTCTTTGTCAATAATAAACGGTTTGACATATTTTTTTAGTACATCGGTTGCAATCATGTTTATTATTTAAAAATTAAAAAAAAAATTAGAGTAATTTGGAGTTAATATTAAAACTTAACTTAAATAATGTGAAGATGAGAAATTGAAACACATATCTAAGGAAAAACTTAGTACGGAACTGCGACTCTTGCTTAGTATCAATTGTAACACTGATCTTGCCAAAGAAATGTAGAATTGCATTTAAACCATTGGTAACTCCAGTTGATAATTGTAGCGAAATAATTCGATAAAAATGTCCGCGGTGCATTTCTAGATTTATTATAAAATAACTTACCTATTTTAGAATTTTTAAATACATACGTTTAATAGCTCACTTATTGCAAAACGGAGGTTGTATATTAAGCGACACTGATACTACGTTGTAATTCTGTACCGTGTTAACTAGATTACTAATATAATTTTAGTATACAGGACCCATCAAAGTCCTTCAACTTTTGTAAAACTTTTATGTCACTGACAGGCATTATATTGAATAAGAACGCAAGAACTAATCATTCATATGTGTATAAATACCGGAGGTGTTAAAAACAATACTTTCAAACGCGGATCAAAATTTCGGCAGATCAATTCAAACAATATATTGGGTTGTTCAAAAAGCAATTGCGTATATTTTTAATGAATGGTTTTATATGCATTTTTTGTATCTGAGCATGATATACAGGGTGTCCTAGTACTAATAGACGCCATTGATACATCTCACAGAAAATAAAATTCTGAGACAAAAAGTCCTTTGTCATTTTTTGATCAGACCCATAGATAATTAGTTATTAATAAAAATAGGTGGCCAATCAGGTGCGCGTTATAGCAGCAAGAAGAAAGAGGGAAAGTGAGAGGTGACTGCAAGAGTGAGATGAAGGCGGGACAGCAGCTTTAACAACGGGACGAAAAGTCCAAGCATTAACTCTTATGTGCTCGACTGTCCAGAAATTCCAGAAATTAATTTAATAATTAATTTTAGTGAAGAAAGGCACCTGAGTGTTGAATCTCCGAAATAGTGACTATGTTTACTCCCGTAGACTGCCGTGCGAGCGAGCCTGCTGCTGTCCCGCCTTTATCTCACTTTGCAGTCACCTCTCACTTTCCTCCTCTTTCTTCTTTCTTCTTGCTGCTATAACGCGCACCTGATTGGCCACCTATTTTTATTAATAACTAATTACACTGGCACACAAAAATAAAAAAGTGGTTAGTACTTTTGACCAGACCCACCTAGGGTTAAGTATTTTGATGCCCTGAATCCGAATTTGAGGTTGGTTTACCCAATATACCTCTAAAATTTTGAGTAAATTGCAAAAAACTGCTTCAATTGTATAAAAATTGCAGTTTTTTGCAATTTACTCAAAATTTTAGACGTATATTGGGCAAACCGACCTCAAATTGGGATTCAGGGCATCGAGATACATAACCCTAGGTGGGTCTGGTTAAAAGTACTGACCACTTTTTTATTTTTGTGTGCCAGTGTTATCTATGGGTCTGATCAAAAAATGACAAAGGGCTTTTCGTCTCAGAATTTTATTTTCTGTGAAATGTATAAATGGCGTGTATTAGTTCTGGGACACGGTGTAAATGTCAAATGTTTGCGCGCCGTTTGTTGTCATTTAACCTAAAAACAAAAAAATATTAACGCGATTGGGTCAAGCTTTATGCTTGCACTTATGGTTTAAACATGGAAAATTTTGAAAAGTATATTTACTATATTTTGCTTTATTACTTCAAAAAAGCTAAGAAATCAACTGAGGCAAGGAAAAAGTTGCGTAGAGATTACGGCAGAAATGTCATCTAAAAACGTCAGTGCCAGAACTCGTTCGGCTGATTCCGTGATCATGATTTTTTAATTAAAGGCACTCGGTATATGTAACGTATTCTATATACTACATAATAATATTTTTGCACTGAGAAAGTTAACAGATTATCAAATTAAACTCCTATGTATTTATAAAAAATAAGATGTTAAATTAACGATTAAACTGTTGTGAATACACAAATATCACAAATTTTAAGACCAGTCAACGTTTATAGACGAAATATCTCTTAATCCATTAGAGTTAAAAAAATTTGTTTCAGTACTTTTTTATAGAGCGTAAAATTTCATATAGGAATCCATATTTAGATAGCTTATAAGTCAAGTCGTTTACAAAAAAAAATTAAATATTTTCCAATTTTTTACATTTCGTTGAAATAAAAAATGAAAAAGATAAAATAAGCACCTTTAAATATCAACACTAGATCTGATATTTGGCTAAGATATATCGTTTGAAATGTTTTACGAAAATTTTGATGCTCGTTTGAAAAAAAGGTTTTCCATCCTGATAATAATCACAGTAGATGCTAATGTAGTACTGTGATCACTTTGAAGAATATTAAACGATTTGTCTTAAAATTGAAAGTATTTATGCATTTCACGTTTCTGAAATTAATTTAGAATTCGCAAAATACTGTTTATTGAAGGCAAACATTGGAAGCGCAAATTAAGAAAACGAGTTTTTCAATTATGAGCTGTAAAGCAAACTGATCAAAGTCAATATTAGATTATGCTTTTTAGTACTTAAATTACTAAAGTATATTTATTATTTTTCTTAATTGCCTAAATTTAATTTCAGAGGATGAACTCATTTAATAATCAAATTAAATAACAAAGTTAACAAAATACATTTTATGACAGATATTGATTAATTATTAATGGTGGTATTAATATTTTTTAAAAGTTTTGAAAACGATAAATTTTTGTGGCTACATAAGTTAGGTAGAAACAATAAAAAATAATTAAAATTTTGAATCGAAACCGCTCTCATTGTAGGATTTATATCAGAAATAATTAATCTTGTACGTTCCGTTTATTTTCTGATTTATTTCCCTATTTTAGGCAACTAAACGTAATTAAGAATTTTAATTAGTAGTGATTCTAACATCGTTGTTCTTTTAATCTATATTTAGAATTGTTATAAATAGATTATTTTACAATTAAAATAAATCTTCTGTAAGATTTGCATTGAAAACGAAAGAAAATTTTATGCAGTATATTTTAATATCAAATCCAAGAAAAAGAACAGCCTTAATACACCATTCTTACGCAGAAAGTTTTATGAAACATCGCTGAATACAAATAAGACGGCTAATGCATCGCTCACTTTGTCGTTCAACTTTAAATTTTTTCCTTAATCCCTGCATATGCAGCGTTTTTTACTTTTATGCGAAACGTTTCTAGAATTTTGCAATATTGATGACGTAATAGTTCCGAATAAAATGTGCTGCTTTCAGAATAGTAGGTAATTCTTTTAGTAAGGGTATGACGGTCCTTTATGTTATATTTCTCATTTCTAACAAAAGCATCCTCGGGAGAGTCGAATTTTCTACTGACGGAACAAGGAAAACCACAAAGTTCCGACTTCATAATGAAATGAACGAAAACATCAAAATTAAAATCTAGGAATAATATAGCCCGCCAGGAAATGGTGCGGTTTAAATTAGCAAACCGTTCAACAAGTTTCTGTTTTTTTCAAAATTTCTATTTTAAAAAGCCCAATTTATTTTATTAGATTTTAAGTTATTGTGATTATTTAATAAACTAATTAAAGAAATAATTGCTTGTATTTAAAATTGATATTTCTTATTATAATATTTAGTGAAAGCCTGCAAATTATAACGGGTGTACGACGAATGAGTACTGAAACTTAACCCACTTATAAATAACCATAAACTGAACAAAAACATGCCCCAAGTTACTGATTTTATGTGTCATTTTTTTAAGTTATGGTATAGTAAACTTTAAGTAAAAAATGTGTATTAAATATTTTATTATTTAATATATTTTAAAAATTTTTGTTCAAGTCTATTATAACGATACGATTACAGTCATATATAGAAATTTAAAAAAATCAAAAACTATGAATTGTGCCAATTAGCAATGAATATCGTACTAAATAACCTCACTTTTTTTTAAAAGCATATGGCGACGATACTGTGTTGCCATTTACAGAAAAATTGAAATGAATTTTTCTCAAACTTTACCCAGTTACGTTTCAACGCCTATTCGTGTGACACCTTGTATATTAAAAATTTTACGCTGCATTTACATTTTTAGGAAGGGACCAATCAAATATACATTGTTGTAGGCTGCTAATAAAAGCAGCTTTGTTTAACATGCGACTTGAATCCAAAGCGCATAAAAGAGTAGTTAGATGTAGCGGCCTATATAAAGTTTAAAATAATGTTAATGCTTTTGCATCGCATAAAAGTAACTTTGTAATTCATAAAATATTTCTTCCTACTTCTGTATACCTATACACGTACTTTGTCTAGAAAGTAAGGTATGCTTAATGCTTACATGTAATTTTTTAAATATTAATTAAATGTAACAATGAACCTTATAAAAATAATCTTGTATTAAAAGCACAATGTCAGCTATTGTATATTCTTCAAAGGCGACGTTAAAAATTAAGGTTTCTTATTGTCGTAAAGTCGCTTTTAATGCGATTATGTAATAAAAATCATGTTATAACATCGTTTTTAATTAATTCAACAAAAAATAATTAAAATATTCTTTCGTTTAACATCCTTGCATTTTAAAAATAATAAAGTTGTTTTATTTACATTTTTATGTATATTTTTTTGAATGGGAATATCAAACAATAAATTTGAATCTGGCGCTCATTATATGTGTTTCATTGCACTGCCACTTTCGGCAGTTGATTAAAACATCTTACTCTGTTTAATCTAAGTATTCAGTTTTGCAGGTCAAATTTTGAATGATAAAAAATGCAAATAAAATTTTATTTTTAGCATATAATATTAGACTATTTGACTTTGAATATTAAGTCTAATTTTGTTGAAGTATGTAGGTAGGTACTTTTCTTTCTTTCTTTTAACATTTTTCCTAGACATATTATATGTGTCTTAAAATAATTATTTTTTATTCACTTATGTATAAAATTATATACCTAAAAACACTAAAGATCTCATCTTAAAAATTGTATAAATATTCTTGACTTATTGATTAAGCAAATCTTAATTTAAATGATTAATAATAATTTAGTTTGTGATGATAATTTTATAATTTAGACTGTCATGTATAATACCAAATAATTCCTACACCATTTGCATACATATTTTTTTTTGTTTTTTAGTCAGTATTATAGAATTCCTTTCTAAAGTTATATCTTCGACTTTGGCCGAAATCTGGCCTTCGGTCAGATCTTAATTGAAATGCATCGACTTTCCTTGCTAACGCCATCCACTTTGATTGCAATGATGGAAATTATAAAAAAAATTGCGTCAGCCAAGGCTATAAAACATATTGCGGCATTTAACCTGTGAGAGATTGTATTTTATATGTAGGTATATTCAAAGCTTCATGAGCGGAGATATAAGTTACATAGCTAACGGATTGTAAATCAAAAATATAAGGAATCAATTATTGATAAACATTTAAATTTAAATATGAATATTTTCAAAAACATGACTGAAGAATTATATGAGATTTCAATGTTTATCAATAATTAATGTACAAACTAATTGTACATCGCGCACAGATATCTGAAGAAATCGACACCTGCTATAACCAAGTTTAAATAACTTTTTGAAAATTTATTTTTAAAATTTTACATTCATAGTCAAGTTCTACATCTAAAATTATACTTGTAATCTCAATTTTTTATATTTTGATTTTATTCTCCTTATCTCTTAAATAATATACAGTGTGTCCCAAATTGAGTAGGCTAACATGGGTATCTTTCTTATTAGTGGAGATAGAAGTTTGGTTAAATGGGCAATGTTTTGCAGTTTTAGGTGCCCATTCAGATTCTGTTAAGAAAATTTTAAAACTCCGAATAGTTCCAAAGTTATCGTCAAAAAACTGAAAATCGTCATTTTCTTTAATGTCAAATAACTGGGTAATTATAAAAATTACAAAAAAAAGTTTAATATAAAAGTTACTAGGTTTTATAAAATACAAATAAAAATTAACTCAAAATTAAATTCAAAATGGCGGTTTCAAGATATTGATACCAACTTTCTTATTTTAAATGGACGCCATATTGGATTTTACATAGTTGAATAGCATTTTTTCTCTTTTCAACCATGTATAACAACCCATATTTAAATAAAAATTATTAACAATATTAAATTTTCTGTTTTAAATCAGGTAGCCATGAATTATCAAAGAACAATTAAACACCACAATACAAGCCAACGTCATTATATTTATTTTTGACTAATATTGTAAGTTTTTTAATAATAATTATTATTGCTTTATAAATAATTCAAAATTGCAAAGTTTTTTACTGAGCAGTATGATATGTTTTGTACCTACATTAAATGTTACACAAGCTCCTGCGTTGCTGCACAAACATACTTTAACAGTTTTCCAAGAAAAAAAAATGATAAAGATCATCTTCAACATTCTTTCAATTTGGTTACTGTAAACATCCATACTTCTGCATATTCACATCCAATCTTTTAATAATTTTAACGTTTGGTTGCTTTTTTTGGAAAACTGTTAAAGTATGTTTGTGCAGCAACGCAGGAGCTTTTGTAACATTTAATGTAGGTACTAAACCTATGATACTGCTCAGTTAAAAACTTTTCCATTTTAAATTAATTATAAGGCAATAACAATTATTATTCAAAAACTTACAATATTTGTCAAAAATAAATATAATGACGTTGGCTTGTATTATGCTGTTTAATTGTTCTTTCATAATTCATGGCTACTTGATTTAAAACAAAAAAATAATAATATTAATAATTTTTATTTAAATATGGGTTGTTATACATGGTTGAAAAGAGAAAAAAATGCTATTTAACTATGTAAAATCCAATATGGCGTCTATTTAAAATAAGAAAGTTGGTATCAATATCTTGAAAACCGCCATTTTGAATTTAATTTTGACTTAATTTCTATTTGTATTTTATGAAACCTAAAAACTTTTATATTAAACTTTTTTTGTAAATTTTATAATTACAAAGTTATTTGACATTAAAGAAAATGACGATTTTCAGTTTTTTTACGATAACTTTGGAACTATTCGGAATTTTAAAATTTTCTTAACAGAATCTGAATGGGCACATAAAACTGCAAAACATTGCCCATTTAACCAAACTTCTATCTTCACTAATAAGAAAGATACCCATGTTAGCCTACTCAATTTGGGACACCCTGTATACACGGTACCGTAAAATGGGCGCAAAAGCTACACGCAGCGACATTCTTAATACAGGTAAACGACGTTTTACGCCAGGGCTCCGTTCCAAATAACACCGGCGTAAAAAGGAATTAGTATCTATCGTCTTAATCAGTGCTTTTAATGTTATGCGCAAATAATACGCTTTAAAGGTAAAAATTACCCCCTGATCCATGGGTTGTAATACGGGGATAATGTTAGGGGGCATGTAAATTAGCTTGACGTCCAATCCCGTGTCTAAGGTGTCAAAATTTTGTGGATGTCCTGGGGTATTTTCTAATAGGAGGATTGCTTTCTTTGGAAGGTTATTTGGGTCACAAAATTTAAGCACAGTAGGGTAAAATAATTTTTATACCAGTTTGTGAAAATCTCCTGAGTGACCCAGCCCTTTTTATTCGACCTCCAAAAAAATGGCAAGAAGCTTTTGACAAGACTTTTAAAAGCCCCTGGATTCTGGGAATGATACACTACCATTGGCTTTAATTTCTGTCTTCTGGTGTCGTCCGAACCGGGGAATCCCACGCCGGTACCAACCGGCGTAATTGTGAATCGGCGTAAAACGAACCGGCGCAAAACGACGTTTATCTGTACTAAAACGTTGTATCATGCTTTGTAGGTTTTTTCAGGAACGACTTAAAAGAAACTTACATATAGCAACGTTGCATTGCATAACGCAGTAATAACACATAAATGTCAAAATTTGACAGTAATGATTATAATTAAAGTCGCACTACCATATAAAGTTTGATTTACAACATTGCCAAATGTGTTGTTCGTAAAACTATGTTAATAAAAAAATCTTAAAAGCAAACTGTCTTTATCTATTTCTACCAATAGCTATTTAAATTAACACATAGTTATGAACTTGAAGTCCGAACTTCGAGAAACTTATGAAGTATGACACAACATATTTACATTAAGATTTCAGATTTAGAACTGAATAAAAAAAATTGCTACATGTAACTTTTGCACCAATGTATTCACACCTTATAAGGTAAAAGACCCAGTTACTGACACTGACCCGGTTTTGGACACTTTCAACTTTACTTTGAATTAATAAAAAGAAAATTACCTCGAATTGATAAATTTATATTTTCAAAAATAAATAAATTCATCGTGTACCTATTTGATGACGATATCAGTTACAAAAACAAACTCACTTAATATAAAATAATATTTAAGCCCAGACTGACTATGAAAGCCATTTTTTGGTTATAGTCTAAGCAATAGTGAGAAGAGCGTTCGACTATTGAATTAGTGATTTAATCATCATGTAAGTATAAAAATATTATAAAAATATGTGGTTCGATTAATAATTAACTACTCTTTACTTTTAAATATCAAAACATCATAGTAAATTATATTTTATTATCAACATATGAGTGTCCATAACTAGGCTCAATTTTATAGGTATGTTACAGTTATGGACACTCAAATATTAACCTATGTCATGTTAACGTATTTATTTTTATAATTTATATATATATATATATATATATAATCGGTTTTAAAACGTGCGTCGACGTTGTCCGATATCTAGACGCCATTGTCTTCGATCTTCCCATTGACTTTCTTCTAGGTTTCTCGCGCTCATTGCCTTTCGGATGCCTTCTTTCCATGTTTTTTTTGGTCTTCCCCTTTTCTTTTTGAGTTGTGGTATCCATACCATTGTCTGTTTTGGTAACCTATCGTTTGTCATACGCTGCACATGGCCGTACCAAGCGAGTTGTTTTCTTTCTATCTCCGTTGTAATTGTATCACGCTGTCCCATTTGTTGACGAATATCCTCATTCCTTATTCTATCGGCTCGTGAAATTCTCGCTGATCTTCTCAGTGCGTCCATTTCGGTTGCTTCCAACATCTTTCTTTGTCTCCCGGTGATTCTCCATGTTTCTGATCCATATAATAGGCTACTCTTAATTATTGTATTGTATATATTAAACTTCCGATTTTTTGTTATGCATTTGTTCCATAGAATTCCATTCAAACATCCGATAGCTTTTCTTGCCTGTATTATTCTTGCTCTTATTTCCTTTTCGTCCGTACCAGTTTTGTCAAATATCGTTCCTAAATATTTGTAGTTTTGACATGCTTCTATTTCTTCGGAGTTATCTAATTGTAGTTTGTGGGTGTCACTTCCAATATTTAAATATTTAGTCTTCTGAAGGTTCATTTTATAATATTTAATTTTATTATTTTAATTATTTTTGTGTTAAAAAATTAACATTCTATTTATAATAAATGATACATTATAACAAATTATGTTTGATTATAATAAATTTAAATTTGATAGTGTATAACCTAATAAATGACAAATAATTTTGACATATGGAGTGTCAGTAACTAGGCCGATGCCAGTGTCCGAAACTGGATCTTCAAACATTATTTTTTAAAACATTAATTTAAATTATTAATTTGCTTCAAATAATTATTTTACACATATGACCTTTTCTAGAAATCTTGAACTTATATATGAAAAAAAATATTAATTATTTAAATTAAATTTTCTATAAGTTATCCTGTTATAACCACAGCTGTCACTCTTAAAGTGTCCGAAACTGGGCCCTTTACCTTATATGTATTTAAATTGAATATGACATTTACGTTAGTTATAAAAAAAATGCATTACTTTTAAATTTATACATATATGTAGGTATGTATTATTACGAAAAAACACAAATACATATACTTACTTATAATAATTGACTACTAATAATTGAATTGATATGTAATATAATTTCCGTGGATGTAGAACTAGATTAAAACGGTATACCTTTAAATTGTAAATTGAACGTATTTTAATAAAGATAAGAACAATTGGGGTTAAATAAAAATATGTGCTTACCGTATCACGCTTTCGACTCTCCTTTAAACTGAACCTTCGCTTCCATTCTCTTTTATCAGACTCGGAACTTAGCGATTTTAACATGGAGTCGTTTATGTATGGGTGTACTTAATGTTTTCAGTATTTATCGAGTAATTTTGAAGTCTTAAATGTTACTTTATACATCTTTATTAAACCAGAAATCTTTCAGCGACACCTGAAACAAAAATGATGTTAAATTAATAGGTATATGCATTCTTACTTCAAGCGTTTATGATTATTTAATCTACATATTTAAATATTTGCGTGTATAATTAAAAACAAAACTTAAAGAATGAAATAGACCATTTTAAGTTATTCTTCAGTTAGATTTAATCTAAAATAAGAATCCTAATCCAGAACTGTTTATTGTAGCTTCTCGTTAGTCTGTAAAATCAATTTTAACACAATTAAATCCTATTGTTATGTTTACATAATTAAGGAGACAAATTTTGTGTAATATAAAAACTTTATTAAATCATTGTATATTTTAGCACCAACTTGAAAAGTGTATTAAATTACCATAAAGAAGTTCTTTTTAAAACAATTAATATGCAAAAGAAGAAAGTGAGAAAATTAGAACTGGAAAACATTCGACTTGTGAAACTAAATGGTTTTATAAACGCCTCATAAAGAAGTTTCTAGATAATCCGTTTATAAACTTCTCTCACCTAAAAGACGTGTTTATTTTTTACTTGTAGTTTCGCAGTAGAAAAAGAAAAAAGAGAAGTGGCACGCAACTTACATCCTAATTCGGTTAAAAAGCCATTTCTTTAAAAACATTTATTTTAAAGTAATTTCTATGTGGTATTTACATAATAAATAATGTACTAAAATTATTTGAAATCCGGAATTGTATCTCTCTTCTCCAAATATTTATATAACAAAACGTTTCATTTGTTACATGTTGCAATTAGAGTTTTTCACACGAAAATATCGTAAAACTATTTTTGATATAAAGTTTAACATTGTACAGAATTCGTTATGTATTTTTTAATCTCGGGGGAATAAAATTGTAGTCAAACTTTTGGTTTGATGAGGTGTAGATGCACGATAAATCTCCAACTGTCAGTTCATTTTCATTAATCTACAAAAACTTTTTGTTGAAATTTTTCCGTTTGCCTTCTAAAACGCAATTAATGTTTTATCAGTTTTTTACGAGTTTCGATGCCCAGCTTGATATGGTGGAAGCAAAAAAATTAAATTAAAAATTAGTTTTTAGTAATAAAAAGTAAAATTCGTTTTTACAAAAGCTTTTAAGATATTGTGGTAAATGGAAAGTCAAATATTGATGCGAATACCCCATAGCTAGAATGTCATCAAAAATCTCATTATGAAAACAAGAGAGAAATAACGTGCGAAGCATGTCAAATATGGATAAAATTGGAATATTAATTAAAATTTTAATAAATCACTATAATCACATTATCAGCCTTTTTAACGCTCAAAGTGAACACTTATTGATTTGATTTAATTTTACAAATTTGTTTACTATAATAATTATTTGTTTTTTTTTAGAATTATAAATATTTTTTTATATTTTACATGTTCAACTATAGATTATTTTATCGTCAGTTTTTAAAAGTGTACGTAGAATTTGTAAGGAATACATCCCTTTTAAAACAACTTAATATAAAAAGCACGTACAATTTCATAAATTTTGTCATCGTTAATACTTGCAATTAACAATCTTGTCATAAAGTTTTAATTTAAACAATTAATTTTCAGAATAATTAATATTGTTTTCAAAATAAATAACTTTGCAGCATTTAACAATAGAGGGTTTATGAAGCAAAACGCTCTAATTAAATAAATATGATAACAAAAAAGTTTTGTTGTATTGAAATGTAATTAGTTTACTTCCACTTTTAATTAATAAATTCGCTTACTTGGAAATTGAATTAAAAAGTATTATTAACTGGTTCGCTTTAATACGGTCCTGGACTTGTCAAAACAGTTCCATCCAACTGCACGGTGTGAGAGACATGTTCATTAAATATTTTACATTAATTTTTTTACATCGTGATTTTTTAGCCAGTTATGTAAAGAAGTGATTTTCAACCACGGTGCCGCAAAACTACAGTGCGCCTTGAGACTTTTGAAGTAAGCCGCCAAATTTTACGAATGCATACAATGGAAATTATTATTATATATAGTGTGCCGGTTCACATGTAACACAAACATTGAGGGTGTGGCGCTAAACTTTTTAATATTGAAAGTACATCAAGATAAAAAAAAAGGTTGAGTGTCACCGATCTAAATATTACATAAGAATAGAACTTTTTATTAATAAAACGGTTAAAAAGTGTCAACTTTTAAAACATTTTATATGCTTGAAAATTTAATATTTAATATAACAAAGAAAAGGTTCATAAACTTACAAAGTTTGATGTATATTAGGCTATTACAACTTCATTAACAGTAAAAAATATTACACGGAGAAAAAAAATATCCTTATAAGAACTATCCGTGTCGCTATTTTAGCTATACGTAGTATATCTTTCACAGGGATACGCCGTATAGCTAATTTAGCTATCCAGAGTTTCCTTATTGCGGATATTCAAAGTGACATTTCGTCAGAACAACGATTCGATTGGCTAATTTAGCAATAGGGCGTATCCCTGTGAAAAATAACTATACTAAGGATAGCTATAATAGGGATACGGATAGTTATTATAAGGATACCATTAATAGATGCCTTTGAGGTTACGTTAGATAGTTGTTATAACGATATTTTTTTCTCCGTGTAGTTAATGTATTGTTTATAGAATACCGCATGAAATAATATAGGGTAAATGCGCCGGTTGACGGCCAGTTAACTAAAATTTGAAGTTTGAACTGAGCTAGAAAATTTAAAATTCTTCTAAATGTATTTTTTTTGTTCTGATAACTTAGTCTATTGTTATTTTAGATTCAGCTATAAAAAGCCTTTAAAAACTAGAATTAATTTAAGAAACTAGACTTCTTTTAAAAATGTCCAATATTATCATTGCTCGGCCTTCAAACACCTTTTATCGACATTGTATAAGCTGGACCTCGGCCCGACAATGCGACGTTTAATTTTAGTTATTTTAGCTAGCTAATCACATATTTTATTATTTATTTTTAGTTATTTTAGCTAGCTAGTCACATTTTTTATTTATTAGCAAGAAATGAAAACTTTATTAACCCTAGAAGGCTAGTCATCATAAATTTTACGACGACCGATTACAAATTACTTTATATTTTGTCTACAACATCGAGCTAAATTATGTTCAAATCGTCAATCTAAGCATAACAAACATCAATAACTATTCTTAAAATGTATTAATAAATGATATTTGAAGTTGTACAAAATGTTTCCTTAACTTTAATTGATTTTATTCAATCACAAAAATCACATTTATAGTACTCATTTGCAGCTTCCTCATATAAAAATCCCATAAATTTGGTGCATTTTAAGTGATACCATCACGTACAAGAATTGCATCCAATATTTTTGTCGTTGTTCTCTTCTGTATCACTATTAAGTTCACCATCACAGTTCGAGCAATAAATTTTAGTTAATAAATTTTCGTTAATAAAGGTGCAGGTCCTGGTTTTTTTAAAGTATCTTTAGCTCTGCCATGAATCCTATCCTGAATTGTTGTTCTATCTTTTGCTCGCTTTACGAATAGATAGTCCATTTTCCCGAATTTCATAAAGGGCTCGTTTAAGACATTCTTCTGGATAAGAATATAATTTTCTTTTTATAGTTGAGCACCTTGTGTTTTGTATTTTGTTTTTTTATTTATTCTTACACTTTTTAAAAGATGGCATCTATAAAAAACGAAATATTAATACCTATCTGACAACTGACCCTTTTATATGCCTCTATAAAATCATTACAAACAGTAGTATTCGATAACCGGCAAAATCATACTGTTTCTCAGACCTTCTTTAAGACCGTATAATTTAAAATACATTGTTATTTTGGCGGCCGAAAATTAGACACAACATTCCCAACAATAAACTCTATGAGGTTTATCAAAAAAAAAGCGGTAAATACGTAAGCCTTAATACAAATAAACATAATTAATTGGCAATGTAACAGTTGCCGTTTTCGGTCGCGGCAGCCGCGAAATAGAATATCGCAAATTTATTTGAACCGTTTATCGGCCTTTTAATTATTTTTAACAATTTCAATCAAATTATCTAAATTTTGTCTATAATGATAAAGAAACATATGATACCTTATACTTAATTACTCCTAAGATTTATAACGAAAAATTATATGAAATACTTACTGTTAAATAAATGTTTGCGCACTACAACTTTGAATCACAAAACTTAGAATTGAGAGAACCGTTGCACTTGCTTTTATTTGCATTAACAAGAAATCTATACAGAAAGTCATAACAGGAAATTGAGATATTATAATTAATACTAAATATGAGTGTAATTAAATAGCGCATGACAAGTTTGTTTAACAAGTCGTGTTTTATTGTTTTTACAAATTTTATTGCTGACTGGACGAGGTCTGGCGCCAGACGGCTATCAGGCGCATTTACCCTAATTTGTACATTAGTGCAGTTATAAACTATATTATAGTCTGTAGTGTGCAAAAAAAATGAGCTTTATGAATGAATATTTGGTATTCGTAAATGTCTAGACTATCATTTCACAAACTCGGAGACACAATTCTCAAGGGGCTCGCTGACAGCTATGAAGGGTTAGCAATCATTCAAAAAATAAAGCAATTACGAAAAAAAATTAATAAACGTTATAATATGCAATGAGGGGATCCTAAGGTTATTTACTTTATTTTTTTGACTCTTTTGAGGCTCGAGACTAGGGTTCATATAAAAACGGATTTTTTAAAAACTGGTTTTTGAATTTTAACTTTTCATGAAACCGATTTCAATTATTTACATAAAATAAGACATACCTAATTATTATTTACAACTTAAAATAGAAGGTTTTTTATTTATAATAATTCAAAATTAAAAAAAATATAAGGTATACGGGTATTTCTTATGAAATTTCGAAATTTTAGATATTATTGAAATTTTTTTTTTATAAACTTAGAATTTTTTTTTACAGAAATCAAAATAGTTGCATTCAGAGATCTATTTAGGAGTATTGGTCTTCCATATTTTTGTATATTATCTATAAAAATGAGGTTTTAAAAAATAAATAAATGAGGGAATGATTTATTATTAACTTGAAATGAAATCTGACGAGCGCGATGAAAAATTTTTATATTTTACAAATTACTCCTTAAATTGTAACAGACTCGGTGTTCACGTGACAACTAAATTGCATATGTTTTTACTCTAGACGACGCCTGTTTTAAAGAAAATTTTACCAATGCAACGTGTTTAGGTTCTTGGAAATTCTTATGTCCGCGCTTACCCGCTGTCCGGGGCTACCCCATTTTCCCCTATATAAACTCGAAAAATTAAATAATACACTATTATAGAGGTTACCCGCTGTCCGGGGATACCCCACTTTCGCCTACCTGTTTTAAATTAAATACCATGAAATACAAGTTGTAAGAAATCAATAAAAATGTTAAAAGAACTGTAGAATACTGTATAAATCATTCCCTCATACAGCCGTCATTTCCTCATTCCTAAATGCAGTGAGGGAGTGACGGTGAGGGAATGAAGGATTTTAAATAAAACTACAAAACACCGGCACATAACCTCAAATTGCTTGCTACATTTCGAATATGGATTTTACTCCCAAAAACGCATAAAAACAAGAAATTATATACATATATACTGAAATGCTTAATTCATATATCGTCGGCGATACTGCAATACCGCGTAACTAAAAATTGCAATACTGCGTAAGTACAAAAATAGCAAAATCGTGTTTTTGTACCTAAATTATGTAGTTTTTTTTTCTGCATTTTTTGGTATATTTATTAAGTTAAAAAAAAATTCTTAACATAAAAAACGAATTTTTTCAATACTGCATAACTTGCGTTTCTTATTTAACTCAGTAACCTATGAATTCAAGCTTGATTTTATATTGTTTTAAACTACTGTCAACATTCTGTCATTATAATTAAAATATTTTTAGGAGATTATATTACAAAATGCATCATGAAATAAATAATAATATAATTAAAATTAATATAAAAGTAAAAACTCAAGATGTTTCTGGTGACGTGCAATCTCTAACTAATCAAGCTAATTTAGTCCCAGACGTTTCTTCAAATACATGTTGTACGCCTTAAACTTTTTTTGATAGTTGAATAACTAATTTATTCAAGTAATAATAGTTGATTAATTTTCCAGTGAGTTTAATACAGTTATCAGAAAAAACCGAAAATACATGGTTTCTTGAAAAAGACATGCATAACGACCCTACTTTAAATGATGACAATAAAAAGAGAAAACGTAAGGCTAATATGAGTATTTGGAAACGTGAAATTAATAAAAAGCAAAGGATGTTGGAACAAAATTATATTGGTTATAGCAAAACAAGAAAAATATGTTCAAGATTCACTAAAAGGAGAGGGAAAATTGGGTACAACGTGCGATTCTAAATTTTGTTAAAAATGTAAAACATTTAAGTGCTCAATTTTTACCAATGAAATAAGACAACATATATTTGATACATTTTGGAAAATGACATGGGAAGAAAAAAGAGTGTTACCTGCTGACTGTCATAACTTTTATGATAAGCTCAAGTTCAACTAACATAATAATAATAATTAATATAAAATTCAAAGTATATTACAAGTAACATAAGTATTGTTCACTATTAAAATTGTATTGTTCTAATGTTAATTTTATATATTTGTTATAGTTAAATACTATAATATAAACCAAAATAAAATTTATCTTTTTATAAATAAAGATATATTTTTAAACAATTTAGTATTTTATCTAAGAAACTTTTATTACTATAGCCTGAGATCCCATTTTAATGCTGTTTGAATCAATTTTTATATTCATATTTATTTCCTTAGATATTTGGATAGCACTTAAGTATTATTAACATTTATTCGAAATATTTTCTATTGTTAATTTTATTTTATTGATAGATTGAGCTTTCCGTACGATAAATAATCATAATCTGAGCTTATATATTTAATTTGAAAGAGATTAGTTCAATAGTTTTTTAAATATTATGTTTTGTCGTTCTCCTGTAAAATTGTATTTTTAGCAGTTACGCGGTATTGACAAATGTACTTACGCGGTATTGCAATTTTTAGTTACGCGGTATTGCAGTATCGCCGACGATATGTAACGTGAGGGAATGATTGCTATAAATGTAACTCTTAACAATTTTTTACATATTATTTTTTTGTACAAACTCTCCTGCGGTTGAGAAGAAATCGGGATTTTGAATCATTTGAGAGTGTTGCCAGGTACTAAAAACTTAAGGTTGCGTTCCTAAATATCGTTCGATACGTTCAGAAATCGATTATTTGTAATAGGGTGAAGGAATGATATTTTTTGCGGGACATATTTAAAATCGAATTACCGTTTTTATAAATTCGTCGTTATAAGGATAGAAGCTTTTATAGACAATAACAAACATCTTTCTAATATATTAGCATAATTTTGTTATTAAGAATATTGATATATTTGAGATAAGTAGGCATTTTACTAATGTTTTTGTAGTAAGGGACAAGGTGAGGGAATGACTTTCACGGTAACAAAGTAGTCATATCTTTTTTTTTAGAGGTAATACGTTTTCTTTTCAAATAATAGTGTTGTAGACAGCGAGTATTGAAATAAAAAAAAGACTGATGTAGTTAATGCATATGACTCGGAACTAATGACTCGGGAATCAAATTTCGAAATTTGGTGAGAAATACCCATACATTAGTTGAGCAAAATTTTTTTTTTTTAGCCCAGGGCTAGAATTTGTAGCTCATAAAAAATAAAATTTATCAAAAAAAATTTTTTTACTCAACATCTTGAGGTGGCCCACTGATTTCTTAAATTAAATTCAAGTTAAAAATCTTTTGAAACAAAAAAAAAATTTGGCTTGTAATCTTCAAATTTATCTAAAAATGAACAAATTTGATCGTTTCTAACTCAAAATTCACTTTAATGCCTAAGAAAAGTATGTTTATTGTTTAGGAATTTTTTTGAAAACTGTAATAATGGCGATAGAAAATTTTTTTAAGTTAATAATTGTTAATGTGCAAGAAAGAGGACACTTTGCAGCTTCTGAAACACTTTTTTTTGTTTCATAAAAATTTTAACTTGAATTTAATTTAAAAAATCAGTGGGCCAAGATGTAGAGTAAAAAATTTTTTTTCAAAAATTTTTATTTTTTATATGCTACAAATTCTAGCCCCTGGCTAAGAAAAAAAAATTTTTGCACCACTCTAATATACCATACATATACCGGGTGTTTTATTTAAAGTGCCACGATAGTTAAATTTATCATATAATCAAATATTATACATAGTGTTTGATAAAAAGAATTTAATAATATTTAAACGACCGCCGTGAATCACATCTATCTTTACTAGCAATAATTATTTTGGAATTTAATAAATACTTACTAATTTAAATACAGTCGAACCTCCATAAGTCGAACCTCGATAAGCCGAATTTTTTATAACTCAAACCTGTTTCCCTAGAACTTGCCTATTTGAACGTTAATATTTTTATATCGATAACTCGAATTTTTGATAATTTAAATTATTTTTAGTTTCCCTTCAACTTCGACTTATCGAGGTTCGACTGTAGATAGTGAAATTAAACTATTATTTCTTGTCGGTTGTTAAAAATACTTTTTTGTGATCGAGTACTGGATGACTATTAATTCTCTTGATTTTTTGTGATCGGGTTTTGGGATAACCTAGTTATTATATTGAAATATAAAATTTATAAATTATTGATGATTACTTAAAATGTTATTAATTTATATATGTAGGTATCTAAAAATCCTGTGAAAACCGTGAATGTCTTAAAAATATTTTTATTTGTAAATTCATTTACATTCCGATCTCTTCAATGTATCTATTCTCACATTAGACACGTTAAAATATTTCTATAATCCTGATTATTTAATAATAATAATAATTATTATTATTTAATAATTATTTAATAACTAACTGATTGTGAGATGAATTCATAAAACTTCAGTATCATTGTTTTAATTTCAATACAAGTCACACTTGGTTTTGCAACAATGCTTTTAAACTGGTAAATATGAATTTTTCTAAGCAAACATAAATCTAAAACAAAATAAAAATCTATACAGCTATAATACAAGTGTTGCAAGGAGAATACTGGAAAATGTTATTTAATTCTCTTTCTTTATTACGAGTGAATAAAACGTTAAAACGTAGGTAACTCTTAGAGATGTCAGGTTTGTTAAGCATAATGTATTTTACGCACATATTAACCCGAATTTGTATTTATTTAGCACAATACAATTCTAAATTCGTCTAATTACTGTTGGGTAGAGTATACGAAAAGCGTACGTCCTTGTGGTAAGTTGTAATTGTTAGGGAAGTTCTAACTCTCTATGAATTCTAACTGGACCATAATAGATGTTTGCTTTACCATTTCGAAGCTTAAGTCCTTTAATCCTTTTATAGGAATTTATAGTTATTAAGTTTATATTTTTCTGTCCAAAAGTTCTCATTGTAAACGTAATTATTTTAAATTATGTACCGACTCTGTATACTACTCGGCTCTCATTTTAAAACCCAGTGTCGGCCAATCTTTCAAAAATTGTTTTTGTTATTTTCGCGTATAATAGGATCTATTACGCACAACATCGACTTTTTTTTATTTAAATACATAGAAAAACCGATTTAGTAAACTGAGTAATCGAACAGTAAAATTTACTAAATCGGTGGGTTTACTTAATCAATTAGAAGTTAAATCTAAGCAGGAACAAAGTAATTTTGTGATTGAAGATTGTTTAACTGATTTTATATGAGGTGAAATAAGATGTCGTTCGTGATCACGCGCCAAACTCAATTCAATATCATCAGCTAGTTGAGCATGGTAGCGAAAAAGCAGATGATTTGGTGATACAGCGTCTTTGAATTTTGGTGGGCAATTGTTTAATTACTTCGTCATATTTTTTTATATCTGAAAAGTATCTGGTTACTCCATGTCAAGACTGTACCTCATCAGAGGCAGACTCGTGGCGCTCTAAATTATCATCTTCCGCAATGAATGAATTGATATCCCGATACTGAATATTGATATTGGCATTTTGTAATTGCTCACTAACAACATTCCAAACTGCAGTAGTTTCTTCTAAATCTGTGTTATTATCATTTGTTACGGGACATTCTTTATGTTTAAATTCAGTCTTGCCAAAACAGTTGACTACAGTTGTAGTCTTAATTTCGCGCACGGCCTTCAACATATATTGGTATGCAAGATACAAGTGTACAGCTTTTGGGTTGTAAACGCCAGTTTGCTCAAGATAAAATAAAAGAAATTCAAGAAAGTGTACGAGGTGTTTTTAAAAAATAACGGAAATTTTTGTTTTTAAAAAAATATATTTATTTATTCCTTTATATTAATGTTGTCGCTTTGAAAATAGTCCCTATTAGATATTATGCACTTGTGCCAGCGCTTCTTGCAAACCTCGAAACATTTTTCAAACTCGATCTTTGGGATAGCCCTTAGTTCTTTTAGCGATGCGCTTTTGATGTCATCTATGCCTATAAAACGATGGCCCTTTAAAGTTCTCTTTATTTTATGAAATAGGAAAAAGTCACACAAAGTCATGTCTGGCGAATATGGAAGCTGGGGCATCGTTACAGTATTGTTTTTGACCAAAAATTCAAGAACAAGCAATGCAGTGTGAGCAGGTGCATTATCGTGGTGCAAAAGCCATGATTTTTTTTCCATAAATCCGGACATTTTTTTCGGATTGCTTCACGCAAACGGCGTAGAACTTGTAGGCAGTACTCCTTATTGACTGTTTGACCTTGTGGCAAGAATTCATGATGCATTGTGCCATTATAATCGAAGAACACAGTGAGCATAACCTTTACGTTCGACCGCACTTGTCGAGTCTTTTTCGGTCTTGGTGAGCCAGAATGCCTCACTGGGAGGATTAAGCCTTAGTTTTGCCGTCATATCCGTAAACCCATGTTTCGTCACCTGTTATACACGTTTGAGTAATTCTGAATTGTCGTTGACTTCATTTAGTAACTCCTGAGCAACTTCCATTCGCCGCAGTTTTTGTTCAATATTCAACAATTTTGGAACAAATTTTGCTGCCACGCGTTTCATATCAAAAACATCATGCTCAAACTAGCTCGGATTAGATCACGACAATGGAATTTTTGAATGATAGTCATGTTTTCCAAAGAATTAAGTACTGACCTATCTCTTATTTATCAAAACTAAACATTTGTTAATCTTAATTTATTGGGAAACATAATATTCGAAAAATAAAATAAATTACTACACTTTCTTTTAAGTGTATATAGCGACGATGCTGTGTTGTTATTTACTGCAAAATTAAAATGCATTTTTTTCGAAATTGTTTACGTATAGAACGTATTGCATATAAATTTTTGTTGTTTATATTGGTGTCAGATATCACCCGGTTAAGTTTTAGTACCTATACGTCTGACAACCGGTATATCAGACAAATGGACCTCAAGCTCCATGAATGTAACTCACGGTCCAAAGCTTAAATAAGAATAAATTTAAATTTAAATGAGTTGTTTATAATTTTATGCGATTTGCAGGTTTTTAAATTAAACTGGATGAATTCTGTTGATATATTACTTTGATACTATCACCATATAGGAACTACTTGTAGTCGAAATAATACAATATAATGAAATAAAGAGTTCTTTTTGATAGTAATAGAAATAAAATTGAGACAGCTCTAGCTGTACCGGTGCTGAACAAGAAAAACTCTGTTGCTTCAAAAAATATACAACACAGTGTGCGAATGATTATTTAGTTTTTTTTTAAATAAAATTTACAATTTAATCAAACATAAATATTATTTAAAACTGTAAAAATATTGTTACAAGGACGAATTTCAATATCAGTCTATTTGATAACAATTAAAGTTTATTTTTCATATATTTCGTCAAACATAGGTACCTATATTTATAAAGTCACACAGAACACTCTAAATCTTTCAATAAATAACGGTATCGGTCAAAACACTTAATGTAGTAGCCACTACAACGTTTCCTTTGAAAGCTTCTGAGGACAATATCAAAAAGAAAACTATTTTTGTTTGTATATTTTACATTTTTTTATTGTCGGCATGATTAGAAAAATTCGGGAATGGTGAGAAATATATAGAATATGAATTATGTATTTTAATAATGTTTTTAAAGATCACTTTTATTAAATAAATTGGATTAAAAATTTATTACGAACGTCTTTCATATTCTATAATTACCACGAATAAAAGAACCCGCAATCGATATGAAGCGATCGTTTTCAATCGTTTTGGATTTGCTGGACCGGTCATAACAGCTTTCCACATGGGACAAAAGAACTTTTAGAATTTATAGAATATTTTATGTCTGCTTTCGCTAGTAAGCTGAATATTTAAAAAAAATGATTCTTTTTTTTTCAAAGTAATAACATCCTAAAAACAATTCTCTTTGTCGATTTCTAAATCTATTTTTATTTTATACCGACTAATATTAAAATTTAGATTTTTACTACTATACAAATTAAAATACCGAAAAAATGCAATACGCTGCATTCAATTGAGGTAAATAATTTTTGTTTTACAAAGTATGTCAGAAGAAGAGTTTAATATTAAAGCAACGATTTATCATTTTTTTATAAAGCAAAGCAAATTTCGTATAATAATTGTAAACAAAAAAAAAGCTTTTCTATTATGCGAAACATAAATTGCCTTGTCAAGATGTAATTAGTTGATAATTATTTTAAATTGATATTCTTAGAGAAGATTAATATAATGCAATATTTAATTAAAAATTGTTTTCATTTTGTATCAAAATGTAAATAGCCAACAATATTAAAGTTGTTCTCCAGAGACAGCAAAAATAAATTTGTTGAATCGGAAACCTTATGAAAAACATATAACCAACAAAATATCTGCCGTTTGATTTCCGTGTGTAATTGAAAAATACTTTAGTTATATTTTGAAAAGTTTAGGCAACAATAAATGTAATTTTCATCGTAGACGTCACACCGCTGTTATGCTTTATGCTTTTTACATTTCGTTTTTCGCTAATAATATACGAGGTGGAGTGTTTATTAAACAACTCGACAATTTCTTTTTAAATTTGTTATGTTAAATGTAGGACTACGATACTCTCTCTTATTTTATGAACTTTTCTTTTATGTTTTGATCTAATTCGGTAGAAGAAGAAACCCAAAGATAATGAAAAAAACAATTTATATATTGCTATTGTACAATAGTAAACAATTAATTTAGATATAGGCCGCTTTATTGCTATTGTTACAATTTGTTTGAAAATTTAAAACAGGTTTTTTTAAATTATTTATATGATAGGTATTGACCGTCTCTATTTGAGATGTCGATGTCAACTCCTGTCCAACGGATCTTATGCAATACTACACGGAGAAAAAAATATTGTAAAAATGACCATACGTATCGCTATTTTAGCTATACGTAGTATAGTCATCTTTTACAGGGATAAGCCGTATAGCTAATTTAGCTATACAGAGTTTCCTTATTGCGGATTGTCAAAGTAACGATACGTATTATTATTTTAGACATTTAAACGATTCTTGTCATGGTGATTTAAAGGTTATTTACGGAGAACAAAATATCGTCAAAATGACCATACGTATATCTATTTTAGCTATACAAATCCTCAAATTGACTGTACAGTTACCTACACGAAGTAAACTGCACACGTTCACGAGGGTTCTTCGTTGAACGTTTGAATCAAATAAATGGATCCTTATTATAAGTATAAAAGTCCGGTCAAATTAGACATTAAAATAGTGGTCAAATAACAAAAATTCCGACAGAGCTAAATTTTAGTTGAGACCTTGGGTACACCATTAGAAATAAAGTGTCATAAGTCCCCATCGATCCCATGTGTGTTAAAAAAGTTATTCAGGGTCAAAGGTCAAAATTGGAAGTTTTTTGGATTTTTTTTGAAGGTTTATTAAAAAAGTAGCTTAGACAAAAATTATATAGATCTTAAAATTATCTACAAAAATGATCCTTATACTTTTTTTTTCTAAGAATCACCATTCGTGAGATATCACGATACTAACTAAAGGAAAAAATTAGGGGTCAAAAAAATTTCCTAAATCTTTTGGTGATTTTTGACAGGCTGTATTGCTTAAGATTGCGTGATAACGGTGGCTCCTAAAAAGTTTTGACTAAAAGATCTGAAAACTAAAATCGTGGAGCTTTAAAAAGCTTTTTTTTAATTTTAGATACGACCATTTTTCACTAAAATACAGCCTGTCAAAAATCACTAAAAGATTTAAAAAATTTCTTGACCCTTTACTTTAGTCTTTGGTGTACAATCGCGATATCTAACAAATGGTGATTCTTAGAAAAAAAAGTATAAGGACCATTTTTGTAGATAATTTTAAGATTTATAATTTTTGTCTGAACTACTTTTTTCATAAAACTTACCGTTTTCAAAAAAAATCCAAAAAACTTAAAATTTTGACCTTTGACCCCGAATAACTTTTTTAGCACACATGGGATCGATAGGGACTTTTCACACTTTATTTCTAATAGTGTACCCAAGGTCTCAACCAAAATTTAGCTCTGTCGGAATTTTTGTTATTTGAAATGTCTATTTTGACCGGACTATAATATGTAGCGCTGTTTTGATGTTACTTTGAACTGTCAAATTAATTTATAAATGTCATTAAATTAGCAAATCGAATCGTTGTTCTGGCAATACGTCAATTGAGTATACATTAGATAGTTATTTTGGCGATATTTTTTTCTCCGTGTAGCAACATAAAAATAAATCAGTAGGTATAGCGCCAAATTCAAAATGCCCTCAATCTTAAAAAACACACTGTATTTATAAATTTTTTAAATTACTTGTTTTTGACACTGTTGTTATTATTGATATTAAAATACAAATAAACTAATTTTGTTGTCATTTGATCTTCTTTAGAATTAAAATAGATCAACTGTGCTACCGTAAATATAGATGTTTATCGATAAGTAGATAAAGTAATGGGTTTACGTTGTGTGCAGCAGCAATACAAGTGCGGTCTATTAATTATTCATAAATAGTAAATTTACATGTAATTACTATTTGCAGAATACTGACCCTCGCACAAATATTGTTTCCTTCGGTTGTTTGTTTAATTATACTTCAAAGGTTGTTTTACATAAACATGTACATATATTAACCATTATATATGTATGAGAACTTTATCAAAGCATCCTTTAATATAGTTCCATCAATATGTATCGCTTTGATATACTCCATTTTGTCTTAGAGAGGAAAAGATGTGAGATCGATAACACTAACACGACATTACATCTTCCTGTTTAAGAATATCTCAACTAAACACGTTCTGTAATGATGATTTCGATATTAACAGGAGGAAGTGTCTATTATTCGATCGTGTAATTAATTACGCCTATTAATAGCAAGAAATTGAAAAGCAAGTTAGTTCCCATGAAATTTCAGTTTGAATTTGTGAGTTTGAACACATTTAGGAAGTTCCTTTCTTTTAAGGTAATTCCATTTGCACTGCAATTAAAGTTCTATTTCGAAGAGTTTTTCTTTCTAATTGCTAAAATGGAAAACCTCCGCTTTGTTCAAGATTGTTAAATATTGACTTTTCTTATATTGCATAAAACTAAATTAAACTTCAATTAATACAAATGTTATATATATGTACGTATATTCATTAACCTAACGAGATCATATAAATTATTTTTAAAAGCATTTATTTAATTTGTAAAACAAACACTGTGATTTTCTTTAACATACAGTAAAACCTCAATTATCCGGACCTCAGTTATACGGATTCGCGATTATCCGGATTGTCAACCGCGTTCGGACTTGTTGCAAAAATTAAACCTCGGTATTTCTTACTAAATGTTTCATTTTGTATTTGGCACTTAACAGTGTTTTTTTGCTTTGTTGATTTTAAGATAATGTGCGACTGTTTTATTTAGTGATTAATATTTGTTGCGTTTTTTGTAAACATATATCTAACGATTTGACCAACTTTTTTCCCGCTAAAACGGGTCGCTTTGTAATCATGCTTAAAACCGAGTGTGCGCATTCGAGCTCAAAGTGGCACATTCCGATCTCGGGAAAATGTGTCACTTTTCGCTCGATTGCGCACATCCTCGTATTTATCTGATTTGCCTATATTGTTATTTTATTCTTCAATTAAAAAAATTAAATTAGATCTATTTTTTGTTTGAAAAAGGTTAGATATTTTGTTCCTTTTGATAAGTTATCATGGTGCTCTTCCGCACGCCTAATTGTAGCGAGCTTGATAAAAATATTTGGAATGTTTACTAATTCGCATTTTTTAATAATTAAAATTGTCAAATTTTCTGAATTGGGCCACTAAAAATCAACTAGTTGATTTTTATATCATCTTTTGTTGAAGGTTTATATGTCAAAAGTAATGTCTCCAATAACAAAAATAAAAGAGAAAAGAACACGGAAGACATTAAAAACGTAATAGAACAAAATAAAAGTTTAAAAGTCCTAAGAAAGAAAAATATGATAGGGAAGAAAGAGATACATAAGGTCAAAAAAGCGGATGGCAATATAACAACAAATAAAGAAGAAATAATAAAAACAATCGAGACCTTCTACAAGGAATTATACTCCACAGAAGATAAAAGAGCAGACACAAATATTCCTAGAATCTTAAACCAAGGATCGGAAGAAATCCCGGAAATAACAGATCAAGAGATTATATCAGCCTCGAATGACATGAAGAAAAACAAAGCTCCTGGCGAAGATGGTCTCATGATTGAAGCTATCAAAAAAGGGGGAAGTAATATTATTAAAGCCCTCAAAATTATATTTAATAAATGTTTATTGGAAGGAACAACTCCCAGGAAATGGGAAAATGCAGAAATTGTCATTGTACACAAAAAAGGAGACAATACGGACTTAAAGAACTATAGACCGATTAGTCTTCTTAGCCATATATATAAACTCTACACAAAAATTCTAACAAAACGCTTGACAAACAAACTTGAATTTTATCTTTCGAAGGAACAAGCAGGTTTTAGAACAGGGTACGGGACAAACGACCATCTTCTCACAATAAAAGTTCTCATTGAAAGATGTATTGAGTACAATAAACCACTTATGCTTATATTTGTAGATTTCGAAAAAGCGTTCGACACGGTAGACCAACATAAACTATTGAAAACACTCGCGGAATGTCGCATTGACCATCGATACTCTACAACAATTAAGCACATATATGAAACCGCAACAGCAAAGGTCAAAATAACGGATAACCAATACACAAACAAATTTAAAATTGAAAAGGGACAGAGACAGGGTGATGCGATTTCCCCTAAGCTATTTGTAACATTATTGCAAAGTGTATTACATAAAATAAACTGGAAAAATATGGGAATAAACATCGATGGGGAAAAGTTAAATCATCTCTGCTTTGTCGATGACATAGTTTTAATAAATGGCAATATGCAAGAGGCACAGCTTGCATTACAAAGGTTACACGACGAAGCAAAAAAGGTTGGTTTGAAAATAAATATACCGAAAACCCAGTATATGACAAACCTGGTCCTAAATGATTTTGTCAAAATAAATAACAAATCCATAGACCAAACACATGTATATAAATATTTAGGACATGAGATACACATTGGAAGAGATAACCAGACACACGAAATTGAGCGCAGAATGGGTTTGACTTGGGCAGCATTTGGCAAGTTAAAACAAGTATTGAAGTCCGACCTCCCAATATGTTTGAAAAGAAAGGTTCATGACCAATGCGTGCTCCCTGTTTTGACGTATGGAGCGGAGACGCTAACATTGACAAAGAAAAATATCAACAAAATACAAGTAATGCAGCGTGAGATGGAGAGATCAATGTTAGGAATCACTCTTAGAGATAGAATACCAAATAAAAACATCAGGCAAACAACAGGAGTACGGGATGCTGTAAAAACCATTCTGCATCAAAAATAGAATTGGGCGGGACATGTCGCAAGGATGAGAGATGGCCGGTGGACAAAAAGGATCGTAGAATGGCGACCAAGACACGAGGCTTATAGAAACAGAGGAAGACCACCGACACGTTGGAGCGACGACATAAAAAGAACAACAGGAAACTGGATAAAAGTTGCTCAAGATCGGAAGGTTTGGGAAAATTTGAGAGAGGCTTTCGTTCAGCAGTGGACAATATGAGCTTGTGATGATGATGATGATGAATGTCTCCAAATATTTTTGGGTAATTTTCATTTTTCTGAAAATTATAAACAAATTACCCGGGAAATATTTTTTTTATATAATCATGTATAACTTTATATAGTTTTATATAATTATATATGGTTTTATATTAATATATATATAATTATGTATAAATTTATATAATTATATAAAACTATATAAAATTTTATAAAGTAGCTTATTCCGAGAAAAAAGTATTTTATATAATCATATGTAATTATATATATTATATATTTTTGATATAATTATATAAAATTATATTAGATTGCTTATATGGTTTTATATAATTTTATAAAATCATATATAAAAAAATATATTTTGAATATTTTCGATATAATTGTTATTATTTGCTTTTTTCTTTAAAATTATTTATCATTATACTAACTTATGGACAAATTTATAAATTAAATAATTTAATAAGTTTAGGACATATTAATCATAATGTTAACGTCCAATATCTTTTAATAATATTTAGAGTTATTAGGAATTGGACAACAATAAAATAATTGTTTTATTGTTGTCCAAGAGTTAACTCTTGTTAAATGTTTTAAACTCGGTTTTAAGCTCGATTCACAATAATTTAGGTCAAGAAATTAGACGACAAATGACTTATATCATTTTAATCGTTCCCTTTCACTCGCCCCAACGAAATTGTCGTATCTTTTCGCTCCCTTCCACCCATTGCTATTCAAAACAGGAAGTATGGTCACATTATATATAGCTATAATTTGTTTTTTTTATACATTTAATTAACCGAATTTTCGATTGTCCGAATGAGCTGCAAAAATAATTAGTCCGGATAACCGAATTTCCACTGTACTTTAATTAAAATTATCAAATATTAATTTTTTTTGTCTTATGTTTTTTTATGTTTTATATTTAGGCACACACCGTATTTCCGCTTACTTGAATTATTAAATACAAATAATTTATTTAAGTACTTTTTAATTTAGTTTCTTGAGTTTAAAGGATGTTAAATGATTTTATCTGAAATTTTTTTGCACAGATACAGAGTGTTTGCACTTAAAATACTATTCTATAAAATTAAATTTTTTATTTCTTTCTTTCCAAATTGAAGAAAACAAATTTTCCGAGCTTGCTTAAAGTGCTGAAGTAACGCCATTTACAACTGAAAGTGGTCTATTATCTTAAGAGCACGTTTACGACCCAAGTCCTATTATCATTAAGTTTTTGATGTGTTCGACGGCATATTAAGCTGCTACTGACAGGTATTTGAGCCAAAAATTAATACACCTTTTATTGAGAATTTTAGGCACATAGAAAAACGCGCGGATTCATAATCACTAAAAACGTCTAAAAGAGGCTTTAGAGATATTTAGATCGAAAATTAATCGTTTCTTTTTCCCTTCTTCCTATAAGAATTCTTTTTATGTGTGATTTGGTGAGAACGAATAAAAGGCAAAGTTTCGCAATTTAAGAAAGAACTGAAATTAAAATAGTTTGTAAAAATAAATAACACGAAGCATTTGAGTTTATTTGCAAACTGACACCCGGTTGGCATTAAATAAATCCTTCGTAGCTTGAAACTTTAATAACTTTTAATCCGATATTTTTGTTGGTCTATTTCTAAGCTAAACAAACTTTTTATCTAAATACCTACTATACGAATATAAAATTTAAGATGTATATTTCATTGCGCGGTGGAAAGAAAATGGTTACAGTTTAGGATACAATACTAATGTGTCACAAATCAACTTTATAGAATTTTTAAAATCAACTTTTTAAAAACAAATAATTTTGTAAAAAAATTATGAAGTTTGATTGTGATGTGAATATATGTAAATTAAACTTTAAGATACAATAAATATCGAGAAAAGCTCCCTAATCGCACTTCTCTTATATTGTACCTACATTTATTCTTTTTTTTCGATTTATAATAATCGCGAGATTCAATAATTTATATCTTAAATTGCATATATTTATATAATTTCTAAAAATAACTTTTAAATACCATGTAATTATCAAAATTGTTGTTTTAATTTAAATTAAAGTCAAAATATAAATAAAGTAAAATATATTTGTTTAGCTTTTCGTTTGTGACCCGCTAGAGGATTGTGTTTTTTCCCGTGTTAAAAATAAGATACTGAGACTTTGACAATATATTTTCATCTCATTGCCTATCGCAGATTCAGTAGACAGTTTGCTATACTTTTTTTTGACATAATATACTCAGTGACATAGAAATCGCTACACCAAGAAAGACTAAGAAATTTTGGATCAAATTTGGCAAAAACATTTAAATACTCAAGAGTAATTATTTATTAAAATATGGTTGAATTTGAACAAGTGATAATGGTATATCTGAAAATATTGTTGTTTTTTCTTACATTTTTATCAGATGTATTTTTTGTGGGTTTTCCTTATTTTTGATATCGTTTTGTTTATTTTTCTTTTCTTTGATTAATTTTGCGTATGCAATTATATCTAGAATAAGGCTGTGTGACAATTACTTTAGTTTAGCAAAGAAAAAATCTGGATTGTTAGCTTACGTAAAGTTGCTTTTTCGTTTTAAAAAAATCGCCAATCGTCTCAGCCGAAATCAATTCATGATTATGCAATACTACCGGGTTTGGAAAAGCAACAACATCGTAGAAGATGATTCTGAAGCTAAACATAAACTAATGAGGTACAGAAGCGCTACCTTCGCCTGATAGCATTAAAAGCCCGATTCTCTAGTACCATCAGAAATTGGGACGTAATGTGCTTTGGAGGCAAGATGTACAGTATGCTAAGTATACAGGGTGGGAAAAAAATTCGTGGAATTTTGTTTTAATGGTTTTTATTCTTGTTATAGTGTTTTTATGTCAATAAAAATAATTTTATTGAATTCATTATATAATTTTAGACTAAAAAAAAATTAGTTAGTTGTTTATTTTTTGTTCTGTTGACGTTATGACTCGTGAACGTGAATCTATCACAGTTGTAGATTTTTTACAAGGGAGGAATGAAGACGGCTGACATTATTTGTATGACTGGTTTCAAGAAGGACTTTTCAGTGTGGTTCATCCTGAAGCAAAAAGTCTCAGGAAGACGGTACGCTACGGTAGAACAGATGAAAGTGGCGTTGACGCATGCCTAGCATAAAATTACAATAGAACAATGTGCGACCTTTGTCGGAAATTATTAAAAGCGCTGCATAAATGCATTAAGGCCAAAGGAAAGAATTTTGAACATTTTTGTAAATATTTTCATTTGAATTTATTGTTATTGAACTAATAAAAGTTATTATTCGTTTAGTTGCATAAATTCATTTATTTATACAGTACCACTATTCTGTTAAAATATTATTAAAAATTCCGGTGACTTTATCCCCACCGTGTACATCTAATGGTTAAGCATTTAAACCATCGCACGATAACGTACATGCTTTTGCCTAGGTGGTGCATATTTTATACCAGTGCCCCAATAGATGCAAAACATTCAGAGTACACTTTATTTGTCAGCAACCCTCAAATAGTTAAAGCATGTTCGTTAAAAGCCATTTCTTAAATATTAACAAAGGTTATTAAATTTAAATAAATTCTTTTATCAATGTAGTAACTTACAAATTTTAGTTTAAAGTAAGTAAATGGTCATGAAATATATTCTTTTTGAGAACGAATTGTAACTCAAATTTTTGTTTGTCTACATCTAACCCAGACTTGCGATAATTTTATGCCAAACTTTTGCATAAACTAACGAAGATGCTGAATGCAAAACCACATTTTACGTTTTTGTTAGACACGTTGATTTATACTTTCTTTGAAATTGTAATTTCTAGTTTTTAAAATATTGCATTATTAATTAAATAGCCACGACCAAATATATGTTTTTTTTTAAATGCATTAGGTATGTGTTTTTCTTTGCTTTGTATTAAATTATGTTTTTGCTTTTGTTTAGTTTGTATAAGTTATCGATTTTTGTGATAAAAAATAAGGTTTACTAGACAAATTAATAGATTGAGTGCTCTCACATTATTGATGACCAAAATTAAAATATTAATAGGGTGTGGTGGAATTTACAAGTCCCTAGCAGATTTAGTTAATTTGTAACAATCTCGAGAGAATTCAGTTCATAGCTTAACTCTTCAAATACTCTACTGGGAAATAAATTTACTGCAGTAAACAACATTTAGCTTTTCTCAAGTGACATCATTAGAAAACAACAACTTATTGTAAGTAAAACTTATTTTTACTTACCTACCATCGATTTCTTCATTTTTATATATTATCGTCATATTTACACACTGTTAGAAATATTTATATTTCCTTGCACGAAATTTTAATCGTGTAATTTGGCAAGTTCTTAAAAGTTTACTTGTACTAAAACGGCAGTAATTTATTTTATTAACTGCTTTCGTGTTCATTTTATATTTTAAAGGAAAATTTATCTTTATACTTCTATTTCATTACTTTAAAGATTGAAACGTATGCACTTAATGGTACAATGCCGTAACAGCGTAAAGTTGTAGGATTTCTTCCCAAAGCCGCGACAAACTTTCAAAGGAAAACTAATATGATTACTTTCTAACATTAACGATAAAAAAACGGGTAATTATTTCGATGAAATAATTAATTAACGATTAGTCCTTGTTGGAAACTTGGTAATGTGAGAAATCCTATAATTTAGGAAAGATTATTTAATTTTGGTTGAAACTAGTTTTGAGGATTACGTAACGGGTGCGATAGGGTTAAGAGGATTATGAGTATTCATGTGTTTTCAAATGTATTATTATGTAATACATCTTATATTTTACAGATAGGCATAAGTATTTATGAATGAAACTGCTTTAAGTGTAATCTAACCCAAACATAGCATACGGATTAAAAGATAAAGATTTGCGTATTAACGTTGTGCAAAAAAATTATTTTTAGTAGTGTTTATAAATGGCATATAAAACAGTGAACAACAGTAGGTCAGTTAATAAGCTACAAAAAAACAAATAATACTAAAAAACTCAAAAAAGTAATGAAAAAGCAATAAAAACAACAAGACTAAAGAAAAAAAACAAATTAGTTTTTTTAATTTGTTAATAACTACGTTTATTTCTAGCATTTTTATTACTTGCTGGTTTATAAAGCTTAATTTTAAATGTAACAACAATACCTACATGTTAATTATTAAAAAATTGTGTTTAGTTTTATATTAAAATTTTCACTAATATTAAATGAAATTGTAACTAACAATACGAACTTACAAAACGTATATTAAAATATGTTGAAATTTTGAATGCTTTGTAGATAAAATTTAAAAATATGGTTCATTATATTTCCATACAAAAGCTTTTTTTGCTTCTTGATACTCTATTTTAGATCTTAAAGATCAAATAAAATTTTGTAAAGTTTAACTACAATTTCCGGTTTATCAAATTTTTTTCTATGAGAAATAATAATAATTATGTTTTAAAATTATGTGATGCAGCAGTTCTTTCTAGTCCACGAGGGTTAGGTTCCTACAATGTTTCACCGCTAACAAAACTGAGAAATTATATACAGCCTGTCAGACGAAGAAACTGGTAGTTAATCTACTTATAAAAGACCTTAAACTGAACGATAACATACCACAAGTGTCCTTATGTGTAATATTTTTAAGTTATAGTATTGTAAACTTTAATTTATGTTAAATACTGTATTATTTAGAATATTACAAAAAATTTTGTTATATCAATGCCATTAAAACCATATGTAATTTTTTTTCCATAAAAAAACAACAATAAATATCGCATATCGAATATGTATTGAAATAGAAAACATAAGTTCGGATGCAATGTCTCAAAATTGAGACGTGAAATAAAGCTGTTTATTTTAATCACTTCACGGGTTTATAATAACAAAGTCCCGCATCATTTATTCCAAAATATGGTATCTAAACAATAAAATAAATGTGCAATAAACAATTTTAATCCAGGTACATTGTGAGACACAATATTCAAACCATGGAAATTACATAAGGAGCACGAGCTCAAATGGAAAAATTGACAGAGTCTGCCCACCCATATCATACAGAATACGTTTTCTTTTTTTTACTACTAGCGTTGTTATTTTTTCCTTTTGTACTGACGTGAAGTTAGTATTGGAAATATATGCAAATATTTACATCTTACTTGCATTTCAGAATAAACAAGTTCTAACCTAAAAATCTCACAAAAATTTTGAACAGTTGTATATCTAGATACATGATAGATATGATAGATATATGATATTGAGTTCATAAACTGCCGCCTTATATCCGTTCATTGTACGATACAAACGGAATAATAGTGCCTTCTTATTTCAGGAATCCATTTGTATACATGGAATTCGTGCTCTTTATGTAGTTTCCATGATTCAAACAATGAAAGCAATAAAGCACGTACCAAATGACCTCACTTTCCTTTAAAATCATATGCAAACGATGCTGTGTTGACATTTACTGAAAAATTACACTGCATTTTTTTTTAATTCTTTAGATTTAGAACATATTGCACAAAACTTTATTTATTTAGATTGGTGAGATATCATCCGGTTAAGTCTCAGTACCTATTTGTCTGACACCCTGTAAATAAGTTAATTTACGTTATTTCCACATAAAATGTCACTAAAAAAAATCTTTAATTTTCTTCATGTGTTTAAACGTTTTATTATTAAACAAACAACCACTGTTGTCAGGCGGACATGTTAATTTTGGACCAAATTTTGGACCGCGCAGAACCAAAACCACTGAAAGACAAAACCGCCGATAAGTATAAATTACTATATTTTGTAAAATTCGACAAGTTAAACAATTTTGTAAGCAAATTATGTTAAATTATGGTAAATGTAAAACAGTAGACTCGCGATAACGTGACCACGGGATAATGTGAAACTCCGGCTAACGTAAACACAAAAATTTTAATATTGCACCTGCTAACGTGAACAAGCTTGTATTCGATATTGTAAACAATTGATATTTTTGTTTTAAGAAAAGTTAAGATTAAACCCATTGGTAGTCATTAAAAGAAAAAATTAATTCACAGCTTATTTAACATAATGATTGATTTAGATTATGTTTTTTTTGTAGATGTCTATATGTAGGTATTAGAAAATCTATTTATTTTTTGTTACGTTTTTAAAAATATACCCAAAAATGTTTTGTTTATTAAATCTTTGTCTTTATTTGCATTGATTATTTACTGTCCTTAATGTGAACAATTTGCAAACAGAACAACCCCGGTTTTAAATAATTCACTTTATTGCAAGGTTATTGTATTTTATTTTTGTAAAACACATATTAAAAATGTTCGATTAAGATTTCATTTACATTAGCTATGCAAAAACGTCATTTCTGAGGTATGCCAAAAATAAAATGCTGCACAAAAATTTCAAATTCGCGATTACATAATATCTTAAATCGTGAAAGTTAAATTAGGTTGAATGTTTAGATAATTCTGTAGACATCCAAGTCATAAAATTATTTAAAGATCTGTGTGAATGGCTAAATTTAAAAACATCAGTAACGAGAATGACAAATGCCGGTTAGTCTTTTCTCAAATAGGTGATAAAAATTATTTTAAAATATAAGCAAAGATTAATGTAAACAATCATAAACAATTCGGATTAAATCAAAAATAATGAATATTCATTCAGGTTTAATAATCGGACACTAAGAATAAGGCCACTTTTATATACATGCAGGCTTTTATTGAACGCATTTGTCATTCAAAGAGATTGTAGCTGTTACGGACTGAGCGTCACGTTTTCAGATGTTGAATAATGTGTTAATAACTCAAATCCTAAAATACATTCCTAAACCTACGAACGTTTCGGAAGTACGTAAGTTCTCATATTCTTTGCTTATTGTTAGAAGCAAGCTTGAATTTTAATTGTTAAAATATTTAACGCCAACATAGTGCTTTTCAGCATGACTTAACTGACTTTTATTCATTTCATAAATCAAATCGTGAAACAAGTAACATTAAAAATTTATGTTCCTATCTCAAAATTCCCTAAAGCATTGTCTTACATAACTACCACTGGTAAAATAAAGCATGTAAAAATAAATGTAATTTCTATTAAAATAAACAAGAATGAACACCGAAGTTAAATTTGTTAAATGTCTTTAATTAATAGCCAAGTCCTCGGATTTGAATTAACGACCACTTAACAGTAGTTAATGGATTACAATTTTAGGATAAATCAGATATCAATTTAGCTCTGAATAGTAATTTAAATCTGTCAGTGTTATCTTTGCGAAAGATAAATTGAGCTGCTACAAAACAGAATTTATTTGTCCTACTCTTTAAAAGACTTTAATGTAAATAAATTGAATATTGCGGACCAGATACTCGATGTAGATTAAACAGAAAGTAAATCAATTTAAATAAAATAGGTTTTATTGTAAAATACAATTCGCCTTTTTCGATGTTACTTCACAGAATTAAGCAAGCACTTAATTTTAATGTAAGGCTGAATATTTGGTAATGGGGTTTTAAATGCAAAAAAGAACTAAGCTATAAATATATTTTTCAGTATACAAGCGGTCCTTTACTTTTGTACATTCTACTTCCATAGAATTCGTTATTTCGAACGTATTCCCCACTGTATTTATAAGTTAGATTTGAATCGAAACACATTGTAAAATCGCAATATATCTATAACATTACAATTTTTGTTTTTTTACATGGCTCACTTGATATACATTTCAACTTTTATATGTATTTAAGAAATCGGTTAAGAATAAAAGTCGAGGGTTGACTGTACTTTAAGGACATATCAGGTTTCTCATTTAAGCTGTGTTATAGCACTGCTTAATAGGAACTATATTTCTTATTGTTAACGTTGTTTATAGTAAAAATGAGATAAATGTTGATTCGAATTTATTTTTTGTTTTAAATTAAATAAACAGGCTATCCTATTTTAACTGGGTATTACTTCTATTGTCTTCGTATACAAAATATGAATTGGTGCTTTTTTAAATTCCTTTTTAAATCTACTTGAATCATTTCCTTGATCATTGATTAATATTGAATTTAATCGTTTTTAGGGTATTGTTTTTTTTTAATTGCATAAACATTAATAAATATAATATGTTAATAAACAAACTTTAACAATAAATAAAAAGCAAAAAAGTGATTTGAGCAAAGAAGGCGGATATAATAATTTAAATGGAAATATATTCAATAAAAATATCTACAGGGTGTTATCGAGTAAGCGTCAGAGTAAAAAAAGTTGGGGGCAATTAATAAAAAGATTTTTTAAAAAACTAAATATTGTTAAATAGAATAAGTTTTCATATATAACACATATCACTTTATTAATAAATGAAAGTAATGCATACATACACCGACGATAAAATAGCCGTCTACGTTTGACTATTTTGTAACCGCTCTTTACTAAACTAAATTCTTGTCTTGTAAATATAAAAGAAATCCAAACCAAAACTAAAGTTTATCTTTTATATTTCATGCAATGCCAAGTTTATTCCACAAGCAATAATGGGTTATTTATTTCAAAATTGGTAAATAATACCAAAAAGTCCAATGCATGTAATTTTTGTAAAACATACTTTATTTGTGCTCTGTTTATTTTAAAAAGAAATATCTTTTATGAGCAATGTGTTTTATTTGTGGTAAAATAATAAAAATTCTTTTATCGTTCAAGACCGTCGGATATGGTTATTAATTAGGCAGTGTAACGTTAAGGTAGGTCAAAAAATTTGAGGTTCTTAAAATATAAACTAAATTTTGATTTTGCTATAATTTAGTGAAACAAATTAATTTAGAAATATTGCACAATAGAAACTGTTTTAAAAAGCAATCAATCGCTTTGTTTTGGTGCTGATACTTAATTAAAAACACCCTGTATGCAACTAGCATTATAAAACAAATTTGTTAATATAGCTTATTAATACGGTATACCAAAGAATAAAAAACTAATGACTTAAACAAATTAACCACGTGAAATTTTTCACCAAAACACCAAAAAGAACATTTTTTTAAATAAGCAAATTATTAAAGAACTTTTCTCTACAATCAAAAAACTGTTTTTTGGTTTGGTCATAAGTTTCTCCATTTTTGTGACTAACCGTACACGGAGAAAAAAATATCGTTATAACAACTATCTAGCGTAACCTCAAAGGCACCTATTAATGATATCCTTATAATAACTATTCGTATACCTATTATAGCTATCCGTAGTATAGTTATTTTTCACAGGGATACGCCCTATTGCTAAATTAGCCAATCGAATCGTTGTTCTGACGAAATGTCACTTTGAATATCCGCAACAAGGAAACTCTGGATAGCTAAATTAGCTACACGGCGTATCCCTGTGAAAGATATACTACGTATAGCTAAAATAGCGACACGGATAGTCATTATAAGGATGTTTTTTCTCCGTGTACTTTAAAAATAATTGTCTAAATGTAGATACGATCTAAAACGTTCATTCAAAGTTTTTAATTAAAAAATAAGTGAGTTTTGTAAACTTATGCAAATTATAAATTGCATTAAACTATAGTTTGCTTCACACTACGTTTTGTATTTTGTGAACAAGAAACTAATTTGATAATTTATGTAGATTAATTAGATTAAAAAACTTTAATTCATTTATTTTTTTAATTTATTATTGAATGTGAAGGTTTGTAAACTTGTGGTAAATACAATATTTTATTTTTAAATAAAAAAGAAGTGTCCTTTATAATAATTTAAATTTTACTAAATACTGTAGCAAACGTGATACATTAATTCAAACACGCGCTCGAGAAAGATTTATCGTTTAAGACCTTTAGTGTGGATATAGTTAAAAATGAGAATAATTTTACTTTTCTAGAAGCACTGATACTGAGACACATATAAGTGCAGCCAACTTCCGTAATAAGCAGTTTAAGTCTAATTTTTATTTCGTTTAGTTCAGTGATCTCTACCCAGCTGGTTCTCTATGAAACTCAAGGTAATCTCTAACGTGCGGTAAAGATAAATTTGTAAATAAATAAACATTGTAAATAAATACAATTGTAAATCAATTAATTTAGTGCATTAAAACTGTAAGTACATTAGTTAGTAAATCAAATAATCATTTAGTAAATGTACTAATATTTAAGTTATTGGTGTAGGCAAATTTATTAATTCTTTTGTTAAATAAATCTTAATTGTTATTAAAATAAATGACCAACTGTTAATATTTGCAATCATAGTTCGAACCCTAGTAAAAACGTTATAATACTTTATTTCTGTGTGAGGTATAGAGAAAAATTTACAAAAACCTGTCTAAAGGATAAAAGGTAAGGCCTTTCTGAAGAAAAAAATTGGTTCCAAATCATTATGATTACAATTAATTAATTAATTATAATTAATTATACTTTTAAAATGATTTTCTATCTACAAGGAGATTTTAATACAGCAGGCCCTCAAAATAGAAAAGTTTTAGACTTTATCCGCTCGGCTCACAATTTAAAGTCTTGCTCACGCTTAATCTCAAGAAATGCCACATGTAGATACATCAACAATAAATAATGATTTTTAGCCACTGCGAAATAATAAGTAGCGTAACTAGCAAAAACTAACAATGCTGTGGGGAAAAAATACATTATCTCATTTGAATAATTATCAGATTTAATTATCTAAAAATTGCAGATGTTAAGAAGACCCAAAAATAAATTTTACCTGAGGACTCAGAATTTGTAGTTACCTGCGCCACTATAAACAATTACATCGCTGTGACTTGCAAATATACAAAGCGTGTCATATTTGATTTTCTCTTATATTCGTAAAAGTGGTTTAGCAGTATCTTTCTACAGAACAACGCCCCATTACCTACGATATTAATATCGTGGTATGTTCTTGAAATGAATATACTACTAGACTTGTCACCTATAGAACATGTTAAGATACACGTGACAGCTTCTTTAATATCCTCCAGGCAATTTTAATTGTCTAATTCGTAACAATTCCAGACAGTTTTCTTAATTTATTAAACTATTACTTTTTATTTTCAGATTTTCCTCTATGTTCAAAGTTGTAAAAGATTTGAAGCTTTTGAAATCATTTGCTATCGAGTCATGTTAAGAATGCCATGGATTGCAGTAAGGACCAACACCTCCATCCTAAGAGAATTGCATATAAATGGTAAAATACGACTACTGTCTATAATTTAATACTATTACAATTTTATGGCCAAGTCATGGTATAAAAAAAATTGATCGGTGGAGAAATTGGGATTGGCCAAGCCGGAGATACATAAATCAGATAAAAAATCGTACAAAATTACTTGAAATCGAGTTACGATTTTGATGATTACTGTTCATGCTATTAATTAATAAAGAGGTAGCGCCTCTTTGATCACAAGTTGGCCTAATTACGAATGAGTGAATAGAAAAATTACTGACTAGCGTCATTAGAAAGAGCATGAAAAATAAAATTGATTTGTGGAAAAAAGTTTGGAAACATTGGGAAAAACTCAAATAAAAATCGACCTATCAGAATTAGTTTCTAAAAGCCCAAATAAAAAAAAATTTATAAAAATTTTTCGGATCCTTTAGAACTTTTTTCATCAATATCTAGCTTAAATAATTGGTGACAATTAAAAAAACTCGTTAAAATTGCAATAAAAACTCATTCAACCGTTCAAGCGCAGCTCATTTTTCAAGTCGCTAAAACTCCATGTTCCAGGCATTTTTAGAAAAAAAATTATACACGTATAATCAGTTTTTCGCCCTCTACAATTTGAGTCCGGTTAGTAATTTTTTCGTTCGGTAGGCCAAAAATTGACCCAAGAGGCGCTGGCTCTTTGCAACTTCAATAATCAAATCAACTCATAAGGGTATTATGTATAAAGCAATAGACCAAAATTTAGACTGATAATTTAGTCCATTCAAAAGTTACATTATACCTTGCGTTTCTCAGAGGACGCAATTTTATTGTTGGGATGTGTAGGGAGGGTCACTGAAAGCTTAACTCCAAGTTTGTGGGGTTGCAACCCTTGTCCCGCGGCCGCCATATTAGAAAAGGGGTGCAAACTCCTTTTTTTGCTATATCTCAGAAACTATCAATCTCCCAGGAAATTTGTAAAGACATAATTTGTGGCAAATCGAATTGTCTACAATTTTGTTTATATAACTTTTTATCATTAAATGAAAATTAAAAAAGTTATTAACAAAAATAAGAGAAAATTTCTCAACAAATTTTCTTTTTTGCTCTATAACTTTTATTTTATTATTTTACAATAAAATGACCTCAAACCAATCTTGTAGATGGTCTTTTAACAAACATTTTTAGCTATAATTTTTTTTAATTTTATGCATTTATGGCGGTTTTCGAGCGCTCCAAATTAGACCGGATTTTTACTACTCGTAAGAATCCCGTGAAAACGAAACGTCAGCCTTACCTTTAGATAATTTTTTTTTTAATATAATGCTTTTGACATTTCTTGCAACAATCCTATGTTAATACTTATTTATTATTGATCCTTTTCTTACCAGAAAACTTCAGCTGTTTCGTCGTCCTCTATTTATTCTATCAGTTGTGCTACATGTTTCGACACGTATAGACGTGTTCAATATTGTGAATAGTATTTTCAATTTCATAGGTACAATTAAGAGTTTTGTGGGCAGAATTTTTAATTCAGTGATAAGCATTTTGACTTTCTTTAAAATGTGCATCATGAGTGATTGTTTCATTTGTAAAAAATTTTTGGGGACATTAAAGTAAGAACTGTGAAAGCTAAAGGAGTAAAAGCTTTGCTTGCTAGAGCAAAATCCAAAAACGATGTGGACAATGAACAATTTTTACAAACTGTTTCTGAAGTTATATAGCCCTTCAGGTTTTATATATGGAGATGTCATTGCTGAGAATTTGCTGTTTCTCCATGCTTTCTCAGGATGTGACACAACATCAGCAGCCTATAACATAGGCAAACTAAAATTCATAAAAATAATGGAGAAACATCTTGAGTTAGCTAGCGGTACAGCGCTATTTCTCAGTGACAAAGTCGATCCATCTTTACTCACTGTCATTGGCGAACGTTTTTTCGTAGCTTTATACGGTGGAAATAAAGAGGATACTCTGGACAACTGAGATGTAATGAGATATAAACGATTCGCCAAGACAGTGACCAAAATACATTCAGTCTATCATCGCTTCCTCCAACACAAGATGCAGCCCGTTTCCACAGTCTCCGAGTGTATCACCAGGTCCAGTCGTGGCTCGAAAACACTGTGATCCTGAAGATTGGGGCTGGAAAAAGCATGGAAACATTTTGATGCCAATCCAAACTTCCAAGCCTCCAGCACCCCCCGATCTAATGAAATTGATTTTCTGCAGATGCAAAGGAAATTGTGGAAGCATGTGCGGTTGCAGAAAAGCAGGTCTGAAATGCTCTGTAGTGTGCCTTAATTGTTCTGGAGAAACCTGCAGCAACGTGATGGAAATGTCTAAATTAATGGAAGAACATGAATTCGAAGATGAATTACCAACGATGACTCCAATTTCAACATCCGTCATTCCCCGAAACTTCATTTTTGATACTGAATTTGATCCTGAACCGCAGCCTGGACCATCCAAAAAAATTAGAAAAGAATAGCTGAAAATAACTATTAACATATATAATTATGCCCAACATTTTCTCGCCTAGAAGTTTTCCGTGGAATAGGCCTACTGGGGATACCACGTACGAAAAATGCGCCTCCAGACTCTACCTCATAGGTGGTGGGGAAAAGGGTCAATAATAAGAAAGTAATAACATAGGAATGTTTCAATAAATGTCAAACGCATTGTCTAAAAAAGTTTATATAAAAGTGAGGCTAACGTTTCGTTTTCACGCGATTGTTACGAGTAGTAAAAATCCGGTCTACTTTGAAGCGCTCGAAAACCGCCATAAATGCATAAAATTAAAAAATTATAGCTAAAAATGTTTGTTAAAAGACCATCTACAAGATTGGTATGAAGTCATTTTATTGTAAAATAATAAAATAAAAAGTTATACAGCAAAAAAGAGAATTTGTTGAGAAATTTTCTCTTATTTTTGTTAATAACTTTTTTAATCTTCATTTTATGGTAAAAAGTTATATAATCAAAATTGTAGACAATTCGATTTGCCACAAATTATGTCTTTACAAATTTCCTGGGAGATTGATAGTTTCTGAGATATAGCAAAAAAGGAGTTTGCACCCTTTTTCTAATATGGCGGCCGCGGGACAAGGGTTGCAACCCCACAAACTTGGAGTTAAGCTTCTAGTGACCCTCCCTACACATCCCAACAATAAAATTGCGTCCTCTGAGAAACGCAAGGTAAGGCCTAAAAATTGTAACATTTCAATGGACTAATTATTTTTGATATGGAACAGATAGTTCCAAACAATGAAGTTAAATTTATAGGGTGACGCGGCGTGGTAGTTCGGTGTGTCTATTGCAGCGCTAGACACATGAGTTCAAATACATCGTTCAAAGCGTTCAAACATAGACGTAGCTAAAGGGGGACTTGTTGCCCACCATGAAAAAATCGACAGTATTCGAATTACCGAAATTGAAAGCTTGCGGTCGCTACCACCTAGCCGACATTCCTCCCCCCTCCAGAAAAACTTCTGCCCCCAGGAAATCTTTTGCCTTTCCTAGAAAAACTTTGTAACTACGCTATTTTTACGCCACTCTCCCTTTGCTAAAACGCGATACTTGGGAAAAAGTAAAAACCGAGATAAATATTTGTCTAGAAATTATCGTGGTCTAGAAACCACGTAAAACAGTAAATTCTCTGCATCTTTAAAACACAACATAAAGTTCCAAGCAAGAAAATAAAAGAAAGCTAATGACTTACAATTATGAGAAAGAAAAAGAAATTAATTTAATTTTTGATCATAATATACATGTAGCTAAATTATATAAAAAAATAAAATATGAATCGTTTTGCTAATTAACTAAAATATAAAATTTCTTATCACAATTCTATTTTTCTAATCTTACATTTGTAGATTATATACTTTTCGAATTAAAATTTTTTTAAGTCCTATATAAATTTTTATAATTCTGCCAAGTAGGTAACCTGATGTATATATCTGGATATTTGTTATTTATTATATTTAGATACGCTTTAAGATTATGATTTTCCTTTATTGCTCCAGATAGAAGAGATTTAAAAATAGATTTGGGTCACATAAAAACATTATTGGAAAAGTTTTCGCTATACTTACCATTCTGTAATCTTCTACGATGCCAATAAGAAATGCAATCGCTTTGACCGTAACCTTACGAAAGATGAAATCTGACGTACTGACGAAGGATATACTGAAAATAACAAGATTAACTTCAGATTTGAAGATTTGCGATATTATAAAATTTGCAATAATTTGCATTACGGTTAACAGAGCTGAAGTTTATGATCAGATTATCTTGCAAATTGGAAACGTAAATTGAATAAATATGAAAAGCAGACTATGATGAATTTTAATGCAGGTCGTTGGAAATCATTTACCACTCACTTGTATGTAGATACTTCCATACATAAATGATTTTGAAACTAATGAAACATGAAGAATGAAAAAAAAATCGTCGATTTTAAAGGTTCTGCTTTTATTTATTAACAATTCCAGTAAATGAAAGTGGATTTACTAGAGAGCTAATGAAGCTTAAGAAGTTTTAGAGTTTTATTTGAAGTAAGCTTGTTAGGTTTTATATGTATTACTTGAGGTCAAAGTTCTCGTTTCTTTTTCAGAAATGCTCCAGTTGAATTTTTCTTAAAAAAATTTTGAGAAAAAATAATCAATTACATTCAAAACACCTAAATAATATTGTAGTAAAATATCTAATTGCATTTTATGAAAATGGGAATTTTAACTCGAAAGGGCAGCGTTTCCGTTAATATTCACACAAAAATTAAGTGAAATGCTCATGAAAAATGAATAAAAGGTGTAATATAATTGCATTTATTCTCTGCACCTTTTAGTTCAATGTAATTCGTAGAAGTTAGTTGAATTCTATAGTCCATTAAAGTTGGAACTTAATAATCTTACTTTAATAAAGATAATTGCTTTAAGAGAAGCTGGCAGGACAAAGATCGAGAAGATCTAATTACATTACATCTTAATTATGAAAATTACAGCGTTAGAAAGAATTACCCTCGATGTCAGATTTCTCTTTTATAATCTGGTCGAGTGTTACGGATAAAAAGTGCCCGTTTTTCTACCTGTAAAAATAAATCAAATAAAGAGCATAGAAAGGACTTAGCAAAATAAAGTACAAAAAATATACCAACAATGCAATTTTCTTCACTATAATTTTTTTTTTAGTTTACGCGTTATTAGGGAGAACAAAAGGTCTTGTGGTTTTTGCCATTCAGTTATGCAGCAATATGAACTACAAAGTAAATGGTAGATATTCATAATATACTGTGTTGTTTTCATTAAAGCGTTTTGTAAAGCTATAAATTTCTAAATATTGGACTTTTAGAACTTTATAACCGTCAAATTAACAAAGAATGTATAAAGTTATTGTTGTTTCAAATACAATTCAAGTTAGTTCGATTATATTAAACAGTTTAATAGCTATTGAATACATTAGGGCTGCAGTAACAAGAAAGACGAATCCTTTCACGATTCGCACTTGAATATATTAAACAAATTATACTTTTTTTTTAATAAGTATAGATTATGTTAAATTTACTTTTAACAACATACGATAGATGTTGTTAAAAATAAATGTTTAATACTTTTTTGTTCATATTGTAACACATTATTGAACTAAAAATTTAATTATAGTTTGTTAGTTTTGTGTATAGTAGGTTTTATGGCATTTTATAGGGTGTATGAACTAGAATGAGCGTGACATCGGCTAAGGTACGTAAAATAATTAATTATTAAAAGGTATATTAAAAGGCGAATAAAGATTTTTATTATTTTATAACTACTTTTGGTCACATATAGGGCACAATAACAAGTTTCGAATCAAGCATCGCTTTTTACAACCTATACTTTATACTTTTACTTGATTTTAGCACAAAAGAAAATGTTTTCAAAGAAAACAGTTCAAGTTAGTCCAGAAAAGGCACAAGACGGAGCGAAGTAAGTTATTAAGAAAAAAATGTCACTAAGCACTTTAGAAAACTCTTGGAATGTAAGTAAATCTTAGTTAAATAAAAACCGAAATTATAAATTGTTCATTGTTTTCAGATTTGTTTGTTTCATATTCTTTACTTTAATTTATAGTTTTAGGATTTAGAATTAAAATTATAAATTCTCGTTAGTTTACTTTTATTCTGGGTTTTTTTCACGACTAACAATGTTTCTGTAAAACTATCTACTATTATTATCATCTAAAATATAGAATATTTTACAGTTAGTAATAGTTCCAACAGTTTTTCAACCTTTTTGCACCTTGAAAGATAATGGTCAATATATAGTGTTTATACAGTTAAATTTTAACAATATGCAAACTATAGAAATTAAAATCGTTTTTATTGTTTCAGATAATTGTAAGTGCAAATAAAGTAGTATATAGGGGCATTTGTGCCCTCGGAGCAGGATTTGGAACCCCTTACAATAAATCTATGCAGAAGAAAAATGTTTTTCATAATACATCTTTCTTAATTCATAAATCAGTAGGTAGCACAACAAAAAAATTTGTTTTAAATTTTACGAATAAACTGTATATCAACTTCTCCAATTTAAAAGTATATTCTTATTTATATATTTTTCCTTCTGAGCTGGAAATTTTTTAATATGCGGAAAGACATTATTTTAAACGAAATGTCGTACGCAATGTGAATACATGTATATGATTTGTTTTTTAGGTTTATCTTATACAATCACAAATGATTAAATTAAGAAAAATTATCATCATATTACTTATCATTATAATATTTATAAATATACATTAATTAAATTTTTCATTTTTAAATGTAAGCTTAACATTTTTAAAACAAAAAGAATTGATTTTTATTAAAAAATGCTATAGTTACATCTTTAGTTTTAAATTGTAAATAATCAGTTACATTAATCTGCATAAAAAATTATAAATCTATTATTTTGATTTAAGATAATCATAATTTCTGAAAAAATAAAAAAAGCGAACTGTTAAATTTAATTCTTGCAAATTATGTTATGCTGAGTTCATTCAAATCTACGGAGCGAATTTACACAATCATTATTGATTTTCGTTCAATTCAGTTTTTTTTAAAGCCATGCTGTCACGTTTTTCTTGATCTTATTTTGGTGCAGAGATTTTGTAGATAATTTTATCAATAGTTCAATAGCATTTAATTGTTCTTGCTTAATATAATATTTGACATAGAACCGATAATTTGAAGCTGCAGCGTCTATATCACGTCTGGGTTTAGTTTTGCAAATGTTCTCTGTAGAGACTTATCTTTACATTTTAATTAAATCCATCCACACGGATTTCTGAAAATGTAGATATGTAACACTTCTATAACTTTTGCTTTTGATCTGCATTTCAAATTTTTACAAATAAAAAGATTTTGTACACATCGCTATAAAAATCTTAGTATTTGACGAACTAAAACCAAAGATACATAGGTCATTTTAATTCAATTTGATATATGTACCTACTATATTAAGAGAAAATTTCCTAAACCCAGTTCGTATCAATTAGGTCCATATATTATTTAAATACAGCATTTTCTTTCTGGTTTTCCTTGTTTAAGAGACTATCGATAAACTGCAAATTTAAAAATCATTTATAAAAATTTTGGTTTGATTTTCACAAGACCAACGAAAAGTTGCATTTTGAAAAGCAGCACAAACTTAATTTGAAGCTATATATGAGAAAAAATACGTTTTAATAATCAAATAAAATATTATATGAGAAAGCTCTGAAAGAGGATTCAAACGACATTAATATCCAAATCACTTTAATTTTTTTAAAAGTTGTGGTTTGCAGACCAGCCACTAATATATAAACTCCTAAGTGTGGCCTTTTTTTTCTAAATAGCACTGTGCTTATTTAAATACGACCTAAACAAAGAAACCATCAAAAATATTCGCTTTAAATTATTTTATGAATTTCTTTCTTCGAAGCTCTCTGTCCTGCATCGCGAACAAACTTTGAGGGCTCTACCCAAACTTGAAAAGTATCAAATATAATTAGATTTTGATTCAATCAGCCAGACTTATGTTAGCAAATAGTAGCACAACCGAAAATTTTTACACCTTTTTACAAAAAGGTCTTTTTATTCGATTATTGAGAACTTGCAGTTTCTATTACATTTAATAAATTGTGTGATGACGGAAACGATAAAAAAGGTAGGGGGAAAGTGGCATGAAAGAGCCAAGTTTTGAAAAAGTCATTATCAATTACGAGGTAGTTTTCATACGAATCGTTCATGTATTATTATTTTAAGATAGCAACACTAGCCAGATATCGCCCACAAAAATTTGACCGTTCACCGTCAATAAACGGCGCCGATACGACGTATTGAAGATTTTGTCGTCAAAAGGTAAGGTTTTGAGTTCAGTTTATTTGTTTTCTAACGCCTATACGTACAAAACTAATAATAATATAATTACACTATAATTTTATAGATATATTAGGCCTTCTAATAACGTATATATTTTGCAGGCTAATCTTTGATTTCATAGTAATTTTCGAGATTTTGTTTCTTGAGAGAATATGTTTTGAAAGAACCGGACTGCAATGTAATGAAAGAGCCACCTTTTAATTGCATAAAATGCAATAATAATTGTAGTAACAGCAATCAAGATGCAAAGTTGTAACGGTTGGGCATATGAATCCTGTGGCATAAAAGAAAAATTGCATTATTCTTGCTAAAAATGTTTTTAAGTTTTTGCAATGATTGATCTCAAACGTCAAATTTTTTGACAGTTTCTTAGATTTATGTAAGTAAATATTTTATCCAGAGTTTGCGTTATTTAAAACGTTTTATAATTATATAAGATCTAAAATTATAGCTTAAGATTATTATTAAATAATATCTTCGTTAATGTGCTGTTTTAATCTTGTAATAAGAAAATGGCTCTTTTAAAACTTGGGTTGGCTCTTTCAATACCTATAGGTTATGAAAGAGGCAATTTTTTTTTTTTTTTATAAATGATTAGAAGTCGAAAAATATCGTTAATTTTGAAAAATGTTTTATGACATTACGTACATAAATGCATGAACAATTACAGATTAAAAAAAAATGTATTTTTTTATATCCTTCTATATTATTTATCTCTTTTTTTAAAACTGGCTCTATCATGCCACTTTCCCCCTACCTATCTGCGATTTGAAATATTTATATAATCAACCTTATTTCAATTATGGAAAGCCGTTAGTCAATAATCTCAATTTCGTTTTGGAAATCTGTTCTTAAAACCCTTAGGCTGAAAAACCGCAACCCGCATTTCGAATCACCGATGTTACACTAATTATCCTTCTCTCTATTTTCTTTTCACTATTTCGGCTTCGAATTCTAAATAAACTTCCATAAACTTTAAGAATGTGAACAATGCATCTTCGACTAAGTTTATCAGCTCTTTTTTATAAAACAAATTTAATTAACTACCCGTTTATAAAACACAAGTAATTAAAATACTCCTCTACTAGAATAATAGCCAAGTATTTTAATTCTTATTAAGAATCACAATCGTAGCGCATTATATAAAATTACAAAAATTTATTATTTGTTGTGTTTGCTTTGAAGTTATTTTACAACCAATTAAGGAAGCCTTTATCCCATTTCGTCTTACAACGTTTTTAATTAATCTTATTTGAAATTTTAATCTCAACCATTATCATTTATATATTAAAACTTTATCTATAATATTTTCAAATCGGCTGTATTCTTAAGATTAGAAAAATGACCGTGTCATTTTTGGTCCATGTGAAAAAATACTGTGAAATATTAAATTTCGATTTTGTAGAAATGTAGGTATCCTATTCCTTCGAATATAAGTCGCACTTTTTTCTTATTTTTGCATTATGAAATTTGAGGTGTGTTATAATCGAGTTAAAGACTTAAAATGTCAGGTACAGAATTATCTATAATTCTATAAAATCGACCGTATTTGAAATTTCCCATTAGATGATCCGTTGCAAGTAATTTTTAATTATTTTGAATGATGTAAAGCTGTGGCAAACGTTTCAAAAGAAGCACATAAAAACATTTGAAGAAGACACCAAGCTGCGCGTGGAGCGTGACTTTTTCTTATACTATCCTAACTAAAATATTAGGCTGTTATACACCTGTCTACACCAAAAATACAATTTGTCAAAATAATAATTCAAAAGACCAAATTTCTACAAAATAGAAAGAGTACAAGGAAGAAAATAACAAGACACAAAAACATCACACGATGTGAACGACACAAACGACTTCGGTAAATGACAAAATTTCAGTTAATGTTTGTGGGACTGTCAGTACATAAGAAAAATATATTCATCTCTCTCATTATCGAGGTACTTCTCTCTTTATGACGAGAATTGTGTTTTGCTGAGGTGTCTTCGCTGTTGAATCTTACTCTAGGTACATACATACTAGCCATGTAGCCAATGTCTGATTTAACTTTCCATTGTGAGTTTTCTCTATCATCTTATTTGCTTTCTTTTTGGTAATTATAAAAATAAATAAACAATCATTTAAGAAGAAAGAATGCATAACATGTTAAATATTAAATAATAGTCCGTTGTAAATAACGATTAAAGTTTGAAAAATTAAATAAATCTAGGACATTTTAGTTATACAAAAAATTTCATTGGACGTAGATAAAGCTTCCAAACTGTTATTTTGAAAGTTTAATATACTATTCCTAACATTTAAATATTAAAGCAAATTAAATATTTGTTCAGAATGTTGAAACGGGTTCGTACTATGGTTGAGATTATTAAAACGACGGTTACTTATTTTAACTAATAATTAATTAATTTAATAATGATTTAACACTTAATAACTAAATTGGTTCGAATATTGGTTACTTGCTTAACTAATTTATTTTTACGGTTTTCTCGCATATACTTCTAAGATTTCAACATAACCGTGAGCACTCAAATTACAAAGCTCCTTCAGACACTCCTCAATGTCGAATCTCGCACCGAGACTAACTGATCGGCTCCTTTGATTCGCCTTATATGTGTGCCAAAGACGAAGCTTCTTAGATGCTCTGGAGTTTCCAGAGCATTCCGTTAGTGACGCGACTTTCTAGTCCGTATGTGTTCAGGGCCACCATATTTACGTGCCTGCTGTAGATAAGGCTGAAATATTCTATTGTGTGCCCGTTACAATATTGTAACGAGTTCCCTAGAGTTCGAACAAGAGTTGCGGATATTTACATTCTGTTACTTATTTTAATAACAATTCCAATTTATTTAACAAAAAAATTAACAAATTATTTACATCAGTTACTAAAATACTAAAGGATTTAATTAATAATTATTTAACTTATTTGCTAATTTACTTACAGGTTTAATGTACTAAATTAATTGATTTACACTCGCATTAGTAACAATGTTTATTTATTTACAAATTTATTTTCACCGCGCGTTAGAGATTACCTTGAGTTTCGCCGATTCCCAGCTGAGTAGAGAACACTGAACTAAACGAAATTAAAGTTAGACTAAGATTGATTATTACAGAACTCTGTTGCGCTTATATGTGTCTCGGTATCGGTAAATAAGCTTCCAGAAAAAACGAGATAATTCTCATTTTTAATGATTCCAGCATTCAAGGTCTTATAAAATAGATGTTTTTCGAGCGCGTGATTATTTTTCTAAAACGTTTTGTCCTTTCAAAATACTTTCAAAAATATCGGACTATACAATAATTTAATTTTTTTAATTTTGTAGCACATTCGGTGTAAATGGTGGATCAATTTTATAAAACTGTAAGATCTAGCGATAACTCAGAGTGACTCAAAGTGACAAAGCCATATCAAGCTCAATATAGGTTATATTTAAAAACAAGAAAAATGCAACCTGGTTGAAGCAACTAAACTTCAACATAAAATAACATTTTTTAAATAAATTTTTAATTTTGCAATACTTTTTAAATAAATTTTAAATTTTTATTACTTTACATACTTTACGCCCAACATTAAACACAATTTTTTTTAAATTATTGACATATTACACAGTAAGCAATAAACTATGTATATATTTTATTAATGAAGGCTTAAAAAATAAGAACTAAATTAATTTTTTAAACATTAATTATTATTTGAATCATATGTAATTTAAGTATTTTAAGAAAAACCTATGGAATTTTTAATGTTAAAATACCTTGAACACATTTCTATGATGAATACCTTTTGTCAGTTTTCCTCTGCAGACCACCTTTGGTGCCACCTGGAAAATTGGGTTTTCATTGTATAAACGTCAGACTAATTAATTATGAGATGTATATCAACTCGCTTCTATTAAACTTTGTATTCATCACCTCTAAAATTCAATCAAAGAGTGACATTTGCACAGAATCAAAGTAGGAAACTCATCTACTTTTATAAAGACCGAAGAAAGTTGGAGGTGCCTATCTACTTTGATATTGATCAGTTCAAAATTTTGACTTGGATCATAATTATTGCGTTGAAAGTTAGATTAAGTTCTAGTTTTAAATTGTGTGTCCAAACCGCATGTAAGAAATATGAGTTGTTGCTTTAAAAGGTAAAAGTTAAAGAAGCAGTTTATCAGCAAAAGTTGAAATTACTTAAAATCCCTTTTGACGCATTCTTTAATATAATGTAGCAATAGTTTACTCTTATGCTACGTTTTGCTATGAAACAAATTTAAACAGCTCCAACTTTCCACAAAGTTCATGTTAACATGTCTGTCTAACATATTAGAAAATGTCATAAGGGAGTTTCGTATAATTTAGGGAATATGGTTGTTAGGTGATACAAACATGGGTTTAATATCGTTGCGTTGCTATTTTCGCAATATGCATATTACTCCCCTAAAATCTTGCTGTTATTTGTGAAGTTCTAATTGCAAGCTTTTGGTTTGAGTGATCGCGCAATATCATTTTGTCGTTGACGCTTACGTAATGTTTTTCTTTTATTTATGTTGCAAAACATTTCCATTAATTACCTTAAGACAAAAATAATTTTAAAAAATAAAATTATATAAATGTTTTCTTACCCAAAGTGTTTATAATAGAAAACTATTAACATCTACGAAATGTAGCATAATTACAGAATTAAGTTGTAATTTTACTAATCCTTTGTTAAAATAAGATGCAAGTCCTAATTTCACAATGAATTATAGTAATTTACAGAAAAGGTGATTTTCTAATTCCTAATTTTTAATGCCTATGTATAAAATTATATTTATTTTGTGAAGTTATGAATTTATACATTTTATAAATTATTTTAATAAAATATTATATGGCAATGCACTCTTTGCTTTATTTAGAGAATTAATGCATTCGTGGTAGTTCATAGTGAATGATGATCCATGGCATCATTTTATAGCTGATAGCAGCGGTAGATATACAAAACCCACAAGGCCAGTGTGAATTAGTATATCGCGTTAATAGTTGGCAGTAAAATAAATTATTCTTTCGCACATATAGTACAGTTAATTTTATTATCAAAATAAAATCTCAATTATTTTATAAAACACCTTACACTATCTTAATTTTATTCCCGAACTGTGGTTTAAACTTACTTAATATTAGTCTCATACGTAGATTGATATAAATACAGCTTCCTCCATGTAAATCAATTTTTAACATTATAAAATAAAAAGTACTTTGTTAATACAAGGATTAGCTAAGTTTGATTTTTTCGCATTGTCTAATTATAATTCAAACACAAAGAGGTGCAGGTAATAGCCACGATTTGTAGTTTTAATTTACATATATGTATCTATACAAAATATATGAATGTCCATTTGTTTGACCTCGTCAACCTTTTTTTGGGCATGCATATGATTTAGATTGTTTTTTTAAATCCAACGTTTGTTTCTTTAATTTTATTGGATCTTGTAAAAATTTTATTCAAAACTTGGTTTACGTGGTTTTCTGCTTTTTGACCGTATATCATCTCTGATGAGATAAACTAAGTTGATTAAAAATGTTGTTTCTTGCCTCAGATTCAAATTTTATTACATCACATTATAGCAACAAAACTGGCATTTAAATTCGGATTTTTGTATTTTGGTTAAGTAGACTAGCTAGACAATTTTATATTTGCAAATATGTAGGTATTCAAAAGAAACATTAGTTTACGTTTGATTGTCGCATTAATTAATTATTAAAAACGTATCCAAGTAACAGCTTCTCCATTTATCTACTTAGTTTAAGAATTATTTGCAAAAAAATCGTAAACCAAACTTTAAATCAATAATTTTTTGACCAAAATTTAGCAAAATATTTACCACCAAAAAAATCTTGTGTATAATTTGAACTAAATATCTTAGGAGGGAAAAAGTTATTAATAAAATATATATTCACAAAGTGAACTTTGACTTTTGTATTTAAAGAAAAACAACACTTAAATTAAAAATGGCATATAAAAGTTTACTTATTTAACGACAAGAAATCTGCGGCTTATTCTACTTTTTAGTAATACTCTGTGCATTAATAATGAATTACTTTTTATAAGTAAATGGCTTTTAAAAATAATTTGCAATAATCAAGAATTAGCAATTTTTTAAGCTCAATTGTTAATACTTTTATTAAGTATTCAAATCTTAGTAAAAATGAGAATACTGGGATTATTTAATCTATAAATTTTCCAATGTCCGAAAACAAAGGTTTCTGTCGAACAAAGTTAGGTAGGGATGATGTTCAATTTAAAATATTTACATAAAACGAAGTGATGGTTTTTCTTTATTCACCGTTTAGAAAAAATAGAAAGGTTTTATTTAAAGTAATTTCCAATATCTACATATCTAGAGTAGGTATATCAAATTGTTACTTTATTTAGCCCCAAAAAAAACGTGCTTTTTATTTTCAAACAAAAAATAATAAAACAATTACCACAATTTTATATACATTTCCCTTCATTTATATCCACTTCTATCTACAAACCTTAAGTCAATAAATAAAATATTTACAATAATGATAGTTTTTGAGGTATTTACAAATATCTGTTACCAATAAAATAAAAAATTAAATAACAAAATGTGGAATTTATTCGATATTATTCAAACAGCGCTTTTCAACGTTTTTGGTGCGCGATCCTCTTTGAAGTCGTACTCCGACCCAATTGTTTATTTTCAACAGACAATTACCATGTATTTCATATACATGGTAATATTTTAAGATCGAATATATTTTGAATTGGGCGCCATATTAATTAATTTTTATATTCGTAGTACTGTATGAGACTTATTGGGCAGATTTAGTTAGTGGCGTTCTAACAAGGAATGATTTTAAAAAAAAAACCTTTTTAAATCATTTTTCGCTTTTATACAAATTGTAACAAGCAATAAAATTAAAAACGAAAAAAAAACGCGAAAAACAAGTGCAGTTACAGAAATTAAAGCAAACCGCAAAACCCTGTACAAAAATTTATTGACCTAGACATTTTAGAACGAATATTACCGGATTAAAATATTTATTCATATTTAAACTATAAAAAACACTAAAAACTGTGGCGCCAAATTCAAAACATTTTCTATCTTAAAAATCACCTTGTATCTACTATTACAATGTTTTTTTTATATATATTTCATACATATTGATACACCAGTCAAATAGTGTAACAACATAAAAACCCTAGTTTTGAGTTAACTAGTCATTAAAAAAACGAGTATTATGACATTATTATGTGCCTTTTGTGCGAAAGCTTTTATAGATAAAAATTTACACGATAATTTTCTATAAAAAAGAATAATTTTATGGCAATTATATTAATTAATCATCTTTCAAATAATCGTTGACAATGTAAACTCAAATATTTAGTAAAAAATCGTAATATTTTAGTAGGTACAATTAAAAAGTTCAATTTTTTTTGCATTATAACAAATACACATTTATCTCTTGTATGGTATGACTACCTCAAAAAATGCTTTTTTAAGTCGTCCCACCATTAAACCGAGGTATTTTTTTTTCTAATTCTTTGATGCCTTGTTCATTAATTAAAAATTTAAAGCTATTCATTTTTGGATTGCCACCCATATGTTGAGGACCCTTTTTTATAATACTTTAGTATCGCTTATATTTAAAAGAAAAGCACTTATATTCTAAAACTTTTAAAATATTATTATTTTGGCTTATTATTAATGTCTCAAATGCATACTTAATACGCATCTATACTTATATAGGTATTACAATAAAAATATACTATGAAATTATTAAAAAGCACCTGTGTTATCAATAAGTATAATACTGTATTCGTTTAATGGAAGCATTACAGCTTTTCCACTCCTTTTTTTATACATTTTCTATTAGCAATACTTTTATTTTTATGGATATCTATGTTACAAAAATTGTTTTTACATAATAAATATGTACCTACATAATTGCTTTAAGTCCATAAAAAACATTGTTTTTATGGAAATCTTACCAAAGCATGCTAAAATAAAGCTTACCACAAAATTAAACATTTGTTAATTTACACGGAGAAAAAAATATCCTTAGTATAACTATCTAACGTATACCCAATTGACGTAATGTTCTGACAAGGATTCGAATGTCTAATTTAACGATATTTATAAGTCAATTTGACAATTCATAGTATGATCAAAACAGCTCTACATAGTATACTTATAATAAGAATTCATTTATTTGATGAATCAAAGCAGAGCTCGTTTCGTTTGAACGCTTGAAAGCGTTCAAACGAAACGCTCTCGTAAACGTGTGCAGTATCCGTCGTGTAGGTAACTGTATAGTTAATTTGAGGATTTGAATAGCTATAATAGGGATACGTATGGTTATTATAACGATATTTTGTTCTCCGTGCATATCCGTTAAATCACTATGACAAGAATCTTTTGAATGTCTAAAACAGTAATACGGAGCGTTATTATAACGATCCGCAATAAGGAAACTCTGGGTAGCTAAATTAGCTATACGGCGTATCCCTGTAAAAGATAACTATCCAACGGATAGCTATAATAGGGATACGTATGGTTATTATAACGATATTTTTTTCTCCGTGTACGTTTTAAAAATTATCATAACTACTTATATTGCTCCTTATTTCCAATACCTATTAGATATCCACAAATTCTATATCATCGGTTCAAAGAAGCAATGTTATTAGAATTATAAAGTTGTTATTGGTTCCATTGTATATGTTTTGTTATTTATTTCTAAAAACTATAAGGTTTACTTTAATTCTGTGTAATTTGGATTTGGGGTTGTGTGTATTTAAACCTATGTAAAAGTGCGTTTAATGCGGAGGATACATTCCATAAAAACACATCGTTCAATTTTTATTAAATCGTTAAATAAAGACATCTCAACATACTAGTAATTTAGATAGATAAATATTAGCAGGGAAATTATTTATAATTTGTTGTTATTTTATTTACTACCATGAACAATTATTTAATTAATGATTGACACATTATTCTTGCTGAGATCAATTGGCTTTCAATAATCAATCAAAAAAAACATTTTATGTTTGGGATGAAATGACTTAGACCTTTCTTAATATAATGCCTCATTTTTTTCTGTTCCTCATCTTCAGAAATGCTAGGTTTTTATATAGCTATTTCACTACACTGATTACAAACGCATTAAAGCAACAAATACGTTCTACTTTAGTGATCGTCCAAGTTTTACAACGTTTTACGGATTTTAAAAACCGGTTTAATGTAAATTAATGAATAATATAGAATTTCGACCAAGAAAAACCGTGTTAAACGAAGCACCATTAAACGAAGCAGAATTAAGCGGTATCATTAAACATACTTCTTTTTATTTATTTATTTTCTTACGACTTTTGTTCTTTTAGTGCCGGGTTTAGGCGATTTCCACGCTTGCATCTTTGCTCTAAATGTCAAAGATGTGAAAGATAAAAGGCGCCTACAGTTTTACGTGGGTTCCGAACCATGACAATTTCTACAAAAACTTTTCGAGCCGTTGATACTATTTTGCAAGTTGCTAAACCTAGGGGAAGCCCAAATTTATGATGGCTAGCGCGGGGATTCAAAGCAATGACGTGAGAGCAGCAGACCAAACATTTAACCACATGCGCCACGCCTCTTCTTATTATTTTCATTTATACAAATGTGTTAACAAATATTTAAAAATCAAATCAAATAATTAACAATTGAATAAAATCATTCTATGTACTCTGTACGTTTATGTATTTCTATTTACACTTACAGGAAAAATCTTTGGAACTGCACTCACGTTCTAACCGACAAAAATTTATTTCAGAGTCTTAAAAAAAATTGACCAAATGGAGAAGATAGGTTATAGTTCAGCCTAGTACACAAAACTTTATAACTGTTGATCAAAAATTCTGATTTTAAAGTGGTGAAATATTTATAATCTATTTAAATATAATGCGTGCGAAGCCCGTAGATGTGTGCACATCACCTAAAAACTACTGGATAGATTTGAATCAATTTTTTTAGTTTTATTCCTTAGATATTTAGTTTTGATTTGCTATAAAAATGATCTCAATATTTCTGTTTATTATTACGTTATTAAAGTTTTCATTCACGTACAATGCCAAGCGACGCAGTGCGCATGCGAGGAAGCGGAAAGAAGTTTCTATTTCTGTTAATAAAATATAGTGTTAATATAATAAACAGCAGACAAAGTTATGGGTATCAGCTAGTTCTAAATAAGGTCTCTCAATTCGGCGAGCGCCTAACACTTTACAGTATAACTTTTTTTTAGTGACCGACCGAAATTTCGGTTTCGCTTTCGGTTCCGGCCAGTTTCGGCCTTAGTTTCGGTTACGCCTAAAATATAGCCGAACCTTTCCACCCACCGAAACTCGAGTGTTCGTGAATTTTCGTGCGTCGTTCGGTAAACTTCGCAGCTAACTAATAAGGGAGTGTACCCGGTTATCAGACGGGTTTTGTTTATGAGCCAAAATTTTCTACTGGTTAAATAAAGTCGAGTGTTATATTCATTGTTGGAAAGGTAATGAAAATACTCAACTTTTATCCGCAGAAAGTTTTCTAATTTTCTAAGTGACAGTTTTTTGACAAGAAAAAAATTTGTATCTAGATATGAGACACCTACAAAAATACATTAAAAATTGTAAAATATAAAGTAAAACCCTCATATCTATTTCAAAATTATAATTTTTTATGCTTTCCATAATTTTTATTTATCACTTTCCTTTTCATAATCGTCGCAATGTTTGCATGTGTAGAAGCTTGCACACGTGTTTACGCATTTCAAAAGAACTGGCCGCTTGCAAATATTGCATTTGATGTTGTTAACAGCGTTCAATTTGTTCGGCAACAACTTTATACTAATGATGTTTTCGCTTTGGAACCCTTGGGTGGTGGTAATATGCTGTGTCTCATACCCGGACAATGACGACATTTCAAGAATTTAAAAAAAAATTGTTTTGCAACCACATATTGGTCTAATCCAATATTGGTTCGTAAAATATAAGAAAAACACTAAATGCTATACATTACACTTTCCTTTTTCAATTGATAAACATGAAAAAAATAACATTTTGAAAAAAATCAAAAACGTTTTTAACCTGCAATTTTACATACGATGTTTGCAGTTGATATAAGCAATGCGTCGATTCATTTCAGTATTAGTACAAAAGCTGACTGATGACCAAAGAAGTACTTGACAGTAATCGGATCGGCCATATTGACATTGCATAATGAAAATAATTGACTGTCTCATATCTGGAGCCTGTCTCATACCCGGGAACACTCCCCTAAGTATTAGATTTATCTTTAAAATATTGTGAACACAATTACGTATTACTAGTTATATAGTATATGTCTAAAGGACTCTAACTGAAAGTTGTTTTTTTTTTAAGTTTACTTCCAAGAGTAAGTCTTGTATATTCATGTAATAAAAAAATATATTTGTTACGTACGTTAATGACTATGTTTTTATTTTTTTAACACTACTTTACTGTCTGTATATATACAGGGTGTCCCAAATTGAGTAGGCTAACACGGGTATCTTTCTTATTAGTGAAGAGAGAAGTTTGGTTAAATAAGCAATGTTTTGCAGTTTTAGGTGTCCATTCAGATTCCGTTAAGAAAATTTTAAAATTCCGAATAGTTCCGAAGTTCTCGTAAAAAAACTAAAAATTGTCATTTTCTTTAATCTCAAATAACTTGGTAATTATAAAAATTACAAAAAAAAGTTTAATATAAAAGTTACTAAGTATCATAAAATAAAAATGGAAATTAACTCAAAATTAAATTCAAAATGGCGGCTTCCAAGATATTGATACCAACTTTCTTATTTTAAATGGACGCCATATTGGATTTTTACAAAGTTAAATAGAATTTTTTTTTTCTTTACAACCATGTATAATAACCCATATTTAAATAAAAAAATATTAACAATATTAAATATTTCTGTTTTAAATCAAGTAGCCATGAATTATCAAAAAACAATAAAACAGCATAATACAAGCCAAGGTCATTATATTTATTTTTTGTCTGATATTGTAAGTTTTTTGAACAATAATAATTATTACTTTATAAATAATTCAAAATGGCAAAGTTTTTAACTAATCAGTATGATATGTTTTGTACCTACATTAAATGTTATAAAATCTCCTGCGTTGCTGCACAAACATACTTTAACAGTTTTCCAAAAAAAAATAGCAACAAAACCTTAAAATTTTTAAAAGATTGGATGTGAATATGCAGAAGTATGGATGTTTACAGTAACCAAATTGAAGGAATGTGGAAGATGATCTTCATCATTTTTTTTTTTTTTTGAAAACTGTTAAAGTGTGTTTGTGCAGCAACGCAGGAGCTTTTGTAACATTTAATGTAGGTACAAAACATATCATACTGCTTAATTAAAAACTTTGCCATTTTGAATTATTTATAATGTAATAATTATTATTATTCAAAAAACTTACAATATCAGCCAAAAAATAAATATAATGACCTTGGCTAATATTATGCTGTTTTATTGTTCTTTGATAATTCATGGCTACTTGATTTAAAACAGAAAAATTTAATATTGTTGATAATTTTTTATTTAAATATGGGTTGTTATACGTGGTTGAAAAGAAAAAAAAATAATGCTATTTAACTATGTAAAAATCCAATATGGCGCCCATTTAAAATAAGAAAGTTGGTATCAATATCTTGAAAACCGCCATTTTGAATTTGATTTTGACTTAATTTCTATTTGTATTTTATGGAACCTAGTAACTTTTATATTAAACTTTTTTTGTAAATTTTATAATTACAAAGTTATTTGACATTAAAGAAAATGACGATTTTCAGTTTTTTGACGATAACTTCAGAACTATTCGGAATTTTAAAATTTTCTTAACAGAATATGAATGGGCACCTAAAACTGCAAAACATTGCCCATTTAACCAAACTTCTATCTCCACTAATAAGAAAGATACCCATGTTAGCTTACTCAATTTGGGACCCACTGTATATATAATATAACACTTTTTCTTATGTGTTAATAAATGTTAAAAAAACAGGAAATTTCAGTAAATAATCGTAATTTTAAATGTTTTAATAAGTTTTGGTTTCGGATTCGGTTTCGGCCGGAACAGAGAGCAAGACCGAAAGTTCGGTTTCGGTTTTGACTGAAAAATCAGTTTCGGTCGGACACTACTTTTTTTATTAACAGAAAAGGTTATACTGGACACTCTCAGGCGCTCGGCGGATTGAGTGTTCTACTTACAATTATTAATATTTTAACACCTGAAAATCATAACTTTTGATCAAAATTTTAACAGCTTCTCTGTAAAAGATCCGCTATTGTATACATTCACTATTTGGCCAATTTTTCTTTAATACTTTAAAATAATCTATTTTGCTAATAGGAACGGGAGTAAAGTCGTTAACGCTTTTCTACACTTCACATTTCTTACATTTTATTGTATTTGTTTTAGTTAATGTTAAAATATAAAATTATCTACGTGGAAAATTATTAGTCACGGTTTATGTAGTTTGGTTCTAATTTGAGAAAATTAAATTAAAAGATTATTAGCAAACTTTTAGCATCTTTCGAAACTCGTAAGTATGTGTTTAGAATGCTGGAAATGTTTTCCAAAATTAAATATAAAACTTATAACATTTTGAAGCTTATATGTATTAATACTACTAATAAAAACAAATTATATAAGTGAACGCTTAATAGCCTAATACTTACATGTTACGTAGTTCAACTCTGTACCAAATTATGATTACGAAGATATAATTCCAGAATCTTTTTTCATAAAAAATTATGAAGTAGATTAAAAAAGAATTCTAAATTTTCTTAGGTAATTTTATACTAATGGTATTATCGTGCCAAACAGCTTTCAAGTAGAAATAGAAATATTTACAAACAGCGAAAAATATATTGACATGATTTAATTTTCAATAAATTACCTACAGGGATCAATAAGTATATTTAATAAATAAATTTATACCTACGTTTTTTTTTTCCATAATATCAGTTCTAAAGATAGAAATCGAGGGCTAGAGACAAATATCGTTAACCCTTATTGATGTTTGCTTTTGTTGTATTGGGAAACGAATATCCTTAATCTTACAGTTGATTTCAAGAAACGTTAATTAGTATGGTAGAAAATATAGAGCCAAATTACTGTTGACAGACTTATGTACGTATGTAGTTTATTGAAGAAAGTTTTAATTTAAGGCTCGATTAAGCGTTAGAATCATTTTATCGAATACTTCATCTTCAAAAATTATGTATGTAGTTTGCTATTTACGAAGTGAACGATTATCACGCAATCAGGTAGTTATGCATGTTAAATTCTTTTAGTTTATTTTTATTCAAAAAAAAAACACTAGCATTATATATAACAAGGACAATTAAATTTACATTCTTCCTTCGATGCGAAATAGATAACTTGTTAAAATAAATTATTACTAATAAACATTAATATTAATAAAAAAATTCTTTGACTATCATTTTATTTTATCAATATCAGTATTAGGTATAACGTTTCTAAAGCGACGCAACAATTTAACAACGCCATATTGAACTAAACACTACCAACAACGGCTGGTATACCACAACTACCAATTTAAAAAATAAATTGTGTATTAAATTGTGAATTCAAATACATATTTGAAGCAAAATCAATTGTTAGAGCTATTTAAGTATTTTTTATTAAAATTATTGCTTATTAATTTTTTTTTACTTTTAACTGTTTCTATTGCAATAAAGCATAGTACATTTTCGTAGTATAGTATACAGTAAAGATATATAAAGATTTTTAAATCACTGTAATTACTTTTTATGGAGCATAATTTATTAATAAAAAAATTAATAACACCAGGCATCTCATCGCTAAATATAAATACTTTTAGAACCTTTAGAGCTTAAGACCCAAACTCCGTAGTGCGTAAACCGTAAACTTTTCGCGGAAAGCCTAATTTATGGTAATTTGTTTGCGTTCTGTAAATGGTGTTTTATTATTTCGTTTTTCTGATTTTTTTCATATTACAAGGAAACGACTGGACTAACCCAGAAAATAAACACAATTTGCTCAAAAATCTTCAGCAGTTGTTTGCTACAGTATTTTATACTTTGACAGATCTCAATTTTACTTAGTGTTAAAGTATACAAATTTTTAGCTTGATTCGTCATTTTACTTCTGATATGTGAATAACCTTAATAACACTTTTTTGTTTTTAAAACGGCGTCTTAAGGATATACTTTTAGTTTAATGGATTGAGGATCCATTAACATCTGAAAGTTGTAGATAATCTGCCGGTTTTTATTTTTCAAAGATATTAACACTTAGTGACATAGAAATTGTTACACCAAAAAGAACTAGGAATCTTATGATTAAATTTGGGAGAAACGTTTAACTACTCAAGAGTAATTATTGATTAAGAATTGAATGACATTGATCAAGTGGTAATGACATAATCACAGACTTATCGGAAATTGTCGTACATTTTTATCAAATGCATTTTATATTGGTTTTAATTACTTTCGTTGTTTTTCTTTTGTTTGATTTGTTTTGAGCATGTGCTTATGCCGAGAATACGGCAGCGTGATAATTAGCTCCAGTTGGGAGAATTTAAAAGTGACTAAATTGTTCACCTACGCGAAGTTGGGATTTCGTTTAGAGATATCGCCCATCGTCTCTACCGAAACCAATCCACGATCATGATATTACCGAGCATAAACTAGAAAAGATAATAACTAATGAGGTGCAAAACAGTTACTTTCGTCTTATGGTACTAACCCATCACTACTGACGTGTCATATCTCAGACTACTCCTAATTTTATAATCAGGATATTTATGTTATCTAGTACGTATATTTAAAAAATTTCTTCCAGGGTACTCTCAAGTAAAGGTCAGACTACTATACTACCTAAGTAAAAGCTAAAATTATGCCAATTAAAAAATAAATGTCGTCCAGCCGACTACGCTACAGTACGAACGCAACAATTTTGGCTATTGCAATAAGTTGTTTATTTGGGATTTGCATTATTTTTGTTCTTTAACGTACTAAATTATGTTCAAATAATTACGTATTTTTTAGTTTTTTCTCTTATAAAAATGTATTTTTAACAAAGAAATTGTTTTAAAGTAAACTGTCTGTTTTTTAATTAGCTATCGATCATATAGTAGTATTTTGTTTCGCAACACGAATTATGTTACTGCATTTTCGTGCAGTAGGTAAGTATTTAGTTCAGAGTTTGAAATTTCAGGTAATACACAATTTGGATCTAATGACACGTAATCAATGTTCTGTAATTGTAAAAGTACGCCAATTATTTGACTTTCCTGAAATATGAACCTTTAATGTACTTACTTTTTGTTTGTCCAGATTATTGTTTTGCACCAAATTAAAAAGTTGAAGACACCTACTGTTTAGTAAATTGTAATAAGGTGATTTCATTTGAGATAAAAAAAAAATAATTTTTCAAATTGTTATTTTATGAATTTCTACAAACATTAGTGTGTCATTACAGAGTGCGGCAAAAAAACTCGGTTAAACTATTTGCAATATAATTTCATTCAACAAAAGAATTCAACACATTGAACAATTAACCCCTTGACATACAATGACGTCAATCATTTAAAGTGTCATTGTAGATTTTGACGTCTCTAAGACGTCAAGAACTGTCTTCAATTTTATGTACCGAAAAAGGTGGACAGTTGATTTTCAACAATAATTTTGTTAAAAGGCACAAAATTGGCGATTTGGGATTTTTCTTATTAATATAATTCTGTAATTTTTAATTGTGAATTGTCAGAAAGTAAATTATTTCTTATGAAGTGTGCTTAAAGCCGAGTGTGCACATTCGGGCTCAAAGTGGCACATTTCCGATCTCGGGAAAATGAAGCGCGCCGCTCCGCGTCGCGCTTCATTTGCTTCCCTCGCTCGAAAATGTGCCACTTTTCGCTCGAATGCGCACATCTTCGTTTTACTATTTTGACCTTAAAAAAATAGTTTTTGAAACAGAAAATTTTGGTTTTATGTACGATTTTCTTAAATTATTACAATCGAGGGTTTTATATTTACATTATTAACCCGTTGACATACAATGACGTCTGGGAGATGTCAATCATTTAGGGTGTCATTGTAGATTTTGACGACTCCAAGACGTCGAGAACTGTCTTCAATAAATGGGAAAAAAAGAGGGCAGGAAGAAAATGTTTTAAAATATTTAAAAAATGCCTAGTTACTCTATATCAGTGTTTCACAACGCGCCACGTGGGGCAATTTAAACGGTTGTGGGGGGAGGCAATATTATTATTTAAGGGAACAATTTGAAAACGGTCTTGATTTTAAGTTTATATTTTTAAAATTTATTTTTATTTTTTATTAATAATTTCCTAGCAATTTCTTGCTAAAACCTAAATCTTGTGTCTTTAACAAGTTGTAATTAGGCTCCATTTATGAAATAATTTTAAATATAAAAAAATATTTATATGTTACATAGGGGGGCATCAAAATTTTAGAATAACTTAGGTGAGGAATGTTAAAAAATGGTTGGGAAACACTGTTCTACATATTTCAAAATATTTTAAAACTATTATTTATTTATTTTATGTTATTTGTGTATGCTCATAACAATTAAGTTGAGCCAAATTAATAGTTTTTTTTAGACTCATCAAATTCGGTTTTTTTTGTATGTCAAAGGGTTAATAACCGTAACATGAAGCTTTATAATTAATATAATCAGGCGGTTTTATAATGGCATTTTTTTCCAGAGATACATAGCTCCAAACGCGTCCTACAATTTTCGGCGATTGGTCACAGTTCTTCTGGAAACAATCGGTCTCACTCACGCGCAACGATTTTTCAACGACTTCAAACTTTAGCGGGGTTTAGCAAAGGCCCTGACCTCCAAAATTAATTAAGTATATAATAGTCTTAGTATTATCACTGCTGCTTAATAAGTTGTTTAATTCTATACGCAGTGAGATCAGATTTGAATGCAATGTTTGAATTTTCTAGTTTGATTTTTAGTAAAATGCCGGCGTCTCCCTTTAACTGGATGAGTAGAGAACGGGTTTTTCCGAACTCATGACGCCCAGTCTGTAAAGTTTGAGGTTAGGTACCTTGCTATTCAGTTCTTGAGACATAACCGATGCTATGCGTTATGGTCATTATTTAACCTAACAACACCAGATGGATTTTTGGATTTGGGCACGTCCAGAGATACAACTTTTATGACCCAAGACTTTCGCTCACCAATTACTACTTCAAAACTGGGTAAATTCTCGTAACATTTTTTTTTATACTGAATTCTACTGCACAAATTCTATTATCTCTTCGGTTGTAATTGTCGTCGACTCTTTTCTTTATATCGTGTAGATCGGACCTTACAATAGCTAGACTAGATTACACTCCTTCTTGAAGAAACTGAAATGTTTTTCAAACATCTTGAAAAGAACATCGTAATCTTGTTTATCATTTGCGTCACCAATACTAACTTAAATTTCTCATTTTTGGCCTGCCATTTGCAAACTTTATTTTTCATATCATTCATAATGCGGTTGAATTCAGTTCTACTCATACCAGAGCATTTAGCATGGATTCATCTGTTGCATTCAACACATTCATGTTGAATTTTTTCTAATGTATGTTGAACAAGTACGGCATGCGTCGAATGTTCAGGTTATTCTCTATTTTACGTTAAAATAGTATGATTCCGGTGTGTTTATTATTAAAAAGAATTAAATGAGACACTATTTTCTTAGTCAAGTACATGTGCCAAATGTCTTTGCGTTTCATAACAATTTCTTAATAATTACGACGGTAAAACGCAAACACATGTTTATGGTGCCACACTAGCGAAAAGTAATTATTTATAAATCTTTGAAAATTATGTGGACATACTTTTAAAAAGAATGTTGTGAATAATAAGCGAGAAAAAAGCGAAGAATCCACAAAATTTTGTATTCTGCCAAAGTTATTAAAATAAAATTTAATGAAAGGAGTATAAACTCATAATTTTTTTACGAAAATACAGACTTTGAATTTTCATTAATAAAAATAGCGGTGGCGGATAAGGATTACATTTTCATGAAACCGCAAGTATGTGATGGTTTTCGTTTGCTGTCGGTATTTTAAACCCGAGTTAAATTATTGAATTTTTAATATCAGACATTTTTTCCAAAAAATCGAAACAATATTAATTATGTAATTAATTATAATAAGCACGAAATTAAATTTTAATAGATTCGAAATGAAAATAGCATTTTTGTAATATTATTTAAAATAAAATTATAATTTTAAATAAAATGTAATTAAATTTATTCTATACTGAATATTTGATTGTTTTGTGCAAACTAATTTAATACAACAATATTTAATTTATAAAAAAGAAAAATTTCATGAATAATAATATTGGCTTAAACACATTCACGATCAATCAATTTAAACTGGTTATTTTTAAAGAAATTGGAAATTCTCGTCCTAAGGGTGCATGGCATATTAAAATAAGCAATTTAAAAAAAAATAGATATACAGAGCCAGAGAGATCTAACGATTTTCAGATGCTAATTTCTCTGCGACTGTTTTCACGAAAGTAGTAATTAATTGGGGAAAGAATACGTCAAGAGATGCCATAAAAAATTAGACGGCACAACATTAAGCATTTGTTATGATTGCAACTCCACTATTATTTCAAATTTAATTCAAAATACCTCGTCACGCCGCAATTTCCTGTGGTGCAAAACTTTCACAAAAACGCTTCAGCTTTAAAAACTAAACCATGTGGTGTTGTTCAACTGTAAGTACTTACTCCGGACAATATTGAAAGAGAACGGAGTCCACGACATTCAGTCAGGAAACTTTGTGTAGTTTTGGGAATGGCTAATACAAGCGTACACCATATTTTGCATAAAAATGTAAACTATCCTCTATAGCAATTGTGCCCGAATCCCAAAATGCAGACCTAATCACGCAGCTTAACTTTTTTCAACACCTACTTCAGATCATGACTGAAGAAAGTTTCCTGAATAAGTTTATGATAAATCAAAATGAGCTTTGTTAGAACAAAGCTAATTTTGAGTTTTTAGACTGTGTAAATAAACAGAATTTTTGGTACTGATTTCTTGCGAAGCCAAAAGAGCTCCATCAAGTATTCTTCACAGTCACAAATTGACTGTATGGTATGGAGTAGTGAAATTTGGAGTCATGTATCTTTATTTATAAGTCGGTTAAGTTTTAGTACTTATTCGTGGGACACCCGGCATAAAAGTTGTAATTTTGAAAAAAAAATTTCTTTGTATTGGTATAATTTTTCTCTTTTTTATCTTCGCCCTTAATGCAATTGTTCCAACTGTTCCCTTATCGGGGTAGGCGTGTTTTTAAGAAGTATTCTGTTCTATTATACACCATTTCCGGAGGTATGTTATAATTACATTGAAGCTTCACAGAAGACCTATTCCATGTACTTTTTGGTCTACCTAGTTTTCTTTTAGGTTCATCGATTGCCAAAACTCGCTGCACTATGTGGTTCTGATTTCGACATTGAACATGTTCATACCACTTCAATTAAGATTCGTCCAAAAAGTCCTTAATTGATTGAACATCCAATGAACGTCGGATATGTTCATTACGTAGATGATCTTTCTTTGTGACACCCACACACCATCGTAACATTCTCCTTTCCGCCACGTGCATCTGTTAATTGTGTTTATCCAGTCTTGCCCATATTTTTGCACTGTATGCCAAAGCAGGTCTAACGACTGTTTTATAAATCATGCCTTTTACAAAATAGTCATGTCTCTGTGGCTCACTCGGTACAATACGTATTAGTAGGGGAATGTTCCCGGGTATGAGTCAGCTCCAGGTATGAGACAGTCAATTATTTTCATTATCCAATGTCAATATGGCCGATCTAATTACTGTCAAATATTTCTTTGGTCATCAGTCAGTTTTTGTACTAACACTGAAATGAATCGACGCATTGCTTATATCATCTGCAAACATCGTATGTAAAATTGCATGTGAAAAAGATTTTGATTTTTTTCAAAGTGTTGTTTTTTTTCATGTAAATCAATTGAAAAAGAAAAGTGTACTGTATAACATTTAGTGTTTTACTTATATTTTACGATCCAATATTGGATTAGGCCAATATGTGGTTGGAAAACAATTTTTTTTTCTAATTCTCAAAATGTCGTCATTGTCCCGGTATGAGACACAGTATAATACCACCACCCAAGGGTACCTAAGCAAAAACATCATTTGTGTAAAGTTGTTGCCGAACAAATTGAGCGCTGCTAACAACATAAAATGCAATATTTGCAAGCGGCCAGTTCTTTTAAAGTGCGCAAACATGTGGGCAAGCATCTACACATGCAAACATTGCGACGATTCGGAAGAGGAAATTGACAAATAAAAATTATGGATGGTATAAAAAATTAAAATTTTAAAATAGATATAAGGTTTTTACTTTATATTTTACAATTTTTAATGTATTTTTTAGGTGTCTCATACCTAGATAGATACAATTTTATTTTTTGCCAAAAAACCGATGCTTAGAAAATTGGTCATAAAATTTTGCATGTTAATGGAATCACAAAACTTTCTGCGGATAAAAGTTGTGTATTTTCATTACCTTTCCAACAGTGAATAGAACACCCGACTTAATTTAACCAGTGAAAAATTTAGGCTCATAAACAAAACCCGTCTCATACCCGGGTACACTCCCCTACTATATTTATTTATACTCTTGAATTTAAAAGTAAACTCTGACGGAAAAGAATTTATGTGTTTTGTACAAATACTGTTAAGGTTTTTTATACATCAGAAAAATAATGTTTTTTGTAATTATTTATCGTTTTTCGTGGTGCTGCCAATAATTTTTTTTAATGTTCTACAGAATCTTTATATAGATATTTTTATATAGTGATATAAGCAATTGCTTTCAAAAAAAGCCTTTGACTAGATAGAAGTGCCTTGAGCGACTTTATTCAAATATGTGCCATTAATAAATCTAACTTTAAATATTTATGAAATTTATTAGGTAAAATGCAAATGATTCAACAATTTAAGTGATTCACCATTTTACACCTCTTGAACCTAAGCTTTGCAAGCTACCGATAGCCAGAGTTAATACTTTGAAAACTACTGCTCTAATGAAAGAATTGCTTGATAGTTTTTACCTTATATCAAACGAGATCCACTTCTAATGGTAAAAGTGTCCAAGAAAATTTCCACAAAAGTCTCGAAAATAAATTTATATTGAATGCTGTTTATAAATATGTAATCATATCCAAAATAGGCTAATAGCAAGTTGGTAATTTTTCCATTTATATGCAGTAGAACCTGGATAACTGGAATTTCAAGGGAAATGCTAAAAATTTCTAGTTAATGAGTTTTCAGCTTAGCGAGTATTTCGAGATATAAAGGATTTACAACTGCAATTTTGACTTACAAAGGCACAATTTCTAAGTACATACTCAAAATGTTAATTGAATTGAAATGCACGTGTACAAAGAACAATAGAAAAAAAGCATCAAACATGTCTGAGAACGGTTAACAAAATTTAACATTTTATTGCTTCCAGTTAGGGGAATTCAAAGTGTGAAGTACTTACTTCACTAACAATGGAGTGGAAGACCAGTTTTCATATAAAACCATGATAATTTTATGAAATAATGCTTTTATAAATTTTTTTCCAATGGGGGTTTATATGGGGTTAAAAAATGTTTTTTTCATGTCTTATAGTTTGTTGTCATTTATTTAGTAGATATTATTTAACTTCTTATCGTAGCTCAGATGGATAGAAAGAAGTGGATCGTTCATAATAACGTCCCATGTTCAAACTCTTCTTCTTACCTTTTTTTTTTGTTTTAACATTAGTTAAATAACTACATATACAGTCGTTTAACGTTCTAAATATTATTAACCATTTAAAATATTTAGTTGTCAGTAAATAAAACTATAACGTAAGCGTTATTAATAACGAAGAAAAGAGCTTTGCGAATAATTTATTAGAAATTATGGTATATTGTGATGCGTCAATAAACGATTTTACTGATGAAGAGATTATAATTGTTTATTCTAATGATACTGAAAATAACCGTTATAAGATGCTTATTTCCTAATTACACAAAAAATATAATAATAAACTTAATTCACAAAAATGAGAATTAGTAAAATAGTTATCAAATCAATTAAGTATTATTTATTGAACACCGAACAGAAAAATTGTTACAGTTTCTAGAAATATTACAATTAATATTAAATAAAATTTCAGATAAATTTAAAGAATCTAGTTTAATTGAATTAACTATTAAATGACACCAAGAATTTTTCACATTTTCAGTATCACTAGAATTATCAGTTGTAACATCTCCATCAGTAAAATTGTTTATTGATCCAACATAGTAGTTTATCATTTCTAATAAATTATTCTTCATTCATAATCCTACGTAATAGTGATATTTAGTGACAATTAAATATTTTAAATTTAAAACGATATACAACTGCATTTATTGTAATTATTTAACAAATATGAACACAAAAAAAATGTCAAAAAGTAGGATTTGAACATAGGCGTTCTGGACAATATACTTCTTTCTAGTCATCTGAGCCACGATTACATGTTAATTAGTATCTACTAAACTTAATGACAACAAACTATTAATATTTTAAACCTTTTTTAAACCCCCTATAAAACCCTATTGAAAAAAATTTTCATCGACTATAGTTTATAAAAGCATCATTTTATAAAACTATCATGGTTTTATCAGTGGCGGTTTCAAGCGAGGATAATTGTGTAATTACCCCCCTTAAGAATTTTTTATTCGCTTATTTATTTTTATTCTTAAAAATTACCAATATTTAACCAAACAAGTTAATTTAAGTTTTTTCTTTTTCTATTACCCTCCCTAAGCCAGTTGGCTAGTAACGCCTCGGGGTTTTATTTTAGAACTCGTATTACACTTGGTAACACTCCATCGTAAGTTCAACATAATAAGTCTGTTTTTGAACTTTGAGGTATAGAATATAAATATGTATTAGTAGTACCTCATAACGAAATAATTTGTTCAAATTACAAAATATACATAATTCAAAATACCGCATAGGGGAGACCGGGTATGGTTGTGTCACGGGTAGGTTGTCACCATAAGCCATAACAGCAAACCTAAAGAATTAATAAATTTGTTTACCCGTGTCAAAGAAGCCCGAGCACAATACCTCCTTGCGTACTTCACTTCAGTTCGCTCTGAAATACCGTATAAGAAATATATACCTTTGTATTTTTTGTACAGTAAAATTTTTTGTGAATCTGTTTTGAGTCTCGTAAGTATATTTAAATTTTGCATAGTGGTATACTTTTTTGTGTATTTACGATGTTTAAGATATGCTTCATGACATTATTCATATGGTTTCTGAAATGACCATTGATTTAAATTTATTTTGGGAGTTTATTGTCCAAAACCGTTTTGGGGATAGTTGGCCCAAGTTAACGGGGGCTACTTGTCACCTGTGCAAAGCAACCATGGATTTGTGCGGTCTTTTTTATTAGTTTCTAGGGGTTTTACTACATAAACGATTGGCTGTAATTATACATTTGTCATTTTTGTTACCATAACCTAAGTTCGTTCGTTAGAATAGGTTTGGAATAGCATATGTATTTGTTTTGTCGTTTTGTATTTTACCTTTTATTTAGCGGGTGATTACCTACTCCAGACACTATGACAACCATCCCTTATACACGGAATTGAAAGTCGCACTTTTTTTTTCAAAAAAATTATAATATTTGCTCATTAGATAATGGTAGAAAAAAAGATTTTTTTTTAAAAACTAGAATAAAAACACTATCTATTGATATATAAATGTCATTTATAAATTAAGACCATGGGCTCTAAAAATTCAAAAAAAAAAATGTGACTTCCAACCCCGGTTTCCCCTATTTAAGGATTAAACAAAAGGAAATGGTTTTTTGCCGTCGTACTCGGACTTGGAACTTACCGAGGTTCGAGTTATCCAGGTTCTACTGTAATACAATATTTACATATGGAAAAAGCTGTTTTTGAGATTTTTAGTAAATCAAGTTGAGATAATCTCAAAAACATTTTAACGCAAATTAAATCAATTAAGTCGGTTCGAATTAGATTAAACATTATTTTACGAAATAGATTTTTCATTTTTTATCGTCCTAAATAATATTTTTGGTATCCCATTAAAAGAAATGTCGATTTTTTTGGCCCAGTCCAATATACATATATAGGTATCTATATAAAACAATTCACTTTTCTAGTATTTAAATAATCGAGTTTATTAATGTTTCATAAAAGAGAATATAAAAAATATATTTGATAGCATTGATATGGCTTCCAATTAATAAAATCATATAATTTTGTGGCTTGTGTTTACTTAAAGTAATATAGATAAATTTCATTAATAGGTACTTATTATAAATGCGAGTTTTATCAATAATTAATATAATAAAATTGACTCTTGTAAATAAATGATTTTAATAATATCAGACAATATTATAATTTGACAAAGATATCGTTGGTTAATATTAAATGATAAATTTAATACGAAGTGAATTAATCAAAGTTATAGTATGTACGATGCTCATGTTTTGATAAATCTGAGAAATTTCTTACTGTTTACAGCATATAAATTGCTGTTTAACAATCTCAGCAGAAACACGCCCTAAAAGTCAACTCAGTATAATTTTATTGCAATAAGAAATTATAAGTTTTAAGTAAGCAACCTTAATAACTTCAGAAAACTTTCAAATTTGGTTTAAAATACAGTACTTTTTCAGAAATTTTATGTTTTCTATACATACCTTCAGTGACTGTTACCATTATATTTTCTGAAGTAAATAAAAAGTATTTGTAAAAACGACTTATATAAATTTGATTACTACAATCTATCACATCAACCACATAAAGTACATTTTTTTATGTAGGTAACTTATGCATTTTGAAATAATGGACCTATTCATTGTTTATAAAATAATATATTTCAGTTTGGTTAATAACGATTTCTTTAACATCTAAACTCATATAAATTGTAGAAAAATATTGCATGTAACCATTTATAAAAGCTTCACGTTTCATAGCACTTTAATAATGCTCTTTCGCATAATAAATTTTTGTTTAAAATTCAACCCTTAGGTATGTTTGACGCTACAAACATGGTATCTTTTTCGGCACATACTTTTCACGTAAACCCCGTAGGTATAATAAAAATAGATTGTCAAATGTTGAACAATAAACAAGTATCTATTTTAACCGTGAATGAGCATGTAGATACACTTCCTTCACACTCACACACATATCTATATGTTAATCTAGTAAAATTACTAACATTTTGCATAAACCAAGTTTAGAAAAAATCGATTACTGCTTTTTAGTAATTTTGTTAAAAAATAATACACCTATGGATGTATAAGAATTAAATATAATTTGCAAATAATTAAAAATGAAAAATTTTTCAAAGAATACAAAACTTTAAAGTGTTTTAAAATAATTTTATTTATCAAAGCAAAACTCGATTATTAATAACAACGCAACTTCAAAAGAAAAGCGACAAAGTTAAATTTATTTCTGTTAATTGGTTCATTATTTTTTATTTACATTTTTCGAAACTTTTTGAAGTTAAATCTTTTTTTCTCCAACTTTCCTCAATATTTCTTTCTACATTTCTTTTCAACCGAAATAAGATTCTAATCAAATCAAATAAAACAGAAGAAAAGAAAAAAAGATAAGCATCGATAACGTTCGTTTTCAGAATACATAAAGAAATGAAAAGCACATTACAAAGAACAAAAAAATAACCGTTTCAAGACTTACTAAAAAAATTCATTATTGTTTTTGTCTTCTTGTACAATAATAAAATTGATGCTTCATTTTAAACCGTTTTTAAAGAAAACGTTATGTAAATATTATTTTGGCCTAGTCTAATACAGATACAGTGTGGCCCATTGACAACTTGAAATTATAATACTGTGTCTTGGCATAACGTGTATCTTTTTAAGTTTTTAATTCTGCCGAACATCTTAACAAAATTTTCAAAATTTATTAAAAATTCCAAAACAGTGAATTTTTATCGTTCAGAAGTTTAGTAGAATCCGTGCATGTCTTTTGACCATTGCAAAACGCGTTTTGAACGGCATACAGAACTAAATTTCCAGTGTATATCTAAGAAATATTAAAGCCGTCTATTAATATATTGTTCTTATATTAAATTATGTGGGAGAGTAGCGTGGCGCAAAGGTCGAATGTGTGGGTTTACATCCCCGCTAAAACCATCAACTTTCCCCTTGCAAAACAGTGGGCAACCAACAAGGAAAACCCCAGTAACATCACTTATGTCTTTGTAATACACTATGACATACACAAAAAAAGGCACAAGCTGAAAATAGCCTAGGCCCTGATTCGGACACGGCACTTTAAGAAGAAGATATTCAATTATGTATGTTTTAGCGGCTAATAATATTTTGTCATTGTATTAGGGTTATGTACTGGGTATTTATATCTTAATACAATATTTATATAATAATAGGTTCTGTATTTATTATGTTGTCATGCAAAATCAGAAATCTACTGCTCATTAATTGGATACAAAATTCACAGAGGTCAGTAGTGTAGGTCATAAATTTATATCAGATACTCAGAGTATAAAGGGTAAAGGTTTCTGAGCTTAAAACGGAATAAGTCAATTCTATAATAGTTATGTTATGCATATTTCCGTAAGAATGTAAAATTAAGTTATATTTTGATTTAAAACTTACTACTGCAATACTTCTCGTGCAATTTTTTTATTTATTGTTATTATTCATTGTTGAATGGTTTATTATTTTATTTGTTTAATTACTAATTTAATGTACAGTAAAACCTGTTTTTGTGCGGTGGATAGGGACCGCATAAAAAAAATCGTACAAAAAAAAATTCGGAAATTTTATAAATACTTACATATAATAAACAACTTTGTACGATATACTACCTAAAATTTTTTTTAAGCGATGGATAGGGACCGCATAAAAAAAGTCACACTTAGAAAATACATCAATTATTTACGAAATAGATGAAAAAATGCTTTCAATTAAATTAAATAATTAAATTAGATCTGGAAGAATTGTAAAAACAATTAATTCTTCATTGTACATATACATGGAAAAGTTTTCAAATTGTACATTAAATAGTTCGCTGCTACTCGTCGTAATCTAAAACGCACATCTTCTTGGGATAAATTGGTCCAAAATTGCTTTCGTCGCTTGAAGATAGGATTTCAATTGTTTTTTTTTGGTACCATAAAGTCAGTGCCAACGCCGCTGAGATTAATATACCGCATAAAAAAAAATGCAAAAAAATAAAATCGCACAAAATAGAGCGCACAAAAATAAATTCGCATAAAAAAGGACCGCACAAAAACAGGTTCTTCTGTAATTTTCCTCAGAATCCGTTCACTTTTTAATTTTAATTTGTTATTAAACAATAATACGTTTCACCAGTAAATACAGAATGTTGTAATGAAATGTTAATCAACTGGAATGATTTTGAATAGTTTTGATTCAAACTCTCTTGCCCGTAAACTATCTCAATGCAAAATATCACGCCAATCCGTTGCTCCATTTTTGCGTAAAAGAAGGACAAATCAACAATCCCACTTTCAAAATTATACAGGGTGTTTATTAAACTTTAATTATTTTAAAAACCGCTTTGTTTTAAAGATAAAGATAGATAAACATTTTCGACAATAACAATTTTTTAACAAAAATTACATGTAAAGTTTCTTAATCTACAATAACTGTTCCAAATTACTACCTTCAACTAGGATGCATAAATAAATCCTTTCATTGACTGCTCAACTTTTTTAAAAACACCAAGATTGTTTTTCGTCGATTTTTAATCAGAAATTATCCGATTTCTCAAATCTTTCACATTTAAATGTGTAAACTAATTAGAAAATCGCTCAATGTACAACCGTCTAACTTATAATAAATTGCCATCAGCAAGTCTATGCGTGACATGCATGTCAATTATCTCGGCAATCGTAAACCAATTCATGGTAGATCAAGCACTTCACTTCACAACTATTTAAAAAAGAAAATTCACGTCAAACAGTCAAGCATCAAATAAAATATTTTTATTGTTAAAAATTTTGATCCCCCTGTATCTTCTAAACAAAGTCGCTTTTCAAAAATCATCAAACTGCAAAATATTCTAAGAATAATCCAGGAAATAGCCCCTTAAGTTTTTTCCGTTTGTTTTATAAACACCCTGTATATTAGTAGATATAGGAGTGGCTTAGAGCAAAGGTTTAGTGTGTGAATTGATGCATTAGGGACCATGGCTACACAACTAAAGGTACAAACAGGAATATCACCTACGACAGATTCGGGAGGGAACTTTAAGAATATTCAATTATGGGAGTAACTGTATGTGTATTAATTTAGATAAACATAAACATTAATTTTTTAAAATAACATTAATTTGGACTATAATACAGTGCAAACAATTATTAAAATTCTTATCTTTTTACATTCTTTCCTTTATTTCATATTTAGAGCAGTGTTAAGAATGTCATATCCAAGGAAAGTTTTAAAAAGTTTTTTCTAACTTGTATCTCTAGTTAAAATTAAGTTTGTTGGTAAAAGCTACTAACATTCCCTAAAAATTTTAAATTGAATTGCTCACCTAATGTGTTCTTCATAATGTATAATATGCAACACATCTTAACTACAAAAACGAAGTGAATTTTTTCTATTTATAAGTAGTTTAAGTAGACTCTTATAAGCTTTTAAAACCTCCACTGCTCAAAACTTTCTTGCTATCCTTTTGGTACGGTTCTGCATATAGTTTCCTGTAAGTTAGTAGAGAGATTAAAAACTTTTTTGAATATCTTTGAAACTCATAAAAATTTGTTACCTTTGTTTATTTCCAAGCTAATATATTCTTTATTTAACTTGCTCTTATTTTTAATAAGGAAATATTAATAAAATGCTTTGAAATTTTGCGGCATAAAAAATAAAAGTAAAAAGTAAATATTGGCCGCATAGCTGAAAAGCTAAAATTAGCACAATACGGAAATTATTAAAAAGTTTAACCCAGATAAACATTCGGCAAAAAGCAAAGTACGAGTAAAAAATTATGGACATTTAGGAACACATTTTTGTCAGGCATTGTTAAGAGTGCGGGTTTTGAGTAGAACTTTAAGTATTTACAAGGGTTATTAATTATTCCAGGATGGAATATCTAAATTTTTAATGCTCCAAATTAACTTATTTTTTAAAACAAATTTCTGTAGGATTAACATTAGCGCGTTAATCATAATTTATTTGTGTGCATTTAAAATATTCAACACAAAGCATATTTTTGGTAAGATAAATATTTCAATAGTGTAACAGTAGATAATTATTTACCAAAACTAAACAACAACTAAGCATACAAACTTTGCTTTGCTTATTAAGGAAATTAACAATTATTCGAGAAATGTTATAAAATTCCTTGTCAGCAACCAAACAAACATAATTTAGTTTTGACTTTTAACTTTACTGTAGCATACTTATGTTAGTAATAAACGTAGGTATGCACATACGTATCGTAGAACTAATAATATACAGCCTGTCAGACGAATGAGTATTGGAAGTTAACTCACTTATAAAGGACTCTAAACTGATCAAAAACATATGTAGAATATTTTTTTGAAAAATTATTAAAACCATAGAAATTGCATATCGAATGAAGAAGATAGATTTGGCCACAATGCCGAAAAGGCTTAAAAAGACTGTTTATCAAAATACACAGGGTTTTTGCGAAGTAAGAAGACACAACTTAACTCTAACGTAGTAATATCAAATTGAGTAGATTAAATTAAATAATCACTTTTGACATTTGTTAATTAAATATAAAGTAATCTCAAAATATGGACTCCACCTGGTCCAGATTACAATTTGTTAGATTTCCAAAAAGTTAATGACTATTACAATACAAATTCTAGAAAAATTATAGTACCTATAAACTAAATTACAAAGAAACTTTGCTATTTTTTCATAGATAAAATTTGAATAAACGTTCTCAGCGGAGTATTGAAGAAAAAAGTTTTGTATGTCAAACTTTGTCATTTAAGGAGGTTGAGGCGTTAAACGTAATATATGAAAACTATTTTGTGCCGATTTATTTTGATAGATTAATTGGTTTAGAAATTTTCTATAATAAAATTACTGTATTTAGGAAGCTTATTTAAATATAAATCAAAATTAACAATACATATTGTCTAATGAAGAATTCATCAATTTGATATGAAAATAACACATTTTTTGTAATTAAAAATTTAAAAAAAATGCCATCAATACGAAATTTCACATTGAACATTGAAATTTCGTGTTTATTTTAAAAAAATTTCAAATTTAATTAGGAAATTTTAACCTTAAGAAAAATACCAATTATTAGGGATACTTGTGAATGAATTACGTTTATTGTCTGAAAAAACGGCAACGTTGTATATAGCAATAATGACAGAAAATTGAACTATATTAAATTTTATGTTTTAAGGTTATGTAATTAAAACATATGGTACAAGTAAATAATATTAAGTTTAATTAATAATAGATTTGCAATAGGTATTAGGTTTTATTAATGAAATAGAGATATATAATTGTAAGTATTTGTTTTAATGATTTCATTAACGAAGTATTTATGTTGAAAATTGCATTTATAAAAGTAACAATATAAATAAATAAGTAAAACTTAAATACAATACAACTCAAATATATTCATATTGAGATTTGAATAATTGTTTTTAGAACAAATATAGATTAATATGAAATAATAAGTAACCCCAAAATGAAATATATCTATATATTAGCGTGCCAGTAGAGCCAACAGTAAATAAGGTTAAAGTGTTGCCGTTTCAAAACACTGGAATGTTGGGTTTTTTAATTATCATTTTGAATTACCAATTACTTTATTGTTAAATATTAAAATTATTTTTTTTAATTATTTTATTTTTGTTATATCATTCGCTTTGATAATTTTTCAAAATTTATAAAATTTAATTCATCTTTATTTTTTTTCTATAAGTTTGTACAAAACATACAAAAGTCAATTCATTCATCTAAAATTATTTAATAAAATTAAATAAACAATATTTATAAGATTAAAAATTTTTCGTTAATCATAATAAATATAGTTAGTATTATAATTATTTAATACAAAGTATTTCTGAAGCACAACATTCCAAATTTTTGGTTGGGACCGTCACACCTCAACCTCCACAAGATAAAATTGGTAACAAAAAAAAATATCTTAAAAAAAGTTTTAAATTATAACTACCTCATATTTTAGCATGCAATGTATATATAAAAAACTTTTTTTTAAATTTAATTTGAAAAATAAATATGATCAAATAGTCTTAATTATGCTTTTTATTAATTCTACTTCAAGTCAAGCACATACCCACTAGATTTGTGTATTTCGTAAAATAAATGATAATGCAGCGCTCACCCGGAATAATTAGTCATCCCATAGATTTATCAGACGTATTAGATAATCGAAATTCTACTAGATTTCTCTCTATATTTGATGAGTTTCTTCCTGATGGAAATTTCCAAACAATTTACTAAATAAAATGTAATCCTCCCACCTCGAATTGAGCAGTTTCGTTATTTACAAAACAGTTTTCCACTAACATATTTGTTTAAATTAGCACCCGTATTACGTGGCTAAAATATTTTCAAAACACCTGTAAATTCTCCATCGAATTTATAAATGGCATTCATACAATCTGTACTTTATATATAAATGCTTGGCATTACAGAAATGTAAATGTTCATGCAGTTTAAGTGTGTACATAATACTCTAAATTGCTTCGTTTAGTTTAATAAGCGTCAAATGTATTTCTGTATAAAGTTTTCATAACGGGGTAATTAAATACTAAAATACAATTAGTGCAAATTTGAGTACTTTACGTTTTGCCAATACATTAATTATCGTTTCTTTACAAATTCTCTCTTGGCGTATGACTTTAGCTAAATAATTGAAATCATTAAATCCGTAAAATTATATAAAAAGCCGCTTACTAAAGTTTTTAAAGAATAAATTAAACATGTTCGTAATTATTGTTAGGCCTCTAAATTAGATTTTGGTTATTCAAAGATAAATACATTTCCACTAAATTAAACTTAATCTTTCTGTATGAGTATTCTACATTATTTGAACAAAGGATTATGACTTTTATAAGCAAATATAAATTGATTACACTTCCTTATCGTACGAACAACAACCTAATTTTATTAGGTAACTAGCTACATGTGATAAAGGTTACTACCAACCTATTTTTAAACACATTTTTTTTTCAATTAGGAACATTAAAAACGTTTAATGTCCTGTTTATATTCTCCAGTTCTATTCGTGAATTCTTGGTTTTATGTATGTGTGTATATTCAAAATAACTTCTCCGTAAAGTGTTTTTCGATTTTCGAATTTTTCGTTCAAAAACGACAACTTACCTGTGTAAAATATTTGTTCAAACCATTCACGACACTCGCTGCTTACACTTAATGACTACTTTAAATATTTGTGCCACTAAATTTGCATGACGTCTCATTATGTTTTTGTGTTGCTCTTCTAAAATCTCATTTACTTTTAAAATTGCTTGTTTAACTAATGCGATGAAGTAGAAAATATTAAACCAGTTCCTATCTGATTCAGTAATTTTTAGATATTATTTTAAAATAGTTGTTTTAATACATTTCGTGACACTTGACTAAAGTTAGAATTTATTGTTATCAAATATGCGAGAATATGTATATGTTGTCTAACCAATTATAATATTTTTTTGTAATAGATAAGCTGGGTGGTATTTTAAGGTAAAAGGTTCATGTTGTATTCAAACCACTTAATATTGAAATATGGTAAAATGCGATTAAACAAACGGTTAAATCAAAAGCGTAGTGTTGTCATATTTTCTAACGCTACAAAAAATTATATTCCAAATGACCTTTGGTCGTTATTGTTATAAAAATCCCCAATTTCACTTTTGGGAAAAGTTTGTACGGTTTAAAATGTAGCGACACTGTTTATCAGTGCAAAGTCACCTCAAATCACCAATATTTGAAAAAACAACTCTTTAAAAATGAATAAAAATAATAATTTACAAATAGCAGTTTTAATGACAAATTCGCATATACAAAAACTTATTATTAAAATAACTACTGGGCAATCTTAAATATACCGGGTGTCTTAATTAAAATGCCCCTAGTTTATAATTCAAAATCTAATAAGTATTTCGAAGAAAATACAAGTATAAGTATTTGATGGTGTTTTACCATAGTACCACAAGCCTATGATCCTTAACTAATTAAAATTTTACAAAAGTTTAGGCATAAAAGTTTTTTTTAATTTATGTTATCTATCACTGTAAAATAATATAAATTTGGTTTTAATTTCAGTTTAACGGAAAATGGTGTTAACGTTCTTATCTTAACTAAAAGAATATATATTTTTTTAATTCTTTCTAAACAAAATTGTAACTTATTGAACATTTTTGAAAAACTCTAGACAAGCTCTATCCAATTGTTAAAAATAAAAATACTTTTCTATTTAAGATAAGAACGTTACCACCATTTTTAATTAAACCAATAATAGAAAAAAAATATATTTATGCGCATACCTCAATATTTAAAGACATTTAATAAAATTTGAAAATTTTTGCACACGTAGTACAATAGTTTAAAATTGCATTAAACATTGTTTTATTTTAGAACATGTTGTATCTCTTACAACAATATTAAATATCTTTTCAAAAAAATTACCAATTTCAAATCAAATGTTCTCAAAAGTTGAATTTTTTATGATTTATCATTATTATATTGATAAACAAATCACTGAACGTTAGCAGAGGAAAACTTAAAAGTTTTACTTGTTTTTAATTGATATATAACCGTATCTGTTTTTACAGTATTATCGTAAGTGAATCAACAACTTTTTATCACAAAAGTTTTCAAAAACTACCATTATTAAATGAAAAGTTTTGCAGAATAGTTTTCACTCAATAGTTTCATTAGGGCTTTTAAAACCAATCTTTCACTAAAGTTCTAGGTATTTGTATTTCAGAATGTTTTGATATTAGGATTCAGATGTATTTCTGTTTGACTGTTTCGTAAAGGACCAATTTAAAAAAAAATAATTTAATAAATATACAGCATTTTGATTTTATTTACATGTTGAATTTAACGAAAACACAAAAATGAAAACCTTTTTAAACCGGAGGAAGTATCTAACCCTAATATGTATGAGCGATTTTTAGGTCAAGTGGATTGTAAAGTTAAACAATACTTCCACTGCTCAATTTTATGATTTAAAAAAGGATTTGAGTAGCTTCAATATAACACTTGTAGAAATTACAAAACCTGACGATAGCTTGAGATATAAAAAAAAAGTCTAAATATATTTTTTAAAACATTTGGGTATTAAAAATTGTCGTATTAATACTTTTGTAGTTATTTATTTTAATGATTATATGCACTGATTTACTACAAAACTGCATATCATATAAACCAAATACACATCTATATTTTTATAATATATACAGGAGGTTTGCCTTAGAATTTATTAAACAAAGTGTTGCTAATGTCCAAAACTATTTTAAAAAATTCACATAAAGTTGTTCAAGTTCTAACATTATTTTAATTATACATACCTTTACTTTTTAGCAGTACCCTGCTTTGTTTTGTTATACGAAGCGTATAAATGTAAAACCAGACATTTTGGCATTTTTACAATAAATTAGTTAGTTATGTATTCTTTATATTAAGATACCCTTTTAGCAACAAATCCAATATTTTTGATTGAAGCAGTAACATTATTGTAAATATTATCGCAAATTTTTGTCAATATTGGAAGTTGATTGATAGTTTATTAAATAGTGGCGATTTTTTTGTGCTTTATTCAAAACTACCTATGCGTCAAATATCTGGTATTGCATTTGTAAATAGTAAATAAAATCGACCTTCTAATTGTAGGTATTGTAGCAAACACGATAGATTAATTTAATCACACGCTTGAGAAAGATTTATCGAATAGCTAATCCAAGACCTTGAACGGCGCGTATCGTTCAAAGCGGAAAATTCTCTCGACATCTCCAGAAGCTGTGATACTGATAACGAAACATACATAAAAGCGGGCCCGACTGCGGTAATAATCAGTTCAGTTCTCTACTCAGCTGGCTCTTAGTGAAATTTAAGGTAATCTTGGTGAAAATAAATAAATAAAAGTGTGTAAATAAATTAGTGTAGTTCATTAAACTGTAAATAAATTAGTAAGTAAGTTAAATAATTATTAAGTAAGTCCTCTAGCATTTTAGTAATAGTAAATAATTTGTTAATTTTTTTATGAAATAAATTTTAACTGTTGTTAAAATAAGTGACCAACAATTAATATTTGCAACCCTAGTTCAAACCCAAACTAAATATTTTTTAAAAATTTGTAAATTTTTCTATTTATAGTAAAGCAGCGTCTTACATGACAATGATTAACTTGTAAGGTACAGTTTGTGCAAAATACATGAAATACTCTTTCATGTACACATGCTACAGAAAACTATGCCCAAAATTGTTTGAAATAACTTTATATGTCGGACATGATTTCACATCGTTTGACAACGGTCTGTAGACACAGCTTGTGTTTCGTTCGACGCTAGCGCTTTATAAGTCAAATCTTTGGCATTTCGATGGTAGTTTAGGCCGCACTTTTCGATTTGTGCAAACTACCAATTTTCTGTCCTCAAGCACAAACTTTTATATGGCCATCGGAAGAAACGTCATGAGAAAAAATGATGCGGGAAAATCCTCGGAAAAAAAACTTGTAGTGAAACCTGCCGAGATTTTTAAAAATATATGTTTTTAGTTTAAAATATAATAAAATCTAAGTAGGTTTAATAATGTAAATTGTGTTTATTTATATTAACAAAGTCGCTCATAACCACGATGTTTATGGTACTTTACATAAATATTTTAAAAATATTGATAAAACGGTGGCAAATTAGAATATCTGAAATTACGTGTATTTTTATTTGAATTGTTTAAAAAATTGACGACAAACTGTCAATAATTACAATAGAAAACAATAAAATATTGTTAAAGTAAAAATAAATAACATTCCCATTTAAACCAATAATTATAAATGTCAAAAAAGTAAAAATTTGTACTTTGGGCGATACATGAGATAATGATGATTCAGAAGAAAGGCTGATAAAAAATCGTATACACACCTAGGGAGTAAAGTACGACATTACAATCTGTGTGATATTGTCTCTCGAGCTGAAGGAAAGGGTGACAAATATTGCATAGTTCCAGTTGGATTCTAACTTTGCCTAAATGTGTAACAAAAAGCTATTTATAGCTTTGTTATATCATATAGTTATACAGTAAAACCTTTCTTAACGGACACCTCTCTTCAACGGACACTCTTCTTCAACGGACAATTTTCAAAGGTCCCAGTTAAGAAAAGTATAGGAACACAATGTATTAGGCACCTGCTTAGCAGATGCCCCTCTACAACGGACAATATAGTTGATCCCACGGCTCACAGTGGGGCAAAATGCACGAAAAGCGGAAAAAACTCCATAACTTGAGAACTTGGGATTAGTCTCATTCGATTCGGGAAGAAAAAATACATAGAGATAGACAATAATATTTATAATCTTTATTTATGTTTTCTTCGACTTTTTTGGAAACAATCCGAAATTGGTAACGCTGCAGTTTAATAGTATAATAAAATTTCGCTGTTTTCGGAATACTCTATGATTGCAAAAACTCTCTCAAACAGATCCCACCGCACGAAACCTTGTTATTCGATATAAATTGAAATCTGTACCAAAAGCACATATGGCAATATATGGCAATGAAATTTACAGAGAAGGTACTTTATAATGTCAATTTAATGAAAATATCACTACTAGACCGGAGCTTAGCGGAGCTTTTTTTGTAAGACTCCATAATCAGAGAGAGATTTAATTATCTGAACGCTAATTTGTTCTATTATTTTTTTAGCATTATGTTTTAGTAATTGTGCTATAGTATTTTTTCTTGTATTCTTATAAACATAATTAACAAATGTGGTAAGTTTTGTATTATTATCTACAAACACAAAGGCACACCAAATAATATTTCGCACCATTGAAAATGGGCAATTTTTGATCATATAATAAAGTGTAAATTAAGAAGCGTCCCAACGTCACAATAAAAAACTAACAAAAAAAACGCGTTTGAACTGTTTTCCTTGACTAATAGTAAGAACAAAAAACTACTAACCAAAGTAAAATTCTAAACTTTTTTAAATGAGTTTTTTCCGCCTCGGCCCCACTGTGCGGCTGCCGGTTGGAGAGAGGTTTTACTGTATACCATTAGTGTTCCAAAAAAAATCGATATATTTTTTTTCACTCTCATATAAAAATTGCTAATAACTCAAAACTAAACGTGTTTTTATAATAGACTAATCGCCTGTAAAATAGGAACAAATTACAAAAAGGGCAATTCTCTAATATTTATCGATCTATGGCCCTTTCATAGTGTTGTGTATATTATTTTAATTTTGCACACTTCACAACTTTAATACTATAATCTGCTTCTATACTTAAGAAGTTCAGAGACCTGTAATATAAATTATTTCTTTGGTATGCTTATTAATACAAGGTGTCCAAACGCTTAATCCCAAAGTTATTTTCTTGTTAAATAAAAACTATTAGACATACCAAAATTATTTTAACATAGATGGAGTTATAAAAGTTTGGAAATTTATTTACACTTATTTTTGTTGTCACATAACCACACAATGACCACTGCAAGGACAACATATACTACTAACCAAAGAGCCGCCATTGTACGATTGTGGTATATTTTTGGTGAAAATGCCACAAATACTCTTAGAGCGTACCGCAGCCAAGTGGATTACCACACAATTCTGTCCACGAAAACAATTACAACGTAAATATTCAAATTTACATTTTAACCTAAAATTTAGGTTAAATGAAATTTCCAAATTTTTATGTTTATTTTGTTCTTTTTAATTAGTTTCATGGATAAGTTTAAAAGAGCAGGCAATATTTGTGACGATAAGTCATACACAGCCAATGTTGAGCCACCTGTGGCCACCTCTGAGAGCGTTGAGCGGGGTGAGGGAACTATTCGCCGAGGGACTGAGTACTAGACTCAGGCGGGCAGAACAGGTTTTGGATATCTCCAAATCAATTATCCATAATATTTTACGGAAAAACTTAGAGAAGTTTCCCTATAAAATCCAAATTATGCAAGTCTTTGGACCCAACAGTTTAACCCAATGCTTGGCTTCGTGACGTTATCTTTAAAGGAGGGGGACATTTTGAAAATTTAATTTATTAAAATAAATTTTCCATCTTTTGTCTAAAAAATGCTTTTTATTTCATTAAATTATCTTTAATAGTTGTCTAAATATTAAAAAATTAAGTTGGGAGTAAGCGTCTGGAAACCCTGTAGTAGGGGGAAAGTGGCATGAAACAGCCAGTTTTAAAAACAGGGATAAATAATATAGAAGGACATAAATAAATCAATTTTTTTTTTAAATCTGTAATTGTTCATGCATTTATGTACGTAATGTCATAAAACATTTTTCAAAATTAACGATATTTTTCGACTTCTAATCATTTATAAAAAAAATAAAATTTGGCTTTTACATAACCTATAGGTATTGAAACAGCCAACCCAATTTTTGAAAAAGCCATGTTCTTATTACAAGATTAAAACTGCACATTAACGAAGATAATATTTAATAATAATCTTAAGCTATAATTTTAGATCTTATATAATTATAAAACGTTTTAAATAACGCAAACTCTCGATAAAATATTTACTTACATAAATCTAAGAAACTGTCAAAAAATTTGACGTTTGAGATCAATCATTGCAAAAACACCCGGTACCACTCTTGATTGCTGTTACTACAATTATTATTGCATTTTATGGAATTAAAAGGTGGCTGTTTCATTACACTGCAGTCCGGCTGTTTCAAAACATATTCTCTCAAGAAACAAAATCTGAAAATTACTATGAAATCAAAGATTAGTCTACAAAATATATACGTTATTAGAAGGCCTAATATATCTATAAAATTATAGTGAAATCATATTATTATTAGTTTTGTACGTATAGGCGTTAGAAAACAAATAAACTGAACTCAAAACCTTACTTTTTGACGACAAAATCTTCAATACGTCGTATCGGCGCCGTTTATTGACGGTGAACGGTCAAATTTTTGTGGGGGATATCTGGCTAGTGTTGCTATCTTAAAATAATAATACATAAACGATTCGTATGAAAACTACCGCGTAATTGATAATGGCTGTTTCAAAACTTGGCTGTTTCATGCCACTTTCCCCCTATATTGTGTGGCAAGAAATGAAACAAGCCGATTTCATACCAGGGTGAGAGTTACCCGACCAAGCAAAGCGATGGTTGGCATCACTCCGAGTCAGAAATCGTATTTCATTTCATGCCACACACTATATTTTTTATATTACCTGCATTGAAACTAAGAATTTTAATGTTTATTTTAATTTTGCAATTGGGACATAAGTCAAATTAGTTATATTGGTTAGAATGACAATTATGAGGTTTATAATAAACAAAAGCTATTCTGACAACGGTGAAATAATTCTAACTTCATTTAGCGGACAGAAAGTAATTGGTTTCTGACCTAGGGAAGAAAGTGATCGGTTTCTGCCCGGCATTGGTCTGAAACTGCGTTGTATAGACTAGCTAAGCCGGCATCGAAACTCGCAGTTTCAATGCAGGCAATACGAAAACTATTTATTATTAAGCCATAGAATCTCATTAAACCCCCTGAGTCTGGAGTATGTTCGTCAAACCCGGACTTGCCAAGTGACAATTACTGTATTGGTACCCTACAGCTTATATTCATATCGGCCGTTAGGTTTTTTTTAACTATATTTTCTCTTGGTACATTTCTTCCTTGTATCGCTTTTTTCTCGCAACGTTTTTTGCAAAGGTAAGCTTAAGCCTGTGTAAACGCAGTTTAAAATTTTTTGCTTTATTTAAAAAATATATAATAGTGTGGTAGAAATTTTCCAAATATTAATTCAAATTATTCGGATTGATATTTCGATTATATGAATTACTAAAAATAGCAAAAAAAAATTGTCAATATATCTAATCTAAAAATACTCAAAAATGTTAATTATGACTATGATTTTAAATTTTTTGAACATAATCTATAAACAAAAGATTGAATTTATTGCATTTGACATTATGTTAATAAAAAACTATTTTTTGGATTTTACTTTAACCACTTCTTCGGTTTAAAATATATTTTTAATTCCCCACTCCATGCACTGTTATTCACTTTTGTACCTACAATTATAATTGTTTTAATTTTATTATGCTTCAATAAACTTTCACACAATTGTTCTAAATTTGTTTACAAGTTTATAAATCATTTCACACATTTTAGAAGGTCTTTGAAGTAACTGACTCTTAAAACGATAACTATTTATTTTAGTTATTTTTTATTTAGGTGGGTAAATGACAATATTGGTTTACTTTAACTAATATTTTTTATTTTATTATTGCAAATTTTATAAGTATATTTTAACTAAAAAATTTGGAATAAAGTATGATAAATTGTGCTAAAGACTGTTGAAGTACAATAAAATATAAAAACTAATCAAAAACTAATTTTTCTTGGCAGAGTATATTTTAATAAAATCAAAAAATGATAACATTAGTTATCAGGCAATGTAAAAATTGGCATACATATTTTTTTTTTAATATTTTATAATTTTAGATATTTTTTAACAATTTAAAATTCGGTAGGTAATATACATGATTAAAAAAACACTGGATTAACATAAATATTAGGAGTACATATATTAATTTAAACTAATAAAACATATAAAGCGTTTATCAATATATTTACTATTCAAAACATTTCTTAATTTTTAAGAACAATAAGAATGAAACTGATTTGATAAGGCACTCTGTAATGTAAATGAATAAAAAAGTACATTTCTGTTTAATAAGCCGCAACTGGTAAAAAAAGTAGGTACAAGTTTTTATTCTAAATTCTCATTGTTTAATTAAATCGATAACCATAGTTACGTAGTAATCTAATCACTCAGGATTGTTATTAAATTAAGTTTGTCTGTTAACAAAATAAAAATATAAAGATCTTGCAAGTTGCTACTTAAATATTTAAAAATAAAACAAGGTTACTTTTATGATATTTCCTAATATTTTGCAATACAAATTTTTAATAAAATATTACACAAATTTTATTTGATGAAAAATTCCGGGCACCTTTAAATTAGTAAAACATGTATTTTTAAAAGACATTTCTTTTATATAAACGAGTGTTTTTCATATAAAAACCAATTTTATTAGGAGAAAACTTTGCTTGAATTCAAATTGGTTTTCTCGGATTTCTTCAGCTTTATTGTAGATATGTTGTCCTTAAATTATTTAATTTTTACTTTATCAGTGACTAAATATATTAATCGTGTACAACACTTAGAACTAAGTAAATACGCAAGGTAAATGTTGCCGTAATTTAAATAATGTCGACGAAGTTTATGTTTGCATTCGTGTATATTAAAAGAGCGCTCTTTGAAGTTTATATATCTATTAATTCAATATAGATTATTACATTCTTTTATCATCCTACCTTTTTGAATTTGAAATATACAGTTTTAATCAAAATTAAGTAAAATAAAACTTACGAATTATTCGCCGCTTTGCATTTAATATTTACGCGCCGAAACTGCACTGAAACAAATGTTTAAGAAAGTTGTTGGAAAAAATTTGAAATTCAAAAATTCGAAAGTTTCGACTTGTGTACTTTCAAAGTTAATTTAGAAGAGAATTGTCGCGATTAATTCGGATACTGATATCGTAGCCAAAATTGTGTACACCGAACGCGATAAGACTGAATCACCGTCTCGACGCACCCGCACGTATTTGCTACAGGTGTTTGCGTATTTTACCGACCCACTTCCAGCGCATGAGCCGTAAATCACCATCTATAAAAGCTCTATAAAAAGGAAATACAAATAGTTTTTCGAATATCGTTCTTGGTATTTGTCAATAACCAATTTTCTGGCTTGAACGGAATTTTACAAAGGATAGCTATTACATATAAAAGATATAGCTGCCTATAGCAAGTGACGATTACTTGATCAAACTTTTCATATTTTTTTATTTGACTATTTTTACTTTGGATGGGCTTTATTTAATTTGTTAATATTTGATAAAATTGGCAAATAACACAAGTGCCTTCATAAATACTTAGTTTTTTAATAATATTCATATTCTTTAATTACGAATTCTTCATTGATACACTTTTTAAAATTATAATATGAAACAGATTTAACGTTTTTAAATTTTTAGAAAATTCTTTTAAGTACCTACTTTTTAAAAAAGCACAAGCGATGTATTTATGCGAACCATTGAAAAACAAACAAGATATTGCTTTGTTATTCTTGAAACATGAAGTCTGTTTGAAACAATCAATTCTTTAAATCTCTTCGACCTTTTTTCGAACTGCTCACTTTTACTTTTCAGATGAAAAGGGCAGCAAGATGTGTATACCTAATACAGCACATTTTTTATCATCGCTTCTATTTAGTAAGTTTTAAAAATATCTTAAAGAATGGTTTCAAATTCTTTTTCTTATATTCTTTTACAATTATGTTTTGTACTGCAGAATTATATTAATTATAATAAGCAAAAATCTTTAATTGTAATTTTTAATATATAGAAAATGGCTTGTGTAACTTAAAAAATTAGTCATAGTCAAAATTAACATTTTTGAGTATTTTTAGATTAGATATATTGACAATTTTTGTTTGGTATATACAGAGTGTTCAGACGCTTACTCCCAACTTGATTTTTTAATATCTACACGGAAAAAAAATATCCTTAATATACCTATCTAACGTATACCCAATTGACGTATTGTTCTGACAAGGATTCGAATGTCTAATTTAACGATATTTATAAGTCAATTTGACAATTTATAGTATGATCAAAACAGCTCTCTATAGTAGGGGGAAAGTGGCATGAAACAGCAAATTTAAAAAAAAGAGATAAATAATATAGAAGGACATATGTAAATAAATCAAATTTTTTTTTAAATCTGTAATTGTTCATGCATTTATGTACGTAATGTCATAAAACATTTTTCAAAATTAACGATATTTTTCGACTTCTAATCATTTATAAAAAAAATAAAATTTGGCTTTTTCATAACCTATAGGTATTGAAACAGCCAACCCAATTTTTGAAAAAGCCATGTTCTTATTACAAGATTAAAACTGCACATTAACGAAGATATTATTTAATAATAATCTTAAGCTATAATTTTAGATCTTATATAATTATAAAACGTTTTAAATAACGCAAACTCTCGATAAAATATTTACTTACATAAATCTAAGAAACTGTCAAAAAATTTGACGTTTGAGATCAATCATTGCAAAAACTTAAAAACGTTTTTAGCAAAAATAATGCAATTTCCCTTTTACGCCACAGGATTTATATGCCCAACCATTACAACTTTGCATCGGTACCACTCTTGATTGCTGTTACTACAATTATTATTGCATTTTATGCAATTAAAAGGTGGCTTTTTCATTACACTGCAGTCCGGCTCTTTCAAAACATATTCTCTCAAGAAACAAAATCTCGAAAATTACTATGAAATCAAAGATTAGTCTACAAAATATATACGTTATTAGAAGGCCCAATATATCTATAAAATTATAGTGTAATCATATTATTATTAGTTTTGTACGTATAGGCGTTAGAAAACAAATAAACTGAACTCAAAACCTTACTTTTTGACGACAAAATCTTTAATACGTCGTATCGGCGCCGTTTATTGACGGTGAACGGTCAAATTTTTGTGGGGGATATCTGGCTAGTGTTGCTATCTTAAAATAATAATACATGAACGATTCGTATGAAAACTACCGCATAATTGATAATGGCTTTTCCAAAACTTGGCTGTTTCATGCCACTTTCCCCCTATACTTATGATAAGGATTCATTTATTTGATTCCAGCGTTCAAACGAAAAGCTCTCGTGAACGTGTGCAGTATCCGTCGTGTAGGTAACTGGATAGTTAATTTGAGGATTTGAATAGCTAAAATAAGGATACGTATGGTTATTATAACGATATTTTGTTCTCCGTGCATATCCGTTAAATCACTATGACAAGAATCTTTTAAATGTCTAAAACAGTAATACGGATCGTTACTATAACGATCCGCAATAAGAAACTCTGGATAGCTAAATTAGCTATACGGCGTATCCTGTGGAAGATAACTATCCAACGGATAGCTATAATAAGGATACGTATGGTTATTATAACGATATTTTTTTCTCCGTGTACAAATGTATAAAATTAAAAATTTATATTGACTAATGCAATCGCAGATAGTTTGCTATTTTCATCGCTTTGAATTACCCTCTACCAACCTTTCCAAGTAATTTCAGCTTTTAATGTTAAAAATTAAATTATTTAAATTCAGTGTTCAAACTTTCTGTAAAATTAATACTTTGAATTTCAAAAGATGGGAAATGTATTTTAATAAATTAAATTTTTAAAATGTCCCTCTCCTTAATGATAACGTGACGAAGCCTAGCATCGGGTTAAACTGTTGGGTCTTTAGGCTTGCATAATTTGGATTTTATAGGGAAACTTCTCAGGTTTTTCCGTAAAATATTATGGATAATTGATTTAGAGATATCCAAAGCCTGTTCTGCCCGCCTGAGTCAAGTACTCGGTCCCTCAGCGAATAGTTTCCTCACCCGCTCAACGTTCTCAGAGGTGGCCACAATTGGCTCGACATTGGCTGTGTACGACTTATCGTCACAAATATTGCCTGTCCTCTTAAACTTATCCATGAAACTAATTAAAAAAACAAAATAAACATAAAAATTTGGAAATTTTATTTAAGGATGTACGAGCACAAAAGTCATTTTGCTCAAAATGCTTGATTTTTTTTTATATGTAGTTTAAATATGTCTAAACAAATTCTTAAAATTTGAAGAGGGTTAACCGACTATTTAAAGAAATAATTGATTTTAAAAGTAAGCATATTTACCATTAGTCTTATGGCAAAGTGACGGATAGACGACATGTTTTCATAATTTTCACCCAAATTCGTCCTAGAATATGGAAAAAAAAACTATCTAATTAAAAGTTAAGACATTCATAAAGATATTAAAAAAATAAAAAACCGTACTAAACTGAATAAATTAAGAGATATTTACGAAAATTATCTTACTTTTGTTAGCTCTTAAACTAAATGGCAACACTACAGACCATTAAAACAAAGTAAGTGTCAAAAATACTAACCTAATTTTAGGAATTCTGGTAAATTTTCATCCCGATAGATAGTTTTCTATTTCATATCACCTTCCATAATTTTATATTCGCACGTATTACACTCAACGTTTATTTCGAATTTACTGATAACATTGCCTTAATAATCATAATAATCACAGTGTTGCCATACGCAATGCTGCAGCCATACCCTCTTTACCGCGCGCCCGGATCGGTCTATCCCCACCCAGTACCCTGTTCGTACATCCTTAACCTAAATTTTAAGTTAAAATGTAAATTTGAATATTTACGTTGTAATTGTTTTCGTGGACAGAATTGTGTGGTAATCTACTTGGCTGCGGTACGCTCTAAGAGTATTTGTGGCATTTTCACCAGAAATATACCACAATCGGACAATGGCGGCTCTTTGGTCAGTAGTATATGTTGTCCTTGCAGTGGTCATTGTGTGTGTTATGTGACAACAAAAACAAGTGTAAATAAATTTCCAAACTTTTATAACTCCATCTATGTTAAAATAATTTTGGTATGTCTAATAGTTTTTATTTAACAAGAAAATTACTTTGGGAGTAAGCGTCTGGACACCCTGTTGTAACTCATATAATCGAAATATTTATCCGAATGATTTGAATTAATATTTGGAAAATTTCTACCACACTATTAGCCAGCTTATAAAAAAACATTAATTAATTATCTATTGATTCGAATCTTTTCATCAATTATTTTTTTAGAGCTAACGCTGTCTTCCTTCTCTCAGCTTTTTATTCCATTCTTGTCCTTCTTCCTAATCTTCTTCTCTCACTCCTCTCTTCTCTATAGCTTCATCAACTTCGTTTCGCCAAGATCTTCTGGGTCTACCTCTTTTCCTTCTACCCATGGGGCTCCATTCTGTAATCTTCTTAATCCATCTGTTGTCTGCCCTTTTTCTTATATGGCCGTACCACTTCAGTCTACTCTCTTCTATTGTGCTAATCGCATCCTTTTTTATACACATTCTTTGTTTAATCTCTTCGTTCGGAATTCTATACAGTTTGGTCACCTGACAGCATCTCCTCCAACACTCTATTTCTACTCCATTGATTTTTGTTCTATAATTTTTATTTATTATCCAGATTTTTGATCCATAGTTTATAATACTTTCTATAATCGATTTATATATTCTAATTTTGTTATTTTTTGTTATATATATGTCCCAGATAACTGAGTGTAATTGTTTTATACATGTCCTGATCTGTCCTACTCTTAATTTTATATCTTTTTTTGATGTTGTATTTTTTGTTATTACTCTTTCAAGGTATTTGAATCTATCTGTTACTTTGATGCTTGTATTTTTTTCGTTTTCTAGTTCTACTATGTTTCCTTCTGTCGTTGTTAGATATTCCGTTTTTTTTATGTTTATTTCCAAACCAGCTTTCGTATATTCTTCTTTTAAGTTTCTTAACATATAACTTAGATCTTTTTCATCCTGGGCTTCAGTGAAATTTAGCGTTTATAAGTGTTCTTCTCTTATTGGAATTCCCAACCCGTAACATTTTCTCTTCCAATATTTTAATGGCTGTTCCAGGTATATTTTGAAATGTGTTCAAGATGTCGGGCATCCTTGTAGGAGACCTTTTGTTGTGAGTTTCCCATTTGTTTTTATTGCTACGGAATTGTGTTTGTATAGCTCTTTCACTGCCTTAATTAATTCTTGTTGTACTCCACTTTTTTCCATTGCTGTCCATAGTTTTTCTTGATACTGAGTTGTATGTTTTCCTTATGTCTATAAATGCCAAATACGTATCTCTATTTTTTGCTCTTTTCTTTTCTATGGTTTGTCTTATTGTGTAGGGGGAAAGTGGCATGAAACAGCCAGTTTTAAAAAAAGGGATAAATAATATAGAAGGACATAAATAAATCAATTTTTTTTTAAATCTGTAACTGTTCATGCATTTATGTACGTAATGTCATAAAACATTTTTCCAAATTAACGATATTTTTCGACTTCTAATCATTTATAAAAAAAATAAAATTTGGCTTTTTCATAACCTATAGGTATTGAAAGAGCCAACCCAAGTTTTGAAAAAGCCATGTTCTTATTACAAGATTAAAACTGCACATTAACAAAGATATTATTTAATAATAATCTTAAACTATAATTTTAGATCTTATATAATTATAAAACGTTTTAAATAACGCAAATTCTGGATAAAATATTAACTTACATAAATCTAAGAAACTGTCAAAAAATTTGACGTTTGAGATCAATCATTGCAAAAACTTAAAAACGTTTTTAGCAAAAATAATGCAATTTCCCATTTACGCCACAGGATTTATATGCCCAACCATTACAACTTTGCATCGGTACCACTCTTGATTGCTGTTACTACAATTATTATTGCATTTTATGCAATTAAAAAGTGGCTCTTTCATTACACTGCAGTCCGGCTATTTCAAAACATATTTTCTCAAGAAACAAAATCTCGAAAATTACTATGAAATTAAAGATTAGTCTACAAAATATATACGTTATTAGAAAGCCTAATAGATCTATAAAATTATAGTGTAATCATATTATTATTAGTTTTATACGTATAGGCGTTAGAAAACAAATAAACTGAACTCAAAACCTTACTTTTTGACGACAAAATCTTCAATACGTCGTATCGGCGCCGTTTATTGACGGTGAACGGTCAAATTTTTGTGGGGGATATCTGGCTAGGGTTGCTATCTTAAAATAATAATACATAAACGATTCGTATAAAAACTACCGCGTAATTGATAATGGCTCTTTCAAAACTTGGCTGTTTCATGCCACTTTCCCCCTAAATATGATTGATATTTGATCTTCCAGCTGTAAACCAACTTGGTCTTCCCCGATTTTGTTCTCTATGTTTTTTTATATCTTGTTTTTTAAAATTTTCTCATATAATTTTTGTATGCTTGCGATTGATACAGTTATTGCCTATAAATAACAAATAAATATATATGTTTAACCGTTATCCAGTTATATGTATAAACATAATACATGTATGTATACCTAATAGAAAGTAATGACATTACAAATATTGAAAAGAATATTAAACATTACAAAATCTATAGAAATGTAAAAGTACATTATAGCATTATGCCTTTGATGTACCTATGTCTGTTTTTGCATTTTGTGTGAAACTGGTGAATTCTCCGACGATTTTTTCGAAATTTACTACTAGGGTCATAAAATTGTGATAATGTCCCCGCTTGTCGCTAATCCACAAAGAAAAGGAAATGGGCGCCAAGTTTCGCCAAAAAGAAGTGCATGGTTTCCCACGAGAAAGAAACCGCCAATAAATTAAAGGTGTAATGTCCTATTCCAGCCTGAACAACACCCCGTTTATAAAACAGCGATTTGCACGTCGTTATAACGAATCGCACGTCGTTAGAGGAGATGTGATATACAGGATTTCAGACGAATAGGTACTGAAACTTAACCTTATTATAAATAACTTTAAGCTTAATAACAACATATTCTAAGTCCTTATGGGAAATATTATTGAGTTATGGTACTATAAACTTTAATTTAAAAATGTGTAATAAAGTTTATGATTTAGAATATTTAAAAATTGTTTGTTCAAGTTTGTTATAAGTATGCCATTAAAGGTATATATAGAATTTTTTTTTAAACCAAAAAAACCATAGAAATTGTATATCAAATATGCATTGAAATAGGAGGCATGGCAACAATGCCTCAAAATTGAGACGTGAATAAAATTGCTTATCTTAATCACTTCACGGGTAGCATAAGATGTTTATAATAACACAGTTCAGCACTTACGACTATATGCTTTCAGAAAGGAAGTTGATCTGAGAACTTTAATCATTATTTAATTTATATTTCCTGACCAGCTTAATACAATAAAATACGATTTGGTTCGTAAAGAATTCTTGGGTAACATATTATCTCTAATGGTTTAACGAACTTTTTATTAAATACATACATACGTAATTAATAGCTTTGCTTCTTTTTTTATTGCATTATATGCAGTTTTACATGTATGGGGCGTTTAAACTGCTTAAAATATTTGTTTAATATTTTTTTTTTGATTTTACAAAACCTTTAAATTATATTTATTATTGGAATGTGTTATACGTTTATTTTAGACTAAAACACTGCTATTATTGGTGTTTAGTTTTAATAAAATAATTAAAATAGAGGAAATTGTTAAAAGACCATAGCAGTTAAACGAATTTTTTTTTTTTTTTTTTTTTATAGGTAATCAGCTCGACACTATAAAGTGTCATACATGATTGGGCTGTTATTAGAAAAGAAAGATGTTTTGTTTATACGAATTAATTTGGAGGTACATGATTCCTCGGCTCTGGGTGTACACTACTCCCGTGATTAAGTTCTCTCACAAATGAGGTTATGAATTAGTTCACTCACTACCGTTATCTTCGGTGTCTGATGTTAGGTCTTGTGGTAGTTTCCTTTTTAGGCGGATATGTATATTCTTTTGACCTAGACCTTGTATAATGGCGTTGTTGTTCGGCTTTTTTAAGTTGTTGAAAACGTTTTTGTCATGCGTTTGATAAATTGGAGCATACTTTCTATGTTTAGCTCATCGTGGATTTGAATATTGCGGATAAACCATGGAGCATTGATTGCTATTCTGAGAATCTTATTCTGAAAAAGTTGAAGCTTCCTAATGTTTGTTTTTGAGGTTGTGCTCCATACTGGACAAGCGTAGGTTATTATCGGTCTTAGAAGTGCTTTATAAAGTAGGATAGTACATTCATGACGAAGTGGAGTATTTCGATTGATAAGAGGGTAAAGTAATTGTAATCGACTGTACCCAAGATTGAGCTTTTTATTGACGTGTGTGCTCCAAGTTAATCTGGTGTCTAGATAAACACCAAGATATTTTATGGCCTCTTCTCTAGGGTTCCAAGGGATAACGTTCCCATTTATATAGATGCTCCGGTGTTCTTTAATTCTTTTGAGGGTAAAAATTTTTGTTGCGCACTTGGTAGGATTAATTGATATGCACCATTCATTGTACCATTTACTCAATATGTTGATGGCCATTTGGAGTTGATTGCTGGCTGTATGTTGATCTGCGTCTTGTGTGAATATAGCGGTGTCATCTGCAAATAATGCTAGGTTGCTTTGTTGAGGATTCGGCATATCATAAATGAAGACGTTAAATAGGGTGGGGCCAAGTACACTGCCTTGAGGGACTCCCGCGAGTGCTTGCTTGGTAGATGATATAGCCTCGTTTATTCGAACTGCAAAAGATCTGTTAGCTAAAAAAGAGTAAATGATACCAATGATGTAGTGTGGCAGGGATAAGTGAAGCAGTTTAAATTTCAGTCCATCTAACCAGACCTTGTCAAAGGCCTGGGTTATGTCTAAGAATGCCGCCGTTGTATAGTATTTTGCTTCAAATCCTTTTTCTATTATTTCTACAATTCTTTGAAGTTGTTGTACGGCTGAGTGTCCTGGTCGAAACCCAAACTGGGTGGACGGCAGAATGTGGTGTTCGTCCAACTTTTGATTTAGACGTGTGAGGATAAGTCTTTCAAGTAACTTGGATAGGGTTGGAAGGAGGCTGATTGGCCTGTATGAACAACAATCGTTTTTGTTTTTTCCTGGTTTGTGGAACATGAGGATGTGGGCATGTTTCCATTTTGTAGGAAAGTAGCTCATTCTAAAGCATGCGTTGAAGAGTATGGTTAAGAAGACAATTGCTTTTCGGCTTAGGTTTCGAAGAGCAACGTTGGGAATTAGGTCATGGCCCGGGGCTTTTTTAATTGGTAATGATTTTATTAGTGCCTTTAGTTCTTTTGGCGTGGTGGATTGGTCAAAATCGTTTACCGTTGGCTGGTGGGTTTCCACGTACGTATTTATTCTACGCATGTGTGATCTGTTTTCGTTCATAACGGTTGGTGTAAAGACATGTTCAAGGTGTGCGGAAAATAAGTTACATTTGTCTTCGTCGGTGCTATAGGTGCCATCAGGTGTTGTTAGGGTTGGTATGACTTCGGTTGTTCGAGTTATCGTTTTGGTGGCTTTCCAGAGATTTGTGCTGCTAGGTTCAATGTTATCTAGATTCTTTTGGTAAATGTAAATGCGGTATTTGTCAATTTCGCGTTTTATTTGGTGACTTAGGTTGTTTAGGTGGTTTTAAGATTGCGATTTCTGTTTCTTTGCCATTGTCTTCGGATTCTGCTTTTGAGCTTAATTAAGTCGATAATGTAGAGAGGTGGGATGTTTGGGTTATTAATTCTTCTAAACTTGTAGGGTTTGGTAGACGCTTGAATAGAGTCGTCTATTGCCTTTGAAAGAGTCTCAATATGGTAATCAATTTCTTGGTTATTTAAGATTTGAACTGGGTTGTGTAATTGTAGGTCTAGTCTTTCCCGAAACTGTTCCCAATTGACGATTCCTTTTATCATCCTAGGGGCTGGTGGTCTGTAGGATGGGGTAGAGGAAAATCGTATTAACACTGGTAGGTGGTCTGAGTTCAATTCAGCTACTACTTTTTGTTGAATGGGCAAGTGAAAGTTTTTGGTTAGTACGATGTCGAGAATGTCGGATCGGTGATCATCCCTAAATGGGTGATGTGTATGCTCAGCTGGAGCTAATATCTGGAGTTGATGTTGAGCTGCTAGGTCGTTAAGTTTTATGCCATTGGAGTTATTTGCGCGGCATCCCCAAACAGTATTTTTGCTATTTAAGTCACCTATTACTAGGGATGTCTCCCTGGTACAGAAAAGATTCAAAATGTCGTTTTCAGTAAGATTTTTATTAGGTTGTTTATATACTGCTGAAATTCTAATGGCTTCTATATTTGCAGTGTTAATGGTGACGGTTATTGCTTCTAGGCTGCTGACCGGAATTTGTATTGGAGTGGAGTGTTTTATATGTCGTTTGATAATAATGGCGACCCCGCCCCATGCTGGTCCCGTTGGTCTGTCATGACGATAGATTTGATAGCCATTTACTTTAAACTTTTCGCCTTCTGATAAGTGTGTCTCCGTGACACACGCAATATCTATATTGTATCTAGCCAGGAAGGATATGAATAATGGCCTTTGGGATTTTATCCCATTGGCATTCCAATTTAGAATTGTGAGTTTGTGAATAGATTGATATGAGTTATCCATTGATTAAGTTAGGGAGAAGGTTTGGGATGATATGTGTGACTATAAAGGATTTTATTAAGGGAATTAAAGGAGTTATTAATTCTTTGAGTAACTTTATGATTTCATTGTTAAGGGTATAAGGTTCTGGGGTTTGATTATTGCTTTGATTGTTTGGATTAGCTTTGGGTTGTGTGGCTTGGGCGTATGAACGATTTGGAGTCGTAAACGCTTGTCGTTGGATGTTACGTGGATTGTTGATTACGAACCGTTGTTTTTGTAACTCTAGATGATGGGGACACCCTCTGTAATTTGCTGGGTGATCACCACCGCAATTCGTACATTTAGGGGGATCATTGGGGGACTTATTGCATTTATTATGTGGATGGTCTTTATTGCACTTTACACAGCGTGGTTTTGCTGCACAATAGTTTTTTGTATGCCCATATCTCTGGCATTTGTGGCATTGAGGGATGTTGTTGGGTTTTTTTCTCAGTTCTACCGTGACTAGTGAGTGATATAAGTATTTTAATTTAAAAATCTCTTTAGATGTGTCGTTTTCGGTTAAGATTACTGCGCAAATCGGTATTGGGCGTTTATCTTTGTTGACTAATCGGGTTACACTTTTTATCGGTAAGTTGTTAGCTTCGAGTTCTTCCTTAACTTCGCTCTCCGATAATGAGATGGGAACATTTTTAATAACAACTGATAGTGGTTTATCCTTGGGATTTTGAAATGTGTGAAATTGAACTTGGTTGGTCGTATAAAATTTGGTTAACTTTCGATAGTCGTCTTGGGATGTGAGATTAATTTTTAGATATTGGTTGCTGTAAGTTGTTGTGAAATCTCTATCTTCAGTAATTTGTTTAATGTCGGTTATTATTTCTTTATGGTTGTTCGCGTTGTGAATAAATATTGGCGGTATCTTATATTGTCTCTGAGTATTGTCGTAGTTTTGTGTTCCAGATGGAGTATCATTATCAGCATCATCGTTGTCAGCAGTGTTGTGCGTTGAAAGAGTGAAATATGGGTTATTTTTAATTAAGTCTTCTGGATTCCATAAATAACGTTTTAGGACTGCATTTTCCGGTGGGGTTAGCTGGTCTATTTTACGTTTGGTAGAATCCGTTTTTGTTAGTATGCTCAACCCCGAAGGTGGGCATTTTGAGTTTTAATTGAGCTCTTTATTAAGAATGTAAGTTCACTTACACGATGTATAAGTAGGTTCAATGGATTGATTATAAGAATAATATCAAGGCTAACTGTTCGCTGTGATAGGTAGTACAACCTCACTGCACGAGCACTTAGACCAGACTCCTAAACGAATTTAAAAATAATGTTTTAACAAGAATAATTTTTTTTGAACGATTGCCAAATTAACTGTAATTTTGTATGCTAATAATTACAGGCATCAAAAATAAGATAAAATTACCGTCAAATAAAATGACTTTTTTTGCATATCTGATCATTTGCAGGCCTAGAGTATGGCGTCAGTCATGCTCAGAGACTACACAGTACTCTCTTGTTTCAGGCTTCTTTATTTTTTAGGCAACTTATCTATCCCCAAATTTTTATGTGTTTCACATCCTACACAAACCAGCTCAGATTAAATCAAGGCAGTGGGATTCTCATGTGATAGACTCACACACTATCCAAATTGCACTTGGTATGCTCTTTTGCAAATAAATTAAGTACTAAGCTAGCTTGTATTTATCAAAGCTCAACAATCGTTAATCTACATTTATATCTAAACGATAAAATAAATGTGCAGTACCTATATGTACATATGTTTGATACCCGGTACATTAACCTCGGAATAAATTTCTTCATCTGGTGCTATCAGTTTCTGATGTTAGCGATCACTTCACCCTATTAACTGTGTCTCCGGCCACGTTGAATAGTTGTTAGTCTCCCAAGCCAGTCCAGTTCCTTAGATTTCTAAACCAGGATACTTTGCGTCATCTTATTCCTCTTCTTTCCTCTATTCTACCCATCATAATAAGCTGCAACATTCGATATTTGCTGTTACGCTTTATATGACCAAAATATTCAGCTTTTCTTTGTTTTATAGTTGCAATTAATTCTCGTTCTCTTGTCATTTGTCCTAAAACTTCTTCTTTTGTCACCCTTTCCGTCCATAGAATACGTAACATTTGATGAAATTTTATTCAACATTTTTACTTTAAGGGTCCTCGACTTCATTCCATATAATAAAACTGGTAATACGTAACACTAACATATAATATTAGTGTCTAGTCGTTTATTTGCACAATAAATTCTTCATTTTAGTGAAGGCGCTGCAAGCTAAGTCGATCCTGATTTTAATTTCTTGAATACATTAGTACGCTATATCAGATTCATCTATCGTTATAAGCGATAAAATTTCAACATAGAATTTTAAACTGAACCAAGATTCTTTGTCGCTATGACTGATAGATCGTTACCATCAATGTTGTTATAAATCGTTTCTACTATATATGTATTGGATGTTAAACGGGACCATAAACTCTTGTCACTACATATAGGTAACTGATACATCGTTACAACCGATGTCGTTCTAAACTACTTTTATTGTGGTGTAGAACTACGTCCAATAGTTTTATATTACTCCGCTGTACTTTTTATGTCATGACGGTTGTTTATTTTTCACTAATAATTAGTTGGAGGTTGTCCGTACACAGATAAAAAAAATTTCTTTAATTCTAAGTTTTTTTCTGACTTAAACTTATAACATTCTAAATAAAAAAAATTGTTCTTGAATCAACAATAAATAATTTTTGAAGGAAGAATTCACTTGTATCGATCGAAGATAATATAGTCTTGAACCAAGTAAAAATGTAATCGATCGGAGTGATTCGACCTCTCCATCCAAGAAACATGAATTCAAGACAAGAAATTCTGGAAGCAAGACAACTAGTTCTTTTCAAAATAATTTTCTTGGATCAAGAATATTTTTCTTGAATGGAGATACTTTTTTTATCAGTGTAGCTTTTTAGGTATTAATATAAACATTCTTGATAAACCATTCAAAAAAATTAATGTAACTATAAGTTTTTAATATAATCGATTCTCAAATTGCAGGAATTTAAAAATGCACGGAGTAAGAAAAAACTGTTTTTTTTTTCTGTTTTTTTTTAATTCTAAAATTAAAACGACTTAAATACTGAAAAAAATAATCGTTTAAGCATGCAATTTATATGAGTAGAAAACAATAAGAAATATAAGTGCTTTAACCAAAATAAAAACGGCAAAAAATAATCAAAAAAAAAATTTCAAAAAATTTATAGCTATAGATTTTGGATTGGATTTATTTGGGGGGGGGGGACATCAGTCCAACTGCACTTAGGCCACTTAGTTGGGCCCATATATAACAATTTTAATAAAGAGCCAGCGCCTCTTTCATCACAAGTTCGCTTAAATTCGAAAGGGTAGATGGAAAAATTACTGACTAGCGTCATTAGAAAGAGCATGAAAAATACAATTGATTCGTGAAAAAAAATGTTTAAAAAAAGTTTGGGAACATTGAGAAAAACTAAAATAAAAATCAAAAATAATTTTTTATAAAAATTTGAAGAAAATTTTTACAAGTATGAAAACAAATCTGTAAAGTCAAAATGCTTTTACAGTCGAACATCGATAAGTCGAAGTTGAAGGGAAACTAAAAATAATTCGAGTTATCGAAAAAAGTCGAGTTAAATACTTTTCTGTGTATATATCATATCTATTTATCGGATCGTTTAGAACCTTTATCATCAATATTTAACTTAAATAATTGGTGACAATTAAACTCGTCAAAATTGCGATAAAAACTCATTCAACCGTTCAAGCGCAGCTCATTTTTCAAGTTGCTAAAACTCCATGTTCCAGGTACTTTTAAGGACAAAAAATTATACACGATTAATTAGTTTTTTGCCCTCTACAATTTGAGCCCGGTCAGAAATTTTTCCGTTCGGTAGGCCAAAAATCGACCTAAGAGGCGCTGGTTCTTAATAGTTACTGTTTTTGTTTGTTTGTTATTGTTACGGTCAAAATTGACTAATCGTAAAAGAATTATGTTCCACCATGACAACGCTTGACTTCGCGCATCTTTAGCAACTCGTCAAAAATTGTTTAAGCTTGGTTAGGAACTGATGTCACATCCACCATATAACCCTGGCCTTACACTATCAGATTATCATTATTTCGATCTTTACAAAACCCTTAAATAGTAAAAATTTCACTAATGATGACCTAATTTCGTTCAGTATTTTGCTGATAAGGACCAAAGGTTCTAAGAAAGTGGAATCATAAAATTACCAGAAAAATGGCAAAAGATATTGAACAAAATGGTACATTTATAGTTGATTAAAATAATTCTTTGTATAAAGAAGTTGAGTTTTAGTTCAAAAATGTTAATTGAGATTTTTAGGTTAGAACTTGTTTATTTGCAAATGCAAATCAATTGTAAATATTTGCATGCATTAATGATACTATATCACGTCAGCACAAAAAATAAATTTTAGACGCTAGTGATGAAAAAAGAAAACGTAAACATGTACGTTTTGGTGGGCAGGTTCTGTCAATTGTCTCATTTGAGTCCATGCTGCTTTTATAGTGTCCATGCCCTTATGGTTGAGAAAAATGGGATTCTGGCTGTGATTTATCTGTTCCCTCTCTAAGTGTAAGCTGTGCTGTCCTCTCTATGCTGTGAACATCACCTTAATAACTAATACCATAGACTAATTAAATAAAATTAATGGATATGAAACCATTCTCATAAGCTAAACCAGTAGTATTTCCACTTTACTCATGTATCATGTAATGGTCACTAATCTTGTTCATGTTGCTTATCGGTTGCATTTATTAAATATTATTGGCAACTTGTCGGTATCTACAAAGGAGAAGGAAGTGACAACCAAAGTACACGTTTCATGCGAAAGAAAAACAGGTTACAAATGCTTAGCAATCCCAAAAATTGAACGTGAATCTTGTGATTTGCAGTTCAAGAAAACATCGAATTTCTCGAAAATACATGATTAAAGATTATTTAAAAGTAAACATGAGCTACACACATATATATAGTATGCCTATTTATGAGTTATTGCATACTAAAATGAATCACGAGCATTGTTCTTGACTAATTATTTGGCGAATTCTTTTTTTTATTTGTGTCATTTGTCTATCAACGGAGCAATATACTGCTACAAAAATAATTTATGGAAAACAAATAAAACACATAAAACATTCAATTAAACAAATATTTTTAAATAATATATTTGTTTTGTTACAATTATATAAGAAAAACAACAGTAGTTTTAAAACATGTACAAAAAATCCCTTAAGCTTTGAGCACACAAATTATACTTTCAGCGTGGTAAAATTATTCTGACTCTACAAGCCGATATTTTATTGTAGTCCGACCCTTACAAAATAATTATCTGTATTCTATCAGTTATACTTAGCGATTTCTGTCTTTATCGTGTCCATTTCAGTGTTGCTATAGCGTTTGTCTAAATTACTGTAAGTGATATTCCGATGTAGTTCCTTATCTTAAAGGTACGCGTTATATGAACATTATAAGTAAGACGAAGATAAAATGAGTTGTAACTAAAGTTGCATAGCTACTATTTACTTCTTTTTGGCGACATCTATGAATTCGGTCATTTTAGATGTGACACATCAGTGAACAGTCTCTTACTAATTCGTCTATGCTAATACCATAGATAAATGAAGTTAAGATGTTCCAATTGGATAGGGAAACCTGGAAACAGCAAACGACGCGACGCGACCGGCAGTGCAGCTGAATTACTCAGTAAAGTTCAACACAAAACAAACAAAATCTGTATTTATGTAGTTCTTTGCACTGCGTAGGGCGTGCAAATTTAAAGTTTGTGTTTATTATTGTTGAGGTTAACAGTAATAACGGTGGTGTTTAAGTGTTAAGTGATTTAAAAGGATTAGTGGGAGAAATTTGATAGACTGGACCCTTAATATAAAGGCACATAATAGGTACAAGCAACCATTAAAATACGAAATCTTATAGGAGAAATTAGAGTTAGTTTTAAATGTTTAGATCGAGGAAACTTGCTAGTTTGCCAGAAAAAGGATGATTTTTAGTATATTCATATTGTATATACGTTTCTTAGTATTTAGTTATTTTATTTAGAAATTTCTTAATTATTTAAGTATTTATTTTGTCATTTAATTTAGGTATACAATTTTTAATGATTCACAAAGTTGAATTTTTTTTCATATAGCTATTTACTCATTGTTATAATTTAATTTATTTTTTATGTTTAAAAAATTCATAATTTTTAATCTTATACATATTTATTTAATTGTTGTGAATTAAATTGTAAGTTCTAGTTGTAATCCATATTAAATTTTTCTAATAATATAGAATTAATAGGGCTATTTTATAAGCCATTTTTATGTATATTGTTATTATTACCATAAGGTTAGTTTTATTTCAAAATCTTGGTAAATTCTTGAACACAATTGTTTACATTTCGATTTTGGATTCAAACTTTCTTTTTAGGCTTAATGATGACAAAAAGCATAACAAATGGTTTATAAAATATCCTTGTATGTTAAAAATTGTAAGTTCGTTTTCTTTACCTCTTTTATGTATATGTTTTTTGTAATATTTAAAAATAGGCTGTACTTTTAATTTGTTTTTGAGTGGGTAGAAACATTATGATATTTATATTTTTGTTATTGTTTATACTTTCAAAATAAATAGACTTTTGGTTTTACGGAGTGTAAAAAGTGTTCTGTAAGATTGCAAAAGAGTTAATTGATTAAATCATTATTATTCCAATAATTGAGTATTACTGCGGCGCAAATCGGATACATATCAATTGGCGACGAGGAAAATTGGAAGATTGAAAATGGCTGAACAAGTTGTGCAATACACGGCTTTATTGGGGAAATTGCCAGAATTTAAACAAGGAGATAATTTCTTGACATTCAAAGCGAAACTATCGCAATATTTTATTGCAAATGATGTAAATGACACAAAGAAAATTGCAATTTTGTTAACTACAGTTGATTCGGAAGTATACGAAACTTTAAGCAATTTATGCAGCCCAAGGTTCCCGAAACACAAACATTAGAGGAATTATGGAAGATACTAGAGTCACACTTCTGCATCCAAGATTCGATTTTTAACGTACGTTCGAGGTTTCATATGGCAAAACAAGAAGTAGAAGAAAATGTAGTGGAATGGTATGCGCGAATAAAGAAACTGTCAGTGCATTGCAAATTTGGTTGTTATTTGAACGATTTCCTCAAAGACAAGTTTGTGATGGGTTTGAAAGATAGCGCAGTGTACGATCGACTAAGTGAAGTGGACCCGACAGTAACAGGATTGGAGGATATATATAACATAGCAATAAGAAAAGAACAAGCGATACAAAATTCTAGACAGGCAAATCTTCAAGTAAAGGAAGAAATATGTTATAAGATAAGTAACAAGAAGCAAATGGTGTCAAAAAGAGAAGAACATAACCAGGTTAAGGACTTTCAAAGTGTTTTTCTTGTGGCGAGACTGGTCATAAGTGGGATTCATGTAGGTTCAGAGAAGCAAAGTGTTATAATTGCGGGAAAAAAGGGCATATAGCAAAGACGTGTAGGCAAAGAAGAAAACATTTTTTGGAAATGGTGGAAAAGGACGAAGACATGAGTACCAATGCACGCATTAATAAAATTAACGAAATTGTAAAAATAAATAATGAATTTTATGCTAATGTTTTATTAGAGGGAATACCTATTAGAATGGAAATTGATTCAGGGGCAGGAGTTTCAGCAATGTGTTGGCCGACCTACATTAAATATTTTAATCACGTACCTTTAAGAAGAAGCGAAATAAGATTAAAATATTATAATGGTATTACATGCACAACGGCAGGACAAATGGTAGTCATGCTAAGCTTAGGCAATATAAAAAAGGGTCAGATTGTTGGTAATCAAAGGAAACGATGCAGCTCCTTTATTGGGAAGAGACATAATGGAAATGTTTAACATAACCGTAACAATAAATAAACTAGTAAAAGATGTAGAATCAAAGGCACTGAAGGAGCTGTTGATAAAATATGAAGAACTGTTTGAAGACAAGCTAGGGTGTTTTAAACATGAGAAAGTGAAGTTAACAATAATTAGTGATGCAAGACCCAAATATTGCAAACCGCGACAATTACCGCTTACATACAAAAGCAAGGTGAACGAAGAATTAGAACGCTTAGAGAAAGAAGGAGTAATTACACCTATAAATAGTTCGGAATGGGGAACACCGTTGGTTCCAGTTTTGAAAGCAGACGGTTCGATTCGATTGTGCGCAGATTATAAAATTACAGTAAATCCAATAATATTAGATGATAAATATCCTTTACCAAATATTCAAGAACTGTTTGCATCACTCGAAGGAGGAAAACGTTTTTCCAAGTTAGATTTAAGTAATGCATACAATCAATTAGAATTAGAAGAAGAATCAAAACGCCTTTTAGCATGGAGCACGCACAAAGGGTTGTATCAGATGGAGAGATTGCCTTTTGGAACAAAACCGGCTTGTTCTATTTTCCAAAGAATAATGGAAAAGACGCTAAGAGGATGTGAGAAGACAGTGGTTTTTTTAGATGATATTGTGGTGACCGGAAGGGATCAGGAAGAACATATCAGAAATCTAAATGAAGTTTTCAAAAGATTGTTGGAAGCGGGTTTTAAGTTAAAGAAAAAAAAGTGTGTTTTTTTTCAAAAAGAAATTACTTATCTGGGGCATATAATAAATAGCGAAGGTTTGCGGAAAGACCTTTCAAAAGTTTTAGCGATTGTTAAATGTGAAATTCCAAAACAGTAACCCAATTAAAGTCATTTTAGGCATGGTAAATTATTATGGTAGGTTCATCGAAAATGTTACCAAATTATTGGAGCCTTTGTACGAATTGTTAAAAGTAGTAACGACAAGCAGGAACTTGGCTGGAATAAGAGATGCCAAGCAGCTTTTGACAGAACAAAAGATATTATGGTTTCGGATAATGTGTTAGTACATTATAACCCAGAGCTTCCGGTTAAGGTTAGTTGTGATGCAAGTGCATATGGAGTAGCAGGAGTGTTATCGCATGTGTACGAAGATGGTACGGATAGACCTATTTGTTACGCATCCCGGGTTTTAAGCGTTAGTGAAAAAAAATTATTCAATGTTGGACAAAGAAGCTTTAGCAATAGTCTACTCAATAAAAAAGTTTTTTCAATATTTAATTGGAAAAAGATTTATTTTAACAACGGACCATAAACCGTTAATACATTTGTTCGGTAGTAAGAAAGGTTTACCAGCAATGGCGGCTGGAAGGTTACATAGGTGGGCAATTTTTTTTAAACAATTTTGATTACGAGATTAAATACGTTAAAGGAAAAGAAAATTTGAATGCAGACTGCTTATCAAGATTGCCAATAAATGAGCCTTCTGAAGAGATGATGGAGTTTAATCACTTAAATTTCGTACAAAACAATTTTGAGACACAAATTTCGGCAGAAAAGATTAGAAAAGTTTTAAAAGAAGATAGGATATTAGCCAAAGTTTTAACAGAGATACAAAGTGGTTGGAAAGATGGGGAAATTCTAAAGGATTCAAGTTTCAAACCTTACATAAGAAGGCGGGAGCAGCTAACATTAGAAGACGGAGTCATCATGTGGGGACATAAGGTGGTTATACCTTTACAGTTTCAAAAGAAATTATTAATGGAGTTACATTTAGCACATAGCGGTGTGGTCAAGATGAAGAGTAGAGCGCGATCTTATTTCTGGTGGCCAAAGATGGATACAGACATAGAAGACATGGCAAAAGCGTGTGAGATATGTAACAGATTTAGACCAAATCCCCCCAAAATCTGAAGTTTTACGATTCCAGGAAGCGAAAACAACATTTGAAAGGGTTCATATCGATTTTTTTTGGACCAGTACAAGGAAAGACATATTTAGTGTTAGTCGACGCATTCAGCAAATGGCCAGAAGTAGTGCCTGTAAATCCGACTACCTCCGAGGTAACTATAGACGCTTTACGGCAAATTTTGCCAGGTTTGGAATTCCGAAGCAAATAGTGTCGGATAATGGCCCGCAATTCACATCAGAGGATTTTAAGAGCTTTTGCAGATCAAATAATATTACTCATAGTCTAAGCCCGCCATATCACCCTGCTTCAAATGGTGCAGCGGAAAATGCAGTAAAATCGATAAAATCGGCATTACTGAAAGCTTTAGAAGATGAAGAAAATTTACGCATATCGGCTAGTCGTATTTTAGCCCGATACTTGCTAATATATCGTTCTACTGAACATTGTACGACTAAAACAACCCCGGCATATCGAATGTTTAATAGAGAGATAAGAACAAGGTTTGACGCACTTCGACCGGAGAAGAAAGTAGAAATTCAAAACCAAGAAGTTATCAAAGGGAAGAAATCAGTTATTTCAGGTAGGAGAGGAGGTTTACATAAAAGATTATAGCAACAGAAATAAAGAAATTTGGAAAAGAGGACAGATCGCAAAAGTACTGGGAGTAAGAACATATTTATGCAAAGTACCAGGATACAACAGATGGTGCAAAAGGCATCTAGATCAGATAATTAAAGCAGTAAAAGAAAAGAAGAAATAGAGCAGGAGGGGAATAAAGTGTACAATAAAGGAAAGGGAAATAATAACGGTTCCGGATGCACCAACAGAAATAGAAGAAGAGAACACACAAGAAAACGAAGAGATGAACACACCGCAAACTGATCAAGGAAACGCGCAAGGAAAAGAATCCGATGAAGTACCAACTACCATACAAAGCCGTCCTCGAAGGGTAATACGAAAACCAGTACGATTTCGGGATGGAGGGTAATCAGAAAACTTAGAGGGGAAGATTGTAATATTTAAAAATAGGCTGTACTTTTAATTTGTTTTTGAGTGGGTAGAAACATTATGATATTTATATTTTTGTTATTGTTTATACTTTCAAAATAAATAGACTTTTGGTTTTACGGAGTGTAAAAAGTGTTCTGTAAGATTGCAAAAGAGTTAATTGATTAAATCATTATTATTCCAATAATTGAGTATTACTGCGGCGCAAATCGGATACATATCATTTTTCAATGAGAATCTCATCAAATAATAAATTTGAATCTGCCGCTGATTATATGTAGTTCCTTTGCACTGCCAATTGTGGCGCGGTAGTCGCAATTTTGTTTCCCTTTTTTTACCGTTGATCGGAACATCTTACTCTGTTTAATCTATGACTAATACCAACAGTCATACTTTATGCAACTTACTATTATAATTATCCCCTGAAAGATAACCATACTTTGCTACTTTTATATGTAGTTCAATTTAGGTTAATTTATTTATATTGAATAAATTTTAGTGCTGTATACTACATATATATAGAATATAATAAATTTAATAACTACAAGGTTTTTGAAGTTTCAGTAATTTTAAAATGAATTTAATCCGATTTTATAATATTTGTAGACATAAAACACATGGTAACTCTGGGAAAGTAATTTAAATTTGTTATAATAATATAATGGAACACGAGCCACAAAATGAAAATACTGCAGAGGACGAACTATCAAAGAAACATAAAAAGGAACGAAAAGATTTACAGGCAAAAATTCAAGCTTTAAAAAAAACAGCAACAAAAGGTGATAAAAAGAAGAAAAAGGAAGTTGCAGAAGAAATTGTTAGATTAGAGCAAGAATTGGATCAAAACAAGAAAGTGAACTTGAACATACACCTACTTCTGTGGAACCGACAAAAATGATGATGGTCAAGAAGAAATTAACTCATCTTATGAGGAACCTACGGCTAAAATTTCTAGAGCTCAAAAGAGAAGAAATAAAAAACAAGTAGCAGATAAAGAACGTGAAAAACGAATTGCAGAACAAGAAGAAACAAATAAACAAGGTCCAAGACAAATAGAATTAAGTTCAATTAAAGAAATTCTTCAACATGAGGGTCTTCAAATTTATAATATACCAGCTGATGGCAATTGTTTGTATTGTGCTATCAATCATCAACTAGAAGTGACGGGTCGAGAATCTTTAAATATTGCTAAGTTAAGAAAACTAACGTCTTCTTTTATTAGAGATAATAAAGATGAATTTTTACCATTTATGTACAATGAAGACGATGGCTTTGTTGATGAAAGTCAATTTGAAAAATATTGTAAAGACATTGCAAATACAAAAGTATGGGGAGGTCAGTTAGAATTAACAGCACTTTCAAAAATTTTAAAGTGTCCCATCAAAGTCATTCAAGCTTCAGCTCCATTTACTGTGCAAGGAGAAAGTTTTACTGGTATTCCTTTGACAGTAACTTATCATAAACATTTATATCGTTTAGGAGAACATTATAATTCAACTACTAAAATTAGTGAAAATGCAGACATAGACGAAGCATCCTAATGAACATAGATCTTTTAGTTTTACACACAGTGTCTTCGGTAATATTTAGGATTTTAACAAAATTTTACAATTTTTTTTAAATGTTTGTCAAATAGATAATCGTTTTTACTAAAATTATTTATAATTTCATTTTCTTTCTTGTCCTGAAGATTTTTTTTATTAGTTGTTTTGTCTAGGAATTTATTTTAAGAAGTAATCACAACTTTTCTGTTTGAAAACAAGTATTTGTATATAGTCATTTTTATTTTGATTTATGAACTTTATTGCGGTAGTTTTTGAAGAAAAAAAGGTATTTGTAATTTAAGTGACTATACAAAAAATGTTAATTATTTTTTACTTTGAATATTAAATTTGTTCATGCATTTTCAACAAATTTGTAATAGAACTCTAAGTATATAAAAAATAAAGTTCCAATTGCACGATTTAAATAAAATGTTTTAAAAAACGATTTTCAGTTGTTAAATATAAAATATAATATCATTTAAAAGTTACCAGTAGAATTGCTATTTAGAGGATATTCAGGTTTTAATATAATTTAGCAAAATGTTTAAGTGTACTAGTTAGACAACCTTTTAAACACTGTATTATCAGCGAAAGCTGGTGACTTTTTAGCTACGTATTTGAAAACAAACGTTAATTTTTTTTTAATATTCAAGATAAGATAAAAATATGAAAAAGGTATTTGTAAGTTTACGAAAATTTGATGCTTATCCTAAAACGACTGAGGATTTTAGTATAAAAACATTCCAAGGTGCAACAAGTAAATATCATTGTTTTAACCTAAAAAACTTATATTTGATATTAATGACTTCCGATTTTATTACAGTTACAATTATATGCTTCAGTATTATGGGAATTCTTTTTTGGATGGAGCTGTTCGATTACCTTACTCCAAACATAACTGAAGAATTATTTGTTGATACATCACGAAATCCTAACATTCAAATAAATTTAGATTTAGAATTTCCTAGTATATCTTGTGATTGTAAGAACAAGTAGAAGTTGAAACTTTGTGCTAATATTAAAATTGCAGTTCTATCACTTGATGCTATGGATTCTTCTGGCGAACAGCATCTTGAAATTGATCATAATATTTACAAACGTAGATTAGATTTAAATGGTAAACCAATAGATGAACCTAAAAAGGAAGATATCACAGTACCGAATAAAAAAGATTTAGTGGTAAATTTATATTATTGCTTATATCATCCTAGTGTAGGAACCTTGTAACTTGAAAGTTATAATAGTTCAAGAAAGTATACATTTTGTTTATTAGTTAAGTAAAGAGTTGAGAGCTTTTATTGTTCATGATGGATACAAAAAAATGAGTCGAGTTTCAAAATTCAAGGATGGTATGAAATTAATATTTTTACTGTCTAATTAAATTAATATTTTGCAGTTAAAGAATGATACAAATTGTGGAAGCTGCTATGGAGCTGCATTAGATCCTAATAAGTATATGCATTTTAATTATAAAAAATTTAAAAAACCAATTAATTAATTTATAGATGTTGTAACACATGTGATGAAGTCAGAGAAGCATACAGAGAGCGAAGGTGGGCATTTCCAGACAATCCTGAAAATATTACCCAGTGTAAAGATGAACATTTTAATGAAAAATTAAATACAGCCTTCTCTCAAGGCTGTCAGATTTATGGATCTCTTATAGTTAATAGAGTTAGCGGCAGCTTTCATGCTGCTCCTGGAAAAAGTTTTAGTGTCAATCATGCCCATGTACATGATGTTCAACCTTTCTCTTCTACATCATTTAATACCACACATAGAATTAAACATGTGACATTTGGGACAAGTATTGATACTGAATCTCATAATCCCTTAGGAAATACATTGGCTGTTGCATTAGAAGGTGAGTTTTAACATCATTAACTTTTATTTAATAACATTACTAACTAAAAAAATTATAAAAGATTGTGATACAGTTTCAAGTCACACAGCTTTTCTTATTTAATAATATATAATTTCTATTATAAACACCAAATTAGTTACATAGTGTTGTTGAGCTTATGTGTTACAATATGTTTCAAATATTAACATCGTAGGCCAGAACCGATAGCTAAAAATGTTCCAAATGATCCTGCTCCTTGAATCATTACTTTTCCAACTGTATTGACCAATTCTTTTCCTCTTAATCCTCCCCTATAAAAAATCAGTTGCTTGTTTAAAAACAAAAATTATATATTTCCTTTACCGAAGTGCCGAGAATCCTCCAAATATGGCACCGCTAGCAATTCCAACACAACATCCTAACATAAAACCCATTTTCATTCTGTCAAAACATGAAGGGCCTTGTTGTTGATAAACACCTCCTGGCACAGGCATTTTACTTGATACTAAAATTAAATAATTGATTCTATTTTATATTTGATTGAACATAAATCACTTTCTCATGCATATGAAAGTTTAATTAAAATTGTGCAAATTTTTACAAGCACTATATTCCTTTTATTTCAGTACAAACTGTAATCTAAAAAACATAATTTATTAAAGACTTTGTCCGTCGTTCTAAAATGTAAATGCACTAAATTTAATTATTTTTAGAAAAGCGAAGTTTTGATTATAACCTTAAAATTTTAAGTTTATGCTTATACGAATTATTCTTAAATGAACTTACATTTTTAAATTAAGTTTAATTTTAATCACAATTAAATTTAACAATACATGAATTGAAAAATTTTATTACGATATTTTTCGTAAATATATGACGTATATTAGAAGAGTGCCATTATCGCATTACGAAAACGCACGTCTGACGCGGTTTTTTTCGTTGTTTAAATTTCTGATAAAACTTCCCAAGAATTATTAGTTTTCAAATACTTGTTTAATATCTTTTATTAATTTGTATACATTTAGTTTATGTTTAAATTCTATTTTAGTTCAACAAATAAGTGTACAAGTATTCTGACAATGTTCATACACCAATTTTATTTATATTGAAATGATATATACAGTAAGACCTCGCTAATATGAAGTTGTTTGTTTTGTTCAAAAGGTTCATATTATAATCCAAGCGGTGATCGTTAAAAGGGTGGTGAACCAGAATAAGTACAAAAATGGACTACTACTTTTTGGATATTAGACAAATAATAAACCAACGGTCTGACGATCTCTAACTTGTTCAATTGTTGTTTTTTTTAATAATTTTTTTTCCTAATTTCTTAATCGTGGTCTGACAGAATTTTGGTCAAGTATTAATATGTCAGACCAATTCTATTCAAAAGTGGGATAAAAACAAACATTTTGACATTTAATTTTTTCTTATCCCTTATACCTATAGAAAATTTATTATTGCAATAAATATTTTGAAGGTGGTCTGGCAAAGAGTTGTGTTAAGACTAGGGGTGCCAGACTTAAATTTTTATATTTTACTGATCGAAACTTTTTCAAATAGTAAAACATTGTAGGTACTTATGTCTTATACATCAATTTTATAAAAACTTATAAAAAAAAATTATAAAAAAAACAATTGGACAAGTTACAGATCGCCAGACTGTTGGTTTATTATTTGTCTAATATTCACAAAGTAATAAAGTTCATTTTTGTACTTATTCTGGTTCACCAATCTTTTTATGATCGCCACTTGTACTATTACTATGGGCACATTCTAACGTTTATATTAGATAGGCCAAAACCAATTCATATTCACAAGAAAAGAAATGAAGGCAAGCGTTTATTTACTATGAGTAGAATGTGAAATAATTATATTTTGATTAGGATATACATATGTACGTCTAAAATCGTATTACGTTTACTTCTAAATTAAAAACTATAACTCATAAAGATTACAGGTTGTAAAAAAAATAGGGCACGAAAAATAAACATCTTGTATAACGGTCGTCGGTTATAGCGACTGTGTCATCCGTCCTTCTGTTGACTATTTAGAAGATGTTTGATTACATTTAATGCTTTTTCGTCCATACGCTAGCTAAAACGTTAATATTAGTAGGATAGTTTTGCATAGCATAACATATTAAACGTTTTAATAACACTATGGAAGGTTCATAATATTAACCCAATAGGCCTAATGACTGGTCGTATAAGCGGGCTCCTTTTGAATGTATTCTCTATGAGTGGATTTTGTTTTATTCAAAGTATTCGTATTAGCGAGGTTTTACTGTTATTAAAAAAATCGTTTTTAAAATGTGTAACAATTAGGGGTGTGTGAATACTTAAAACCTCGAATTATTCCAGGCGAATTGAATCGAATAATTTGATTCGAACCGAATATTCGAAAGACTAAAAAAGTTCGAGTGGTTCGACTAGTTCGAAACTTTTTCGAATATTGCGAAACTGAACTTACGTGTTATAAGAAGTTGAACTATGTATAGCTATACTGGCAGTTTTTAAATGCTAATTGAAATAGTATGATTATTTTTCCATTCCATATATTCCTAAATTATTTATAGTTGCTAATTAAATATTTATTATCAATAATAAAAAAATTAATAAAATATTAGTTATAAATGCAATTAGCTTTACTAATTTATCTTTGTATTTTATAAGACGTAATCAAACAACGTAAGATTCGAAAAAACTTGGAACTGCTCGAAAGGTTCAAAGGATTCACACTATTCGAACCCTTTCAACTATTCTATATTCGACTCGAATATGGAATTGAATTCAACTGTTTGATTAGATTCAATGAAAATTCGCACACCCCTAGTTACAATACTTAGAAAACATTTTTTTCGTAATTACCTACAAATTTGTTGTATTATTTTAAATATACTTTTTTTGATCTAGATATGTATACATAAACTTGCTATTAAGCCCTAATTGTTTTTTTAAGGTGCTACAATGTTTCAGTATCATATCAAAATTGTACCTACCGTATATGTAAAATTAGACGGCACAGTGATACTTTCAAGTCAATATTCTGTGACTAAACATCAAAAAGTTGTATCAATATTAAGCGGGGAATCTGGTATGCCAGGAGCTTTTTTTCAATATGAATTATCACCATTAATGGTAAAAAGGACTGAACAAGCAAGATCTTTTGGACACTTTGCTACTAATGTGTGTGCCATTATCGGAGGTGTGTATACTGTAGCAGGGTTAATAGATTCTTTATTATATAACTCTGTGAAATTGATGCAAAAAATGGAATTAGGAAAATTACAATAATTTACTGATAGTGTTTTATTTCTTCTTCGGTGCATGTGCTTCCTAAAATCAATTTTACATATTTATTTATACTATAAATAAAATTTTTGATTGTTATAATAGTTGTATATAACAAGCTTTACAAAAGAAATGACTGTTTACAAAATTTTATAATAAAAAAAAACCTACCCATAGGACACTGCACATAAAATATTTAAAAAATATGTATATAAATGTTAACATTTATTTATTTTGTATAAATAAAATAATATATACAATTTCTGCATTTAACACAACAAATAATTTTACAGTCTATTTGCTCAAAGTGATTTAAGAAACATGTTGAATGTTTGTACAGATGATTTTGCAATGTTAACAGCAAAATCTGAATCCAAACCAGATACTAACGCTACCAAGGAAACGTAGTTTGGTTCTTTGGGATTATATTGAGCTCTGCCCAATTTTTTTAAAAACAAATCTCGTTGTTCCACTTTAAAATATCTGCATGTTAACACTTGAGGTACTTCAACTATCCTTTCTAAAGGTATATTCATGTTTTATGAAAATATTCAAACGTTTTCAGTAAACCATCTTGTGCTACAAAATAAAAATATGTAAACTTAAAATTATGTAAAATATTAAGTTACTTACATTTCATAAATAAATTTGGTTTTTTCAGAATTATTGACTTCGTTTCTTCAGGAGTAAATCCCATTTCTTCTTTAAATACAAATTTATTTCTTTTAACATGTTGAATATTATATGTTATTAATTTGGGTTGTAGTGTTGTTAGGAATCTTACTTCTTGGCCATTTAGTGAAAATTCGTTTTGGAAAAATCCTAATTTTCGATCGATTCTTTGAGTACTACAATTAATACAGTAATTATTTTATGTTAAAAATTCGTAGTTTTGTCATTTACCTAAACATTAACCAAAATGGATTTTTACTGATAATACGTTGAATCATTTCACTTTTAAATTTTTTTGATTTTAAATAATTAATTCGAACATCTAAATCTTGCAGTTTTTCTTTAAATATTGCTGGATTTTTTGTAATATAATTGCCAATCTCAGTTACGGGAACTCCCAAGTCGCATAGGTAGATCACATGATTTTTTATGTCTTTCTCAAAGTCTAACGTTAGAATATATGAAGAAAGTTCTGGTTTCTTGTCAAATTTATATAATTCAACACCTAATTTTACTAATTGTTGAAGGGTATCTGATTTATTTACATATGCTGCTAAATTAAAGGTAGGTTTCAAATATGTTGCTATGTGTGAAATATCTTCATTGCAATCTTCCAAAACAGATTGCCTTTTTTCACTAATACCTAAAAATTCGTTATTAGATGGTGCAATAATATCTAATTTATTCAACTGCACTATCGTAGATTTTATATCTAAATTTTCGGTATGTGTATATCTACAAATTGTGTTATAAACTATTCTATAGAAAGAACTTCCTAGTTTCATTATAATGCACGGATTTTACCATAAACTCCAGGAATGTTTAACCTTAAAATATAGTGTGTAATTTTAAACATAAGAATTTTTACATTTATTGTACTTTCTTACCTTTAAAACATATTAAATGATTGACTAATCCCCACAAAATTATACAATTTGCAATAATTCTGTTTATAACCTAAGACAGCGGTATTATTTCTATTTATTTAAAAGTTGGTAAAACAGAATCCTCTAATGCAGAGGTCACCAAACTTTTACAAATAAGTACCAAGGAGTTGCGTTCAAAATTTTTTGTGGGTCAATTTGATTTCTATTAAAAAATTTCGGCAAAACTAAAAAAAATATTTTAAGCTATGTATAAATTTTTACAAGGGTCATAGATGTCAAACGTTACTTATTTGAAGTGTTTATTTTTTTAGTTTTTTTTTAGAAACAGTGGTTTACAATTTTCTATGCGGCCCGTATAAAGAATCCATTTGACCCACACTGTAGTTTTGGCTCACTTTGTTTTAAGCTTTTGTATTACATTTTTTTAAACTTTTTTTTAATAAAAGTGGAAATGAAAGGAAAGGAAATAAATGATTTGAATAATTATTATAGATACATATATTTAAAAGTTGTTGATACATATTGACATGGAACTAATTTCAAATGGTTATTTGAAAAAATTATCAGAGGAATATCAGTTCATAATAATAATTTTTTTATTATTTATAATACTTGTATTTTTTTTATTCATTAATTCTGTAACATGAAGCTTACGTAGTAAGTAATTACGAATTACTATGGATCAGCAATAATAGAATTTCAAAATATTAATTTACAGAAACTTCTTTTATTTCACAATAGATCTCGAAGTGATCTGCTTTTTAATCATTCCCGCATTAGATTACAAAATGATAAAACTATGAGGTAATAGCTTTAACAATAAATGGAATGTTTTTTTAATCATCATACCTGAGTTTGTGTAGGTACATATTTTGTATAGATATTATAATATTAACCATATAAAAGTGTCCTTGTATCTCTACATAATGAGACACGGTAGTGCAAAATTATAATGGTTTATTTTAAAAATGTTGATAAGTACAAGTGTAGGTCATAGATATAATAGACCAAAGCATGACAAACTACATTCTCTAACTTATTCTTTCTCAAATTATAAATAACCCGAAAATAAATCTTTTCTATTCCATTTACATTTTTATGACTTATTAAAATATTAATGTTTAACCTGAAAAATACGCATATACATACATAGGTAAAAGTCGAGCAATTGATATTTATTAGCAATTACATTTCAAAAATAACGCAATTTTTTTTCTTTATTTACAACTGCTAGAATTTATAATTTTCTAAGCATTTGATTTCATATTTTAATTAATGACAAAATTTAGGTAATATGTAGCGTAAACATCCTCTATTAAAACAAATATAATAGATCTATCGTTAGATAGGTTCATATAATTATTTTTTTTTTGTAAAAAAATCAGTCTCTTTTAAATATGTAGTTTTGGTAACGTGCACATAATATAAACTATTATCTGCAATTTTATTTTGTTAAGTATAAGATTAAAGAAAAATTACATTATTAAAACAAAAACATTATTTCTAGTGAAATGTTATTAAGTAGAGTTGTCAACTTTAGTTACGTTTCAATAAAAGACGAAGCACCTTATCATGTTCATATGTTAATCAAGATACCTTTGCTCTCATCAGTGGTTTGACCGGCGAACAAAATTAGGCAAAATACGCTACATTTTTCAATTTTAATGCTATTTTTCTGTAAATAAAATCAAAAAACTAATTTTTTTTTAAAGTTGATTATCAATTTACCCAAAATTTATAGACCGTGATAACCTAACTTCTATGATGACAGGGACAGATAATGCCACTACAATTTTACAAATTTACTAAAATAAAGAATATTTGTCATGCGTTATATGTCGATTAAATGGCCAGGACATTGCAGCTAAAATAAATGAATGTCTTTTGATATAAAAAACCTGAGACAAAGCTAACTAGATAGTAAGTGCTATATTAAATGATTCGCCTATAGCTATTATGCCTATATTTTGTAGATTAACTACAAACTTTAAACATAAATTAATTTGAAAAAATGTTTGCCATACTTATTAAAATATTCAATGAAAGTGAGTGACTTTTGTTGTGCAGCGGTGTAAATTAAATTTGTTTGTAAATTGTTATTATTTTCTATGTTATATTTGTTATAATAGGGTGTTTTTGAACTTCTTTGCTCCCAGAGGCTCAATGCTTCCAAAGTGATAAAAAAAATTCCCTGTAAAATTGAGCTCTTAATTACCAAAGTTTCTTATGGAAATAACATGGGAAAAATTTATTTCGTTCTTTGAAATTCTATAACTCGGAGACAAATGAATCTAAAATAATCACACTTCCATATATTATAGAGAATTTAACGCTCTACAAAAGTTTAATTTTTATATAATTATCAAGTAGAGATATAAAATACATATTGTTTACGTTCTGCATTTCAAAAAAGGACGTTTTTATGTCTTATAGTTGACTTCTAGCAACTTGTATATTCAACACCCCCGTTTAATTGTCCGTAATTTAAATGATAATTACAAAATGATTGTTTCTAATTAGACTTTATTTTCATCTATTTTGTAGTTACAATCGAACCTCCATAAGTCGAACCTCGATAAGCCGAATTTTTGATAACTCGAACTTGTTTCCCTGGGACTTACCTATTTCAACGTTAATATTTTTATATCGATAACTCGAATTATTTTTAGTTTCACTTTAACTTCGACTGTATTTTATGATTGAGGAATACCAGTGGAAAACGGACATTACATATTTGATTTATTTCTGGATTGCAATTATACCATTTTTTACTGCCTGTTTACTTCCTATGAAGGAGTTATGTTTTAATATCTACTCAATTTGTAAATAATACATATGATGGTAAACTAATTTTTAGATCTATCTCATTATTCCGATTATTGATTATTATTGATTATTGATTTTATTAATGTGATGTAGAAAGCTATTATTTTAAAGTTTAATCAAAGGAGATTTTATATAATAATCGCTTTTTTTTAATAGAAAATTTAATGAATTAACTTTAAAACTCTTTAAACATAACCGATATAAATAGAACGTATATATGAACCTGTATAAAATTTTTGACATGCACCAGTGAGTATAATACCAATTTAAATTCTGCAACATCATTTCAAAAGCTACCAAAATGTTCGCAGGTTGCCGAAAAGCACGATGTTTTTACAACGATTAATAACATTTAAATCATATTTACTTCGAATACAAAGCTAACGATGAGAATTCGAATACTTTACAATAATCTGTGTTGATGAGCATGTTTTCCGGTATAGTCAGTGGCGTACCTCCTCGTACCTGGTGGATGATAATGGGTCTGCTATGCCAACGAGCACTTGGGCGGAACGGCAAGAGGGGCCATGTTATGGACTAGCAACTCCGGGTTGCGTTTCCCGGACGTTCGCCGACCCAAGCGGAACGGCTACATCTTATATAGCGATTACCAAGATCTGTCTGTAATTTTACTCTAACTACATTTATTATACCACCATATGCTCACCGTAGATACCTTTTCAATCTATTCACAATGCCATCACACATACATACCTTTTTAAAGTTAATCATGCACCAATAACAAAAGCAGCTTAGCTATTTATGGAATAATAAATTCTTTACGAATATTCTTGTTTGTAGCAAAAAATAACAAGATTTATGGCAGACGAACTAAATGAAGACGTTTACCTACTTTAGAACATTCATTATCTTCAGAACATGTTTATCCATCGTTGAAGTCACCCTTTTAGTCGCTCCTGAACCTCACATCTATATTTCAGGTTACCAGAATATTTTACATAAAAACGATACAACAAAGCTACAAATTTTAATTACTTCCTTTCATAATTAATGAGACACCAACGTGTATCATATTTTTGAACATTCGAAATTGTAGATACTTATGTTAGTACAATTACTTTCTAATTTGGAATGTTAGATCTCGACTTTTAAACTGAAACAAAACAATAATTATTACGAAATAGAACACAACAATAGGAACAACAACTCGGATTAGATATTACGAAGTAAATTGAAGTTGAATTTAAGTAATACCAGGTTTTGTTTTCTTTTTGGGGAAATACGATGAGGATCGGCAAAAACAGTAATGTAGGCGTTGAATTTATTATTTTTATAGTAACCAAAGGTTGCGACCGGTTTTTTGTAATACTTTGTTGTATATTAGAAAGTAGTGATGGTAAATTGTAGGGTTCTGTACACGTTGCCGAATATAGCGACCAAGAACCTTTAACTTTATTTAATTCGCTGTACACTTACCTAGGAAATCTGCAAGATATTTTATAGTAATTGGTACTGTTAGACAAGGTGAAATAAAACGAACAAAGACGAGGAAAACGTTATCGTAAGCACGCACATAATAGGATATCCTCAAGATCTTTTAGGGCCAAACCGAAACTTCCAACACCACGTATTACACTCACAACTTCCTAGAACTAAATAATTTGTTGACGTCAAATGATGATTTGCAGTTAGCGTGTTGGCATTATCTTGCAATAGAGTGGTACCCTTAAGAAGCAATGCCAGATGTTTAATTGCTAACTCTGCGGATGGCACTCAAAGTCCACGAGAAGTTAAAGTACCCCGTGAATTCTTCCAGTGCCATTCACAGGCCAGGTATGTTGCGAAAGACAACAAACACAAAGAACTGCGGATCGCGGACTGACTCACACTGGCAATGGGCAGCAGCGACAGGTAGATTTCCCCTGCCCCTCACCTGGACGAGGACATTGCACCTGTAGCTGCGCTCGCCACCGTGACACCACCGTTGATGGGTTGTTAGTCATCCGCTCGCCACTTGCGACAAGCCATTCGGAACACTACATCATGCACTCTTAACATTCATCTTCACCAAAACCATAAGCTCATCAACCATCATCGTCCACAACCAGAACGAAACAATTTCCACTTACTTCATGAACCTCGGAAGTCATTACCACTTACAGAACTTGGTGAGGGCAAAGACTCTACTAAAGAAGAAGAATTACACTTATATTACGCAAATAGTGAGCATCTACCATTTACACAAAAAATAAACACAAAGGTAAAGTGGTCGTCATTAAATTTAACCAGAACGTCTTATTTAACATTGTTTTTATTATATTTTATTATATAACAAAGTAAATTTCTAATTGTTCTAAAATGAATTCTTGATTATCCTTTTGTTTTGGTTATTAACAATTATTTTAATGTTTGGAAACCATGAACAAAACTTTTTTCGTCTATATACATATGTATGTATGTATTTTATACACCTACTTAATATCTATGCAAATATATTTAATGTATTCATTGTGTAATTAGAATATTTTGATTTGTTGAATTTATAATTAAAAATCTATTAATTAAAACAAGATAAAATATAGATTCAAATAAAATATTTAGAAAAATAAGCACTTTATATATGAATAAGTAGTTTTCTTACAATTTTGTTAGAATTGGGAGCAAAATTTGAATAACATGTAAAATTCATATAGAATTTAATAGGACTGTTTAAACCATGTTAATCAGTTTGAGACAATGAATGAATTAATATCTAATGAAGTGCATGTAATAATTATAGAAATAAATTAATAGTTTTTTAAACTTATTTAGTTGTGTAAAACAATTCATGTTATGAGAAGTATGTTCTACGTCTAGTAATGATTTAAAAAATCAGCCAAATTAAAAGCGTCTTATATGTTTATTTTTTATTGAAGTGTAATAAAGAACGACAATTTTTTTTTCAATTTTATTTGCTTTTATAAGATTATTTTTTTCCTTTTAAAATTAATTTTTTTGCAATCATAGTAATTTATTAAAAAAAATGACACTTAAAAGTATTTCTTGGGTAAGTATTTTAAAAAAATATTTTAGTTTAATAAAAATCAAAACAAAGTGGTTTTTGCATTTTTCCTATTTTACGCACGCCGAGAATATTTTTCAAAATCTAATTGAATAAAATCATGGACCAGAACGGTGATTTGATAGATAAATCAATTGTATTTCTTCAATTTATCTTGTAATAATTATGTCATTGTTTTTAAACTTCGCTGCAATTAATTTAAGCAATGGTTACATATAAATTTTGTGGTAGATATAATAATATCATTTTTTTGTTACTAGTTTTCGATGAATTCGTGCATTAGTTAATTCTAAACAGATACAAAATTGTATACCAAATATTTGTCATGCTCAAAATACAATGTTTTAATAACATACTAATTACGGAAATAAACCAACATCGAATCATTTTACAATTTTATGAATGGTGTGTGATTTAAAAAAATGTAGTTGGGTGAATTTCCTAATTGCGTAGAACATATTTGAAACTTTTCAATATGTGTGAAAACAGAACAAAGACTAACTATAACTTCGTATTAAAAAGACATACATAAGTATATCTGTACATTTAAAGTCATAATTACTTTTACATCTAATTAAAGAAAATTAAAATAGATAAAACACTATTAGTTCATGCAAATAAAATAATAATATTAATAAACCAACTAAATGTATTACTACAAATCAGCAACGAATAATTTTTGTGATCAGTTACATTTTAAATATATCTATACTGGGTAGGTAGTTGTATATTTAATTTATAATATTGGAATTTCAAACAGTCGAAACTCTTGCAGAATATAATACGCATCGTTCTTAGAGAAAATTGATATATAAAAACATAAAAATCTAATTTAAAAGGACCGTCTAAAGAATGTTAACAATACAAACTGTTAACTTTATTGCAAAAAGGCGCTGCCCTTTTATAAATTAATTGACGAAATCGACAATTTACGAAACAATAAGGGAGTGCTTTTATAGATAACATAAGTATATTTAAAGTTATAAGTATATTATAAAATTTAGTTAGAACTCTCTATTTCTAACTCTTTTTTGGTGCTTGGTAAAATTAATGTATATAATTGTACAATTGATTAAATTATCTGTACATAAATAAGTATAATGTAGATGTGGTATTAGTTAGAGCTTTGTTGACAAACTTCAAAATACAATATGCAGTAAAAATAAATTTTATAAATCACATGAAGATTAAATTGAAAATAAATTATAATAATTAAATTATTTAAAAGAACACGATATACAGTGATTGATTTAGATTTTATTGTTAGACTAATCATATAGCGTTATTCCAACTGACAAGCGTTTGACACTTTACGTGCAGTTTCTCTTGGACTTCTTGCAATTCCGAACAAATATGCATTTATATTTTAATGCTAAGGTTTACATTTCAGTCAATGCATACACGGAGTAGTGAATGTATAGAAGTAAATATCATTTTCGTCAGAATATTAATTACAGCGGCCAGAACTTCATTTAGTTTTTCATCAGCAAATTAGAAACAGCAAAAATGATAAATATCCGTCATTATCAAGAACAAATGTATCGCCCTTTATATAGAGTTGAAAAAACTATAAATTGGAAGTCTTCCAAAAGTTTCAGCTCTTTAATGTCTAATAAGGCTGTGAAATTAAAATTTTTGAACGTTTTCTTACAGAATTGTTAATAACTGTAATAATAGGCCTAAATGGAATGTAAAACGTTTTTGTATGATATCAACCACGTCACAACTAGCAGAGCGAAACCACGGGGTAAAGCTAATAATACTATATGTATTCATAGTTTTAATTATTTAAACAATTTTATAAACAATAAAAACCAATAAGAAATAAATAGAATTATTGATATTGCTATTTTGATGAGGAAAAGCTTCTTCTTATTGATTTCCGTCGATGAATTATATCTATGTATTTCTCTATGGATCATACAACACGAATATGCCACTATACCGACCTCCCAGTAGCCTTGATGTATTTTTTCCATCTTTTTAATATCTTGATGAAACCGTTCACCCTCGTTTTTCACTACAGTCTCCAAGATTTTTGGAAAATGATCAATGTGAGAATTTAACAAATGAACTTTCAAATTCATGACAACCTAACTTTTTATAAATGTTCAACATTTCTTTGGCTATTTCTTTATAATTATTGTCTTTAACATTGCCTAAAAGTTTTGAAATGTTATTTTTAAACTAATTCTAGGCTTTTAGTCCAGGTTTTGCCATACCACTCTCAAAATTTTCGTTTTTGATAAATATCTTGATGTCAGAGCCGGTGAATAGTGCTTTATTTAATTTCATATCTGATAAATTGGGAATACATAAACACTGATAATTGAAAGCATCTCAATTTTTCAGCAATGCCTTGACAAATGGTTCTATTAGACCAAGTTTGATGTGAAGTGGTAGAAGCAATACTTCTTAGGGTCGATCAAATTTGAATTAATGGCATTCTTTTTTACAACTTCTATTTGCACAAAAAATAATAGATTACTGCTCTAAATGTAATGGAAATATTCAATTATTTTAATTTTTTTTTTTTAATTTTTTTATTAGGTGTTCCAAAATTCATGGAAGAAGTAATTTTGATAGCAAACACAGATTTTTAATTAATAATTGTAAATTTTTTATTGATATATAAAGTAGCGTTACGTATGGAACAGCATATCAGATAACTTTCAGGGCTTTGCTGGCACATACGCACTCTTTTGCGAAAATTTTTCATGACCGTTTTGCATAAATGTGGTTGAATTTTGTTGATACAGCCCTCAATTTCCTCATTCAAAACGTGGGTGACCGCGCGCTTGTTGTCATAAACCTTAGAAATTTAAAAACCCTAAATAAAAAAGTGTAACGGCATTACATCAAATGATCTGGGCGGCCAGTTTTGATCACCAAAACTGAAAAATCACTCAGTGACTGTATCTAATGTGACATCGTGTGTTGAAACCACATGTCGTCCACGTATATGTATATAAAATTGTTTATTGTTTACTAACGCTGCAATATTGATAAATTATTTGAATCTAAATATTTAAGTACTTTATAGATTTCGTAAACAATATCAAAAACGGGAATGCACCTAAGGTTGACCACTGCCTTCATAGCTTTTAAATAAACACAAAATTTTTAAAATATGTTTGGTACGTTGTTAACATTCTACGCCACGTAACAAAACAGTCGAATTCTTCAAAAATGCCCGCCATTTCTTAATTTATTCAATCGAACATGCGAGTGGTCAACTACTGGTACCTGGTTTGGGACTGCTACACCCACCCTACATAGCAAAAGTTAGATATTTTTAATTTTGTGTTCTATTTCTTGTGTCTTCTGCTGTCTTGAGAATTATGTAGGATTCATAACTTATTTTACAGTTCTACTATAAGGGTAATTCTTATTTTTTATTAGAAAAATGTGTAATAAAATGAAAACGTCTTTTTAATAAAACTGACGATGGATCTTAATAGTTTTTTTTCAAGGGAAAAATATTCACCGAGCTTGGAGCTCCCAATTTAGACAATTATAGGGATTTAAAAAAATGTCCTCCATGGTAGTGACTTCATATCCGTTGATGTGATATTTCTTACATTAATCTAATCCATGGAGAAGACATGCTACAAGGAGGTGACACTTTTTGGAAAAAAAAATTACCATCAACTTTATTTACCTCAATTAACTTAACATTTATAGTAATAAAAAAAATCATTTCCATGGACGATAAAAATTTGGAAATAAATTGTACCTACATCTTTATTTCCCTCAATTAACTTATGATTCATAATAATAAAAAAAATAACACAACTCAACTTCCAGATTCAGTATTAATTGAGGTTTTTATTATTCTTTACTTTCAATCGACTCCTCGATTTGCGTTCTTTCTACTCTTGGCGTTGGTTCCGGTGATCCTTTGGCGTCATATCACGAAAAACTTTCACTTGTACCTTTTATTTTTTTTTTCGCGTACCGAGCACTATATTTTTCTTTAGAAGCATCATACAAAACGGTTAGCTTTAATACGTGCTCGCCGTTTTTTTTCAGCCACGTTTTTGTTGATATATCTCTTTCGAAGTTTTTGGGGATTTTTTGGGTTTTGGCATCTAAAATATAAATAAATAAAAAAAGCAAGCATCCCCCAAAGCTGCGCCCATATACTACACTATTGTCACTTCTATGGGTCAATGGTCACATCCATGGGTAAATTTTTATCCACGGGTCCATAGAAGTGACGTCCATGGAAGTGACTTTTTTTTCTTAAAATGTTAGAAACATAACTTTTAAATTAAGAACGAACATACAAATTTAGCAGAGTGTTTTTGATACATAAACGCAATTAACCCACAAAACCAAAGTTCATAATTGAAGTGTACATACTTTTGACGATCTACACAGTTGTGACCACTTATGCGTGACGAGTTTTGAGACTAGAAAATTAAATATGATTTTCACGTGACTGTTGCACCGTCGGTAGAACCTGACAACTGAGGCACGATGGCAAATTATTACTTTGGTTCTGCCCAGTAGCATTTGGTTACACACATTATTTTTACAAAAAAAGAGTAGTGTGACACACATCCATGGAAGGGACAAATAAATTGATCACAAACTTAAATATGAAAAGATGAAGAATATGTATAGCTATATAGACATTATATTTTATACTTAAGTAGTTTTATTGTACTTAATATTGGTATTTTTTTTACGTATTTATTATAAGAAAAAATAGCCAATATAATTTTTTTTCTTACAAAGTCAGAATGATCACACCCACGGAAAGGACATATTTGACATTTTGACACTTAATAAAAAAATTATTATGCAGTTAATTTACATAAATGTTTTTTAAATCTACAATGTTTTACCTATATTTTATTAACACAAATCACTATCCTGGTATTTAAGTTCTACAGCTTAGAAAAATGATAGTCACACTTTTATTTTTCAAAAATGAGAATTACCCATAAACATTTAACCTTTGTTTTAATTCATTACACTTTCGAGATAAAGGTATTGGTTTTAAATTATTGTGTTATTTTACAATACAGTCCTTTTTTTCGTGATACTACTTCTATATGAGCAATTTTTTTGCGCCCTTTTGTACTCAATTATTAATAATTATCTAGATAGTAGATTTTTAATGTATTTGTATTAATAAGTCTGAAATTTCATTCTGTGTTTAAAATTATAAAAATACTTTGTTTCATACCTTTTTGAATTTTTTCATATTTTTACATTCTTATTAGTATTTATATTTTACGCAAACTGTATGTAAGGAAGTCCCTACTCATTAAATATTATATAAAACAATTAAAATTATCTGTAAATAATCTACATACACCTATATTTTTTGAAGCATTTAATTTTGAATTAAAGGTTCAACCATAAATAACAATATACATAGGGGAAAGTGGCATAAAATTTTAAAATTAATATAAACATAAATAAATCAATTTTTTTTAAATCTGTAATTGTCATGCATTTATGTACGTAATGTCATAAAACATTTTCAAAATTAACGATATTTTCGACTTCTAATCATTTATAAAAATAAAATTTGGCTTTTCATAACCTATAGGTATTGAAACAGCCAACCCATTTTTGAAAAAGCCATGTTCTTATTACAAGATTAAAACTGCACATTAACGAAGATATTATTTAATAATAAACTTAAGCTATAATTTTAGATCTTATATAATTATAAAACGTTTTAAATAACGCAAACTCTCAATAAAATATTTACTTACATAAATCTAAGAAACTGTCAAAAATTTGACGTTTGAGATCAATCATTGCAAAACTTAAAAACGTTTTTAGCAAAAATAATGCAATTTCCTTTTATGCCACAGGATTTATATGCCCAACCATTACAATTTTGCATCGGTACCACTCTTGATTGCTGTTACTACAATTATTATTGCATTTTATGGAATTAAAGGTGGCTGTTTCATTACACTGCAGTCCGGCTGTTTCAAAACATATTCTCTCAAGAAACAAAATCTCGAAAATTACTATGAAATCAAAGATTAGTCTACAAAATATATACGTTATTAGAAGGCCTAATATATCTATAAAATTATAGTGTAATCATATTATTATTAGTTTTCTACGTATAGGCGTTAGAAAACAAATAAACTGAACTCAAAACCTTACTTTTTGACGACAAAATCTTCAATACGTCGTATCGGCGCCGTTTATTGACGGTGAACGGTCAAATTTTTGTGGGGGATATCTGGCTAGTGTTGCTATCTCACAATAATAATACATAAACGATTCGTATGAAAACTACCGCGTAATTGATAATGGCTGTTTCAAAACTTGGCTGTTTCATGCCACTTTCCCCCTACATACGTAGGCACTAACAATAGTTTTTTATTAACATTTCAACTTTCAATCTAAACATAACGTCACGCAAATATAAAACAACGGATTTGGCAATTACTATTAAACGGTACAATTTTAACAAAAACCACAATAACTTTTTAGATCATCCTGTTTTCTTGAGATGTCATTTCGTAGTCGAAAATTAACAGTACGGTCGAGAGACTTTTTACATGTGAATGCTTCAAAAGTTAACTAATTTATACAATTAATAAGTTCGTTATAATTTTCTCGTAAAGTACAAAGAATAATTAATTTATTATGTGGTCCGATACTGAATTCGCTTGGATGATCTTACGGTATCATTGTAAAAGAACTGCTTTTTTTATTGGGTATATTATTATATTATGTGCAGATTAGAGTCTATTTTTCTCTTGAGAATAAAGTACTTCCTTTCGAGTAGCGTGTAGGCTGTTGTGCAGTTACTGTATTTTTAAAGATTTATGAGAATCTTTGGGCAAAAAGAAATCACGCAAAACGATCATCTCTTTTCAATCTAAACATAACGTCACGCAAATATAGAACAACGGATTTGGCAATTACTATTAAACGGTACAATTTTAACAAAAACCACAATAACTTTTTAGATCATCCTGTTTTCTTGAGATGTCATTTCGTAGTCGAAAATTAACAGTACGGTCGAGAGACTTTTTACATGTGAATGCTTCAAAAGTTAACTAATTTATACAATTAATAAGTTCGTTATAATTTTCTCGTAAAGTACAAAGAATAATTAATTTATTATGTGGTCCGATACTGAATTCGCTTGGATGATCTTACGGTATCATTGTAAAAGAACTGCTTTTTTATTGGGTATATTATTATATTATGTGCAGATTAGAGTCTATTTTTCTCTTGAGAATAAAGTACTTCCTTTCGAGTAGCGTGTAGGCTGTTGTGCAGTTACTGTATTTTTAAAGATTTATGAGAATCTTTGGGCAAAAAGAAATCACGCAAAACGATCATCTCTTTTTTATAATATTTTTATACTTTCTAAATAATCTGCCAAATCATTTAAACAAAGAAATAGGTGCACTGAATTTATGTAGCGTATCTTATGTTTGTTGCTTAATTGCTTATTAATTAAAGCAGTAACCATAGTTACGTCACAAATTAACCAATCAAAATTTGTTATACAAGGCGCTATATTTAATTTATGGTATTCGATTTATTCTAAAAAATTAGCTCTCTTAAATTATGCTTCTAATTATAAGCAATTATTAAGTTTTAAATTTAATTAAATAGTATTTAAAATTTAATCATTTTATATAACTGTATAATTTACTAATAAGTAGATAATAGCACAATTAATTTTTCAAAATTAAAATAATATAGTTACTAATACATGGTAAAAAGTTTTTTAAACTAGAAGAAGAAAACATCAAAACATGTATGTAGGTACTTACTTATAGTATACAAGATTATCAGCACGGTACCCAATAACTTTCATAATTTGAATTTGGACCACACAAAGGAAAATAGGCATAAAGTCTATATAAAAATTAAAAAAAAAAACAGAAAATGAATTTGAAAGTAATTTGTAATTAGTAATTAGGTTCCTCAATGTAATAACTTTGTGAGATGAAAAAATTTTAAAAACTTTCTTTCCCACTTTACAATTGTATCGCAACGCTTTCATAGTGTTTGATAATACAATTTCTTTAATCCGCTGTAGGAGAATAATCTTTTATAGACGAAATAAAATCTTAAAATAACGAAGTATTCGTTGCTCCAAAAACAAAGTTTAAAAATCTAGCATAAAAAGGTCACATGGAAGTTTCAATAGAAACAGGACAGACAGTCACTACTGAAATTTGTTTTTGGATGGAGATACTGCATGGCCTGCGAAAAATAGGTGCGCTGTGGCTGTGGAAGCTTCTATGCGACTATGATGAAGCCTGACATTCTTGTGTACTATATGTCAGCTGAACTAAAATCACCTCTTTGGGTATGGGGTGTTTGCAAACTGTTATACTTCATGATGCTCCCAGAAAGTAACCCATTCTTACTCATAATATGCGGAGATCGCACTTTTTTTGTTTTTAAATATGATTCGCTTTGCTGCTCACTGCAATCGTCTTAAATTGACCAAAGATTGATATCTGATTATTGTAATTTGAGTAAAAAAATTAATACGATTATTTGAATAAATAGATATATCTACCATTCTTACTATTTTTACATTTTTTGAAATCATTGAAATTACCGAAATAAATACAAATGTAATAAAATATATATGTACACTGGAGAAAATTGGTATTTGAACGACCCGTAGAAAGCCTTCGAGGTTTAAGTTAAAATTCGACGTACGTTTTTATTCCATGTTATTATTAGACTGTTTATAGATATTTTAAAGTTTCATTTAAATGGGTATATTTGACAATAGATATTGTTTGAAAGAATTAGTGAACCACAAAGTCTTAATACAAGACAGCTAATGGCAACACCAGCACCATCCTTGGATTCAACTTAGTTCTTGTTGAAAATTAAAATACTTCGGCCTTTCCTGCATTTATGAGACCGTAATTTTATTAAAGCTGTTTCCTGTTTAGTATCCTATTCGAAGTTCTGTACAGATCAAAGTTTGGAATTTTGAGGCCCACTTTAAAACAATGCAAGAAAAAAAGTAACGATAAGATTATAAAAATAAAAAACCTACAATCATTTTCTCGTTTATTATTACTTTTTACTTTATATTATAATTTGAAAATTAATTGATTAATTAACATGTGACATGTTAAAAGATCTTTTTATCGCCCCACTTAATATCATACATATTTAATTGAAAGTATCCCTTTTGTTAACTATTTATTGTAATAAAATAATGTTCAAATGCTGATCGAAACGTAAATTGATACAGAAACACACCCGTTTTTTAAAACTTTAAATTTTTATAAAATATAAACTTAAAATCATTAATACCCTACGAAAATATTGTATAATAATGTTCAATGCTAAAAAACTATAATTTTAAATATTCTCATAGTTTAATAAAAAATTACAATGTAAGTTTGTATAATCAATGTTTTTTCTTTTTAATGTGGGTTTATTAACCTGTTAAGATAAACTTGAAAAAATTGAGTACCTCCTGAGCGAAGAAACTTTGTGTCAGATGTAACAAAAGCAGATAGTACTGCTCATTGATAAAACGACAATAAAGTTTTAGAAAAGGCTAAATAGTTTTCGGTGAAGTGAATAGAGATAGATATATTACGTATGTCTAATCTTAACCGGAAAACAAAAAGTAGGTTAGAAGACCTAATTCTCCCAGTGTGTGTACATTAGGGTGTTTCGTTTTTAAACGTTTTATTTTTATTTAGCCTTTATTGACAAAATAGTTATTTTAAAGTTTTCCCATTTATTTAACATGATAATCTACAGTTTTTTTTCAATTATCTATATCTCTGCTACATTTTATGCAAATGTTTTGTTCTTAACGATAAATTGTAAGAAAAATATCAATCTTTAAAAGTGCCCATAGTTGGGTTTGTTACTTAAACGGCTAAAAATTGGTTAATTTTTTTTTCGATGTACAAAACAATATTTTGTCAATGCAGCGTAAATTAAAAAAAAACGAACCACCATAATGGAATTAATATGTACATATTAAAAATATATAAAAATTAAATCAAGTTAGACACAGGTTTACGCAATAATGCTATTATATAATTTTCTATTGTAAGATTGCTGTATATTTTTAAAGTCCCTTTCCAAATTTTATGTTAAAATTATTTAATTCAAGGTCCTGTGAAAACTCAAACGAAAACATACACGAACTATCTTTTTACATACAGTAATTCATAAAATGTTTTTAAAAATACTAAACACAGAACAAGTACAATTAAACAACTTCTTCGGAATCGTGATTCATGGTCAAGACTTAAAGTGATATAACGAACAATATAATAATACATTCACGCAAACTAGTTTTTCGTGGACAAAATTATTATTTTTGCAAATAAAGATTATCAAAGGTTGATAATGTATATTTAACCACTATTTTCTCTGATTTCAACTCTATTTTAAGACTAAAGACTTTGAAATAAAATTTTAGCTAAATCCAATTAAATTCAATTTTTTAAACTAAATCAATTCTTAATGATGCTTGCAATTATTGTTTTTCTTTGTTTGGAATCAAATTGTTATTGAGAAATGCTATCTCTTTCTTGCTTTACAAACATGATTAAAGCTTACAATCTTTATCTATGATCGCCATAGGCGGCCCGTAATTAAAGATATAATTTTTGTATGTAGATATACTGACTGTATATATATACATTTAAATTAATTTTTTTACCTTTTGAGATATCAAATGTATAAATTTCAATTAAGTTAATTTGTTTATAGCTACAAAAGATCATGAAAAAAATCTATAAGAGAATGAACAAAAATATTGGCGCGCGACACATTCTAAAGTATGTGCTACATCAATGTCTTGTGTATTAATATAAGCCACTATTCTGTTGACTTACCTCAAAACAACAATAACCAATTAAAATTGTAGAACCCTCATTAAACAAAAATGTTGTTTCACATACAAAATTAAAGAAAAAATAAGTTTATACTTACCAAAGTCCGCACTGGTCAATAATTGCAATAATTTAATTTTTAATTGAAAATATTAGGTACAAAAAATTAATTTATACATTTTATTGCAGTAATAATATAATCATTTTTCCGATTCGAAGATCCGCCACTGATAGGTACACCGAATTTGAATTTAAAAACAGTATTTAATAATAGAAGATGGTAACGGTTCTTTTAATAAACACTGTACACTCAAAATTTAGTATTGCTTTTTCGTGGCATTGCATTCACCAATATAAAGAAAACAAGCCAACTTGAATGAGTTTTTTCCCATTGTACGTAAGCTAAGTCTAACGTTAAAGAACTGAATTAAAATAGTTCAGAAAGGCGAATGAACTTACAAAACAATTACCAGCTCTCGATTAAGAACTTCTTTCTGAAAATTAGCTGATCCTACCAGCGTAAAAGAACAGAAACACGGGTACCTTTAAATGTTACCCTTGATTTATCATGCGAATCTTGAAATACACTGAACCAAAAATCGCTGTAATCAGTACTCAGACGTTACAAATTAAAAATATATAACGACGAATTAACATTATTGGAGATAATTGCAAAGATGCCTCTTTGAAAGAGTATATACGAATTCCAAAATCATTTTTTCAATTACTTTAAAAAAGTAAGAAACAGGTGCGTATACTAGTCAAATCGTTGGAAACAAAAAAAAATTGTTGTTTAATATTGTATAGGAAAAATGGTTTAAATAGGATGCATATATTTGCAATGCTTAAGAAGTTTGCTAGGAAATAGTGCAATTGTCGCGTGTAATGAGGTAGCTATGGGAGACACGCTCTGCTGGCCCGTGAGGAGCAATGTCTTCTTTTAGATTTAGATGCTATCAGAAGGCACGCAATTTTACAAAAAGCTGGAAAGCTTCTTCTGTAGACTTATGAACTAATAAGAATTATATATTCTTGTTTATAGCAATAAAACATAAAAATGAATTTGCGATTAGCTATTAAATTGTATAAAATTTTCATTGCTAATAAATAATTATAATTATATTTATAGTTTTAATTATCTTACATTCATATTTAGTTTAATATGCCATATAGGTATGCTTTTAATTTAAAATTAAATTCGTAGTGTTCGTTTAAGTTATTGCAATTTACGATTGCATGAGGAATAATACTTATCAAAGGAGATTTTAATGCTAGATTATTGCACAATATATGTAATTCAGTTTTAGAGTTTTATTAAACCTTCTTCTTTATATGTTATAGAAAGAAAGAAAAAATTACCGGCAGAATAAAGATTTTTCTTGTTATAATATATGGATTTCAAAAATTTATATTTAATTGCATTCATGTGAGAAAAGGGTAAGCTAAAACATGTTCTAAAATTTGACGCACAAAAAAGCTTGAGTTAGACACTAAAGTTGTATTTTACTAAACTTGCGCTTAATCCAAAGCCGAAGTCCGTTTGACCCGTACACCATCAAAATTTTGAGTAAATTGCAAAAAACTGCTTAAATTGGCTGAAAATTGCAGTTTTTTGCAATTTACCCTAGTGTCTGGTCAAAAGTACTGACCACTTTTTTTTGTGTGCCGGTGTAATTATAGAATTTAAAATTTTCTTATTGGTTTTTTAACAGTAAATAAACCCGTCTTTCAAAGGAGTTGTCGGATTAAGAAATTTAAATATTTTAAAAATGATATTTTGGCAAAAATGATTAATAGGACTGATGAATTGTTGATGAAGTACAATAACTCTGTGGTTATGTAGAGAGGAAGCCCACCAAGGGCATAACAAGATTGAATATCAAAGTTGTCATGACTTTTTATCGGCAAATGGTAATTAAAAATGTCTTTCTGATTATTAATCAGTGGATATGACTGCATCTTATTTGCATGGTAACTTGTGACCTAGACCATGATTAGCTAGTTAGTCTATGTTATGATAAATAAGAAATGCCATTTCAAATGTATTAACCTCGAGTTCCCGTTAGTTTCATTACTGATTCTGAAAGCTCTTTAGAAATAGTTTAAGATAAAATTTAGATATCAAAGGGAACCCGAGGTTAATACCCTCAACCAGAACCAGAACCGGACCCTCAACCAGAACCAGAACCAAAACCGCAACCAGAACCAGAACCGCAACCAGAACCAGAACCAGAACCAGAATCAGAACTAGAACCAGAACCTGAACCACAATCAGAACCGAAACCACAACCAGAACCTGAAACACAACCCGACCCAAGAAATGAATCGATGTCAGTTCAACGTCACAATTTTTTCTGTGATTATCATAAACACCAAGATCTATATGAATCTAAAATTTCATCAAGATCGGACAACCTTTTGTCTTATTCCGCCAACTCCTTTAAAAGATAAGTTTAATTTTATGACAATTTTTTTTAAATTGGATTACCGTGTTCGAGTTTAGGTGCTTTCCCCGTTTGTACTTTTGTTATGTATTTCAAATGTACAAAGGACCTATAGTTTTACGTGGGTTCCAAACCACAGTTTCTAGGGAAACTTTTCAAGCAGTTTTAACTCTTGCTAGGTGCTCAACCTTAGCAAAGAGAAAAGGAACGCGAAAACTTGGACAGTTAGCGTGGGGATTCAAACTAATTCGATCCCACTAAACCTGCGGCCCGCGGGCCGCATGCGGCCCTTTGCAACTTTTTAGGGGCCCGCCAAAGCACCAATTTTTGTTCTCTGACATTATTGCTATAGCATGTCAATAAAAAATTAATGTTTTCTATATTTATTTTTAATAATATTTATACTCGTATATGATATAAAAGCACTATTTAAATTACATTTGAATGTGCGGCCCGCATATAAAATTTTACTTTGAAAATGGCCCGCCGTCCGAAAAAGGTTGCCGACCCCTGCACTAAACCACTTGCGTCACGCTTCCTCTCATTTACTCTAATACAAAATAAAATTAGAATTTTATTTTAGGGTCTGCAAAGAACAAAAACACAGTTTTCAGGTTTTTATGTAAGATATCCTTGTCAAGTTCAAAGGAAACCTTTCGTATTTTTTTTTCTAATAGGGCAGCGCCAATAGTACAAGTGGCGAAATCATCCCTATACCAAATTACCATAGTAGTACGTCCACTAAAAAATACTGTTCAAATTGAAGTCTTCACATTGACAGTTTTAGAACTAGTGCTTGACCGTAGCTGTACCTTACTAGTAGAACCTACAATTTTCCTCGCGCACCACTTTTTTGCATATTTGTTTGATACAGATACATTAATTTAAAATAATATATTTTTATAGTTACTATAAAAAGTTGCAAATAAACCATCTCTAGAAGCCAAGAATGTATCTATACCTTGGCTTTTTTTGATATTGTATCAGGTACACCCAAGGACTAAAGAAATGACGGATTACATAGGTCAGTTCGACAAACCCGCAGATAGTTTTGACTCATGTTATGGTTAAGAAAAAGTAAAATGCCTGAAGCGTTAAGAAATCTTTAACTATGTAAAACTCTAAGAATAAAACCGAACAAGGGGCTTTTTCTATTATTCACATAAAATACACTTCAGTCCGCTGCACACTATGCATATTTTCGCAATTGGTCGCTTGCTAGTTTTTCTTTTTAAATCTTATATATAGAAATTTAAGCAACAAATTGCTATATCAGCAATGTTTTTAAATTAGAAAAAAAACTTATTTTAAGGCCGGGGGGTACCTTATAACCACGTCGAAGTAAAAACAAATAATTGAAGTTATGAATAATAATAATTTGTATTATTTCTTACAATATACCATATACAAAATATACTTATATGTCAATATATATATATACAGTGTGTCCCAAATTGAGTAGGCTAACATGGGTATCTTTCTTATTAGTGGAGATAGAAGTTTGGTTAAATGGGCAATGTTTTGCAGTTTTAGGTGCCCATTCAGATTCTGTTAAGAAAATTTTAAAATTCCGAATAGTTCCGAAGTTATGGTCAAAAAACTGAACATTGTCATTTTCTTTAATGTCAAATAACTTTGTAATTATAAAAATTACAAAAAAAAGTTTCATACAAAAGCTCCTGCGTTGCTGCACAAACATACTTTAACAATTTTCAAAAAAAAATGATGAAGATCGTCTTCCACATTCCTTCAATTTGGTTATTGTAAACATCCATACTTCTACATATGCACATCCAATCTTTTAAAAATTTTAAGGTTCCGTTGCTTTTTTTTTTAGAAAACTGTTAAAGTATGTTTGTGCAGCAACGCAGGAGCTTTTGTAACATTTAATGTAGATACACAACATATCATACTGCGTAGTTAAAAACTTTGCCATTTTGAATTATTTATAAAATAATAATTATTATTATTTAAAAAACTTACAATATCAGTCAAAAAATAAATATAATGACCTTGGCTTGTATTATGCTGTTTTATTGTTCTTTGATAATTCATGGCTACTTGATTTTAAACAGAAAAATTTAATATTGTTAATAATTTTTTATTTAAATTTGGGTTGTTATACATGGTTGAAAAGAGAAAAAAAAAAGATATTTAACTATGTAAAAATCCAATATGGCGCCTATTTAAAATAAGAAAGTTGGTATCAATATCTTGGAAACCGCCATTTTGAATTTAATTTTGACTTAATTTCCATCTGTACTTTTTGAAACCTAGTAACTTTTGTATTAAACTTTTTTTTTTAATTTTTATAATTACAAAGTTATTTGACATTAAAAAAAATGACAATTTTCAGTTTTTTGACCATAACTTCTGAACTATTCGGAATTTTAAAATTTTTTAACAGAAACTGAATGGGCACCTAAAACTGCAAAACATTGCCCATTTAACCAAACTTCTATCTTCACTAATAAGAAAGATACCCATGTTAGCCTACTCAATTTGGGACACCCTGTATATATATATATATATATTAATAATTGGTGTAATATCCATTACTTTGTATACATTCTTCTAATCGCCGCTTCCTTGGATCAACCAACTTTTTGCAAATACTTGTGAACATTTCTAAAAGGTACAATGTCTTGATTTATGTGACTTTTCTTATCAAAAAGCGATGTTTCAGTATATCTAATTTAAAATAAATAAAAATAAATACGTAAAAGCATGCTTGTTCACCTACAAAAACTGTAAATTATTTTCTGATTGTTCGTATTAATTTAAAACTATATTACACAAATTTCCTTTATTGTGCTTTGGTTACAGGAATTCTTATTTAATTATATATATATTGTACGGTTGTATTTTACTTATAATTTAGTTTTTAATTTAAATACATATAGCTAAAAAAAGAAATTTAACACACTGTACAACTATTAAAAAAATATTATAATGAGTAGAATATAAACACAAAACTTGTATGAATAGAAACAACTTATTTGCACAATACACCTAGCTCCCTGTTCGATTCCATTCTTAAAAACGTAATCCTTTGGTTAAACATCATTTAACGCGTTCTGCAGTTCATTTAGTCATCAAAATACATGAGTCGAACTAACAGAGGTTTTTTAGAACTGACCTACCATATTTTTTTAGTATTTAGGTGTACATTTCAAATTGTATCAAAAAAAATTAGTAAAACAATTTTAAGCGAAGAAATGGCTTGTTTTTTTTTTAATAACAGTGCAATGGCACCAAGATGGCTTCATATGAAATTACATTTAAATTTTAAAATACACATCTGAAATTTATTTGAAAAAAGTCATTTTAATTTTTGAAAATACAAATAAAATACTTTTACTACATTGAACAAAAAATGAATTTAATTTAAAAAAATTATGAGTCGTAGAACAATTAGAAATTTTAATGCGATTAACAATTAATAAAAAGTTATTAGTTTTTATGAGGTTATGGGTATCATATTATATAGAGAGCAATTCGCAGTGTATAATAGCGGACACTAGTTTTGACAGATTAACACAAACTTCTGGGACTTGTCTTGTCGTAACCCGAATCATTTGGCAAAATTTGAAAACGGTTTCTAAAGTACTTTTTAATGCCCTATCAAATGGTGTAGGTCTCGTTGCATAAAGCCACGGGCAACTAAAAAGTTTCCCTTGTAAGATACTGCCGCCCTACTTTTTTGAAGTCGTTGTGGTCTTCTCGGCACCCACACCGAGAAAAAAATATCGTTATAATAACCATACGTATCCTTATTATAGCTATCCCTTGGAAAGTTATCTTTCACAGGGATACGCCGTATAGCTAATTTAGCTATCCAGAGTTTCCTTATTGCGGATCGTTATAGTAACGATCCGTATTACTGTTTTAGACATTCAAAAGATTCTTGTCATAGTGATTTAACGGATATGCACGGAGAACAAAATATCGTTATAATAACCATACGTATCCCTATTTTAGCTATTCAAATCTTCAAATTAACTATACAGTTACCGACACGACGGATACTGCACACGTTCACGGGAGCTTTTCGTTTATACGCTTGAATCAAATAAATGAATCCTTATTATAAGTATACTATGGAGAGCTGTTTTGATCATACTATGAATTGTCAAATTGACTTATAAATATCGTTAAATTAGACATTCGAATCCTTGCAGAACAATACGTCAATTGGGTATACGTTTGATAGTTATATTAAGGATATTTTTTTCTCCGTGCAGAGATGATCATTGTGCCTGGATAAATTCAGCATTTTATAGTCTTTAATAGTGCCGCAGCATCACAATGGGTTTTCTTAGCTACTTAAAGATTTCTGGCTCGTACAAGCACTACAAACATATCGTTCGTTTCTCTACAAATACTACCAAAACAGTAGGAGAAGTTAACCGGTTGTGGGCACAGTTAGCTATTTAGGGCATAACTTTTGACCAACTCAATATTTATGCAAAATGAGCATATTATCGGGAAGCTAGAGACCTTAGCTAACTACTGATAAAGGAATTAATTTTATATCAATTTAAAAATAAATCATTTTTAACTTTTCATAAAGTAGTCATTTTTCATCATGCTTTTTTTTTAACCGGTTGTGGGCACATCAGGAAAATCCCCTTAAAATGGGAAAATATGGAGTAAAACGCCACTATATAGAGAAAAAACACAATTTATTCATATTCAAAGCCTTCAGTTATGAAAATAAAATTTAAAATAGGCTTTCGCAGTGGACTTCACGGAATCATCGTCAAATGGCTTCAATGTATGCCTCAAAATGGATTTTTGAAATCGACATGGCTAAAAATGCACTAAAAAATCCGAAAAAAATTTGTAAATATAATATTTACAATTTTCAAGTCATATGAATTGGTCTGTCAAAGATGCTCGACAATCGAAAATCTGATTTTCAATAGTCGAGTTGTGAAAAGAAGTCTGTTTAAAATCGAAAACCAAAAATGTTTAATTTTTTTTTTAATTATTGTGAAAAAGTTTTGATATCTTTACATTTTTGTCGTACATGATAATCGAGCGGGGTCTTTGCCCGCCTCCCTCGAAATCAGGCCGCGGCTACACCCCTAGACTCCGCAGGGGGGTTATGTTAACATGAACAACAATATTCGACAAATTGTCAGCGAAATACAAGGTTTAAATGGCAAAAACTTAAGTGCCCACAACTAGTAAAATGTAGGTGCCCACAACTGGAAAATTTATAGCTGTCGACAAATGACTGGCAAATTTATTTCGCGAAGATTTTGATTGAATTGAAATTAAAATTATAATATATATTTAATTTCCTGCATATATTTACATTAGACCGACCTTTTGCAATAAGTTACTTTTATTTATCGCACTTTAAACACAATAAACGATTACATCGCGGTATATTTTTAGAGATGAAAACATGGAATAACGCGTAGCTACTACAAATATGCGTCTATTCGCTTTATATTAGCAATAAAACATAGTGGTGACATTGCGAACAAATGACGATCGTGAAAACACCTGTATCTGCTCACGATCAAAAGTTATTCGGGGGTGCCCACAACCGGACAATGCCCACAACCGGTTAACTTTCCCTATAATTAGAATCTTTGACGCTTTGGTTTTTATTCAAGTTTAGTTTAATACAAAATGCTAATTTTAATAAACAAGAAATAATAAAGCCAAATTACGAACATTTTAATGATGTTTTTTCAAAACGATATAAATGTCGTTTAGCTTTGCCATTTGCTTAAACCTACAAAGAGTCAAACAGCCTACTTAACAAAAAAGAGCTTGTGCTTGGATTTCCGACCTTTTATGATCAATTGATTTTACATGTGGTCAAATAATATAAATGTTTTAACGTTTGAGGCCGACAGATATTTCAAATTAGACAATTTTTTGTTGTCTTAGGTTAAAAACCTGCGGTTGTCAAAAATGGGCTCAATTTTGATTTTGCTATAACATTTTCAAACAAATGATTTTAGAAATATTACGCAATAGAAACTTTTTTATAAAACCACCTCCATCAATTTCCGGCTGTAGTCGTAAACACCTTGTATATATTTTATATTAAATATATGATTAGACTTGCACGACAGGACGAAAAGTGAATTTATATATTTCGTTACCTTACCATGGATATAATCATAATTAAATAGCACAAACGATGATAAGCATGTACATGAAAAATTGTGGCATTTTTTGCTTCTAGGCTTTAGACGTAAATAAACCGACCATTGCAATAGAATATTTGGCAAGCGGCGCAGGGTAGAGATGAACGATGTTTATTCACGTTTGTTAATTTTCGATGTTTAGCGGAAAAACATCGATGTAAAGTCCTCCCAAAACTTCAAACTTTATTTAATTTAGATTATATGGATTATTAATAAATAAAAGGGACCGATTATTAGCGTAAATACAAGTAATTAATTTTACTTTATTTATTTCTTGGGTCAACTATACATTTTAATTTACTGTTGAGTTCGCCGCGCCATCAAGCGCCGACTTACGCAAATAACGAACTGCAATGGCCGGTTTATTTACTTCTAAACCCACAAAGTATAAATGCCACAATTCTTTATGTACATGTTTATCACTGTTGTTGCTATTTAATTAGGATTATATATATCGTAAGGTAACCAAATACATAAATTTCAATTTTTGTGCTGATCGCTTGAGTCTAACCTAATTATTATTACCAAGTAATTTCTACTTTCCTTATAAGGTAATAAAATTTCATCCCAGTTTGATGACAATCGATCTTTTCTTAGATATCCTTCCTTTAAACACAACATTAAATTATTTTTCAAACTTACTAATAAATTTTGAAATATTGCTACCTATTTAAAACTAGTATTCTTTATCGGCCAAGAATTGCCAACATAAAATTCGCAATAATAAAATTACTTGCTAGAAAAGTATACATTTATTGAACAAAATTGTTGCTTTAAACTATGTCTTGAAATAAAAAAAACCTAAGACCAAATATGAAACTGTAAATTATTTTTAATTAAATTAAAGATAAAAGATATATTTTTATAAAATAAAGTATTGATGAATTTGACAACCCCACTTTTTGAATTTCGAATTTTAGTATATTGTCACCAGAATACGGCGTTTGCAGTAATTTATTTGGGGTATTGCAGTTTCCGTTTCTATGTTCTGTATTACAAGCATTAGGTTAGGTGTAAGTAAATTTACTTGATATAAAGGTTTATTTTACATAAAAAAATTATTCTTACAGGGATATTTAATAACCTTTTAATTTTTAATAGGAGGAATAAATTAAAACAAACATGTTGATCAAAGTTAAAGTTAGTGTTGTTTAGTCATATTTGGAAATAATTATTATTGATCAATCATTTTTTAGACTCTTACGGGAAAAGAAATTGAAATAGACATAGAACCAACAGATAAAGTAGAAAGAATAAAAGAACGAGTCGAAGAAAAAGAAGGAATACCGCCCCAACAACAAAGATTAATATTTTCTGGAAAACAAATGTTAGTATTATTGATTGTACATGGAATATTGCCAATGTTGCTATTAAACGGTTTCCTATTTCAAATTGTGCAATTCATGTGTAAGTAGCTATCTATATAATAAATGAAATTTTTAGGAATGATGAAAAGACTGCACAAGATTATAAGGTTCAAGGAGGATCTGTACTTCATTTAGTTCTAGCTCTACGTGGTGGAAATTGATTAACAATATTACTTTGTTATGTTAATATGATTTTTTTAGGAGTATATTAATTTTAAATTTAAATGAGCACGTTTCATTTTTAATAAACGATGTTAACCGAAAAATGTGAGGAAATTAGTTTAGTTTGCTATTTTGTAATTTGAAAATTAAATTTTAATATGAATCTTTAAGCATGTGAGGAGTAATGTGTTGAATAAAATATTAATTTATTACCCTAACTTAAATTATATATGTAAGTTAATTACTATATTACAATCATTTTAAAAGTTAAATTTAATTGATAATGACAACTTAAATTACGTAATTTACAAATATTGAATTTTACGTTTTGTGAGTCAGAAAATTTTGCTTGCATTTGGTACATAACAATACATTTGATTTGTAATATTTAGTTTTTTCTCATTTTACGTTGCCGCCAATGAATATACAGCAGAAATAAAATTGAAGCATTTTGTATTTAATAATATTTATTAGATGAACTTATTATGAAATTAAGTAATAGTATCAGTGAAATAGTTAGTGTTTTGTGTGAATTAAATGTAGATAATCCCATAGGTAAGTAATACTTTTTATTTATTTATGAATTCCTAACCTTACTAATGTATAGAATTCATGTGCGACATAAAAGTTCATTTTATACTCGTCGCTAGATGGCATCATTAGTTATACTTTAGCTTTTTATTTACAATTTTTTAATAAATTATTGGGTGAAAAAAAGTTAATGCTGTTTTGATTCATAAGGACATACCTATGTTATTTAGAAAAGTGCTTTGACCTTTTTCAAAAATACATATAATTTTTTTATTTTGTTATGTTTTTCTTTGTAGTATGAATAAATGGCTTTAGTTTGTTTTTTCATATATTTAGAAATCGTAGAATTTGAAAATAATTGATCAAATTCGTACATGTTCAAAAAATATTTGCTACATTTTGTTTTATATGAAAGTAATTAAAGAAACAGAGAATTACTGAATAAAACTATTGTTTAAACTAAAAGCATAAAAGTTATTAATTAAATACATTTTTACATGGTTACTTGAAAATTCTTGTGCGGTTTTAATGGCATTTTCAATGAATTTAATGAAATCAATTGATGATCATTTTGTTTTAATTTTATTTTCTAATTTTTGTAATTTGTCGATGTTACATCAAATATAACAACTTTTTTTGGACAGGTAGTCATTATAACAAAACCCAAACGTAGTTTTATTTTAAAATATTGACTACTAAATTTTTACTACTAAATTTTGAAAAATAATGATATACACTATTTTATTTGTAATTTCTAGCTTCGACGGATTATGTGGAAGCGCTGTGTGAGAAAAATGTAAATGTTGTTGCGAAAAAACAAGAAATAAATATAAATGAGATAACATCCTTAGTGAAGAAGTTACAAAGTTATAATCTCGAGAATGAATCGTGGCAGTGGCGTTATATTTCTTTAAATATATTTTATTTAATCTATTTGGGTAAAGCCATCATAGAAGAAAAGAATGGTTTAAGTGTACAGCAAACGAATGAAATTAACAATGTTCTTAGAAACGTTGTTGGCATCGGAATCTCTTCCAATATATTACCTAATTTACCATTTTATACTAAACTTCCAAGTTATCGACAATCTACCGATCTTCCTCTTTTCGATCGTTATAAACTACTTTTGGGAACCACCTACGGAATTTTATTATGTTGCAAATTTGAAGACTTAAAGATAGTTATTGTTTCTCGTTATTTAAGGTACATTTTGTGTGGTTTATATCAGATATTGCATTGTCCATTAAAGCAGCCTTCAACGAATATCGAGAAAGATGGTTTTGTAATGTCACCAGAAATTTATAAACTTTTAATAGATACTCGTAAAGAGTTTGAATTACATTTTAATGAATTTTCGACATCCGTACATACGCTAATTTATATTAGAGAAACGATGATGCTTTTTGATAAGAGATCTCCTTTGTGGTTGAAGAAAGCCGTATCATTTAATCTAACTGAAATAATTCAAAATTCAAAAGGCGTTGAAAAGGTTACATGGGCTATGTTAGATGCGGCAGGATTAGATGATTTGAACGATAATACAAAATCTTGGAAGACTTTAGACATAATAGCAAGAATTATTATGGATACTCGCAAATTGCCTAATTTTCGTGAGAATATCTGTGAACAAATTAAGGAATTACTGGAGTTAAGGACAAGTTCTCACGAATTTATTAAACCGTTCGAAATACTTTTCACGTTATGCACGAAACTATTGTTTCAACAAGATGAATTATTATGTAGCGAAGTATTTGTTAAGCATGTGTTGGAAATTTTTTATCGGTTTACAGACGGGAACCATTCTTTTAATGAAGAAGATATAACGGATAAGATAACACAGTCGACGAGATTGTTATATTATTTGTTTCTGGAAGACACTTTTAATGTAATTCGGTTGCCTATTTCGGTTTTAACGACTTTAGAAAATATATTTTTTTATTTATACACGGTTACTTTCAATAACAATAATTTTACGGACCTAAGTGAACAGTGTAAATTAATCTTAATTAAAATTATTCAAGGAGAAACTTCGGATCAATTAGTTTATTTGTTTGATAATTTTTTATTTCAAATGGCTAATGACCGTTGTTTAAGATTTAGACTAGATTTGGAAATCGTCATTTCAAACGAACATTTACTCGTAAATTGCAGCCAGCACAATATAATTTTGGGTGTTTCATTTCGTGCAGACGTTTTATTACGATTAATGAAACACGATCTTTCACTGTTAACTTCTTTCTTTAGTTACCTTTTAAATTGTTTAATTAATCCTGGGAAATATTTCAAATTACAACAAAATAGAAGAGACTTATTGGAGTTAGAAGAAGATGCTACTTTAGATGAAGTTACCGAAAGAAAATTGGCTGTTTATAAACTACTGTCTGAATTAGCAGAAAATAAGGACATTACAAAGCACATCAACGAAAACCCTACGATTATAATAAGCTTTTTTAAACAAGTTTTTCAAAGTGCCATAGATAATAAAGTCCACAATAGTATTGATCTGGAAACAGAAGAATATCAGACACTATTTACTTCAGTTATGATATTGAATTTATTAATTAAAAATAATTGCCAAGATTTAAGGGCTTACAAAAGTTTGACGGGATTATTAAAAACAATATCAGAAAATGGCAGTAACAACACAGAGTTGCAAACGTTAACTCGAGAAACGCTGTACAAATTGCTGGGAAATATCAAAGTAGAGAAAGACGATGAAACAGAATGTCCTGAAAAAATAGAATTAGAAAAAGCTCTTGAAGATGTTTGCGATCCTTTACTTCCAGTTCGAGGACACGGTTTACTTACATTAACAAAATTGATACAAAGAAAGAATCACTATGCGCTTGAAAGGAAACAATATATTTTAAATTTATTTCAGGTATGTTTATATTAACACAAATAGTTGGTTTGTTTGCTATCTTTGCCTACATTGTACCATTGTTTATATTGTACAGAATATTGTGGGCAATATGCTTATTTAAAGGGTGAATCAATAAGGATGTAAGGTTTATTTATTTAAAAAATTCATAAATTATTTGAAAATAATAGATATTGGAATGTTTCTATAAACTGGAAAGTTTGAAATTTTTCACAATTAGGGCACACATTCGCTGAAAGTCTTTCACAAATTTTTTTCCCATTCAAGTGAGGACTCCATCAAAGCTCCATAGCATTATCATTGTAGTTTGCTTGTGTTGATTGAGATGCACTTTAAACCTCTGACCCACAGATTTTGGAGTAGTATCGATCAGAGGTACTTAACCTTTTTATAGCCGCAGCCACTTTAATATTCTTAAACATTTTTGCAGCGTTCTTTTGCTTCAAACAGACTTTATATTATTTAATATAAGTTAGCCCAATTCAAAGACAGGAAAATCAAAAATACATTAATAATTAAAGAAGACACATACGCATTCGCGATCACGATTATGATAACAATAGGGATGGAGATCAAGTATTTCTTATTGTTAGTAAACCAATGAGTCTGCACATACTGGTTGCGACTTTTTAGTGATAGATTTGAATTTTGCAGCGTTTGATTGCCAAATAATCTGCGATATAATGGCATCTGCGTTCAGACGCTGTAGGTTGTATATATCGCTGTGATCGCGTAAAATACTTGGTAAAATATGGATAATTTAACAGAAAGAAACAATCAAAAATGTTAAAAAGTACAATATACTATTTAATCTGATGATGGGTTCAATACAAAACATAATATCGTAACAGTTTTTCTAAACGTTTTTATTTATTTTTAGTTTAGGTACTATTAAAGATATCTTTACTTTAATAATATCATATCTGTCATAAAAAACACTGATCTGGATACTTACACATTTTTTTTAAATACCCTCTGTAGCCATAAGAAATATAAGGGTTAACCAAAAGTGTTTTCTGATTTTTTATTAAAACTTTAAACGTAATTTTACAATAAAAGAAAAACAATTAAGTTTCAAAATAAATTTTTTTCTGATTATTTTAAAAGTTACAAAATTTGAAGTAAAAGACAAATTAGAAATTTGAATATATATTATGATAGAGCAGTTCAAGAGCTTTAGAATAATATATAACACATGTATATGTATATAATATTTTTATTTGGTAGAAAAATAATTAAACAAAAAGACATAGAAAATCGGAAAAGACTTTTGGTTCACCCTTATATCTCAAAGTTCAATAGAAATATATTGAAAAATTATACTTTTGTTTATATTTTTACAGTATTTTATCGGATAAATTATTGTTTATATTTAATTGATAGAAGAATAGATACTTTACACACTGATATTAACATTAGCAAAATTTTATTTTCGGAACGTACAAAAATAGCGTTGCAAAAAAATTAATGCAAGTTATTATTAAAATAAATAAAGCAAAAAATTAAAAATATACAAAATAAATATGAGTAAAGCACTAAAATATAACATCAACAATAAAAAAAGTATGTAACATGACAAATGTAAAAAAATTAAGTTATGCAATACAAAAGTACATCAACTACATAAGTATTTGAGATAATGATAAATCGATGTACCTACTAGATTGAAAAAGTTATCTTAGCGTCGGCAGTTTTTCTTAGGCCATAGCTGGGGGTTTTTAAATTCTTAGAAAGCATTGTGTCATTTGGAATAACTCTTTCTTACTAAATTTTTATATAAATGTATTTAATCGTTTATTATAAACAATTTCTAATGTGGGAAGAAATTAAACAAACCAACTGTTTCTGTTTCTATTACTAATGCTTATTTCATTCAAATAAATAGCAAAATCTAAAAAATGTCGACTCTTTTTTGTACTTGAATTCCATTGAGGGTTTATCGGCTATGGCCGATGTTTTTCCCGATACTGTAATCAACGTTTTTGCGCAAGAATATACAGATTTTTCTCGAAGGGATATCGAAGATACCACCGAACTCAAATTAAAGTTAGGAGAAGTGTTCGTAAGAGTAATAAAATGTTTAGGTAAGTTTTTATTTTATAAGTAATTTTACAAAAGTATGCTAGCAACACAAATGTAATCGTTTTTAAGAATTATTTCTTATGTTTATTCCTCACAACAATAATGAAATTACTTTTGCTCAAATCATTATAGGAAACCTGTTCACACTCACGTTTATTATTCCTGTAGAAAATTTCTAAATTTTGTACTGTTATATTTTCAGAGCACGTTCAAACATAGTTATCAAGCAACGTAACTTATAATTTAGCAAACGGTATTTAATTTATAGAATTAAAACATCCAGATAGATTGAAACTAACTATTCGTTTAATTAAATAAAAACGTTTGTTATTAAATTTAATTAACTTAAATGAAACGATTTATTTCCAGGAGAGATGACTGTAAAATATAAAAGTGTTTTGCTTAATACATTTCTTGTGGGAACTAGAGATGACGATCATTTAATTAGAGCCTCTAGCTTGTCTAATTTGGGAGAAGTATGTAAAGTACTTGGTTATAAATTGGGTACAATTATTACAGAGGTAAGATTACAAAATTATTATTTGTGAGATAAAAAATGAATTAAGCGTTGTTTTTGCTAGATCTTAGTATGCATACATGCTATAATAACTACAGATAAAGCAGTCGAACCCAGACGTGCAGCGGTTACAGTTATAAGGCAGCTATTTGTGGGCTTAGAAAAAGAAACTATTGTTGTCTTAAAAGAAGAAATACTTCCTGTATACAGAACGTTAAAACATATTTATTACCATGATTCAGATGAAGTGATGCGACTACAAGCACAACTTGCACTGGAACAATTAAATGAAAACATGAGAGACTTCGTCTTTCCCAATCCTCAACTCCATATCGAGAAGAAAATTATAATGTTGAATTGAAATGAAATACGTATATTTCATGTTATTTATTTTATTATTTCTTACAATAAGTTCATAAAAATAATTTATATTATAAATAAAAAGTAAAACCATTGCATACTATACAGGGCATTTTCTTTACAGGATTTCACGGAGATTTTCCGTAGAAAACACCGCGTATATTTAGTCAAATATGCAATATACTTTGAAAAGGAAAGAAACAAGGACTTAATAAAGTTTTATAATTAAGAAATATAAAATAATTGCCAATAAATACACTTTATCACCCGAAGATTATCACACACGGCATTCCGAAGTGTTTTGATTACAAACATAGTTTTTTATTAAAAAATATGAATCTGCCTCATAGTACGATTTCTGCCTTAAAAAGTACCCAATTCACTAAATGCGTACTTAGTGAGGTATACTAATCTTTCTTTTATAAATCATATTTTTTGTATAAGATTTCGTCCAAGCGCGGTTGAACTTAAAAGGAACAAATGCAACATCATGTGCTTTGGTATTTATTTATATGGGTCTTTGTTTATGAGGAATTGCCAAATTAATGCGGAATACATCATCAAACTAAACCAACTCGCAAATAAATACAGGAAACACGCTTTAGTTTTTATAACGCCAATTTACATACCTAACGTCCACTTTTTAGAAAAAGTTAACGAGCATTAGTAAATTTAATTTATATCAATAGAAGCTGTACTATAAGAAAACTTGCTACGTATTAAAAAAATATAAATTAATGTTTTATCACTTAAAATAAGGATGGCGCTGGTTTTATATAAGTACACAATTATGAAATATGTAGTGTTATACTTGTTGCACCCCGGACGATTTGCGTGTTTGTTCTTTAACTTCGGTATCCGCAATAGTAGTACAGCTGGCGTTTGAGATTTCGGACGATGCGATCGAGACATTGTCAATTTCTCTCGAAATTCTTTTACTTCCACATTTCACAGCGGCTGCCAGCAGACCAACTAATCCTAATGTGAGAAAAACGGCTAAAAGGGCGATCGGAATTGATTTTTGGTGAGCTTGAGTTTTTGTTTCTGGGTTGTCCTCTTTTTTAACTGCAATTGAAAAATGGAAAAATGTTAATGTATTGCAATTTTTGTTATGTAAATTCAACACCAATAAAAGAATGAAACGTCGCATATTTAACAATAGTTGATTTTATTGACAGGCCAATTCCTGTTCACCTTAATTAATATTGATAACAACTAAAAGAATTTAAATTATTATTATAAACTATGGTAACTGTTTTAGATATCGGAAAAGTAAAACTGATTAATAAAATATATTAAAACAGATGGTTTAACGATTTGCATATTTGTCAAGACTAACTGTTAATATTAACTGAATGTGTGTGTTAGGACCATCTTATAGTAACGGGACATCATTGTTCGTGTTTGAATTTAATGAGTATTCTGTTAATTATTTTTTGTTTAGTCCTTATACTGCAAATTCTTTTACTTAATTAAAGTAATTAAGTTATTTTAATACTTTTGGGTGTTGCTGTAATTTTTTATTTGTGGCATAATACTTAAAAACCCGTTTTTTATGAATTTAAAATATTTATGAACGCAAATAATAAATACATATAATCTCATTTCAATTATTTATATAGATCTCTATAAAGCTTTAGATTACCAATACATTTTTGTATAATACCTCTATAAAATGTTATTCAGTTTAGGATTAAGTAGAAAGGGGCCTCTAAAATAATACTATCTATAGGCACATCAAAAACTATTTTTCATAATATTTTAAACATTATTTTGGATAAACATATTTTATTATTGTAATTCGGAACATCCTATTAAATCCTATTAAATCTCTTTTTTTGACAGTTACTAAACAGTCACATTTAGAATTTGGAGCATAGCAATTAATAACTTTCTTGAAATTTCACTCAACAACTGACGTGTTAATGTATTTTCTTGAAAAGAAGAAATCAATTTATTTCTAATTTATCGTATCAACAGTGACGAAGAAATTCTGTGCCACTTACAAGTTCCCGTTTTCAATTTCATTAATAACGAGTGAAAAGCTAACCACTCCTAAATATTTAAATTGCATTAACAATTTAATTATTTCTTTGGTCTAATGTTCATCATTGTGAATAGACTTTCAATAAAAACTCTACTTACTCAATGCTTCCGGACCTTGAAATAATTTTGATGTTCTCAAATGTCGAGATCTTCTCATGTAATTATCGCCCTCTTCAAATGCAATGGCGGCGGATTGTCCTCGTCCTGTGGCACCAGTTGGAAGACTAATGCCCGCTCGAACCGTTAATGTTTCAGGTTGATAAGAGCATAAAACTAAAAACCTTCTTGTGCTATGTGTTAAAATAGGTAAATTCTCTTGTACGATAACAAAAGTCGCTACCGTAGTTTCATTAACCACGCTTCCACATTCGGTGTGATTTATTCTCAATGTATAAATGTCTCTTGGACTTGTTACTTCTCCATCTAATACGCATCTTTCTCCATCTGTTGCTTCAACGGCAATTCGTCCACCAAAAAATGGGCCTGTAGACACTTCGATAATGCTGGCGTGTGGCAGGCATTGTGTAGCTCGTGCAGAAACTGTACAACACAACTGTCGTGAGTAATTATACGTTATTTAAACACATTATAAAAACAGGTAATGTGTTTATAGCAAAGTAATGCTTTTAAATTTAAAGTTATATATTAATCAAAACGGCATAGGAAAATCGTGATCACATTCTAATAAATGTCGAACTGTTAAGAAGATTGATGAGGAATTGTTAGGAGTTAAAAGGTTTTCTTATGCAGTTGTTAATAATGCATGTCTGAACAGTGTAATCTACATTAAATCACATTAGATATTTTATGGGTTGTAATTGTATATATTACGTTATGGAATGATTGATGGTTGTTTATGTCTGATATGCAACCTCTTTTCTGCAGTGGGACAATTTTGAAAAGGCCAACTTTAGGGCTGGCAGGTTGGAGTACACTCCAATCCAGAGATGCACACAAAAAACTTTTTTGATTTTATATGATGAGAACATAACTCTTTGTAATTTATAACCGTCACAGTTTAAAAATGCTAACGCTTTACTACTACTTTTGTAATCATAATTTGATTTATTGTTACATTTTCAAAATTGAAAACCCGGAGACTGGCTGAATTTCGCAGACCTGGCAACACTATTCACTACTCTTACCAATCACAAAGAATGCAATATAGTAAGAATGTTAATGCTAATAAACTTTTTTAAGCTTAATGTTTAAAAGTTAATTTGATTCTGTGATAAATATGTAAGTACCTACGCTTAACTCTTCATTAGTCATCTGGATATCGTAACGTGTTTAGTCACGTTGTCTACAATCATAGACCACTTTAATTTCAATATGGAGCATATAATTTTGACATTTTGAATGAGAATACTGCATTAGCTATATTCTCTGAACTCTACTCAATGATATGGACTAGTTCTTACGTCAGAATGTTCGTCTATTTTGTATGAGGCCAATAAAAACAAAACTGCATGCATTTTTCAATGTTTAATGACAATCAATTATATTTCGCTCAAATAACACCTTTTGAACAAATTTGAAAAAAAACTTGTATTCCTCATAACAAAACATAAACAAAATTAACTAAAAATCAGCAAAAAATAAATAAATGCTTTATAGGTCATTAAAAACAGTACATTTTTAATTGCCTACAAAATCAGTGCAGCTATCTCTTATTTGATTTTTGCAAGCTAACCTGCCGAAATTCACCCAAGACCGTCTTATACAGAGGTCGCCAAAGTGGTCTATATAGACCCCCAGGGGTCTATTTAACAAAATTAGGGGTCGATCTGAGGCAGGGGGTCGATTGGGGGTTAATGAAAAAAAATCATAATACGCAAATCACACATACCTGACTGCGTATGTAAAATAATAAATGTTTAAAATCATAAAATAAATGTACAAACACAGTACCTAATAGATAGTTTTATTTTAATTAACTAAAAATTACTTTTATGGGGGTCGATGAAGATTTCAAAAAATTATATAGGGGTCGATGATCAAAAAAGTTTGGCGATCCCCGCTCTAATAAATTTGTTGATACTTTGGACAAAGATGACAATGCCTGACATAATTCAGGAGTTGCTGAGGGAGTGGAGCCGGAACGTTTTCGGTTTCCAGTAAGGATCCAGCTCTCTGCCTCATACTTCCTGGCAATCAAAGTTTTTTGATCTGAATTCGTTTAGGGTCAGACATAGTTTTAACTAAAATGTATTATATTTACTATGTACTAAAAATTCAAATTTAATATGTACTTAGATTCATCAAAATAATAGAAATAATATTCTGCAATGCAGCCAGAAACTGTAACGTGGATGGTCACGTGGTCTACATGAATAGACCAGCCCTGTTTCAGCCTTAATAATATCCACGACAGTATCTTTCAGGGGAACCTAGCACACTTATTAGATTAAGGGATGCATTAGTGACAGTTACTGAAAAGCGCGCGAAGTTTGAAATATAAAATGATTAGCTATAGGTATTTAAAGAGAGGTGGTCTACGATTGTAGACCAGGTGACTAACAAAGGGTTAAACTAAAAAAAATGTATTATAAAATCTCTTCTAAAATGTTAAAATGTAGCATTTTGTCTTTAGTTTCAAATATAAGGAAACACTCTATCTAAACTGATTTATCGACTTTATCTTTTTTCATATTAATTTCGTATCTCAAAATATTTTATATCAATACCTGTCTTAAAAATGTGTACACTTGTAAACGAAATTACAATGTATAAGCGACCCGCATGCGGCTCACAGTCAGTGGGCGCTTTATGCCGAGTTAAATGCATTATTCAACATGGTAATCCACACATACATAAATAAAAATGAGCAACAAATAAAGCATTAATTTTCCACAGAAAGGCATTGGGGATTCAAACCGTAATTACTTGTATGTGAATTGTTAAAAATAGATCTATTTTATAACGTACATCCTTTTGTAGGAATAACAATCATATTTTGATTGTTGTCGAATTCGTCAGCTCGGTCCTCTCGATTTCCAATGCCTTTATCTGGCCTAATTTCGAATGAATACGTTGTAGCCATTCTTAAACCTCCGATATCGGCTCCGAAGGATTTAGAACCATCTTCTGTAATAGCATTACTGTCTTCTGGTTCACTAACTTCTTGTGTTCGACACCTTTGTACTCCCCAAGATTGAAGTTCGCAATATCGCACCTGATAACCATTTAGCGGAATGTTTTTCATCTCAGATTCCCAATGTAATTTTATTTTGTGGTAATCCGGCTCTCCTATTAAGTTTTTTACAACTGCAAAAGATAAAACTTTTTTAATTTAGATATGTATAACTTAATAGCTATGTTTTGTATATTGATCTATTATTGAAGTTATATTTCTTTTGAGTGTAAAATTTTAGCAGGCAACCGAAGTTGCGCGCGCATTGCTACCGATAATTCGACAGTTGAAGTTAACTGTCTAAGAAGATAAATTTATTATTGTGAATTATGTTTAAAATCGAGTGTGCACATTCGAGCTCAAAGTGGCACACTCCGATCTCGGCAAAATGAAGCGCGCCGCTTCGCGTAGCGCTTTATTTGCTTCCCTCGCTCGGAAATCTGCCACTTTTCGCTCGAATGTGCACATCCACGTATTTATTGAATTTAGCTACATTAATTTTCAATCAAAAAATTAAATTTGGCTTAAATAATTCGGATTTTATATATATAAGGAAAAAAGTTGCAGTGTTTACTTTTTTTCATAATTATGTTTAGAGCACTGACTTAAAGATTTGGTGTTTTACGGCTTTAAAAAAGGGGGCTTTATAATTTTTAGAAATTAAATTAATTAATGTGAATCATGCTTAAAATCGAGTGTGCACATTCGAGCTCAAAGTGGCACATTCCAATCTCGGGAAAATGAAGTGGTTCCCTCGCTCGGAAATGTGCCACTTTTTGCTCGAATGTGCATATCCACGTATTTATTGGATTTAGCTACATTAATTTTCAATCAAAAAATTAAATTTGGCTTAAAAAATTCGGATTTTATATATAAGGAAAAAAGTTGCAGTGTTTACTTTTTTTTAATAACTTTGTTTAGAACACTAACTTAGAGATTTGGTGTTTTTCGGCTTTAAAAAAAGGGGGCTTTATAATTTTTAGAAATTAAATTTATTAATGTGAATCCTGCTTAAAACCGAGTGTGCACATTCGAGCTCAAAGTGGCACATTCCGATCTCGGGAAAAAGAAGCGCGCCGCTCCGCGTCGCGCTTCATTTGATTCCCTCGCTCGGAAATGTGCCACTTTTCGCTCGAATGTGCACATCCTCGTTTTTGTCGAAAATGATTACATTCATTTTTAGATTTATAATGAAATGGGGAATGTGCCCAAATAAAAGGATGTACCAGGTGTTTCATTTAAAGTAGGGGGAAAGTGGCATGAAACAGCCAAGTTTTGAAACAGCCATTATCAATTACGCGGTAGTTTTCATACGAATCGTTTATGTATTATTATTTTAAGATAGCAACACTAGCCAGATATCCCCCACAAAAATTTGACCGTTCACCGTCAATAAACGGCGCCGATACGACGTATTGAAGATTTTGTCGTCAAAAAGTAAGGTTTTGAGTTCAGTTTATTTGTTTTCTAACGCCTATACGTACAAAACTAATAATAATATGATTACACTATAATTTTATAGATATATTAGGCCTTCTAATAACGTATATATTTTGTAGACTAATCTTTGATTTCATAGTAATTTTCGAGATTTGGTTTCTTGAGAGAATATGTTTTGAAATAGCCGGACTGCAGTGTAATGAAACAGCCACCTTTTAATTCCATAAAATGCAATAATAATTGTAGTAACAGCAATCAAGAGTGGTACCGATGCAAAATTGTAATGGTTGGGCATATAAATCCTGTGGCATAAAAGGAAATTGCATTATTTTTGCTAAAAACGTTTTTAAGTTTTGCAATGATTGATCTCAAACGTCAAATTTTTGACAGTTTCTTAGATTTATGTAAGTAAATATTTTATCGAGAGTTTGCGTTATTTAAAACGTTTTATAATTATATAAGATCTAAAATTATAGCTTAAGATTATTATTAAATCATATCTTCGTTAATGTGCAGTTTTAATCTTGTAATAAGAACATGGCTTTTTCTAAAATTGGGTTGGCTGTTTCAATACCTATAGGTTATGTAAAAGCCAAATTTTATTTTTTTTATAAATGATTAGAAGTCGAAAAATATCGTTAATTTTGAAAAATGTTTTATGACATTACGTACATAAATGCATGAACAATTACAGATTTTAAAAAAAAATTGATTTATTTATGTCCTTCTATATTATTTATCTCTTTTTTTAAAACTGGCTGTTTTATGCCACTTTCCCCCTACTAGGAGCTTATAAAATCTAAAACTCCCAAACTCCCAAAACTTCCCAAAAAAGTACAGGTATAAAAGTTTCTTTCATTTAACTTTTTTTTGCGTCTGGTTTAATCGGAAACGGTGGTAACGTACTTATCTGAAGTAGTAAGGTATTAATATTTTTTGAAAAAATTGGATAGAGCTCGTCAAGAGATTTCCAAAAATGTATAATAGATCGATATTTGGCTGAACTTTAAAATAAAAAGGTTTATACGGAGGTACAATCTAAGATGTTTGTTCAAAGTTTATAATAAAAAATGACAGGACTGTATTTGTACCAAAAACACCCAATTTCAGATTTAGTACTTTTAAATAAAGTTGTTCAAAACAAAAATAAACGCCATAACCTTTTCCGCTTATATAAAAAGCAGAAATTAGTTGTTGTAAATTTAAAGGGAGAAAATTGATATCGACAAATTTAATAAACACGTAAATGTGCATGTTCAGCGAAAAGTGGCACATTTTCGAACTGGGAAAGCAAATGAAGCGCGACCATGTAAATCGTGTACAGTGGGGAGGCGCCAAGATTAAATTTTTTGAAGGGAGGCGCAGTAACATAAATTTGAAAGCAGTTGTCTAGCTATACACGCAGTTAGAATTTAATTTAGTTACCCCAAAGAAGTATAACTTCTAACGCGTTTACATATCTACACGAAATGGTTTTTTATTAGTTTATACTTTATGCATAAAACTACAAGTGTTCATTATTATATTGAAACGTGTTAATTTATTTGTTTTGCATGATTTAATTAGTATTACGAAAGTTTCTTACTGTTACGATTCAACAGAAATTGCTGAAATGATACTTTTGAAATATCGTAATAATTATAATATTAATTATGAAATAAATTGAAGGTGTTTAATAAAGTGAAATTTGTATTAAGTCTCTTCAAAAAGAACTTCTAGAAATTGTAATTTTACATTATCGGTTCATTGAATTTAGGTTGTTACAGCATCTGGCCAGCTTCACGGAACACATCCGCTGGCCGGAAGGACGTTTGTTAATTAAAATAGTGTACAAGGTGACCACCGACGCTATGGAAATTTCACAAATCCCACAATACTAAATTAAGAATTAACTTAATTACTAGCAAGATTGTAGGTTCTTCTTTTGTAAAGATTTTAATAAATTATGTAACATCGAATCCATTAATTTCTAATGCAATTTTTAAGTTGAAAGAACTCTAAATTACCCAAGTAATACCGTGCAACAAATAAGTTTTAATCTAAAAATTACCATAAAATTAAATAAACAAGTATTGTTACTTACTACAGAATTTTAATAATTATTTTAATGGTTATTAATTTAACAAAAGGTTCTGTCTTGTTAAGGAAAATAAGAAATAGAAGTTCTTTAGAATTCTCAGTGTTTTTCTTGTTTCTTATGCACGTATGATTAGTAATACAGCAGCTTTGTTCAGTCAAGCATATAACTATAAGAAACTGACGTGACTGAATTTGTCACGCCAAAAGCAAAATTTTATTTTATTCCATTAACAATAAGAGTGAAAGCTCTATTGTATTTAAATTTCTAGTAAAATTGTGCCACCATTAATTTATTATTATGGTAAATTCATTTAGCATTATTAATTATTATATCATGCTATTTAAATACAAAATTCTATTTTATTTTTATCTTTTAGCAATATTAATACGGTCAACTTTTTTCTATCAGTCGTCATTTGCAACTATAAAAACACGTTTAATTTTATTTGTACATACAGGTACAAGGTGATTCCAATTATTGCATATTTTCATTCTTCTTTGCAACCCCGCGGTTGTGCGTTACAACCTGCAATTCGAAAAACCTAGATGATAATGGAATATAAAAAAATGCTAATTTTAAGTAATGAATTTTATGCTTCTTGTGATTATCAGGATAAGTTTTTTTAAGAAAATGTTATATGTAAACGTTTGCATACGTGAGTAGTAGTAGTAAGATTAATTGTTATAACAATTAAAATTAACAATAAATTGCAAACTGTAATTGTAAAATTAATAGGAGTATATTGGAAATTTTAAAATTTTTGATCGATTTTGACTTGTTGGTGGTAGAAAACATAGAAAACATCCGTGCTTATTTTATGTAAAGCTTGGGCACTTTAATTAAAAAAGAGATACGTTCCTTTTGGTTATTTTTTTAGTAAAATATGATCATAAAGATACTTACAAGCTGTTTAATTTGTTAATTGAATAATTATTTGTAATTGCTTATAATTATATTGTTAATTATGTTCATAAACCTAGGAATTAAATAATTAACAAAGAGGATAATTACTAAAATGGTTTTTTTCTTCAATTTCCGGCCTCTGTGCTAATTTTCTTACCTTAATAGAAAATCGAATGTTTTAGCATTCATTTTATTTTAGTTATAGATGGATATAATAAAATGTTTTTTTTATTCTTTTTTTTTCAAAACAATAATAGAACAGTTTAATTTTCATTCGAAACAAGTACATTGGTTAATTATTTATAATTAAGTCATTAATTCAGTAAAGAAATATATAATTTTTTGAATAAGATTTATTTTGCGGTAGGTATTTATAACAAACTCATTGATGGAATAAAATCTGTAATAAATAGCCTCAAAGCATATTAACTTAGGAAGTGGCAATTAGAACGAATTGCATATTGGAATATGTGTTTTTCTTACCTTTTTCAACTGATTTCTCTTTAGTTTTTGACGTTGAAGTCGGAAAAATTCCATCAAGTATCAGTTTTTCACTATACGAGGATTTATATTCTATGCTTGTAAAATTTACACTTATAATTTTAGTAACATAAAGTATCATTGTTTTGATTCGTTTCGGCGAAATTGAGTTTAAACAAATAATAAATTATGATTCCTAAAAACCTAATGAGGCCAACGTAAATCATTTTGTGTTGATTTAACAAATCTTCTTTAAAAGTATTTGTAACAACGATATCAGAAAAGTTATAAATGATAACAAATTTGAAAAAATAATATCAAATTTTGAGAAAGAAACGTGGAGACCATTTAAGTAGGTACCCATCAAATTTTTAAGGAGCAATAAGGACCGAAACGTGATGCAAAAATACCAGAACTGGGATGCAAAATGAGTTAAAATTTTTTTTAACTTTCACTTTAATTACTTTTCCGAAAACTTAGGTGTCGTGATTGCCAATATGAGTGTAAATGTAATTAACGGCTGAATTAAAAGAAAAACTTTTTCCTTAATATTTCCAATTTTTAATACCTTCATTGGGGTTCTAAAATCTTTTAAACTTTCTGTTATGGTTTAAAACAGATTTTTTTAAGAAAACCCACAATTAGACATTAATTCAATAATTTTCTTCAATTATATGGGTTTACTATATTTTGTGATAATTTTTTTGTTTTGATTAGCGGATAATCTTTGCATAATACAACAAACCTTATTTTATGAAATTATATAGGCCCTTTTTGAATACATATGTATGTGGGTAATGAATAAGATTTGGCCCAGGCCTCATGGGCCTAAGCTTAAATCCACCACTGGTACGAGTTGACCAGGATAGCTCGGCGGGTGAAATAGTCCCGCCTATGGATGCGCATGAATAAAGAAGTTTATGCAGCGTTGAGATATAGTCGAGAGGGAAGTGAGAATACTAACCGGGTGATATGGAATCTCAAAGCAAACTTAGAGGCAAAGTATTGAAAAGTCAAACTGTCAAAGTGATAGCCCAATGTGATTCTGTTCATGAAGCGGGAATTGTCTATTTACAGTATTTATTCATTTCAAATAAATAAAATATCCAAATAAATTTTATATTTCCTGTATTTTTTCACAAGAATGTACAAAAGCCGAGCGTACAGTACGTCTTTTTCTATCCGAATGCGTTCTCTCTTCATTGTGTGCGCCGCTTGTAAGATTCTCACCCGCCCAGCTATCTTGGTCAAGCCGTACATATTGGAAAATTATAATTTCATTTTCTAATATCCATCAGCTTTACAATTTTTATTAATTTATTTTAGACTACATTAACAAATACATTGCACTTTTTTTACGAGGAAATTAATAAAGAATAAAAGTCTGTATAATTTTTCATTATCGTAGTATTTTTTTACTTATTCAACTACTACTGTAAAAATTAATAGATTTAAAAAGTAATCATTGTAGATTGTGGAACATATTCGAGTGGCAATTCGATCAAATTGTACGCTACATTGTAGCAAAGCAAAATGCATTCCTCCCTCGTTCAAAACTGTGTTATTTATTACTGGCATTTACACAAACAGTGGTCTTGATTGTATTACTTGTAGGTTTTTCGTTATTTGAGAAATTGTAGTCATTTTTACGAAAATATTTGAAATATATGTTATTGAAGACGTATTTAATCAATAATTACAGTTTTTTGATTGCTTTATTAACTTTGATTACCGTCACAACTGACTAATTTAGTTACAAAGTGGGTTACTTATTTGCATTTCAATTAACTTTTTAGATGAGACTGTTTTCTAATGGTGTTTCTTCAAGTTTATAATATGAAAGAAATGTCTTTTAGAACACTTCTAAATATATTCTATTACACCCTCTACATTTTTGTAAATAATTGAGAACAAAATTCGAATTTGGTGGATTTTGTGAAAAAGTAAATTTTCACTATGCTTTTGTTGGTAAGGGTTAATAGTCAAAAGATTACTATTAATATACTTATTCTTACACATTTATTTATTCTATCATTAGTTTTCAATTTTCTAAAACACTACATTTTGCTACGTTATTATGAATCACTTTGTATTAAATAAATAAGGTTTTTTCATAAAACGAAATTAAAAGTGGGCTGATTGGTAATCAATTAAGTTGTACAAAATTCATTTACCTAAATTCTCCGTTTCTGTGAAAGTAGAGAAAGCTGACCTATATTATTGAATATATTTGTATTTTTAAGTAGTTTAATTTAAAAATGAAAAAGTAAATAGTTGATAAATATATAAAATACGTAAATTCGACTAAAATAAATCCGAAAATGTTTCAACAACACTTTTGAAGTAACGAGAAGACGTACTATAGAGGAAATGAGAGATATGCAGATTACTTTTGAGTCTAAATTTAAATTCGAGACAATTAGTTTGTCATTTACTAAAAAAATAGACAAAAGTGTGTCACTGGGGTAAAATTGTTAAAACGACATCTTTTATGTAGCATTTTTTAAAAGTCTACTCTACTTTTCATAAGAGCGTGTTTAGAAGAAAACAAACAAAATATTTTATATTCGCTCTAAAAATTAATTTTATTACTTTTTCAGTGCACGCTTCAAAACTATTTTTTTTCTAACAATTAAGATTCAACTTAATTATCTTTGTTAGAAAAACAATTTAAACTACTTACCTAAAGCTTATATTTTTTTAAAAAGCTAACAACAAAAACAGTTCAATTTAAATCACATATTAGAATATTGAAAATAAATCAATTCTTACCAGACGCATCTTCAGTAAAAACAGCACCCAAGATGGTAACAAACGATAATAAAAATAAAAACATATTTTCCTTCGTATAAGTTTCCCAGTATTACATTTATCAACAATTAATAAATAGAACTCGAAAGCACATAAATCACTATTGCACTTGAAATAAAAATAAATAAAATAAATCGCGTAAACACAGTTATTCAATCAAACGTTTCCGATTGGGATATGCACTTACGTTGGAAAGGTATACAATGAAATTGATGCACTTATTGTAGACCGATGGCGAGTACGACCAACGACTACAGAACGTTGAAACTGAATTTACCGACTACTGTTGAAGACCCGGTGCATGGTTTTGCCAAGGAGGGGTCGATGATCTCTGCAATCTTTCATGCTTCTTGTCCAACATATTCTTGCTTGATCTTCTGATTATGTGCTGTGCATCAAATAAGAACTACAAAAATTTGCATATCATTACAGTTACAGTAGTCTCGATCTTTGATTCGCATTTACTTAGATCTTTCGAAGTTGAAAGCTTTCTATAGGAAATTTCATTTATTGTACGTTAGCGGTTTGTTTTTAATGTAATTTTAACGATATGTGTTTACTAATTTAGCGTATTTTACAAATTATGATTAATAGGATATGATGTATTTACATATAATAGTTTATCTATGTGAAGGTCAACCAGGTAATTTGTTTATTATGTATGTATCTTTAGTCATTTCACCGTTAGTTTTGCATTGAAATAATTTCGGGTTAATCTGTTATTAACAGATCATTCTTCTGTAACAACATCGTCAAATTAAGATTTATAAAATGACAGATGCTTGTTAGGTAAACATTCTTGCATCCATATACGTTAACGGTAATGAAGCTAATTGGCGTTCGTATGCATATCATCGTTTTTATTCTTTAATTAGCGAAAGTTCTTCTTTAGTGCAATTGAAATGAAAAAAAAATACTTACATTTATTTCGGTTTTGTTTTGCTTTCATACGGTTTTTTCTGTAAAAAGTATGCATATTTCAAAAGTTAGTTTCGTGTACCATAGAATGTAGTTTGCATATTTACCAATTCAATGAGATGCAAAAAAAAACAAATAAATTTACATTTCACGCTTTAAATAGAATAGGTAATGAAAAGCTTCAGTAAATAAAAAAAAGATTAATTAAGGTACTTATTAAAGTGTTTTTTTGGATTAAATTTTTTATTTTTAACAAACCTACGATTAAAGACAAATTGGCAAGATGGATTTACTTGAAAAGTTGCTTTTACAATAACGAATAATGTCGATGTTTCTTAATCTATCTTGTAAGTTTGTCTTTTTATCGTTTTATATACAAATGTCATTTTCTGGCTGAAGAAGCGCAAGGATTCGACTAGATTATAAACTCATCAAACTCAAACCGAAAATAAATTGAAAAATCGAAAAAAACCTGAAAGATATACTTTTGTTATGAATAAAAAAAAAACAAAAAAATGAATATTGCGAATCTATTTACAGTTAAAAGAATTTTTCTCTTTATTTTAATCTTTCACTATCGTACTGGTGAATAGCTTTTATTGTATTTATTCATAGTATCTTTTAAGTTTCTTTCTGCTTTTACATAAACTTGTCTAAATGGCTACGTGTGAACAAAAATTAATTTTAATTATAGTATGGGGCTGTTGGTCCCGTAAGCCTTTAAGCTAATAACTTTGTATAACTTAAAATTAATTTCTAATAATGGTAAAAAGCCATTTACGACTAATTGTGTAGAAGATATTTCCTTTGTATAAAATCATTTATTTACAAATTCATCTTGTTAAAGTGCAAAGATCTCTTAGTAGCTCTGATGGATGTGTTTAACAATTTTACTGGACGAACAACATTAACATGTTTCAAATTCTTATCTGGGAATGTAAAATAATTACTCGTAATTAACATAACATTATCGTAAGAAGCACCAAAGGCAGCAGTATAGCAAATATACTGCTGCATATCGAACAAACATTCATAAACTATACATTTATGTTGACGGTTTCAATTTATACGCTGTTATTTACTATTTTCTTATGTCACTATATTTTCCTGAAACGTGAGACTAGAGTTTTCTTTATTTATGTTTCTTTTTACATTATGAAAATTCTAATGATTCTTATAATTTAAACAATTCCAATTTTTAAATCTGATTTACAGCCATAATTTCTTTTAACAATACATCAATTTTGAGAAAATAAAGAAAAGGTGATTATCGTACTTTACAGAAAATTGCGATAGAATTATGATATCCCATATTAGAGTTACAACAGATTTTTATATAAATTCGTACACTCCAGTCATGTTTAGATATTTCATTATACACTAATGAAAATTGAAGAATGTATGTTTTTTTTCAATTTTTGATGATAAATTTTATAATGAGGTGTGTACAATGGGTAACTGTTAGATTAAAAATAATGAGTATGTTATAGATGCATTATTTACATCACTGTTTGTTTTCGACGGTGTACGTTGAAGGTAAATCGTTATAAATAGCGCTGGGACCTTCGTTACTGCACACCGAGTCTTCGGGAGTTCTTGAAGGTTCTGCTTCCGTAGTTTCCTCTTCTTTTTTTGGCGCTCTATGTTTGTTCCCATATAAATTCTAGAAGTAAAAGTATCATATAAAAACTCTCAAAATTTTATGAAGAAAACCGCACAGATCCAATATGTACGGTAGTCGATTGGCCTCGTCTAACGGAAACATTTTTTGAATATGCTTTTCCCATTACGTAAGGCTAAGATTTGGAAGAATTTATGATTGCTTACATGTGAGTGTATCTATTGTACAGTTATACACTTAAACGAAATCTGGCCGCGAGAAGGTATATCTACAATATGGAACAATATACAGTTAAACGGGCTAAGAACATTGCCACCTACAAATAATTCTAAAGTACTAAAACACGGTTAGATTTAAACTGGATTTTAAATTAGATACGATTATAAATTTGAATCAGGTTCCAACTTTAAATAACTGTTTTAAATTTTGCCAACTCGATTTTATTAAAAATTTATATCTCCCTAGTTTTATTCAAAAAGTTAGCAGTCATTTGGAATATGTAATGAGTAATTTCTATAAATTTCGATTTAATTTGAAAAGTTTGTGTATTTTTTGCAGTTGGAGAAGTTAATCAAAATGTAATAATAAAACAGACTTACCCGTTCTCTGCTCCCTTTTTTCTGCACAATATTGAAATATATCATACATTAGTTTACATTAAAAATACAACGACAGTCCTAGGCTAATAGATTTTAAGCACCCGTGTAAAGATTAATTGTAGATTATTACAAATCTATTATGCTATAATAATATATTATATTTAAACATAAATTTTGGGCTCTATAGCAGTGTTTCTCAACTGCCGGCCGGCGCACCGATGTCGCTCCCCGGCTCTAATTTAAAATTTAAAAATGTAGACCATAATTTTGTAAAGCTATACTCACTACTAATTTTATATACCAACCTACTACTTTATATACCTACATACACTCAAATAATTTAGTTTTGGTACGATGAAGGATCTACAAAATAGTCTTTTACAGATTATTTAAAAATAAGGATATCTCAATTTTTTTTACCTACTTGTATATAATTAAGATTTAAAAAACCCTAAGCAAAAAAATTAACAAAGAACAAAAAAATTATTCTTTACAAGAAAGTGTATTTAAACCGGCCATTTAATTATGACACGCCCGACAAGTTCCATCAGAATTTTTAGAAAAAATACTGGGTTTTTTATAACAGCAACTACTAATGCTTTTTGAAATTAGCTAAGATGTTATATATTTTTACAAAATTTGAAATAATATTCCTTTTTTCTTGCGTTGTAATAAGTTTTAGGTCCATTACGACACCTTTAATACACATTATTGATTTTTTCAATATTCTATTAAATCATACTAAACTATTATAAAAAAAATCTAATTTCAAAATAAAATGTTTGGAAATGTCTTGTAAATTAAAAGTTTATGACCAGATTCTCTTTCATTCACAAACACTTTAACTGGTATTTATTTTTTTGCTAGGTTTATACTTTCGATAAATAATCCAAACTTTTTGGACTTACTTAGTGGACAATTTCTAGTATAAACCGAAAAAAAAATTGTAATTGCTTTTTTAAGAGCATTTTTGTATGCTACAAATTTGTAGAAAAATTATTCAGCAACCAATGAATAAAACCAATCATCGATAGATCCGGTAATGCAACAAAATATGAAAAATAATTTATTTTATATAATTAATATGTAATATGTGTAAGTCTGTTATAATAGAACGTAGGTTATGCTATATTTTATTTTTGTACTATAGAAAAGTTTTTTTAAAAGTGGTTACAAAATTTTTTTTTTCAGTTTATAACTACTTACTATCTTACTTTATACTTTATACTTACTATCCACTAAGTAATTCCAAAAAGTTTAATTTATAGAAAAACTAATCTCTGCAAACAAATAAATACCAGTTAAACTGTTTGTGAATGCAAGCAATTCCAGTTATAAGTTTTCAATTTGTAAAAAATTTTCAAAAATTTTATGTTTTTATAATTGTGGAGTATGCTATAAGATAATACAGTCAACTCGCGTTATAACGAAGTTCGATATAACGAAAATCTCGATATAAAGAAAGAAACCGCCGGTCCCTTGAAAATCTCGCTTTATAACGAAAATTTTAATGGGTTTTGGTCCCCTCGATATAACGAAGTTTTCTTGACCAAACTCTAATAATTTTTGTTAAAAAAGTAAGTACTGTAGGTATGTTATATAATTTACATAATGTGTTTCTACACAATTTTTGATTTTTTTATCTTAAAGAAATGCAAACTTAACACTATCAATTATCAATTACTTGCAAAGCCATGACCTTGACGACAGTGTATTCTCAAGTATCTTAAACCTGGAGAACGCAATTGAACGGACACGTACAGTCACCTGCATACAAACTAAAATTACGGAGTTTTTTTAGATTATACGTGTTTCTATTTGTATTATTTTTATTGTTTTTTTTTATTGTTGTTTTCTATTGTTTTATTATTTTTTTTTTACATTTCTGCGTTATATTGGTTATTTTAATAAACGACAACGAATTTATGGTGTTTTGGATTGATTAATTCTATATCTCTAAACAAAGTAAAAATTTGTTAATTTATGCTTTTATAATAAGGAATTTCGATATAACGAACTTTCGATATAACGAACTTTTTCCTGGGTCCCTTGAAATTCGTTATAACGCGAGTTGACTGTATTGAACAAAAATCAATAATGTGTATTAAAGGTGACGTAATGGACATAAAACTTATGACAATGCAAAAAAAAGAAACATTGTTTCAAATTTTTGTAAAGTGATTCCAAAAATATACATGTGGTACACGACATCTTATGTAATCTTAAAAAACATTAATAGTTGCTGTTTTTATAAAAAACCGAGTATTTTTTCCAAAAATTTTGATGGAAATTAAATGCCCGGTTTAAATAGTCCTTCTTGTAAAGAATAATTTTTTGCTTTGTTAATTTTTTTTCTTAGGGCTTTTTAAACCATAATTATGTACAAGGCTTTGATTATAAGTAGGTAAAAAAAATTCAGATATCTTTATTTTTAAGTAATCTGTAAACGACTTTTTTGTGGATCGTTCATCTTGTCAAAACTAAATAGCTTGAGTGTATGTTAATATATGTTAACCAACAAAAAGTTCTATATTTCTTGTAATAGGTTTTTTTACGAACAATATTGTTACCGGTCCGCGAAAATAAATGTTGAATATTTTCTGGTCTGCAATAAGTTTTAAGTTGAGAAGCACTGCTCTATAGTATAGTCTGTTCAGTCTACAAATCTACTATGGCATTGTAAAAAATGTAGCTGGACAAACATTGACAAGCGGTCCCAGTCAATATTTGCTTGATTTCTAATTAAGTCGATTTCAAGACATATCTGTAGCTATTATTGGCAAGATGACTACCGTACTCAAAACTGCTGTTTACATTACTAATAACTCAAATATGTTTCTATTAAGTTTCAGAAAAAAAAAGTAATTTACTTTATGTCAAATAGAATGGCATTATTTAACGCCGCATACTGTTTCCTGGCAACAATGTACATACAGGTTGCTAAGTTAATATTTTACATTTGCTGACAGTTTCTTATTTTTAACTCTGTTCTACCTTTTTTCAATGAGTACTCCAGTTGTCAAACATGCTTCTCATTTCTATTTTAATTATACGAATAATTATAAGATAGTAAAATCGGTTTATTAAATTTTTAATAACTAATACATTTATTTTAAGGTTAGGCCATAATTTAAAACTAGGCTTGGGCTACCTGTCAGAATTATTAAACTAAACATAAATGCTACTAATTGTTAGTGCTAGCTTTTAACATTTTGGAGTGCCATACAGGACAAAATTTTCCAAAAATAATAATTTTTTTCGTAAAAATTGGTTAAGGATGTACGAGCATGAAAGTCATTTGGCTCAAAATACTTGATTTTTTTTTAATATGTAGTTTAAATATGTCTAAACAAATTCTCAAATTTGAAAAGGGTTAACCGACTATTTAAAGAAATAATTGATTTCAAAAGTAAGCATATTTAACATTAGTCTTATGGCAAAGTGGCGGATAGACGACATGTTTTCATAATTTACACCCACATTCGTCCTAGAATATGAAAAAAAAACTATCTAATTAAAAGTTAAGACATTCATAAAGATATTAAAAAAATAAAAAACCGTACTAAAGTGACTAAATTAAAAGATATTTTCGAAAATTAGCTTACTTTTGTTAGCTCTTAAACTAAACGGCAACACTACAGACCATTAAAGCAAAGTAAGTGTCAAAAATACTAACCTAATTTTAGAAATTCCGGTAAATTTTCATCCCGATAGATAGTTTTCTATTTCATTTCACCTTCCATAATTTTATATTCGCACGTGTTACACTCAACGGTTAATTTTAAATTTACTGATAACATTGCTTTAATAATCATAATAATCACAGTGTTGTCATACGCAATGCTGCGGCCATAACCCCTTTACCGCGCCCCGGATCGGTCTATCCCCACCTAGTACCCCGCTCGTAAATCCTTAAAACGTTTTTAGATTTCATTTGTATTTTAATTTAATTTACTTGTCTACGAATAGACACGGATATTAAGATATATACTACGTTTCCATAGTCATTCAATACGGGTTGAATACGGATTCAATACTGTTGTCGGGTGAAAAGTTGTTATGGAAACCCTGATTCAATACGTATTGAACACGATTTAGATTCAGATACGATACGGTGAATTTTAAGATCGTATCTGAATTTCAACGTATTGAGTTCCATGGAAACCCGTAACTCGCGATCGTGCATGCGCAATTGGAAATCAATGGCGCTTTCTAATGATAATTTAAAATATATACACCTTTATATTAAATTGTCATGAAATTTAATAGAATTATAGCACACAATAAAATAAACAACACAATTTTATATCGAACCTGCTCTACGTATTAACCTAGAAAATAAGTTTTCCTAAAACAGCTGATTGCTGTATCGTAAAGGTATTCAATTCGTATTCAAAACTATTTATGGAAACACGTACTTGTTGGATCGCAAATCCGTATTCAACCCGTATTGAATAACCGTGGAAACGTAGTAATAGTTAATACAAAACTAAAACCGTTGCACGTCATTACTATAAATGACGTCACGCCGCGAAGAGTGTTGTGAAACTGCGAGTTTTGCCGCAGGTTATAGAATATAAATGGTTTGTTCTAAAAAGAACAGATTTTTGATAGCTTTGTGCACTATTTTTAAAACTCAATAAACATTAAAAAGGACGAAAAACAGTTACAGACAGATCGTGGCGAACTGTCAATAACAACAACGCAACGCCGCAACTTTGAGATCATGGCAGCCAATATTTCAATAGCAGTCAAATTCAAAATTGAATACAATCGTATAGCCCCGAACGATCTGGCAGGTTGGTAGTGCTGATTCACTTCAATGACGTTAACAATGACGTGCAACGGTTTTAGTTTTGTATTAACTATAGTTAAAACTATGTACAGTGGAACCCCGATAACTTGAATTTCAAGGGAAATGCTACAAACTTTAAGGTAATGAGTTTTTAGCTTAGCCAGTATTTGGAGATATAAAGGATTTTACCATTACAATTTAGACTTACAAAGGCACAACTTAACTGTAGAGTAGTAGGCTACATAAGGCTATTATAGAAGAATGAAGAAGAAAAAGAATGGCACAACTTCTAGGTACATATTTACTTACAAAGTTTAATGAATATAAATGCACGTGTAAAAAGTACAATAGAAAAAAAGCATCAAATATTTCTAAGAATTTTAATTCTTCCAGTTACAGGAATTCAAAATATGACCTCATTATTTTACTAACTTCGACATAGTGAGTCCACCTTTTGAACTTATAAGAGTTATAAAATAAAAATATGTATTAATGGTACGCGCATTTAGTGCTTCAACGAAGGAGAATTGCTTTTTTCTTCGTCTTGAGGATTACGACTTAACGAGGTTTGAGTTATCGAAGTTTCACTGCATAACGAAACAGTTTAACTAACCGTGTAAGTAATGAATAAAGTTGTCATCTGTATAACATATTTTTCGATGCCCTTTTATAACTTCTATTGTTTGTAGCCTGTTTTTCAACACATACCCCTTAACTCGCGTACATATCTAAATACTAGTCAAATTAAGTTATTATGTAACTCTAATCTTTGTGAAATGACCACATTTTTTTCGATGTCATTGGTGATAATTTAATTGACAAAAAACTATTTTTGTTTACATCAGTATTACAAAATAACTATGTAGTGCAGTTATGTGTTGATTGCACAGAATTATCATTTTGACTTATAGTGCCTTGCGCATCTTTTGACGCACGTCAACGATAAATAAGAAATTAAGCTACTGACGTAGAGATCACGAAAAGTACATTGTAAGGCATGCGGTCCCGTGCTGTTCGTTGTATATAGCTTTGACTGTACTATGTGATTACACTATTAGCAGTGGCGTACCACTCGGAATTGGCGCCTAGGGCGAAAATCGAAGTTGCGCCCCTTCGGAAATTATCTAAATATAAAATAAACAGTTATAGATATTACAAAACTTTTTTATTTTCTATTTTACAACGAAAATTAATCCGTAAAAGTGTACTTTTAATAGTCTAAACCTTAAAATTGCATCTTCCTTGCTTTTTGCGACACCAATAGTTTTTAACATTTTCGAAACCTGTTTCTTCGGTTGAATATGAATTATATTGTTGGTTGATTTTGATCTTTAAGTTTAATAATTTGTGAATTTTGCGCGACTTTTTTAATGGCGCACAGAGCATGTGTTTCACTTGACCCACCCTAATTACACCACTGACTGTGAGTAATATTAATAACCAATTACAAATCAAATATTTTTTTGTTTATTTGACTACGTCCTCTAATATTGATTATAGTAAAATGTAAAGTAAATTGCAGCGAAATTGAAACATTGAAACATACATATTTAATTAAACTGCTTTTTAGCTTTACATACCTTCATGACACAGGTCTCTAAAATTTAACAAGAAAATAAAATTTTAATAATTTTTTAAATATCAACTCGAAATCTTATGGTTCAGGTATTGGTTGATCAAAAATCTGGTAATTTGTAGATTTAGTTTTTAGTATGGTCGATATTGAAACATAAAATGTATATTATACGTAAATCTATGATTTAAAACGTTGGTGCGCAATCCGTGGGTTGCGACCTTTCCAAGGTTCGCAGGAAAATTGTCGGACGTTGCGTAAAATTTTAGCATAATTACTTATGCGGGTGGCGACTTTAAAAAGGTTGTTCACCACTAATCTAAAACATGATTACTCCAAAAAAAATCGGTGCGTGTACTTATGTAGGCGCGTTTGAAGTTATACTTCTTTGGCATAACTAAATTAAATATAACCACTTGTAAAAATATAAATAAATTCAATAAATACGAAGATGTGCGCATTCGAGCGAAAAGTGGCACATTTCCGAGCGAGGGAAGCAAATGAAGCGCGACGCGGAGCGGCGCGCTTCATTTTCCCGAGATCGGAATGTGCCACTTTGAGCTCGAATGTGCGCACTCCGTTTTAAGCTTGATTCACAATAATTAATTTAATTTCTAAATAATTTTAATTAAACATTATAACGGTGTACCGAATGTACAATTTAATCTTGAAAAAATGTATATACAGTGTGTTCCAAATTGAGTAGGCTAACATGAGTATTTCTTATTAGTGAAGATAGAAGTTTGGTTTGAATAAGCAATGTTTTGCAGTTTTAGGTGCCCATTCCGATTCCGTTAAGAAAGTTTTGAAATTCCGAACAGTTCCGAAGTAATTGTCAAAAAACTGAAAATCGTTATTTTCTTTAATGTCAAATAACTTTGTAATTAAAAAATTTACAAAAAAAAGTTTAATATAAAAGTTACTAGGTTTCATAAAATACAGATAGAAATAAAGTCAAAATTAAATTCAAAATAGCGGTTTCCAAGATATTGATACCAATTTGCTTATTTTAAATAGACGCCATATTGGATTTTTACATAGTTAAATAGCATTTTTTTTCTCTTCTCAATCATGTATAACAACCCATATTTATATAACGTCTTACATGACCCAATTTGGCAAGATTTTTGCACATTTGGATTTCGTACATCAGACAATGAATTGAATTCATTTTGTTCATCCTGATAATCACTACGCAATTCCTCAGCTAATTGAAAAAAAAATTCTTCTGAGATATGTTTACTCCAGTGGTATCTTTGTACAATATCCAGGAATTGATGGCTGCCAAATCTAAAATATTATAAAACACGTGAAGGAGCCATCTACGAGATCCTGCTTTCACGGTATATTTCCTAGCCATTTGATCGACAATATCAACACCATATTTGATTTTATTGTAAAATGTGACTGTTTCAGGGACACGTTTGACATTATTTTCTATTTTCAAATTTTTGTGCTTAGAACTGAGCAATAATACCTTTTTATTTGGTTTTGATTTGTAAATTTTGAGAATGTACTCATCTGATTTATACAATTCCATTTCGATTATTTCCAGATGTGGTATACCTATATAAGTTTACCCGTCAAATTGACGGATTTTTGTTAAAATCCGTCAAAATGTATACTACATCCGGAAATAATAAAATAAAGGTGTTCCAGACAAGATTACTAAAAATATATATTCACTGCATTAGATTATTAAAAACCGATATGTAATATTTAAAAAATAATATTTCCATGTTATAATTTTTATTCATTAAATCGAAAACCCGTCAAATTGACGGGTTCCGTAAATCTAGTGTTAAAATTTTCTTAACAGAATCTGAATCGACACCTAAAACCGCAAAACATTGCCCATTTAACCAAACTTCTATCTCCACTAATAAGAAAGATACCAGTTATCCTACTCAATTTGGGACACCCTGTATATGACGTTTTACTTGAATCCACTACTATTTTTTTTTAAATCCAAAAAGTAATATAAACAAATTCAATAAATACGAGGATGTAAGCATTCGAGCGAAAAGTGGCACATTTCCGAGCGAGGGAAGCAAATGAAGCGCGACGCGGAGCGGCGCGCTTCATTTTCCCGAGATCGGAATGTGCCACTTTGAGCTCGAATGCGCGCACTAAGTTTTAAGCATGTTTCACAATATTTAATTTACTTTCTCCGACGGCTAACTTCAAATGTCGAATTTTTATTCACAGTGCGCGCGCAACTTCCATTGCCTGCTAAAATTGTACTCTCAAAGCGCCAAAAGAAGTATAACTTTAGGTAAAAAGAAACAAAATCAAGATTATATTGAACGTATTACATCAATAAGAAATACTGCGTATAATCAGAAAATCGAGAAATCGGAAAATTCCAAGTTGTAGTAAACTAAACAAGAATATTACAGTAATAAAACCTTATATATTCATAGAAAACAATAAAATGCATGCTTTATCCATCGCTCATAGAATAAGCAAGACACTCTTAAAAAAATCCCAAAATAACAAGTGATATGAACGAAATGCAAAGTTATTTTTGAAATTCTGATTATTTGTCTGCGAATTAAAAAGCTCTGCATAATAATATAAGTAGCAAAATTCCTAAATTTTGCTACTTATATTAAAAAAACAATAACAATTCAATATAAGTACGTAGGTATGTAGACGCCTGCGTTGTAGTACATTTGAATCTTAAGATGCATTTTAAAGTATGGCCTTTATGGTATTTTCAGGCTGTTTGTTAATGCGTCACTGTTTACTTATTAAATACAGTTTAAAAAACTACTTTTAACAATAGAAATTAATTTGCATTGCATTTTAACACCGAAATTATCGATGTTTCAAATTTAATTAAAATAAATTTAGGCAAAATCCACAGTGGAGAGGTCGAGTAAATAAAATTTTGGAGAAGGTAGCTAAAGTTAAATCTAATTTTTGAATAAGTACCATAAAAAAAGATAAACGTCGTTGTAAAAGCTGCCGTAAAACGAGTGGGATATTTATTATGGCAACATCGTAACTACTTGTAATAAACTGAAATTTACCTGTAAGCTGAATCTGCGATGCGGAGCTTTGCGACCTCCCCTTCTTTTAGATATATGAGGGTTATCGAGACGAATGGTTTTGTTTTTAAATACTTCCAACTGAATGTAGAGTCTTTTCAGCTCAGCGCGAATGTCTTCTGGATTCATATCCGCCAAACCTACTTCGCCAACATCGGCATCGCTATTGTTACTTGTTAATGGTCCATGTGCGTTCATATCCTGCACGCAATAATAACATATTCGTCTTTATTTTCAATTTCATGTTTTGTAAGTATGTAATTGAAAAAAAAAGTTATATTCAAGATAGAAATGGGGATTAGTTGTGATTACAGAAATGTGATTTATGAAAAAGTGAAAGTTATAAAAGTCTATAATAAAGATTGTAGGTTCTAAAGAAGAATGAAAAATTATTCGAAAATGACTTTTAGAAAAATGACGTAAATGAACAGATAATAAAGATCTAGCACATTATTTTCCTGATTTCTTTAATGATGTTTACTAAAATCGAGAAACCTTCAAAAACCCTTTGTATTTCATTATTGATTTGACATAGAATTTTAATGTCAATAAAATCTTTTATTGCATCTTTGATAAACGTCAAAAAATATTTTCATTTTATTTTTAAATGTTTTTACAGTTTATTTTTCATTATTCTTTATTGATTTTTTCTGTAATTCACAGCAATGTGATAGTGTGGGGTCACTTATTTTTGTTGTTGTGTTGTTTTTCTCAATATTATCCCTAAAATAAAGGTTGTGATCGTATTTTTTCTAAATAGCTTTTAATGAAAACTACAATTTTTCCATTGAAAATACTTTTTAAGTTAACTATAAAAATACAAAAATTAGGTATGCAAATTATTTCAGTTAGGCCTTTTTTATACTTTTTTGTTAGTATAAAGTTATATTTAGTAAATTGAAAAGATTTTGTTAAATATAAAACACACTGGCCTGATTAGTACATTCTTTTTACCTTATTTAAAGGTTTCTTCGAGTAAGAACAGCTATAGATTTTTTAATAATTCTTGGGCTTTTTACAAAACTTAATTTTCTCTACTTATTTAAAAGTAATTAAGTTTTTTGTCAGAGTAATGAAAAATAACCAATTTTAATATTGTTAAGTAATGAAACGCATTACGTAGTTTCACGAGCTGGTATTAACAATACAGTCGATTTCGCTTAATCGAGACGCCGGTAAATTACGACGCCGCTAAATAGGAACAAAATGTACTAGTCCCGACGTGTTCCGATTAAGCAGAATCGACTGTATTAAGAAAGTGCTGCAACAGGCAAATTTCTAAAATAAATATATTAATGGTACATTAAAAACATTTTTTTGTAGCATTGTAGGTATATTTGATTTCGTTTTGAGATATGGACATATTTAAACAAACTTTGATATAAGTAAATAAATATAATTTAACATAATTAACAGAACTTTATAATTTATGAATAATTAACTTATATTAAAGATCAAAATTATAAACCCATTTCTGTTATTGCACGCACTTCTTTTACAAGATTTTTGATTTAACACTTTTTGTTCAAGAATTAAAAAAAAAGAACTTTAGCAATCGAAGAAAAAAACAATACCCAATATATCTCTAGAGATAACGGTGATATTATCAATAACAATTTTTTGTAATACAGCAGGACCCCGTTTAACGCGGGGGATATGTACCAATGAGTCGAAGCGCTAAACGGAACAGCGTTAAACAAGGTCATTTTGAAATTTTACAAAGTTAAATCGACGTATATTTTGACCTATTGTGAAGCTTTGAGGAGACCGCGTTATATCGAATCACCGTTAATCAAGAAAGCGTTAAACAAGGTCTTACTGTATTTAGGGACAGTTGGGGTACAATGGAACGAAAAAGTTATTTCGATTTTTAGAAAAATTTGTGTTTTATATTTTTATAATTTCTGCTTAAAACAATTAAAAACAGACCTAAAAATGTTGATTGAACACAAAAACGAGATTAAAAATTAATCTTAAACCTAAAATATTTACGTGTTTGTAAAAAACTTTTTTTGTTCCATTGTAACCCAGGTCTGGGGTACAATGGAACATGGCCAATAAATCGCGTAAGATCATGAAGTATATTAAAATAAATTATTAACCAATGAAATACTTCCTTAACACTCTTGCTTGTTAAGCATGAACTTGGCAACAACAATTTTATATCTATAATTGACGCTATTGCCATGTCAGGTTTAAGGGGAAAGTAAAAGCCTCTCACATATTAGTCTCACTATGCAGATCCCTATCACTTTTTCTCATATGCTCTCTAACCAATATGACTTTAAAATCTGCAACAAAAAACCAATAAAGTAAATAGGGTTCTATGTTGCAGTGTTCTATTGTGTCGCGTTCCAAGGTGCCCCATAACGTTTCAAAAGTATCAAACGCGAATTTTAAAAACTTGGTAATGATTTCCATTTTATATTCAACTGTATTAAATAGTCAATATGATTAAAATTTATGTAAAAAAATATCACATACCTTACTAGTATATTTTTCAGTAAAAACAATAGTTTTTGGATAAGAAAATGTAACTTTTTACTAATGAAAACTATTTTTTTCTTCTCAGAACTTTGTTGTTGCAGAGCGGCCTAATTTCACTGCATTCCCATGTGGATAGTTAGGCACTGTAATCGCTCAAAACAGAAACCCGCGAATTCGTTTGGTATTTGAATATTAATCGTCGTTGTTCCATTGTACCCCGCGTTCCATTGTACCCCAACTGTCCTTACACTATTACTTTAAACCAAAAATTACTTATTATTTTTTCAATCGTAAGTACAAAATAAATATCAAAAGCTTGATTTTTTATTTTTATATTATTTCTAACTCATTCATAATAAAAAGCTTATTTTACTTGATTACCACTTTACTGATCTTTTTTCTCAATAACAAGGGATATATTTCATTTCTTCGTATTTTTTGCAATTAGTTAATAGTGTTTGTTTTACTGGTGACCTCATACCTAATTTAAATATGATTCAATTTTATAGAAAATATCAAGAGATGTGTTTTTTCACTTTTTGTAATTTAAAATAATAGTAAGATTAGATCAATATTTAGTGTGGTGATAAATTCAGTCTTTTGACTGATAACTTTACAACGTAGCATTATATTTAAATTCCGTCGTCGTCGCTCACTTTTCTAAAAATATAATTTGTTACACTCTAATTACGTTTCCTAATTTCTATTTTAGTTTTAATACTGTTTTTTTTCTAAAACTGTCATAAATTTAATAGGTACCCTATGTAAACCCACGATGTCCAAAAAGTTAAAATTTTAATTTAATACGGCGTGTAGTAAAACTCTAAAAACAATTTTAAATCACGAAAAAGTATTTTTATATTTCTATAAAAAAGCCCATAAAAATTTAAAAACAATGAGATGCGGTAGAACAGTATTCTGTCATCGATTGCTATCTTCGCATATTCCGCTTCGCCCTAAAATAATTCCGAGGAAATATCAGATACGTACTGCGAAGTCATGACAAGTACGACATGATATTTTTAAATTTTCGCCAGACATATAATAAACTGTTGGCGCGAAGGAATAAATACACCAGTCGTAAGCGTCAGATTGCTTAAAAAGTATAATAAAATAAAATCAAAAGAGACAGATGTTATTTCACTGCAAACATTAGTCGACTGCATTGTAAACTAGACTGTTTGCGATCGATGGAATAACGAGTCATTGCTATTGTGATAAAGATGGAATATTATTTTCCGCAGACTGTTAACGTTTTCCCTTCAATAGAGATTCGAATCTGAGTTTGGCTGTAGTTAGTGTAACGTAAAATTGTACACCTTATCTAAGTTGATGTAATTTAATTGAAGTAGATATTCAATAGAATAGCCGTGAACGTTAAATCCATGAAACGGATCTTTCATAATACTCGTCGAGGATGCTATTTTTATGATTTTATGAGTTAAAAGGAATATAAAATTTACCTTGAAAGCATCTACGGGTAATCTGCAGGAATACTCTTGGCCCAGAGAACGTACTTGCTTTTGCTGATACCAAAACTTTGGAACGAAAACCAGTAACAACGTTATAGACGTTGTAAATTGAGTTCTTACAAAATGTGCTATAAGTACAAAATTAGGATGTAAATCCGGAAGAACAAAAATTCTAGCAGCGTAAAATAAACCACTTATTGCAAGTTCTATGCTTATGGCTGCGCACAAATATCGTCTTTCCTGTAATAAAAGTGTGCATTAGAATAAGCGAACCATGTATTAAATCACATTAAATAAGTACAGTAAAAGCTGGTCTTTTGGAGAGGTGGTCGTCTTAGAGAGAAAGACAAAGATAGACAATACAAATGTAATTATAAATACTGTATTAGATTAAATGCAGTTATTATTTATCAGAATCATATTGTTATCAAATCAAAAGTTATTATAAATAAAGTAGTATTATATTGGAAAAAGTTAATTATTGTGAGTCGCGCTTAAAATCAGTGTGCACATTTGAGCTCAAAGTGGCACATTCCGATCTCAGGAAAATGAAGCGCGCCGCTCCGCGTCGCGCTTCATTTGCTTCCCTCGCTCGGAAATGTGCCACTTTTCGCTCAAATGCGCACATACCCCATTCACAGAATTTTTTCCTCTATCCTTCGCTCTTTCAAATCGTAAATTTAAATTTACTTTAGTAAATATCGTTTTTTTGTTCGAAAAACATATTTACCATAGCAATGAGTGCAAGGGAGCGAAAAGATACGACAATCATGTCAATGGGAGCGAGAGGGAACGATTAAAATGATTCTACTGTTTTTTCGTCTAATTTATTGATCTAAATTATTGTGTATCATGCTTAAAACCGAGTGTGTTCTATTTTACTAGAGCTTTCTTATAAGGAATCAATTTACAAAGAACCTGACAGTATTTAAAATTACAAATGTTCCAAAAACACCTGCAGATTTTTTTACTTTACAGACTATGAAAGAATTAAAATGTCAATCAGGCTTAGAATCATAAATAATGCAGGTAAATGCTCGTTTTTACAGCTATTATCTATACAAAATTTTCCAAATTTAAGTAATTTTGAAGAGTAGAGGTCGCACAATTAACGGTCGCGGTCGGGTTAGAAAGTAGTCGCCTTAGAGAGAAATTTATAAAAAATATTAAATTACGATATATCTGTTCTGAAACATAAGGTGGGTGGACAATGGAAGGCCATGCTCCTTCGAAGGCCAATTATTAAAAAGTCGTAGTTATTGCCATGCGATGACAAATTTCTTTTACTCGTATTAACACCCATCGAACTCAAAGAAACAGACGCGGCGGCGAGTTGCTCGCGCCGCTATTTTGTTAGTGCGGTCCTTTGCTTCGTTGACTTCCGTCGTCAACGTTAAGATTGTAATTCGCGTTCACAGCAAACGTAAGTTTTTAAGTAAATAACCTATTATTTTCTTTATTTTTTTTACTTTGAATTAATATATAAGGATTTGCTATAGTACTAAAGAAAAAAATATTACTTTATTTCGATTTCAGTTAAAATATCGGTAGTGTTTCTTGTAAGGTCGATCAAAAATTTGAAGCCTGGGCTTACTAATTTTTTATAATATCATTATAAAAGTTATTTTTTAAAAAATTTCCATGAATACATTCTTAGTTATACGATTGCGTCCAAGTAATGTTCGTTGAGTATTTTATAAGTGAATATATTATGGTAACCATTAAATGTTTCGTTTTAATTAAAGGCATTTTTATGTAGTTTAAGCATAAGCAGATATTTTGCTTGTCACAATGTTAGTTTTAAGTTAAACAACTGATCTATTATATCGGCCTTGTATGGAACCTTGTTCCTAATAAGGCCGTTTCGAAAGGTTTATTAATAAAACTTAATTTTAATAAATAGTAATTAATTCTGTAATAAAAAAAGTGTTTTATATGTTAAATAACAAAATAAAGTGTTACTTAATAATTTGTTTGTTTCATTTATCCAGTAAATAAACTAATAATAACTGTTTATTTTTTATAGTGGCCTTCCATGGTCCACCCACTTTACTGCCCGCTTTTAGAGGTGGTCTCCTTATAGACATTGTCGCCACGAGACATTTTACTGTACTTCGGTGCAGAATAGAGAAGGTTCTCAGTTTTGTTTTAACGCAATTAAAGCGTTCGGAAATTTTATGTAACAGTACTTTCTAATTTTAGTGGTGACGGTGTCGTTAAAGGCAATCATTTAGCAACGGAACCAGTGGACATGTAGGCTTACATGAAATTTTATTTTAATTTATTAAAAACAAAAAATTTACGGTTGCTAAGAAAATGATGTTGATAATTTAGTATGTAAACAATTTTGAAATAAAGTGTTCGTAATAAATATTTTCAAATAAATATAAAAGAATTAATAAATAATACTAACTAAATTGGTGACCCTGATAAAAATGACGGACTCACAAGCGGAGGGCAAAGAAATTGCACGAGTAACAATTAAAATTCCGCCTTTTTGGAAACTTAATCCAGTCTTATGGTTTTATCAGCTGGAAGCTCAATTTGCTCTCCAAAACATTACAAAAGACGAAACCAGGTATTATCATGCTATTTCTTCAATTGATAGCGACATCTTAAATTCTGTAAGTGATATAGTCATTGATCCTGCTAAGGAAGGCAAATATGAATTATTAAAAGCAGATTAATTAACCAGTTTGCGGATTCTGAAGAAAAAGATAAAGAAACTATTAATCGAATTACAACTTGAGACAAAAACCATCTACTCTATATAGAGATGAAAGAAGTAGCAGGCACAAAAATTAATGAGGGCATGATAAAGACATTGTGGTTGCAAAGGCTACCATCGCAGCTTCAAGCAATTCTATCCATTAGCGCAGAGGCTGTGGATAACCTTATTCTTTTAGCAGATAAGATTAATGACATTACAGAACCTTCAATATGCGGAGTTAATAAGCAAGACTCACTTTCTTCTCTACACGATAAAAATACACAACATTTGGAAAATTTAATAAAACCAATCAAAGATAATATTTCAGATATTCAGCAAGAGATATCTGAATTAAATAAACAAGTTAACGAATTACGTTTTTCAAGGAGTAGAAGTCGATTTTCGTCAAGAGTGCGTAGCCCGTCGAGAGATAGATCAAATTACTGTTGGTACCATACTAAATTTGGGGAACGAGCCAGCAGGTGTGTTCAACCATGCGCTTATATAAAGAAGGAAAACTAAGTGGTCCTCATGCTTATGCGACGGAGCCGAAGGACACACTAAGTCGTCGCTTATTTGTTACTGACAGAAATTCTGGTTTAAAATTTTGATCGACACTGGTGCAGACATTTCAGTAATTCCATCTAGTAGGATAAAACGAGGTACACCTTCTAGCTATAATCTGTATGCTGTAAATGGTTCACCTATCAGTACGTTCGGAAATACAATTCTTAAAGTAGATCTAGGTTTAAGCCAAAAATTACTTATTATTTTTCAATCGTAAGTACAAAATAAATATCAAAAGCTTGATTTTTTATTTTTATATTATTTCTAACTCATTCATAATAAAAAGCTTATTTTACTTGATTACCACTTTACTGATCTTTTTTCTCAATAACAAGGGATATATTTCATTTCTTCGTATTTTTTGCAATTAGTTAATAGTGTTTGTTTTACTGGTGACCTCATACCTAATTTAAATATGATTCAATTTTATAGAAAATATCAAGAGATGTGTTTTTTCACTTTTTGTAATTTAAAATAATAGTAAGATTAGATCAATATTTAGTGTGGTGATAAATTCAGTCTTTTGACTGATAACTTTACAACGTAGCATTATATTTAAATTCCGTCGTCGTCGCTCACTTTTCTAAAAATATAATTTGTTACACTCTAATTACGTTTCCTAATTTCTATTTTAGTTTTAATACTGTTTTTCTTCTAAAACTGTCATAAATTTAATAGGTACCCTATGTAAACCCACGATGTCCAAAAAGTTAAAATTTTAATTTAATACGGCGTGTAGTAAAACTCTAAAACAATTTTAAATCACGAAAAAGTATTTTTATATTTCTATAAAAAAGCCCATAAAAATTTAAAAACAATGAGATGCGGTAGAACAGTATTCTGTCATCGATTGCTATCTTCGCATATTCCGCTTCGCCCTAAAATAATTCCGAGGAAATATCAGATACGTACTGCGAAGTCATGACAAGTACGACATGATATTTTTAAATTTTCGCCAGACATATAATAAACTGTTGGCGCGAAGGAATAAATACACCAGTCGTAAGCGTCAGATTGCTTAAAAAGTATAATAAAATAAAATCAAAAGAGACAGATGTTATTTCACTGCAAACATTAGTCGACTGCATTGTAAACTAGACTGTTTGCGATCGATGGAATAACGAGTCATTGCTATTGTGATAAAGATGGAATATTATTTTCCGCAGACTGTTAACGTTTTCCCTTCAATAGAGATTCGAATCTGAGTTTGGCTGTAGTTAGTGTAACGTAAAATTGTACACCTTATCTAAGTTGATGTAATTTAATTGAAGTAGATATTCAATAGAATAGCCGTGAACGTTAAATCCATGAAACGGATCTTTCATAATACTCGTCGAGGATGCTATTTTTATGATTTTATGAGTTAAAAGGAATATAAAATTTACCTTGAAAGCATCTACGGGTAATCTGCAGGAATACTCTTGGCCCAGAGAACGTACTTGCTTTTGCTGATACCAAAACTTTGGAACGAAAACCAGTAACAACGTTATAGACGTTGTAAATTGAGTTCTTACAAAATGTGCTATAAGTACAAAATTAGGATGTAAATCCGGAAGAACAAAAATTCTAGCAGCGTAAAATAAACCACTTATTGCAAGTTCTATGCTTATGGCTGCGCACAAATATCGTCTTTCCTGTAATAAAAGTGTGCATTAGAATAAGCGAACCATGTATTAAATCACATTAAATAAGTACAGTAAAAGCTGGTCTTTTGTAGAGGTGATCGTCTTAGAGAGAAAGACAAAGATAGACAATACAAATGTAATTATAAATACTGTATTAGATTAAATGCAGTTATTATTTATCAGAATCATATTGTTATCAAATCAAAAGTTATTATAAATAAAGTAGTATTATATTGGAAAAAAGTTAATTATTGTGAGTCGCGCTTAAAATCGAGTGTGCACATTTGAGCTCAAAGTGGCACATTCCGATCTCGGGAAAATGAAGCGCGCCGCTCCGCGTCGCGCTTCATTTGCTTCCCTCGCTCGGAAATGTGCCACTTTTCGCTCAAATGCGCACATACCCCGCATTCACAGAATTTTTTTCCTCTATCCTTCGCTCTTTCAAATCGTAAATTTAAATTTACTTTAGTAAATATCGTTTTTTTGTTCGAAAAACATATTTACCATAGCAATGAGTGCAAGGGAGCGAAAAGATACGACAATCATGTCAATGGGAGCGAGAGGGAACGATTAAAATGATTCTACTGTTTTTCGTCTAATTTATTGATCTAAATTATTGTGTATCATGCTTAAAACCGAGTGTGTTCTATTTTACTAGAGCTTTCTTATAAGGAATCAATTTACAAAGAACCTGACAGTATTTAAAATTACAAATGTTCCAAAAACACCTGCAGATTTTTTTACTTTACAGACTATGAAAGAATTAAAATGTCAATCAGGCTTAGAATCATAAATAATGCAGGTAAATGCTCGTTTTTACAGCTATTATCTATACAAAATTTTCCAAATTTAAGTAATTTTGAAGAGTAGAGGTCGCACAATTAACGGTCGCGGTCGGGTTAGAAAGTAGTCGCCTTAGAGAGAAATTTATAAAAAATATTAAATTACGATATATCTGTTCTGAAACATAAGGTGGGTGGACAATGGAAGGCCATGCTCCTTCGAAGGCCAATTATTAAAAAGTCGTAGTTATTGCCATGCGATGACAAATTTCTTTTACTCGTATTAACACCCATCGAACTCAAAGAAACAGACGCGGCGGCGAGTTGCTCGCGCCGCTATTTTGTTAGTGCGGTCCTTTGCTTCGTTGACTTCCGTCGTCAACGTTAAGATTGTAATTCGCGTTCACAGCAAACGTAAGTTTTTAAGTAAATAACCTATTATTTTCTTTATTTTTTTTACTTTGAATTAATATATAAGGATTTGCTATAGTACTAAAGAAAAAAATATTACTTTATTTCGATTTCAGTTAAAATATCGGTAGTGTTTCTTGTAAGGCCGATCAAAAATTTGAAGCCTGGGCTTACTAATTTTTTATAATATCATTATAAAAGTTATTTTTAAAACATTTCCATGAATACATTCTTAGTTATACGATTGTGTCCAAGTAATGTTCGTTGAGTATTTTATAAGTGAATATATTATGGTAACCATTAAATGTTTCGTTTTAATGAAAGGCCTTTTTATGTAGTTTAAGTATAAGCAGATATTTTGCTTGTCACAATGTTAGTTTTAAGTTAAACAACTGATCTATTATATCGGCCTTGTATGGAACCTTGTTCCTAATAAGGCCGTTTCGAAAGGTTTATTAATAAAACTTAATTTTAATAAATAGTAATTAATTCTGTAATAAAAAAAGTGTTTTATATGTTAAATAACAAAATAAAGTGTTACTTAATAATTTGTTTGTTTCATTTATCCAGTAAATAAACTAATAATAACTGTTTATTTTTTATAGTGGCCTTCCATGGTCCACCCACTTTACTGCCCGCTTTTAGAGGTGGTCTCCTTATAGACATTGTCGCCACGAGACATTTTACTGTACTTCGGTGCAGAATAGAGAAGGTTCTCAGTTTTGTTTTAACGCAATTAAAGCGTTCGGAAATTTTATGTAACAGTACTTTCTAATTTTAGTGGTGACGGTGTCGTTAAAGGCAATCATTTAGCAACGGAACCAGTGGACATTTAAAAGAAAGATAGATTGGTTGACGTAATGTCATTGTGCACTAAACGGAAATGCAGCAGTCGAGCTTCTTGTTTTGTGATCAATAACCTATTCAACAGAAAAGCTTTCGATTACTATTATCCACTTCGCTGGCGTTCAATCTATTATTTTTGTATTTCACAATATCATAACATTCGCAACCTGACTTATGAACTTATGCATTAAAAATTACTCTTTTTAAAAATAAAATATAGACTCCTACGTTATTATTATATTTTCAACTTTGAAAAATACAAATGAAGAAAATGAAAGCTCGCATATTTTTTTACTTCGCTAAATACGCACATACATATGTAGATATTTATATGGGCGTAACGAATTAATGTATGAAATTATTATTTTTATATCAAACATATGAAGATGATTACATGATATATGAAAGGGTAGATGTAAAGTAATTAGAAAAATTGTTGATGAATAAATACAAATTGTCTACATTTAAAATTAATGATATTTTTTGACACTCGAAAGTGTTACGAAGTTGATTGGGTTGTGTTTATTAAGAAATTCTCTACAAAAGTTCTCTATAAATTATGCTCAGACGTTTTTGAATACAATTATGGTTAAAGGTTTATCATTTTTATTCTTTCTGGAAATATTTCCAACGATAAAAACAGGAAAATTAAATTAAAACCTTGCATGGTCTTTCAGATTAATGTTCTGTACGTAGGGTGGGCGGGACGCTAAATTTAGATGGACTTCAATTAATTGAAAATATAGTTAGTCGTTTACAATGGGAATAAGATATAATGATTCAAAAGTGGTCTTAAGATAAGAAATCCCAAACATATTAACAATAATTAGAAATTTGATTTGAAGTGCTTTATAGCATTTTTGCATAAAGGACGAGTCAATTCTATCTAGAATTTTACAAAAAATGTATGTTTTCAACAATATTAACAATAGTTTTGATTTCAATTATCCTTGAAACTACAAAAGATATACCATATAAGTACCTAAAAATTCTAGAAATCAAAAGAATGTATAGTTATCGAACAATTCAGATTGAAAAATGGTGTTTATTTAAAAATTGCTATGAAAATATTTTAATTAATGTACCTGTACAATCTGAAATTTTTAAACAGTTGTTTTGAGTCAACCTTTAAAAATCAAGTTAAGTATTTAAAGGTCGTAAAAGAGATTGTATTAAAAACACTCAAAAGCAAAAAGCTATAAAGATACAACCTAATTGCTTTTGCTCATCCATCTTTACTAATCTTTTAGAAAAAAAGCCGTAGTTATGCTTCAATTTCTTATCGTTTGCTCCTGAACTGTTTTGTCACAAACTGTTAATAAAAGCACAACTTTTTTAAAAAAAAACTATCAATCTAAACTGTGGGCAATTTTATAAATTACCAATATTGATATTTTCAGTTTTAAAGTGAGTTATGGTATATATTTTGCTTGTGTGCACATGTTCTTAAATCAGTGGTTTTTTCTATATATTAAAAAAGTTAAAATTTCATCACTTTTACTGATAAAGAAAAACAAATGAAAGTCATTTCAAGCTTACATTAAAAAAAAATTCAATTACCGTATGATCACGTATAACTCGGTAAACATGTTAAAGGTAATGTTAATGTTTAATCATGTTTTGGCAGAATGTTTTTTTTTATAAAACAAGGAATTCAAAGCAGTGTTTGCTACCTTGTTTGAACAGTGTCCTATTTTAAAGTTTCAAAAATTTTTAAGGTCCCTATCATAACTTTATAGTTAACAAATTCAAAAAAATTGAAACAACATTAATTCTCTTGCCTAACTAGTCGTTATTGGTCATTTTGTTTCCAAATAGTTTAAAGATCGTAATAAATGGCAATCTGATGATGTACAGAAAGGACTATATGGTGGATGTGACATCAGTTCCCATCTAAGCTCCGATAATTTGTGACAAGTTACTATAGATGTGTGTGGTCGAGCGTTGTCATGGTGGAACATAATGCCTTTACGATTAGCTAATTCAGACCGCTTATTTATTGATTGCTTCCTTTAATTTCATCGTTGTTGATAGTAACCATCTGAATTGATTGTTTGGTTCCTTAGAAGCAACTTAAAATGCACAACACTGTTCTAATCTCACCCAACTCAAAGCATGATTTTCTTTCAATGCAATTCAACCTTTGATGTGACTTGTTCTGATTTATGACGCTTGAAATAACCGTTTTTGATTAATGTTATTGCAGACAACCCAATTTTCATTACCTGATTTAAAAAGGGGTCTATTACGTTGTGTTTGAGTTGTATATCACGAATTTTTTTTCAAATAATCTGTTACTTGTGTTGTCCGTATATCTATATAACATGCTATTGGGATTTTAAATTTCACACACAAGATAAGCATTTGAAAACTAAAATTTCTAGGAATGGGCTGTTTCGTACATTGTAAAATGTAAAAGCGTCTGTGAGAAGTATGATTAGCACATTAAAGGTTCAAATAATATGTTCCGAAGGACGAATGATTTAATTTTTTTTTATATAATACGATACTTTTAAATATAAATAGATTTTCCACATTTGGTAGCATTTTATAAATATATATGTATATTAATAAATTTGCAGATTAACCTAAAAAGTATTAATATTTAAAAAAAAATTAAAAACCCAATTATTCAACTATAATTAATTTTTAACCAAACGGTTTCGTTTGAATAGTATTTTTGTAGGGGTTGTCACTTGGTTCAGGTGAGATTAATCTAATAACATGGTAAAATTAACAACTGATTTAATTTCCTATTAATGCAATAATTTTTCCAGTGCAGCCAAAAGAAAGCTATTGTACCCCTTGTATTTAATTATATCCCACCACTCTTGTGTTTTTGATGTAGTTATAGATAACTTTTGAGAATGATAACTCAAGTTCTTGTATTATCATGTATTGGACTGCAAACTACCGGAACTTCTTTGCTGTCAGTTCAACACATTATCAGATAATGCGAAAGGGGGTTTCGTCCTTAATGTTATATTTCCTCATGGAATCGTTAGAGATACCCCTATCGTGTACAATGTATTTTTGTTAACTTTTAAATGCTTTTACTAAGTGTTTTAGGTTATTCTTAGCAGATTACGGAACTTGACAATTTTTAGAAAATAATTTAAAAATTGTGGCACTATTTCCTAATGATTACCTATGCATCTTGAAGGTGATCTTACGTTTAGCTACCGTCAGCTCTATCAGAAATGAATTCTGGACCCAATATAATAAAAACGGTTCTTTAATGAATTAGTGAGTCAGCTTTAGTACACATGAGTATACTTTTATGGCCAGACACTTTCTTTGCAGTGATCGTTTTGCTACCGACTGGTTCACTTAACCTTCCGTGTACGAGGTGGGGTATAACTAACGTGACCAATTTTTTTTGTCTTAAAACGGGACGTTTAGTAATGGTGCTTCAAACCGAGTGTGCACATTTGAGCTCAAAGTGGCACATTCCGATCTCGGGAAAATGAAGAGCGCCGCTCCGTGTCGCGCTTTATTTGCATCCCTCGCTCGGAAATGTGCCACTTTTCGCTCGAATGCGCACATCCTCGTATTTATTATATTAGTATAATTAATCGTGCGCTCCTTAAAATCAAAAATTTTAATTTATTTTAGTAAATATCGATTTTATATTCGAAAAACTTATTTACCATAGCCATGAGTGGAAGGGAGCGAGAAGATACGATAATCTTGTCAATGCAAGTGAGAAAACGATTAAAATTATTCAATAATTTTTCGTCTAATTTATTGGCCAAAAATATTGTGAATCATGCTTAAAACCGAGTGTGCACATTCGAGCTCAAAGTGGCACATTCCGATCTCGGGAAAATGAAGAGCGCCGCTCCGCGTCGCGCTTTATTTGTCTCCCTCGCTCGGAAATGTGCCACTTTTCGCTCGAATGCGCACATCCTCGTATTTATTACATTAGTATAATTTACAGTGCGCTCCTTAAAATTAACAATTTTAATTTATTTTAGTAAATGTCGATTTTGTATTCGAAAAACTTATTTACCATAGCAATGAGTGGAAGGGAGCGAGAAGATATGATAATCTTGTCAATGCAAGTGAGAGGGAACGATTAAAATTATTCAATTAATTTTTTGTGTAATTGATTTGTCTAGATTATTGCGAATCATTAAGAAATTGCCGTGAAATTAATTTGTATTGCAATAAGGAGACAAGAATGAAATTCTTGTTAGGATTTCTTAATATTCGGTATCGTAATTGACACATCCTTTTGGAATTTAATACTCAAGAAAAGACTCAATAGTTTGTAAAATGAAAAAAATTAAGTTTTTGTATTTTTATTAATAATTGTCTATTCTAATGCATAAATAAATACCAGGTGTGCAACCTTAAAACGGCCGTTTTCTAATAGATAGCAGTACGCGCGCATTAGGCATTAGCAAACCTTGCCTGCCATTTTTTCTCATTCCTTTGATCTTTGCCATTAGTAAACAAAAGACAAAGTCAGCAATTTCGGACAATAACGTGTCCTTTGATCACGATAAACATGTCGAATTTTGTGCCAGATAAAGAGCATTTGCGGGGAGCACTGCTATTCCTCTTCAATTGGAAGAAATCCGCCGCCGAAGCGCATAGAATTCTTGTGGAGGTCTATGGCGACAGTGCTCTTAGTGAAACTCGGTGCAGAGCGTGGTTTCGGCAATTCAGAGACGGAATTTTAACGTCACCGACAAGAAGCGCGAAAATCGACCAAAAGTTTTTGAGGACACCGAATTGCAAGATTTATTGGACGAAGACGATACCCAATCGCAGAAACAACTTGCCGCGAAGTTGAATGTTAGCCACCAAACAATTTCAAAACGCCTTTTTGCTATGGGAAAGATCCAAAAGATCGGGAAGTGGGTGCCACATCAATTGAACGATCGACAGATGGAACGACGCCAGACCGCGTGCGAAATCTTGCTTGATCGGCACAACAGAAAATCATTTTGCATCGAATCGTCACTGGCGATGAAAATGGATCTTTTGAAAACCCTAAGCGCAAAAAATCGTGGGTGGACCCCGGAGAACCCTCAACATCGTCTGCTAGGCCAAATCGATTCGGGAAAAAGACAATGCTGTGTGTTTGGTGGGACCAGAAGGGGGTGGTTTACTACGAACTGTTGAAACCTGGTGAAACGATCAATACTCAACGCTACCAACAACAAATCATCGAATTGGATCGTGAATTGTGCAAAAAAAGACCCGAACACGCGGATCGGCATGAGGGTATCATTTTCCAGCACGACAACGCACCATCACACACAGCAAGATTGGTCCGGGATACATTGGATGCACTTGGCTGGGAGTTGCTACCCCACTCGCCCTACTCTCCTGATCAAGCCCCTTCAGATTACCATTTGTTTGCGTCGATGGGACACGCACTTGCTGAGCAGCACTTCAATTCTTATGAAGATGTTAAAAAATGGCTCGATGGGTGGTTCTTATCCAAGGGGGATGAATTCTTTTGGGGTGGAATCCACAATCTTCCTCGAAGATGGAAAAAATGTATAGCCAGCGAGGGCAATTACTTCGAATAAAATATTTTTCACTTTTCTGCGTTAATTATTGTGTTTTGCTAAATAAAAAAACAGCCGTTTTAAGGTTGCACACCTGGTATGTGTTTTGCTTAAACCTATTCATTATTGGTTATTAAAATATATTATTTAATATTTAACTGTCATAAAGTACAATATTGTGGATTTTATAAAATTTTATTTTCGGGGTATGGAAAACCCTACCTGGTATGGCATGTGATATTTAGTCACCTAGTATGCGGAAGGTTAAAGTACTTAAGCAACGTTCTACTATCTTGGTTCTAATAAAAAAATATTTATTTTCACTTTTTTTAATCACATGTGAAATTAGTTATCATATCTCACTAAAAGTGGGTTGCAAATTGGTACAGGTTTGTGCTAATTTAATGCCCTGTGGCCTCTCCATACGCGCTGCTTCTATTTTATTTTTTATATTGGAATCTCTCCAAAATGCTTTGTTTTCTTTTCATTATATCCACTTATGCCTTTATCTGAGATATTCACTCCGAAGGATTTAATAAAGTAAAACTTTTTTTGAGTTTTATAGTATTTGTTTATTATTTAAAGATTTCTGTATGGAAATGGAGCGGGTTTTTCTCATTTATATTTATAAGAATAATTCTCAAATTATAATTTTGTCAATATCGAAAAAATAAAATTAGTGATCTTTAATTAATTTAATATTTTTCTAAATTATATGTAGGTTCCAATGATAATTTTCTTGAAATTATTAAAACCCATAGTTTAAATCGAATTGTATGTTTTCTTATAAATATGACTGAATTGTTTAAGTTTGTTTTTTTAGGAAATTGTACTCTTTTGTTACATTATAATACTGCAGATACGTATTTCTAAACCCTACATTTAAAATGTAATTTAACAATAATATATAGGTATACTTAATTAATTCTTGCTAAGATATTTTGCTATACCTATGCTCTCTCTAATCTTCAAAAATTAAACTTCCGAAACTACTGAACTGCAAAAGGCATTATATTATCTTGTAAATTGAATTTTAATTCATACTTGCCCCACTTCAGTCTGCTTCGACGTTTACCTAATTAAAAACAGTAGTAGCAAACCTTGTTTTGAATAATTTAAAACGTAAAATGCAAGCAATATTTTTTAGAAGATACGAGTATAACGTTGCGAAGACCTTGTAGGGTTTGACAAACCTGTATCGTCCGAATAGCCGATAAGGTCAAAAATTAAACTTTTTTGAAGCGGTCCGTTTCTTCTTAAACACACAAACTATTTCTGAGGTTAAATGCCAAATTAAGCTAAAAGCATTGATTAAATCCGAACAGAGGGTAACCTAAATTCAATTAAGATTATCACGAATTACATTTTCTGGCAACTCAATTAATTATGTAGTTAATAATTATACAACTAGATAAGTGTATGGATGTGTGTGTACAGGAATAGCACTCACGTGTATTGCATGTTCTCAAATTTATTTTGAAAGAGGAAACCGCATCGAGATGTACGCGCTCTAATAAAATTGGGACTTTAATTTATTTAAGAACTTTCTAAGCTCTGTGTTAATTTAATAACCAACATACAACCAAGTTATGGGAATTATTTATTTTGAAAAATTGCTGCAAATGTGTCGTATGGTAATTTACGGTATTTGCATTGAAATCTTTTACTTTTCCATCGCATGTACGTTTGTAGTGTCATTTTTATTTCCGCAAAAATACATATATTTATTACAGTGTTTATCAAAAGTAAGATCGTAACTCTTGAGAACAATGGAGAAAAACCCTTAAGGTAATAAGGCCCACGTTTAGTTAATGTTAGATAAAATCATATAAATCAGTAATATTGTGACAAATAAATTTTCGTAGTAGATATTATAAACATTGAGTCTTATACACTAAAACAGGAAGTTAAACAAAAATTTAGTTTTGGGCCTTATTACCCACTATAATGATAGTAAGGTATTAAGGCCCACTTTAATTGCATACTGAATAATTATGACACTGCATTCCAGGTAATAAATTTCTTCTGTACCACAAGCCCTAAGTAGTCTTCCTGCACTATGATATGCTTTGTGTTATGGCATGCACTTGGACGCGAACCTAAAATTTTCCTGGTTACCTCCTGTGCTTTAGTTTAATATTTTTCTTCTATATAAATATTTTACTAGAAAAAGTATAAATATTTGCAAAATTTCTGCAAATTAAAAATTTTTCAAGAAGAGTGGCGCAAGTGGTTTCGTGTTTGGGCTCCTGCGATAGCGACGTGGGTTCGAAGTGATTTGAATCCCCGCGCTAAACATTTAAATATTCAGGCTCCTTTTCTTTTCACTAAGCTTGGACACTTAGTAAGAGTTAAAAAACTGTTCGAAAAGTTTCCTTAAAAATAGTCGTGGTCGGATCCCACGTAAAAATGTACACTGCTCGTCAAAAGAAAATAGACAACTTTCGGAGCTTTAACTTTCCATGTTAAATTTGCAAGTCAATTTTCTTTTGACGAGCACTGTAGGTTTCTTGTACCCTTGAAATACTACTACCTGCACAACAAAAGTACAAGCGCGATAATCACCTAAAGTCGGACACAGGTACATAAAGGTGTTATATATATTTATACCAAATTTTTTTTAACCAAGGCCCATCCCATATTCTGTGGGTCTTATTATTCTTATGCAACGCATTTTATTTTGAAATTAATTAAGCGGCTATTTAAATATTTGAAATATGCAAATTACCTATATTTACCCTTTTATTTACGAAAATTAACGTGCAATAAATATAACATTTACTACCAAGACACCATCAACCTAAACAACCAGTCTTAACTGGAAACATGTTATTTCTATATACATCAGCAATAAGTCCATTAAAAAGTAATTTTAATATCAATGCATGGATGGTGCATTAATAATCAAAAAGGCTTAGACAGAACAAAATATACAGGCGAGCCTTACTCCCCTAGGTGACCATACAAGATTATTTGCAACATTGTTCTTGGATATACTGCATATTCTTATTTACATAAATATACAGTAGAACCTCGATCATTTGTCCTAATTGTGGGGTCAGCGTAGCCGGATAATAAAAAAACACGGATAATTGAAAGATTGAAGTAACATAATAAAATAAGAATAAAACTTTTATCGTGATTAAATGTTTGAAAAAGAAACAACGATTCTACGGAGAGTCTACCACTGATAAATGAGTAATGAGCACCCAAGTACCGTATGGTAAATCGCGGCACGGGTAATCGAGGTTCTACTGTGATACTTAAAAGTAATATTGTAGTAAACGAGTCACAAAAGCATTAGAAGTTGTTTACAGGTTGTCAGTAGCAGTAAAAGATTTTGTTATATTACGGCTTATAAAGAGAAGTGACAGGTCTTAGAAAACGTATATTTTTATGCCATTATTCGAACGTCGCAAAAGTTCACTCTTCATTATTTCTATAGGAAAGTCTTATTTGATTTATAACATGTAAGTATTAAATAAAAATAAATTACATAGAAATTAATATTCCCAAAATAGAACTAAAGTTTGAAATATTGCAATTATTTTTTAAACTGATCTTTTTCGAATAAGTTGGAAGAATTTTTTTTTATTAAATAAGGTAAAGCCAAGTAAGTATAAATATTTCATTTTAAATAATTGTTTTTAAGTGGAGGATCCTGCATTTTGGTTAAGAAACCTTAAAATTTTACCATCCAGTCTTTTTTAGATTTCGTTACAAAGAGGGACCGGAAAGTAAAAGCACACAATTTAACTACAATTTCCTGACGTCAAATATGAATCAAATATGTATACCTACTATATTCCAAAAATGCTTTTTCAAAGACGATAAAAATATATTTACTATTATATGGGTAGGTACCTATAGTTTAAAAACACAAAGAGTGATGCAACTAAAAATTAAAACAACTCCACTTTAGAGAATAAAGCAGAGTATAAAGCATTAATGCAGGTTGTAGGTAACGTTGACAACTAACCTTTTTAAATGTTTTAATTTAAACTAGGTATTGAAAAATCTTAAATACATGCTAATACTTTTACAAGAGTTTCGTCCAATTATGATTTTCAAAATAATTGTAATTTTCTATTGTTTTATTAGTTTCTATATCTGACTTTGATTTAAAATATTTTTATTAAAAATTACTTCAGTAATTAAATAAGTACTTTTTTAAATTTAAAATTATATAACATGTATTTTATTCGTTCCTATCGGACGTAGCTATAAGTAGGCCTTTATTGATTGGTTTGGTAGGTAAACTTAATGAAACTTTTAAAGAAAATTATTAATACGGTATGTTTGTTGGCTGTTGACCACAACCGATGGATCTAAAATTTTGACAGTTGATAGAAGTTGAAATGTTATTGCAGTGTGTCAATTTTTTAAAGGTTTCCAAATAATTATTATTTATTACAATGTATAAAATAATAATATAAGTTAAAAAAATAAAAAATTATAAAAGAACGGCACAGCTAATGTAAGAACACGCCTAGTAAAAAATGTGACACCATCATTCTTTTATTTATTTCACTTACCTATTTTTACGAAATCTGTATAAAGAATGAATAAGTAGATATGTATTCAATTAAATGTACTCATACCTACCGAACTAAGAAATAAATTCGTAATGTAAAACTCTATATGTATTTGAATATATGAACTTTAAGATTTTAAGCTTGTCATTGAATCAATTTGAAATTTGATGATAAGATTTCAACACAAATTGTTGACATGCCAAATCTACATATTTCACATTTCTTTTATTTTAAACTGCCAAAAATACGTGTAAATTATAAATGAAAGAAAAGTACTGCCCTAAATTTTTTACATTATTTTTTTAAACTAAATATCCTTAGGACACTGTATAAATAGGGCCGACTCGTGGGGTAACGCGTTTGCCTCAAGTGGCAAATTTAAAACTGCAGCATTTTCTGTATAGCAATACAATAAAATATAATAAATAAAGTGACAAAAACCCGGCATTACAATAATTTGTTCCTGGGGCTCTCTGAATACGTATGTATAAGTACATGTGTATGGATAATAAATGTTTGAAGAATATTTCAGTAGTTTCACTTGAGTGTAACGGCGGATTAACGCGATGATAATTTTGGCGATATAATAGCGCAATTCACAAATGTGTTTCTGAATAGATACAGAAGCCCAAAGATAGAAAATCGTGACATCGTGTATAAAGGTAGATGGTTAGCAACAGCATTGCACTGACATCGCGATTACAGTTTGACGGTATTGCTACTGTGTTACAGCGAGCCTTAAAAGTTTGATTTTTAAAATTTATTATTAGCACTTCTCAAACGGTTCCTATTACGGAAAAAAAATTCCACGAAGTTTGAGTTCTAAATTTCAACGGGAACACGTGCCACAATTTTGTTGTGTAATTTTTTTTGTAATTTTATTAAATATTTTTTTGGCAATCTATCTAAAAATATCTAAATCTCAAAATTGCAGTGTTTTTTGACTAATTTTCTTAGTATTTATATTATAAATTTCGAACACTAAAAATACTTTTGAGAGGATATAAAGTCAAGAAATGAAAGAACAATAATTGTTTTTTTAAAAAATCAATAAAAATACGGAATGTGTTCGCTTTGAAATTAAGAGCTCAAAGTTTAGGAGATTTTTTCCGTAATTAGAACCGTTTAAGACGTAATCGTAATGAATTCCAAAAATCACTCTTTTATGGATCACTCTACCACTGTATCGCCAGAAAAGGTCGTTGTGAAATATGACTAAATGTAACCGTACTCCCTCACTTAATTTTCACGTTTTCCTCGCATCTCTTCTGCGTTTCAGCTTTTGATAAAGTGCGTTAGTTTATGGAGACTGATAAGAATCAGAACCCACCTTTATTAAAAAAAATTAAACTTCTGTGTATTAGCCTTTTATAATTAGAACAAAGTGTATAGCATCATTTGTGATAATGTATATGGTAACTAATTAAACATTGAGCAAGAACATGTAAAATAAAGCATTTGCACAATTGGGATTAACTATCTCAAATTTTTTAATTATAACAAAGAACTTTATATATTTAATTATTATAATATTTAAACGCATGTGTTTTTTAACGGCTATTATTTTAAACGAATTGACTATACAAGAATGGAGTTTTTGAAATTATTTAACATCACATGCTTGTTATGCCGATTCAAAAACTAGAACAAAATTTGTTCTTGTTTGTGCTACAGTGTTATTACATTTTTTTTTGATTGATGAGATGTGACGCTATCCTTTAAAAATCTCAATATAAAATTTTCTATTAGTCTGCGTTTCTTTTATTTATAAATAAACCAAATATTTTTTTTATAAGTAGGAGGAAAGTGGCATGAAACAGCCAAGTTTTGAAAGAGCCATTATCAATTACGCGGTAGTTTTCATACGAATCGTTTATGTATTATTATTTTAAGATAGCAACACTAGCCAGATATCCCCCACAACAATTTGACCGTTCACCGTCAATAAACGGCGCCGATACGACGTATTGAAGATTTTGTCGTCAAAAAGTAAGGTTTTGAGTTCAGTTTATTTGTTTTCTAACGCATATACGTACAAAACTAATAATAATATGATTACACTATAATTTTATAGATATATTAGGCCTTCTAATAACGTATATATTTTGTAGACTAATCTTTGATTTCATAGTAATTTTCGAGATTTTGTTTCTTGAGAGAATATGTTTTGAAAGAGCCGGACTGCAGTGTAATGAAAAAGCCACCTTTTAATTGCATAAAATGCAATAATAATTGTAGTAACAGCAATCAAGAGTGGTACCGATGCAAAGTTGTAATGGTTGGGCATATAAATCCTGTGGCGTAAATGGGAAATTGCATTATTTTTGCTAAAAACGTTTTTAAGTTTTTGCAATGATTGATCTCAAACGTCAAATTTTTTACAGTTCCTTAGATTTATGTAAGTCAATATTTTATCCAGAATTTGCGTTATTTAAAACGTTTTATAATTATATAAAATCTAAAATTATAGCTTAAGATTTTTATTAAATAATATCTTCGTTAATATGCAGTTTTAATCTTGTAATAAGAACATGGCTTTTTCAAAACTTGGGTTGGCTCTTTCAATACGTATAGTTTATGATAAAGCCAAATTTTATTTTTTTTATAAATGATTAGAAGTCGAAAAATATCGTTAATTTTGAAAAATGTTTTATGACATTACGTACATAAATGCATGAACAATTAGGTCTTTGAATTTTTTTTTTTTTTGATAAATGGAAAGATCATATATAAGTTTTATAACAAAACTATTTTTATTTTTATTTTTTTCGCAATATTTCAAAAGTTATATCAAAATAAAAATTAATTTTGTATCCAGTACCGAAAACACACCGACAGCTCCCGAACAAACACGAGCGTGTGTGACGTCATAATGTTAGTTTTCATTCATTGCAGCTTATACAGAAATAATAAATGCAGTGTTTTGATCTATTTAATTCTTTTGTCATGGTTAAATACTCAAGTTTATATTAAAAATGTCGAACAACAAAAGTTATCGTTCTTGTTTTGTACCATTATGTACAAACACTACAAAAACAATTCCTGACAAAATGTTTTTAAATGTTCCCCAAGATGAAAAACGTCGAAATAAATGGTTTCAAGCAGTGCATCGTTATAATCCCAAAACAAAATCGAATTTTTTTTGTTGTGAAGATCATTTCGATGTAAGTATTTTATAACACTATTGTTAGTAATTATTATTTATCCAAGTATACAAATCAAATAAGTAGAATTCAGTAAAAAATATATCAACATCAGGAATATTATCAGGCTTTGCCTTTATAAATCCTTTATCACACATAGCTAATCGGAATTAACTAACAAATCGTTTTTTAGCAGTAAATTTTCAATATTATTGTCAACTCACGTGTAATAGCCGTAAACGCTGTCCTATTATTAAACAGCTATAACATTATGACGTCACAAAGATGGTGGCCAATTTTGGCGCGTTTATAGTCACGTGATTTTTTTTAAAATTTTATCAATTTTTAATTGCTTATAATTAATTGAAAAAAAATTTTTTTTAAGTATTTTGCATTAAATATCCATATTATTAATAATAAAGTTTTAAAATACATAAAAAAAATCAATAATTTTTTTTTTCAAATACCTAATTACAGATTTAAAAAAAATTTGATGTATTTATGTCCTTCTATATTATTTATCCCTTTTTTTAAAACTGGCTGTTTCATGCCACTTTCCCCCTACTGTTTAAAATCTATATTATGTAAAATTGTTACATATTATCAGTGTTACAGTCTACAATTATTATGAAATTGATAACACCCCTGTAATTAAAGTGATGTTACAGTTGTTTAAAAATGTGTATTTAAAAAATTTAAAAAATTATTAGTGATCCAAAAGAACATTTTGCTTTGTTCCTCCAAAGCATAAAAACAATTCTTTCATCCCTTCCTATAATTAACAATACTTATTGTTTTTAAATAAAATATTGCAGCTAAAGTTCAAAAATATTTGAAAAAGTGTAAGTGAGATCATCAGTAATTATGAATATACAAATAAAATTGCGAATTATATTTGCAAGCTTTTTCAGCTATGGTCATTCAGTTAAACCAGTGGTTCCCAACCAGTGGTCCGCGGACCATCAGTGGGCCGCAAGAGCTAAGATATGGTCCGCAAAAGATTTCAAACTTTGAATGGTACTTTAGAATTTTACGATTACTTAGGTTAAACGTTTCGGTTAAAGTTTATTTTTAGAATGAAACAGTTTACTTTTTAAACTTGTGGTCCTTACTAATAATAATGAAATCAAAGTGGTCCCTGGTCAAAAAAAGGTTGGGAACCACTGAGTTAAACAATGCCGACATCATTAAGTTGTAGCTAGGACTTGTAGATGTCTTGGCGTCAAAGCGAGACAACAATCAACTAAAAATAAAAGGGGTACCAAAAAAAGATAAAAAGAATACCACATTATTATATATAATAATGTTTATTATAAACAAAAAACAAAAAAAAATGCTAGTAAAAGCCTTAAATATTAATAAGAATACAAAAATTAAAAAACGGGACATTTCAACGCCAGGAGAGATATTTTCGCGACATTGGGAATTGTGACACACAAACGGGACAGTTGCGATTAATCGAGACACTTGTCAACCCCAGTTATAGCTGACTGCTTTTTTTAAAATGTAATACAGTAATCCGCTCTACAACACGGTAGATTGGTTCCGCGTTATAAGAAAACGCGTTGTACGAGAATTCTCGTATAAAGCGCTCGTATGACCCCGTATAACGTATTATGTACACCTTTTAGTAGATATATGTATAATATAATCAATGTTCTAACAATTCAAAAATTATTTTATTTTATTTTATAAGAACACAATTGACACGGCGTGGAAAATCCCCGCGTTATATAAGGAAAAACACGTGTTCTACGAGGGACACGAAATCGCGTAATATGAAAAGGCGTTATAAGAGTATCGTGTTATAGAGGGGATCACTGTACTTACATTTACAGTATTTTCCAAAATTATGAAATTGTTAAAATGTTTTAGTAAGGTGCCAAATCAAACAACTACTTCCAGTGCCTAATATTTTCAATTTTTAAATTACACAGCGTTTTTTTTTTGCAAAAATATGGTAAATCATATTGTAAAATAAAAATTGTCATTATTAAAACGATTTCTAAACTTAAAAGCTTTGTGTGCTTCATTATTGAATCTAGGTTTTTTCTAAAACGTAAAATGGGAATGTATGTTAGGTAGGGCATATCAGTTACAGTTACCGTACCTACTTAATTAATAGTGCATTCTATTTAAAATAAGATATGATCTTAAACACTAATTACAACAGCTAGTAATTAATTAAAGAAAGAAAGAACTCACGTGAAATTGTGTTCTTGCGTTGCGACTAGCATAGCTTAGATGGATTCCGAAAATTAGGATAGCCAGTTCACCAACTTGAGTAACATAGTCCCACCAAAGCGGTTTACATGCCTCATAATGAACCCCTTCTAAAGTTTTGCCTTTAGAAAGTAAACTATAATTTTCTTGAACAAAGTTTAAGCTAATGGCCGTGTAAGCTGCCATGTAAGCGAAGACCGACATAAACATGATAAGAAGATATTTCAGAAGATCTGTATCTTTAATTACCCATCTATGGGCTTTCCTTGTTCGGAATTCTATTAGGTGTCTATAAAGCTTTAATATTATTGCTCCGTAACAAATTATAAAACCCATTTCACGAGTCCAACGTTCTAATAAACACTGCAGTACGGATGGTTCGAAATAATGTACGACTACCTACAAAAAAAAAAATTATTAGGTTCCATATTAATTAACTAATACAGATAGGGAAGTAGGTACATAAGGAATGCATTTATTAGTGATGCAGGTATGAGAATAAACTCGTTTGGCATAGACTGCTATTAAGGAAACGTAAGTATATGCAAATTGCATTTAAAATACAAATGTTTACCGCAGTCGTTAATCATGGACTTTCTTTAACCTTCCGTGTACTAGGTGGGGTATAAGTAACGTGAACAATTTTTTGTGTTAAAACGGAACGTTTCGTAATCGAATTTAAAACCGAGTGTGCACATTCGAGCTCAAAGTGGCACATTCCGATCTCGGGAAAATGAAGCGCTCCGCTCCGCGTCGCGCTTCATTTGCATCCCTCGCTCGGAAATGTGCCACTTATCGCTCGAATGCGCACATCTTCGTATTTATTATATTAGTATAATTTACCGTGCGCTCCTTCAAATCAAAAATTTTAATTTAATTTAGTAAATATCGATTTTATATTGGAAAAATGTATTTACCATAGCAATGAGTGGAAGGGAGCGAGAAGATACGATAATCTTGTCTATGCAAGTGAGAGGGAACGATTAAAATTATTCAATAATTTTTTGTCTAATTTATTGGCCTAAAATATTGTGAATCATGCTTAAAACCGAGTGTGCACATTCGAGCTCAAAGTGGCACATTCCGATCTCGGGAAAATGAAGCGCTCCGCTCCGCGTCGCGCTTCATTTGCATCCCTCGCTCGGAAATGTGCCACTTTTCGCTCGAATGCGCACATCCTCGTGTTTGTTATATTAGTATAATTTATCGTGGGCTCCTTCAAATCAAAAATGTTAATTTAATTTAGTAAATATCGATTTTATATTGGAAAAATGTATTTACCATAGCAATGAGTGGAAGGGAGCGAGAAGATACGATAATCTTGTCTATGCAAGTGAGAGGGAACGATTAAAATTATTCAATAATTTTTCGTCTAATTTATTGGCCTAAAATATTGTGAATCATGCTTAAAACCGAGTGTGCACATTCGAGCTCAAAGTGGCACATTCCGATCTCGGGAAAATGAAGCGCTCCGCTCCGCGTCGCGCTTCATTTGCATCCCTCGCTCGGAAATGTGCCACTTTTCGCTCAAATGTGCACATCCTCGTATTTATTATATTAGTATAATTTATCGTGCGCTCCTTCAAATCAAAAATTTTAATTTAATTTAGTAAATATCGATTTTATATTGGAAAAATGTATTTACCATAGCAATGAGTGGAAGGGAGCGAGAAGATACGATAATCTTGTCAATGCAAGTGAGAGGGAACGATTAAAATTATTCAATAATTTTTCGTCTAATTTATTGGCCTAAAATATTGTGAATCATGCTTAAAACCGAGTGTGCACATTCGAGCTCAAAGTGGCACATTCCGATCTCGGGAAAATGAAGCGCTCCGCTCCGCGTCGCGCTTCATTTGCATCCCTCGCTCGGAAATGTGCCACTTTTCGCTCGAATGCGCACATCCTCGTATTTATTATATTAGTATAATTTATCGTGCGCTCCTTCAAATCAAAAATTTTAATTTAATTTAGTAAATATCGATTTTATATTGGAAAAATGTATTTACCATAGCAATGAGTGGAAGGGAGCGAGAAGATACAATAATCTTGTCAATGCAAGTGAGAGGGAACGATTAAAATTATTCAATAATTTTTCGTCTAATTTATTGGCCTAAAATGTTGTGAATCATGCTTAAAACCGAGTGTGCACATTCGAGCTCAAAGTGGCACATTCCGATCTCGGGAAAATGAAGCGCTCCGCTCCGCGTCGCGCTTCATTTGCATCCCTCGCTCGGAAATGTGCCACTTTTCGCTCGAATGCGCACATCCTCGTATTTATTATATTAGTATAATTTATCGTGCGCTCCTTCAAATCAAAAATTTTAATTTAATTTAGTAAATATCGATTTTGTATTCGAAAAACTTATTTACCATAGCAATGGGTGAAAGGGAGCGCGAAGATACGATAATCTTGTCAATGCAAGTGAGAGGGAACGATTAAAATTATTCAATTAATTTTTCATGTAATTGATTGGTCCCAATTATTGCGAATCATTAAGAAATTGCCGTGAAATTAATTTGTATTGCAATAAGGAGACAAGAATGAATTTCTTGTTAGGATTTCTTAATATTCGGTCTCGTAATTGACACGTCTCTTTGGAATTTAATACTCAAGAAAAGACTCAATAGTTTATAACATGAAAAAAAGTTAAGTTTTTGTATTTTTATTAGTAAAAGTCTATTCGAATGCATAAATAAATATGTGTTTTACTTAAGGGGTATTCTAGTCTAGAAGCATGAATTTCGGCCGTTTTTTCAAGCTCTGTATAAATAAAACAAAGAATATTTTTACTATCCATTTTTGTATCATTTGTTTATTGATACTTTAATAATTCATAAAAAAATAAATGAAATAAAAAAATTCAAAATTTAAGAAGTTATGAGTTGGCAAAGTGGAGGGTCCAAAAAAAAAGTGTCCTGGCGTATAAGGTTTAAACCCTTCTGGACGTCTAAAACAAAAAAATCAAATGGATTCTTAATTAGTAAAGATGTCGCTATGGGCTCACTCATGGACAAGTCTAAAAAATTTATTTTCATATCACATGCATAGAAACAACGCGTTTTGATCTCTGTTTTGCCAGTCGAAACAAAACAATTTCAGACCAATGCGACTGTGTCAGTCAGAAATGACATTTTAGTGTATATATTCTTTATATATTCCTCTATGGCGTGCCCTACCGAAAAGTCGATATCTTGAATTCTACTATTTTTAAAAAATTCTGAATTATTAAAAAAACGTTCAAAAAAATTTTTTATTTTTCAAACGGCCGCCATTTTGTGAAATAGTATATTGTGTGGCAAGGGGTGAAACAAAACGATTTCTGACGAAAGAGAGAGTTGACAGCCCTCGCTTCGCTCGGGCAGTCAACTCTTGCCCTGGTCTGAAATCGTGTTCGTTTCATCCCGTGCCACACATACTATTTTTCATATCACATGCATAGAAACAACGAGTTTTGTAATTTATTAAAATCTTTGACAACGATTTGATGACAGCTGTCAGACGATTATGATTTTATTCGCTTAATGCGATTCTGACAGACTTCAAATAGACATAAATAATAAATAAATGACATTTATTTCTCCCATAGGGGAGAAACAAATGTCATTTCTGACTGACACATCGCATTGGTCTGAAATTGTTTTGTTTCGATTGGCAAAACAGGGATCAAAACGCGTTGTTTCTATGCACGTGATATGAAAAATATATTTCTTATCATTTAAGGATGTACGAGCAGGGTAGTGGGTGGGGATAGACTGATCCGGGCGCGCGGTAACTACATATAAAAAAAAATCAAGCATTTTGAGCAAAATGACTTTCGTGCTCGTACATCCTTAACTGTCATAAAATACAATTTTGGAGATTTTATTTCATTTTATGTTCGGAGTATGTCAAACCCCACCTAGTATGGCACGTGACATTTAGTCACCTAGTATGCGGAAGGTTAAATGTGTACAATGTTTTTCACAATCTGTATAATGTACAATTTTATATTCACTACTCGCATTTTCGGAAAGATGAAATTTTAGAAAAATGAGGAAGAAAACTAAAACATTCGTAAACATACCATGGAATACAAAAGAAAGATTCCCAATAATACTGTTTCCAATATGGTCCACATTCCAGAAGCAATCGCCTAAAACGTAATTGCTTTAGGAGTATAATAGAGTTTGGATATAAAAATATAACTTACTTTACATTTTCTTTGTTTAAAAACGACTAAAGCTAAAACGACGGTAATAGCCATGCATACAAGTTGTAAACTGAGGATGATGCTTTTCAAATAAAGATCTCTCTTTGCCTGGCAAATTCCTCCAGCTTCGCAAAAGTCGCATTCCGGAGGGCAAGGTACACATCTAAAAGGTAAAAAGATAAAAAACCACTCTCGTCTGTCGTATATCACGTTAGAGTTTTTGTAATTGTATGCAGAATTTTTATAGGGTTTTTCAAGAAATAGAAATTTATTTATAAGGAACGATAACGTAGATACTATAAGAAAATTTGTCATATACAACTTCGATATAATAAGAGTAATTACTATTCGATTGGATGTTTTCAAATACAAATTTATTCGATAAATGTATTTACATAAATAACCATCTCAAGGCACGGAAATAATCTTTATAAGTCAATTATAAAGCATTTATCCAGGAAGCATGAAGTTCATATCATTTACCTTAGATTTTAAATAGTATGAACACATAGAAAAGCTCAATAAATTAACTATTGCGCATTATACTTCATAATTTTGTTAAACAAAAATCTAACCTTTTTCTGAATAGTCAATATTAACAGTAATATTAGAATTCAGATTAATTTATTTTTACACCAACTATAAGAAATACTGTAATAAAGGCGTGGGTATCTTAAAGGAAGAAGAGCAAAAAAATCTCTTTAAAGTTACATAATTATACATTGCCTACTTGTTCTATAGCAAAAAAATTAAATTAGGCGCAACTCAAAACACTTTGCTTATCTACAAATAATTATACTTATAAATTCAGTGGCAGCCCGTAATTGGTGTGTCTATTAAAAAAAATCAAAATTGTATAAATAAAACAGATTACATCAAAATGTAATGCATTACTCCATATTGTAAAAAACATTATTGTCAGATTTTTTGAAATGCATGTTATTACATTTTTTATTAATAATATTATAAAGTGTACATGGTTTCTTTTTTTTTAAATTTAAGTTTGTGGTTTGTTTATTTCAATATTATGTCTCTAATTAGTTCTTTTTAGATAAATAAAGACTACAACTAGTTTTTACGATACAAACATTATTTTTACATAAAAAGGTGCATTTAGTTTTATGATTTGTAAATACAGTCTAATTTATGCATAATGATGCAAGTAAAATACTTATCTACTAAAAATTCGCAAAATTGCTTAATTAACTATTCTGTTTTACTAAAGGAAATTGAAAAAATGTTTGTTCTGACTAACACAAAGCCCAAATCTCAATTCGTTAGTTTTTTTCTATGGGATCACTTAAAATAGATTGCTTATAATCAATCAAGTACTACTGGAACAAAATTGTCAAAAAATCAAAGCATCTGGAAAAAGAAATAGGAATCGCAAATCAAATAGGCATTGAATTATAGAAAATATGCTTGGTAACAATGCCTCAAAATTAAAACGCGAAATAAATTTACTTATCTCAATTGTTTCTCGATAACATAAAGGCAATTGTACATATTATTGGGTACAGTGACGGATTTAGGCTTGCTGCCGCCCTAAGCCCCGTTCGATGTGCCGCCCTTTTAAAAGATGAATTTCATTAATTTTAATCCAAATATTTTTATCCGCCTCTAAAATTTTGGCATTTCAAAAATTTTGCCCCCCTTCAAATTATGCCTTCCTAGGCCCGGGCCTCACAGGACTAGGCCTAAATCCGTCACTGATTGGGTATGTACTGTTATTTATATTATATTTAAATAATATTAGAAATTTATAAATATAAATAAAAAATAAATTGATAAACGGTTAAATTCCCAGTAAAATAAACGAATCTTGCCCGGATTACCGGTTGGGAACCATGGGACGCTCAAGCATTGGGTACCTATCTATCCGGTCGATATAGGAATAAAAAATATTAGAAAGTAACGGTCTTAATTAGTTGTATAAAATATTTAAAAATTGACTTTCGAGTTATATTCAAAAAAAAGTTAATTCAAATTTCGTAATTTACTAATTAACGGAAAGAGATTAAGCAATCTAATTAAACAAAAAAATAGATCTATATGAGTCGTATCTAACAAGAAATGTCATAGAGTTGTTCTGCTCCGATATCGATAAAGTTTGATATAGAATTAGATATCAGCGAGTGATAATTACATTTAGTGACTTTTGGTGTGTGACTGAAAACATATGAAATATAAAATATCAAAGTATACCCGTTAACAACAATGCATATGAGAGATTTCGTTGCTGTTAACTGTAAAAAAGTCTTCTAAACAAAGAAACATCTTATCAAAAACAATGTATTGCATTGCTCGCCTTCAATATCGTTTTGACATTTTCGCAAGTTCTTGGGAAACAAACAGCCGCATAAGATTTAAATTGGGAAGGTCTCTCAATAATGTATCTTGGAACTTCCTCACAAAACCCTTTAACTACCGATTGAAAAAGAGATCCAGAACATGGATCAAGCCGGTTGCCTTTGGAGGAATGACATTTCTTAACAAAATTTGTGTTGATAGGCTTGGCAGATTCCATCATTTCATTATCCATGAAGCGTTTTTTAAATGACAAATGAACAGACAGTTGTTCGGTGTATTTAAAAACAGGACGTCGCGGAAGTGCTCCATGGTTCTTGCCTTATTCATAATGGCAGAGGTGTTTATCACAATACAAATGTTTGGAAACATAGTTTGTTCGATTTAAGGGCCTAACTTGCCTGGTGCTATTTCTCGATTTGCCTCCATACATATGTACAAAGGAGACATTATTCTCAAGGGTTATACTTTGATACCTTATATCTCATACGATTTCAATCACACAGCAAAAAGTCATTGAATGTAAAAATTACTCGCTAATATTCTGTATACCAAACTTCATAGTAATCGATGTAGAACAATTCTATGGCATTACTTGTAGATAGCAAATATTATGAATTAATTGGTTTCTAATCTTGTATAAGATGCGTTACTGTTAATATTGTTTATGACCTACAACTTGCATACACTTATTCTGCTTTTTATCATTAGATACTTTTTATTAATTGATAATATTTGCTACTTAGTACTCATATAAATTTAAATTTATGTTTAATTAGATTGCTTAATCTCTTTCCGTTAATTAGTAAATTACAAAAATTCGGTTTTTTTCTTTTGCCAATTGGGAACTGACAAATCGAGGCACGCAATCTGGTGGTAAAAAAAAAACTATTAATAGCTTACAACTGTTAAGTAAATACATTGTAAATATATGCAGTTTATATTAGTAATAATTAGTTTATAATAAATTATTAATAAATAAAAGTAAAAATGGAAGGTGCAGTTTTTACAGAACGTAATAAATAAAAAAATAGAGTATGTTGTGCAGTGAGAGATTGTAAGAGTAAAGCCAATAAAAATTTAAACGTGGTTTTCCATAAATTTCCGAAAGCTGGTGATGGTACAGCGTTACTAGAAAATTTTTTTGGTAATTTGGAAAAAGTTGATAAATTTAAAGCGTGGAAAAAGTTATTGAAAATAAATAAAGTTACTCCTCGAATGAAAATTTGCTCGCTACATTTCAAGAAAACTGATTATATATTACCAGGTATGTTTTAAAGTTTAACCTAAAATTAAAAACTGAGAGTATAATTTTTACCTTGCAAGTAATTAAACATTAATAAAAAAGTAATTTGTTATTCGTGATTTTTTTAGATTATAATTCGAAAAGAAGATTTAAAAAAAAAACAGCGGTTCCATCATGCCATTTACCTAAGTCGTTTGGAGCAGAAAATACTGTTCAACAAGAAACTCGTCTGCAAAGACGACTAGAACGACGTAAAACGATAGAATCGACCATAAAACAAAATACGTTTATATACAAAGCGCGGTAATTACGTTCACATTTTTATTAATTTTTTTCACGATTTATTCCACATTTAATTAAATGCCCCGCAGATAAAATTCGTTGCGAATCATGAATATTTTTTTGTTTCGGGTTATCACCCGTCCAAACTAATATATCTGTGATATTTAATAACATTTTAAAGACTTATCCTATTATCACATGGGTTAAACATTTAAAATTGTAAGCTACTTTCCGACATGTTTTTTAAGCCACGCCTCCATGTCAGTTCCCAATATCTCAGAAACCAGTTAGCTTCCGCCTCCAATTTTTAATATTTGAATACAAATAATTAAGGCCGTTAATTTTTAAAAGTTTTTATTCCTATATCAACCGGATCGATAGGTACCCGATCCTTGTAAGGTAGGTATATATGAATATCTGGTATAAGCGGTCCTACTTTACATTACTAAGTTGTCGTATTAAACGACATTTTTTATCCAGGAAAAGATAGAAAAATAACCAAATGGCTTATATTTGTTCGTTATAAACGGTTTGCCGTACTAACCGGTGTCATTATAAGTGATTTTTACGGTATTTTTCTAAATTAAAAGTAAATAAAGCGTGATCAATGGATCATATATATGATTAAGACAAGTATTTATATGAAAGTTTTTACATTTTCATTGAAAATTAATTACACTAGTTATAATCAATAATACAGTTTTTGCTTCTTAAGTACAAATGTATAAAATTAAAAATTTATATTGACTAATGAAATCGCAGATAGTTTGCTATTTTCATCGGTTTTGATTACCCTCTACCAACTTTTCCAAGTAATTTCAACTTTTAATGTTAAAAAATTAAATTATTTAAATTTAGTGTTCAAACTTTCTGTAGAATTAATACTTTGAATTTTCTGCCGTTAAAAAATATTTAAATTAGCCTTCTGTAACTTTATAACATATTTTGGCTTTAATATAAATACTCCTTTTTATGACATTTTACACTTTCTACTAGTATTGTTTACCGTTTCAGAAATTTCGATGGTGGAAATCTAAATTCCTTGTACCGTTATCTCAAGTACTAACTTTAAAGTATACAGCTAAAGGATTCAAAAATTTGTACTTATAATTAACAATCTAAATAAACGCATTGTTATATTAGTTAATTAGAATAGAAATAACGAAATTAATTAACAACGAATAGCAAATCAAACTTTATAAAAAATTTAAAAGCGAGAAAAGGAATAGCCAATACCACTTCAGATTATTCCCTTTACCCGACATACCTAAATAAATTATAATGCTGTTAAGCTTAAAGCTATTAAAAGTTATTCAACATGGGAGAGATAAAATCGTACAAGATGTGCAATTTAATTGTACCTGTTTTTGCTTATGTTACTTTACCGTGCAAACTTGTGCTTTTAATAGAAATTTTACCGTTTATTGTTCTCGCGGCCTAATAAAGTTATTAGTTTGTTTTTGTTTTGGAAATAATTAAAATTTGTTTTTCCAGATATGAACAAATACCAATTTAATTTACGCGAATTAAGAAAAACCGTATAAAATTAAAAATACAACAAGCAGAAGACAACCCTTACATAAATTCTTGTCACGTATCATATCGATTTACCGAAATTTTCTGCATACTGCACATATTCAACGTTTCAAAATATAATTTTGTGCTTTTACCGTATGTAAAATTATAAAGTAAACCTAATAAAATTAACTTTAAAATTATATTTGGATTTTTTTCCCAATAGAAATAGGTAAATAAAAATTAATGTTAATATTCTAAACTAATTATTTCTTTTCGCCCATTATTTAGTTTAAATGTTGATTTGTAGTCAGCAAACAAATTAAATGCATGCCTTCACTTATATTTAACATTTTTTTGATAGACGTTCCGTATGTGGAAACAAGCGTGCGATGAATAGTAACTACCGTTCTCAGTAATCGGTATCGTAAGCTTCCTATCAGAATTTTGATGTGATTCTCGGCATTTTTATGTTATATCTGGTATTATTAAAAAAATATTCCAACTAAACTTTTAGAAAAAAATAAGTTTAAGTATTTCGAAACTAACTAAAAATACAAAATCTGTTATTTCAGCTTTAACCATTAAATATTAAGGGCCGTTCAAGTATTACGTAACGCAATTTTTGAAGATTTTTGACCCCCCCCCCCCATGTAATGCGACGTAACGGTTTTCTGACCCCCCACCCAACCCTAATCGTTACGTAACACTCAAGCGACCATTTTTACCTAAAAGTCACAATTATGTTGCGCAAACTACCGGAAAGTTGCTAAAATATTTTTATTTAAATAAAAAAAACAATGTTACGTAACGCGAATGGTTGATCCCCTCCTCCCAGATAACGCAACGTAACGTTTTGCAAGACTCCCCCCCCCCCCAATTTTGTTACGTAATACTTGAACGGCCCCTAATACACTTCTAACTTCTTTATTAAAAATGCCATAAAGTTAATGCACGTACATTTTCAGTTAATTTAATTAAAAAATCTGCTTACTGGGCATTTCATTTATTTAGCGTTGATAATGAATCATTTATAAAGGTACTGCATTGGCCTTACAACGGCCCTAATTTAACATAATTAAAAATTTGCGGCACTAAATAACTCCCAACGTACACTCTTTTAATTAGATTAAAACAAAATGCATAACTAAAGCATACTTTTCTACAGAGGACGATAAAGCCTGTGCAAAAGTATGCCCAAAACATTAAATGCTTTAATAAAAATTAAAATTGTTAACATACGGTCAGCAGTGGCGACTCTTATCTAAAATTAATGGGGATGCTGCTCTAAAAATTTTTTAGACTTTACTTTAAAATTTTTTAACGCACGACAGGGTCGACACTGCGTGGAGTTTTTATGTGCGCATGCGCACAACAATCAAACACCTCACTGCTACTACTGTGAAGGACACAGTTCCATGCAAAGATTTTTGTATCTTTTTCATAACCTCGGAGATGGCTACTAGCATTAAGTTTAAGGATTATATATTTGTACAAGTATAAAAAGAAACGGACTAATTATATTAAATGTAATCGATAATATCAAGTGGAAATTGGTGGGTGCTGCAATTCCCCAGTGTCTATACACGAGCCGCTACTGAGGGTATATTTAAGTCATCTTTTATGTCTTCCCATGGGGCGACCACTTCTGGCCCATTTCATGCCCAATTTTGTTAGAACCAGTCTGACTCTGAATTTCTCAAATTTGATCAAGTTATTAATTAACTAAATACCTACTATAATAAAACAATTTCGTGTTTTTTAAAATTTTTGTTTTTTTTTTGTTGAAATATTTAAAGCCAGGATACGCTTCTATTTTCTGCTGATTGATTAATAGTCCGGTCAAATTAGACCAAAAAATAAGAGCAAAGTTACTAAATTCCCACCAAGCTGAAAATTAGTAAGATTGTTTAAAATATGATTAAAAATAAAATTTGAAAGTTCCCCATCTTTCCCTGTATGGAAAAATTTTTATTCAAGGTTAAAGGTAAAAAAATGAGTTTTTTGCGATTTTCAGCAAAACGGTAACTTTTATCATAAAAATACTTCAGACAAAAATTGTAGATCATAAAATTATCTACAAGAAATATATTAATACTTTTTTTTCTACGAGCCACCGTTTTTGAGATATAACGATTCAAAAAGTTGTAAAAGTTGTAATCGTCATAATATGCATGAGTACGCCACGCATATACCTACATCTCTATAGTTGTAATATATGTTAAAATATTTTTCTATCGGTCATTGTAACTTACACTTATAATATAAAATATATATAAGTTATAACTATAAGAATATCAGGTAAAATGAAACTCAGTCTCTTAATTTATACGCAATTCAATTTGACAAATACAACTATTGTTGTTGGTGAAGATGTAGACTTACACGTATTACTCACTGCTCGAACTCCAACTGAAAAAACTATTTTCTTCTTAAAACCAGGAAAAACTCAACATCAATCGGAAATATATTCATCAAAAAGTTTATCTACTTTTGCAAAGTGTTAAAATCATATACTATTTTTACACGCAATAACTGGCTGTGATACGACATCTGCATTTTACAAGAGGGGCAAAATAACAGTTTTCAAAATGTTTGAAAAACAAAATTTAGTTCAATGTGCTGAAGTTTTTAAATATAGTAATTCAACTCGACAAGAAATTATCACTAACGGCATTCGCTTTCTTCTTTCTATGTACGGAGCTCCTAAAAAAACTACCTGCTTAGATAAGTATAGATATGCATGTTTCGTTAAAAAAACCAAAAGTACAAAACAAGTACAATTAGCTTGTCTTCCTCCAACCTCAGTTGCTGCTCATCAACATCTTTTTCGGGTATATTACCAAGTTCAAGTGTGGCGTGGTTATCAGCTAGACCCTACAGACTGGGGTTGGAAGTTGGTCAACAATTCATTAGAACCAGTCCAAACTTTATTTCCACCTGCGCCGGAAAAACTGCTGAACACAATTTTTTGCAACTGCAAAAAGGGGTGCAGTGCTAAATGCGGTTGCAAAAAAGTCGAACTGTTTTGTTCTCTGGCATGTACACATTGTCAAGCCCGGTCATGCTCTAATATTGAATCACCAACAGTGGAGGATCCGTTTGATTCCAACGAGGCGACATGCGATACATCGCTATTAACTCAGTTTACATACAGTCAGGATGAAGATGAAGAAGAACAAGAACAAGAAGAAGAAGAACAAGACGAACAAGAACAAGAACAAGAAAATCAAGAAGAAGAGCAATAAGAAGAATTTGAAAGTTACGACTCAGTCGATTAAATTTCACTACTTTTTTTTAACTTAAATTGCTTTTATCTTTTCAATCTCTGCTACTATCCATTATTTTGCAATAGTTTCAAATTAAACAGGATCACAACTGACCCGTGGAATAGGCCTACTGGGGAAACCACGTTATAAAAAACGCGTTAAGTACATTACCTCATAGGTGGCGTTGAAACGTGTGTATATTATGACGATTACAACTTTTACAACTTTTTGAATCGTTATATCTCAAAAACGGTGGCTCGTAGGAAAAAAAGTAATGATAAATTTTTTGTAGATAATTTTATGATCTACAATTTTTGTTTGAAGTATTTTTATGATAAAAGTTACCGTTTTGCTGAAAATCGCAAAAAACTCATTTTTTTTTACCTTTGACCTTAAATAAAATTTTTTCCATACAGGGGAAAGATGGGGAACTTTCAAATTTTATTTTTAATTATATTTTAAACAATCTTACTGATTTTCAGCTTGGTGGGAATTTATGTAACTTCGAATGTCTAAATTGACCGGACTATAACGTGCGAAACGTAAAATAACTAAGAATTTTAAGAACTGCGATACTATATTTTTAAGTTGGTATTAAAAAGTCAGACCAAGGGAACTAAATTAACTCCCATCCAAAAGCATCGAGTGCACCTTCATGTATATACCAGCGGCGCACAGACTTGACAAGGCGAAGAGCTGCATATCATTTTAAAAAGAACGCCCAAAAAAAAAGATACAATAAAATTGAAATAAAGAGTTTAATTTAATTTAAGAATAGCTTTACAATTAATAATTATTGTACGAATATGTTTTTTCAAACTTAGTTATTTTTGGTATAATATGAACATCTAATGTGGGCCACTGGCAAGAACGAAATGGCCTGCATTTGGTTGGTACACCCAGGTTTGTGAACCTTTATTATTAAAATAAATTAATTCCAAATGCAAAAATTAGGGTAAATAGTCATATATATATATTTTTAAAATAACTGTATTTCAGAAATTAATTGAAATTTCCTTTGATGTAGCCAAAATATACAATGTCATTAAGGTATTTAACCCTTATCCAAACATAAGGCTTGTACAAAGGTAGGCATTCCATATAAATATATGTGCCTTATAAGTAATGTAATCCAAATACGAAATTTCTCTTAATATAAACTGATGGCAACGGCAGTAATACAGTATAAGCTATTCTTGTTGGGCCTATTATTGTATTTTAATATGTGAACAAAAGATATCTTTTACTCACATATTAAAATAGTTTTCCAGAAAAATACCATAGATATAACTAATATTTTGCCGCTGTGTGACGATTTGTTAGGTCCTTCCACAAGATGAAACAATACGTGTCAATTCTAGACAGTGACGTACAGTCAAACTAAGAAGTAATCAACACCCTAGAAACAGACCTACAGTAAACGTACTATTCCAAGAAACAAAATCTGGTGCTGCATGGTTAAAAAACAATTAAGATTGATTTTTGTAATTTTAGTACCTAGAACTAAAGGTATCGTACGTTTAGGCATAGTACGTTTACTGTAAGTCTGTTTCTAAGGTGTTGATTACTTCTTAGTTTGACTGTACATAGAGGGCGGTGGGTACGGTTCGCATATTTTGGGGCGGCATTTATAGGTATATCAACTCATGCGGCCTCCTTTATTACTGCCTAATTTAAATATGGCATCCAATGATAAAAAATTTACCCACCTAATTACAATTATTTATTTATGTTTATTGATTTATAAAAGCCACCATTTGATTGACTAGTAAAGGCGGCAAATTGGAAATCGTCAAACTTCTTTGATTATATTTGTTAAGATAGGAACTAAATTTTATTCTTTTTTTATGAAAATACAGATATTTTTAATAGTTTTAATATAAAAGTGTCCATATCAGATACGGGTGAGTGTGGAACTGCCAATAAGGGTGCTTTAAGTGGTTAATCGAAAACTGCTTTAGTCTTGAATTCTGGAGTTTGTGCCGAAGAGCTGATTGTGAAATTCGAGCGACTAATGCCACATTTCCGATCAAGAAATGCAATTGAGGCGCGATGTACAGCGGAGCATGTCAATTTCCTCGGTATGTATGATAGTATTTATACCCACATTAAAAACGTGAATTTACTAGAATCTACATTTTATAATAAAAGCTGCCTATATATTTTTTACATAATATTATTTTATTTTATTTTAATAAAAAAGATATTGCAAAGGAAAATACATTTTCGTTTTTCAACAACTGCAAATTAGACTTTACAAATATAACATTTTATCACAAAAAGTCAATATATTCATCTAAATGCTTTTTGTTCTTTAAAATTAAGAAGAAAATTGGAATGCTTTTGTGTGTGTTTGTTTCTAGAATTAATAATAATTAAATAACAATTTTTTAGTAATTCTGTTTTAGTTACCCGGTTTGCTAATTAGGTAGCATACGAGTCGGAAAAAGTGTGACCCGCGGGTTCATTTTAGCTCGTCTTATGCTTTGTTGCGGCCTGCCAAATAATGATTTAAATATAATAAAATTATTTTCTTCAAGTCTACATAAAAATTAATTTTCTTAGATTAAAACATTTAAAATATTAATGATTTTCAAGTTTAACAGTACATTTTGTTTTAGTTTTTTATGTTAACATTGGGTATAGTAATTTTTCTTTCCAAATAAAATACTATTAAAACTTTTTATTAAACTATAATATTACTATGTGAGTTCCGGTTAAAAATATTGTTTTATATTATGGTTTGCTATCGAAACAGGTTGCTGACTCTTGCCTTGGAATTTATTTTTGAAAAAATATGCAAGCGTAAATTTGTATAGTATTAAATGATAAAAATATAAAGCTGAGGCAACACGTGCCAATGGCACATGATATTTATTTACTTATTATTATTTAATTTCAAATATTTAACAGATATGGTACAACACCCGGTAAATGACCGATTTGTTACATCGAAAGCTATTTTGATATAAAAAAAAGGAAACAAATAAATAAACTCAAACAACCATTACAGTTGGAATGAAATATTATTTTTGTTTATGAATGAATGAAAATATTATGGCAATTTGTTCATAAATTTTGAAAAATTAACTATAAAGAGTACAAAATGAAGAGTGCAGTAAATGACCTTTTCGTGCAAATATTGACCAGGGTATAGCTGACTGAATAATTGATTCATCTATTAAAAACGAGTAATTGATAAAATTTTGTCAAACTTATTTTTAACACTATGCTTAGATGTACGGTGACTTTTTTTTAAATTCAAGTTCCTTTTAGTATTCTGTAAATCACAAGTTTTCTTGGCGCTTAGAAGGCCACACTTATCTTTTTTTAATTGCGTCTTTTAAAGCTTTAACATTGCATTGAAATCTTGCAAACTGTAATATAATTAAATTATTTTAGCTATCCGTTTAGCTCTGTTATTCGCGTTTTCAGTATTCGCGTCTGTAAATTTCTTTATTCGCAGATAAAAACTACCAAAACTCAATACATATTGTTAAAAACTTCTCATTAAATTTTTTTTTTAATTTTGTACCGTTGTAACGCAGCCCTTATAATGTTATACAAAGTACCATTCCTTATGCACGGTTCCTATCACCCTCGAACTATAGTTATATTAAAAAACATTAGGGTGGGTGGAAAAATTCATTTTTGGCTTGAAAGCAAAAAAATAAATTATGTGACAAATATTTTTTTTAATACCTTGAGGTGTCCCACTAATTTTTAAAATTGATAATTTATATGAAATTAATATAAACATAACAATTGTTCTAGAAATTGCAAAGTATTCCCTTTAAAGTCAATAAAATATTTAAAAAGAATAAAAAAATTATCATAATTGTTATTGTAATTTAAAAAACATGCTTTTATTTTGTATTAGAATCAAAATCCAGTTGATAATAAACATTTTCAGAAATTTTTAGATGTTTCTAAAGATTATAACCTGAAAAAATATTATCTAAAAATCAAAAATTTTAATTATCAATTTTACAAATTAATAGGACACCTCAAGACATAAAACAATGTTTTTCAAGTTACATTTATAGCCTTAAGTTAAAATAAAATTTTTTTGACCTACCCTAATAGACAAACTTTTCCATTTGCACTATTTTTTCAAAAATTTTTATAAAACTGCTAGTTTTGGAAATATTTAATATTTGTGTGATCGACATTGTAAAACTTGATGTTTCTGAAATAGGCATATACTCCTTTAAATCTAGACACAATACCTAGGTTTAGATTGGTTAGAAATATGATTAATGTTCAATCGTTCTTATTATAAGTCTAAGAAAGCAAAATATGATGTTGAATTCCAGAAAATATTTTAAATTTCTAAAATGAATTCGGAAGAAATATATAACTACTTGAAGATATATTAAAACTTATTGTAATATTCATGTAACTACCTTTAAAAATAAGTACGACATATAGGTACTTTTCTACGTTTATCTTACCTTTTACTTTTATCATAAACCATAAAAATGCCTTATAAATTTATACTTTTAAGCTATACTAGCACTGTATTGTGATAGAAAAGTAGCAAATTAAATTTTGACTCTATGATTTTATGCTTGTAATATGACATAGATTTTATGTACAAACACTTTAAAAGCCTTTTTACAACCTTAACGACGTTTACTGATAAGAAGTGGTTGCATCAAACAACATTTTCATCGGTTGCGAGTAATCAACTTATAAAATTGCAAAATGACTTACTTATACGAAAGCAATCCGTTTTCTATGTCTTCACCTGAAAATCCCTTCCAAGATAAATTGGCATCTGGATAGAAAAATCCTTCACGACATTTGCAGAGATAACCACCTCTTCGTTTTCCATATTCAAACAAAGGGATACACTGAAAAAGAAACGTCCACTAGCATTAGAGACACAAAAACAGAAACTTTGCAATTTAAATACGAACTAACTTATCTTAGATTTATAGTTTTGATTTTTACAAATGCAATTTTGCAAGGTTAAAAATTGATTACAATGCTCTTCTGTTAATTTCTTTTTTGCTTTCAAAATGATTACAATTTACTTTCTGATACGATGACAGTAAAATACAGTCTCGGATCGATACAGAAACGTAAAACATAACTGGAAATCTAAATTAACTTCCAATTTAATTAATAATATTTCCTGTCAAGTAAACTAAACCACAGGAAGTGTCAGTTAAAAAAAAACGATCCTGTTTCAATATAAATTAAAATTAAATATTGTTTTAGTCTTTCAACAACTCAAAGTTAAGGATTAGTATAAAAAAAAGAGACATAATTATGTTTGTGTTGTTCAAAAGTGAGAAACTTTTCTATAAATATTTGACGTAATGTCCTAAATAATTTGTGATTTTTAATAGTGAATTTAATGAAATAAAGTATTGAAATATATCGTACGATTTTACACCGTTTTACAAACTTTACATTTCTCGAGAATGTTAATTAATCAAGTCGTGATTAAATTAATAATAATTAGACTCCAAAGTTTTACAAGAAGTATAAAATAGGGTAAAGCTTGCAGAACGTATTAAACGCAGTTCTGACGTCTGTTCGAATAATTTGCTTTCATTAGTGCTTATCATTTTAAATATTAATATTAATTATCTTGCTTTTTAAAATTAGCCAGATCATAAATTTGCGATTAAACTATTAAATTTCGTTAGTAGACTATAGAAAAATGCTCTAAACTTTAACCTGAAAATTTCTTATTTAATCTAATAGCTTTTTTAATATTTTCTGCCTACCCTATATCATAACAAGGGTAGTCAATCTTTTTTCAAAAGTTCATTAATTCTTTAAACTTATAGGGAACCTTCATCAATTTTGTGAGTTACTTTTTTCGTATTTATTCTTAAACAAAAATGGTGGCCTAATCTGATACAAGACCTCTCTTGGATAGGGTGCTTCTAACACCCATTTGCATAGATATATATTTTTTTACTTTAAAGAGTAATTTGTAGTTAAACATTTTTTTTTTCATTTTCTTTATAACAAAAACTTATTATGTGTTCTAATGCAACGTAGATTTTATCTGCATTGTAAAGCTTGAATATAAATTTATTGAAATTAAACTTACAAAAGGTATTTAATTTAAAACTTTTTTTGATGCAGGTGTTTCAATTAAATTGCAAAGGAGTTCTTTAGAAGTACATGTAACCTTATCGCGAATAAAGCTGTACGAACTCAGAAAATCTCGATAAGTGTATTGATTATAAGATAAAGAAGTTTTATATAAAAAGCTTACAGTTCAAAGAAAATTTGATTTCAATACACAAGAAAGTTCATATTCTGCATAAACTTTTCAAACGATAATTCAAATAATAGGATTTAGGCACTTTAAATCTTTATGGGAAAAAGCGTATTGTATACTTGAATCGTAATTTTCTCAATTCATTTCTTTTGTAATCTGTTTTCAATAAGCTATTCTAGCTATTTAGATATTCAGTAAAAGTTGCAAGATTTATTTAACTTTGTGGCGATGTGTTTTTTTCTTTTTAGTTTTAAAGCACACTCGCGCCTTTTAATAATATAAAATAAAGTTTTAATTGACTACGTTTTTATCACAAAGAAAGTTATTATTGCAAATGGCTTGTATGGTCGGATATGTATAAACTACGACTCATATGAATATATGTATAAATTGATTTTTGTAGTTTATTTGATACTAAAAATAAATTTTTATACTATTATTTGTGCTTTCTTCAATGTAATATTAGAAACAAATCAATAAACCACTTAAGTTGTTTTCCTGTTGGATACGACAGGTAATCATAACTTGTAAGCCTTCTAAATTCAATCAGTAAACCATACTCAAAAATTATTTGTATTTTTCTTAGTTTAAAAATGTGTTATAAATAGTATATTCCACCCTCCAAGTATAGGTAATCGAACAAACCTATTCACGTAATAAAGAATCCTCGCTGATGTCATTACAAAACTGGTCCACGCTAAGGTCTAACCTTACTAAATCGATTTAGTATTATTTCAAGTACTTATCTTTAAAAATAATATCGATGCGTAGGGTCGTAGTCAAAAATGACTTCAAAGTGCCATGGAAATTCGGACATTGAGAAAGTGATAGTTTTTTTCCATATCTGTACAGAATGGCATCAGTTAAATTATATATTGTACACAAATCATTGTTCGCAGATTATTATGACTTGCATTTAAAAAAATCAAAACCACTTTTTTTAATTTTCTGGATTTTTCCGGAATTTTTCATGGTGTGGACCATTTATTCTACTGCCAATTACATATAAATAATAATTTATTTTTTAGAAATATGGACAAAAGTATCTATTACTTTTTAAATTGGTTCTTATTAAACTTCTAGATCATTTTTAACTATGACCATACACTTCTATTTGGTTTAAATAGATAAGTATTCGATACAATACTAGCTTGATCGATGTTCAGAAATATATCATAGTGTGGGTAGTACTTTTTATGCCATCGGCGGGATTGGGTAAATAAAAATCGAATGTTTGGTATAAAAAAAGGATACAAAATTATATAATTTCATCACAAAATAGAAATATCTTTAAAATAGTTATTTAAAGATCTTACTCATAGTTAATATTCCTACCAACAAAAAAATTGGTACCGCAGTGGAGCAAGATGAGAAATTTCAGTGAATAATGCCACTAATAACATATGTATTAAGTGATCAAAGTAAAAATAATTAATTTTTATATATACTAATAAGAATCGTAGTTTTAGAAACATTTTCAAACCATCAATAAGAATAATTGATAGGATTATTATCTTCAAGCTGATAACTTTAATCAATGGCTCATAACTTTGTGATTTTCTATAATTTGAAAAAAAGTTAATATAGAAGGGTATGTCGTATAGTGCTTTATAAGTACATATATAAAATTTGAGTTGATTGAGGAGTCAAAATCTAAAACTATGTCAACTTTGTTCACGGTACTTTCGTCAAATATTATTTTGTATTGATCACAGATGATTTCTACTTTCAACTATGTAATTTATTGGACAGTGAACCGTGGATATAGTCAAGTAATTGTGATGCATTTTTCAAGTTCACTGTATCCGAGCTTTATTACATATACTATTAGAGCTACTGGTTAAAAATGTTGATCTCTTAGTTAAAGAAAACACGTTAATTTTAAGATAAATATCAAAAATGGTTTATTCCAAATATTTTTCATCGCTAGCTACACATTTTACCCATATATTTTTTGAGTTAGAGCATGTTCACCATAAGCTTTTTGAAGTATACGGTAAGTTTGAGCACAGTTAAAAAATGATACGTTAAAACTTCTCGCAAATGCTCTTTTTTGGAACAAACTTTGACATATTTAAGCTCAAATATACCTATAATTTTCACAATTTCAGAAAAAGTAAAATATGTGGTTATGAAGAACTTTGAAAGCTCAACAAAAGAGAGTAAATGGCAAATTACATATACAACCATATATAGGTAATACCATCTGTTGAAAATAATCTACACTTTCAACTGCTACATCTAGTACTTTAATCGCCGCGATAACCTTTTGGTAAATTTGATTCTTGTAATTCTTGTAAATCTTGTAGCCACCCTATTAATTAAATTAATTTTCATTGACGTTTGGTAAGGTTACTTATTGGTGTTTAAAATCTTTTTATGGATAATGTATTATATTAGGGTTAATTTATCTATTTATTTAGTAATTAAACACTATTATTGCAGATAAGTTTATAGTTTAAGGGGGTTATTAGATTAATAATTTTTTTTATTATAACTGAAACTACAACAAGCTAATCCTAAATATAAGCTTGGGTCTGATTCGGATTCTTTGATTCCAAGAAGAAAGTCTTCCTAAAGTTTATTGTCGGGTTGCTTTCACAATTGAAAGGAAAGCTTTTGACCAACAGAAGATTAACCATTTCCTTGTTAGCATATCAATTCTTTACGTATTTTCCAGAAATTGAATTAAATGTTTACATTGAAATATTTAATAGTATTGAAATCTACTTTTTTGCATAATGCGTATATTAACTCATGCATAATTTTACCGCCATAGTTTTTATATAATAAGACTGTACAATTTTTGTAAGATACATTAAAAGATATAATAAAATATGCGATAGAATTATGCAGGATTTATTTAAAATTTAAAATGATAAATTTTAACAGATGAAAAATTAATCTTAAGAGATATGTAAATTTCATAGCGTGAAATTACTTTTTGTGGTTTCATTTAATCCGTAAACGATTATCAATATTTTAAAGTTGACTTGTAAGCCACTACACAGAACCGATTTAGGTTTCTGCAAAAGGTTTCCGAGATTTGGAGAGAAATCTATCTCAATTTACACGGGGGTTATGTTCTGCCAAAACAACGCGGAAATTGAAATATAAATTCAACGCAAACCAATAGGTTTCGTTGAATATTTCTTAGAAAAAAAATTGTAGAATATAGTCATAAAAAAATCGGTACTTATACTTATGTACGCGCACTAGAAGTTATACTTCTTCGGTCCACCTGAATTATAGATAACCACGTGTTATATTACTTACCCTGCGTTTGTGTTTATCTAAGTCAGCGGTTGTCAAATGATAGGCCACTGGGCCCCCTTTAAAAAAACATGTAATCTTGGCGGTTTAACACGTTAGATGGGTTTCAGAGAAAACCGTGTAAATCAAATTCATAATTTTTTAATTGTAGATTTTAGTTAAAAGTTAAATGTACAATTTGGTCTCAGGAAAATAAACAAGCATTTGTGGCTCGAATGTGCACATACATAAGTCATTTTCTTTGGGTACATTAGCTTTTTTCTCTAAATCTGAAAATTAATGTAAAACATTTCAATAAACATGAGGTTGAGCACATTCGAGCGAAAAGTGGCACATTTCCGAGCGAGGGAGGCCCTAAATCGGAATGTGCCACTTTGAACTCGAATGTACACACTCGGTTTTAAGCATGATTCACAACAATTATTATACTTTCTTAGACGGCTAACTTCAACTAACCATCGTGAGAGGTGTGCGTATAACTACGGTTGCCTGCTAATATTTTACTCTACGGCGAAAATAAGTATAGCATCAAAAAGTTTTACAAATCAACATTATTAATATATAAATGTGTGTTTTTTATTTCAGATTATCGATAATCGGACAATTATTTCATCTGTAAAACACAATAAGAAACTTTTCTGTTTGAATGTATAACGATAGTATTCAAATTAGATTCAAGTAATGTACAGAAGCCCATCATGAATTCAATCGGTCCTTAAATGTATATATTATTCTTAAATATACCTATACCTTGTAATTGTTACGTAAATATCACAATATAGTAAATTTTCTAGAACTCTAAAAAGCTAAGTGGATACCTAAAAAATTGTGTTAGATTTAAAATCTACACCACAATTCAGAGACATAAAATTCAGTACGACTTCGTTTTTCATATTTGAAATTAAAATAATTCATTAAATTTTTATTATTGTTTAACCATTCGCAACAGTGAGGAATAATAAGACATTGATTTTGCTAAAATCAGTTCTTATCAATTAACAATAAATAAAATTATTAAACAGTTGGGCTTACAAGGCAAGTTGCATAGTCAAACATGACAAATACAAATATAAAATTTTGTACATTTTACGAACCAGTAAACCTATTTTTCAAATATAATATTTGAAATACGTTTGTAGCTATGTACAAAGATGGAAATTAGAAAAAAGCCTTGATAAATAAAGCATTGTACATATTTCTATTCTAAAAAGAATTCAGTATCATTTGACATTAATTACTACGTTTCCACGGTTATTCAATACGGGTTGAATACGGATTTGCGATCCAACAAGTACGTGTTTCCATAAATAGTTTTGAATACGAATTGAATACATTTACGATACAGCAATCAGCTGTTTTAGGAAAACTTATTTTCTAGGTTAATACGTAGAGCAGGTTCGAAATAAAATTGTGTTGTTTATTTTATTGTGTGCTATAATTCTATTAAATTTCATGACAATTTAACATAAAGGTGTATATATTTTAAATTATCATTAGAAAGCGCCAGTGATCTCCAATTGCGCATGCACAATCGCGAGTTACGGGTTTCCATGGAACTCAATACGTTGAAATTCAGATACGATCCTAAAATTTACCGTATCGTATCTGAATCTAAATCGTGTTCAATACGTATTGAATCAGAGTTTCCATGACCACTTTTTACCCGACAACAGTATTGAATCCGTATTCAACCCGTATTGAATGACTGTGGAAACGTAGTAAATGTTAAGTAATCATGTGATACAAGTTAGATGGTTGTAAACGAATACATCTCTTAATAAGACAAATAAGTAGGTAAGGGAGCGTTCAAGTATTACGTAACGCAATGGGGAGGTTCGACCATCGCGTTATGCAACATTTTTTATTTAAATAAAAGCTAGGGAATTAAAATGTTCCAAGTTGGCAACCCCTTTCGTTTATGTATTACGGTAAAATAGTCACTTGGTTGTTACGTAACGTTTAGGGCTGGGGGGAGTCTGAAAAACGTTACGGCGCGTTACGTTGGGGGAGGGGGCAAAAATCTTCAAAAATTGCGTTACGTAATACTTGAACGCTCCCTAATATAGAATTTGTGAAAGCGAATAAAAATGAATCCCGAAAAACGATACTCCGTAGAGAGTAAAAGAGTGAAAATATAATACCTACATATTCTAAAAGACAAACTAGATGTTCACTTATTTTATTCAAAACACTCATAAAATCTGTAAAAGATTGTCGCTAAATATCAACTTACAAATTAAGACAAAAGTTTAGGTTTATAAAGACAGTGCAGCGAATTTAAAAAAAAACAGTACCTAAAGCAAAAGGAAAAAAAACTGTATGCGCGCGTAATTAAAAGTTGGGTCGATTCATTATCGTCACTTACCTAAGATCAATTAATAATTGTTTAATTTAAAGATGCTGATTACTAAATGTTAGAAGAGGTAGGGGAAGGTCGCCTTAGGCGGGTGTCGTATGTGGATATGTTTTATATTAGTTCTAATTAATATACACTGCCTGTAACCTGCCCGATAGATGGCAGAGCATTTTTGATCCTTAAGTCGCCTAATAACGTCACAATTAAAAAAAAATATAATTTCTTAAAATTTTTGAAGTTATTTAATATTTAAACAATTTACAAGTCTAAATTAGTATTTTATAACATTAAAATGCTTACTTTTTCATTCCAAATGTTACTTTTAAGAATATGTTAAGGGTAGATAATTATTCTCAAATGTTTTGATTAATCCGATTTGTTTATAGAACCTACCAGCTTTAGGCACCCCTGCCGGACAAAGGTGTCGATTTTGGAATTAAATATTTTGACTTTTTTTCTACATTTAAAGCAGAAATGTAATTTTTTTTGTTAAAAAAATATATTGTATAATGCAAGAAAAAAGTTTTTTTTAGAATAAGTTGTTCTATTGATCGATGAACCTTAACCTACCTGTTTTAGGCCACCATCCCTTACACCATTATATAATTCAAACCAAGCATCGTTGTAATAAGTATTTGTAAATACATGTATTTGAAAGATGCCGTGGTTACCCGTATAGTTCTCTAACACCGGGTTTCTTAACCTGGGGTTCATGAATCCCCGAAGGTTACATGTCATGAGTGCTGGGGGTCCATGGCTAGCCTGTCTAACATCATTTATTAAGATAATAATTAATGCAATAACTTGTAATACTGTTCGTGGTCTGTTTCTTCGCACTAACTAACTGATTCTAACATAAGTTATAGTTATCCTTCAGATACCAATCCTACTTAATAAAATAAGTATGCTTAAATTCCATTGTTTTCTTTTCCTACAATTCGGTTAGAAAAGGGTACGTGGAATTTTTGAAATTTTAAAAGTGGTCCGCTACTACAAAACGGTTATGAAACCTGACTAGGTATAGTGACCGAGATTGATCTAAGGACAATTACATAAGCAAGCAATGGAGCTTGTCACGAGGACATAGTAGGCACACAATTAAAAAAATACCACTGTGTTTTCATAGGAAAACCTTTTGACAATCAAAAAAACCATTACTATTGAAGATGGAAAATGTTTTACTTTTAATTTTGAATTAAAATAACGGTTTTTAATCGGGAGAAATTTTCATATATTCAGAAAATATAAAATTATATAGTATTGTGTGAAGATGAAGTCCAATATATATTATAGCCTGGTAAAAAATATCAATAAAGGGCATTTTCAAAGCATCCATACCGAGTGTAAAAAGTCAAACTTTATATCAAGAATTATTTGATACAGTTAAATTAATGTATTTAACAATATAATAAAAATGTATAAAGTATTGTAGCGAACGCGATAGATTAATCTAATCAAACGCTCGAGATAGATCTATCGTATAGCAAGTCCAAGATCTTGAACTGCGCCTATCGTTCAAAGCGGAAAATTCTCCCAACAACTCCGGAACTCAGCCTGTGAGAAGTTTAATATGGAAATATCAACCGAAAAAACGAAAACCATGACAATAGCCAAAGAACCGATAAGATGTAAGCTAGTCAATAACAACAAGCCAATTGAACAGGTAATGAAATTCAGATACTTAGGAGTGACGATATTTAGTTATGGCGATCTAAATAAAGAAATAGATCAACAAATAAATAAAGCGGAAAGAATAGCGGGATGTCTGAACCAAACTATATGGAGGAATAAATACCTAAGACAAGATACCAACGCAAGGATTTATAAGGAAGTTATAAGACCCATAATGACATATGCTACAGAGACGGCAGCAGAAACAACGAAAACGAAACAAAAAATGCAAATGGCCGAAATGAAAGTACTGAGACAAATAACTGGCAATAACAAGATGAAAAGGATAAGAAACACAAATATCCGCGAATCATGTCATGTACCACATATATCAGAGTGGATAAATGGAAGAAAAAGAGAGTGGAACGAGCATATATCCAGAATGGATGAAACAAGATTAGTTAGAATTGCAAGAGACAACGAACCACAAGGAAGAAGGAGCATAGGACGCCCCAACAAGAGATGGAGTGAGGGAATAACATGAATCAAACAAGCGCACCATAAATCTGGAGAAACAAGCTGATAGCTTAACAGGAAGAAGAAGAAGAGAAGAAGAACTCCGGAAGTTGTGATACCGATAACGAAACATACATATAAGCGGGACCAATTGCAGTAAAAATAAGTTTTAGGTTAGTTCAGTGCTTTACTAAGTTAGCTCTCGGTGAAATTCTAACACGTGGTGAAAATAAATAAACAACAAGGTGTAAATAAATTAGTGTATTGCATTAAACTGCAAGTAAATTAGTGAGTAAGTTCAATAATTATTAAGCAAATGCACTAGTATTTTATTATTCTTTTGTTAAATGAATTTTAATTATTGTTAAAATAAGTTACCGACTTTTAATATTCGCAACCCCAGTTCGAACCCAGCAAAAACGTTACAGTATTTTGACAGGATTGAGCACTTTTGCTAATTAGCTAAAAAAAAAAGATTAATGACTGAACAATAAAAATATACCGTTTTTATCAGTCACATAATTTTTTAAACACACCTCAAATTCACCAAAAACATAAATTCTGGCAAATTGCTAATAGTTTGGAAAAAACAACAAAAGTCAAACTTTAAAATAAATTCAAATATTGTGCAATAGTTGATGAAAATTAAAGAACACCGGCCAACTAATTATTTATAATCATAATATTTATAGTTGTTTATATAGATTTTATGATTTTTTCGACTTTTTTCTATTGTCATTTTAGGTTGTGCTACAATTGACGAAATTTGTACATAATTATAATCCTCTGTGAAAAATACAACGAATTTTTATTAAATATGCAAGGCTCAGAAAATAACATACATATTCCTATATAACTAATTCATACAATATTCCTTGTAATCTATGATAAAACATAATGAATAAATTAGCGGACGGATAATTAAATCTTATTTAATAAGGCAGATTATATTTGTCAAGAGATTGTGTATAGTATATCAATGAAAACTGAGTGAAAGATAATTATAATAATTACATAATCATAACTAGAAAAAATAATTTGTATATTATTATAATAGTTTTAAAGATGCTTATAACAAAATTATCTATAATCAAAACTAAACTCAAAAAAATGATGCAACTCACTTCTTTTGTGTTTAACTTCCACCCATCGTTTTTAGTTTTAAATTAACACATAAAAACCAATTGAAATAAAATACTCACATATGTAGTATCGTCATCGCACTGATTTGGTCCTCCAAAAATATCGGATAATCCAAAATCACACTGATCCAACTGAAGAGGAAGAAACAAAGCTAAACCAACGTCGGACGATTTTAAAACGTACGCGTAAAACCATGTTTCTTTAAAAATATAACAGTCTCTGAAAGGAGGTGCCCACCCGTTAGAAGATGTATCGAATACTTTCCAAAACACATCAGTTGTTATTGTTCTATTAGGAAAAATTTTCAGCCTTTCGCGTATATTTAGTGATAACGTCGGTTGCCGTAGCGCAGAAGAGAGAATTATTCCAGCAATTTCAGGATGTGCAGATAAGAGTTGTTGAGATATGTCAGTGAAGTTTGAATTGTTTTGCGAAATATCTATAACAATTTTATTGATCACGTATGAAATGTCGGTATTCAATCCGGCTGCAGTTCGTGGTTCGGTGAGTATCTTTGTTTCACAAGAGTCTGCATTATGAGCATATAAAGAGTTATTTGCAGCTGAAGCAGTTACTATCGAGAAGAGAAGAACTGCAACTACAGTCATACCGTCATTACTGGACCCCAAACTTTTTGGTTTGTAGTAGTAGCATGTAACTAAACCTGAAAGAAAAAACAGAAAAGCATGAGATAACACTATTAAAAAGATAAAAAAGTTAGTTAAAATTTCGAAGTAATTACAAATTACAGATTTATAGAATGATTATGTGTGCTTTAGGTTAAAGTAAAGCGAGATTAACTACGAACCAGAAAGATTAACTACTGTACCAGAATTTCTGTTATTAAATTAGACAAAAGACGCCAGTTGGCAAGTCCATCTAATACGCACCACTTATATTTCGAGTATTTAATTAAAGGGACTGCGTATCTCGCATTCATTGTAATAAACGATTCCATCGTCAACTTCAAATTGTATTAAATAGAAATAGATTTACTACAATTTTTAATTTCATGTATAATTTTACAGTTAGTTATTGTGAAATTCTAATTACATAAAATTCGTTTCTCGAAGGGTATGTTTTGAAAATACATATGTCAATCATAAACTATTTATGTATAGCTTTCTAAGTACCTATACATATTTTATTCTAAACGTGTATGAAACGACTAAATACATACATTTCAATAGATATCTCTAAATTAATTAAATTAATTCAAACATAAACCCTTGGGTATTTTGAATTTATTTCTCTACTAGTTTATTTAGTGAGTATTTATGCTCCAGTTTGGGTTATTTCAATATATTTAAACAGAGAAATAATTTCCGCATTTAAATTAAATAACTTTAAAATTATATTCATACTACGAAAAACAAATAAACAGAGCGTAATGTTTCTGAAATTAATTTTATCAAATATATTAATATATATTTAACGGTCTTAATGTGGACTATTTAAGATGTTTTTTTTGCTGTATTATAGTACACAAATAACAAAAGTGATTGCACATTTATTAGTCCAGTCATTTGGTCATAAAAGAAAGGGTTACCTGGAAAGCTTTCCGGGAGTATTGAAAATTGGTAGTTTTATATAATTTTATGTGCTCTTTCCGAATTTCAACTTTGCCACCTCGTATCTTTGCCGCTCGGGCCGCCATATTGGAAAAATGGCGCCTAAAAGTAGTTTTTTGATATCTCCTTTCCGACTCATTCCACAATAAAAACATTTATATACAAAATTAAACTAGAGAAAATTTCTTACAATTTATATAATAACCTTTTTTCCCATAAAATTAATAGTTTTGGCATACGAGAACCGCAAAGTGTAGTTCAACACGCGTTTTGGCCTAAAAACCTATTTTCACACCACCTTGAGGTAGAGTAAGTGGGGCGTTATTTTTAACCGTGATATCCTCAGTATGCCTAATCCACATGCAATTCTTATCTTAAAATTTGGACATTCTTCTCCGTTTGGCTGTTCTTGATGGACCAGTTCTTGCGAGTTCATCGTCATTAGTACTGATCGAAACGTCACAGACCAAAATTTTTTCCACATCATCCGCGATGGGATTATCTGTTTCATCATAATCTTCTTCGTTTTCAAAAAATTCGTTTCGGAAAATCCGATGGTCGAATGGAGAATGCATTCGCTCTCGAACTTTTTGCATTTTGTCGCCCCGGGTTCGAATCTTCTAGGGAGCAAAGCGATTTTTGCAATTTTTTTTGAAGGAGAATTGTTTATTGTCGTTTATACAACGATTGGACGTATTTTTCTCAAAAAATAGGTATATACAGCGAAAAATCTCCGGAAAATATGTAAACTTTAAAATTATTTTTAAAAATTTATTAATGTACCTACAAACAAGTTAACAGGGTTGTATTACCAATAAGTACACATACTGCCAAAATTTTTTTGCAGTGTGTGGACGAAGTGGTTTTTTATTCTATTATTGTTGTGATTAATTCAGTTTTGTAAAAACAGTCTTTTTGAAGACTACTTTGACCAGTAGACCGGGAGCTGGATGGATTTGAGTGTGCAAAATGTGAGGACCGCATTCTGTGAATAGTTTTGAGCTTAGAAAAGCTTGCAGAATATGATTCTGGATATTGCCAGGAAGTTTATTGGTCCATTTATTTTTTAAACCCCATCCCCTTAGATATCAAGTAAATGGATTGAACAAATGCTTTGGAACCATTTTAATGATTGTTTTAGTGACAATATCCAATAATTTCTTATTATTAAAGATACTAATAGCTAGTCAATAAAAAAAAACAACAAAGTTAAAAATAAAAACAAAAATTGTTGAAAAAAAAATTATTTAATACGAAAAAGCAAATTTTAACATAAGTCATCAAAAAAAATACAAATAATCAATCTTTTTTATTTTGAATGTCATGATTAATACATTTGCACAACGAAATACAATTTAATTGTAAGTTTTTGCAAGAACAAGCCTTTGATTCTGTTAAATGTTCGACACTCAGGTATGGATTTCCTAAATACCTTAGAGCTTTTTGTACAAAATCCAATGATGCAGCTTTTAAACTTTTTTTTTTGAGCCCAATGTGTTAGTTGAATCGCAACTACTTAGAGACTGTAATGCTGGCAAAATATAACAAATATTTTCGCCAAGGGATTGAGCAGCCAAATAACATCCTGAAATGTATTTCTTCTTATAAGAACCGTAGAACCATAGACCTAAAAAACCTAGAAGTGCTAGCTTATTCCAGAAATAAATACCCAGGATGCAAACATCTGTATCAGCGCTAAGGATTATGATATGGGCAGATTGAATTTTTACTGCCTGAAATATGTGACAAAACATCCTTGAATCGACTTCTAAATGGTTCGAATTTAAGTCAGGTACTTTAAAAAATGAAGAGCCATGTAATTTGTAACATTTTGTTGGATCACCAAATCCTCGACAAATATATAACTCGCAATCTTCTTTTATTTGTGCATATGTAAGATCAGCAGTACAGAGAAATTGAACAAGCTGCAACTTTTTTTCAAGCACTGGCTCGAAAAAAAATTATTACGATTGCTTGAAATTTTTGTGTGATCATATGAAATTATAAAATTTTTAATCATTCAACCCTTACTCCGTAAAGTTGACTCAAAATATTTTATCAAAATACCATCATATCTGTCAAAAACAATATCTATGCGTTTTACATTTGGCCGCAAGAAAATATTATGGATTTTTTCAATAATGCATCAGCAGAATCGCCAAAAGTGTTGAAATTTTTTAATTGGATTCGATGAACAAGTGCCATACCATCAACAATATAAATCTTTGAAGTACGTAAATTTAAAACGTCCTGCCGCGTGTTTGTACCACACTTATAATGGTTTCCAGTTTCAAGAGCTAGTTCCGATTTTGGAGATTTCTTGTAAAATCCATCTGCGTCAAAAAGGTGCTTGCAATAATTCAAAATTTGCATGTTGCTCAGTCACAAATGTAAGTTGCACCCCCCTGTACTGACTATTACGAGCGCTATGACGCATTGAAGCGTTGAATGGGCAGAAAGTTGGGGAAAAGGAAAGGAACCAGCACAGCGGTTGGCAACATGAGTTTTTTTTTTTGGTTGGTGTCTCAGATAAAAGAATTTGGGCATAGTCGCCGGTCCTCACATTTTGCATACTCAACTCCCTTTGGCGCCTGGACTACAGTGTTTTTTAAGAACAACGGTATGTTATTATGTGTATCTTTTGTTCATACAATTCTCTTAACCTGATTGAATGTACCAGGTGTGCAACCTTAAAACGGCCGTTTTCTAATAGATGGCAGTACGCGCGCATTAGGCATTAGCCAACCTTGCCTGCCATTTTTTCTCATTGCTTTGATCTTTGCCATTAGTAAACAAAAGACAAAGTCAGCAATTTCGGACAATAACGTGTCCTTTGATCACGATAAACATGTCGAATTTTGTGCCAGATAAAGAGCATTTGCGGGGAGCACTGCTATTCCTCTTCAATTGGAAGAAATCCGCCGCCGAAGCGCATAGAATTCTTGTGGAGGTCTATGGCGACAGTGCTCTTAGTGAAACTCGGTGCAGAGCGTGGTTTCGGAAATTCAGAGACGGAATTTTTAACGTCACCGACAAGAAGCGCGAAAATCGACCAAAAGTTTTTGAGGACACCGAATTGCAAAATTTATTGGACGAAGACGATACCCAATCGCAGAAACAACTTGCCGCGAAGTTGAATGTTAGCCACCAAGCAATTTCGAAACGCCTTTTTGCTATGGGAAAGGTTCAAAAGATCGGGAAGTGGGTGCCACATCAATTGAACGATCGACAGATGGAACGACGCCAAACCGCGTGCGAAATCTTGCTTGATCGGCACAACAGAAAATCATTTTGCATCGAATCGTCACTGGCGATGAAAAATGGATCTTTTGAAAACCCTAAGCGCAAAAATCGTGGGCGGACCCGGAGAACCCTCAACATCGTCTGCTAGGCCAAATCGATTCGGGAAAAGACAATGCTGTGTGTTTGGTGGGACCAGAAGGGGTGGTTTACTACGAACTGTTGAAACCTGGTGAAACGATCAATACTCAACGCTACCAACAACAAATCATCGAATTGGATCGTGAATTGTGCAAAAAAAGACCCGAACACGCGGATCGGCATGAGGGTATCATTTTCCAGCACGACAACGCACCATCACACACAGGAAGATTGGTCCGGGATACATTGGATGCACTTGGCTGGGAGTTGCTACCCCACCCGCCCTACTCTCCTGATCTGGCCCCTTCAGATTACCATTTGTTTGCGTCGATGGGACACGCGCTTGCTGAGCAGTACTTCAATTCTTATGAAGATGTTAAAAAATGGCTCGATGGGTGGTTCTTATCCAAAAGGGATGAATTCTTTTGGGGTGGAATCCACAATCTTCCTCGAAGATGGGAAAAATGTATAGCCAGCGAGGGCAATTACTTCGAATAAAATATTTTTCACTTTTCTGCGTTAATTATTGTGTTTTGCTAAATAAAAAAACAGCCGTTTTAAGGTTGCACACCTGGTATATTTTACCACTAGGAATTTTTAAGTTTAGTTTACATATTTTCAGGGGATTGTGCGCTGTATACATCTATTTTTGGTCTAAAAAAAAGTCCGATTATTGTATAAACAACAATAAACAATTCTCCTTCAAAAAAAATTTCTAATATAATTAAAATATATTATTGAAAATTGTTATATTATTATATTGTTCTGAATATATAATTTATTGACTTATTTACATATTATTTATTTATTACTTTCGTTAACCTTAACTACAGTCATGCAAATAATTTTATAATTATATTGTAAAGATTTAGAAGAAGATTTAGGTTATATGTCAAATTTAATCTATTGTGTTTAATGAATTATAATAATTTCTGTAAGTTAAATCGATATTCACTCCGAACATCTATATTCACTCCGAAATTGATTAGAAATCACTCCGCAATTAATCCGCTAAAAAAAACTCCAAGTTAACTCCGAGCGAGGAGTGATTTTTGTTTTCACTCCGAAACTCCGAGTGATGGGAGTGAAAATTCACTCGAATTCACTCCCGATTTTTTACAGTGTATTTACAATAAAAATAGATAAACGTATTATTATTTTGAAACACATAATTATATTCACTGACATATTTCCTATTTATTCAAAACCAATGTCATGTTAAACTGTCAAAAATTAAGTAAATTAGCACTTTTTTTCCCTAAGTCAATTTCGTAAAATAAAACAATATAAGGAATATTTTTGTTGTATTTTTATTTGAAACCTATACCATAGAAATTACGAATTAGTGTAAAAACACTTAAAAGAACCCAAATTTTTATTTTACAGAATAAATTAAAAGAAATTAACGAAGATGAAATACACAGGTTTGAAATAATTTTGCAGGTAGACTAAAATACCAGAGTGCGTTCTCTCCAATTATGAGGTACCTGTAGTGTAAAAATTTAATTAATCCCTTTATTATATGTAAACTTGTGTTCCATCATTATCGTAAAAAGCTTTTTATTAAAGTCAACGTTTATATTAATTAAGCATTTTGTTAACACAAACTTTAATTTTACATACACCAAATTTAAATTGGACAAATTATAATAAGCAAAGTTACAATAAGAAAACAATGACAACAAATCGTTTATTTTTGCTGAAATGCAGAGTTTCAATTAAATATTAGTTTTACGTATTAAAGCTGCCTGAAATTTCATTAATTTAACTTCTGATTAAATTAATGTAAAATATTTTAGATACTCTTAGACACACATAATTGCTTTATTAAATTAAATCATAAACGGTATTAATTGTTATTTGATATAATCTATAATATCAAATTTCTGATAATTAGATTAAAACGAAGATTTATCCATTACTCTTTTAGCATAAATTATTCCATAAATATTTGTACATAAACCTGAAATTTAATTAAAACTGATTATTACGAATCTATTATTTCATTATAATAAATGAAGAGATGAAAGTGGTAAACCAACTGCAACAATACCTGTTCCATATTCAACAATCAAAATAAATTACATTATTCCGTTTCTGTCAATAGCATGCATATGTTTAATATTATACCGAATTTACTAGACAGAATTTATTTAAAAATTACATCTAGATACAACCCCGTTATTGTGTAGATAGGCGGTATGTATGTAACGCATAATACCACAAGGGTTTATATCAATTAATAATAGTATCGGCTCTGTTATATTAATTGCAAATTCATTTAATTTAACAGCACGTCACGTAATCAATTTTAAATACAAAGTGCCAATAAACATTAAAAATATTTTTCGAAATAAAAGGTGGGACGCTATATAAAATTTAATCGTCTGTGAACAACTCCCATCGTAAAATGACAAAATTTGTAACGTAGAACCAGAATAATTCCTTTTGAAACAAAGCACTTAACAACCCTAATAATATCGACCAGTAATATACTTACTACCTCCATTTACTCGAAAGAAGCTTCTTCATGCAAGAGAGTGGATTGACATTGATTTGCAGCTACAAAATCCGCTTCAATACATATCTAGTAGAAAAGCCAAAGACCATTAATAATTCATAATATATTAATGTAATCAGCATTCGGACACCACGATTGACTGCAAATGAATATCAAAACCAAGCGTAACATCTGCATTTGTAACTCCTCCACAAACACATCAGAAAGCCATTTATTATTCACCAAAATTGTGGTTCTGATATACTTGTCACGATCAACTATTTATTATTCCATGAATAACTTTAACTGGATTTTAATAATTTTATTCTTTTATGAAATGATTTAATATCTACAACGATTTATCAAATACCAACAGTTTATTGAAAAATGTATCAGTATACATTTGTAATATTAATAATTGTATAAGATTAGTGTTCCTTTTTTTATAAATCAAAAATTTAAAAAAAGTTAAGTTTGCATGTCTCTATTTTGCTTCAATGTCTTATATTAATACTAATCGGAGTAGACATTTGGAAAAGTGTCGGGGCGAGCTTTTCAATTTGGCAACTTGCCTATCCTGACCTACCCCTAACTATGTCGCTTTAAGTGAATACTAACGTGCTCGTTATATATTTAAGCACTTAGGTTATTCTGTTTAAATTATATGTATGTATCCACATTTTTTTTAAATTTCTTAACTACACATTTAGCTCTGAATGAAAAAGAATTATTTTGGTGTTTTAAATATAAGTAGGACCTGTTGTAGCTTGACCCCTTTTTACCTAGGGCAACATTATTTTATTAAATGTTTGCGGACTTTTGTAACCCACCATCTATGATATGTCAAATTTCACACTGACAGACATTAACGTAGTCATTATCTTCTAAAAATTTCGTTATTTGTTACGTGTTCTGTCCATGGAATTCGTCTGGTAGCCTGTATAATTGTAATCTGTCCGAAATAAACATTTTATGACTAAAAAGATTACCGTGATTTGTAGTCGATTGAATAAAATTAAATGACGTCCCATGAATTCTAAATACTTAAGGATTAAACGGAAATAAAATACTAATTCTATGAAAACATAGATGACATAAATTAAAATAATTTGTACTTATCCTTTGCAATTAAAACTACCGGAGAAAATATTCTGAATCCGTATCTTGGATAGATGCATTAACAGCAAGAAAAAATATCTAATAAAACATATGTATAACATTTTATTTAACGGTGTGTGTAGATTAAACTATAACTAGTTTAATGCCAATAAAACAAATTTGGCTTGCAGTTATAATTATAAAAGGAATATTGAACCCGTATTGCACCTAGCTAAATAACATAATAAAAATAAACATAAAACTATTCGAATGTGAATTTTTAGTACCTAAGCATTATAACTGATAGACAGTTATGTTTCAAATGTTCAAGAATGTGCAAACTGTGACTAATATGACTTATCTCGTAAATGACATAATTCATTTAAGAATTAATGATGCTTACAGTTTATAATATATTTAGTATTTTGTAACGATCCGTTGTTTTAATAATGTGCTTTTTGACCTACAAATGGATTCCACAAATTTAACAGGAATTCCAATTTTTCCACATAAAAAATATTCGACAAATAAAACCTCAATATTGCTCAATTTCAATAATAAACAAATAGGTAAATGTTATGTTTAATGCAAATGAAATTAAATATATTGTAATAAAAAATTGCGTAAAAAGATATTGTCTATTAGAACAAAATTAAATTATAATCGGTATATCTTTGAACCCGCTTTATACTTGATATCATCTAGCACAAGATAAGGATTCATGGAAGAAACAAGGGGAGGCTTATGTTCAGGAGTGGACTGTTAGGGGCTGCTGAAAGAAGAAGAAGAAGAAGAAGAATATATCTTTGAACAATTATTAAAAACCACCTCTAGCTTCTTCGTTAACATTATATAATATTTTAATTCAATGTCTTTTTTTTTCATAAAGCTTTCAATATAAAATGTCAATATAAAAAATGAATGTAGCTAAAACAACGTCTATTAATATTTCATACAGATTTCAAGACTAATTATAAACTTTTATTTAAAAAGTTTCAAAAAGTCTCTTAAGGAATTATATTATAACCGTGTATCTAATGAATATTCACCTTTATGAAATTTGGTTTAGAAAGGCCCTGAAAAAGACATAGACATTTGTTACTTAAACACTGTACTAAATATGTATAGATAAAAATAGCTAATACAGGGCAACTCAACGTGAAACCCGTACACAAAAAAATGAACTACTCATTTTAAATATTTTTTTAATTTCAAAATACCTAGGAATGTGTGTAATTAATACTAGGAATAAAAGAGCCCGATACTTTACTAAGAATAAATATATAACAGTTATTTAGAAAATGTCTGTTAAAAAATTAAGTTTAAATAAATAAATCGCATATTAGTTTCAGTTCAACCTGTTTGATAACAAAATAAATATTAAAAGGTCAGGAAAAGCACGATCCAAGTCACAAATTACAGATATTTAGAAAAAACAATTTGAAATTTTGAAGACTCGGTGTTGGTTTATTCTCTAAATAATACCATAAATCTAAATTTATCATTAATTTGTATCTATTTAACTACCAAAATACAGAACTTAACATTAAGGAAAGAAATATTGTTACAAAAAAAGTACCTTGACTACAAAAAAATATTAGGTCTTCTACCGTGCCATGTCTGGGATTTCGATCCTTCCATCGAAGTGTCAGACATTGCACGTGACTTAGATCGATCTTTCAAAGTTGATATGTTACAGCCCAACTATTGATTTAACTGAAGTATAAACTAACTATGTGATTACTGTCTGATTTAGAAAATCTGTGTACTTGGGCCGAAAGGAAAGTTTTGCAACTTTGGCAGTGTTGCCAAGCAAATTTTCAAATTCCCCAAAAATCTAAGTCCTACTATCCCAATTCGGGGAGAATAATGTCCAGATTTCCCACAAATTCCCCACATAATTAACACAAGAAAAATACAAGTTTTAATAAAAAATCGATAATATTTATTCATATATTTTTAGTCGGTCATTGTTTTTACCATTTTTGATTTTTGATTCGTACCATTTTTTTTTTATTTTAATTCTTTCTCTGGTAGTAGAGATATTACAGTACCTATAGGTAGGGGGTTTTGGTTTTATGTTTTTAAGATCGCTGAATTTTCTTTCTACGGATGCATTTGCAAATGGCAACATAATACCTAAATTGATTACACTGGCACACAAAAAAAGAAAAGTGGTCAGTACTTTTGACCAGACCCACCTAGGGTTATGTATTTCGATGCCCTGAATTCGAATTTGAGGTCGGTTTACCCAATATACCTCTAAAATTTTGAGTAAATTGCAAAAAACTACAATTTTTAGCCAATTGAAGCAGTTTTTTGCAATTTACTCAAAATTTTGGAGGTGTACGGCCAAACAGACTTTGGATTTAGATTCAGCGCATCAAAATACATAACCCTAGGTAGGTCTGGTCCAAAGTACTGATCACTTTTTTTGTGTGGTCACGATATTTTTGGCTATGTTCTACTACTTTTATACTATTTTTTACGATTTTGGATAAATGATCGAGATTAAGAGATTCTGAATTTGGATTCATCTCATCATAATATACATATAAGGAAGATTTGATCTAGTTTCATCAAATTTTCTACATTTTCATAACTGAAATTTTTAGTAGTTTTTTGCAATTTACTCAAAATTTTAGAGGTATATTAGGTAAACCAATCTCAAATTCGGATTCAGGACATCGAAATACAAAACCCTACGCGGGTCTGCTCAAAAGTACTGACCACTTTTCTTTTTTTGTGTGCCAGTGTTATTAGACCGTCATCGTTTTCGTTTTCCATCGAAAGAGGAGTTTCCATAAATTACACAGGCCTGCGTTTTAATACCTTATAAAAAGTGCATTGAATTTTTTAACTGAATTTGAATAAATAAGACGCTAATTTCAAATCTGCTTTTAGTTTTTTGCTATCACGTAACGTTTTTGAACAAATCACTAGAACAACATAAATAATAAATACCTATATTTATTTGGATTTAATACATGAAAATTAAAGAAAAAAATGCAACCAGACAATTACTAAAGACACATAATGATTTAAAACAACATATATTATTGTTTTATCTTCTTGTAAAACCTTTCCTTTTTCCAGAAAAGCTTTTTTTCGTTGTTTTTCTACTGTACATGGCCGTAGGACGGTCCCTCGTTAGCATCCAACAGTAGTCGGCCATTATTGTAACATCCCAACGTCCTTGATATATTTTTTCCATTTCTTTAATGTCTTGATGAAATGGTCTATCGTGCTCTTCACTAACATCACCTAGATTATCCGGAAAATAATCTAGATGAGCATGTAAGAAGTAAAGTTATACACAATTATTTAAAACACCCTCCATTCTTGTCCAATGGTATAACAAATTGTTTCATCAGCTCTAGTTTTATATGCAACGGGGTAACAACACTTTTTTGGGGTCAACTAGGCTTTCCTAAATCAGATTTTTACAGCCAGGTGTTAACATCTACCTTGGTGGCCAATTTTTTCTGGTTCAGTGCTCATCTCGTGCTCTGCTGTCCCATTCGCATAAGAAACATGGATATTTGGCAGACCCAGATTGTACAACACCTAGTAGACATTATCTCACACGAAGAACACACAATCACTTTACTGATAAATCTACACGTCACCACTAAAGTATTTGCTCTGCAAATCTCGTCTACTTATGTATAGTTCAATTGCGGGGAATCCCCAACGTTAATTGTATTACTGCTGGTAAATCCTCCAATGTACAAACAAATTATAACAAAATATGTCGGTGATTCTCACAACTTTCGAGTAGAAAGAAAATTTTACCGTAAATTGAGTCAAATGTCGAGAAAATACCATAATATTGATTTACAAAAAACTGTACGTTATAGAAACAAAAAATGGCTTATTTAGTTAAATATACTTACATCTTAACTACCCTAAAAAAATAACAAAAATGTTTATGCACAAATTTTTCGCAGGTCTGTGTTATTATTTGAAGTTGCTATACAAGAATCTACAATGTTTCAATACAATCGATTTCATTCATCAAAATCGATGCTTTAATCACTAACCATCAAACAATCGATGTATCAGCTATCAATAAATTAATAAATGGTAAAATGTCAAGTTCCCCCCATTTTTGCACAGTGTCAAGCTTCACAAAATTTCCACTTGAGTTGGTATTCTCCAGCCTTTGGGGAATCTTCCACAAATTGGCACCCTTGATTTTTGGGTTATGTTGCAGATTTTGTTAATTTAGAAGCTTCCTTTCGACCGAAGTAAACATATACTTGTATTATTCTTTGAGAGTTGCTTTTAAGTATGTTCTACAATACTACGATAAGACAGAATGCATTTACCGCACAAATCTCATTATTTGAAAAACAGGACTAAGATCGTTTTTCTCCCGACCTCTGCATATATTATATTTATTTTAATTTATTTAAAAACCCTTTTGTTTGTTTTAATTTTGGCAATTAATATTAAAAAATATGTTGCTAAAAAAACTGTTAAAAATTAGTTATTTTTATCACCTACTATAAATATAGAATAATAAAAATAACAAATAAGTTTTATGGAGTTTGTTAAGCACGTTTTATGCGTATGAGATACACTTTGAGCAACTATATGTATTTTAATTGTATTCGAAAACAAGATCTTTACCTTCGTCATAGCCAAACCAAAAAGCAGAAACGTAATTTCAGTTACTGTTTATAATCCCCCGAGAGTGTAAAATGTTTTCATCTTGGAACTGTTTTCCAAATAAACCAGTAAAAGTAATAAGACTTGCCTGTAGAGGGAATTCTATAATGCGACTAATTCATATAAACTCTAAATACAAATTTTTCATTGAAATATTTATAGTTAGTTAGAAATTTAGATTTATATTCTTTATTGAATAATCCCATTTGAACTGCAAAATTAATTATGCACAGCATTACCGACATTCGCTTTTTGGTAATTAAGTTTTCATGGAAAATCAGTATCTCAAGTTGAAGACTTTTCACTACACTCGAAATGTGTAAAATTTTATGCAAACATTCATGGTTCGGATTTAATAAACTTAATTAACTATTATAAAATTATACTACGTCATATTTAACTAATTAATTTTATTATTTGTCTAATAAGATTTTGATTGATTATAAAAATAAAGCTCGATTTTAACTAGATATATGAGAACAGTTATTTTCTTATAGAGTATCTACGCCATCAACTTCATACCGTTCTGTTATACAATATCGCCAAATATTTATCACCATTGATGGTGTTTAAATTTTAAATTATCTACTTATAATTAACAATTAAACGTTTAACACTTCATATATTAACATTAACCTATAAGTTATAATTTACAATTTTAGGTTAAATATTCAATATGTTTAGTTAAACACATTTGCAAATTATACTACTTTATAACAAAGTTCCATAACTGAAATTATAAAATATCCGCAAATAATACAATGAGATTAAAGTTCTAGCTACACGAGTGTTTTAAAAATACGCGTGCTGTTTAATATGGTCACCACACGGCACTATGGGCCAGGGTCGACCAAAACAACTTTTATTATAAAACATAGTTATTTCTATGTATTTGATTTCGAGGAATTCGATTTTAAAGGCATTTTTGAAATCGGTGAGTTAGTTTTTAATATGTATAATTCCGAAAAACGGAAAAATCCAAAATTACGGATTTAGCAAGATTTTAAAAAATCTGAGGTCTTACGATGTTTAGCATCGTATTCTGATTTTAGAATGTTTTCATTTGTCAAAATTGGTTAAGTGGCTTTTTAGTTATTGCAAAAAAACCGAAAAAAATTGACAAAAACGGGTATTTTTGAAAAATAATATCTTCGAACCGGTATTGATTTTCCTCAAGACTATTTTTCATAATTTAAAGAACACTTCAACTTTCAAACAAAAAAATAAAATTGAGTTATTAACTCGGAATTTTTAAAATACGAATTTTTGAATTATTTATTGAAAATATAAAAAATATGGGGGAAGAATCCAAACTATGAATTTATTTAAAAAAGTTTATGCATCAAACTCCAATTTAAGATTGGATTTTCCTCCCATATTTTTCATATTTTCAATAAATAATTAAAAAATTCGTATTTTAAAAATTCCAAGTTAAAACCTCAATTTTATTTTTTTGTTTGAAAGTTGAAGTGTTGCTATAAATTATAAAAAATACTCTTGAGGAAAATAAATACCGTTTCGGAGATATGATTTTTCAAAAATACCCGTTTTTGTCAATTTTTTTTGGTTTTTTTGCAATAACTAAAAAACCACTTAACCGATTTTGACAAATAAAAACATTCGAAAATCAATAAAACGATCCTAAACATCGCAAGACCTCAGATTTTTTAAAATCTTACTAAATCCGAAAATTTCGATTTTTCGGTTTTTCGGAATTATATTAAAAACTAACTCACCGATTTCAAAAATTCTTTCAAAATTGGATTTCTCGAGATCATATACATAAAATAACTATGTTTTAGAATAAAAGTTGTTTTGGTCAACCCTGGTCCATAGTGCACGGGCGCAGTTTTCATGTTCCCAAAACAATCTTAACATTCACATTATTAGCTTGAATTTATTGAACAAATGGACGTTAAGTGAACACCCATCTGGTCCATACGTTATCTACGGTTAACAAAGCTAGAATATTAGTAAGCAAATCGAACGCGCGTTCTAGCATAATTCTAGCGTTGGCATTCCGCCGGTTGTCACGTTCGCAAAAAATGCTTGTCGCAGCTTATACATACATGTTGATATGGCGTGTGCATAAAGTTAGTCAGCACACGCCCTATATTATTCTTGCTATTACTTATTTGTTTAATTTTCCAGTATATGCAGTACACCTGGTGTCCCATAAATAAGTACTAAAACTTAACTCATTTATAATTGATCTTAAATTGAACAAAATATACCGCAAGTCAAGTGACCTTATGTGTTATATTTTTGATATATAATTATCATAAAGTTCAATTCAAAAATGTGTAATAAATCCTTTATTATTTAGAATATTTCAAAAATTTGTGTTTCAGTCTGTTATAATGATGCCATTAAAGCCATATATAGCCATTTAAAAAAAAGACAAAACAACCATAGAAATCGCATATGAAATATGCCAATTCGTAATGAAGCACATACTAAATGACCTCGTTCTTTTTGAAAGGCATATTTAGACGACGCTGTATATTGCCATTTACAGGACAATTGAAATAAGTTTTACTAGAAATTGTTTAGATTTAGGACAAATTGTATAACCACTTTTATTGTTTAGATTGGTGTCAGGTATCGTCCGGTTAAGTTTCAATACCTATTCGTGTGACACCCTGTATATCCAGTATATGATCTTAAAAGAGAGTAAAGTCATTTATTACGTGTTCATTGTCAACTTACTGTACTGTTTGAATATTATGTCACACAATATACGTCGCTTAATATTATATATTGCACATTAATTTAATCGTTTAGAGATCATGTTTTCGAATAAATGTTCAGAAATTATAAATTATAAATATCTTATGTTACCCGTGAAGTGATTATGACAAGTAATTTTATGTCACGTTTCAATTTTGAGGCATTATTGCCAAGTCAATCCTATTTCATATGCAATTTTGATGTTTATTTGATTTAAAATAATTAAACGTGGCTTAAATTGCTTGTTAAAAAAAATTTGAAATATTCTGAATTATAAGGTATTTATTACACATTTTTAAATTGAAATTTACAATAACATAACTCAAAAAGATTATACGTAATGCCACTTGACTTCTAATATGTTTTTGTTAAGTTTATAAGTGGGCTAAGTTTCGGTATTTATTCGTCTGACAAGTTGTAAAATATATAGGTACTTACGTAAATGTTGTATGGCGTTTTAAAATAGTTTTGAATTAATATGTTACTAGTTTCAATAAACTTTTATTTCATTAATGTAATATTATTTTCGTTTTATTTATCAATTTTGAATCCTTTGTAAGATTAATGTTTTGTTAAATATCTTTTTAATGTTTTTCCTTATATTTTTTTATATCATATTGTTTATTTTTAACATAGATTTTTCTACATGAATGAGCAAGCAATACGTGTTTATTTCACAGTTTTAAGTATGTGTCTTTTTAACTCGGTGTACATTTAAAACATAATTTTGATGACCATTGAGGTTTATAATGCTTTGGTTTGGTTAATTTTTATAAGGTTAATTAATTAATGCTGTAATCATTGGTAGGTATTGATAAACTTTTAATCTGGATACGCCAACTAGTGGCAAAAAAAGTAATTGCCCAAAGTAGTCAGCAGTCGTAATATTTACATAGGTATTATATTTAAATATTTTTAATTTTTATTATTATAGTTTCGGTTATCATACGTCTAAAAAATGTTTTTATGTGATTATTTTTTGTGTTTTTTAGGTTTTTCTGAACTCATCACCAACTGACGTTATCTCAGTGGGAGAGAATCGGCCTCATATCTCGGCTCGTAGGCGCTTGTGGTTCACAGAACTTTGCCATTTTGAACTTTGTAGTATTTTCTATATGACTTTCAAGTTTCATCACCATCGGTGAGACCGGGTGGCTAAGGGGTTTGCTTGTGAGCTTACTCACTATATACGGTAATTAATATCACCCAAAAATACATATACAGTCGAACTTCAATAAGTCGAAGTTGAAGAGAAACTAAAAATAATTCGAGTTATCAAAAATTCGAGTTATTGATATAAAAATATTAACGTTGAAATAGGCAAGTCCTAAGGAAACAGGTTCGAGTTATCAAAAATTCGACTCATCGAGGTTAGACTTATGGAGATTCGACTGTATTTTAACGTGGAAATCGTATTTATGTTATTTACTGTTACTCTTGATATAACACTTTCTTCAGGGAATTACAAACTTATACATTTTGCTTTATTGACGATTTACACGGTTCCCCATGCAAAAAATTATGATTTCGCCACATTAAATTTTTGGAAACCACTGAGCTAGCTATACACAAACGCAAGGTATACAACATAACATATTTAGTTTAGTTACGTTAAAGAAGTATAACTTCTAACGGGCGTGTACTTACACGCACCGGTTTTTCTTTATTATCAAGTTATGCAATTAGGAATAAAGTTTGAATTAGTTAAAAATTTCTAAATAACACATTCAATATAATTATTAGTTAACATTTCAAATTATTGGTAACTCTTTTATCAATGATTGGTCGTTACTAAGAACGACAAATTTTCGCTAAGCTTCAATTGCTCAAGGGCTCTTCAAAAATTAAAGACGTGTTCAAAGTATTTTAAATGTGGTTAGAATTTTAAACATTGCATGAACGAGAAAAGAATAAAATATACGACGCAGTTTTTAACAGAATCTTTATTAAAGAATCTTAATGTGCCTTTATTACAAAAAGTTAACTTTAATAATTATACATCAATTCAAAAGAAGAATTTTAAAGAAACCTTCTTGAATCCCCTTTCACCATTTATATTATATATGCTAACTACGCCGCCGTTGCTGCTCTATCTCATAATTAAAAGAACAAGCATGCACTCTTCTGGTGCGAACTCCAAACCAATTAAATCTCAATTTTCAGCAAGAAAGTTCAGGATAATTGTTATAATACTAATAGGAATTTTAAATGAGACCGAGTATATTACAAAGTTCGAAATGGCTTTGTTGGAAATTGAATAATAATCAATCTAAATTAAATTCTAAATATAAATATGGAACGAATTAAAAAAATAATTAAACCGTCTTTTGCAACACTTTAGTCAATTTTAACATTTCCGTAGGATTATTTATGTTAATTAAGCTTTCAATAATATACTAAAACATTAAATTTTTTACAACCTATATCTGTTATTTTTCATATCAATAAAAAAAAGCACAACATTGCCAATTACAATAGAATAAATAAATTAAAAATAAGATATTTTATTTTATTTTAAATTGCATCAAAATACAAATGTAAATATGTCGCAAATCTTCATACTCAAATTTGAATTTTCATAATCCAGAATATTCTTTTCATGTCAATGTAAATATTTAAACGGGAAAATTAAAAAAGATTATTAATCCTCTATTCCCTAGAAATGTTTAAAATGTTTTCAGAAATTCTCTGCCGAATATAAAACAAGACACATATCAAACCTTCGACTAATTAAAATTTCGGTTCTGCATGCGTACCTTTACAATAATAAATATGATGATAAATTTGTAGGCTAAACTTGTTAATTATAACTAAATAAACTAGTTTTTAATTATAACTAGAAAAACGATTTTGTGGTCTTATTTTCCTAAAGAAAGACACAACTATTTGATTTATTAGTAATAAACATAAAAATAGCATAAAATCTGTAGAAGATTGTTTATTAATACTATTGTTCTATCATAAAATATTAACTCTAGTTTATATTCACAAGTTGAGAAGTTATAACTGTCGATTTTTCATCAAAAATACAAGAACATCATCTGAACTTTACACTCTAAAAATACAATACATTTCTTCAATTGCGAACATTATAAAATTAGTAAAGTAATGTTTTAGTATTTAGAAAATGAGCAAGAAGTAAGAAAGTTTGACAGTCAGTTTCTTTTGATAAGTAATACATCTAAGAGAATGGTTTAGTTACAAGTCAATTTGAATGTTGGCCATTTGTAAATATTAAATGTAATTAGTAATTTTTTACTTCTAGTTAAGGTTTTTATTATTGTTATGTATTAAACGCACTTCAAATTACTGCTATTACTTGTTTTTAAGCATAAACATTGTTAATATTATTTTTGTTCTTACCCAATTTGAATAAAAGTGTTAAACATTTTTTTTTAATTGAACTTTCTCCTTTGAGGCATTTTATTTATTTTTGTTGTTGTGAAAAAGTAAATTTTCAATTACTATTTATGATAACGCGACTATTACTCTCAAAACCAACTTCTGCAGCGGGTTATACAAAAAATATTGTTCCATACGTATGCGTAAAAAGAGGGACCGGGTAGACTTGAATTGACAACGCTTGTTGAAAGTTATGATACATTCACAACTGCGTCTTGTCACTTACAAATATTCGTCTATACGCTCTTATGTGTGCTCTTTGTACTCGTGGCCGTAGTGAATACATCATAACCTTGGCCTTGGTCTCGTTAAATTTAAGCCCACCGAAATCCCTCCCTTTGCGCATATGTATCGAAAATATCTATACATAGTGAAGTAATAGAAATAAAAAATATTGATTCAGATTTATTTATTTTAAATCAAAATAAAAGGTTGTAAAAATGCTAATAATACATGAACAATGTCATATTAAAAAATGATTGTAGTTTTAGATAATTTTATCCACCGATGTGAACTTTGTCGGCCTGAAAGGGGTTCAGTACCTCAATGTTATAGTCGTAAGATTCAATGTTATGAGTGCAAAGACTGGGCACATAAAAATTGTTTAAATATTAATTATTTTTGTGATGTCTATAAGGCCAAAAAACGATTGGGCCACCAATAAGTACTAGTCCGGGGCTACCCGCCACTTTTTGTATTGCCAAAAAATAAGGTCAAATTGGATTGACCATATTTCCTAAAAAAACAAATATATCATTACAAATTTTTAATTAGTATAAACTTAAAAGTCCTTACTTTCATTTTAAATCATAAAAAATAAATAAATTTATTTATTTATATTTTTTATTTCTAATTCTTTCAAGTGTCCGGGGCTACCCCATCTTCCCCTACCTAACTATATATTGTTTATATTTATCACTTATGCCTAATATCCACAACTAGATAGACATTATTTTTAATAAATAATAATTGTAAATAACTTTGAAAAAACATCTACTACCGTTCTATAATAAACGGGGCAAAGGGTAATAATAGCTTAGACTTTAATTTCATGTTACACACAACTTCTTGGTTACCCATATTTCCAGCTATAAAAATATAATTTTTTCAAATAAATTCAGAAAATACTTGGTTCACACGGGTTAAAAAGTTCGTAAGTGGCCCTGGTCAGTTACAAATAAAATAGAATCATCATGAAAACCAAAAATTAAAATCTAATGTAAATGCTTTTAAGTGCATTGCCCTATTAAAATTACTTATTTGAAATTGATTGGCATGTCGAGTACAGTATATCTTAATATGACAGACTACTATTCCATAATAGTAGTTTAGACAGCTATGAGTGGCTACGTATTTGTGGATTCTCAAATTTTGATGGATGATATCACCAATAATCTGTAGATCACTTTAACCCATAACAACTAATCTTCAGTTCAAGTTTTACAAAATGCAACTTTACAATGCACTTGATTTTTTTTTTAAATTAATTTAAACTGCTTTAGTAGCGTTTATTTGTTTAATTGTAATTTTTTAAATTTACTTTACCATAAATGGAAACTAAAATTCCATTAAGTTTGACTAAAATGAAAAAATTTAATAATACGCCGAAAATATATGTATTAAAATAGTTGATATTCAAAATATTTTACTATTTTGCTTACTATTCAAATTTTTCGTGTACCTATTTATATAACACAATGTTTTATTAACATCATTTTTAGAAACGCGTTTATGTCATGTGTCTGTTTTACTTCAATTTTAATATAGATAGCAAACCAAAACGCCAAAAGCTATTTATATACAATCTTTTTATTTATTTTTTAAAACCAATTTAGGTGCACATTCACTATTATTACAATAAACAAAACTGTGCATAAGAGACGGTTTTCTTGTATTTATGCGAGTGCGTGCTATGTTGGCATTTTTTGATTATTTCGCACAAAAACATTCTTGGATAATCTAAAGGTGTACTATGTAATTTAACAATACCATAATTTCGGCATACAGAAAAAATAACAGAGATAATTATTAGGGAATCTAGTAAAACATTTGTTTCCGAACGTGCGTTGAATTATTTTGGTAAGCGTTTAATGTATTGGTTTTACAATTAAGACACAAACAGGTGATACTCACATGTTAGATGTAAGATTAGAGAAAAGAAAAACTTTAAAATATGTACGTGTTAATAATTCGCATTGGTGCACGTAGGTATATGTATAGCACAAAAAATGAATTCACTGAAAATGACTGTTAGTGCGACATTTTTAGAATTTGATAGCGTTAAATAAACGAACATGTAAAGAGAACGGTAGAGTTGAGAATGATGCGGAATGCGGAATGGATCATCTCGCGACCGGGAGGGTAGCAGCAACCCTTGGGTAAACGGCGCATTGACGATCAGCAGGATCGACCTGGGTTTCTATGGCAACCGGCGCGAAATTTTACCGACACAATAATTAATCACATATTATCTGCTATTAATATCACTTTGTTGCGAACCTTTTAAGTTATATAGAGGTTTAACCATTGTATATATAATAATTATATATACAATGGTTTTACTGAAGAGCTTTATTCACAAGATTATAAAATTCTCGTCACTTACACTTCTTATCAGTTTTTTTCTATATTGACGTAGTACGTCATAAATTTCTTTTTTTCGGATCAAGTAAACATTTCAGAATTGTAAATATATAAATATATATTTTTAGAACAAACAATTTCCAGAAAATAGTAATAGATGATTTCAATTTTGAAAGGTTTCTAACTTTGAAAACTTGGAAATATTCAACAATAAAACTCTCTTCGACTTGTTTACTTTTCTATATTAAACAGTTCGTATATATTGTAAATTGTTTTTATAAAGTACGCAACTTGCTTTGAGGTTTATAAGAATTCTCAATTATTATGTTATTTGTTACTTACCTCCAGAAACATATGTATATAGTTCTTATAATTCAATAAAAATTAAATATATATTTTGTAATATTAATTTAAGCAATAACTTCACTTCAAGTTCAATTTTGGCTGTTCTTATATTTTTACATCAAATCTTATATTATAACAACTTTCCACTGTTCACCAACCTTACGCTATTTGATGTGACATCAATAAGAAATAAACTTGACTAATAATGACATTTTGATATACACCTATACCAAAAAAATATATGATGTAAGACGTTTTTGAAATTCGCTCATTTTATTTAATTCCAATATTTCGACGGTATGAAATTAAATTTATTTGATTAAGAATTACAATGAAATAGATTTTTACATATAAATGTATATTCTCCTTTGTTGACAATATAAATTAACAACAGTTTAACGAAAATAATTCCATCAAATTCGAAGAGTGAGTATTTTTTTATGCACCATAGTTATAAAGGAAACGAAGACTTACAAAATCCATTAAAATACTTTAACTTACAGTCACAGAAGCTCTGACGCGCGCATAAAATATAATTCAATCATAACAAAAACTTAGTAATGTGATAAAATATAAACATAAGATTACTTTCATAGAATTAACAAAGTCATCTAGAAAAATACAATATCCTCGGAAAACGCCCCAACTAAACGAAATTCATTTTTAGATAAAATAGCTCTTAAAAATTGAGGACTTTTTGAAGAATAAGGAGCTGGTCTAACTGCAGAAACTCTCATAACAAATTCGCGCTCCGTTGTTTGGGGAAAAATAACATTTTCGACAGGATTCGATTCTAATGTTCCTTGTTCAGATAAAATCATATTTGTGGTTTTTTGTGAGTCTGAAAACATTGTTACTACTCTACTTCCTACGCTAGATTTACTTGTACCATCAATTTCAACTTCTTTTCCATTAACTAAATCTCTTACTAAATAACTAAGAACTTCGTCGGTAGATCTCGACGGATTAAGTTTGTAAAATATAGAATTGACTTGCGATATAGACAATTCTAATGCTGCTATCTCTTGCACAAGCGTTTCACAACGCCTTGAAGACGTTTTACCATCACGTGAAACTTTCTCTACAAACTTAATAATATGCTGTAAACCTTTCGTGGAATTAGGAAGCGCTAAGTGAACTTGTTCGCATTCAACGGACAACCTATAGATGGCGACATGCCCAAGAATCGGAAGCAGCATTTCAACAATTTGAGACAAAGTCCGCGAATCGAGAAAATGAAGAACTTTTTCTGCCTCACGTGTATCATCAAATAAACGTTTTTGGCGATTAGCCGAGACAGGTTTTGCCGATTCCCACATTTGAACCCACGTATTGTCTGAAATTAACATTCTGGAGCTAAGATGACCTTTTTTTTGTCCCCACTCGTCTACATCCTCTTCCTCGATCCAATCTCTTGGTGAATACCATCTAATAAAGTCTTCTAATATTGCTCCGGGATTAGCTGCTTTAAATGATTCCATATCCGATAACAAAGAGGCGCTCATCATTTTTGCGCGCAGTTCTGATCCTTGAGGATCTGAACCTAATTGAAGTAATACATCTGTATCTTCTTCTAACTGATCCTCTGTTTTTGGTACTGGGTCTTGCGTAATTGGAATATATAACGATTCCCCGGTTTTGATCAATTTTAAATTTTCAAACTTTCCAAGTCTACCAACTGGTTGATTCCACAAGGAGTGTTTATATTTTTTTTTAGCTTGCTCCTCATCAGCTGGTTTATCAGTCGAACAATCAAAAAATTCATCATCGTCTGTCGAGGATTCATCTTCTAATAGCGTTTCGTGCTTACTACCGCCAGTTTCTCTAGCCTCCCGTGCTTTTTTCCGTACGATACAACAATTCAACATTTGAAGCTTTTGATTAAGAAGGCACGTTCGCGGATCAGGAAATCCATTGGCTAATCTAAAAAGAAAATAAATTATTCAAAGAATTGTATACGATAATAAAAAAATCGTTTTTTTTAAATTTTATGCATATATAATTCAAATGTACGGATAGACATTATGAATATAATTAAAGAGTAAAGTATGCGTGCATGCCGCGTACATTTTAAGTCAAAATTGAGCTTCTTAGGAAGTAAATTACTTTTGTTTATAGTGAATAATTTCGGTACTTTTAACAGTGAGTTCTTTAGATTAATGCCGTAATTAAAAATATAATTCTAAAATATTCATTTTTAAGTACAATTTCAGCTCTAGAAAACAGGAATTCATTATTGAGATGCACTTAAAAGAAACAGTTAGTAAATAAATTATTTTTATAGTGATTTTTTTTGCTTTAGTAATTGAAATATTTTTACTCTCAATTGTATAAATTAGAATCATTATTTTAATATGAAATAACTCCATTTCCATAAAATAAAATAAAGAAAATCAAAACAAAATTACAAAAAAATAAATAATTAAATACCTTACGCACAAATCACGCAACTAAATAAACTACAATTTAAAGTTTTCAATTCTACAGAACTAAATTTATGAGTTTATATAAAAGTAGATATGTATGTGCACAGAGTGTCAGACGAATAGGTACCGCAACTTAACCGGGTGATATCTGGCACCAAAGTAAACAATCAAAGTTTATAATTATGCAATGTCCTAAATCTAAAGATTTTCGAAAAATAAATTTTAATTTTCGAGTAAATGGCAACACAGCATCGTCTCAGTATTCTTGTAAAAAAAAGCAAAGTTATTTAGAACGCGCTTTATTGATAAGTGACATTATTCATATGTGATTCCTATAGATTGTTTGATTTCTTTAAAAAAAATTCTATATACAGTGTGTTAAGATGACTTACGTCCACTCATCTTTTTAGTCATAACTTGGGAACCAAGTACCCGATCAAGTTGAAATTTATGAAAAATTTATGAAAAGTTATGAAAAATATTCTTGTGAATTTTCAGATACATAGGTTCATTATTTAATCTACTCTAATTTTTTTTACAAAATATCCGCTTTAAAAACCGTTAAAATGATTTACGTCCACACACAAAGAACACAATTTATTAAGAATAGTTAGTAACAAAAATCAACAACAAAAGATATAAAATTACGCTTTCATATTTTATTGATTTTCCTCTATTTTTGATCAACAAATTTACTCGTTTTGGCATGGAATTGGCCAAATTCGTTAACTGATTGAGAGTAACACGATCCCAAGCCTTTTGAATGGCTTTTTTTAATTCATTTGTGGTATTGTATTGACGGCAATTATCATAAACATCTCGCACAAGCTGGCCCCATAGATTTTCAATAGGGTTTATATCAGGTGAGCGGGCTGGCCATTCTAAAAGTGGAATATTTCGATCAGAAATCCACTTATTGGTACTCGCCGAAGCATGGACGGACGCGTTATCATGCATGAATGTCAAATTTTCTGCGCGGAAACGATCAAAATATGGCAGCAGATGATCGGCTAATATTTTTTGATAACCAATTGAATTTATCCTTCCATCCACGAACGCTAACGTTGTTTTGCCAAACGCCGAAAAACCTGCCCATATCATTACTGAACCACCACTGAAGTTGCGTTTCGAAAAGTACCGCGGTTCAGTCCGTAAATCGTGCCAGTAGTACGCCAAGCCATCTGGTCCATCTAAATTAAATTTTTTTTCATCAGACCACACAATCTGTAAAAGAGAACTTAGTCTTAATTGTTAAAACTTCAATAAATTTATACCGAATGCCATTCCTCTGTCCAAGTCTGATGCCGGTCCGCAAATTCGGCACGCAAGGTCTGATGTTTTTATTTAACATCGATGTTGACTTCTTTTTATATTGAAGGTTGGGGCACTCTTTAAGTGCTTTCCATACAGTTACATGTGACACATTTAAGGCTAATTCTTTCTGAATTCAGGAATCCTTTGTCAATTTGCTGCAGCTTTCGGATTGCTCGTTTATCTCGGCCAGAAAGAGAAGCTAACTTTCCCGGAGCTTTCTTTTTCCGTAATTGTCCCCTAATTTTACAAAATTGTTAATAAGGTCGTGAGAACGGCCTAATCGACGAGCAATCTCGAGATTGGACAAACCCTCTTCTTTATATGCACAAATTCGGCCTTTTTCTTCTACACAGCCCAACATTTCTACCCATTATCTAAATGACTTGTTTACGCAATATAAAAAAATACGTTTGAATTTTTAAAGTGCAATCAATTACCTTTTGATCGTGTGGACGTAAATTACTTTAACGGTTTCTAAAACGAATTTTTTTATTTAACACCAACAATATACAGTATAATGAAAGTATGTATATGACACTTTATAGAGATATTGTCATTTATGTTTAGCAACTGTTTCATAAATTTCAACTTGATCGGGTACTTGGTTCCCAAGTTATGACTAAAAAGATGAGTGGACGTAAGTCATCTTAACACACTGTATGACTTTAATGTCAACATTATAATCGTCTTGATTAAAAATTTTCAAAATTCTCAAAATATTAAGGTATTTACTGCACATTTTTAAATTGAAGTTTACAATACCGCAAATTAAAAATATGACACATAAAGCCACTTGACTTGGGGCATTATTTTGTTCACTTTAAGGTCATTAATAAGTTAATTAAGTTCCAGTACTTATTCGTCTGATATCTGGTATATAATGAAAATGCTAGTGTGACATAGGTATATGTAGTATGTAGATAAAAAAATAATATTTTTATTTAGAATTAAAGTGTTACTATTCATCTAAAACTTATTATATTTTTTCTTGAGAGAATATTAAGGTTTTACTAATTTTGTGAAATAGATATTCCAACTAAGAATAATTTTATCCAATTTTATATATTCCACAGTAGCTTATGCGTTATTGTTATTAGTTGTACGTACGCTAAGAAGTTATTTCATAGCAAACGTCTTGTTACTTGTTATTCCTCAATAGTGTACATTTAATGCTTAATTCAAAGTAACTTTTATATATACCTTTAAATTTTGTAGAAACTGTATACATTTACCTTTGACTGTGCATTTATTTTGTTGAGTGTATCGGATTTGCATAAATAAAAATAAGAATTAAATAACCGATATGCGATAATACTCGATTTATTCGAAAATTGATTTATGGCCATTTTGCATAAAATTGTTCAGTAATAAAAGTTTCGGATCGGTACGTATAAGTAAGTGATTTATTAGGTATATGTTAACATACCTAAATGAAGGTATATTTCTTTGGGGATGCCTAGTTTTTAAAAATTTTTTGCGGGCCACAGATAAAATATTGTTTTTAACATCAAAAAAGAAATTCTCACCAAATATCATCCCTTAATTTTAATTCTAAGTAGTCGCTAGTTGATTTTAAAATTGTCCCATTTACTTAATATGTAAATCTACAGTTTTTTTTCCAATTAAGTATTTATTTCTCTGCTGCATTTTATGCAATCATTTTGCTCCTTACGGCAAATTGTAGGAAAAATATCAATCTTTAAAAGTGTTAATAATGTGATCTATGTAACTTGAACCGTTTTACCAATAAAAAATCTTAAAGTTAATTTTTATCAATTTTTGCATTTTTTTATAAACTTATAGCAAAAACGTAAATGACAATTTTGGAGTAAAGTAAATTTACCTCAAAAAAATGCTTCTTTTCTTCTCTTTACGGTGTGTGTTCTTTCATTCTCTTCTTATTTCTAGCAATTCACTATAACACTGACACTTTTTAGATAATTCGGGATGAAAAAAGGCCGATTAGTACAGTTCAAAAATTATTTAATGCGACTTTTTGTTATAGAACAAATTTCTGCTGATTATTTTACTATCACAAATTTGGTATCAATGAAGTCTAATGGAATAAAAGAAAACAAAATATTAGAGCTATCTTCCTCATTCATTTTCACTTAAAAAACTAGTTATCGCCGCTATAAATTAAAGACTTTTGTCCCAAGACAATATGTGCGCTTAAAATATAAAATTTATAATAAGTCACATTGTTATTCTAATTAGACACTTCTCTTAATAGTTGGAGAAGGATTGACTAAATTAGATAACTGGTTTAAAATCTTGATGAAAAATGAAAATAAAAAAAGGTCAATTTAAATATCGCTTTCTAAATTAACAGATGCAACTAATATCTTGTTACAGATGACACATCGTATTAGATAATACAAGAAATTATAACAAGCAATACCAGTTTAGTCTTAATTTTTTTTTAATATTTAGGTAAATGTTAATGTAGAGTTACTTTATTTAATATTCGGTAGGTTAACAAGTAGTTAAAGATAAGCATTTTAATTTTAAAAAAGATAAAACCCATAACTAAAACATTATTCGTTCAATAATAACAGAGTAATATAGTTATTCAAATTTAACATTAGAAATGGGTTATGATCTAAAAAATCGACTAGACACGTATACCAAAATTAATGGTTTATGAAATATATACAAAGCTTTCATTTTGTATTTAGTTTTTTTTACATTTATTTATATGCGAGAGAAATTATTTATTTCGTATATTTAAATGCCGTTGATATCTCACTATACAAAAAGTAATTTTCTGAAAATATAAACCCATAGGTGCATGAACAAATAATTATGCGTACTTTCAACAAACAAACAGGTTGTACAAGGAAAGTAACAAAAGTCCAGTTAGAAAAAATAAAATTAAACTAATTAATTGTAAATATTTTTAGGAATAATAAACTTACAATATGTACACTTTCTAATCAAATTTTCACATCAAATGAAAAATTTTATTACATATAATACAATCGAAAATATAGTCTTTTTTAATTACATATTTTTCTAGGCCTTACGTCACCATTATTGCATTTTATAATCAACATAGTTTACAACACCCAAAAAATGCAAATAAATACAACATAAACTATTAACATTTAAGAACTATGCGATAAATGAATAAAACTGTTAAATCATTCAAACTGACCAAATTAATTTATGTAAGGGGTTAATATTGATTATAATTACCAATTATAACAAAAATGCATTATTTATATATTTTTATTTAGATTTTAATAAAATTCAAATATAAAACCTAGCATCTCTCTATAATAGTTACATAATTATATGAGAAAATGATGTTAAAATCGCTTTCTTATACATAGAATTAGATAAACCTATCTAAGTTAACAAAAGTAGCAGTTTCCGGAAACGATTAGGAATTATACAACTCATCTCAACAAATACATTGTATGAAATTATAATTGCGCATTAATTATACAATGGTTATTTAATTATGATATTATTCTCTAAATTTTTGAAGGTACTGTTATAATTTTCTATTTAGAAATCAGTTTTCCTAGTTGGCACGGGGCTATTTAAAAAACTCAAAACAAAGCATTTTCCCATCATTTGGTACAATCGTAGAATCTAAAGTGACGAACAGTATATTACACAAACGTGTTGGGTAAGATCCATATTAAAAAGTTATGAAACGTAGTGCGATTTAAGAAAAGAATTTTTAATCAAATAATGAATAGCTCTTTCAGATTCTTTCTTTTCGTAAATATTAATTAAACAGTTCTGTCATTAAAATACCATTAAAATTCTATTCAGTTATTTGCACAGCTTTTAAAGTAAACTATATATGTAAGAGTGCAGCACACAAAACAGACCCACCTATTTATTAGGTTTGTAAAAAATGAAAAAACGGTTCCATACAACAGTGGTTCTTAACCTTTTAATAGTCGAGGCCCCCTTAAAATATTGGCGGGGTTCCCTTCTCCTTTTAAGTAATGATAATCGAAAATATTTATTTTTATGTAGTGGTTTTTACTTGATTTTTCTGCCTACCGAAATACCTTTGGCGACCCCCAGAGGCTCGCAGCTCCCCGCCTACGAAACGCTCCAATAAACCATAAAAGTTACAAATTCAAAAAAATCTTAAAAAACAAAAACTCTTTCTTATGGGAATTCTAGAAGCCACATCAACATATAAAGATATGTTACGATCGGATTTAAATATTTTATGAATAAACTTTGTCTTGACATACGATTATAGTAAGATAGTAAAACATTAAAAAAAGAAATAATTTTTTGAGAGATGAGTTGTAAGGCTGCGATATATATGTAAATCTTTTCATACACTTATATTAGGAACTAGCTGACCCGGCGAACTTCGTACCGCTTAGTCGATTCTTTAATTTTTAATTTTTTTTTAATACTGCGCCGTATGTAAAATACAATGCGTTGCGCAGCCTTAAACAGGCGTTAGCACAAACGAATGGTTAATCATTCACTGAAATACTGGGCGTTATCCTTTATGGTATGGTATTAAAGTTCAAATTGACTTTTAAGTATTATTACGAATCTTTTGTATGGGAGTATAGAAAAGTGTTGTTTTTAGACTATTTTATGCAATTTTTAAAATTTTTAAATTTTTCTCTCCGTAAGAACCATCCTCGTACTTCAAGGAATATTCTAAAAACAGAATTAGCGAAATCCGTTTAGCTGCTCTCGAGATTTGCGCTTACAACACATTCAGCGATTCATTTTTATATTATAGATGCAATAACGGGCGAACTCACTCTATCACAACCATATATTTTAATATTTGGTGCTTTACAAACTTTTTAAAATTGTTTGTTCAATTAATATTTGTTTATATGGTACCACTACCACTATTCTACGTTTTCTTTACATCTCTAAAAAAAACTTCTCGCAACAGAATAGATTTAGAAAATTCTCAATTATTATAAATGAATGTGCCAATTCTCACTTTTACTGCCAATAAGTTGTAAATTTTTCCATTTCTATTTATATAACTAATGACAACGTTTGATTTTTTATTGAATTATTTTTTTAGTGTGTAATATAAATCGCGAAGTAAAACTGGATGTACAATTCGAGCAAAAAGTTACAGATTTCCCATCTCGAGGTATTAATTATATGGATCAGAAATGTTTCAAAGAATGTCTGAGTTGACTTTAAGAACCACTCAAGAACAGAATAAGTAGAGTGACCTCATTAGAAAGTGCACCAAAATTTATCGTAATAAATAACAAAATTTAAAAACATTAATATTAAATAACGTTTGAAATTATGCATTTTATTATTTCAATTTTAAAAATAATATTTTCGAGTGTTATAAAATAAAGGCAGAGATCATTTAAAAATAAAACACACAAGCTTCTTAAAGTTCATCAACATAAAATGTCAGGAAAAGTCTTTTCCCTGTCTAAATTTAAAAAAAAAACTTAGGTATTCTCTTATATAATTAATATTAAGATTATCGCCAGAGCAAACTTTATTTACGTCTTTACTTGAAGCTTCACTATTCAAATTAAGTGTTTTAAAAAAAGTCAACTATTTTAAATTGATTTTAAGGAGCTCGCTTGAAGAATGTACTATTCTTAATATAGTAAGTACATAATTGATAGTTTTTACAACAAATCCTTTTTTTAATCTAAAATCTCTCTTTGTAATACTCTACAAAGAAGAGAGATTCTAAACCTGTTTATTTTTTTTCAAAAAAATTATGTTTTATAGTAAAGGTGTATAGTATATAACAGAAATTGTTGAACTCGGCGAGTTTTACAATTATGTCTAAACGAAAACATTTTATTTTAAAATTAAATATTTAATATAAAGTAAATGAATTGAGACGGAAGGTATTACCTGTAAATGTATTACAGACATGATGAGCACCAATGTCAGTGAATGTTACAGCAGGTGTGGTAAATGAAGAAGTTAGTAAGTCAGTCTAGTGTAAGAAGTGGAAGGTTGCTAGTGTTTCTCTTGGACGTGCACGTAACCATCTCATAATGCAACTTAAGTAATATTATTTGAAATTAATTCTCGTGCTTCACGAGAAATCCATTGTTTTAAAATATTTCAAAAATAAGGATTAATTAAATTTGATTATTGTGATGTGATTGTGAACCATACTTTAATCAATTTGGATTCTGTTAGGGTGAGTTCATTTATTAGAAATATTTATTTAACCATCTATTCAAGAAAAATATTATAATTAAATAATAATTACATAAAAAATAAGTCGAATAATTCTTGATAAATTATACAACTCAGAAAAACAAATAAAAATGTGGAATAGTTTTAAAACTTTTATAAATTGTTTATTTTGAATATTAAAATTAATAGGTCATCGTAATGAAAATAATAAATTTACAATAGTATGCAATTACAATTGGAATTACTATTACTTACCTTTAAATCGTACTTTCGAATTGTTTTGATTTAAGTAAAAAATTACAAAACCTTGTTACTGTCACAATGTAATTTATTATTAATAAGTGTTAGTAAACTTCTTATATTTTTATGCTAACATATGCAATTCCTACATGTATTTCACTTTAACATCAATTTTAATATCACAAGTGTAACAATTAAACATAAAGATTATTAACTCCTATAAGTTTCAATTTGGAGAAGAGTATTACAAATTCGCGTTTCGTAAAAAATATATTACGTTAAATAAAATCAATTTTAAATAAAATAGTGTACATTTTTACATTGAAAAATAATGGCGTCTAGTACGTTTCACTTTCATAAATATTTTGGGACCTAAACGTAAATAGATCAATATTTCAAATTTGGATAAAGCGTTTAAATTCCGTTGATAAAAGTACTGTTTATTTTTGTAAATTTGATTTAACCTTTTGACCTAAAAACCTTACGATATGCATGAATAAAATATCAAATATTAAATAATAGTTACCAAATTAAGAATCGTAAGTCATAGTCACGTACAGGGAAGTTAATATACAAATATAGTAGTACGATTCCAAAAATGGGGTTAGCAGAAGTAAGAATGCACTTGAAATTAAGACTTCATTATTTTGGCGTGTATCCAAACCTGAAATAATTAACATGCTATAAGTGTGCATGGAAATCCGTTCGTTGACTCTAACGGACCAACTTGCTTACTGAAGAAGATACGGGCCGCAGACAAACCACATGGTGTAATTAGACTTCAACATCAATCGATTACAATTTGCATTTTATATGTATTCTGACCTACTAAAGTTCTATAATCGAACGTTAAAAAATCTTGTTTACAAATCCCTCTTGTTTACATTGTTTAAATGTACCTAAGACCGCTTAGAAGTTCGACACTCGTAGTTCAATTCGGTACATACAGAATAAAGAAAGATTAACTTACATAGTAAATTAAAACTGAAGTTTACTAAATCAACAAAAAAAAGTAGTCTAAAACTGTGAGGCATTTAACATATTTTATATAACTAACTTGAAATACTGGATAATATATTAAAAGATTGCAAGATGTGTTATATAGAAAAGGTTACAGTTAGAATTTTAAACGTTATTCACACAATGATATAGCTGATAACCGTTACTTCACATTTGTAAAAAAAGAATACAATTAAAGGGGGTTACAATAAAAAGGGTGCAATTATATTGTTAAAAAATGTTTGAATTTAAAGTTGCCATTTTTAAAGAGTTCAGTAAATATTAAGATACTATAAATATTATTACGTGTTTTAGTTAAGTGGAAAGCGGTAGAATTTCAATGGAAAAATATAATTTTTTTTGTGAAAAAATATGACTTTTGTACCTCTTCTATTACATTTTTTTTTTCTAAAATATGAAGGCAACAATATAAGCATTCTTCTTCTTCTTCTTCTTACGTCTTTTTATGTCCGGTGTCGGGATTAGGCAATTTTCCCGCTTGCATCTTTGTTCTGAATGCCATAGTATTTCAAAGATACAAGGGACCTACAGTTTTCATGGGTTCCGAACCACGTTATTTCTAAGAAAAACATTCTGCATAGTTTTTGATGAAATTTAAATTCGGTTATGCCAAAGTGCTATTATCACATACAATTATCATTGTAAACCTGTTGTCAAAATATTATTTGCGAATATAGATTTTATGTCTCAAATTGAACGGTTTAACCACAATGAACTGAATTTGAAACTAATAAATGAACATTTTTAAGCAATGCAGAATTAAACAAGTGTTTATCAATAAATATTATAATAATATGCAAAGTGTGATCATTAAATGCTTTTAGATGGCAGCCAATTTTGTCACTTGATTTGATTTTTCAATACCAACTTAAAATTATCTATAGCCCCACTGTTTCTACATTTTTTATAGTTATTTTATGTTTCCTATGTTAATAACAAGTATAGTTCTGGTGCCTTGTAGCTAATTTTTGAGTTTTGATAGTCGATATGTCAGAAATTCTTATTATTTCTTGGGTAACCAAATTTACGATATGCATTTTGAAGAAATTTATTTTGATAATTTGTCATTCGCAATTAAACCGACTATGACAGAATTGGGGATAGTTGGAGGCAGAAGTGATTACTCCCTGATAATATGTATAAACATTATTAGTAAATGCATCATTTTAATGCCCATAGATATATAAATTAAAAACAGGATCACCCGATAGTTAAGATCATACAATGTGTAGTTTTGTACTTTCTACTTATAATATTTTTAATTTTTGTTAGTATATTCGAATTATTATTGATGACCAATATTTAGTGATAGATTTATATCCATATCACGTAAAAAAGTAATAAGTTACCAACGAGTAAATAATTTATTTTTGTATGTCTATCACGAGTCGTGACTCACAGCCAAAACGGCACACATTTAGGGATATGATGTTGTTATAAGTAGTGTTGGCAATTAATTAATCATCGTGAAATTACGTGAGTGAGTTGAACTATACAAATTATAATTGTTATTATTATTATTATTATTTTTTGATAAAGCTATGTTAATTCAAAATGATATAATTTTTTTTTGAATAATCGTAATTCTGTCGCATTCCTTAAAATTAAATTTTGAAAGCGTAATTTTTAAATAGACCTACATAAACGTAGCAAAATTTGTTGTCAATTTATTCTGTTTGAACCGTCTATAAGATACGCAATTCTGTACTTTACGCCGAAATGTCATAGACAACTCGCTCCTTACCATAGTCATCCTTTATCAAACCATTAGAAAAGTATATCTAAGAACATCTTATTTACACAATATGTTAATTGAATTTTAAAATGTCAAGTTAAAAATGTATTCGGTTTGTTTTTCTGATCGGTAAACGCGCTTTTGAAAAATTTTAGTTTGTGTTTGCAAATAGTCTGTAATAAAACTGTTCTTATTGTTAGACAAAACTTAATAATCAGCTTTAACAATTAAAAATGGTAACCAATTAAAAAAATGATATGCACGAGTTCCAGCAATAAATTGTTAAAAAAAAATAGTACAAATAACAAAATTTGTAGGAATAATTAGTATAACGAATAAAAATTAGACCATTTAATTATTAGTGCGTGAAGGTGACGAAGTGCAATATGATCGAAATTATTAAAAATTGAAATTTCAAAAAATCTAAAGCCTTAACAATAACTTATTTTATAGATTCATGTTCAACGAGTTAAAATATACAACATTCACCGTACGATCAATTTTTTGTTGAGCAGTGTAATTTATGCTAAACGAATATTTCGAAATGATTATATAATTGCCTTAAAAAATTGATAACAAACGTTTAAACACTGATTAGCTTAATTGCGTTTCATGGGGATGCTAAAATAACCACGTATGTATAATAATTTTAAACAAGAATGGCGCTCATCAGCAAGTTGGGGCTGCTTATTGTCAGTGATAATAAAGATAAAGCAAATTTTAGATAAAACATGCCGTTAAACACTTTAATGTAATTTTTCTTAATTACATCAGTTTTATTACTGTACATTTTCTCATTTACGCGAATAAAAATTGCAGAAAGAATTATGATGACATTAGTTTTACAAAATATTTCGCTAATGGGTTCATTCCATAGAATATTAACATTAAATATAAACAAAGTACTTCTAATTGTAATTCATTAAAAAAAAACTAGTAAAACCTGTATACATTTATTTAAATATCGTGTCATATAAAGCGCTAGTGTACTACCTACATACATTACATTTTAAAGACTTTTAATAAGTGGTTGTACTGCAAGATATGTACCGAGTAGTTTTTATCTTTTCATTTTAAAATAGAGTTTCGATGGTATTTTTAATATGTTTTAAATTGTCGTATTCATCCTATTTGAATGTGTTACACGTATCTTCATTGTTGGCAGCAACACGTCAAATATATTTGATATGGAAATCGACAAATCTGCAGACGACTGGAATATAAAATGAATCTGAACATTTGTTTAATGTAAATTCCTGATAAAACGTTATTTTAAAAAAGAAAACTTGTAGTCCGCATCCGCTTAATATTAAACTAGTTAAGAAAATTTAAGTATTGTTGAAAAAGCAAGTGGATTAAATTTGAAAATATATATTTTTTCGTTAAATTTGAAATCCATCGCTTAAAATAATAGATACTAGACACAATAATAAGAAACATTAACTGTTTTTATTATTTTTAATAACGGTATATTGTTTATTCAACGAGTCTATCTTGTTACGAACATAATTAAATTAATTGATAGAATAAAAATTATGTGGGGCATAAAATAAAAAAATGCTATGAACTAATTTTTTAGTTTGTTACTGTCTAGTTTAAAATTCCTTTTTAAAAGTAAACTGTTTATACATTTAAAAATCTTATTCAAACGTAAATTTAATTAAAATCTTTCAAAACGAGCAAAGTAACTTCGCTAATTATTTCTGCACGAACTGTTGGTAACGATTCGCTAGTTCTTCCAATTGACGAAGAGATTGTATTATTAACTAGTGAATTTTCAGCAACGTAATAGTATTGTATTCATCTAGAATTAACCATTTTAAATAAGTCGTATTTGTATTAATTTCATGCATTTTAAAAATATTGGAGAGGAAAAATATTAATACCTTTTCAAAACATAAATATCAAAAATCAAATCTTCAGTTTAAAAACAATTGGATTGAAAAAATTCCCCTTTAATATCAATAAAAATGCTCTGGCCTATTGTAAAAAAATCATATTCGTCTATAGAATCGATTATTTAATTATGTTATTTTAATATCCTGATCCATACAAACTCCCTTGTGGATTATGTTTTGTAAATTGAAAAACAAGCACGTATAAAATACATTACAATTTGTAAAATAAAGGAATTTCATAGGTTACAAGAATGGATATGCAATTTTGAATTTCAGGATATTATTTTCTGCATTCGTACAGATGTATCACAATGGCTTTCGTGATACATGCAATTTCAACAATATTCTAGGTCACGATGTGTTTGAACACTTTACAAAACATCCCGAGTACATTTTGATTACATTCGCGATGATTTTATTGCTCCTTAACAAATCTTGATTGAAGCCGCCGTTACAAATCATAAAATTCAATAAATAGGCAATTAAAAGCAATTCGAAAGTCCATCATTTACCTAAAATATATTTCTCTTTAAATATCAATGGAACAGACCTAGCGGTTTTTTGTTACCTGCGTATCTTAAGAAATGTAGAAATGCCGCAATACTAAACGGTATTAATTCTTTGTATTTTAAACCGGTTTTATGATCAATTAATTTTATTTACCCATATAGGACGTGAAACTTTAAAAAACTGCTATAATTACTTTGCAAGATGATGAGTTAGCTGCATGCGAACCGCATGTTTATACCTACACAAAAATGCATTTAAGATAAGCTAACTTATTTTTTCGATTTCTGTCCTAAATATTCAATACCTGATTACTTTCGTATTTATTAATATAGGTGTACCCTTCACTCATCATTAAAACTAGATTGCTCTAGTTTCTTGCACAATTTAAAATATCAAAATTTAAGAGGCTTTTTAAGTAATTGATTTAGTATTGAGAAATTATTAATCTTCACTGATGAAATAGTATCCATTGATTTTGTAAAAATGTTTTTGTAACAGATATTAATTTCATGAAATTAATTATGAATTAAAAACAAATTATATAATATTCTATGCAGATATTGCATTAAATTGCTATCAGAGGAGGCGTTAAACGGACAAGGACGAGTAAAATTTACATATCTCTTTTCATGGATTGTATTGGTTTCGTTTCTTTACGATTCGATCAATTTTGATTTCTAACTAAAACTCAGCAGTACTTACTAACTTTTTTTCTATTATCTTATATCGAAATCTATTCTAAAAAGATGGCTTTTGTGGGCACGTCAAATATTTAGTATTTTAATTGTAGTTTTCACAATATGCGCAATATTAAGTTGTATTTGTGCAAACTTTTTTCTTTTGGCAAATTAGATTTTTAACTTCATCAAGCCAACGCCAAAGATATGTCCTAACGGTTTTTTTTAGAATAAATGGTTCATTTAAAAACAAGAAAAAAAAATTGGAAACTATTTTGTTCTCAGCTTCGGATATAATTCTTAATTTTTCTATCAATAAGATCCTTATGGCATTTACAACTTACACTGTTGACTAAATTATGATTGTTAGAAATATACAACGAAAATAAAATCAATTGAGTTTTATGTTTTTATTACTTCGCAGATTTTGCTATAAATAGAAGAAAGTCCATTTTTGAGAGTCGCGCCGCAGTTATTCTTTGTAACCCTATAAAATCTAAAAGTCTCAGGTTAGGTAACCTACATTATTTATGGAAATATTTTGGTGAAATGTGTAAAAACTTATGTAAAAAATACAATTAATTTAAAGTAGAAAAAAAAGATCGATTACAACAAAATTATAAATAAAGTGCGTACAATTTTTCAATTTAATTACTAGTTTTCAAAAATAGAGTACTTCATGTTTGTAAGTATTTAATCAGATGATGGGTAGTGTATATTTTTTAGTTAAAAATATTTGTGGTTAGTCGGCCGATTAAAAATATACCTATTCTGAATTTGAATATTTTTGCTGGTATTCAAAGAGCTAATAATATTAATTAACATTTGAGAAATTTCAATTATTTTAATTCTAGTTTTTTAATTCTTGATTAAACAGTAAAACCTCTAATCAACGGACAGTTGCGGGACCAACTATATTGTCCATTGTAGAGCGGTGTTCGTTGAACAGGGGGTCTTAAAACATTGTTCTCCTATAATTTTCTTAACAGGGACCTTTGAAAATTGTCCGTTGAAACGAAGTGTCCGTGGCAGAAAGGTGTCCGTTAAGAGAGGTTTTACTGTAGTAATTTCAAATTTAAAATGCACTAATTTAATAACAAAAAATTTAATAAAACTAATATGTTAGTAACAAAACAAAAATTGTTAGTAAATAACTAAAATCTACGAAAGCGGAACTACTAACAATTAGAATAAAATTGCACTTAATTAATTTGCAATAAATTCATCAATTTTTTAATTTAAAATACCACAAAAGAAATTCCTTTTTCTGGAAAGAAAGTACTTCGTAGAATAAAAAGTAAGACTGTAATAGAGCCATCAAGCTTAAGCAGTTACAACAAACAGTGAAATAATTTCTTAATCTTTTTACTTATCATTAAACTTATAATTCTGGATAATTTCACCGTTTTTGTTATTATTCATAAAGCTTAACATTAACTGCATTCATAATACCAGGATAATTATTGTTTACATGAATTATAATGATTCCATACAGTAACAATGGAGACTTTAAAATAACTTAATAGGAATTTTGCTATCTCCTTTGTATGCATGGAAGATTATTATGCTTTTATCGCATAAATGCAGTTATGCATTTTAACCTTAAAGGATGTACTAGTTTCATGTGACAGGCTTTCCCGAATATTTTACGTTTCTTTCTTATGAAAATGCTATCGTATTCAGTCGAGTGTGTTTCATTAAGTAAAAAAGTAAGACCTGTTCTTATGAAGAGGACCAGTTTATAATTACATAGCACACTTAGTTCCCAAAATGAACTTCACCTTACACTTAACTTGTTATTATGTAAACAAACTGTCTAATTAGTTGAACCGTAAAAGTTTCAAGAATATTGTCCATATATGCTTGCAAATTTATTAATATTCTGTTTACTCATAGTCATTGTTTATTTTTAAGAAATTACCTGAGAAAACTGTAACGGTCGCAATTAACCATTAATATATGTATTCTTGTTTTAATTTTAATAAATAATAAATAATTTTCGTAGCAACTAGGAAATCATAAATAGTGTGAAAATGTACGTTATGGTTTCCTTATAATATAACAGCTACACAAATAGACATAAAGTCGTAAAAGCTACAAAAAGCAATTATAAAGCACTACCCTCAATTTATTATTTACATAGAATGCACTGGATTAGTTGTTGATTTTAGAAAATCAGACACGAGACCTCAATATTAATAATTTTGACTTTTAACTATCCAAGAAATAGGTGGGATTATAATTAGGTTTTTTTTGAATTGTAATACCTTTCTGTTCTAATAGAATTTTTACGGCGGTAAGTATTGTCTAACGTAAGTGTAGAAAGTCCTAATTGAGACACTTTTTAAAAAAAATGAAGCTATGTTCCATTTGGTTTGACATTTTATCTAACATATCTACATTCATCGTATATAATAATTTTCAAAGATGAAACCGTTAAATGTATGAATAGTAGTGCACTCTTTAATTATATCATGATTAAGCGATACTCTTCTCACGCGAATGTGAAAACATTTCTCAACATTCATACAATCTATTTTGTGACATAACTGGTAAATATGATTTTACCTGCTCGTTTCTTGCAAATATATCACTCAATGTGAACGATTTATACTTATTTTAAGTAACTCATCAAATTTATTAATTTGGAATGTACTCCGCATTTTTACACGCATCTTATATAAAATAATATTATGTAAAAATGAAACATTTTAAATATATTGCACCATTTGCACCCGTTCGAATAAAATGTCATACTACGTTTACCAATTAATCTACAAACTGACAAATTTATTTCTTTTAATAAATTTAAAATGTAGGTCACTTAAATATTAAAAATTACAAAAAGTGTTTAAAGCTATTTCTTTAAGAAATATTATTAATGAAACATATAACGATTTGCAATTGAACTTGGTGTAACGATAAGTCAATTATCATAAAGATGACACTATAATTAGCAATAATATTACTAAGGTCGATGGCGTTCCTAGTGTGGGGCAAGTTGGGTACGTGCTCTGGGCGCCATTGAAAGAAAGGCGCATAATTAACAAATTATTAAACTTAATAAAAATCAAAATAACCCAACAATATAATTCATATTCAATCGAAGACACAGATTTCGAAAATGTTATAAATTTTTTTACGTCGCAGAAGGCAACGAAGAAGCAATTTTAAATTTAAGGCTATTAAAAGTGCACTGATGCGGACTTTTTTTTGTTCAAAAATCGAAAATAAAATTGTTTTGTTAGATTTATGACTGTGTTCTTTATGTATTTGTTTATTTTATATCTAGATCATTTACAAAGGGTCGCAATTTCGATACTCGTCCTAGGCGCCATTTCAGATTGGTGCGCCACTGGTCTGATTTTCACGGTACCTTGCAGTATTTATAAAATTAGTTAAATTTTCATTTATAGATTAAATATAAATGTAAATCTAATACTTATTTCCACAAAAATTAAACATGCTATATACACTTAGTACAATAATATCAATACCGATAGTATTGTAAGCAATTTTATCAATAAATCTACCAAATATAAAAAAAACTAAAAAATAAATTTCAGTATTTAAATTACTTGTGGATTGAAACAACATCGTATTTCACATTTACCCAAGTGACAGTACAATTGTCTATTTTTTAATATAATATTTTTTTCAAAACAGAAGAATGATTATACAATGAAGACGGTTTTTAAGCAAAAAAATATTGACCGTGGGAGATAATTAATTAAAGTATGTTAATATAGCGTACCAACTTATTTAGTTTTATACCTTCTACGGTGATCACGTACATTTAATACATGAAAGTAAAAAAGAAGAGTTTTCAATTATTTAAGCAAGTTTTTAATACATTATTATATTTCAAGTTATGTATTTTGACGTTGGTATTAGTACAATTCTAATCAATCTGCCCTTAACTCCGCTCTGAAGATAAAAGTACAGATTAAAACTGTTTAACACAAATGTCTTTTATCGTCATATGTATGACGGAAATCGTACGTAACAACGCGTGAGAAATTTTAGTTTACGATTGTTGAAAAAGTTGTCCAAAGAGTTAATGTCGGTTTTTTATACTAGGAATAAAGAAAGTATTACCATACGTATCTTTCATTAATTATTTAGTCTGTTTAATGTCATAATAAACTTGAAATAAAACTATTAGAAAAGAAATTCTTAATTTATTTATTTGATGCGAACAGAGGTATGTGGGTACGCGAAGAAATAAATGGGTATGACCCTGTCACATTTGTATGCGAAGAAGCTAACTAAATAATGACATTACCATAGTTTATGCATGGATAATATAAAAGACTGGCCGCATCCGTTTTTTCAAAATTATCTCTAAGAACAAAGATGTTTAAATGGATAATAATAGTTTGTTTATTAAAATAATACTCTGTTGGCAATTTTTTGAAGAAGCTAATGCTATTTTAATGGCTCGTCGCGAAAGGAATTTTACTTACTGTTAATAGATACATCGTTTTGATTTCCATTTATAATGAAATATTATCATTTCTTGTACAGATTTTTTCAAAGGTACCGTAGTAATGCGGATGATGGCCCAATTGCTAACAAGTTGTTTTAAGGTGAACGTATCGCTCTAGTGAGTTGCGATTATTGTAACGTGAAGCTGGTTAACTGGTTAATAAACTTTAACTTCAATAACTTTATATTGCCCGTTTGAAACTTCATATAAAAATTATAAAATTGACATATTTTTGTTTAAACTAAAACGTTGTGAAATCCCTGCACTAATTAAATTATGCCATGTGTAAATTATGGAGAAAGTGTGGATGTAAAATTTTAGTTAGTCAAATTTGAACCTACTGCCTGTAATTAAAGTGTAGTTATGCCAATTTAGTTAAGTATGCGTCTCGTTAACAAAGTTTATGATTTATGAAGACTACAAACTTAAATACTGTACTCATCTTGACACTGTGGAAATATAAATAACAATTTGAAGTTAACTACTTTTTAGGTAGGTCTTTCTTACAAAATGAACAATTACCTTATTTTAAATACTATTCATGTATTATCGTATAAAACTCGATTACCGAAGTATTTCGAAAGGCGCCCCGAATTCAACAATGATGATTTAAAAAAAAACTGAGTTTTATATCGGTTCTATCTTGAAAATTAAAAAAAAAACTACATTGATATTTTTAGATGCATTTTAATTATTATAAAAGGCAGTGACAGTATATTTAGATATTCTTCTTAGAATTGAATATAAGGATTATTAAGACATGAATTTTTATACAATTCGTTTTTGATGATAAAGAAATAATTTATCGTATTACCGCCACGTAACTTACAAAAATTATGTATTGTATCCCTTCGAAAAAACTGCATGTGCTTCTCTCAATCTAAAATGTGATCCTGTTCGCTAGAATATGTCAATTACGATCGACAAATACGTCTTACAGGTTCGGCTCAAGAGTACAGCAGCTGTCATTACATCAAAAATAATGTCATACTACATTATTTTTTTTATTTAGAAATTATAAATAAACAAAAAATATGTTAATTAGCAAAATAAGCACACTCAAAGCTCCTTATTCACGGTTTCAGTATTCGCGGATCCAAAACTAACAATGCGTTAAATTTTCGTCCTTCAGAAGTTTCTTGTAGTGAGGTCCTATGAATAGTCCCTCTCTTTATTTCGAATCCGAAAAATTAGGAAAACATAAATACAGATAATTGTTAACATCTTCATCTTTCGGCTACGCTGTAACAAATTGTTTTATAAAACCAAGTTTTATGTGAAGTGGTATAAGTAATACTTATCAAATTTGGATTAATGACATCCTTTTTTCCAACTTCAAATTGTACAAAGAGTACCTAATAGATTACTGCTTTAAATGTGATGGGAATATTGCACTAGTTTAACCGAATGTTTTTTTAATACAAAGCATGTATATGATAGAAACACCGGTTTTGGACACTATACTATTTCAGGATAGTTTGTACTTTCTTTCGATATATTTATATTCAAAAAAAATATATTACATTAGTAAGTGTGCGAAAAGTATCATTGAGTATCATAGAGGCTTCTGTGATGAGAGTCCATACCAATTTAATAACCTTCTTTATGAAAAATTAAAAACCGAAAAAATCAATAAAATAATAAATTTTCTTGGTTACAAAGCAATTTTTAAAGTTATATTGTGTGTACTTTCTTAGTAGTATTAAAGATAATACAGTCAAACTATTTTATGATTAATTCTTTTTTTAATGGCTTATATTTTAATTACTCGTGGTCAAAATTGGTATTTACCCTGTCCACAAATTGCTTAAAGTGTTCAAAAACGGTAAAAGGAAATAATTTTAAGAAATTACATTATTGTTTAAAGAATTTAATTACAAAACATTTTGTTATTGTCATTATCTGACTCCTTATAGCTGCTTTGTAAGGGCATGTAACAATCATTTTGATAATTTTACGCAATTTTGTTATATTTAAAAATTAATTAAAGTGTCTAAAAACTTTAAAGTGTTCAAAACCGGTGACTTCTACCCTATATGCATACAAAAAGTGTAAAGTGTTATGTAAAAACGATGTTCATATACGAAAGTAGCAAGCTAAAATCCATGTATCAGCTAAAATTATGTAAAAAAAACTTTTTCATCGCAGACCTTGCGTAATTAAAGTTAAAAAATTGCCTTTTTATGTTTTGTTTTTAAATTTTGTAACCTGAGAGTGCATCCCTGTAATTCCATAAAAATGACTATTCCGTATTCATGGTTTCTGTATTCGCAGAATATTTACAGAACATTTCCCCGGGATAAAGAACTTGGACTATATCACTATAAAATAGTCTGCAAAATTTCAACTAAGTATCTTATAAAACAACAAGGTTATTAATAAAATCCGTTTTTAAAAAATAAAATTTGACTTCCTATATTTTAAAAGAGGCGCCTAAATGAAAGATTGCATAAGAAAACTCCAGCAGTTAGGAAAAAAAAAACTATAAGTAGTGCACGATTTTACGTAATTTTCTACACCCTGTACAAGACTTATTCAGTGAGAGAAGCACTTAACCAAACTTTTTGTTTAATATTTCAGTTGAAATCTGATTTTAAGAAATTATTAAGTTACTTATTCTACTTGAAATATATTCAAACAGAATAAAACGACATTTTTACTTTTATATTTTAATTATAATATCTGTCAGTGTAGGTACTTTTAGTTTTAAAATAATGGTAAATAAATATTAAAATAAGTGCTTTCAAGAATTATAATTGCTTAACAGATGGCATCACCTTTTGAATGAATAGATATTGTTTATGAAGAGTAATTTGCAAACAAAATCCTCGTAATTTAACAATTAATAAATTAAAATGATATTGTACATATCTATTTCCTTAATTTAGTAACACATAGGACCCAAGCACTTTGAATCATTTCACAGAATAATTAAATTTTTCAAAAAAAATCAAGAACAAAAACTATTCTTCTCTTTGGTATTGCATGATAAAATCTTTAATAACCGATCTCGTGCCTCGGTTGTTCTATTCTGTTTGCATTTTTATGTCACTTTCAATCATACCTCAATAAAAACATATAATTTTATTAAAAATGAGGCCAAGTGCTAAGATGGCTATCACAGACCCAGATTTACATCATCCATTACATTATCTTCAGCTTTCTTCATTTCACCAGTACCTTTTAACAAGTGTTTTAATTATTTTGAAAACAACAATTACGGATTTTGTATGGGAACCTACGCATATTCTTGTAACAGTGTATGTTATCTGTAACAATATGATATTCCCAAAGAATTGCAACACTTCTTGGTTAACTTTTGTCGCAGCTACTTGAACTAGATTACTCTGGCAATGCAAAAAAACCGTTTAAAAAATTAGTAAGCAAAAAATTACTTTCCCAAGCTATTTCAAATACCATGAAATTTTTTATTTAAAATAAAAGACAAACTTTTGACATGCTTTGTTGTTACTCTTCAAAAGAATTAAATGCTTTACATTATTTTTGCATTAAACACTTTTGCATTGATTAATTCAAACAATGTGATTAAATCTCACGTGTATGATTTTATACCTTGACCTTTAATTATTCAATAAGTAATTTAATAAAAAATACATAGATATCAATAATAATATATATTATATTATGATGCATGTTAAGTGTAGTCATTACTTAAGCTATTAGATAGAAGACAAAAAAAGCACAATACTTGTTGACTAAAAAATGCGGAAATACATTATGAGATGGTTCCTGTTAAACCTGCTTAATGTTTCAAAAGCTATACCAATATTCAATTCTTTTTATTTTTAATATGTGAACTTTCACACTGTTATTATTATGTTATACTAGTAGTATTTTTATTAGTGCTATAAATTGTCATTTCAAATAAAATAAACATATTCATTTCATCGTAAAATTACTTAACCTTATTTTATATAATGAAGAACTACAACAATATTCATGATTTCTTGTGTCATGTTTTAACGGTAGCATAATACCTACTATTCAAGGTTCGTGTCACGGTTGCATGTTGTCGATTTTTCAGTATTAACATCAATTGATTTTACCTTCAAGTTAATTTTAATTTACACAAAAAAAATTGAATGCATGGTTTTCTAAGGAATTTTTGATTAACCTTAAAAATTGTAATTAAAAACGTACAATCTGCCTTTCATCTTCTAGCAAGAAAAACTATAATTATAAATTGTAATTTCTAGATATTAAATTCAACAAAAAGTGAATAGTTTAAAAGTAAGTACAAATTGAAAATTTACCGACTCATAAATTTCAGCTAAATGAGTCATTTAGATTTTGTAAAAATAAAATTACATCAATATCCGTTGTATCAGTCGTAGTAGTGTTTCTTAATTATTAGAGTGTTACAAAATTGAATGTATCACTATCTCTAGAAAGTAAAATATACTAATGTGCATAGCACCACTACTGAATTTTAAATAGGCAATTTTTAAATCTCTCAAGGTTTTCGGATTCACCTTTAAATAAATTAGGTTGAAATAAACATAGATTTTGGTCTATATAAATTTATTTATTGTTCCGGCTCGTGAATGGATTTGTGGGTCGTCCTGTCTTTATTTTAGCACCGTAGTAAATTAAAATTGATATTTTGTTTTGTTCAAATTTAGGCACACGTAATTTAATCAAAATCTAATCTATGTCGATCTAAAATAACAAAGAATTATTTGATAGTAACCTGAGATAAGTATTGTTGTTTACGAAATTCAACAAACAAACAATGAGAGCAGGGATGTCTAACGCGCGATTTAACATACCTATAATCATATGGATTCTTAAAACATTGAGAGTTTTAACTATACATATAAGTATTTTTAATTTTTTTATTATTCTCACGGCGTTGTAATATATATATATTTATTAAAAAAAGTCCCAAGGTATTTAATTTATCTAGTGTCATAATTTGATTCCTTCAAACGTGGTCCGATCTTACCAATAAGAGGGCCTTGCCTCTATCAGACACACGTTTAATGCCAAGGGGGTTATTGGCGACTCCTGTAAAATAATTACATTGCTCATAATTTAACACTAACAAATTTGTATTAAATAACATTTTATGGAAAAATTTTCTAAAAGGAAAAAACTTAAAATTTGAATTGTCAGAAGTTCATTCTCGTGTGGATACTATTCTTTTAAAGTTCACATCTTATGACTACGGATTTCTTATGTTTAAGTCAAGATAACTGATTTTTGCAATATAAAGTGTGAGTAGTGTCTCTGTCACGTTTTTGTTGTAATGCCCATCGCAATTTTTTTCCAAATAAACACTTTTCTACTACATTTCTGATTTTTAATTTGTCATTTTCCAATAATTTGATTCATCCAATTTGGGCACAGATAGAATTTAGAAATTTAACACTTGTAAAAAAAAAGACCTTTGAACTTAAAAAATACTTTCAAAAACCTCCTTTTGATATAGTGTCTGTTACATAATTTACAAATTTAAAAAATTGTCCCTGTTTAACAATTTGATATTTATAAGCAATTTTAACCCTTTCCGGCAGAAGTTTTAATTAAACTTTTTCGTGGCTTATAAAAGTTAAATATAACTTGATCAAAAGTCATTCGATCGCAATTGCAATGGAGATCAAAACCATCTATAGAATTAATAATTATCAATAATACATCATTTATGTTCAGTTTGAAACATTTCGAATTATAATCTGCAGACTTTAAAGTTGTCAAAAATATTAATTCATATTAATTCCGTGGCAACCCTGTACTAAAGAATTTTTGAACACACTTGACATGCTTTTGATGAGGGGCAATTGTGTCCAGTGCATTTATACTTTCATACCCCCTCCTACATGTTAAATTTTTTGCCTTATGAAAATAATATAATTGAAGTATTTTTGATGGTGGTACTGACTACTCTACAAGTTATTGGTTATACAAGAAATTTTAAAAATTTTCTTTCATTTCTTTTTTCCAATTCTCAAAATCTATAATCCTAAAAAGTAACAATGACTTTTGCTTGGAATGTCGCAAGTATAAGTTTTAAAAAAACATATCATTGCATAAGACTTTGAAATTATTGAAAAAAATATTATAAACCATAATAAAAATCTGATGTTAATGTGCTAGGTAGGTATATCAATAAAAATGTATCACAATGTGCACATCAAATAAATTATTGCCTATTCTCAAAGCAACTTTTTGGATTTACAAAACAATGCTATTAGTTTTTAATATAACATTAACATTAATCATCTAAAATTCTATTCAGAAAAAGAAATCTATTGACACATCCTAATTTCAGATAATTCTTTAAAATACTTTTTAAAATTTTGTTGTTTGTTATTTCTGAAGGCTTTACAATTTGAGCAAATGTGACACATTTTTAGATTCAATCAGAAGAAGGAAGTAACGTCAAATCGAACCTTCGGCTTCTGCCGAAAAAAACCAACTTCAGCGGCAAATTCGGCTTCGGCTAAAAATCAAACAAAGGTTTGGCCGAAGCCGAAATTTTATATCAGCCGTCGGAAATGGACGAACTTGTAGGAAAGCCCACGAGTTGCGTGCCGTGGGTTATAGGCAGCAGGTATCACGAAGATTGGTTCTTTTATTACTACTATATTACATAATACCAAATAATTCCTAACCAATTAGGATTGATATTGTGGTTTTTAGACAATATTATAGAATTATTTATTAAAGTTAAACATTCGGCTTCGGCGAATGTTACGGCTAGGGCCGAATATCGGCTTCGGCTTCGGCCAAAATCTGCCTTCGGTCGAACGTTAATTCTAAGCGAAATAAGAAGAATCGGCAATTTATCACTTTTCACTACAATGTTCGTGACCATTTTATATTAATTGCGTTTTTTTTAGTTTGATTTATAAAATACTAATATGAAACACGATTTTAAATATTAAAATTAATATAAAACCCAACACATCAGTGGTAATTTTTTTTTATACACATATAAGGTGCAATCGTTCAAAGTGAATCCCTTAAATTTTAATTCAGTCATTTTAAAACAGTTACCAATACATCTATAAAAAGATCGATAACGATATACATAATTTTTAATTAGTCTGTAACTTTTACTCAAGATTTCCGAAATGGTGGTAAATAGTTTACACATAAATATGTTCATATCTTCCGGCTTCTTAATAACTTAGACAGTTTTAATAATTGTAATTATTTTGATTTATCCACGATTATTTCATAAATTTCGTATAAAATACTAAGAAAGTTTATAGAAAAGAAACTTAATTTAAACATAAGCAATATGCCTTACAGCTCTTGATATGCCATCCTATAACCTGTAATTATAAAATTTATTAGAATTCACGATTACTTTTCAAGGCACACTTTACTAAAATAGTAACTTACTAACTCTGTGCTGAATTTTTATATTGAACTCAATACAACTGTAGTTCTTTGTCATCTTAGAAAACCTTAGATAGTAAAAGTAATTTTCAGTAATTTCGTCTGAAACATATTTTTCTTATTCAAAATATTATTATAAAAAAGTGTTTTATGTAGAAATTTTTTAATACAATGGCTTTTAAGCATCAATAACAAATATATATGAATTGTTAAATACCGAAAGCAAAACCAAAATAATAAGTTATAATTTTAAAAAACAGGTCAAAATAAATGTTACACATGTACACACCTGTAAAACATTACATTAATTAAAAAACAACTTTATAAATTATTTTGTAACAATACAGTTCTTTTAATTGATGTAGATTAGGCGATACAATATTTTCTATTGCTTAAATTTTAATAAAACAAAATCCAAATTAGTTGATGTAATAATTCTTTAATAAATCTTTTGTTTACATTTTATACCACCTACTAAGAAATAATATAATTATGATACAAATAATTCATTCTCTACCCTCAACTACCATACAAAGAGTTAATTAAAATATGCACCTACACAATTTTTTTAAATTCATAACTGTTAACTACTATACACATGTATTTGTACTTACAGAGAGCTAGAAGTATTTACATTAAAAAATCCTCTCAAACTTTCAATAAACATAAGTCTAATATTTGATATAAGTTCAGATATTTTTTTTTAAATAGCATCGCATCCTTAATAATTTAAAAAATATGTTTAATTGAAAATTTCCATAATCAAAAATTTGTGTCAGTAAATGTTGTTTAGCAAAATATAAATAGGTGTGCATAGTGTACTGTGTCAACGGTTAAACTTCTGTGTAAATCAATTATCACTTCTTGTTAATACTTTCTCATCTCTTGCAATTAATAATTATGATTTATAAATTGGATATATCAGCTCTTTAAAAATTTAAAAACTTTGCCCATTAACCTACAGATATATTTTTAAGTTATTCCTTTTACCTACATTAGAAAATTATCTGGGTTTATCTTACTTTGGAAAAATAATAATGTTTTCATTATCAGTGCATTGTCTCAAATATTTTGTTTACATTTGAATAAAATAAATTACGTAATAAAACTTCAGAGAAGCAAATGCAAATTCTTTCGATGTCAATGCAAGAATTTTTATTTTACCTTCACATAATTCGTACTTTTATAAATTGCACAACATTCGGCATAGATGGGTATGTCCATTACGTTACAAAGCAAATATTAAGCTCTTAAATGAATTTAAAAGCCTTAAATTAATAAAAAGTTGTGCGCTCACACTGTTAAACGCTTCATTGGATTTTTTGCGTAATGCAATATACATTGTAATTAATCCTAATGACCTCTCTACAATTTTATATGTAAAAGAACCAAGCCTAGCTAGCTCCTACCTGTACGTGAACTAAACACATGAACATCTCGGCAAAGTCACGATGTAAAAGTTATTTATTATTGTTACAAAAGGACAAAAATATTAATTCCCGTTTATCCTTGACATTTTCTATTTCGCTGAGAAATACTTACACCGGAAAAAGCAATCTGATTTCTGTTCAGACTGAAATAATGATGAGAAATCGATTTCTACATAATATTTACTATGTAATTAAAAGTATTAATATGATTATATAACATTAAGATAAATTCAAATTTTGAATTTTTAGACACTTAATTGGGGGCGACTACTAATTGCAATTAAATTTGTAACCTCAATAACCTTTATTGAGGTTACATAGTGTAATATTAACTTGAAAAATTGTTAAGATACGTACTTGTTATATAATTTAAGGCTTTCGTAGATCAATATTTTAAAATACTATTTTTGCACAAAGCAATTATCGCATAAATATACCGGGTGTCAGACAAATAAGTACTGAAACTTAACCCTCTTATAAATGACCCTAAACTGAACAAAAACATATCCCACGTCAAGTGGCCTTATGTGTAATATTTTTGAGTTACAGTATCGTGGAAACTTTAATTTAAAAATGCGTAATAAATTTTATTTTATTTAGAATAGAGGATAGAGAGGAATAGAGAGGAAGCGTGGCGCAAGTGGTTTAGTGTTTGGGCTGCTGCGTTAGCGAGATGGATTCGAATCCCCGCGCGTACCATCGAAAATGTCGCGCTCCTCTTCCCTTCGCAAGGCTGAGCACCTGGCAAGAGTAAAACTGCTCGAAAATTTCCCTAGAAATTGCCGTGGTTCGGAACCCACGTAAAACTGTAGGTCCCTTGAATCTTTGAAACACTACAAGATTCACAACATAGTTTCAAGCGGGAAAATCGCCTAAACCTGATACAGGTATAAAAAAAGCCGTAAAGAAGAAGAAGAATATTTTGAAAATTTTTGTTCAAGTCTGTTATAACGATGCCATTAAAATCATAGTCGAAATTGTTTTTTTAAATATATCAAAAAAATACATATAAATCGCATACCAAATAGCCTAATTAAAAATGAAGCACCTTACTAAATAAACTCACTTTTTTAAAAGCATATGGGGACAATGGTGTTTTGCCATTTACTAGAAAATTAAAATAAATTTTTCTAGAAATCCTTTAAAAAGGTTGAAATATTGATAATCCTAAATAAAATGGTATCCGAACCGCCTCTAAAATTCCACGCTACAACTGTTATATAAGTACTTTTAAAATATTCTAAATATTTTGTAGGATTATCGAATAATGTGTTAAAGAAAACCTTCAAAAATTATATTGTAAGTAAAAGTATAAATGGTAGTAACAAAATATTAGCCTAATTTGTTGTTATAATAACAATTTGGTTTAAATAATTATAATAAAAAGTCAGTAACAACTATAATTATAAATCTAAAATTACTAATTGTAAGAAGTAAGAGCGTTCCTGAAACCCTGTAGATTATATTCCATAACTTGAGCATTTAGAAAAATTTAAGCGTTATAATAGTGTAATTGAATTTATACATAGTATATTCATAAAGTTCGCGGACGTAAAAACCTGGAGAACGATGAACTATATTAATTTTTTTTATACTTGGATCACTTTATGAGAATCACGATACACTTATACCGGTATGCTACTCCCGAAGAACAATCGAGTCGACTTCGCGCAGGTAAGTTCACTTTGAACCATATAGTTCATTCGTAGCATGGTGTAGTGCAGAAATCGTGGTTCCAATTTAAAGAATACTTTTGATACACATTTATTAGAGTTGAATTGTGAGGTTTTATTTCATTTCATTTCATAATAACACGTTAAAAATTAAAAAAAATTAAGCTTAAAAATATAGATTACACAAACAATCTTTATTTATTAGCAATTATTACATATTTGTCAACCTTACATACAATTCTATTTTTTGCACTAAAACGTGTTTAAAACTGCATTATATTGTAACGGGCACGGTGATCGAGTGTAGAGCCGTGATAGACGTACATTAATCAAGCGCGAGATACTCATGCGACCATGAGATATTGAGTAAGCGGATATATCTCAATATCTCTTAAGCCACGACTAACTAGAGGTTTCTATCTGAGTTACCTTGAATTCGCCATATCTCTGTAGAGGAGATTTATCTCGAATACTCTAGAAGCCATTTCGATAGATACCACGACACATATATAAACTCCGCGGTACTCCTACACGGCAGTCTAAGTCAACAGTTGTACGTGAATGTCAATGTTCTTAACTCCGCTCGGTGAATTTACAAGGTGAGCGCTATCGCTATCGGTATAAATGTAAACAACATACGAGTGTCAATCGTTTAAATAAATATACGAGTGTAAATAAATTAGTTAGTGTATTAGAACCGTAAGTTAGTTAGTTAGTAAATAAATAATTATTAAGTGCTAGTGTTTAAGTTATTGGTAAAGAAGAATTTGTTTATTATTTGTGTTAATAAATCGTAATTGTAAATTAAGTGGCCAACTGTGTGTTATTATTCACAACCCGAGTACGAACCGCTTTTGCTCTCGTTGGAAATTGGATTGGGATTGGGAAATCCGTTACAATATATAGGTTTTCTATGTATCGAAACTAGCCCATGCTTCACGGTGACATCAGACATGGTGAGGTGGAGATGCGCGTAGGCATACCGGTATAAGTGCATCGTAACGCATACGAATTTGTTGTATAAGTTATATTACAATAATCTCAGTATTGTTCATAATAAGTACCGAATTATTATAGCATTGTGTTAAAATTTAAATTATACAAGCAGTCTTAAAAAGATATTTGTTTACGTTGTACCTTACGTCCCAGCTTGGGCTACATAACAAGCACAATTTAGAGTCATAACAGTGTAATTTAATATACTAACGCATCGGCGCCAAAAGGAGGATACAAAAGGGTGCACTTGCACCCCACTACCACAAATAAAATACATAGAAAAGATTAAGAAGAAATTTCTTCAATAAAAACTTAAGGCTTCTAGGTTATTGCCAAATTTGTTCAAAACTTTGTCAATGAATTCAGTGTCCTCTGCACTTTTACTGTAAACACTGAGCTTGCACCTTCCTAAAAGTAATTCAACCGGCACCTGAGTATAAACGTCTATTACATAAATTTCCCGGAACTAAAAAGGTAAAAAAATATAAAACTCCATTTGATATATTTGGGCTTGCATCGCATATTGAAAACTAATAAATTCTTGCGAATTTATTGTACTACAAATGTGCGCGTAAGACTGCTCGCCTAATTCATAAAACAATGTAATAATAACACTATTTAATTGAATCTTTTCTGCAATTATTGTAATGTAACTAATACGATAAATTTGTATAAGTATATTAGTTCTTGGAAAGAGATTACGGCATAAAAATATGTATGTAACGTAGTTCATCTTATTCCAGCTTTTTTACTTCCGGAAACTTTATGAATAAAATTTATAAATTAAAAGTAAATTGCAATACTATAATGCTCAAATGATATTTTTCTGAATAGTCAAGTTATGAAATGTAATCTACAAGGTTTCAAAAATACTCTTAATTCGGTTTTCAAATTTAAATTTTTACAATTTTTTTTATTGTAACTTATTTGAACAAAATTCCTATTATATCTGCAAAATACAAATGACGCTATTTTTTGTTACTATTATTGATAATTTCACTTACAATAAAATTTTAGGTTTTCTCAATTGCTTTCTTTGATAACATAAAATATTTATAATTTTTGAAAAATACAGATTTTAATAGAAAGGGTTATACCGTGCAGTTTCAGGCTCACGTCGGATTGAGCTACTCATTTAGAATTATACGTGTTTGAACCATTTAAAATCATAATTTTTGATCACAAATGTAACAACTTCTGTGTAAAAGACCAAATAATCGTAGAAATTTGCCATTTAGTCATTTTTTTTTGTTTTAATTCTCATTAAGAACATGTATTGTCCATTATATCCAGGGTGCAGTTGTAATGACTTCCTTCTGTACATATTACATTGTTAAGAAAGTCAGGATGCTGTTAAAACTAAAGAAAAGTAATTTGCAAAAAATATCCTTTCTATAAGAGTTAAGCTTTATTGCATTTACCATTTCCTTTGAAAAAACATGATCGTCTAAATTATAATTATAAATGATTTATTTCCGCAGGTATATCAACATATACAACCTACAGCTTTGAGATAAATTTAACAAAACATGATTGGGCACCATTCTAACTACATTCATTTAACGAGAAGAATACCTTTAGAAACAAGAAGCTTGTGACTAAATTCGACTGTGAATTTTTAACAGAGAAAAAAGGTAAAAAATAAACAATTCGATATGCGTTAAAAATTGTATGAAACACTATAAATTGCTATGTGGAATTTTAAACCGGAAATTGTTGGTATTTTATGTAGGTTGATTCTTAACTGTATTGTTCGCTATAAAGTAATTACATATATAATACAACGCAAAATTATTTTTAAGATTTCCTCTCAAAATATTTGTATTTTCATATTACCTACATTGGCGGTAAATACAAAATAAAATTCATAGTTATTATTTGAAAAATTGTAAATATGATATGACCTTGCAAATTAATTTTATAGCACCAACTGTTTCTCTTACTTATAGGTAATGTAGATCTAAAATATTCCAATTTCCGATCATAAATCTTTTTAATATGCTACAACATATAATCGTTTCGAAAATTACTTTTCCTTTAACTTTTCTAATTATTTTATACACAGATATGTAATTGCTGTAAAGGAAAAGTAGGTACCTATACCATTTAGGACAAAATAATTGTTTTTACATAAATTATATTAAAGATATTGCAGACGGATTAACACAAAAAATAAACATCAAAATTATCGTAAATTTACATACTTTTACTGCGATTATATTAATCACACAATTGTAAATTAGTAAATGTTTTATGTTAGTTATCAAATGTAAGTAATTAAGGTGTAACGTGGTCAATTAAAAGTTATGCAGCTTGTAAGCAGATTGAGTACTGGAACTTCGAATTATTTTGTGATATTTGATTTAAATTATGTTTAATCTTATCTTAAAAATCCGTTATTAGCGGCATGTAAAACTAAACTAAATTTTGCAACTGTTGCAAAAAAAATAGGAAATTAATTTTATTCCCACATAATTCTTCACAAAACATTGATTTTGTATTTTGACCGATTTCCCCGTAAAAAATATTATATACATTAAATTTTAATACACAAAAGAACACAAATAATTTAAGCAATTTAAAATCGCAATTATAAATATGCTTTTTTAGGAATATGCAGACTTTAAATAACGTAGCCTTAGGCTATAACAAGTAATAGTAAAATATTGAGAATAAACACACTCAACAGAATTAAAAGATCGGTCAATAACGGCATTTTTCCTTTTCTTTAAGGCAGTGGTTCACAACCTTTTTTTGACCAGGGACCACTTTGATTTCATTATTATTAGCAAGGACCACAAGTTTAAAAAGTACACTGTATCATTCTAAAAATAAACTTTAACCGAAACGTTTAACCTAACTAATCGTAAAATTCTAAAGTAACATTTAAAGTTTGAAATCTTATGCGGACCATATCTAAGGTCTTGCGGACCACTGATGGTCCGCGGACCACTGGTTGGGAACCACTGCTTTAAGGGAATTGAATGCAATTTGCGTTGGTCAGGATTCATAAGTAAAATATTATATTACGCATTAAATAAATGATAAAAATTAGCACTTTTGTTTCAGGTTCTGATTTAGTACATTGTTGTCAAACGTATTTTATATGTTTAAACGTTTTAAGATACAATTTTTAGTTTTTGTTTCTACTTAACCTTGAATGACGTTAGAATAGATTTAATAAAATTTTTGAAAAATATTGAAATGTATTTATTACACGCTTTTGATATGGCGTTTATGACACCCAAACTCAAAAATAGTTCACATTTAGCCATTTGAGCTATATTTTTATTTAGTTTATGATCATAATTAAGGCAGTTAAATTCCAGTACGCAAAATGTTTAGACCCTGTATGTGGGGAACATTTTGAGGCCATTCAAAAGTAAAATAATCCATATACCTACCTACAAATAAATCACCATTTTCAAAGCAATTTTTTAAAACTCGATCATCATATTTCTGTTTCACTTTTCTATTATGCTTTTCATTTTCCATATTTTAAGCAACTTTTTAAAATTATAATTTTTAAATCAATGAGTATTTGCTTATTCAAAAATAATTAGGTAGTCCAATTTGTATTAGAGAAAACATTAAAAAAATATACCCATGTCATTTATAAATTTATAACAATTTTATTGTTAATTTGATTTCATATTCAGAAAATGTGATTTTAACCCTATAAAAGGATCAGGCGCCGTTATACTTCATATAGCAATATAGCGTTACGTCGTTAAACCTACAGGCCATTGACTTAAATCTTCTTGAAACAAGTTTTATGCGTGGTTTACGATCTATGGTATACGCTTATTAGTTTCGAGATAAAATCAAAACATAATGCAAGTCTTTTGTTTTGTAGGCCATGAGACGTCGCGGTTTTTTGGACGTCTTAGTTGCAGCAACGCTTCTAACAACCATATCTGGACAATGTCCGTGGCAAAGGGAAGTTTTTGAGTTACAATCATCATGCTTGTGCTCGTACAATTTAGGACACGAGTTATCCGTGCAATGTGATATGGTGGATTGGCAACAACTATTATTAGCGTTAAATCAATACGCAACTAATTCGCCATTAGATTTATTATATGTAAATAATTCTACTATAGGAACATTGAGTGACCAAATATTTTTTAAATTGCAAGTACATAATATACAACTATCTGGTTGTAAAATAAAAAAAGTGACCTCTGAAGCTTTCAAAGGCCAAGAACAGTACTTAAAAAATCTTAATCTTCAAGACAATGATTTAAGTGAAGTGCCCGTCGAAAGTCTTCGACCTCTAAGAACTTTATCGTTATTAGATTTATCGCATAATCGCATAGGTGCAATTCCCGATGGTGCCTTCGAAACGTTAACAAAGTTATCAACTTTAAAATTATCGGATAATAATGTAACTTTAAGTAGTGAAGCCTTACGAGGTTTAGAAAACTCACTAAAAAATCTAAATCTCAAAGGAACCCGACAAAAAGAAATTCCTGCAGCTGTTCGCGGACTAAAAACTTTGGCATTCCTAGACCTATCGCAGAACAGTGTTAGAAAACTTCCTGGTACTAATGGTATTCGTACCTTTGAAGGACTAGACTCTTTAACAGCTTTAAATTTGGAACGAAATCTTATACAAAGTTTAGAAGACGAAGCGTTCTTTGGCATACAAAGCACATTGAGTTCGTTGAGTTTGTTGAATAATCTTCTGCCAGATTTTCCCACTACTTCAATTAAAAAACTGAAAGAATTACGAGTGTTAGACATCGGATTTAATTTATTAACCGAATTACCGAATGATGCATTTAAAGGCAATCCATCGTTAACATTGTTGGCATTAGATGGAAATCCTCTTTCTACAATTCCTCATGCAGCTTTATCACATTTGAATAATACACTTCGGGGACTGAGTCTTGGAGGCAGGTTCTTGCATTGTGACTGTCGCTTATCTTGGGTTATTGATTGGATTCGTCACAGTGATTTACAAGTTACAAGTAGAGAAAGAAATCCACAGTTTTGTGGAAGTCCTCCGAAATTTAGAGATCGAGGATTTTACACTATTCAACCTGAAGAACTAAGTTGTAGCAATAACGATCCTGTTGGAATAGCAACAGTTGTTAATGAAAATTTAGAAGATGTTTCATTTGGGGATTCAAGTTCGGCAGAAAGAACATCGACAACTACCATGTCAACATCGTCATCGACAACGACGACTACGACAAAAGAACCACAAACTTCAACGTTACAAATATCTACATCGACAGCTGACAGTACAACTACATCCATAACAACTAGTATAAAATCAACTAGTGTCAGCTCCAGTTCAACGTCAAAAATTGCACCGCGGCCAACTAGAACGACTGCTCCTCCATGGAGACAAAATGTTAATACTCGAACACCTTTAGTAATGGGATATCCACCTAGAAACAAACCAGATGAGAGCACTGAAGTTATTGTTAAAATGCCTATCGCCAAGATAATTCAGTAATAATACAATGGGGATCAGAAACAGCTAATATTCTTGGTTTTAGAGTAGTTTATCGATTATTTGGGGATAAAACTTTCAAACAAGGACCTCCATTAGAAGCTAGCGAACGGGAATTTAAAATAAAAAATGTACCATCTCAGGTTCGTATCTTCATATTTATATCAACGTTGTTAACATTAAAATGTATGCAATTAGCAAAATTTAAATTTTAGGAATGCATTGTGGTTTGCGTTGTCTCGTTAGAAGAAATAAATGTTACACCAGAAACAGTTCCATACGCACAATGTCGCGAAATTCGAACTGTAACGTCAGCTTCCTCAAATATGGACAAAATTACAATAGCAGCAAGTGCAGCAATATGTGGAACAATTGTTGTTGCTGTTATAATATTTGTAGCTGCTTCAAGAAGACGTTCAAGGAAAATGCACGAACTTCATCAACAAAAGATTGATATAAAACATGGACTCCCCATTTCTGGATTACCTGTTAATTGTTGTGGAGCTCTTGGACCTACCCCAAGTCCTGGAGGACCACTCTCATCTCTAGCTACTCTCAATGCCTTCAATAATAATAAGGTACGTTTCTGAAATACTAACTAACAATTTATTCGAAATAAAGTTCATTTAATGGAACAATAGTGCAGCATTTAGACGATGCAAACAACAGTGTTGTTTATTTTTTTAGGAGAATCACAATACTTATCGTGAGGTGGTTCCGCAAATTACTACTTTGTAATTAGTTCTTAAGTCCTAATTATTAATTTTTAATAATTTTACGTTAGAATGTACATAACTACTCTTCTTCCAATGAAATAATTATAATAAATAATAACTACTTCGATAATTACTCTAACGAAAGTTCCATAGATGATGTCGTGTACCATCAGAAACATTGTAAATATTCATGGTTTAGTTCTAATTGTAAGAATTCATGCTTGTTAAATTGATAAAAAAACATGTCATCGCATGTCTCAATCATTTCTTTTAAACTCTTGAAATAACTCTTAAAAACTGTTTTTTATTATTACTATCGACAATATCTAAGCTTAATGTGTATCAATCTTAAAATAAGTGAAATGATGTATTTTTTATAAAATAGTCGATCACTGGTTTTAAGATAACGTATTTTTTTATATACAGAAAACTTTTCAGGAATGGGATCAAGTTTCAACCTACAGTGCTCAAAGTAACCGCCGACCAGTAATATATCCAATCGACCAGCCATCGTCGTTGCAAGATGATTTGCGTTCACATTTTAGTTCGAAAGGAAATAAAACACGGTCGATTGCAGACGGACAATCACAACACAGTTTTTCAAATCATTCTGGAAGGTATTTGACATCCAACGCATTTCCTACCAATCTTTTGGCGACAAGACAAGGTAAACTAAGTTTCCCTAAAAGACCAAAAACGAATGCAAACAGATTTTAAAATTTCACAGACTTAAGGCAATCACGACAATCATTAGCGATGCAATCAGATCGTCTTTCACGCACATCTCATCCTTTATCACACGCAACACCTCATTCCGTATCGTCATCAACAAGACATACAAGACCTAGATCACGATCGCGCGACCATCATCGACCCAGCAGTCGGTACAGTAATGCTGGCTCCACATACTCTTAACAATTACTGTGACAATTCTGACAATTGGACTGATCACGATATGGATATTTATATGGCACGAAACCCTACAACAAGGGGTGGTTTAGTACCTTTATAATAGGTAATGAGAAAATTATGAGACGTTAAAGAGCAAGAAATGCTTTATTTTATTTTCGATAAATAAATTATAGCAATTAAAACTTTACTTTGCAAAATTTCCCATTTATAATTACATAAGTATGTGTACATTTTATAAATCAATAAGAAAATAGTTGAAGGGCAAGTGGATGAAGGTGTTATGTTACCAATTATAATTTTTGATATAATACCTACCGGTTTTATAAATTATAAAATTATTTATTTTTCATAGTCTTGTATCAAAATCAAAGTTTGATTAATTAAAATTTAATCAGTGTCAATATCGGCATCGTAATTCAAAACAACCATCTCTTTTTACTGATTCGAAGTTAAGATGTTTATCGCTTAAGACGAAGCGTTCTTTGGCATACAAAGCACATTGAGTTCGTTGAGTTTGTTGAATAATCTTCTGCCAGATTTTCCCACTACTTCAATTAAAAAACTGAAAGAATTACGAGTGTTAGACATCGGATTTAATTTATTAACCGAATTACCGAATGATGCATTTAAAGGCAATCCATCGTTAACATTGTTGGCATTAGATGGAAATCCTCTTTCTACAATTCCTCATGCAGCTTTATCACATTTGAATAATACACTTCGGGGACTGAGTCTTGGAGGCAGGTTCTTGCATTGTGACTGTCGCTTATCTTGGGTTATTGATTGGATTCGTCACAGTGATTTACAAGTTACAAGTAGAGAAAGAAATCCACAGTTTTGTGGAAGTCCTCCGAAATTTAGAGATCGAGGATTTTACACTATTCAACCTGAAGAACTAAGTTGTAGCAATAACGATCCTGTTGGAATAGCAACAGTTGTTAATGAAAATTTAGAAGATGTTTCATTTGGGGATTCAAGTTCGGCAGAAAGAACATCGACAACTACCATGTCAACATCGTCATCGACAACGACGACTACGACAAAAGAACCACAAACTTCAACGTTACAAATATCTACATCGACAGCTGACAGTACAACTACATCCATAACAACTAGTATAAAATCAACTAGTGTCAGCTCCAGTTCAACGTCAAAAATTGCACCGCGGCCAACTAGAACGACTGCTCCTCCATGGAGACAAAATGTTAATACTCGAACACCTTTAGTAATGGGATATCCACCTAGAAACAAACCAGATGAGAGCACTGAAGTTATTGTTAAAAATGCCTATCGCCAAGATAATTCAGTAATAATACAATGGGGATCAGAAACAGCTAATATTCTTGGTTTTAGAGTAGTTTATCGATTATTTGGGGATAAAACTTTCAAACAAGGACCTCCATTAGAAGCTAGCGAACGGGAATTTAAAATAAAAAATGTACCATCTCAGGTTCGTATCTTCATATTTATATCAACGTTGTTAACATTAAAATGTATGCAATTAGCAAAATTTAAATTTTAGGAATGCATTGTGGTTTGCGTTGTCTCGTTAGAAGAAATAAATGTTACACCAGAAACAGTTCCATACGCACAATGTCGCGAAATTCGAACTGTAACGTCAGCTTCCTCAAATATGGACAAAATTACAATAGCAGCAAGTGCAGCAATATGTGGAACAATTGTTGTTGCTGTTATAATATTTGTAGCTGCTTCAAGAAGACGTTCAAGGAAAATGCACGAACTTCATCAACAAAAGATTGATATAAAACATGGACTCCCCATTTCTGGATTACCTGTTAATTGTTGTGGAGCTCTTGGACCTACCCCAAGTCCTGGAGGACCACTCTCATCTCTAGCTACTCTCAATGCCTTCAATAATAATAAGGTACGTTTCTGAAATACTAACTAACAATTTATTCGAAATAAAGTTCATTTAATGGAACAATAGTGCAGCATTTAGACGATGCAAACAACAGTGTTGTTTATTTTTTTAGGAGAATCACAATACTTATCGTGAGGTGGTTCCGCAAATTACTACTTTGTAATTAGTTCTTAAGTCCTAATTATTAATTTTTAATAATTTTACGTTAGAATGTACATAACTACTCTTCTTCCAATGAAATAATTATAATAAATAATAACTACTTCGATAATTACTCTAACGAAAGTTCCATAGATGATGTCGTGTACCATCAGAAACATTGTAAATATTCATGGTTTAGTTCTAATTGTAAGAATTCATGCTTGTTAAATTGATAAAAAAACATGTCATCGCATGTCTCAATCATTTCTTTTAAACTCTTGAAATAACTCTTAAAAACTGTTTTTTATTATTACTATCGACAATATCTAAGCTTAATGTGTATCAATCTTAAAATAAGTGAAATGATGTATTTTTTATAAAATAGTCGATCACTGGTTTTAAGATAACGTATTTTTTTATATACAGAAAACTTTTCAGGAATGGGATCAAGTTTCAACCTACAGTGCTCAAAGTAACCGCCGACCAGTAATATATCCAATCGACCAGCCATCGTCGTTGCAAGATGATTTGCGTTCACATTTTAGTTCGAAAGGAAATAAAACACGGTCGATTGCAGACGGACAATCACAACACAGTTTTTCAAATCATTCTGGAAGGTATTTGACATCCAACGCATTTCCTACCAATCTTTTGGCGACAAGACAAGGTAAACTAAGTTTCCCTAAAAGACCAAAAACGAATGCAAACAGATTTTAAAATTTCACAGACTTAAGGCAATCACGACAATCATTAGCGATGCAATCAGATCGTCTTTCACGCACATCTCATCCTTTATCACACGCAACACCTCATTCCGTATCGTCATCAACAAGACATACAAGACCTAGATCACGATCGCGCGACCATCATCGACCCAGCAGTCGGTACAGTAATGCTGGCTCCACACATACTCTTAACAATTACTGTGACAATTCTGACAATTGGACTGATCACGATATGGATATTTATATGGCACGAAACCCTACAACAAGGGGTGGTTTAGTACCTTTATAATAGGTAATGAGAAAATTATGAGACGTTAAAGAGCAAGAAATGCTTTATTTTTATTTTCGATAAATAAATTATAGCAATTAAAACTTTACTTTGCAAAAATTTCCCATTTATAATTACATAAGTATGTGTACATTTTATAAATCAATAAGAAAATAGTTGAAGGGGCAAGTGGATGAAGGTGTTATGTTACCAATTATAATTTTTGATATAATACCTACCGGTTTTATAAATTATAAAATTATTTATTTTTCATAGTCTTGTATCAAAATCAAAGTTTGATTAATTAAAATTTAATCAGTGTCAATATCGGCATCGTAATTCAAAACAACCATCTCTTTTTACTGATTCGAAGTTAAGATGTTTATCGCTTGAAATATTTAAAGGTTTTAGGGGTAAACAGTACAGTTGTTGGCCAGTCGACAATGATTGGCCATATTTAAAAAATTATTTAATAATAAATCTATATTTCCTAAAATATATTTTCTAATAAATGGTTCGTTTTTTTTGCTAATTTACTATATCTTATTTTAATTAGAAAATATTGGCCGATCACTGTAAATTCACTAGTCAATTACTATATTTATATGGCCAATAACTATGTTGTTTAATAAAAGTGCCAATCACTGTACTGTTTACCCCTATTTCATAGTCATTATTAATCTTTACGTTTTTGGACGATTACCTGGAAACTATACCAATAAACATTATAGAAAAGTATCTCATTAACCCTGTGTCCATTGGGCGCATCGCCTTGTTTAAGCAACATTGACTTAATAGTTTAAATGCCTAGGTGCCTGGTCATTTGTGACTTCGTTCCGTTAAATAGCAATTTGCTTTGTATTGGATTTACGCATATGACTCGGTGTTCGTCAAAGTTGTCAAAATCCTGAATAATGCTCATATGTATCTAATAGTCATTGTATAACCACTTACATTAGTAAAATAGGTTAACCATACAAGGGTCAAATGTTCAATATTTTACAAACCAATGATAAGTAATTTTTCAAAAATACAAATTAGTATAACAATTATCAATTGTAAAGCACATTATTAAATTAAATCAAGCTCTTCATTCACCTTTTTTTTGCAATCTAAAGCATGAATCAAACATATTGAATAATTTTCATTTTTTTTTACGATCCTCCTAAAATTATATACCTATGGTCCTCTCGCAATAAAACGCGGTTCTTGGTCTTGTTAAGCCATGTATCAGTGGCTTAAATTCATAACAGGCAAACGGAGAGATAATTTATCGGATATAAAAAAAAAGCGTTTAAAAAGTATTTTGTAAATCCAAGGACGGGTGTATTATGTGAAGTTCCTGTTCAATACATTTTTTACTAATCACATTTTCAATGGCAAATACCTTTTTTTCTAAATATTACAGTGGAAAACCAATCTTAAAAATCTGATTAAAATAAAATCCACAACAAACTCTTTGTCGGAAAATTTTAAGTTTTCATAAATTTTATTAAACACCTTCATTCGGTTGCCGCTCAAGTTGTAAATATAAATGGTAAATTATTATTATTATTTAAACTTACAAGTAGAGATTTTTAAATATTAGTATGTTTATATAACATAATCAGTTACATATAATTTATTGCTATACAGTCATTTTAATTTGAACATTAGGTTAACTAAATTCCGTAAAATTTAAATTATGTACTGTAAATCGTTTTAAATAAACTTAAAGTTATTAATGTAGTAGGAATACGCTAACTATAAGATCGTTTTGTATAATTTATAAAATACGTTTAGTCTATAGTAAGTTTATTTAAAATACTCAAAAACTGCTCAATCAAATTTAATTATACATAATTGTATCTATTTATGCAATAATTTTATAATTTTGTTTAAAATTAATAAAGCACCACTTTGTAACTTTTGTAGAATAAGAATATTGTTAATTGTTTCTAACGAAAAAGTATTGCCATAAAAAACAAGAGAATATGTTAAACTCAAAATTTAAAAACAAGAATTTAAAAATAGAAAATTGAGATTGACTTACCCTGGAATAAGAATACTTTTTTCCCACCTATATCTCATTTCTTGAACAAATTCAAACCATACATATGCCAGGGATTTTGCACCTCCCAATGCCGATAGGGCCTGATTTAAAACTATTGCAAGCCTCCACGGCAAGGAATCTTCACTGCACGTTTTAATACCTCTGCATTCGTATTCTAATGTTGCTTGAGAATCCTGAAAGTAATAATAGTGAAGAGAAATGTAAAATAATGTAAAAACTTTAAATAAGTCTTACATATGAAGATAAAATGTCACCGTTCTCTTTCTCTTTATTTTGTTTATCACAATATGGTAAAACTGGGTCTTCATCTGCGTCAGGAAATAAAAAATACAATATTGGTACTAACACCTCTTCAGAAATTGGTGCACTGCCTTTTCTACTTTTACTTAATGAGTTGCGTGCTGCTCTTTTAATTACAGTTGATATTGTAGGCAGTTTGGGTTCTGTTAACACATCAAGAGGATTATCCATTTCATGAATTGAATTAGATGCAAAATCGCCAAGCATATCATATATTGTTGAATTATTTCCTATAAGATTTAGTACTTCAATTATAGATTCTGCTAACAAGCAAACTGGTTCATCTGTAAGCTTTACTGCCATGGACCATTTAGGTGCCTGCATAGGATCTAAATCAGAATAATGTTCAAAATCCACTATTAAATGATCAGATAGATGTGACCAGGTAGTTTTTAAAATTAATGTATTGACAGGATCAAATGTAACTCCAAATGGAAGAACGCTCATTGTATTTATATCAAAATTCTCACTATCTGCATCTGCTACATCCTGTTTCCAATTTGCATTACCAAAATCATTCAAATGATATGTAAACTGAACAGAAACTGTTATCGGTCCTAATGATTCTGGAGACATAATCTTATTCTTAAATAAATCTAATAAACCTGCTAAATACTGACAATGCTGAGGTCCTTTTCGTAAATGAATCATTTCAAAATTTGTACGAATGTCATCATTTTCATAAACTCCCAAGTAACAATGCTGCCATTTTTCTCTTATTTGTACAAATAACGGTAACTGGCAGCCTGTATTTCCGATCACAATTTGTATAGAACTTAATAATACTTTAATTTGGCTCTCAGAAATTATTCCACTATTGCCAGCAACACACAATGTAATATACTCATTCAAGCCATACCAGTTAGCTATCATACAATCATTATTTGTATTATCTGCATCATTTGAAGGAAAATCATATATGTTATCCATAGGATTTTTGATTTTTTTGTCATCATCTTCCTCATTTTGTTTCTCAAAACATGAGGTTTTTCTGTGGCAATTTAAAATGAATTCTACATCTGCAAAGTAAAGCTTTTCTTCTTTAATGTTCCAAACGTCTTTTGATTCAACAACTTCATCGTTTTTAATTTCATCTACTTTCCATTGGTGAATAATTTCTTCCATTCGAGCTACAAAGATTTCCCATTCTGATGCAGTCGTAAAGTCCTGATGATAAAATTCATTTTCATCAATTTCTTCATTCATGTTTTGTTTTAATTATTACAGGTTATAGTTATACACAGCTGTTTTTAGTTCTTTATGGTTTATGATTACATTGAATTGTAACTAAATAGTATTCTTAGTTCTCTATAGATAGCACCCTCATAGAATAAATACTTTATTTAATTTGTCTTTAACTACAGAATACTTATATCAGGGAACAGAGATATAAAGAATGGACACTCTATGTGGATTTTATGTGAACAAACGACCACATTGTAATGGAATACATAGTTTGTTCCTTGAGTCATGGAAGCGCTAGTAACTAACTAAAATATTGTTTGCAGGCCTGCTCTCTTTAATTTGGTTACCGTTATGTTGATAGTAGATTATTTCCATATATCTAATACTCCTATATAGCGTGTTTGGTTCAATTCTTTCAGAAATCAAAACGGCGTAAACATATTACTCTGCACCGTAGAGTAAACTTGTGTTTCTACGGTTGCGTCGAATATTAACCATTTGCAAGTTTAGTATCATATAACGTGATAAATGGTCTACGGTCTAGTCTAAATATTTGTGTACATTTTTTGTTTACAATTTTCGTTATTTAGTGCACGTTTTTGTTAACTTTTTTTAAAATTTTGTGTTAATTGGGTTTTGTTCTTTAGTTTATAAGTATATTTATATATAGTTGTGTGCGGTTGTAATAATCATATCAAGAGTGTGTTATTTGTGTGTTTGTAATAAAAAAAACTCCTAATCAAGCGAAAAGAACGCTCCATCAGTAAGTACAAAGCAATCAATAATATTACTATTAAGTACTTTTGTATATTAATAATTATCAACCATATCAGGTTTCCTCATGATTCAGAACTTAGGAAGTCATGACTACTATTTTGTAGTCTTTCTGATAAGAAAGATGTATCCAAAGTTAAGATTTGTTCTGGACACTTTACAGCTGAAGATTATGTAGAACCATCGGCCAAATTATTTGGAGGAAGATTAAGGCTCAAGAATGGAGTAAAACCTTCAATTTTAAAACCGTTAACTAATGAAAAAGGCATAAAAAGACAATCCGTTTCAGATATGCACATATGCAACTACATTGACCGCAAATCGTAATAAACCTGAACAAGGTAAATTTTTATAATTGACTTAGGCTTCTATTCTAAACTTAGTTTTAATAAAAAGATATTATTGAAGACACCATATTAAAACTCAATCTTTACTAGATAATCACAGGGTTCAACTATGTAAAGAAGTTATCGAGTTATATCTGAACACTAGAATCTTTTATGAAACAAAGAAATCTTCATCAAAAAACAAATATATTTGACAAAAATATCATAAATTAATATTGTTTCAGGGACATTAATGTTGTTACACTGTATTATTTTCTGTTGTTACATAAATCCTAAATCGATGGCTTAATTCTTAAATGTCGTAACCCACAATTGGAGATATTGACTTTTTACTCCAATTGGGTCTTTATAATTATTTATAAATCGGACGTAAGATGTATCTTACGTCTAATTTATATTTATTTCAAGCTAAAAAAAAATTAAAACGAGTTTTATCAATTGTAAAATTACATTATGATTATTGATATTTACAAAGATAACTTGTTTTTGCTCTATTCTACAAAATTTGTTTATTTTTTGTTAAATTTGAGAATTAAGTCATCAAAATGTTTGTGTTTTTATCTGTTATTTTATTTAAAATTAAATTATTTATCTGCCTATTGTTAGTCTAGCATAGTTTATACCGTTTCTAAAAATATACATATTGAATAGTTGTACAATTTCATAATATAAATAATAAAATTTTGTTTTATCATTGAATTTATATGTTTCAATATAATTACCTAATAAAATATAAAAAAAAGTCGATGTTTACTATTATTTTGTTAATAATTCAAAATTGATAATATGCCATTTACTGAATTTGTTACATGCGCAGAATGATCATGTTACAGTAGAGCGTATTAGACATATACTTTTATCTTTCTTTGTTGGCTGAATTTTTTTCCATGGCAAGTATACAGAACACGCTATATAGGAGTATTAGATATATGATTATTTCGAAATGTCAAAAAACAAAGATCCATTCAACAATGCCATATTTATAAAAGATTTCTATATGTTTTTAAAAATACAAAAGTTAGTATGCTGTTTAAAACAACAGATGGCCAAAATTTATTTAATCGATAATTGTCCATACTTGATTTTCCTTTTCCCTGACTACCCAGAAGCAAAGCTTGTTGTCGGCACTGTTGATCGGCTCTGTTTCCATATCTTTATTAGCGTTTTTCTAACTGGATTAGTATTTTCCAATTATTTATTCACACTACTGTACTTCCGACGACATTGCAAATGAAAAACTTATGAAGACAAACCTTTGAAGAAAAAAAGATATTCACTTAAAATTATTATAATAAACAAATGAACTAGCCTTAAAAAAGAACTAAGAAGTTAATATTTTACAAATAAAAATAATTCACAAAAACACAACACAACACATATAAAACTGAAATAAAAACTTAATAAGATATTTTTGTCTTTGTGGGGGTTTGGTACATAGCCCGATGCACTGTAGCCAAAGATGATGTATTGGGTCCCCTGTGTTTAGTTCTCATTTTCTAAGAATCCTACATCCTTAAAAAAATCCAGAATATCTTTCGGTAGATTGGAGTTCTTGTCTTTACATATGAGACGCCAAATCTCCTGCTCCTTATCTCTAGCAGTGCATCACAGTGGCAGATAATGGGACTTGAGTTTATCCTTCTTTTTTGTATACTTTTTTATATACTAGAACCTTTCCATAAGTACATATATACATTACCCCAGTGCACTATGGGCCAGGGTCGACCAAAACAACTTTTATTTTAAAACATAGTTATTTCTCTGTATTTGACCTCGAGGAATCTAATTTTGAAATCGGTGAGTTAATTTTTAAATATAATTCCAAAAAACCGAAAAATCCGAAATTTCGGATTTAGCAAGATTTCAAAAAATCTCAGGTCCTACGATGTTTAGGATTGTTTTACTGATTTTAGAATGTTTTCATTTGTCAAAATCGGTTAAGTGGTTCTTTAGTTATTGCAAAAAAACCGAAAATATGAGGGAAGAATCCAAACTATGAATTTATTTTAAAAAGTTTATGCATTAATTAAATTAATTTTTATTAATACGCAAAACAATGTTCTAAATAAAATAACAACTCCAATTTAAGTTTGGATTCTCCCCCCATATTTTTCATATTTGCGATAAATAATTCAAAAATTCGTATTTTAAAAATTCCGAGTTAAAAACTCAATTTTATTTTTTTGTTTGAAAGTTGAAGTGTTTCTGTAAATTATACAAAATACTCTTGAGGAAAATCAATACCTTTTCGGAGATATGATTTTTCAAAAATACCCGTTTTTGTCAATTTTTTTGCAATAACTAAAGAACCACGTAACCGATTTTGACAAATGAAAACATTCTAAAATCAGTAAAACGATCTTAAACATCGTAGGACCTCAGATTTTTTAAAATCCTGCTAAATCCGAAATTTCGGATTTTTCGGTTATTCGGAATTATATTAAAACTAAGTCACCGATTTCAACAATTCTTTCAAAATAGGATTCCTCGAGGTCAAATACATAAAAATAACTATGTTTTAGAATAAAAGTTGTTTTAGTCGACCCTGGTCTATAGTGCAGTGAAAGAATCATAAAAATCGATCGTATAGTTTCAGAAAAAAACGCGCACATACATGGGAAACAGGCATTCCTTTTTTTTTTAAATGTTAAAAAGTAGATATGCTACTTTGGCTGGAGGTTGACGAAATATTTGGTTAATAGCACATTCAATAATCCACATTAGTAAAATATTTTTGATTAATAGTCATTTCTTTTATTTTAAAGCCACCTTTTTACAATAGTTTTAAAGCATAGCAAATTAATTGAAATTTTAAATGTTACTATGATAAATACATGAGAGTTTAAGATCTTTGGATACAAGATGCAGTCTTAGGTAAAATTTCATTTCATAGTGTATGTGCAAGTAGGCATTTAAATTCATTTATGGCACATTTAATTACATTTACATGAGATTGCCATTAAAGTGTATTCGTAAATTTAATAAATTATAGCAAAGTAACAATATTTTCTTAAGCAATTTAATTAACATCCTATAGTACTATGCCCAGATAAGTAGCGATCATAATTAACATTAATTCTTTTTACAATATTTTACATTTATATCATTTTAATTTAAAATATTTTAAAGTGATTCTATCAAAAAAGTACAGTTGTTACAACTGAAATACAAATAAATATGGCACTAGTAAAAAGTTATCACTATTAATATAATTCACATTTGTTTACTGATTAGTAAGGTGATATAAAATACATTTAAAAATAAGAAAAATATTCTAATCAAATTTTTACCTTATAAGATGATATGTTATGAAATTGTTTATGGCCGAATAAGATAAATTAAATAATTGGAAATATTAAAATTATTGATAAGAGTTGAGATTCAAAAACATCATTATGAAATAAGTAATTTGTTTGATTTGATCAAGCAAATAATATACATTTTCGTTCATAAGTCTTGATTAAACACTGAAGTTTCTTCTTTCTACAAAAAAGCAGAGTGGCAACAAATTTTTGTAACTTTTAAATATTCGAAACACCATTTACTATGTACAAGTAATTTATAAATAGTTAATTACTTTTTTACAAGACTAGCTATCCTATGCAAGTGGGGTTTTACACTGCTATTAAGAGCTGCTAAAGGTGATCTTGGAGGTGTAGAGAGATTGCTTGACATAGGATGAATATTATTATTTTGCATTACTAAATTCTGATCTTTCAATGTTTGCTCTTTTGCACCTCTGAAATTCGTAATAAAAACTAAATATATTATTTAAATTTTACTAATATGCACTTACAAATAACGAGTTAAATCTTCAATATCAACTAACATGGAATCTTGCTCCATATGCAAATCATCTCTTTCCATTAAATATTTAACTAATAGTTCATTGAGAGTTTCAATTTGTGTGTGAAGATCATTTACAATAACTTGCAGTTGAGCTACATTCATTTCAGTTAATATCTGGCGTGATAACCTCCTTCTTTCTTCAGGAAATGGTATTCCCACTTTTTCTAAACTGTGTCGTACCATTTCTGTTATAGGACTTTTTATTTGTCTTTGCCGTTCGATCTGTTTTAAGAAAGATTGTATTATAAAAATGACTTAAAAAGATTTCCTACTACAAAAAAATAATATACAGATATATTGAAGATAGATTCAACTACAGAAATCGGTACTTTAATAAATTCAAAATATTTACTTAAAACCTAATAACTTTTTTGAAGAAGATAAAAACGCATATTTCAATAGAGTTAATAACTAATAAAATTATTTTATAAAATTTGCTTCCAATACGTATACCTATTTAAAAAACTAATTTTGGCAATAAATAGTTTATGTATTTGAATCTATCATAAAGTAATTTGCTTCGGCATGCAAACCGTTTTGACAAACTCAAATTAAAAATATTCAATATAATTTATGAAATTACCTCCATTTGCATTCGAGCCATTTCTTTTGCTTGAGCAAGAGCCATTCTTGCTTCAGTCTGTAATCTCGCTTGTCTGGTAAAAAAATCAGTCTCAGTCATTGGTTCTGTAACAGGCTGTAAGAGAGGTTGTCCAATTGATAAACTAGCTGGTCTTATAGGTGGTGCTACTTCAGCAGCTTGCTGTACCATAGAAATATTCTTTGTTTTTGGTAATAATCTTTCTTCTTTAGGATTTGTCATAGGACATTCTGAATCTGAACTAGGACTATCTGTATCAGATGCCGTTTCATTCATAAAGCATATTTGGAGATTCATGCCTAAAATATAAAATGAGTAGATGATATATTATTTGAATAATACTTAGTTACCACTCTGTAATCTTGCTTGTAAACTTGGTTTCCTTCCTGGTCGATCATTATAATAGTCTTCTTCTGACCCCATGGCCAATCTTCGACGGATTTCTTCTCGATCTGTTCGCCTCTGTAAAAAAGAGTTGTTTAATTACAAACATTAAAAAAATATGCTCTTATAATTACATCTTCATTAAGAGTTATAACTTTTAAAAACCTGTCAATAATATTTTGTTCGTCAAATTTTGATGGAAAGTGTTGCATCCATTCTACATTTTCATTTATGCTTTTATATTGACTGTTACAATTATCCATTACATATGCTCTTGGTGATAAATATTCGTTGGTAAAATAATCGTTGTGATCGTTTTTAGCAACTGTATATGTTGTTTGTGATTTTGGTTTGTTAAAAATATTTTTAATGGAATCGATGTTTGTTGTTAGCTTTTTAGATTTGGATTTTAAACTATCATTTAAATCCTTTGCACGAATTTTTAAAGAACTAAAAATGTTGTCAAACATATTTAAATTTTTTTAATATAGTAGGTATTTAATTTCGAAATTTGTTAACTGGTCTAATTATTTGTTAAGATCGTTTACTACAACAAAACTTAATTTATTTGTATATAAACTATGAATTTCTGAACAATGAAAATAATTAACCACAAAGAATTATTAACAACAGTAAAACAGTACTACCAATAGCAGTTGAACAATATGTAAAAAAAAATATTTTTGTACTATCGCGGCATTAAAAAAAAATACCAAAATATAAGTTTTTAACTAAAAAAAAAACAACACCAAGTATTTGAGTACAGTGAACTGCTGTCAGTGATTTTGTAAAAAATATAGTGCGAGATTTTTACATTAACTTAAAAAAAATAAATGCAAATTGTTATATAAAGATACTTAATTAAAAAAAAATAGCAACTTTACTGTTGGTTTTTTACAACGGATTATCGAAGAAACAATATCCCTAGAAAAACAACAAATTATAAAGTATTAGGTATCTATTTGTAATACATATTTTTAATTAGAAGAACTTTTAACAAATTTGAATAAGGACACAAGAAGAAGAGAAACTTAATAATGTAGATATCGGATCATTAACTAAGCGAAACTCATTGAAAAAGAATTAAAAATAAAAACAAATAAGTTTTACAATAAAAATAAGCAATACAAGTGGAACGAAATTTGACTCATAAATAATGATAACATGTTGCAATAACTGCAACAAAATTGACTGAAGGACGAAACAATGACGAGGATCCTTATAATAAAATGTGTGCAATTTCCTGCGTTTTTACTTTTATTTGAAACATTTCCCTTGAAACTTCAATTGCATTTTTTAAATTTTCTTAAGAAAAATATATGAATAATTACAATTCACTGCAGTTATAAAGTTTTATCAATAATCAAGTTTCAATTTCATTCACTCCGCTTCATTATAATTATCCTATTAGAGTTTATCGTATTTACTTATAATTGTATAATTAAATCTATTGTTTAGTTAAGTATGATCCGCATATGTATGACTACAAGAACATTTGTATATATTTATTTTTTACTTCAGTTGTGGCAAGCCTTTTTCTGAGCGTGTGCCAAAATTAAAATACATAATACCAATAAAGGTAAAAAATGCACGTAATTTTTATGCAAACTAATCATTACGAATATTTTTATTTATTACTAAATTAGAATAATTTTGGAAAACTAAATTATTTTTTAAACTTATTTAGAATTTCATGGATACAACTTCATAACATTATTCCAATAAAATTATGTTTTTTTATATTCTACAGACCACTTTAGAAATATAATAAGCAATTTATCAGAATCCATACTTATACATAATAATTGAAGTAGATTTATTGCACTCCACAAATTTTCTATTATATTTTCAAAGGAGTTGAAATCGTTATTATAAAAAAAAAGATTTAGAAAATACAATATATTAAACTAATAAAATTGATTAACTTACAACTTCACCTAAACTTTCCAATGTCTCGTTGTTATCAAAAGTTAAAGTATATAAGTCCATAAGATAAATGGTATCCTTTTTGTAATCTCTTTTCCTTTTTAGTGATGTCATTTTCTCTGAGTATAATAGTTTTGTTTAATGCACTTCCGTTTATTGCAGTAATTAATCACAAGTATTTAACTATTAAAATAACCAAGTATCCGTAGAACTATCAAAGCTTTTGATATATTTAAATTTATGATAGTGTTAAAATCTTTATATGCTCAAACGCACTAATATCAGAGTCGTTTTATATTTTAATGTTTCGGCCGTACTAAATAAATACATCTAAATGCTCGAAAAGTCGATACTTTAATAAGAAACATTGTACTTACATAAATTTTACGAGTTTACGAACCGAAACAGGGAAAGTTGATTTATTGTGAAAACGTCATTGATGTTTTAAAAGTTAACATACCTTTCATAGTTGTAATTAAAATAATTAAGAACTTATTTTGTTTATTTTTGTTGCAATGGGCCAACAAACCAAAGATGTGTTAATGAGATATGATTTTCAGCAATACTACAGGGATAACCTTCGGTCTTTAAATTAACATATTAATACAGCATAACGTTGCGTTTAATGTATCTATTCATTTCAACTGCACTGAACATAAGAATTCTTTTATATTTTTTCTTTTGCTGCATACTTACCTCTCAATTTGAAGTTGACCAGTATACTATTGTTAATTTTAATCTTTTTCTACTATTTTATGTTTTGAAGATTTTAAAGGGATTTGCGATAAGAAATCCTTAAGTAGCTTAACATTGTCAATCAAATGAGAAAAACGACCAATTTTGACTAAAATCGGCGTACTTCAATTGCTTATAACTATTTAATAAAGATATTTATGAAAAAAATAAAATTGTTACAATAATTTAATTTTTAATTTTTAATTTTTTCGTTCGATTGGTAAAAAATTAAATTCATTATCTTTATTTTTGAAAGCACAGCAACAGTTAGAAGTTTAGTCTGTTTTATGCTTTATTAATTTTTTTGCGTAAAACACGATGATTTATCGAAAATCGTTAGGTTTTAAAGATATATGGTCCCTATCTATAGAAAAATTTTCAATTTTTTATCTCCAAAAATACGGCAATAGGACGGGAACGCAGTTCCCATTTAAAATACATTGGACGAAATTTGGTAGTCTACAGCCTTAAGGGGGCGATCCAAAACATTAGCGATTTTAACATGATGCGGTGAAATAATGAATTACTACAGCGCGGTTTAGTGCTAAGTTAAGTCTCTCAAAAAATATCTTTTGGTTTCTAGGTGGCTCTCCCGCTTGTCAGAAGTTTTAGACAAACACGAGGCCTTGAATACGATAGTTGTATAGAGATGCAAGATATCGATTTTACGATGTTTTGAAAAACGTTCAAAATACATAAGTTGCTGCATATCTCGTTTTATCGGTCAAACTCGCATACTTTCGTCTATTTTCGACATGTAGTTTGGTATAGGAAACAGTTGATTACTTGCAATATTATTTCAAATGTTATACATATTCAGAGAATTTTCATGCGATTTCGATTGTTAGGTTTGGCGGAAAGCGCAAAGTAAGCGTCGGCGCGCAATTCAAAACCAGTTTAAATTTAAGAACACATATTTATTATGTTATGAATCTTAATTAATGCGAATTGTTTTATTAATATTACAAAGTAACATAAATATGTGTATAAAATTGTAAAATACTTTTACTTTTTCTTTAAAATGAAAGAATAATAATTATAGTATTGCAGAAGGGCGTTAATGATTAATTTTCTGGATTTCTTTTTATTTGTTCTGATGATATGTTTATTATTTTTAAATATAGTTCTCATTTTATATAATTTTATCATAAATAAATGTTGAAAATACTTTGATACTAATGTTTTTAGTCCAATTATATTTAATAAAAAAATTTCTATATAAATTTTTAAATCGTTTTATATATCGAAATTATTTATAATTATGGTTAAAAAATAACGAACAAAATTTTAAGCGCAGAAGAGTATTTTGTGGTAAAAATATACACCGTGATAAGGGGTAAGAACGAAAAAGTTAAATTTTGGAAATACTAAACATGCTTAGTATTTTCAAATTCTAGAACAATTGAAATGATGGGGAATACAAAGTGAATACCTATTTAAATTGCATACCTTTAATAAATATTTTCTCAAAAGGGCATATTTTTGCAGGGATCGACAATTTTGGAACAGATGATAACGAAATTTATTTTATTTTATTATCTATGTGTGCTGCCAGAAAATGTTTACCAAAATCGGCATACTTCAATTGCTTGATAGCCATTTAATAAAAATTAATATCAAAAAAATAAAATCTACGATAATTTCACAAGCTTTGCCGTTTGATTAATACAATTATCATTATTTTGAAAAACGGACGAAAGCTTCGAAGTTGGGCTGTTTTACGTTTTATTAATTTTTTTGTGTAAAACTCGTTGATTTATCAAAATCCAAAATTATATTTTTTAAAAAAGGATGATCTTTAGCTCTAAAAAATTCAACTTTACATCTTCAAAAATAAAATCAAAAACCTACAACCACTTCACAACATACTATAACGTTTATCAAAGTCTATTTGTATACGTGCTTTATTTTTTGGAAGATTGTGATCCCTACCATACCTTTTGGTGGCCCCCCTGAGGTTTAAAAACCTTGTTTTGTATAACATCTATAATAGGGTGCTTCGTTTTAAACGATTTTTTTAATTTATGGTCCATTGAGAAAATATTGTTCTAAACAAAAAAAAAATTTTCACATAATTTCAATCTTTAATTTTAATTGGTTATTAGTTAATTTTCAAATTTTCACATTTATTTAATATGTGAATTTACAATTTTTTCAATTATCTATATATCTGCTGCATTTTAGGTAATTGTCGTGTTCTTTATGAAAAATTGTAGGAAAAATAACAATCTTTAAAAGTGCTCCATAGTTGGATCTGTCACTTGAATGGTTTCACGGCATTTTTTCATAAACGGCTAAACTTATAGCAAAAGATAAATGGCAATTTTGGAGGAAATTAAATTTTCTACAAAAAGGTCTGCAGTCAAGAGTTGTGAAAAAATAATAAATAAACAGTTATTTGAAAATTTAATATGGAATTTTTAACACGATAATACAAAAATATTTTAAATGTTTATACGTTGGAATGTATTTATCTTATAAACTAATCACTTTACAACTTGGACTCTACGGTGGGCACTTTTAAAATTTATATTTTCTTTACAAATTTCCGTAAAGAACAAGATAATTCTATAAAATGCAGGACAGATACAGATATATAAATTCACGTGTTAAATGCATGTAAAAATTTTAAAATTAATTGGCGACCACTTAGAATTAAAATTAAAGATTGAAAATTGGAGAAAATTTCTTTTTCTGTTCTAAAACAATATTTTGTCTGCGGATCGCAAAAATAATTGTTTAAAACGAAGCACCCTAATACATATATTTTTTTATGCTGGCTATTATTCAAAATGTTTATCTTTATAAATAATTAAAATTTGCAGTAATTTTAGTATTGGAAACGTTACGCACAAAAGTTTCATTAAAATCATTTAACTTATTATAAATGTAAAAATAACTAATATTAAAAATTGTTATTATAATATTGAGTTGAAAGGTGTGAAAATTATTTTTTAAATATTAACAGAATAAGAACAAGTTGCATTTATACTTCAATATCGATCGATCCTGTGTATAACACTCTGTCTAAGCGTAATTAGAAATATGCAATACACAACATTTCTAACATCAGGCACTAGAATGAAATGGTTTAATATTTTGTAGAGATTGATTTATATTTGAGTAATGAATGCATTGATATTATTACACCATTACGTTGTTACGATTTTTATCGATCTGCGTTCAGCGTACCTGAAAACATCTGTTCCGCGGGGCAACACCGCAAGGAATAGCGCTATTACGCAATCCTTACTAGTCCTAAACGATTTCTTATATAAAACCATACAAATATGTTTGTAATCATTATAGACCCTAAAATAAATTCTGAGTGTAATTTTTAATTATTATAGTCTTTTTTCTGATGTAATAACGCCATCCCAAGGCGCCATTACCCCACAACTTGAGGATATGAAGCAACTCCTTGAAATCTATATTTTTCTTCATCAGGCTCAAGATCTAAGAAATTTCTTTTACCTGATTTGGCTAATTTAAAGCCATTACTTAAGAACAGGACATATGCAAGAAACATAATTAAATTTTCAGAAATAATAAATACACCTATCGCTTTTTCGTCAATGAAAATCACAGAAGTAATTCTCATTAGTCAAACATGTGGTGTCGGAATTTCCAGCACTTGAATGGTAAACAAAATTTTCAAATATAACTGTTCAGCGCTATTACCATCTAACGCATAAGAGTCAAAGTTTTGGTTAGCGAAGACAACGAACCGCAATAAAAATTTCAACATAACCCTATCAAGAGAGATCATGAACAGTGCCTCGGCGTTTCTATTACCAAATTGTTATTAGACACTTTTGAAACACAATTTTTAATAATGTATACATAAAAGATGCCTCTAGAGCATATTACATTTCAAATTTGATAAAATTGCCTAGTTTTTGCACAATTACAGCCTAAACTATTATCTTTTTGCCCTTAAAACATTGTAATTTAAGTAGGTTTGCTATTTTTTTAGATTTACATTACATTTTGTGCAAAATGAACTATAATATCTTCTAGTCCAATCCTTTATTGGTCTATTTAATTTTTTACAACATTTTATATTGTTAATTAGAAATGGTAATCGAAATACAAAATATCTAAATTTTTATCGATATTAGGCAACCCATTTCTCTCGGATCGCCCCCTTAAAAGTAATAACTACTCACACACAGTTCAGACTTGAAGTCGCTTAACAATATTTTATCTACAGCAAACACAGTGTACCGAGATCATTGATCAATAGAGTAACGACAAAATATTACTTAAAATGTTCAACAAAGTTTCTAAAATTCGTGAGAAAACTGATACAAATAGTAAATGACGCATTTGGCAATCTTTCAAAGCATGATTAATTATTGCTTTATATAAATTAAGACTATTTTCTTAATAATTTTTTAAATGTTTTACCGCAATGAATGATAAGCAGTTTTATGCATTTTTTTGAAAGATAATTACTTTGTTTATATAAAGTAAAACTACAAAAGACATTGAGAAAAAAGTTTTAAATAAGATATCCACATTTTTAATTGTTTTCTAGAAAATTCTTATTTCAAATACAGTAAAACCTCCCTAACGCGATCAGCGTCGGTTTTTACTCAATTTGGTCTTTTGTAGAGGTGGTCGTCTTAGAGAGAACGACAAAGATAGACAATACAAATGTAATTATAAATACTATATTAGACTAAATGCCGTTATTATTTATCAGAATCATATTGTTATCAAATCAAAGTTATTATAAATAAAGTAGTATTAAATCGGAAGTAAGTTAATTCTTGTGAATCGCGCTTAACCTGTCCAGGTCTAAGTTAAAAAGTTACGTTAAAGCCGGAGTGGGACACAAATGTATCCCACGACTTTTTATTGTTTTGAGTTTGTCTGCAATATTCATAATGTTAATATGTAACATTATGATACTTTTATATAATTTTTCTTTCTATAAATATAAAAATTTTAAATAAAAAAAAATGTTTTCGTTAAATTAAGCTCACTTGTTTTGAAAAGTTTTAAGGGGGTATTCTAGTCTACAAATTTCAAAAAATCGAAATTTCTTTTATATTTCCGATGTTTAGACATTCCAGAATAGACTCTTAAAAGGATTTTTCAAAATTTCAATTATTTAAAAATTTACAGCTATTATAAATATGTTAGTATAGCGTATCATTCTATGAGTAAAATTTCCAAAACGCGTTTTTCTCGAAACTACTTTTTTCTGGTTGGCGTACACGATATCTCAAGTTCTACTTCACCGATTTATTTGAAATTTAGTGTGTACATTCTTTATACATTCCTCTATGGCGTGAACCACCGAAAAGTCGATATATTGAATCCTACTATTTTTTAAAAATTCGGAATTGTAAAAAAAACGTACAAAATAAATTTTTATTTTTCAAACGGCCGCCATTTTGTGAAATATTGTTTTTTAGACTTGTCCATAGTTGAGGCCATAGCGACATCTTTAGTAATTAAGAATCCATTTGATTTTTTTGATTCAGACGTCCAGAAGGGTTTAAATCTTGTACGCCAGGACACTCTTTTTTTTTGATTTGCCGGCTCATAACTTCTTAAATTTTGAATTTTTTTTTCGTTTATTTTTTTATGAATTCTTAAAGTATCAATAAACAAATGGTAGAAAAATGGATAGTAAAAATATTCTTTGTTTTATTTATACAGAGCTTCAAAAAACGGCCGAAATTCGTGATTCTAGACTAGAATACCCCCTTAACTTATTCATTAACATTATAAACAGTACAAGTCCTTGTTTTTAGTACAAACATGTTAAAACATGTTCGATTATTCAAGTAAATCAAAATTTTGCGTCATCTCGTGATAAATTGGAATACAAATGCGCGCCACAAACTAGTTAATTAGTTTTATTAAAGCTTTAAATGCAAAAAAATGAAAACTATTGCTAGCATTAATAATTAACAATAATAAGTAACAATAAAAAAAATTGGTATCACCAAAAACGCAATATTAACATAGCACTATCAAAAACTTTGTACCTGGGACACAAATGTATCCCACTTAGACCGGGAAAGGTTAAAATCGAGTGTGCACATTCGAGCTCAAAGTGGCACATTCCAATCTCGGGAAAATGAAGCGCGCCGCTCCGCGTCGCGCTTCATTTGCTTCCCTTGCTCGGAAATGTGCCACTTTTCGCTCGAATGTGCACACCTTCGTACTTATTAGATTTGTCTACTTTATTCTTAACTATTTTCAAATCAAAAAATTCAATTTAGTTTGGTAAATATCGATTTTATGTTGGAAATATATATTTACCATAGCAATGAGTGGGAGGGAGCAAAAAGATACGACAACCTCGTTAGTGTGAACGAGAGGAAACGATTAAAATTATTCAACTGCTTTTTCGTCTAACTTATTGGCCTAAATTATTGTGAATCGTGCTTAAAACCGAGTGTGCACATTTGAGCTCAAAGTGGCACATTCTGATCTCGGGAAAATGAAGCGCGCCGCTCCGCGTCGCGCTTCATTTGCTTCCCTCACTCGAAAATGCGCTACTTTTTGCTCGAATGCGCACAACTCCGCATTCACAAAATTTTCCCTCTTATCCTTCACTCTTTCAAATCGTAAATTTAAATTTACTATAGTAAATATCGATTTTATGTTCTAAAAACATATTTACCATACCAATAAGTGCAAGGGAGCGAAAAGATACGACAATCATGTCAATAGGAGCGAGAGGGAACGATTAAAATTATTCAACTGCTTTTTTGTCTAATTTATTGGTCTAAATTATTGTGGATCATGCTTAAAACCGAGTGTCCGGTATTATCCTAAAGGTTTCATATAAGGAATCAATTTGCAAAGAACCTCCCAGTATGTAAAATTTCAAATGTTCCAAAAACGCCTACAGATTTTTTTACTTTACAGACTATGAAAGAATTAAATGTCAATCAGGCTTAGAATCATAAATAATAGAGGTAAATGCTCACTTTTACAGCTATTATCTATACAAAATTTTTCCTAGTTTAAGTAATTTTGAAAAGTAGCGGTCTCGCAATTAACGGTCGCGGTCGGGTTAGAGATTGGTCGCCTTAGAGAGAAATTTATAAGAAGAATTAAATTACGGTATATCTGTTCTGAAACACACTGCTCGCTTTTAGAGGTAGTTTTCTTATGGAGATGGTCGCCACGAGAGGTTTTACTGTATTAAGTATCCAAAAAAGTAATATGATAAGTGCATAAATCACAGATGGGATTATTAAAATTCCACTTTCTCATTACTTCATGAAATACGTTAGTTATATTTAGAATAATGCTATTGTACATAATCCCCCCTAATAATTGCATTCTGATAAATGTTACATAACAATAGTAAATTATACTACCTCGATATTCAGAATAGAACTCTTGTTTTCCATACTGTTCTATTCCTAAGCGGTGCACAACTACATATAAGAGCTATGTACATTTTTAGAGGGTTAAAGGCACATACACATAAATGTACATTACTCAAGTACATTTTTTAACTAGCATAACTTTTAGTAAATGTGATGTCAGCGCACGAAATAAATTAGTTAAAACCAATTTGCGTTGTTGATTCCCGTGTCCCCAGTAATTTAAACTTTGGTATGCGCAAGTCTTTATTGCTGCTTATTTTATTAGTGTAGGAGACATGAATCAACACATCTGTTTTTGCCGAATAAAATGACTAAAAAAATTTCGAAAATGTTTTTTTTAAAGCGTTTTCATTATTGTTTAAAGAGTTTTAAGATTTATGAAAAACTCACCCTTCTTTCTTCTTCTCTTGCTGCACGAAGATGAGATTCAATCACTTCCAAATCGATTTTTGGCATTGCAGTTTCGATATTGTACACGTCAAATCCTCCTAAAAAAATGTTTCACATTAGTTTTCTTTTTAAACTTTTATTGATAGTATCATTTTTAATGAAATATTGGTTATTAATACAGAGAGTCATTTTAATCATATTATTAGTGTCGCTTTAATACATACAAATAACTTCATAATCTTTGATTACTAAACACATGTAAATACATAACATGAATGTAATAATGTTCAAATAAACATATGTTCTGTGATATTAACTTTATATAATTTCGCTCCATTTAGATAATGTCGTTTATATGTATTTTGATAAAACGACATCCAAAATAGTTCAGATAAATTACAAAAATAAATCTATTTAAAAAAGAATAACAAATGTTCAAGTTTTGAAGCTATTCAATTCGCGTCAGTACGAAAAATTACCTTTTCTATCGCTTTATTTAAAATGTTGCTCGACAAAGACAGGCAATTACGTTATTGTCATTCTTCGTCGTTTAAAATTCATCAGACTTACAAAAAATTCAAAGTAAAACAATTTACTAATTACACTAAGTTTTTAGACTCTTTTTGTTAAATCAATATTTAATTACATGGGAAGCGGGATGTGTAATAAGTTCCTTACCTAAAGTTTCCGACGATGGCCTCTTTTTATCTCGCATTATTGGCACGGAACGTCTGTTGAAATTATCTCTATTTCTTGTTCCATATTCTCGCCTAGAGACCGTTATTAAACTACCAAACTGTTGACTGTAATCACGTCTTTTCTTTACAAAATTATTTTCAATTTTTTCCTTCTTTCTTGGAATAATGGTATCTTCATCTTTTTCTTTGTCGTCTTTCATTTTGTCTTCTTTGCAAAATTTTTCAATTTCTTCTGGCTTCTGAGTAGTTACTTTGTCTGTGCGTTTGAATACATCATTGGCAGTGTTTAATTTTTCAGATTTGTTATAAAAGCTAACATCTCGGTTTGCGTCATTTTTGGTAGCCGGTTGTTCAAAATCGACTTCCATTTTTGAACGATATTCATTGACATTTTTTGAGTTGGCGTTAAAATCTTCTTGTAATTGTATGTCGATTTTTGGTACTTCTGAAATTTTATCATGTACTCCAGAAAGGAATGCGTCTGAAATTTTTATATTGTAGGCATCGACGTATAGCAAGTTTTCAGATTTGGGTGTTTGAGAGTTGAGGTTGTCGTTAAATGTATCTGACAATGTCATATCGCAGTCAGAAGTGGAATATTGAGATTTTAAAAGTTCGTTTGAAGAACGTACTTGCATTAAAGACGTTGCAGCCATACTTGTTGAACTTTGAGGTATCTCTGTGGAATCTTTCGATAATATTAAATTAGGTGAAGTCGTCTGAATCTTATTAAAAGGTTGTTCTGTATTCGGTTCGATGTTATACTTTGCAGCCGAAGGTTCCAAATTATTTGACGTAGAAAGTTTTTCAATTGCTTCTTTTAGTTCCTCTTCAATTCCGCGTTCGTTAACCGCTTTATTAGTATTTTTATGATCGGTTAAACTACTTGATTGTATGGGGTTAATTTCACTTTTATCGAGGTTTAATTTTTCAAGTTCATAAGTAGTGCTTTCCGTAGTATTTATGGTATTAGGCGATTCCCCGTTATTTACCTTTTTTATTGAATCCTCGCCGTTTGACGAAGTGTTAAATTGAAACGGATCGGCGATTTCATTTGTTTCGGAGTCTTCAACACAATTCTGATTTAAATTTAAAATTGAACCATTTAAATTGGAATTGCAATTATTGTGTTTCGAACTGTCATATTCGTTAGGAATATTAAAAACCGGTTTATCGTAAAACACTTTTTGAATATTTTCTACACTATCCAGTCGATTTACACTATCAATTTTATATTCAATATCTTCTGAATTATTATTATTGTTATTATTATTATTGTTTATGTTATTGGCATCCAAGTTTAATTTAGCGGTAGGGAATTCGTATTCAAGATCGTCGTCCGTGAAATCGGTGTCAGATGAAGCTTTAATACTGTAATCAAGAGTGTGGGCTAGATGCTGGAATCCGGGGTAGTTGGGATTCACGATCCCTCGATGCTGAACGGTTTCGCGAATGTTTAAGTTGCCTTCATCCGAAAGGGATTCAGAATCCGAGACGTCAAATACACGATCTTCATCTTGCGGTGATGCATCTATTGACGAACAGCTATGATGTGCTTCTGAAAAAATTGCATTTAATTATTTTATTTAGAGATATTTTGAGAAACGCGATATTTTTTTATACACGTCTACAGCTATCAAAAGTTATACGTTTTCTAGCCCTGGGTAGAATGCGGGGGCTTCAAAAGCCTGTTCGACATTATTAATCAAATATATTTTTAACAATAATTTATATTTGAGATAGCGGCTTCATGATTTTGTTTATTGTAGCCTAATACATCGAATGTCAAATACGTACAAAAAAAAATTTTGGCGTTATTTATTTATTTAAGATTCTAGCAAAAAATACTAACCAGGGCTGAAAAAGTCTGGCGCGTCCTGCACTGTTCGCCGTTCTATAATATTTTGTAAGTTTATGCGAGCGCAATCAAATTTTGTTATAAATACGTAGATTACTCACAACAATATCAGTGTGCAATGAAATCAGTAAAGTTAGGGTGTTATATAGTTCATAAAATGTCACAAAAAAAATTACTTTAGAAGAGATTGGGAAAAGCATTTTCACAGACGAAGATTTATCTAACCATTACTGAATATGAGAATTATGAAGAATCTGATTATATAGCAAAGGAAGAATCAGATTCATCTGAAAATAGTTCTGAAGATACGAGTTCCATAGCTACAGATCCAGATACAAATTCTTCGTAAGGTTCTTAAGTTTCAAAAAAAAAAAATAGTGTGGTCCTCAGTATCAATATACAAGTCGGTGAAGAAAGAATAGTCAGTAAATATAAATGTAATAAAATGCACATCTAGACCTACGCCGTTTACCAGAAGAATGTGCGATACATTGGTATCTTCATTTTTACTATATTAGTAGTGCATTAGTAGTTTTCTACAATATGATTGATATGAGCCTGTTAAATTCTTTTATGTTATGGAATTCTATTTCATCTAGCAAAATACCACGACGCCAATTTATTATAAATCTAGGTAAAACACTGGCAGGAGTCTATGAAAATAACGCCGCCAACAAAAGTGAGAAGGGTATCGAACATAATAAACCAATAGCAAAAAGAAGACGGTGCAGCATGTATCCAACATCCTTAGAAAGAAGAAATAAAAATCATGTAAAAAATGCCACAAAAATATCTGCATCAGCAACATTTGTCAAAAACAAAAAAAACTATACTACAGTATTGGTGAGTAGAACGCCATTTACAAAATATTCAAATTTCAATTTAAATGCTTATACATCGTGTCCCAGTACTAATAGACGCCATTAATAGATCTCACAGAAAATAAAATTCTGAGACGAAAAGTCCTTTGTCATTTTTTGATCAGACCCATAGATAATTAGTCATTAATAAAAATGGGTGGCCAATCAGGTGCGCGTTATAGCAGCAAAAGAAAGAGGGGGAAAGTAAGAGGTGACAGCAAGAATGAGATGAAGGCGGGACAGCAGCAGGTTCGCTCGCACGGCAGTCTACGGGAGTAAACACAGTCACTATTTCGGAGATTCAACACTCAGGTGCCTCTTCACTAAAATTAATTTCTGGAATTTCTGGAGAGTCGAGCACATAAGAGTTATTGCTTGGACTTTTCGTTCCGTTGTTAAAGCTCCTGTCCCGCCTTCATCTCACTCTTGCAGTTACTTCTTACTTTCCCCCTCTTTCTTCATGCTGCTATAACGCGCACCTGATTGGCCACCCATTTTTATTAATAATTAATTATCTATGGGTCTGATCAAAAAATGACAAAGGACTTTTTGTCTCAAAATTTTATTTTCTGTGAGATGTATCAATGGCGTCTATTAGTACTGGGACACGGTGTATACAAAACAGATTGCAACTAAAAAGCAAGTTATGATTAATTATCCAAAAAAAATATTTGAAATATACAGTGTTTATCCATTGGCGCAAAAGCTACACCCAGGGACATCCTTCGTTCAGTTTAGAATCAGATATCTCGATGTTAAAATGTTGTATTATGCTTCATACGATTTTACGACGTGTTCAAAGTGTGAGTTTCAATAGCAGTTGGTAGAGTTAGTGGCAATTACAAATAATAAAAAAAAATTAAGGCTTTACTATCATTAACGTTATTTTTTATTTTAAAGTTTGTGTTTGACATTTCTTTATTAAAAAGAGGTATTTGGCAATGTTGTAAAACAAATTTTAGTATTTTAATGCGATTTCAATTGCAAAATAATATTTTAGTAAGTCATTTTAATAATACAGTAGAACCTCGATAACTCGACAATCTTTACAACTCGAATAAAACCCTTGTGCCCTTCCCTTCAACCCCCAATATCTCGATATCTCAAAATCGGGTCCCTCGATAAGTCGAAATAATCAGTATTTCGCTACAAGGTATTTCAGTATATATTTTCTCTCTATAACACGAAAAACGTATATTTGACCTCTATATCTCAACCATATCAATATTTGATTCTACTACCTCTACAACCCAATTTTTTTTTAAGAAATGATGACCTGTTTTGACGACTGATATTACCACATGTTTACCAAGAGTCTCTTTGTTCCATTTTGGGCACCTATTGCTATTTTCGTGACTTTAGTTTAAGCTCTAACAAAGGAAGTCTTAAATTCTAAATCGAAACCTCTATAACTCGAATTTTTTCGCGTCTCCCTTGAGGCTCAACTTATCAAGGTTCTACTGTAATAGATTTTCTAAACTAAACTAATTTTTAACGGATTACTACATTTTTGAAATCACGGAAAGTGTTACAGCAATATTTCTAATTTTATTTCTAACTTATTCAATTATTTTTGATCATTTTGCTCTATCGCTGTTTAATTAGTTATAAGCAATGAAAAACGTTTATGTAGTTTACTGTACAAAAATATGAAATTTAGCTCTGGACTGTACAGTAATCTTCTAAATAGTGATGTACTAAAATCTAAATAGTTTCACGTTTTATTTAAGCTCTTAAGTGGCCATGACGTATATATTCGTCATCAACAGATGTACTACAGAATGCCTAAAACGAATATATTCGCATCAACTTAAATAATGTGTAATAATATATCTAATTCGAATATATTCGCTTGCGTATAATATACATGTAAAGAAATGTTCTAATTTGGTTTTCTTTTATTGTTTCATGCGTGTGTGTTTTAAAGGGGGGTGTCCGACTGCATATTATCACCTACATAGTATTTTTTTTATGTAATGCCTAATGACGTACACTTATATACGCTATGGGATAAGAAAACTCGTCGTTTAGGCATGCATTTCGCTGAACGAAATAAGCCATTTAAGAGGTTAAATAATTTTACACATTACGACCCAAATAATCAGAAGCACAATTTTTTTTAGGAGACTTCATTTAAACTGCAGAATTAGGTATACGGAGTATAAACTGTTTATAACTAAAAAACAAATGAAGTATTGTATTTTCATTAGTATTCGAAGGCCGTAGAAAAAGACAAAAAAGTTTTGCAATTATAAACCACTTTTGACTTCAAAGTAAGTTTGTAAAAATTGGAAATATTAATTAAACTAAATTTAAATTAGAACACAAATAACTCTAGTTTATTATAAAAATATTTTTTGTTAAAACTGCTATAAAAAACATTAAATTTGTAATCAACAAGGAACTAAGTTTTAAGTTTGCTTTCAAAAATGTAGGTTTAAGATGTTTTACTTCAAAGGAAGTCTGTGTTTCTAATTTAAAAGTCTTGAAATAAAATAAAGATAAATATTTACCTTCATATTCCAACAGACTATCATCTGGAGAAGACTCCGAGCAAATGGACGAAGCGGTCCCGTACCGCGGTTCTCTCAACGATGCAGCCAGGGTGTTGTTGATATTGAATTGAGCCCTGTTTTTTGCGTTGTTTGTCAGCTCCCGCTCTTGAGTAAGTGCAGAATTGCACCATTGCACTGTTCCTTCGTTATTGACGTTATTGAGTGTGTTTGTATTAGTTGTATCAGTCGTTATCAGATCATTAGAATTAACGCTATTTGCAGTCAAATTCGAAGTGATACTCGCAGTTATATTGCTATTGTGCAGAGTATTTATTCGTTTTGGAGAGTTAACAATACTAGGGTCGTTTCCATTATAAACGGATAAGGGTCCGTCCCCTGACTTTAACCGCATGTTGAGTTTCTGAAAAAGAAGATCATAATTTAGTATAAGTAAGAACATTAGAATTATTAACATTATTCTTTCCGTGTTAAATAAATAAGTAAAGCGTGAACTTCGGATGGTGTTAAATATTTACTTAGACAAGAGTGTAGTTGTAGAAGTTTCACTGTTGAGATGTTACATTAGGCCCTCATATCTCTATCTCTAACTTTGAAGTAAATTTTGTTTGCTCACTCAAAAAGTATTTTAAAATGTAGACCAAGTGTAACATAATTTAAATGTTCTAAAAGCATCTTCACTTGTTAAACAAAAATGCATAATGTTATTTATGCTATTTAATAAGTATTCTTGTATATAGGAGGTAGTAGTAAAATCAATTCATAATTCTTTAATGACCTAATACGTTTATTTAAATTTTTTTAACTTACATTTATGAATTGATGTTATTTTGATTACTTCAAGTAGACATAAGTGAAAAACATGGTAGTTTAAAAATAACAGTTTTAAATCTTTGGCAAAAGCACCAGAAGAAAAATATTCGATAATTTTCATGCTTTGAACAAGATAGTTTAAATATTGATATTAGAAGACTCACTCTAAGTACATTGCTTTTTCTTAGTCCCTGACTGACTATTTAACAGACGAGAGGCGTTTCGAAAATGCATATAATAATAGTTATTATTTTTGATATATATTTTTGCTTTTCGATGCTCTTCTAATGAAACGTTATAACTTAGAATTGTATATAAAATGCGCTAAATGCTTACAATAATATTTATAAATTTTGTGGCCTGTTCAAAACGCCGTAATCTTTTATAATGGTGCCATAACAGCATTCCGGTTGTGTTCGAACGATTAAGCTACACTGCTAAAAATTTATATTGCAATTTTACAAAACGTTTTTACTATATTTGTTTCGAAAAATTAGAGTACACACTGTTAAAAATTTTCATTGTAAATATTTGTTGAAATATCACTATGCAGAAGTCAAACCGAAAACAGTTACAACGAAGACGGAATTACAAAGAAAAGTAGATAAATGTAGAGATGTATTTATCGCTCAATTCTGCGATAACCATCTTATATAGAGTCGTGGTAGATATAAGTAGTGACTTATATCCAGTGGTCATCTAGCGGTAGCCTGTTTAAGTAACGCTGGTGGGAAAACGCATAGTTTCCCGTTTACTATTAAATTGGTCACGCTACAATTATTAATTAAAATTATTGAAATTTTGTAAAATTGTAATGTAGTAAAATAAATTTACAAAAAACGTTGGAAAAAAATATGTTTCAGATTTCGGGCTATTATTTTCTTTTAATTTAAATTACAATATTGTTTTGTGCTTTTACAAATCATTGTAGTACATCGAATAGAAAATATCTGTAATTAAACGCATTTGCTTTGTTTGTAAAACTACAATGTATACTTCATTGTGAAATTATACCTTGCGTCTTATTTTAACAAAGGATTAGTAAAATTAATTATGTAATTATACTATAAAGTAGTGTAATATTACTATAAATGTATCCTAATATTCCATTGAAACACACAGTTGTTTAATTTCACTGTACATTTGTTTTGTAAAATATTGAAATATTGAAAAGTTTTAAAAGTGTAGTAAATTTTAAAATTTCTTAATATTTGAAATAAAGCCATTGCATAGTATAAGTAAATGATCCTTAAATAATATATTACCTACAGATATAATCGAAATACCGGGTGAATAGTAAAAACTTATATTCTCTGATAGTTTGATCTATCTGCTTTTGTTACTCTAAAAAAGATATAAAAAACTCCACACTTGTAAATAATGTAGAAGTGAAAACATTTACAAGATTTTTGTTAACTGCTAGACAATTAAGGCTGTAGACTACCAAATTTCGTCCAATGTATTTTAAATGGGAACTGCGTTCCCGTCCTATTGCCGTATTTTTGGAGATAAAAAATTGAAAATTTTTCTATAGATAGAGACCATATATCTTTAAAACGTAACGATTTTCTATAAATCATCGTGTTTTACGCAAAAAAATTAATAAAGCATAAAACAGACTAAACTTCTAACTGTTGCTGTGCTTTCAAAAATAAAGATAATGAATTTAATTTTTTACCAATCGAACGAAAAAGCTTGTTAAATTATTGTAACAATTTTATTTTTTTCATAAATATCTTTATTAAATAGGTATAAGCAATTGAAGTACGCCGATTTTAGTCAAAATTCTGGGTTTTTCTCGTTTGATTGACAATGTTAAGCTGCTTAATGATTTCTTATCGCAAATCCCTTTAAAATCTTCAAAACATAATATACTAGAAAAAAAATTAAAATTAACAATAGTATACTGGTCAACTTCAAATTGTGGGGTAAGTATGCAGCAAAGGAAAAAATATAAAAAAATTCTTATATTATTATTACTTTTAAGAATCTTTTCCTGTAAATTTATTTTATTATTTTAAATATTGTGAAGTTGACCAGCAACATATTCGTATTTTCTACCTGTTTTGAGAACCTTTTATTCTTTCGAACCTTTCATGGAATTAGTGTTTGTACATCTTTAAGCAGTTTAACCTTGTCAATCAAACGGGAAAAACGACCAATATTGACCAAAATCGGCGTACTTCAATTGCTTATAACTATTTAATAAAGATATTTATGAAAAAAATAAAATTCTTACGATAATTTAACAAGCTTTCTCGTTCGATTGGTAAAAAAAGAAATTAATTATCTTTATTTTTGAAAGCACAGCAATGGTTAGAAGTTTAGTCTGTTTTATGCTTTATTAATTTTTTTGCGTAAAATAAGTTGATAAATCAAAAATCAAAAATCGTTACGTTAAAAGATATATGGTCTCTATCTATACAAAAATTTTCAATTTTTTATCTCCAAAAATACGGCAATAGGACGGAAACGCAGTTCCCATTTAAAATACATTGGACGAAATTTGGTAGTCTACAGCCTTAAAACATTCACTTACTTCGGTATCATACGTATCAAAAAGGTAGTCTTATTTCTATCACAATTTTGCTTTAAGAGAAAATTAGAAAAAAACTAATATAATAATATATTAGAATAAAGATAAAAGCAGAACAAATCTAATGAATCATATTTTACGATTATATATCCGCAAAATAAAGACCAATAGATAGCCAATCCTTTTTTTTTGTAAACTTAGTAAATGTGACTGAATACATTATTTATACTAATAAGGTAAAAGTCCCTATTATGAGACGATGTCCCGATTTATGATACATTACGTGAATACATTAATTTATTCAAAAAGTACACAATAATATTTTAAAAAATACAAAGAATACATAACTTCATCAATTTTGAAAACAATTTACTAAGTTTGCAATTATTCTTTTGTTATTGTTTAAAGAAAAAATATAAAAGTATAAGCGGTTTGACATTTGCACGTAAATCCACGCCCTGAGGAAAGTTGGGCGACAACGACTAATATTCAATTTTTCAGTCGCGTTAAATTTAATTGCCACTTCTATTTATATATGTGCATTATATGATATTTGAAAGCTAATGAGTATTAGATTTCAATTCTATAAGCATTTATGCTATTTTATGACTATTTTATGACTATTTTCGACCGTATCATTAACACCTACACTTATAAACTTGGACGTACCGGTTATTTGAGACATTTAAGAGTGTATCGCGCAATAGGGACATACTATTTTGCTTGTCCGGACTTCAAGAGACAGTTTACATTTATAAGTTTTTAAATAAACAACCAACGATATTAACTATTTAAAAAGTTTAGTTCTGTAATATGAAGTATTGTTGATTAGTACAGCTTAAAATAATTATTTACGAGTAAGTATTTTTAATGAAATAACGTTATATTATAAACCTAACCTACAATCATAAAATGAAACTTTGTTGTACTTGAGCAATTTTTTTTTTTAATAATTAAATAAGTTTTTAATATTTTTACATATATTATATGTATATTGATTTATAAAATGTTTTGGATTAAATAACAACAGTGTGCGAAACAAAAATTTTAATTAAAAACTGAGAGAATGGAGAATAAACAAAAATCAAAGAAGACAAGAAAGCAATCTAAATTAACAAAAAAAACAAGTTGTGCTCAAATGTGAAGAGTAAAATAACAAAGAAAAAGATTAAAAGGAATAACTATGATCCGTTAAGTATCGAAAAAGCTTTAAAGGCGATCTTTACGAAAGGCAGTAGTTGCCTTTGGAGTACCTGTAGCTACACTAGGTAGAAAGAAAAATATTGGTCCTGCTGAGAAGATAAAAAATAAGACAGGACCGAGCACAGTGTTATCATCGAAAGAAGAGGATGATATTTTCAAGTGGGTGCTGGATAGAGCTGCGATGGGAGCGCCTTAGGGTGGCGCAAAAACAGACTATTTTTTTGTAGTCTCGAGGAAAAAATGTTAGTTTTGATGTTTTAAGAGTACCTCAAAGGGCAGCTCAATAAAAAATTTTAAGAGGTCGCTCAAAATTTTTAAAATTTCAAAATCCGTCAAAATACAATTTTTTTAATTTTTTTTCTCGTTACGGTATAATTTTATAGACAAACAAAAAATAAGTTTCTGAAAGTTTCAATTTAAAATTTGAGTTTTAAAAGGTCGCTCAGAATTTTTTTATTTATTAGTGCATCACTTTGGATTTTTCGAGCGACATTTTAATATTAAAATTAAAATTTCATACATTTTTTTTCCATTATTTAGTAAAATAATAAACAAAAATTCACCACGAGATGAACTGAAAATGAAACACATGACAAAAAAAAAACAAAATTTTATTAAAAAGTGCGTATTAAATTTGCTTTATTAGCATTGGGATATAATCCAAAGTGATGTACTAATAAATAAAAAAAAATTCTAAGCGACCTTTTAAAACTCAAATTTTAAATTGAAACTTTCAGAAACTTATTTTTTGTTTGTCTATAAAATTATATTATAACGCAAAAAAAAATTTAAAAAAAAAATTAATAGAACAGGTTAAAAAGCTGCAAAAAAAAATTAAAGAAGAAAAAGAAATTTGATCTTACGATAATTTTCGTTGATTAGTCGTTTAATTTAAAAAATTTAATGATTTGTTGTCCTAAATTGATTTTTTAACTGTCTCAATAATGGGAACCTGCATCATGAGACACTGGGGCCATACACCTTTAAAGTGTCTCATAAATAAGGACACAGCGGTTCCCATTACAAAAGCTTATTTTGAAGTATTTTTAAATTAATATTTAGTGCAAACTCAAAATATTAATATAAAAATGATAAAACATATGTATCATTTAATTTAAATTGTGTTTTACACTAAAACTGATTAAATAATAGCGGTAATGTTTGACCTACCTAGAAATGTGTCTCATAATAGGGACTTTTACCTTATTTATAAAAATTGGAACAAAAAAAAATAATAAGCAAAATATTTACTTGGACGAAGAGAGTGAATAATTAATCAAGTTTCAAAATCAACCAAGCTATGTAAACATGAAAAATAAATCCTTGAAGCAAAAAAATTTCTTTATTAATTAACCTAGACCAAATTAAACCTTTAACATAAAACTCTCAACCAAGAAAGCAACGTTGAATATGTTGCCATTTATTTGCATCTAAAAGACAAATTTTAAACATCATGAATGTTATCATAAAATTAAACCTATTCAATATATAATCATTCAAAGATATTCAATAATTCCGTAAATAAATAAATTTTTTTGAAAGTGTCCTTTATGTGGAATTTATCATAATAATTTTTTATAAGAATAATATGACGATTTTAGTATATGCCTGGTGAGACGCCAAGCCAACGGATAGCTGACAAAACTCATATTGAAACCTTTATCTTTAAAATAAAATATTTCCTGTGATGTTACAATTAGTAAATTAATATTATCGTACATTTACATACGTTTTATAGCTGCTAAAATTCTGTTTTTTACGTTACTAACATGCTACACCGTTGTCGTTTAAAAATAAAGTGTTAAACTGTTTAAATTGTCAATAAAATTTTTTATACCATAAAGCATACAGCCAAAACACGAGACACTCACATAATAGGTGTTGTTGTTAATTAATCTAATGGGTTTAGCGATTTGTTAGTCGCTGTCAGGGGGTTATATCTTCCTGCGCCATTATTAGGCTACCTGCAGGTATAATTTGTAGAAACAAATTATTATTCAGCACTTAAGCAAATTACCCAGTACTAATTTTCGGGTTATAAAAATTTATGTTTTTATTTCAATTTTGTGGTTCAAATTTTCTCAATCTAATACATATTTTTTTACAGTTAAGAGTAGGTTGCTTAAATCTGATACATTTTTAAATATCATAATACGAACATTTATAATTTTATAAAATGGTTCACATGATATGTATCTACATGCTCCAATTATTACTTTTTTCGTAAAAGTGAAAGACTAAACTTTTAATATATGAAATGTAAAAATGGATAAAACAACTAAAAAGTAAACAGTTATTGTTGTAAACACCTATTACTAAACCAACATAAAACCTTAAAGTAACCTCTTTTTGCTGCAATACAGTCAAGATAAAACAAGAACTCTAAAAAAACTACAAATAAAAAATTAGTTTTCAGTGTTATAGTGTAATACAAGGTGTTAACTCGTTTAGATGGCCTTGGCTCGTCTGCCAAAATCTGTAAACTTAAAGCCAACATCTATATACATACATCACAATACAACCACTGCAAAACGTTAAAACATACCTACTGCCGTTTGAATTTAAACATTCCCGGCAAATTTATATACTTTTATATTTCGTATATACATACGCGAAAGCCTCTATACCAGGGGTCGGCAACGTGCGGCTCGCAAGCCACATGCAGCTTTTTAACTCCTCGGATGCGCCTCTTCCACACTCTGGGTTAATTTGAAAACATTCTGAGAAAGCACAATTCCATCATCGAAATTTGACGAAAAAAAAATCTTGGGAGTCAAAGCGATATATTTATAGTTGTAATTATGGCTCTTTGAATAAGTTTTAATTGTGTATTGTTTATATTTGGCTCTATTGGATTACAAGGTTGCCGACCACTGCTCTAGGGTGATCTTGGCGTGGTATTCAACATCCAGTGGTCGTAGCAGATGCGATGTCAGTAGTGAAGTGTTAAAAACATATTTAGGCAACGGTTTAGGCAATGGTTCTATTGGGCCACATTGGCCGTAAGATAAAATGGTCGTAAGTAAAATTTTATACAAGAAATATTGCAAACAATAAACTTACCTGGTACATAGTACCCAAACGGTTTCTTCTTTGATTGCTAATAATAATTGCTAATAAGTAAGTATTTGCATACATATTTAGTATAGGAGAACTGAAGTAAACCTGATATACCACCGTCACCCAAGTTGAAAAACAATACAAAAGTTTTCCTGTGTATTTGACAGTGTACCACATTCACATCTAAATATACTGATAGAAAACAACGATGGTAACTGTGCATCAATAAATCGGTCTTTATTTTCTAATTTTCATTTTTTGAAAGTTTCAATTGCAATACGTTAAAAAAAGAAGTAGATCGTAACGCATCTAAATACTTCACAGATATAGATTTATATTTTCATAAAATATATTGATTAATGAATGCATTAGTCTTCTTGAATCACTGTTACAATTTTCATGGCGGTGCAATACCGCCATTAGTGGCGAAATTGCCCTAATCCTTACGAGCCGTTAAAAAAATCCTATATAAAAACAACTATAAAACAACTATGTTTGTGATCTTTGCAGATTTTAAAATAAAATCCTATTTTCATATTATATTATTGTGTCTTTTTTCTTTTACTGGTATAATAAAAGAAAAAAAGAACGCAATGACATGCCATTGCGCTAATTTCCCACAACTTGCAGATATGAAGCCACTCGTTGAGATGTACATTTTTCATTACTAAGATCAATCACGATGTAAAGAAATTGCTATTATTTGATTTCACTAATTTAAAACAATTACTTGAGAGCGGGACATATCGAAGACATATAATTAAATTATAATACATATAACGGTTATAATTGCATTTTTTTAAGGTTGCGCTATTACCTCAGTTTTCCCCGCTTATTTAAACAATTATGCTACTAAATATTTGACACGAACCAACCAAAAAAGATTTTCTTATGATTCTTTTTTTTTGTCGTAATTTCTAATAATTATTAGTCAAGAACTGCCTGTATTTTATGAAAGGTGTTATAATAAGACGATATTTGCATATGCAACTATTTATTATGATGTTAATTCCTTTTAATGTACTTTCATAAAATTGTATATAGTAGTACAAAAATATATTTTATTAAAAATTATGTATATTAGTAATGTTATTTAATAAGAGTAATTTATAATGTGGCGTGAACATCTGTTCCACATTAGAGATGGTTTTTATATGAACATTAGATTAAACCAGATAGGCAGGGGAACTCTAGGCAGGTACTTTAATGGATGCATCCATTAGTTAACAGCTACATCACTCAATTTAGATATTATTAAAACAAGATGACAAGCCCTAAATTCTGAAAGACTGTCCTAGATTCAATACAAACTTCGCTTAATTGAATATTGTCAAATATTTTCTATTTATTTAATGCATACAAATATGCAAGTAAATATTAAACAACATACACTAAGATGCATTTGTAAATAATTAAATAGAACCTAAAATTAATAGATTTATTTTTTATGAAGATTTAACATAATTAAATCACAGGTTTCGTTAATTAATAAGTTGCCTGAGAATGCCGTGCTAATCGATTTTGGTAAGAATTTGGCAAGAAATAAATGTACCTTTTGATCAATGACCTTTTGTCATCTATCTGGTAACTTCATAATTCCACGTTCGTAGAATTTCTGGTCCTTAACACCAAAACACTGTATCAAGTGCGATTTGATCATTAGTGAAATTTTTATCATTTTTGTTACTAAAAATAAAAATTGTTTTTAGTTGTAAGTTAAGAAATACACATTAAAAAAATAAAACTAAATAAAAAGTAGTAGAACTAAAAAGTACTTTGCTGCTTTATCAATTCTGTATTTTTTTTAAATTACAACAAACAACTAATGTGATAAGTCACAATATTTAGAAACACCCTGTATTAAAACATATTGTTTGTATACTTTGTAACACTTTAATGTCAACATTCATGTATACCTACCTATTATTACTGAAAATTTCAATATAACATTATACCATGATGTACATTCATTAATAAAACATCTTGAACGTAATGTTATTAAAGAGCAAAGTGATTGTGTATAGATAATATTTCATAGTCGAGAGAAAATTTATGTATAATCTTCTATTAAACTGGAATGACATGGCTTATTTTATTTAAAAAATCAATAAATCAATATGACTATAATAGAACAGCGTCATTTTGTAATAAAGCAACTCTCTATCTATCAAAAGAAAGATTTGAAAACTTGTAAGTTTTGATAGAAATTTTTACTAACATAGAAAGACAAAAAATGTATATATTGGAGATATGATTCATTTGAAATAGTTGAAACAATATTCAGTTAATTAATTGCAGTTTGTCTCTGACAAACTACTTCATTATTATATAATACATGTTTTTTGGTTACTATTTCAAATATTATTTGGCAGATTTTTTTAATGCTTGGTGGAAATTACAATGTATCTAATTTCATTCGCAAAAATATTATTAATATAAATTAATTTTTAAAACATTGAAACACATTTAATGTAAAAGTATTTCAACTCAATATTCTAGAAAATTTGTTAACATAAATAATAAAAGACAATTTAATAAAAACTAAATAATCTTGTCTTCATTTCAAATGTCTCGAATAGAAATAACGAAATAATTGTCTTATGAGTAATGTTTGGAGGTGGATTTTTATATGTTCAGAACATACCATCTTTATTAAACTTTAAAAAAATGTCATATTTTCTGTAGTTTTCTATTCATTTTTCCATTTAATAAACGTCCATCCAACTTGTAAAAAAAATGATATGACCCACTAAAAAATTCATTTTTTAGACAGTGTAGGTTTTTCTATTCCATATTTCTTCTGTTCTGTCCAATAAAACGAGATTTTACATTGCAAGGCTTTGTAGTTCCAGAAATGTTTTTATTTATTAGTAATTATTCTCAAATACGTATACATATTGAGTATATGTCTGCGTAAAAGTTCTAGGTCGGTTAATTTATTAATGTTAATTACAATATCATAGTAATAAATTTAATATTAAGCTTATGTAACTTGGTAAATACATACCCTCCATATTTAGTCTTATGTATAGAATAATCACTAATAATTTACTCGGTTTCACACAAAAAAATATATTTAGAATTCCTGAATTGAATTTAAAAAATTTCTATAACATACCATATTAAAAACCTCGCTATTGTTAAGCGTAGTAAATGAATGCGCTAGATCATGAATAGACTGCTGCATAGCATTCAACCGAAACTAAAACTGACGTATTTGACCCTGTTAGCAACTACCAAATCCACTAGTGACGCCAAGTTTTTCATACAGCTGAAAAATAGTTTTATCAGATTTTTCTGATGTGAAAAATTATGTTTTAAATATTTCTGAATACAAACTTCATTTTAGATTGTTCTTGTACAAAGAACTAAATTAGAACACCTTTATGAATAAAATCGTCAAATTTTTTTTCTAAGGGCGTTATTTACATATTATTGTGTTGATAAATATACACAATTATAGTTTTCCCTCATTAAAAAGCGCGTTTAAAAATTGTAATAGTAATATAAAATCATAATTGTTCGATACAAGATAAGTAGATAGAAAATTAATAAAACTTAAAAATAAAATTTGATAGTTTATTTTACATCGTACGCTCAAAATGTTTTTGGATCGGGATAGTCGTAGTACCTAAAAACCATTAGCAGAAATGAGAAACACGCAGCCCGGTTCACTTTTTCGTGCGACCCGTCAAAACTGCAATTACAAATAATGGAGATATATTAATACAATTGCTTCTTTAACGTTTTTTTTTACTTATACTTCTTTTGGCGCGTTAAGAGTAAAATTTTAGCAGGCAATTGAAGATACGCGCGCATAACTAACGAAAATTCTACAGTTGGATTTAATCATCTAATAGAGTAAATGAATTATTGTGAATCGACTGTGTACATTCGAGCTCAAAGTGGCACATTCCGATCTCGGAAATAATCCATTTTTCGCCCGAATGTGCACATATCTCGCATTTATTGAATTTTTTTATATCAAAAACTTAAATTCTGATTTTCTATTAAGAAAAAGTTATACCATGTATTTTTATAAAATAACTGCTTTAAAACACTAAAGCAGAGATTTGGTGTGGCTGATATAAATAAAGTTTTGCAATTCTTAAGGATGTACGAGCAGGGTACTGGGTGGGGATAGACCGGTCCGGGAGCGCGGTAAAGAGGTTATGACCGCAGCATTACGTATGGCAACACTGTGATTATTATGATTATTAAGGCAATGTTATTAGTAAATTCCAAATAAACGTTGAGTGTAACACGTGCGAATATAAAATTATGGAAGGTGAAATGAAATAGAAAACTATCTATCGGGATGAAAATTTACCAGAATTCCTAAAATTAGGTTAGTATTTTTGACACTTACTTTGCTTTAATGATCTGTAGTGTTGTCATTTTGTTTAAGAGCTAACAAAAGTAAGCTAATATTCGTAAATATCTCTTAATTTAGTCGGTTTAGTACGGTTTTTGATTTTTTCAATATCTTTATGAATGTCTTAACTTTTAATTAGATAGTTTTTTTTTCATATTCTGGGACGAATTTGGGTAAAAATTATAAAACATGTTGTCTATCCGTCACTTTGCCATAAGACTAATGTTAAATATGCTTACTTTTGAAATCAATTATTTCTTTAAATAGTCTGTTAACCCTCTTCAAATTTTGAGAATTTGTTTAGACATTTTTAAGCTACATATAAAAAAAATCAAGCATTTTGAGCCAAATGACTTTCGTCCTCGTACATCCTTAATTAAAATTATTTAGAAAGTATATTAATTTTTGTTTTTAAAACCGAGTGTGCACATTCGAGCTCAAAGTGGCACATTCCGATCTCAGGAAAATAAAAAGCGTCGTTCCGCATCGCGCTTCATTTGCTTCCTTCGTTCAAAACTGTGCCACTTTTTGCTCGAATTTGCACATTCTCGTATTTAGTGAATTTGTTTGCATTCATTTTTGAGTAAAAAAAATTGAAAGTAATGTGCCCAAATAAAACGACGTATTTAAATATTCGTGCATATTTTCCCAAGACCAAATTGTACACTCGGTTTTTAATCCAAATCTACAATAAATACCACATCTATTCTTCGATTTACGCGCTATTGTTTTACACTATTGCTTTACACATTTTACAAAAATAGAACATAAAAATTTTCATAAATTAAAACTATTTAAAATATACATTTTTTCTATACAAGGTGTTTATTTTTAGTTATGTTTTAAGACAATTTGTTTGATGACACTGGTTTTATAGCGAAAATAGGATTTTTTTCAATTTTTATACACACAAAAAGTAATTCATCTAAAATAGTTCTAAACCCCGTTCTACAATAAAAATAGGTTTTACACGGTTTTCTCCGTGTAAATAGGAAAATAGGTGTTCAATGGAAAGGTTTTAAATCTAGATTTTTTTAAGGGAGGCGCAATAACGTATAATTTGAAAACCAGTGGCATAGCAATACACAAACGCAAGGTGTGCAACATAATATATGATTATATTTAATTTAATTATACCAAATAAGTATAACTTCTAACGCGCGTTCATATGTGAGTACACGCGCTGATTTGTTTACTTCAAAATTTGGTTTGAACATTTTTCATTATCTTATTTTTAGGAAAAACAGATATGGCAATGTTGTATAATGAACTTTGTATTCTAATATGATTTCAATCATAAGCATTACTGTCAAATTTTGTCATTTATATATTGTTGTTGGCGCCTGCCTTTTTATACCTGTATCAGGTTTAGGCGTTTTCCCGCTTGAAACTTTGTTGTGAATGTTGTAGTGTTTCAAAGATTCAAGGCACCTACTGTTTTACGTGGATTGCAAACCACGGCAATTTCTAAGGAAATTTTTGAGCAGTTTTACTCTTGCCAGGTGCTCAGCCTTGCGAAGAGAAGAGGAGCGTGAAATTTTCGATGGTCGGCGCGGATTCGAACCACTTCGAATCCACCTCGCTAGCAAAGCAGCCCAAACACTAAACCACTTGCACCACGCTTCCTCTTAAATTGTTAATATTACCCTTATTAATGTTTTTCTAAAGTATTGTTTGATATGTCTATCTGCAGTTGGGACATAAATACCATAACTATTCATTTGAAAATTATTAGAATCTAGTTTTTTTTTTTTATTATGGACCCATAATTTTTACATTAATTGATTTTATTTGAATTATTACGAGTATGTATTAAACCTCATTTGAATAGAAGTCACCATTGCATTAAATTATCGATATTCGAGTTACATACCATATTTGCTCGTAAGTTAAGAACCAAATTTACTTTTTGTTTTTAAAGTTTTTGTTGTAACCACGAAATCTTATAGAAGAATATCCTTCTAGCTAAAAGTTTAAAATCGTTTTTCTCGAACATTTTCAATGCTTTGCTAAATTTATATTTCAATATTGGTCTTCAAATGAGGTATACACAGCTCGGAGTATGATGCAGGTATACGGATTAAAAATATCCGGACTTAGCATAGCTGACATCCATTTATTTTTATGAATAATTTTAAGAAATTTTGTAAAATTGTATAGTTCTATATAATTTTATAAAGAAAATTTTTTCGGGTAGTTAATCTTCTATAATTAAAAATCATAAAAATAAGAATTAAATCGATAACTTTTTCATGATATAAAATATTTTTTCAGACTATTTGATAGTGCATTAAATAGAATATAAAACTGCCATTTCACTTTTGACCTATCTTTAATAGTTTAGCCTTTTAATTGAAAAAATTTGAAATTTCGACAAATTTCAATTTTGTAAGTTCTTTATTAAGTAAAATATTAATAATAGAAATTTGACTCAATTAAATTTTTGTAGAGAATTTAATGACTATAAAGGATTACTAATTAATTATATAAAAAATTATTACATAGTTTGTAGAAGTAAATAATGTTAAAAATCATTTTCGTAACTTTTTAAATAAAAATGTTTAAGTTCGATGAAGGACCTCTTAAAATTGAAATTAAGAGATGTAATTTGGACAGATTTTTAATTCGACGTATTCTGAAAAATTTTCATGTGATAGTGAAAAAAATTGTTTTTGTTGGAACACCCTAGTATGTATACTCCATTGTATTCTTCAATTATACCTGAATCACTTTATGTCAAGATGGGCATTTTAAATTTGTTCTTAGAAAGGGATTTAGACTTAAGATATTAACTTGTGCCGAGATGGACGTTGCTCTTTCAAATATTTTAAATAAACCGAAAATGTGATTCACCTACTTGAGCTTCCCTTTGTAACTTTATTGTTTCATGCTGGTAAAACACCAAAAATCTTATTCTTGAAAAAATCGAAAATATTACCAAAGGGTAGGTATTAAATTTTTTGTTGTGGCCTTACAAACCATCATTCTAGTATTTTGTGTTGTGTTGTAGGGGAATTGTGCTTAAGATGACATACTTTTTGTTTTGAGGCAAATATTTGAAAATTCAAAGGTGGTAAAAAATAAATCTAAGGTTATACATTTAAAACGTTTATTTACAAAGCACAAAAAAAAATCTTGACGCTATAGAACATTTAATAATCGAAATAAAATAAGAAAACATCAATCATATTTATGTGGTTAAGATAACACACATCAGTCTAAGTTGACATAGTTAATTTTCTTTGCACAATTCACATGTAAACACTTTAATTCTTGGTGCAACGCTACACATAGAGTGTGGCACCATCGCTTAAATAATTGGCACCATATCCAACGCGATTAGACTGCAATGAATCAACTGTTACTAAGTCATCTTGGAAAAATTGTGTGGAACCAATTGCTCATTCAGGAAGTTATTCGTTATGTTCCTCCTTGCGTCCTTTAAACTATTAGTATTATGCCAATTTATGATAAAAATAATCAAATAAAAGTCAACATTTTTTAAACTCTGGTATTTATCAAAAAAATATATATATGCAGAAATTGTTTATTTTTCATTGCAAACTTTTACTATCTTGAGATTTTCTGAGCTAGAATATCGTCACACTTTTAATTTATTATTTGAGATGGGGATAAAACAATGATAGGATCGTGTGTTTTTTATTGTTATTATATTATTTTTAATAAATAACAGAATTTGAAAATTTTTTTTTTTATTTGATTATTTTTATCATAAATTGACATAATTCTAATAGTTTAAATAAGTTAGAAAACTTTTATAAATTATCAAACTTCCAGATTATTTTCATATTTATGTATAAAAGTAGCACTTTAAAAAAAAATTTCCTAAAGAGGTGAAAATAACAGAATGGCACTAATTGGTCTTTATTAACGAAGATATGAACTACATATTCTGAAAATTTCATATTTTTTTTTTTCCTCCACATGGATTTTTTGAGGTCAAAGCTGAGCTATTTACAAAATTTAATTTCCCAAATTTTTTTTTTCGTAGATTTTATTCTAGGACAATAATAATTATGTCACGACATCACAAGAGTTAGTACTTTATTGTAAAAAAAAACAATTTTAATATGCAAAAGGGTTGACACAGCGTTCAATCAAATATCCTAAAATGAGAAAAAAATTTTGAAAATTTCGGATGGTCACCATCTTGTTCCTAATTGTTTTAATTCAATTTTCTTGTATTATATAAAATGCACATTTATGACCCTTTCAACTAAAGTAACAACCATTTCAATACCTGTTCTAAATAAAAAGCTAGAGCTCATTATGTACAAGTATGAAAATGACCCAATTTTTGAATTCGGATGGGTACTGATCGGAAGTTATACAACAAAAAAAATAAATGTGCCACCACAAAGATCAACTATAATTTTTTTATTAAAATTAAAAATCATACGGCACACTTTTTAATTCAAATTTGTTGATTTCATATGGAATGACCCAACATTATTTTATTCATTATTTTAAAATACACCCATACCTCACTTTGCGTCGGAGTTACGTTCCAAAAAAACACGACGCAAATTGAAAAGACGCAATGTGAATTAAGAAAAAAATAGAAAAAAAAGTGGAGCCGTCTGTTAAAAAACAAGAAAAAAATTAAAGACTCGAACCCAAAACAACGCAACCTCGAAAACCTAACGACGCACGGTGAAAATTAGTACTAATTAAGTAGCGACGCAACTTCGAAAAAACGCAAAAAGAAACGACGCAAGGCGAGGTACGGGTGTATATCTTTATCTTATCATTACAATTTTTTTAAATGCGGGTTGTGAATAAATTGTAAATTGCGTTGCACTGTAATTTATAAAGTGTCGTTCAATAGGCACCTAATAATTCTAATCAAATAGTTAATATATACATTACGTAACAATTTTTAGTGTTTGGGCTGCTGCGCTAGGGGAGGTGGATTCGAAGTGGTTCGAATCCCCGCGCCGACCATCGAAAATTTCACGCTCCTCTTCTCTTCGCAAGGCTGAGCACCTGGCAAGAGTAAAACTGCTCGAAAATTTTTCTAGAAATTGCCGTGGTTCGCAACCCATGTAAAACGGTAGGTGCCTTGAATCTTTGAAACACTACAACATTCACAACAAAGTTTCAAGAGGGAAAACGCCTAAACCTGATACAGGTATAAAAAGGCGCCAACAACAACAACGTAACAATAATGATCAATCAATTATTCTTATCGTTGGATTTATCCCAAAACTCCTTCGATTCAATGACCCCCCCCCCCCCCCCCCCCCCCCCCCCCCCCCCCCCCCCCCCCCCCCCCCCCCCCCCCCCCCCCCCCCCCCCCCCCCCCCCCCCCCCCCCCCCCCCCCCCCCCCCCCCCCCCCCCCCCCCCCCCCCCCCCCCCCCCCCCCCCCCCCCCCCCCCCCCCCCCCCCCCCCCCCCCCCCCCCCCCCCCCCCCCCCCCCCCCCCCCCCCCTCAATTTAGATATTATTAAAACAAGATGACAAGCCCTAAATTCTGAAAGACTGTCCTAGATTCAATACAAACTTCGCTTAATTGAATATTGTCAAATATTTTCTATTTATTTAATGCATACAAATATGCAAGTAAATATTAAACAACATACACTAAGCTGCATTTGTAAATAATTAAATAGAACCTAAAATTAATAGATTTATTTTTTATGAAGATTTAACATAATTAAATCACAGGTTTCGTTAATTAATAAGTTGCCTGAGAATGCCGTGCTAATCGATTTTGGTAAGAATTTGGCAAGAAATAAATGTACCTTTTGATCAATGACCTTTTGTCATCTATCTGGTAACTTCATAATTCCACGTTCGTAGAATTTCTGTTCCTTAACACCAAAACACTGTATCAAGTGCGATTTGATCATTAGTGAAATTTTTATCATTTTTGTTACTAAAAATAAAAATTGCTTTTAGTTGTAAGTTAAGAAATACACATTAAAAAAATAAAACTAAATAAAAAGTAGTAGAACTAAAAAGTACTTTGCTGCTTTATCAATTCTGTATTTTTTTTAAATTACAACAAACAACTAATGTGATAAGTCACAATATTTAGAAACACCCTGTATTAAAACATATTGTTTGTATACTTTGTAACACTTTAATGTCAACATTCATGTATACCTACCTATTATTACTGAAAATTTCAATATAACATTATACCATGATGTACATTCATTAATAAAACATCTTGAACGTAATGTTATTAAAGAGCAAAGTGATTGTGTATAGATAATATTTCATAGTCGAGAGAAAATTTATGTATAATCTTCTATTAAACTGGAATGACATGGCTTATTTTATTTAAAAAATCAATAAATCAATATGACTATAATAGAACAGCGTCATTTTTGTAATAAAGCAACTCTCTATCTATCAAAAAGAAAGATTTGAAAACTTGTAAGTTTTCATAGAAATTTTTACTAACATAGAAAAACAAAAAATGTATATATTGGAGATATGATTCATTTGAAATAGTTGAAACAATATTCAGTTAATTAATTGCAGTTTGTCTCTGACAAACTACTTCATTATTATATAATACATATTTTTTGGTTACTATTTCAAATATTATTTGGCATATTTTTTTAATGCTTGGTGGAAATTACAATGTATCTAATTTCATTCGCAAAAATATTATTAATATAAATTAATTTTTAAAACATTGAAACACATTTAATGTAAAAGTATTTCAACTCAATATTCTAGAAAATTTGTTAACATAAATAATAAAAGACAATTTAATAAAAACTAAATAATCTTGTCTTCATTTCAAATGTCTCGAATAGAAATAACGAAATAATTGTCTTATGAGTAATGTTTGGAGGTGGATTTTTATATGTTCAGAACATACCATCTTTATTAAACTTTAAAAAAATGTCATATTTTCTGTAGTTTTCTATTCATTTTTCCATTTAATAAACGTCCATCCAACTTGTAAAAAAATGATATGACCCACTAAAAAATTCATTTTTTAGACAGTGTAGGTTTTTCTATTCCATATTTCTTCTGTTCCTGTCCAATAAAAACGAGATTTTACATTGCAAGGCTTTGAAGTTCCAGAAATGTTTTTATTTATTAGTAATTATTCTCAAATACGTATACATATTGAGTATATGTCTGCGTAAAAGTTCTAGGTCGGTTAATTTATTAATGTTAATTAGAATATCATAGTAATAAATTTAATATTAAGCTTATGTAACTTGGTAAATACATACCCTCCATATTTAGTCTTATGTATAGAATAATCACTAATAATTTACACGGTTTCACACAAAAAAATATATTTAGAATTCCTGAATTGAATTTAAAAAATTTTTATAACATACCATATTAAAAACCTCGCTATTGTTAAGCGTAGTAAATGAATGCGCTAGATCATGAATAGACTGCTGCATAGCATTCAACCGAAACTAAAACTGACGTATTTGACCCTGTTAGCAACTACCAAATCCACTAGTGACGCCAAGTTTTTCATACAGCTGAAAAATAGTTTTATCAGATTTTTCTGATGTGAAAAATTATGTTTTAAATATTTCTGAATACAAACTTCATTTTAGATTGTTCTTGTACAAAGAACTAAATTAGAACACCTTTATGAATAAAATCGTCAAATTTTTTTTCTAAGGGCGTTATTTACATATTATTGTGTTGATAAATATACACAATTATAGTTTTCCCTCATTAAAAAGCGCGTTTAAAAATTGTAATAGTAATATACAATCATAATTGTTCGATACAAGATAAGTAGATAGAAAATTAATAAAACTTAAAAATAAAATTTGATAGTTTATTTTACATCGTACGCTCAAAATGTTTTTGGATCAGGATAGTCGTAGTACCTAAAAACCATTAGCAGAGATGAGAAACACGCAGCCCGGTTCACTTTTTCGTGCGACCCGTCAAAACTGCAATTACAAATAATGGAGATATATTAATACAATTGCTTCTTTAACGTTTTTTTTTACTTATACTTCTTTTGGCGCGTTAAGAGTAAAATTTTAGCAGGCAATTGAAGATACGCGCGCATAACTAACGAAAATTCTACAGTTGGATTTAATCATCTAATAGAGTAAATGAATTATTGTGAATCGACTGTGTACATTCGAGCTCAAAGTGGCACATTCCGATCTCGGAAATAATCCATTTTTCGCCCGAATGTGCACATATCTCGCATTTATTGAATTTTTTTATATCAAAAACTTAAATTCTGATTTTCTATTAAGAAAAAGTTATACCATGTATTTTTATAAAATAACTGCTTTAAAACACTAAAGCAGAGATTTGGTGTGGCTGATATAAATAAAGTTTTGCAATTCTTAAGGATGTACGAGCAGGGTACTGGGTGGGGATAGACCGGTCCGGGAGCGCGGTAAAGAGGTTATGACCGCAGCATTACGTATGGCAACACTGTGATTATTATGATTATTAAGGCAATGTTATTAGTAAATTCAAATAAACGTTGAGTGTAACACGTGCGAATATAAAATTATGGAAGGTGAAATGAAATAGAAAACTATCTATCGGGATGAAAATTTACCAGAATTCCTAAAATTAGGTTAGTATTTTTGACACTTACTTTGCTTTAATGATCTGTAGTGTTGTCATTTTGTTTAAGAGCTAACAAAAGTAAGCTAATATTCGTAAATATCTCTTAATTTAGTCGGTTTAGTACGGTTTTTGATTTTTTCAATATCTTTATGAATGTCTTAACTTTTAATTAGATAGTTTTTTTTTCATATTCTGGGACGAATTTGGGTAAAAATTATAAAACATGTTGTCTATCCGTCACTTTGCCAGAAGACTAATGTTAAATATGCTTACTTTTGAAATCAATTATTTCTTTAAATAGTCTGTTAACCCTCTTCAAATTTTGAGAATTTGTTTAGACATTTTTAAGCTACATATAAAAAAAATCAAGCATTTTGAGCCAAATGACTTTCGTCCTCGTACATCCTTAATTAAAATTATTTAGAAAGTATATTAATTTTGTTTTAAAACCAGTGTGCACATTCGAGCTCAAAGTGGCACATTCCGATCTCAGGAAAATAAAAGCGTCGTTCCGCATCGCGCTTCATTTGCTTCCTTCGTTCAAAACTGTGCCACTTTTGCTCGAATTTGCACATTCTCGTATTTAGTGAATTTGTTTGCATTCATTTTTGAGTAAAAAAAATTGAAAGTAATGTGCCCAAATAAAACGACGTATTTAAATATTCGTGCATATTTTCCCAAGACCAAATTGTACACTCGGTTTTAATCCAAATCTACAATAAATACCACATCTATTCTTCGATTTACGCGCTATTGTTTTACACTATTGCTTTACACATTTTACAAAAATAGAACATAAAAAATTTTCATAAATTAAAACTATTTAAAATATACATTTTTTCTATACAAGGTGTTTATTTTTAGTTATGTTTTAAGACAATTTGTTTGATGACACTGGTTTTATAGCGAAAATAGGATTTTTTCAATTTTATACACACAAAAAGTAATTCATCTAAAATAGTTCTAAACCCCGTTCTACAATAAAATAGGTTTTACACGGTTTCTCCGTGTAAATAGGAAAATAGGTGTTCAATGGAAAGGTTTTAAATCTAGATTTTTTTAAGGGAGGCGCAATAACGTATAATTTGAAAACCAGTGGCATAGCAATACACAAACGCAAGGTGTGCAACATAATATATGATTATATTTAATTTAATTATACCAAATAAGTATAACTTCTAACGCGCGTTCATATGTGAGTACACGCGCTGATTTGTTTACTTCAAAATTTGGTTTGAACATTTTTTCATTATCTTATTTTTAGGAAAAACAGATATGGCAATGTTGTATAATGAACTTTGTATTCTAATATGATTTCAATCATAAGCATTACTGTCAAATTTTGTCATTTATATATTCCAATCGACTTTCGTGTTTTATTTCTGTATAACCTTTGTTCTTTTTTGTAAAATTGACCCATGTGATACTACTAATAACGAGGAAAATGTTTTTGAAGATTAAAATGAAGAAAATATTACGATACTTATTATTTACCGTGGTAAACTCGTAGAGCGTTGCCAAATGTACGTTTGTCTTAAATGGTTCCTGAAAACATTTTAAAGATAAAATTTTTGATTCAGAATTGAACTAAGAGTGTCGCTGCGGGTAGGTTTTACGCCAATTTATACATACCGTGTTTACGTTGGTGACTTGTGTATTTGTAATAAAAAAATGAGTGCGTGCAATCTTTACGCGCCGTTGAAATAAAATTTTGACGATTGTTGCCGATAATAATAAAAAGATTAAAATAAATAATATATGACTTTAACGAAATTTTTTTGGCCAACTTTTGAATCTGCCCATTTAAAAATTTCACCAAATGAAAGCATTGAACTATTAAATTAACTCTGACTGTTTCAAAATACACGTAAGTATTTATTTTGAATTTGTAATCTCAAGTCAGCCAAATTATTAAGCCTCGCCTCCATGACAGTTCACAGTAGTCCGTGGCTACTTTTAAATAGCAAAAACTGCGTAAACAAAGTATAGATTTTACCGAACGTTACGTCCGTCGAAAAAAGATCGGATTTACTCTCAAGGTGTGCCTAAAAAAGTTTTACTTTAGAAAGATAAGTAGTATTTTTATTTTTTATATGCGGCCTAAATAAAATTTTTAAATTTGAAGTTGGCCCGTTATAATAAAAGGTTGCTCATCTCTGATCTATAAAATTCTACTGCCCCTAGTTTTTATGTGTACGTCAAAGTAGCGCAATGTAGATTCAGCCAATTGTGCGATCGTAAAAATAAAGTATATTTTATAATAATTAATAATTTCATAGATACTCCGATACAAAGAGTTGTTTATCATATTATATTTAACAGAAAATGTGTCTGTAGAAAAAAAATCCAAGGTAAATCAGTTACTGATATGACTTATTTTTATACTATTTCGCACATATTAAATACAATATACATAATTATGTATAGATTAAATTTTTAGTTAAAAGAATTAGTGGAACTACTGCAGTAAATGAATTTGCATTGGTTAATATACCGATTACAATTGAAACAACAATAAAATTGGTAAGTCTTACATGTTTGTACAATAGGTTTAAAAACAAGCTTTTACGAAAACATAAATAAATATGTAAGCTTTTATATTACATATACATGTATTTTAGTTATTCATTGGGTAATTTCTGTTTTTTAATATAACTACTGTCAATATCAATATAATGTTATATGTAATTTAGATAACATTCGATTTTATTTCAGAATATATCTTGATTGTATTTTATATATTAAAATTAAGTATAAGTCTATGTATATCTATTACCTATGAATTGTTAGAACTTTTTAGGTTCAACAATAAAAACTGTACAAAATAGATACGCATGCATGTATACATAAAATGATTTGCACTTATTTTATTATAAACAGCAATAAACTTATTTATTCTAAAAATACTTTGCCTACATTATAAAGCGTTTGGATATGGGAAGGCGCCACGGCGCCAAATGTCTGAAATTAAATGGTCTACTGTTTTATATGGCAAGTAAAAGACCTTATCACACTTAACAAATTTTTCAAGTGCTTTAATTTATTTTAAAATTCATGGTAGATGAATATAAATTACAATACCTACTCGAATTACAAAATTTAAATTTAATTAATTAAAAGAATTTAATATTTATACGTTTCCTTATTTTCGATAAAAAAAGAAGAAGAAAGCTCTAACTAATAATGTGATTATTACACTCCAGTTAACGATTAACTTTTAATTCTACTAATTTATTAGAACAAGTCAAATACGTTCCTTTTACTTCTTACTTATATTAGGCAGAACCTTCGGAATTTCATTATCTGACCACATAAAATTTACTCCGACAGTTTTATTTCTTTTCGAAGTAGTCTGAATTTAATTAATTTATTTTTAATTTAAAAGGGAATCCAAAAAGAATCTCAGTTACATTCTAGCTTTTTATGTTCACAAATTCATTTTCTTTGATTTAAATTGTAAATGTACTTCTGTTTATGAATTTTTTATAAACTAAAAAAGAACAGCATATTAAGTGTATAAATAATTCGAATTGTTGTTCTTAATTTACTAACGTAATCCTCACATCGCAATTAGTAGTTAATAATAACGTTGTAATAACAACTAATACAAGAAAGGCTTTCCAATAAAAGAAATGTGTAATGCTCTCGTAATGTGGACCGTTTGTAGTCCACTACATCTCCCAATTCACACGAGCCATCAAGGTTGATTTCCCTGGCGACAAAATTGTAGAGTCACCTTTTTAAGAACTTAAAGAAAATATAGGTTAGTTTATTACATTTGAACATGGAACATTTAATGAATAATTAAATTCTCAAAATCGATTTTGGAAAATATTGGAATTATATTTTGTTCGTTTCGAAAGCAGCAAATGAACAATTACGTCATTTATACTAATGGGTTGGCCACTAACATAAGTACCTAATTGTCGATTTTTTCATATAAATAAAGCACATTTTTTTAATACAAAGAATGAACTTTAATCAATGATATATTTCCCATTTTGTTTGATGACCTTTTGCCATATTTTTGGGAACTTCATAATTTCACGTTCGTAGAACTTCTGATTTATATCGGCAAAAAATTGAACCAAATGCAATTTCACAGCGTCATCATCATTAAAAGTTTTACCATTCAAGGAATGTTGCAGAGAAATAAATGGTAATCTGATGGAGCAAGAACAGGGTTTTATGTTAGATGTAACATCAATTCCCAACCAAGCTCAAATAATTTTTGGCGAGTAACCGAAGATGTATGTGGCCTAGCGTTGTCCTGGTAAAAAGTTACAACTTTTTGATGAATCAATTCTGGCGTTTTTCCTTGATTGCTGTATTTAATTTGTCCAGTTGTTGACAGTACACATCCGAATTGAATATTTGGTTCCTTGGACGTAGCTCAAAAAACACCACACTTTTCCAATCTCACTAAATTGAAAACAAAATCTTCTTTTAGTGGATATCAGATTTCGACGTGGATTGTGCTGGCTCATCAAGCCTGGACCATGATCGTTTTCAATTAACGTTATTGTAAACAATCCATTTTTCAACGCCAGTGATGATTCGTTTCACAAAAGGATCGAAATTATTGCGGCTAATTGTAAGATGCAAAACGCAAGCGTTGATGCGTTTCGTTAAATACATTTTTTCAATTTATGTGGAATATAAATTTCAAGCTTCTTAAAAAGTTTCATACGTTTTAAATGTTTCGATCGCTGTATGATACATTTAACTTCTTTGCTATCTGTCGAACAATTACATGACAATCCGACTCGTTTATGGCTTTAATTTGATCTTCCTCAAGCTCATCTGGTCGACTTAATGGCTGGTCAACTTTGAGTAAAAATTCTTGGGAACATAATTTGTCAAACCAATTCCGCCCGTGTCTTTCTTTTAAGACTTTTTCACCTTACACATCACGTAACTTTTTAGCAGCTTTTTAGCAGCTGCGTTCCTTCCTTTACGGATATAAAAAAGAAAAATATGATGAAAATGCTCGGTTTTGCACTCCATATTAAAATTGACGCCAAACTAATACCTTGTAACAAAATTACGTGCAATTTGCTGCTGAAGTAAAGAAAGCCTCACGGCTAACAAATGTCAAAAAGAAAAATATAAATCTTTGACAGAAGCCATTATTTTTAAATGAACAATTATAGTATTTATATCCCAACTACGCATAGGTATATTAACCAATGCATTATCCAAAATATAAATAGGGGTAATTAAAAATTGAAGTTGATCTGCACATGTTAAATTTAAAAAAATATGTATGAAGTTATAAGAATTTCAATAGTTACTTTGTTAGGGCTATTCTAAAAGTGTTAACAAATTTACGAGTCAGTTAATTTGCATCGTTTAAATATTAACAATTATGTGAATATAGTTTTAATAACCATTTTTAATGGCGTAAATTTTCTTTCAAATTGAAAAGAAAATTGTTTTCTGTTCCGTTTAATATTTTTGTTATATTATTATATTGTAAAAAGTGAACACCATCATTTGCAGCGTTTTAAAATAATAATGGAAAGTTTAAGCTAAAGCTATATCGCTTTCTTTATTATGCTCCACGTCAGACCCGAACGATACGCTGGCTCTAAACTGAGGGACATTACTAAATGGTGTGAGTGTACATTCGAGCTCAAAGTGGCACATTCCGATCTCGGAAATAATCCATTTTTCGCCCGAATGTGCACATATCTCGCATTTATTGAATTTTTTTATATCAAAAACTTAAATTCTGATTTTCTATTAAGAAAAAGTTATACCATGTATTTTTATAAAATAACTGCTTTAAAACACTAAAGCAGAGATTTGGTGTGGCTGATATAAATAAAGTTTTGCAATTCTTAAGGATGTACGAGCAGGGTACTGGGTGGGGATAGACCGGTCCGGGAGCGCGGTAAAGAGGTTATGACCGCAGCATTACGTATGGCAACACTGTGATTATTATGATTATTAAGGCAATGTTATTAGTAAATTCCAAATAAACGTTGAGTGTAACACGTGCGAATATAAAATTATGGAAGGTGAAATGAAATAGAAAACTATCTATCGGGATGAAAATTTACCAGAATTCCTAAAATTAGGTTAGTATTTTTGACACTTACTTTGCTTTAATAATCTGTAGTGTTGTCATTTAGTTTAAGAGCTAACAAAAGTAAGCTAATTTTCGTAAATATCTCTTAATTTAGTCGGTTTAGTACGGTTTTTGATTTTTTTAATATCTTTATGAATGTCTAAACTTTTAATTAGATATTTTTATTTTCATATTCTGGGACGAATTTGGGTAAAAACTATAAAACATGTTGTCTATCCGTCACTTTGCCATAAGACTAATGTTAAATATGCTTACTTTTGAAATCAATTATTTCTTTAAATAGTCTGTTAACCCTCTTCAAATTTTGAGAATTTGTTTAGACATTTTTAAGCTACATATAAAAAAAATCAAGCATTTTGAGCCAAATGACTTTCGTCCTCGTACATCCTTAATTAAAATTATTTAGAAAGTATATTAATTTTTTTTTAAAACCAGTGTGCACATTCGAGCTCAAAGTGGCACATTCCGATCTCAGGAAAATAAAGAGCGTCGTTCCGCATCGCGCTTCATTTGCTTCCTTCGTTCAAAACTGTGCCACTTTTTGCTCGAATTTGCACATTCTCGTATTTAGTGAATTTGTTTGCATTCATTTTTGAGTAAAAAAAATTGAAAGTAATGTGCCCAAATAAAACGACGTATTTAAATATTCGTGCATATTTTCCCAAGACCAAATTGTACACTCGGTTTTTAACCCAAATCTACAATAAATACCACATCTATTCTTCGATTTACGCGCTATTGTTTTACACTATTGCTTTACACATTTTACAAAAATAGAACATAAAAAATTTTCATAAATTAAAACTATTTAAAATATACATTTTTTCTATACAAGGTGTTTATTTTTAGTTATTTTTTAAGACAATTTGTTTGATGACACTGGTTTTATAGCGAAAATAGGATTTTTTTCAATTTTTATACACACAAAAAGTAATTCATCTAAAATAGTTCTAAACCCCGTTCTACAATAAAAATAGGTTTTACACGGTTTTCTCCGTGTAAATAGGAAAATAGGTGTTCAATGGAAAGGTTTTAAATCTAGATTTTTTTAAGGGAGGCGCAATAACGTATAATTTGAAAACCAGTGGCCTAGCAATACACAAACGCAAGGTGTGCAACATAATATATGATTATATTTAATTTAATTATACCAAATAAGTATAACTTCTAACGCGCGTTCATATGTGAGTACACGCGCTGATTTGTTTACTTCAAAATTTGGTTTGAACATGTTTTCATTATCTTATTTTTAGGAAAAACAGATATGGCAATGTTGTATAATGAACTTTGTATTCTAATATGATTTCAATCATAAGCATTACTGTCAAATTTTGTCTTTTATATATTCCAATCGATTTTCGTGTTTTATTTCTGTATAACCTTTGTTCTTTTTTGTAAAATTGACCCATGTGATACTACTAATAACGAGGAAAATGTTTTTGAAGATTAAAATGAAGAAAATATTACGATACTTATTATGTACCGTGGTAAACTCGTACAGCGTTGCCAAATGTACGTTTGTCTTAAATGGTTCCTGAAAACATTTTAAAGATAAAATTTTTGATTCAGAATTGAACTAAGAGTGTCGCTGCGGATAGGTTTTACGCCAATTTATACATACCGTGTTTACGTTGGTGACTTGTGTATTTGTAATAAAAAAATGAGTGCGTGCAATCTTTACGCGCCGTTGAAATAAAATTTTGACGATTGTTGCAGATAATAATAAAAAGATTAAAATAAAAAATATATGACTTTAACGAAATTTTTTTGGCCAACTTTTGAATCTGCCCATTTAAAAATTTCACCAAATGAAAGCATTGAACTATTAAATTAACTCTGACTGTTTCAAAATACACGTAAGTATTTATTTTGAATTTGTAATCTCAAGTCAGCCAAATTATTAAGCCTCGCCTCCATGACAGTTCACAGTAGTCCGTGGCTACTTTTAAATAGCAAAAACTGCGTAAACAAAGTATAGATTTTACCGAACGTTACGTCCGTCGAAAAAAGATCGGATTTACTCTCAAGGTGTGCCTAAAAAAGTTTTACTTTAGAAAGATAAGTAGTATTTTTATTTTTTATATGCGGCCTAAATAAAATTTTTAAATTTGAAGTTGGCCCGTTATAATAAAAGGTTGCTCATCTCTGATCTATAAAATTCTACTGCCCCTAGTTTTTATGTGTACGTCAAAGTAGCGCAATGTAGATTCAGCCAATTGTGCGATCGTAAAAATAAAGTATATTTTATAATAATTAATAATTTCATAGATACTCCGATACAAAGAGTTGTTTATCATATTATATTTAACAGAAAATGTGTCTGTAGAAAAAATCCAAGGTAAATCAGTTACTGATATGACTTATTTTTATACTATTTCGCACATATTAAATACAATATACATAATTATGTATAGATTAAATTTTTAGTTAAAAGAATTAGTGGAACTACTGCAGTAAATGAATTTGCATTGGTTAATATACCGATTACAATTGAAACAACAATAAAATTGGTAAGTCTTACATGTTTGTACAATAGGTTTAAAAACAAGCTTTTACGAAAACATAAATAAATATGTAAGCTTTTATATTACATATACATATATTTTAGTTATTCATTGGGTAATTTCTGTTTTTTAATATAACTACTGTCAATATCAATATAATGTTATATGTAATTTAGATAACGTTCGATTTTATTTCAGAATATAACTTGATTGCATTTTATATATTAAAATTAAGTATAAGTCTATGTATATCTATTACCTATGAATTGTTAGAACTTTTTAGGTTCAACAATAAAAACTGTACAAAATAGATACGCATGCATGTATACATAAAATGATTTGTACTTATTTTATTATAAACAGCAATAAACTTATTTATTCTAAAAATACTTTGCCTACATTATAAAGCGTTTGGATATGAGAAGGCGCCACGGCGCCAAATGTCTGAAATTAAATGGTCTACTGTTTTATATGGCAAGTAAAAGACCTTATCACACTTAACAAATTTTTCAAGTGCTTTAATTTATTTTAAAATTCATGGTAGATGAATATAAATTACAATACCTACTCGAATTACAAAATTTAAATTTAATTAATTAAAAGAATTTAATATTTATACGTTTCCTTATTTTCGTTAAAAAAAGAAGAAGAAAGCTCTAACTAATAATGTGATTATTGCACTCCAGTTAACGATTAACTTTTAATTCTACTAATTTATTAGAACAAGTCAAATACGTTCCTTTTACTTCTTACTTATATTAGGCAGAACCTTCGGAATTTCATTATCTGACCACATAAAATTCACTCCGACAGTTTTATTTCTTTTCGAAGTAGTCTGAATTTAATTAATTTATTTTTAATTTAAAAGGGAATCCAAAAAGAATCTCAGTTACATTCTAGCTTTTTATGTTCACAAATTCATTTTCTTTGATTTAAATTGTAAATGTACTTCTGTTTATGAATTTTTTATAAACTAAAAAAGAACAGCATATTAAGTGTATAAATAATTCGACTTGTTGTTTTTAATTTACTAACGTAATCCTCACATCGCAATTAGTAGTTAATAATAACGTTGTAATAACAACTAATACAAGAAAGGCTTTCCAATAAAAGAAATGTGTAATGCTCTCGTAATGTGGACCGTTTGTAGTCCACTACATCTCCCAATTCACACGAGCCATCAAGGTTGATTTCCCTGGCGACAAAATTGTAGAGTCACCTTTTTAAGAACTTAAAGAAAATATAGGTTAGTTTATTACATTTGAACATGGAACATTTAATGAATAATTAAATTCTCAAAATCGATTTTGGAAAATATTGGAATTATATTTTGTTCGTTTCGAAAGCAGCAAATGAACAATTACGTCATTTATACTAATGGGTTGGCCACTAACATAAGTACCTAATTGTCGATTTTTTCATATAAATAAAGCACATTTTTTTAATACAAAGAATGAACTTTAATCAATGATATATTTCCCATTTTGTTTGATGACCTTTTGCCATATTTTTGGGAACTTCATAATTTCACGTTCGTAGAACTTCTGATTTATATCGGCAAAAAATTGAACCAAATGCAATTTCACAGCGTCATCATCATTAAAAGTTTTACCATTCAAGGAATGTTGCAGAGAAATAAATGGTAATCTGATGGAGCAAGAACAGGGTTTTATGTTAGATGTAACATCAATTCCCAACCAAGCTCAAATAATTTTTGGCGAGTAACCGAAGATGTATGTGGCCTAGCGTTGTCCTGGTAAAAAGTTACAACTTTTTGATGAATCAATTCTGGCGTTTTTCCTTGATTGCTGTATTTAATTTGTCCAGTTGTTGACAGTACACATCCGAATTGAATATTTGGTTCCTTGGACGTAGCTCAAAAAACACCACACTTTTCCAATCTCACTAAATTGAAAACAAAATCTTCTTTTAGTGGATATCAGATTTCGACGTGGATTGTGCTGGCTCATCAAGCCTGGACCATGATCGTTTTCAATTAACGTTATTGTAAACAATCCATTTTTCAACGCCAGTGATGATTCGTTTCACAAAAGGATCGAAATTATTGCGGCTAATTGTAAGATGCAAAACGCAAGCGTTGATGCGTTTCGTTAAATACATTTTTTCAATTTATGTGGAATATAAATTTCAAGCTTCTTAAAAAGTTTCATACGTTTTAAATGTTTCTCGATCGCTGTATGATACACATTTAACTTCTTTGCTATCTGTCGAACAATTACATGACAATCCGACTCGTTTATGGCTTTAATTTGATCTTCCTCAAGCTCATCTGGTCGACTTAATGGCTGGTCAACTTTGAGTAAAAATTCTTGGGAACATAATTTGTCAAACCAATTCCGCCCGTGTCTTTCTTTTAAGACTTTTTCACCTTACACATCACGTAACTTTTTAGCAGCTTTTTAGCAGCTGCGTTCCTTCCTTTACGGATATAAAAAAGAAAAATATGATGAAAATGCTCGGTTTTGCACTCCATATTAAAATTGACGCCAAACTAATACCTTGTAACAAAATTACGTGCAATTTGCTGCTGAAGTAAAGAAAGCCTCACGGCTAACAAATGTCAAAAAGAAAAATATAAATCTTTGACAGAAGCCATTAAAAAATATGTTTAAAGAAATCTATGTGTGAATAGGCAATTACTTAGTTGCCAACCCAATACATTTTACTAAACTATAATAAATATAAAACTCGTAAAATCGTTACAAATAAAGAAGATAATATGAAAAACGCATCGGTGTATTCATCAGAAAACTTATTGTCTTAAAATCGACTTCATTTTTCAAATACATTGTTGTTTTTTAAAGTTTTTAGATTAACTAGAAGTAATTACTCGATATTGTTTCTTCTGTGCGACGTCAAAAAGTTATACAAACTTCGGCTTCCGAAAAATAAAAATTAATTAATTTAGAATTAATAAGCTAACCGAAACTGCTTTTCAATTTATTTTGGTATTGCTAATTTAATGATAACTTGATAATAGCTTTTGTTATTTTATTTAACATTCATTTTAATTAGACTCCTTAATTGCTTTTCTTAAGTTTGTTAATTTAAATTACGTCTTTTATTAGCGATCTAATAGAAAGTCTTCTTTTATAATTATTAATTTAGAAAGAAGTTGGATAGCCTTAACTTTAACTTTTAATTATAATTTCCGAATTTCTTATAAAAATCATATTTTTGAGAATAAAAACTTTATCAATTCCAGTTCGGAAGTACAATTTATGCTTTAAGCGAGACTTGTAAATATAATTTTGATTACGATTATTTAACTAATGAACTTACCAAATTTAAAATAGAAAACTGAACTAATCAATTAATAACAATAAATAATAATTAATTAGTCTTATTTTATATATTTATTTTAGAACAACATATTAGCGCTTGTTGAAACGAGAACGTCATGAAACTTTCCAAAAGTATAAAAAGGTAATCACCAAAATGCAATAATTTAAACTTCTTTTCTTGAAACACCTTTGGTCTCAACGGGATTGGTACACGGAATTCATTTCTATATTTAATTCGATCTCTGGAAGGTCGCAGTTGACTTTCCTATTTCACGTTGCTAAGACAACGGGATCTAATATATTGGATTATTCATTTTTTGCTCTGAAATTAAATTTTTTACCTTTTACTTTAAAATATCATTTTCTTCTCTTATTGCTTTTTAATTAAGTTTTTAATAATTGTGATAAGAATGCTAATGATCTAATAGATGTCATTGTTTACGAATAGCACCTAGCTTTTTAAAATACGAAATTTTCATTTTTAAACAAATAATTAGAAAAATATCTAGCTTAAAAATGAAATAACGTGTTATAATTTCCATTAAACATGTTTTTTCTTAATAGCATAGCATATATCTAATGTGGTAAAGTGTTTTACTAAAGAAGTAGGGATCTCTATTTTGTGAGATTGATAAAAACATGCGTGTTTATCATATATCTACATTAGACTGAGCCAAAAAAATCGACTATTTTTATTTTGAATGCAACAACGACAATATTATTTAGGATGATAAAAAAAATAAACGTCAAAATTTGAGCTCTTAATGTTGATATTAAGAGGTCTATCATCGAGAATTTCAATATTTTTACACCACACGCATCTTTCACTAAAATATTCTTAACAATATACCTGAAAAATATAAATAATAGGGGAAGGTGGCCTAAAGCGGGTAGGTTAAGGTTAATCGATTAATATGAACCATTTCGGCTAAAAAAAAGTGTTTCTTTTTTAGATTTACGTAATACAATTATTAAACTTTAATTTTATAAAAAAAAAATATTACATTTTTGCTTTAATTGTAGAAATAAATTCAAAAATATAAAATGTCAGAAATTAACCGCTTTGCCCGACAGTGGGGCCTAAAGCGGGTAGGCTCTTATAAACGAATCGGATTAATCAAAACCTTGAAAAAAAATTATCTACACTTGACATGTTTTTGACAGTAACATTAGTATTAAGTTCTATTAAGCATTTTCATATTATGCTAATTATGCTAATTTGTTCCAATCTTAATATTACTTCGGTTTACCATTGTTTTTAAATCTTAATTGCTTCAACGCTTTAAATCACTTATTTTTAATACCAATTTATTCATATCAACTAGTTCCTATCAATTATAATAAAATTACTCCTTCTGGTACAAGCAAAGAGGGTACCTACCCGCTTTGCCCAAACACACATTTCTTAGTTTTGATACATTAACGTAAAAAATAATAGATGGATATTAAAGTATTTAGTCAAATCATAAAACTAGTTTATTGTAAAAGAAAACCCCATTATAAAAAATGGGTTAATGTAAAGGGTTTTAGTAGCAATTGAAGTTAAATTATTTTCAAACATTTTACAAAATTATTATATTTTTTGTTTTTTAATTTTTTGACGTTATTAAGCAACTTAGGTGTCAAAAATAGTATGACATCAATAGGGCTGGATACTGGCATTGTAAATAAATATATAAATTTCAGTTAATATATAACATATCCATATAAGGGCCGTTACCCGCTTTGGGCTACCTACCCGTTTTAGGCCACCCTCCCCTACATATTTTTGAGGAAAATTAAATTCTCTATAAAAAAGGTCTGATTGCAAATTTTCATAAGACAAGCCGTTTCCACGTAATCATACCTTGAACATTGATCTGTTTTTACCATTTGATTTTTCAAATTTGGAATTTTGTAACTGATAAACCAATCTGCTATTAAAAGAGAACAATACATATTTTTGAAGGAAATTAGACGCTCTACAAAAAAGATCTCTTACATTTTTTGTTAAATTCACTCTTTCAAAAGTTAAGTAATCATAAAAAGTAAATAATTCCAATTTATGGACAGAACTACATCTCAAGTCAAATTCACTTAACAATTTATCGATTGCAGTAGTTTATTGACCTTCCTATTCCAATTTATTCATTCATTTTTAATATTTATTTACTTAAACATTTTCTTCTCAATGATTTAAAGTTTTCTTTATATTTATGGCTATTGCAAAGTGCTTACAAAAACATATCAATCAATCTTGTTGACTTAAATGCATGCAAAAACCTAATTTTTACGTTTTTTTTCCTCATTTTTATACTAAAATAACACGACCTTTCCATTACGCTCTTACATTATAATTTACTATACTTATTTTCTAACATGTCTTAAAAACTTTATGCCTCATCTAAAGTACACAATTTCTTTTATATTTCTAAAATAAAAAAACAACCAAATGTTAAGAAGGATAGAAATTTCTGAACGCTTATATTATAATATCGTTTTTATTTAAAATAAATTTACAAATAAAATGTGTGTTTACACAGAATCTATTTCAAACCAAAGATCATTTTATTTAACATAAGTTAAGTATCTTAAGGATGTACGAGCACGAAAGTCATTTGGCTCAAAATGCTTGATTTTTTTTTATATGTAGTTTAAATATGTCTAAACAAATTCTCAAAATTTGAAGAGGGTTCACCGACTATTTAAAGAAATAATTGATTTCAAAAGTAAGCATATTCAACATTAGTCTTATGGCAAAGTGACGGATAGACGACATGTTTTCATAATTTTTACCCAAATTCGTCCCAGAATATAAAAATAAAACTATCTAATTAAAAGTTAAGATATTAAAAAAGTAAAAAACGGTACTAAACCGACTAAATTAGAGATATTTACGAAAATTAGCTTACTTTTGTTAGCTCTTAAACTAAATGGCAACACTACAGATCATTAAAGCAAAGTAAGTGTCAAAAATACTAACCTAATTTTAGGAATTCTGGTAAATTTTCATCTCGATAGATAGTTTTCTATTTCATTTCACCTTCCATAATTTTATATTCGCACGTGTTACACTCAACGTTTATTTTGAATTTACTGATAACATTGCCTTAATAATCATAATAATCACAGTGTTGCCATACGCAATGCTGCGGCCATACCCTCTTTACCGCGCGCCCGGACCGGTCTATCCCCATCCAGTACCCTGCTCGTACATCCTTAATTGTCAATTTTACTTTTTTTTCTTAAGAGTACGGTGCTTTTTTAATTAGATTCAAGAAGTTTCTTAAAAATATTATTATATGCTTATTTAGTTGAACACAGCAGAGTAAAATAAAAGAAATATAATATAATATAATATTGGAAATAAACAAGCTAATAAATATTTTATTTAAAAACAGTAGTTAGATAATTAATTTATAAAAGCCAAAATAATTGATGTCGAATAAATCACTTTGGAAAAGTTGTTTCTTAAAAATAATAAACGGGATACTTTAAAATATCTAATCTCTCATTAACAGTATCATGCCATACGTTATAATAAAAGTAATACTAAAAATATACAGCAAGCGTCAGATAAGTTGGGCCATATGGGTTTTTTTTTATTAGTCGCAGAATGAAGATTTTGGTATTGTATAAATACGTGGCATCATCTTAAACTAATATTACATCGTGAGAGTAAGAACAACATCCAAAGTTTTCAAAAAAAAACCCACAAGAAGAAATCGCACGGCGTCATATCAGGCGGCCTCAGTGGCCAAAGGGTTTCGGAATATCTTACAATCCATTTTCCAGGAAACACATCATCTAACATAAGAAATCTCGAATCCGCCGTATGCTGCTAAAATAACACTTATAATGCTGCAAAAACTCTGCACGATAGAGCCATATTGTGCATTGAGAGAGAAGAGTACCAGACTGAACATTAATTTTATTAATGTTTATTTATGTTGTTGGTTAATAAATTGACTACCATACAAAACTTTTTCTAATAACTTTAATATCTTTAAAAATAAGATTTGTAACGCTCAAACTTATTTTTTAACACCTACCCCGACACCTTTCGACATTGTTCTTACTTTCACAATGTAATATTAGTTTGAGCTGCTGCTACGTACTATTTATACAATACCAAAATCTCAATACTGCTACTATTACAAAAAACGGGTGCTTGAATGTATGTATGCACATTAGAAATTATACTTCTTTGGCATAACCAAATTAAATATAACCTTGCGTTTTTGTATATGTAGCTAGACCAGTGGTTTCCAAACTATATATTACTGTACCTTCCTTCTCCCTTAGAAAAAATCTAATTTTGGCGCCTCCCCACTGTACACCTATACTTCGATTTACAAGGTAGGTTCTAGAGAAAACCGTTAAATCGAAATCATAACTTTTTGTATGGTAAACCGTGTAAATGAAAAACAAAGCAAAATATGCATAAAATGGCAACTTACTTTTATAATATAATTTATTTATTTTATGTATAATAATAGTTGTAAAATACAGTGCATCGTTTTATAAAAAAAAAATTAGTAGGTATCTATAAAATAAAAGTAAGTAAGTATTTCTATATTAATTCACTAGCTGGCCCGCCCGGCTTCGCTCGGGTATTGTGTTAAAAAAATATATTTTTATTAAAATAAAATATCCTATGTTACTGAGCGATTCTTTTGCGTAGGAAAAATGAAATTTTGAAAAGGGCAAAGCACCGAGAGTTTTTCAAAAAATTCTTAAAAACATGCTCTTTTCGATAATTTTGACCTCCGAAACTAAAAGAGTTAAACGGTTAGATTTTCACACAAAAAAAGCGTTTTTTTACGATTCTGTTATTACAAAAGTTTAGTACAAAAGTTAGCTTTTAAAATTATTATTTTAAAAGCCAACTTTTGTACGATACGATTCATTGTTCTCAAGCCTTATGTTAGAATTACGCACATTTACAGTAATCAAAAATAAGCCACTAAACAAACAAATAACACTGTAGCAACTTACAACAAATTTCTGCAATGTTCACAAAATAATTCATCGAAAAAATAAATTGTACTAAAAGCACTAACATAAAGTATAACATCTTGTAATGTCGAAATTAGGGGTTTTGGATGAAGCCAATATTTATAACGTAGGATTTGTTACGGATTATAAAAGTGTCATGAAATTCACAACCAACATCTGGTCATGGGAACCACCTTAAGAGAGAAAGCATAAGCCGCAATAAACAATAATTACAATACAATGAATTTAAAATCAAAACTTAACATTTAATTTTAATTTTAATTTTAATAGTAAATATTTGCGGAATAAAAAGCATGCTACTCTTTGAAATGTCCTCTATCTGTCAATTTAAGTCCCGTCAAAATCGGTTCAGTCGTTTCCGAGATATACGGACGGACAAACAGACAGACAGACAAAAATTTTAAAAACACGTGTTTGGGCTTTAGTAACATTTAAATAACCATATGAGCTTAGGAAAAATTTTTTATTTTGAAATTACAGACAGACACTTCAATTTTATTTATATGTATAGATGTATAGTAGATTATCTGTTTTTATTTCACATTGAAATTACATGATTGAATTATGTACATTTTACTTTCTTTTCGGTTTCTAGTTTTCCAAGAAACCTATCTTAACGAGGTGAGAAGTATTTTAAATAAATTACTTACTTTTTGTGTGTATAAAAATAGAAAAAAATCTTTTTTTTTTGCTATATCAGTGTCATCCAACAAATTGTTTTAAAAAATAACTAACAAATACACATTTTGTACAGCAAAAATTAATATTTTAAATAGTTTTCATTCTTGAAATTTTTTTAAATTTTCAATTTTTGAAAACCGCGTAAAAGCGAAATACTGTAAAGCAAGTAGCGTGTATATGGAGGAATAGATGCATATAATGGTTTAGCTAAAATTTGCTAAAATTTTACTCTCAACGCCCTAAAAGAAGTATAACATCAAAAATCCACATTGCGGAACTTATCTGGTGCTCGCTGTATATTAATTATATGAATATTTACTAATAGTATATATAAATATAACTTAAGAAGTGTTTGACATAAGTCAAATTTAAAATACCTAGTTTAGATTTAAAGTATTGAATTAAAACTATAAGATTGATTTTATATTAGCCGAAACTGTTAAAACAAAATATCCAATACAAGAAATATAAGAAGGATAGTAAGTAATATAGTTTTAATGTTTTGATAGCATGTTCGGTTTAAGATCGACTATAAACGATTTCGAATTTGCATAAAAATTTGATTTAGAGTATGTAGTTCGTAAATACCTACGTTTTATTGTTATAGAAGCACTTTTAGTTAACATCTAAAACTTACCAAAGTATTTTCAGCATGATTATAAATTCAGTGCGTAAACAAGTAATTAATTAATTCAGAACTTTTATGATACTTGCGTGTTATTAAAACTAGGTCACTAATTTAGTAACGTAAAATAAATAAGTAATTTTTTTCCTTAATTTTTGGAATCTTCACAGTTTATTTTAGTTTTAGAGAAATGATTTTATACATATAATAATCCTAACAATTATTGCAACATTAAATTTCAGTAAAAAGTAAAGCATCACTAATCAACTAAACGGTGAACGGTTATCTCATTTAATTGATAAATTGTGAAGTATTTACTTAAATTTTTTATAGTAAATTTGTCTGTGGTAGCCATTTTGGTGTTGTTTTCCACGCTAATGACAAATCAATATATCAAGTCACCTCTGGCTTTTCATGGTTGGTTGGTTTCTACCTACCCTTAATAACGTATGACCCCTTCTGTTAAGAAACCTACATTTCATTCAGATTTTTACAAGTTACGTATCTACTACATATAAAATGATAATATGAATAATTTGCTTTGGATGGATTTCTAATTCTAGAACGATTGTATGCGTCTCTTTTGATAGGTTTCTAATACATGTAGAACTATTAAATATATATTAATAAATAATGATAAAAATAAAAATAAACTGGGTACCTTATGATACCTTAAGATTTCCCGAAATACATAACATTATTTAAAAAATAAATAAATAATCCATAACATAGGTTTTTCTATATAAAGTATTTGGTCAAAAATAAGTAGCTAAAAATAAATGCAAGCTTTATGGCATATAGCTTAATTTTTTTACATCAAAACAGCTCTCAATACATCAAATCGGTTCTGCACTGGGCGTTTTACCTTACAGTAAAAATGTTTTGTAAAATTACAATACAGGTAAACGTCGTTTTACGCCGGGGTTCCGTTCTGAAAAACACCGGCGTAAAAAAAATCGGCGTAAAATAAACAAAAAGAAAACTAACTCTAAAACAATTTTACACACACAATAGGCTGCTCGCATATACGGTAATAGAATAAAACAACCTGTAAAAGTGTGTTTGCTGCTAGTATCGCGGCGCCTACTGTCTTTTGGTGTCGGCCCAACCGGAGAATCCCACGGCCAAACCGGAGAATCTCATGACGGCACCAACCGGCGTAATTGCGAATCGGCGTAAATCGAACCGGCGCAAAACGACGTTTACCTGTACTAGATTTATAATTGTGAAAAAACTTCCTAAATGTTTTTTAAAATTACAATAAAAGTTTTTAATAGTGTAGAATCGGTTTTTACAAAACTAACCTTTGATAAAAAATCATATATTTTAAGAATTGTGAATATACAGGGTGTCCCAAATTGAGTAGGCTAACATGGGTATCTTTCTTATTAGTGAAGATAGAAGTTTGGTTAAATGGGCAATGTTTTGCAGTTTTAGGTGCCCATTCAGATTCTGTTAAGAAAATTTTAAAATTCCGAATAGTTACGAAGTTATGGTCAAAAAACTGAAAATTGTCATTTTCTTTAATGTCAAATAACTTTGTAATTATAAAAATTAAAAAAAAAAGTTTAATACAAAAGGTACTAGGTTTCATAAAGTACAGATGGAAATTAAGTCAAAATTAAATTTAAAATGGCGGTTTCCAAGATATTGATACCAACTTTCTTATTTTAAATAGGCGCCATATTGGATTTTTACACAGTTAAATAGATTTTTTTTTCTCTTTTCAACCATGTATAACAAACCAAATTTAAATAAAAAATTGTTAACAATATTAAATTTTTCTGTTTAAAATCAAGTAGCCATGAATTATCACAGAACAATAAAACAGCATAATACAAGCCAAGGTCATTATATTAATATTTTGACTGATATTGTAAGTTTTTTAAATAATAATAATTATTACCTTATAAATAATTCAAAATGGCAAAGTTTTTAACTACGCTGTATGATATGTTGTGTACCTACATTAAATGTTACAAAAGCTCCTGCGTTGCTACACAAACATACTTTAACAGTTTTCCAAAAAAAAAATGATGAAGATCGTCTTCCACATTCCTTCAATTTGGTTATTGTAAACATCCATACTTCTACATATTCACATCCAATCTTTTAAAAATTTTAAGGTTCCGTTGCTTTTTTTTTTTGGAAAACTGTTAAAGTATGTTTGTGCAGCGACGCAGGAGCTTTTGTAACATTTAATGTCGGTACACAACATATCATACAGCGTAGTTAAAAACTTTTCCATTTTGAATTATTTATAAGGTAATAATTATTATTATTTAAAAAACTTACAATATCAGTCAAAATATTAATATAATGACCTTGGCTTGTATTATGCTGTTTTATTGTTCTGTGATAATTCATGGCTACTTGATTTTAAACAGAAAAATTTAATATTGTTAACAATTTTTTATTTAAATTTGGTTTGTTATACATGGTTGAAAAGAGAAAAAAAAATCTATTTAACTGTGTAAAAATCCAATATGGCGCCTATTTAAAATAAGAAAGTTGGTATCAATATCTTGGAAACCGCCATTTTAAATTTAATTTTGACTTAATTTCCATCTGTACTTTATGAAACCTAGTACCTTTTGTATTAAACTTTTTTTTTTAATTTTTATAATTACAAAGTTATTTGACATTAAAGAAAATGACAATTTTCAGTTTTTTGACCATAACTTCGGAACTATTCGGAATTTTAAAATTTTCTTAACAGAATCTGAATGGGCACCTAAAACTGCAAAACATTTCCCATTTAACCAAACTTCTATCTCCACTAATAAGAAAGATACCCATGTTAGCCTACTCAATTTGGGACACACTGTATACAAGTGACCATTTTATCAAAAAATTTCAAAAAATATCAAAAATAATTTATTTTTATTTCAAAATGTAGTGTTTCAGTGAAGTGCCACGAGTTTATAATTTATAAAATAATAAAAATTTCAAAAAATGTACCTACAAGTAAAAAAGTTTTGTTTATTTATTTTGTCTATGCACTGGCATAAATATAAATTTTGTATTACTTCCGGTTTATCGGGCAACGATGTACACTTCCTAATCTTAAATAAAAATATTTATTTTTTTATGAAATTATTTATTAATCAAATAATAACTTATTATACATTTTTGGAAAGCATTTATCCAGCTCTATCCAATTATAAAAAAAATTAATATCATTCTATTTAAAATAAGAAAGTTGACACCTTTTCCGGTTAAACCGAAAGTAATACAAAATTTATATTTATGCCATTGCATAGATCGAATAAATTAAAGACACTTTTATACTTTTATTTTTTTTTTAATTTTTATTAGTTTGGGAGTTATAAGCTTGTGGCACTTAACTGTAACACTACATTGTGAAAAAAAATAATTAAAAAAAAATTTTTTTTTGATCAAATTGTAACTTATTATTTATTTTTAAAAAGCTCTCGACGAGCGCTATCCAATTATAAAAAAAATAACTACCCTTCTATTTAAGATAAGGAAGTTGACACCGTTTCCGCTTTAACCGGAAATAGAACAAAATTTATATTTATGCCATTGCATAGGTCAAATAATTTAAAGACACTTTTATACCTATACTTTTTTTAAAATTTTTTTTCGTTCAGGAGTTATAAGCTTGTGGCACTTTACTGAAACACTACATTTTGAAATTAAATTAATTTATGTTTAAATTTTTTTTTAATGGTCACTTGTTATACGTTTTTAGAAAGCTCTAGACAAGCTCTATCCAATTATATAAAAATTAAATACTCTTCTATTTAAGATAAGGAAGTTGACACCGTTTCCAGTTAAACTGAAAGTGAAACAAAATTTATATTTATGCTATTGCATAGATCGAATAAATTAAAGACATTTTTATACTTGTATTTTTTTTGAAATTTTTATTGGTTTAGGAGTTATAATCTCGTGACACTTTAAATGAAACACCCGGTATATGTATACACAAGAATTAATATTTTAGTCATTAGTTAATTTTAACTTTGATTGCAATCGTAATCAAGTTACTCAGATAAAAATAGTAATTCAAATCAATACCTAATTCAAATTTTGTCTTTACTTAATGTTGCAGTTTTACTGTGAAAGTAAATTATTAAATGTAAAAATTAAAGTTTTTTTTTTATAATACAATAAAATACGATGTTCTTCATTTTTATGTGACCAATATTTATTAGGATGTATATAGTTACAGTTACAAACAAAGTAGTGCTTTGCACATTAAAAATATTCCGGGGCCATCGCATATGATCAGAGAAAGCAATAAATATTTCCGAATCCAATATAAGTTTAGCCGTTACGCAATTTGAGTGGGAAAACAAATTTTATAGCAGCAGTAACCAATATGTAATTTGATCGGAAAACAAGACGCTGCATGAATGAAAACGCGCCGTTTCAAAGAAAAATCAATCGTAAATTATACGTTCCTATTTTCTTCTAAATCCCCACGCAATTTTATTCAAGTACATTGAATATATTTAAGATTGGCATTTGTATATTATCTACACAACGAAAACAACCGACAAAGAAATGCTCAGATTTCATCTTGGCGAAGCAATTAGTTTTAATTATATAATTAGAAACAGTAAACTTCCAAACAGGTGATATATAAGGCTTCTTTAATTGGCAAATTTAACAAAAATTATTACGTAGCTTATAGAATTTTACTTCGAGAAGGAGGTTTTAAAGAAAGGATTATAAAAATAAACTCTTGTTCTTACTTACAATTAGTAAGTGGGTATATCAAATAAATTCAGAAAAATATAAAAAAGGAAACTAATTCCTAAATTAACGACCAATTCATTACTTACAGACGTTTTTTCTTTCAATCTCTGCTGAATTTTATGCAATCGTTTTGTTCTTTACGGCAAATATCAATCTTTAGAAGTGCTGTAGAAATATTAGTTATTATCGTGAAATAAGTACAATTTGTATTTTAATCACTCAAAATAACTCTCTTTATTTAAAAAAAAATACGTTTGGGAAAAACGTTTTCAGACCTCAAGGATTTGTCACAGACTTAAATTATTCCCTCAAAAAACTATTCTGCAAAGAGGTCTAACACTCTACCCTTACTAAAAATACAGATGTTTTATTAGTTGATAATATTTACAATCCAGCTAGGACACCGCTATTCAGCATCAAGGCCTGTGAGTGATCGAAGAAATAATCCCCGGACTGACCCAAGTGCCTAAAGTTCTATAAAAAAAAACAATTCGCACTGGCTTATCTCATTTAGGAAAAAAAATGCGTTTCTTAAAATGCAATAAAAAAATAATATAATATTTGAAACTAATGTAAGATTCATTTTTGCTCAGAGAATCCAACAAATGCCCATAGTTATATCTTAGTAATTTGAAAGGCCTCACTCTTAAAAAATTTTAAAGTCAATTTTTATCGATTTTTGTATTTTTCTTATAAACCGCTACACTTATAGCAAAAACGTAAATGACGATTTTGGAGAAAATTAAATTAGCTACAGAAAAAGTATTTAACTATGAGCACTATTAGAGATTGATATTTTCCCTACAATATACCGTAAAGAACACGACGATTACAGAAAATGCAGAAGAAATATAGATAATTAGAAAAAATTATTCTAGATTTACATGTAAAATAAATGAGAAAACTTGCTACTACTTAAAATTAATTAATTAATTTGAAAGTGATAGAGTTGAGTAACCGTTTTTCCTATTTTTATACAAAAATGTCTATATTTTGTACTTTGACAGACATTAATTTCAAATTGGTTGAAGTACAGTAAAACCTCGATATCACGGACTGATTGGGAGAAGGGAGTGTCCGTTAAAGCCGAAAGTCCGTTATATGAAAATAGGTTTATACTAGTATACTATAGCTCTGGATAGGTGCAGTATACGAGCAGGACGGCATTATGTCTCAAATTCTATTGCTAGACGTATGACGTGATTTACATGACTGCTAAAAATTATTTACATGCGGCGACACTTGAATATAAGCATGTATAATTATAAGCATGTATAATATAACAGGACGTTTTTATTTTTTTTACATTTGACCGGTTTTTTTGTCCTTTATATCCAAAGTCCGTTAAATAGAAGTCCGTTATATCGAGGTTTTACTGTAATACAACTAACACAAAAACACAATTTAGGAATAGTAACAACGCACAGGGCATTCAGCTAGGTTATATGATTATTTGAAAATTAATATCTTAGTGCCTGTACATTTTTTCTTCAACTTTATTTATTAATGATAGGGAACACGTCAAAGTATGTTACAGAACAGTTTCAAAATGAGTTCCTTCATTAATAATTCAATTTTTTATCAAAAACTGTCAATTACATTTTATAGGATGCTTCCAATGAAAGATTTGATGAAGTCATCGGTATTTAACTTCAGCTTGGCAAATTTTTTGAAGCATTTTAAAAGACAGTCTTTCATGACTCCCCAGAGATCAAAATCGCAAGTATTAAGGATCGGATTATAGGGTGACCATACTATTTCTGTATAAGCGCCTTAAACAGACGCCATGTCCCACAAAACATGATATAAATTGTTTTAATGGTGGTTTCTCTTCTTTTTGGGACTTATGTACTACTTCAGCTGAATTTTGAGTACCATAGAATAGTAGGAGGCACAATAAACAAGATGTTCTGGCTCAACAAGTTGCTATGATTATTAAAAAAACTTAAAATCAAGCATTACAAAAAGACTGACTGAACAAAGTTGTTTTATAAATAACAGAGTTGAAATATGTAGCAATGATTGAAAGCAATATGGCCACTCGCCTTACAAGAAAGGTATCCCCGATTTTAATGGGACTGAAATGTGTTATTTTACATAGAATTGTAACAGCCCTGTTCTTTTTTGTTTTTGCAGAAAACATTTCTAAAGGGTGAATTGAACCACCACCTCAGGGGTTGGCTTTAATATTTCAAATAAATATTTTTTCAAACAATTTTATGTAAGTAAATTATTACCCACTTAGTTGCTTGAAAAAATATTGACCATAGATAGGAAATCTTAAAACCATCCTTTGAGGTAAATTTTGAAGGTTCATTAAACCCCTTAGAAACGATTTTCCCCAAAAACAAAAGAATCTGCGTTTTTATTTGTATTTTGCTTATTCTTATTCAAACATCCATAGTGCTTAACTACTTTACTAAAAATTAACCACTTCGTATTGAATACGAAAAAAACCACTATGCTAACCAATGCTAACTATAGCTATCACACAAGGCAGATAACATAAAAATAAAATACTTTTTCAGATAAAAAAAATATTAAATAAAAATTAAAAAAAAGTGTAACTGTAAAATAAGTTATACAACTCAATAACACACACCTAACCGTATGCTTACCTCACTACGTACTTTGAATGTACTGCAAACTACGAATTAAAAAACTCCTCAAAAAATATAATATTGTAACGGATTTACCAATCCAAATCCAACATCCAACGAGAGCAAAAGCGGTTCGTACTCGGGTTGTGAATAATAACACACAGTTGGCCACTTAATTTACAATTGCAATTTATTAACACAAAATAATAAACAAATTCTCCTTCACCAATAACTTAAACACTAGCACTTAACAATTATTTTATTTACTAACTAACTAACTTACGGTTCTAATACACTAACTAATTTATTTACACTCGTATATTTATTTAAACGATTGTCACTGGTATATTTATTTACATTTATTTAGACTGATAGCGATAGCGCTTACCTCGTAGATTCACCGGGCGTATAGAATTCGAGCGTTGACACTTCACAATAACAGACTCGGTCGTAACTAAAGTGAGGAAGTGTTTCGGAGTTTATATATGTGTTGCTTAATCTATTCGGAAGCTTCGAGATAATAATCAAATTTAAATCGTCCTTATTTATCTGAAATATAATAAAAATAAAAAAATTGTTTGAATTATTTTAATGTTAGAATTATTAATCGGAATAAAATAAATTAAAAATAAATTTTTGATTGAAAATTTTGCTTAGTAAAATTGGTTTTATAAAACAGTAATTCCAAGTCCTTCCAATATTTAGAACAACCCTTGCCTTCATGAAAGCTTTATCAAGTAGCAAATTAATGGACGATAAGCATTACGCATTATGTGATGCTATAGGCTAGTCCACAGATGATTTTAAATCTATAATGATTATGGATTTTGTATGCTAATGCTTTTGAATTAATAAATCAAAAAAGAAGCCACATAGGAGAATTACAACAAAATGATAATAATCAAACTTTAAATAGCTTGACCGCTTAAAAAAATCTACAACACCAAAAATAAATAATCAAATTTATTAGAATTTATTTATAAAAAATAGTATTTATTTTTAATAATAATGTAGTAAACATTCACAAAACATTTAATAAAATTTACTGACGTATAATTTTCTTGGCCATCATATTCAATAGAAACTAAATATATTTAAAGATCTATGAATTTTTTTTAATAGTTTTTTACAAATCAGTATCGATTGCTTACAATTAGTACTTTTAAACCTTCCGTGTACGAGGTGGGGTATAATTAACGTGATCAATTTTTTTCTTGTTAAAACGGGACGCTTGGTAATCGTGCTTAAAACTGAGTGTGCACATTCGAGCTCAAAGTGACACATTCCGATCTCGGGAAAATAAAGCGCGCCTCTCCGCGTCGCGCTTCATTTGCTTTCCTCGCTCGGAAATGTGCCACTTTTCGCTCGAATGCGCACATCCTCGTATATATTGGATTTGCCTATATTATTATTTTATTCTTCAATTCAAAAAATTAAAAGTGTAATAAATTTAGATTTTATTTTGTTTGAAAAAGGTTATAGATTTTATTCCTTTTGATAAATTATCATGGTGCTCTTCTGCACGCCTAATTGCAGCGAGCCTGATAAAAATATTTTCAGGTGTACTTTTGAGTGTTTATTAATTCACATTTTCTATCAATTAAAATGTATATGGGATGTATCGTGTCAGTTCAATACAGTCGAACTTCGATAAGTCGAAGTCGAAGGGACAGCATAAATAATTCGTCATATCAAAAACTCGAGTTACTAAAAGAAGTTCAGTTAAATACTTCCGTATATATATATCATTAATTTTTTATAGAAAATAACCAAAATTGATCTACAATCATTAACATTATTTATTTTTATTAAGACCCTAAAAAATATAGTTATTTACATATTATTTACTGTTAAATTGAAAGTAATCTAAAATTGTCTTTTGCTTCATTGCTCCAAAATGTTACGTTTCTACAAATTTTCCAATGATCTTACCGATAATAATACAGTCAACTCGCGTTATAACGAATTTTAAGGGACCCACAAAAAAGTTCGTTATATCAAAATTCATAAATTTACAAACTTTTACAAATTTGTTTAGAGATATAGAATAAATCAATCCATTACACCACAAATTCGTTGTCGCTTAATAAAATAACCAATATAACGCATAAATGTAAAAAAAAATTAATAAAACAATAGAAAACAACAATAAAAAAAATCGATAGAAATAATAGAAATAGAAACACGTATAATCTAAAAAAAATCGTAATTTTAGTTTGTATGCAGATGACTGTGCGTGTCCGTTCAATTGCGTTCTCTAGATTTAAGATACTTGAGAATACACTGTCATCAAGGTCATGGCTTTACAAGTAATTGATAATTGATAGTGTTAAATCTGCATTGCTTTAAGATAAAAAAATCAAAAATTGTGTATAAACACATTATGTAAATTATATAACATACCTACAGTACTTACTTTTTTAACAAAAATTATTAGACTTTGGTCAAGAAAACTTCGTTATATCGAGGGGACCAAAACCCATTAAAATTTTCGTTATAAAGCGAGATTTTCAAGGGACCGTCGGTTTCTTTCTTTATATCGAGATTTTCGTTATATCGAACTTCGTTATAACGCGAGTTGACTGTATATATGTAGGAACATCTTCTTGAGCACATAGGAATAGAGAAATAGTATCTATTGCATTGTAAACTTAAGTTGTTGAAGGGATGTTTACTGTAACATCTGTATCACTTTCATATTCACTTTAACAGTTTGTCTTATTTTCTTCTAGTACTTTACTTATAATGCTTTCATCGCTAGGAATTTCAGCAACTTCCAAATCTTTATCAACGTTGACATTTGTCATTTGTATCTTCAGCAGGTACAATTAGGTCTCTGTTTTTAAAATGGTTGATAAAGTGTTTGCGGGAATACCAAAATCTTTAGCTATATCCTTTTTTCTTTTGAGGCCACGTTCCACTTCTTTTATAAGATTAATTTTCTCCCTTATGCTTAACCTTTTTAATTTTCGTTTACACTCCATGTTAATACGTAAATAATTTTAGAAAAAGTATTAAACTTTTTTAGATTTTCTGTTATACTCTGTTACAAACTATAAAGAACGTAAAACACATTTGTTAGTCTTCGTAGTCGACGAATAACTAGCAAATTGAAAACTAAAATGCAAAAATAGTTTCTTTTTTTGTAAAATAAACGGTAAAACCATCTCAAAAATTTATAACTGTTCATAAGGCATTTAAACATGAATTAGTTTTTAAATCCAATTGAAGTGCTGCCGTTTTATTCGTAGTTAACAATAGAGCTTTTAAAGCATCAATAACCCCAAACCAACCCGTCGTTAATCCTCTCTCAGGTAGAGAAATTTTTAGAAAAGTTGTAAAATTTAACTTCGAGTCATCGACCTATTTACTAATGGAAACTTGAAATTAATAAATTGTAAAACGCTTCGACTAATTAAATAATTCGATTTATTAAATTTCGAGTTATTGACATAAAAATATTAAGGTTGAGATAGGCAAGTCCTAGGGAAACTGTTTCGAGTTCGAGCTATCAAAAATTCGGCTTATTGGCGTTCGACTTATGGAAGTTCGACTGTATTGCAATTAATCTATTTAGGAAATTCTATACCAATCTGCTTCTTTTCAAATCAAGTAATCCAATAAACCTGACTAAAATATTTTTTTCATTTGAAACATTGGCTATTAATATAGTAGAGAGATTTCACAAATGCAAGGTAGTGTGCACGTTTGAGCAAAAAGTGGCATATTTCCGAGCGAGGGAAGTAAAAAAAGCGCGATGCGAACCGGCGTCCTTCATTTTTCCGAGATCCGAATGTGCCACTTTGAGCTCGAATGTGCACACTTAGCTTTTAGCCACAATTAACAATGAACAATTTAATTAAAAAACAATTAAAGTAGTTCTAAAACCGTTATTGCGATCTCAATATTCTTCTTGGGGCTTGGCTTATTTTTCATAATTTATGACTTTTTTTATTAAAAAATTGCCTTGAAATTAATTTGTATTTAAATAAAGTGGCAAGAATAAAATTCTTGTTAAGATTTTTTAATGTTCGGTATCGTAATTGACACGTGCCTTTGGAATTTAATACTGAAAAAAAACTTTATAATTTATAAATTGATGAAAAAGTTAAGTTTTTGTATTTTTATTAATGAAACTCTATTCTGATGCATAAATAAATATGTGTTTTACTTAAACCTATTCATTATTAGTTATTAAAATATATTTCTTATCATTTAACTGTCATAAAGTACAATTTAGTGAATTTTATTTCATTTTATTTTTGGGGTATGGTAAACCCCACCTAGTATGGCATGTTATATTTAGTCACCTAGTATATGGAGGTTAAGCCGAAGGACAAACAGCGACGGGTCTGTAGAGCGAAAACGTACAATGCACTAATCAAACTACTACAGAACAAAACAAGAACGTTGCATCAGTGTTAGTTAATATGCCAATCTATTTCAAAATAAGCATAATTATCGAAAACCTGTCCAATATGCATGATAAGTCCAAAATTGTACGTCATCCTTAATCTTTAACGAGTTGTTTTTACAAATTAATGAAAAGCTTAGAACGAACAGAAGATTAACCATTTCCTTATTAGTTGATCAGTTCCCACAAATTGACTCAAGTTACACGAACAAGTTTTTTCCAAGAACGATATAAAAAATGTGTTTTCTTATAACAAATTCGAGAATTCGAGAAATTAAGTTTATTCATTTTTTAATAAAACACTGAAATTCTTTATATATTTTATTCAAAATTTCATAGTCAATGATAAGGTGCGATTTATCAGGCTTACTACGAAAGTAAGTAAAAATATAAAATAACTTGTATTTTTTTGTTTTGTTTAAGTTCTTAAGTGTTTAGAATCTTTAAAAATATCAAAGGTAACTTATCACGCGAAGAAAATTCACTAAATATGGTAATTCGAAAGGTATTTTTAGAGTACAGTTTTGTTCAATAAGGTAAAGCAATAAAATAAAATAAATTACAATAAAGCTGATACTTATAATTAAAGCAATACGTTTTCTTAGCAATTTACAAAGTACAGCAACGAAAATTTAATTCGAAAGCTGGAAATTGTTGCAATATTAGAATAACCTAATTTTGGCGAAGTTGGAAAGGTTATTACGTCTAATTAAATTTGGTTGTGATTTGTATACAGTGGTTTTAAGAGAGCGAAGAAATATTTTAAGTGCTTCTTAATGTCTTTTTGGTTTTAATTGGTTTTGTTCAGGCGGGCTTTCAGTAGTTTGAGATCGGTAATCTGTTGCATTTGGGATGTTCCCATGAAAAGAACAGTAATTACATCAATAGCCTGCCACAAATTCTAACAACGCGATTTTATTTAAAATTAACAAAATATTCAATATTGCGTACGTTTTATTACTTTTTCTTTTAAAAACTAATTCAATTTTTAATTAGACAACCTAATCTCAATTATTCTTAAAAGTAACCAACACATTTATGCTGACAACACAGGTTCCTCTTATTTGTAGTAGTATTGTGCATTATTATTAAAACAATTGTTATTTATTGTTTCAAAATTTTTTAAAATATAAAATAAATTGTAAAACTCACCCTTACCCATGGTTATAGTTTTATTAAATTAGAAGAGAAGGAAACACTACAAGAGTTTGAATTTTCACAGGCCAATACACTACACGTTTTGCTATATTGTGATACAATTTTAAGAATTGTCCTGCCTAATAACTACCTGAGCAGGTATAAGACGAGGATATGGGTTGGCGACGCCCTGGCTCTCTAACGCCACATTTGATAAACCATCGCGACGCCAGTGTGCGCACTTTTCCTAACCCTAAACATGATACTCGTTTTCAACGAACCAAACCGCCTGTTTTTATTTTGAATTTCGAGAAAGACGGAACACTGCACGTTGCAAAATCTGTTTCTATTACAATCGAAAGTTAAATTATGTTTTACCATAAAATCTCAAAACAACATATTATTTGTTACTTACAGTAGACTTACTAAAATTATTTAATGAAGGTAGGACGAAACTATGAATTAACCAAGAGCTATTAACATAAGTAAAATTTTGCGTGTTGTAGATCAACATCAATATGAATAATTTTGATTACTAAAAATAAAAATCAGTTTGCTTTCATAATTTAAGAACTAGATGGATTTTTTTCAGGGACGTTACACTTTTTGCGTCTTAAATTAGTGTAAAAAAACGGCTTTTTACTCTTAAATTAGTTACTCAAAGAAATATGTCTTGTTAATAACTAATAAAATAATATTTTATAAGTTATTTTTTTTCAAATATTTGTCATTTAGATATTCAAATTTGTTTTACACGCCAATTACAAAATAATCTACTAAGCTCATATTATTTAACTTACTAAATTATGTAATATTAGATTATATAAAACAGTTAAAAATACGAAAATTTTTTGTTAATTAATGAAAACTTTGTGAACCGTTTTTCGTTTTTTAAAACACGTAGGTATTGATGGTTAAAACCTATGTTATTATAAATAGTAGAAATTAAAAATTATACAGTTAGAGTGAGGGATTAGCAAAAATATTAAAAACGTTGTCATAATTTAGAAAAAATAATTAAGGCTGGGGTCTGCCATGTATTTTCCCTATAGTACAATTTCTCTAGTTTAAAGACATCTAAGGCACTTAGAAAGCTGATTTTTTAAGACATTTTTAAGATAATTTTCTATGACTTTGGGGAATGAAATTAAAAAAAAACGTTTTTTATGGATAAAAAGTAAAAAACTGTAACAAAAAAATTAAATTCGTTCAATCGCAAAAAAGCTAACTTTTATAAATAATATATCTCTTTATATAAGCATGTAATCAAAAACTTTGAAGCAGCTGCTTTGTTTAATACAATGTTAATTAAATAAATGTACTTGCTAATTTACCTTAATTTCAAATTTATGGTATGTTATATAAATTTTAACCAAATAACAGTTTCGTAAAATTGTATATGTAAGTACGCATACCTAAAAGCACTCATTAAAAGAATTGTTATAAATTTGAATATTTTTTAGTCTTTGTGAAAAAAAACGTATCCAGAAAAGTGTAATAAGAAGATTGGAAAGTTTTAAATGTATGTCTCCAATATACTCTGAATTTTGCAAATTGGAACTTACGACTAGTGGTTTACCACAGCTTACATCTTTTCATTTTGCTTCCTCCCCTACAGGCCAAGTTTCGTTTTATTACATCTACTTTTCTTCTTAGGTTTAGAGTTCATTTTAATACATAAATACAAACCGTTATTAAGACCTAACTGCAATAAAAACAAAATTATATATTTAGTAGTTTGAAATTGAATTTTAAATGTATCATAATAAAATGATCACGGGCTTGTTGTATTAAAAATGATTGTAATATCTAGACAAAGTTATTGTCACAAAAACCAAAACAGCGTTCAAATATCCTCAAAGTAGCACGTGTTGCTACATAAAGATGCTAATATTAGGTTTTGTATAAGAAATATTTTGAATAAATTCGCTTTCTTGGAATTATTAAACTTTTTATTCAAATTGCAAATTATTATGTGTTTATAAATAATTAATTTATATTTTATAATATTCATTTTTTAATCTAAAAACGAAAGATTATCAAAACATCAGATAAAGTTGCATTATTCAATTTTTTTGTTTAGCTGCATATTATTCAACAACAACAATTTAAACCAATCCTATCAAAATAAATACAAAACTGAATGACCGATTTATTGCATGGAGAGCAATTTTAATGTAAAAAAATAGTAAACAAATTAATAAACTTAAAATAAACGTTACAGTTTGTTTGAGATATTATTGTTGTTTCAAATTTATTGGACATTTTTACGTAGGTATAACTCATTTTATTATAACTTATTAATATTTTACAATATTATTTCATTAAAGAAACATAAGAATTTGCTCACCCTATATAATATAGACGCAAATCATTCCAAAATTAAATAAATTTTAAAAAATATAACAACAAACAAAAACATACCTATTTGTAAGTAAAATTAACAAACTTCTTTTGGGTATACAGTCGAACCTCCATAAGTCGAACCTGGTTAAGCCGAATTTTTGATAACTCGAACTCGGACCTGTTTTTCTAAGAATTGCCTATTTCAATGTTAATATATTTATATCGATAACTCGAATTTTTTGATAAGTCGAAGCATTTTATAATTCCCTATATTCAAGTTTCTATTAGTAAATATTTCGATAACTCAAAGTTAAATTTTACGACTTTTCATAAAAGTACAATACCTGGTAGGATTAAAGAACGGGTTTGTTCGGTGTTATTGCTGATTAAAATACCTATTATAGAATAGGATGAAAAGATTTCTTATTACAAAAGTTTGAGGTTTTGACGACGGCACTTCAATTGGATTTAAATAATAATTTATGTTTGAATGCTTTCTCAACAGTTATGAAAAAGATGGTTTTACCGTTTCTTTTACAAGAAAAGGGACTATTTTTGCTTTTTTATTTTTATTCTGTTTGTTATTCGTCGAGCACGAATAGGAACAAATATATTTTTTGAAAATTATAGTTTGTAACAGTGTCACAAAAAATCTAAAAAAAAAATTTTTTTTCTAAAATTATTTACCGATTAACAAGGAGCGTAAATGAAAATTAAAAAAAAAATACTAAAAGAGTGTCCTTTTTCCAACTTAGAGAAAGGTATGATTGAATGGTTTTGGTATACACGTAGTAAAAATATTCCACTTTCGGGAGATTATTGGAAAAATTTGTAGAAACCCAACATGTTGAATAAATAAAGCAAAAGACAATTTTAGATTACTTTCAATCCAACAATAAAAAAAGATGTAAATAACCATATTACGTAGGTACTTAATAACAATAAATAATGATAATGATTGGGTATGTTTTTGTAAGCTTCGAAGGACCATTTTATTTTAGTTTAAATTTGAAGTGCCAAAATGTGTTCTGAATTCTTCTCGTACTTTCCTTGTTTCTTGAACTTATTGTGTTATATTTGTATTACATAACTTGTTAAATTCAGTACTTGAAAACCACTCAAATATTCTTATATTTTTGACTAAATATGTGTTTACATTTTTTTTACTGTTATTTTCTCTCACTATAGTTACAGATCTTCTCTTTTTTATTAGATTTCTTACGTACTAGATTAGTAACATCTAATGTTTTCTTAACATACTCCCCGTTGAAAGAGTAATGAATTTTTGAATTAAACTTTCAAAAACACATTTTAACATTTAAAAACAAAACTTTTTACGAGCATTAACATAATTGTTTATTAGGTAACACACACACTTTCGTGATCGTGCGACGCGTTAAACCACTTGCTGTACGTATAGTCACCACTCGAACCACACCATCAGATCCTGCATGCAGTTGCACAATTCTTCCGAGGCGCCATTTTGTTGGTGGAAGGTTTTCATCTTTGAGAATCACCATCGAGTTGATTGCAATATTTTCAATAAGTTTTGCCACTTATTTCTTCGCTGCAGATTGCAAATATATTCTTTGGACCATCTTGACCAAAGGTGTTGTACGATAACTTGTGAATGCTGATATACATCGAGACGATTTTCAGGTATATGCATCAGATTGGGATCGGGTACAGATGTAATTACTTTACCCATTAAAAAATGTGAGGGTGTTATGGGATTCAAATCATTAGGATCTTCAGAAGCAGGATATAACGGACGAGAATTTAATATAGCTTCTATTTGCGTTAATATAGTACTCATTTGCTCAAAGGTAAACGAGATATTATTCATTACTCTGTTTAAATGATACTTTATCGATTTAACACATGATTCCCATATACCGCCCAAATGTGGCGAATAAGAAGGCAAAAAGATCCAATTTACACCTTCGTTTACAAGAGCTTTTTCAAGATTATCATTATTAATTAGGAATTTACCTAATTCTTTTAATTTATTGTTTGCACCGACATAATTTTTGGCATTATCGGAGTATATTTTTGAAGGCATACCTCTTCGAGAAGCAAATCGTCTTAAGGCCAAAATGAATGCATCAGTACTTAAATCAGATACCAACTCTAAATGACAGGCTTTTGTTACAAAACAAATAAATAAACAAAAGTAACATTTGGTAATTTTTGCACCTCGACCTTTTTTGTCTTTTAACAGAAAAGGTCCTGCAAAATCGGTACCAACTATAGAAAAGGGAGATATTGGTTTGATGCGATCGGAGGGAAGATTACCCATAATATTGCTTGTTTCACGAGGTTTTGCTCTAAAACATTGTACGCAATTATAAATAATTTTCTTTGCAAGAGAACGAGCTCCGAGAGGCCAATATGTTTCTTTTATATGGGATAAAAGCAACTGAACTCCAGCATGCATCAATCTTTTATGTTCATAAAGAAATATGACATTCGTTAAATGATGCTTGGCTGAAAGTAAAATAGGATATTTTTTATCATAAGAAAAATTTGATTGAGATAATCTTCCACCCACTCGAATAATATCGTTTTCTTTATCAAAAAATGGTGAAAGTGAGAAGATTTTGCTCTTGCTGCTTAGAGTTTTTCCGTTTTTCAGAATATGATATTCTTTTAGAAAACTTTCCCTTTGTGATAACCTTAAAAGTAAGTAACGACTTTTGTTTAAATCGTTTATAGATAAAGGACTCTTTTGTTTAAATTCTTTTGATTTCTTACAATTTTCGATAAAACGCAAGACGTAAGCTGCGACTTTCTGCATTTTAAAAAGAAGAAAATTTATCAAATAAGAACTTAACCGCGCTAGCTTGTAACGTAGAACTTAGCGTAGAGGGTTTTAATTCTGGTATATTGTTTATTGTTTCGACAGTTAAAGGCCATTTGGTTTTATTTAACAGAAGAAACACGGGTCCATGCCACCATAATTTTAATGTAGCAACTTTTGAAGGTTTAACACCACGTGAAAGCAAATCGCTAGGATTTTCATGGGTGGACACATATTGCCATTGCGTTATTGAGGTAAAGGATTGAATTAAAACTACTCTGTTAGCAACATATGTATTTAAACGATACGGTTCAGATTTTAACCACGATAAAACAATTTGTGAATCTGTCCAATATGTGATTGAGTCAATTTTGATATCTAAAACTACTTTGACTTTTTCCATAAGTTTTGTGTGAACAACTTCAGCAGAAAGTTCTAACTTAGGAATTGTGAGTAGTTTTAGTGGTAAATGAGGCATATAAGATTCGTATTTAGATGCATTAGAGGAATCATTGATTTTTACCATATGACCTAGAATCTGATATTCTTTGTAATTAGAATATGATTCTTTGAGATACCATTTGTAGTAAATTTTCTTTCAAGAGAGAGAAATTGTTTGATTGCTCTTTGTTTTGCATTGCCTAAAATATCAGTTGATAAACGAAAGGTATGGAAACTATAAATTGACCATCTTTGTTTCTAATAGTGGTTTGTTTAAAATTCGATTCGCATAATTGTTCCTCTAAGGAATAAAGAGATTTTTGTTCATCGCATATTTCTTGCTCCCAAAATCGATTAATTTGTTTTGAAAGAGTTGCTAAAGATAAATTAGTACTGGTCTCAACCTTGGAGGAATTTATTCCTGGAAGAGCACCTGAAACTACAACTCCCAACTCTGAATCTATAAGATAAGGATATTTTTTAATATAGGGCTGATTTGATTTGATCAATTTCCAAAAGACATCAACTCCTAATAGAACATCTATTTTAAGATTTTTGAAAAAGTTTGAATTTGCAAGAAGCTTTAAAGCAGATGGAGGGATTTTAATGAATTTTATCAAAATTTGTAACTGAAAGTGTTTCAGTTATGTTTGGAAGTAATAAAAGGTTAGCGTTTCTGTAAAATCAGAATGATTTGATTTTATTTTAGCTAAGGTTCTAAAATATATTTTTGATTTAGTTTGATTTATACCAGTAAGATTAATATTGGTACTTGTCGTGGATAACCCCAATTTTTTACAAAGAGAAATTGTCATGTAAGATCGCATACTTCCTGAATCAAGAAGAGCTAAGCATTGAACTTCTTCTCCATCTTTGGAATGAATGATAATTTTGCCGTGGGTAGGATTTGCTCAGCATCACAATTTATTTTGCAATTTATTGTTTGATTTGTAAGTGTATTATGATCTTGAGGGTTTGTAACAGTTTTAGGCTTTGTGTCTTGATGCAAATAGGTTGAGTGTTTTTGTGAACAAACACGACAGAATCCCGATTTACAATTTTTAACATCGTGACCTAAACGCAAGCAATTATAGCAGACTTGTGCCTTTTTTACTGCATCCCTTCTATTTTCTATAGTCATAGCAATGAAATTTTTACAAGCATACAAACCATGGTTACCTTTACATAAAGGACATGCATATTCTTTAATCGCAACATGAGATTGTGATATACTTTTAGTTTGTTTTGATTTATGGTCAATTTTTACATTTGGTGCAGAATCAATAAAACCTTTGTACTGTTTGTTAATTTTTTTTAAAACCTGCAACGCCTTTCTAAAAATTGATTAGATCACCGTATGTAGGAAGCTCATTTGTTTTTCCACAATGTTGTATTCCCATTCTTTTTAGTTATGTAAGGTAATTTATTGACAATTAAATAGATAATTATACTATCCCATGATTGAATGGGTTCACCCAAATTTTCAAGAGAACGATAATGGATTTGAAGTTCATCTAACAAATAACGCAGCGCATCATGAGATTCTTTGTGAATTTGCGGTTGCTCGGCAATACCTTTTATATGGTTATGAATCATTAAACCTTTGTTTTCATAACGTCTTTTGAGAAGAGACCATGCTACTTGATAGTTAATTGAAATAACTTCAAGAGATTGTATAACTTTCAGAGGCTCCTCTGCTAAAACAGATCGCAAATAAAGAAATTTAGAGACATTATCTAGACTTTGATTATTTTCGATAAGACTTTTGAACGATTCATAAAAAGCAGTAAAGTTTTCAGGTTTTCCGTTAAATGTTTCTACTTTTAATGGTGGTAATTTTACATGACTTACTCGTGGAGGTATTGGTGTAACTAAGTTATAAGATCGTGTAGAAGAATGCATCGATCCTGCATCAGAAAGATTGTCATTAGCCTGAAGATTTGCGCGAGAAGATGACATATGGTCATTAATATTTGAATTTTTAGTTGCCGAAAGCATTGTGATTGCTTTTGCAACCGTATTATAATAGTCTAACTCAAATTGCTCCCTTTCCGTAGCTTGCTGTTCAAAAAGATCCTCCGTTACAGTCAATTCTATTGCTTCTTGAACGTTATCAAACTGTGTAATAAGTTCTTGGAAACGAGAGTATCTTGCGTTGATTTGTGAATAAATTTCGGCTTGAAGCGGTTCATGTGAATCATGTACTATACTACCAAGGTATTTTTTGAAATTTATTAATTTGACTTTAATACCGGCTCGTTTACGAATGAGCTCTTTGAGACTATAGTCTGTAGCTACAATCGTTGCCGTATTCTTGTCTTGCATTTTGGAAAGGACTTGGATAATTGTAAAGGACTTACCCTTTTCTTGAAGTAAAAATCGTTACTATAAACACAGTTTTCGTATTAAGCTTCTTTTTCAGTTTTTTAGATTGTAGTTGTCAGCTGGCGTTAAATCTGGCTCGTTAGGACCAAAATATGGGTATGTTTTTGTAAGCTTCGAAGGACCATTTTATTTTAGTTTAAATTTGAAGTGCCAAAATGTGTTCTGAATTCTTCTCGTACTTTCCTTGTTTCTTGAACTTATTGTGTTATATTTGTATTACATAACTTGTTAAATTCAGTACTTGAAAACCACTCAAATATTCTTATATTTTTGACTAAATATGTGTTTACATTTTTTTTACTGTTATTTTCTCTCACTATAGTTACAGATCTTCTCTTTTTTATTAGATTTCTTACGTACTAGATTAGTAACATCTAATGTTTTCTTAACAATGATTGTTTACAAATTTTATTTATTTTGTATAAAAGATGATAAATATATATAGATATGATATACCTACGCATACACACGAAAGTATTTAACTCGATTTTTTTTGATAACTAATTTTTTTTAGTTTCCTTTCAACTTCAACTTATCGAGGTTTGACTATATTTATGAGAAAATAAAGTAAAATAAGTTAAATTTTCCTAAAAATAATACTAACTGATCATATAAATTAGTTTACTGCTCGCTTACAAAGGCTTAAAATTGTTTTAAAAAATAATAAAAAAGACGAGTTTCAAAACATTCTCTGCGACCATCTAACATATATAAAAATTCAAATTGCCTTAGGTCATACATGTATTTAAAAAAATACATTTGCGCTGTTTTATCCTCCGCTTAAGAAAAAATTCTGTGTACGCCTCTGGGAACGAATGAAATAAAAAAAAACCGAAGATAAAGTTTAACGTAGCGTTAAATTTTATTGGTGCACTTTTATAATGGTCTCAAACAAGCCCCTTATAAAGGAAAAATATTATCTCAAAATGTTGTACCTATATATTAAGGACCAATTTTATAATACTTGAATAACTTTAACATTCATATTTTTACGTTTTTAAATACGCACGAGCAGCAGGTACAAATATTGTGATACCGGAAAAAAAACAATTTCGTTCAAAGATATTTTTTTGTAGGAATAAAAAAAAATATTCTCAAATACATGGTAATATCATATTTGATAAAATATAAGTATACTTAAAATAATGTTATTCTTAAAAATATTTGTAAAAAATATTATGTATTTAACCTATTCTGTTTAGGTTTGCATGTAATTTAAATAATTTGAATCGATCATTTCATTTATCCAAATATTAGTTAAAATTATACTTAATTTAGATAACATTCTTTTTAAATTATTTCTAAAAAAGCTCGTTAGAGCAACGTCAGCCATCGATTTTCTTCTGTTGGAAAAGATAACCGGGTCACATTTACCCTTGCAGTTCTATACTAGGTTTTGGAAAGACTGCTAGACATCAAATTTTAAATGGCTTTATTTTTCATCTCGTAACTTGTTTCTTTTATTCATTTTTTAGTTTTATAAAGTTTCACAAGGTGAGTGAATGCACAACGCAAAACTTTTCTAGAAAGCCATTTACAAAATGCAATTCAGAAATGTAATTTAACCATTTTTTATTTGTTGGGATTGTACTGTTTTGCAAATGATGTAGAAAACAAACTTACTTACATAAATAATTTTTTATATAGAAGAAATATTTTTCAATTTGTGATGTTTCTGTGTAATTTGTTATTTAGAAGATGAAACATGCTGATAGAAGCACCGTTTGTAAAACTTTGATTAAAAAAAAACTTATACAATATTTTTTATAAAAAGGTGCATTTTCGTTTGTCCAGTCAAAAATTTATCAATGAATGCTTCTTTGATCACAGGTTATATTTAATTTTAGTTTTCATTTTTAATAGCGGATGATTTGACTATTTACCAGTTTCTTATAATCCAATTTAGAAATTGTCAAAAATTACTTCTTAAGACTTTTCACCAAATATTAAAACCAACAAAGTAACAAAAAAAGATTGAGCTGGGGTACATCTACGTAATATGCAACTGAAGAATAGAGTTGAAAGTAAAATAGTTGTGTACGTACGTTAGGGTTCCCCTTTTAGAAAAAGAAAAATATTGGATATTATATTATATTTGAAGGGGTGTTCATGATAACATAATCTAATTTAAATATTCTTTATTTTATATTTATCTGCAGATGTAAATAAATCTATTATAATTAAAATTGTTATATTCTATAAACGAATTGAACACACAAAATTCTCACAATCGGAAAATTATGAGAATTGAGAATGTATTGGAAAATAGTCCGAATGCATGTTTTTTTATTCAGTTAGAAAATATAATATTTTATTATTTATTCTTCATGATATGTAGTATCAAAATACTATTAAAAACTTAATATGTAATTTAGTTAATCCCTCAAAATAAACGTAATAAAAATTATGAAATTAAAAAAAATTACATTTACTTTTTATAGTCTCACTTACAAAAAATCTAATAATAATAAGTTTATAGTTATTACAACTTTTTAAAGTTATGTTTTAAAAAGAAGTTTGTGGTACATATATTATTAATTTAAAAATATTGATCCTTGTAGCGCAGGCAGCGCGGACTAGATGGCAGTAGCCTACAATGTTTTCAGCGAAGGGAGTAGTGTATATTAGTGCTGATCCTTGCTAAGGTATAAGTTTTTGTTCAGAGAGGGAGACATCATAGCCCCAGTTTCAAAGTTTGACTTTTAAAAGAGTAAAGAAAAGCTTAAAATAAACGCATGAACTTAAAGTTATACTATATTGCAGTTACAAAATTTTGATACTTAAATTATATGTATAACAAAAACTTTTCTATAAAATAAGCCAAGTTTTACAAACAAACATTTGTCCCAGATTTGATTTTTACGAGCGACGCAGGTGTTGTTAGTCTTTTCCATCGTAAAGTTCTATATTTTGCCTATATAGATGAAAAACTTGTATTGGGCTTTGTGATTTATATAATAAATAAAAAGGTAAAATTTTCGATTTTTTTAAAACAAAATGTAAGATGTATTTGAAATGTTTGAATTGTGTTTGAAATATGCACAATAATAATGATGAATTTTAATAGATATACAGTTACTCTCATAATTAAGTATACACCGTAATGGCAAATATTGTGAATATTGTGTGGGTGCATGATTATAAATATGAAAGTAATTAGAATTTCTTTTTGACGCCAAAGACAATCTACAATATTTACAAGTAATTTGAAGGGTTCGATTTGCAAACTGGAGTTAGCGTCCTAATTTTATTTCTAGCACGATGACGCACATAATTAAAGAATGCTTATTGTACAATACAAAAAAAATACTAAAAACTTTTTCACAGTCACTAGACCTCCTACCCATAGAGCATTTTTGAATAAAATTTTCAAAATTTGCCTCAACTAACAAAAGACCTCTTAAAAACCACAATTATGGAATTTTAAAAAAATAAAATGTCTTATTCCTATATAAAAATTACTGATTTCGATACCAAGACTATTACTACTAAATTTATTCATAATTTTAATTTTTGACTATAAAAATATTATATTAAATCATTATGCAGTTATTTACATTTTGTTTTTAATAATGCGTTATCAATCGTATAGAATTAATAAAAAATATTGTTACTTTTTTTGTAATATTGATAACAATTTAATTACCTTTAAGATAAATAAAATATGCATTATTTCTAGATTAAAATTAAAGTTATTTAATTCTTACCTCTTCTTAATATGAAAAATCAAGAAAGGGGAAGCTTATGATGGGAGTAGAATTTCGATTCTGTAAATAAAAAAAGTTTTAATTATTTTTTCAAATAAATAAGTCAACTATATATTAATATAGGCCTAATGAAAAAATATTTAAAATAAGACATCTTTGTTACAAAAATCTAATCTAGGGTATGAATATTTTATAAAATGAACTAATCTATTCAATACTATAGTTTATCGCATAGAAACAGAAGGTGTAGAACTGTAAGTAGGGAACTAAAACGGACGGAGCCAAAATTCCACAAGTAGGTATGTGACTTGACATCTTCTTGCTGGAACTGTTACTTACAAATGTTACTAACTAATTTCAATAACATATGATCTCCATTAAAAGCGTATGTTGAAGAAATATGCCCAGCTTTGGAATCACATTAGTCGACACTAATATTTAGCTAACTCCGTCGGCATGATTTTAAGTTCTTTGTAAATAAGTGAAAAATACATACATACAATGAAATATAAGAAAAAATCACACTTGTAACTTTCAATGTAATTTTATAATTTAGTACCTAAATATTTCTAGAAACTAAAAAATATCAACATAAAATAAAGGTTTTAGAACAATAATATAAATATAGTTTATAATGAAATAAAAGTCTTCTACTTTATCAAAGTAAAATAAACAAGGTTAAAAAAATTCAATACCTTATGCCATTAAAATCAGAAGCTATTTATCACAAAGAATAGGTAAAGAAAATAGTATTGAAACAGTAAAAAAAAACAGAATTTTATAATGAATAAAAGTAAATTATTTATTACTAAAATAAGCAAAAGAAACGTGTAAAATTGCACAATATTACGTTGGCTATGCAAGACATTATTGTGAAGCTGCTATTTTTGCTGATAAAAAAATTAATGTTTTTAAAAGTTATGGTAAGTAAATAATTTGCAGGAAACCAAATATGGAATTACAGAAGAAGAATTTAAAAGCTACCATTAAAAGTTTGATGACGTTTTCTATTAAATAAGTTATAATAGGGTTTTTTTGTTGGAAATATGCATACTGCAATGTATACAAACATAGTAGACAATAATTAAGAAGAGAATACAAAAAAAATTGCTATAAAACTATATTTAAGTTATATTAAGAAAACGATTATAAACATAAGACCTTTATTTAGCACTTATAGGTTTTGTATAATTGTCCAAACACGTTCGCAACGCCCTTCCAATTTTTGTTAACCCTATCAAAAATTTATGGCCCTATTTACAAAAAAAATACAAACTCTAATTCAAATAAACAAGAATAAAGTCTATATTAAAAAAATAATGATTAAAAATGGATAATAAAACATTAGGCAATTTGGGAGCTTCTATCCCTTAAAGATTACAAAATGTTTTAATAAATGAAAGATTTGCAATAACATTTTAATTTTGCAATGTTTAGTTTTTATTTGTATATCATTAGTCGTGTCCTAATACTTTTGTACCTATTTATTGTTTTCTGTATTTTTTTAAATTTATAAAAGAAGCGTTCAAGTATTACGTAACGCAATTTTTGAAAATTTTGACCCCCGTAACGCGCCGTAACGTTTTTCAGACCCTCCCCAGCCCTAAGCGTTACATAACAACCAAGTGACCATTTTCCCGTAATACATAAACGAAAGGGGTTGTCAACTTGGGAAATTTTAATTCCCTAGCTTTTTATTTAAATTAAAAAAAATGTTGCATAACGCGATGGTCGACCCCCTGCGTTACGTAATACTTGAACGCTCCCAAATGTATAGGATTTTATTTTTTAGTAAAATAAATTGCTGTTTAATAATTACCACTTTATCACCTTTCTTCTTACTTGTGGATTAAATTTTATTTTTGCATTTTAAAGCTAGAAAAACATCAAAAACCATACACTTGGTTTGTGTCAGATTCATTTTGATATTCCACTGTACATTTTTATTCACTTGCCTTGTATATATCCATTTATTAATTGATTAATACTATTTGTTTTTTTATAAAATTTGCCTAAGTCATTCAGGCTCGACAATAGAAAATTAAACAGTGTGTTAAAAAAACATACTTTCACTTCGATTTCAAGAAATTAGATTACATATTGATATAGGTAATAAAACACATATACCGCAATTTTTCCGCCTTAGCGCCTGGTAAATTTTTGCATTGTAAATCCATTCAGGCTGTTATTTGTATATAAAATAAATCTTAGTTATTTTCAAAATTTTTGTGTAAAAATAGGCAGTGACGGCGTTAGAATAAAGAATAAAAGTTTCCGGGGCGCCGTGCTAAAGTGGCGCCCCATCGTAATAAATCAATCAATTAAGAAAATATAAAGGAATGTAAAAATAATATCGCCGAGGTACCAGAAGATTTAAGATCGGTCCTGCATATAGATATGTATGTGCATTTCTATGTAAATCATTAATACTACACAAAATATGAAATATAAATAATCGGTGAAATTATTTATTTACTAATTTTTCAAGTTTAATAAGTTAAAATGTGGAAACAAAAGATAAATAGCACGTGTTATTTTATTATTAACTTAAAACTTACCTACATTTAAGTAAAGCACTTCCCATATTCTCTTCTAATTGCTTAATTGCAGCACACTGACGCCAGAATTTACCATGAATAAATAAAGGGTAGGTACATTTAACGAGAGTGTAAAGTTGCCATATAGCTATTATTTTATTTAGTTCCATTAGTACTTAAACAAATACAATAATTAATCTAAAATGTATAAATAGTAGTACATTTATGTTTTTAAAAAAAATTAATTTTATTTAATTAACTAAATGTTAATTTTTCTCTCCTAACAAGAAAAAAGCGGAATTTTCATATTTTGATAATTCTTATTGCATTTGATAGATATGAATCGGGCATGTTTTTTGAGCATTTTAAAAATATTTAGCAAATTATTGGAGAAAGCCTGAGTAAGGTAAACGATTATATTCATACCAAGCAACTAAATAAATTAAAAGAGCAATTTAATTCTTTCGACTCACATATTTACCTTTGCTATATTTTGTTTTCTTTCACTTAATCAAATCTTTAATTATTTAATTAAAAAATAAAATGGCATGTTTTTTTAATTTCTTAGTTTATCAAAAAGGAGCAACGTGTTACATTAAAAATAAAAGTTAGTGTATCCTTTAAAAATTCCTGTTTTTAATTAATGTTTACAAAGGCCCCCGCAACTGTTATGTTCTCTATTTTCCAATTTTTTGATTGTAGAAATGCATTCAAGGTATAACAACCAACTTTTGTTATAGTTCGTTATACTATTGAAATCATTTCTAGATAAACGCGCTTTGCGGGTAGTTGTGAAAAAATAATGGAGTATTTTATAGAAACTACTGCTTTTTTAACCTAATTATCGTTCAATTGACGCAAATTCTATTTAAATCAGACTGTTATTTTTTTTGTTACAAATACTTTTGCGTCTATATTTAAATTGTTTGCATTAATAAAAAGCCATAAAATTATAGAACGACTTTTAAACCACACTGTATCGTGCTCGCATGCGTATTCTATTCTTTGATCACACAGTGAAAAATAATTGGCAATAAATTTTATTAAATCTTTTAAAATTATGGGACCATTTTACCATCAAGAATACATAAGGAGCATTAACTCCATGTATACAAATGATTTAACAAAATAAGAAGACACTAATTTCTGTTTGTACCGAGTAATACTGTCACGTATTTGTTTACAATAATTTTAACTACCAGCAAAATTCAATACAGGATGTAATTCTATAGCGGATGTGTAGCTCACAGGAAAACACTTTTGCTAAAACTATAATTTCAAATTCCACTTATTAATCAATGTTCATTAGAATAAATACATTAAGAAGAAATAATGATTTAGTATCATTCGAAGAGCTAAAAGGGCAAACAAAAATCGTTGCCAATTAGTTTGACGAAAACCTATTGTAAATTATAATAATAAGTTTTAAACTAAATAAAAATAATATAGGAAATAAAGTGTATTACTTATCTACCGACACAGTGGAGGGGTATAAGGCAGAAGTTTAAATTCAAAATTATATTTTGATGCTATATGAAAATTATAACTTAAATGAATTATTTATAATTATTTATTGGAATTTTTAGGTTATAACTTGTTTATTTGCAAATATAGTTGTAAATATTTGCATGGATTTACGATACTTTTATTGACGTTTATTTCAATACTTGTGTCATTTTGAAATGTTGTGTCTTTAATATTTGGTTTTAATCGCAATGTAGAATTACAGTCATTCCCCACTTACCGAGATTAATGGGCTGCGCTAAGCGAAATTGCGCCAATCAAACTTGATCAGCAATTTAAAATAGAGAACTTAATCCGGTCCAAAACCGTGAAAACATTAACCAATTTATTTTAAATCTATCTTTTATTCACTAGAAAAAAAAGGTTATCAAGTTTCATGAAATTAACAATACAATTTTCTTTTTAGTTTTAGTAAACTAAGAATACAAAATATCGCGCAATTCGAAACTTAGTTGCTAATTATAAACCGCGCTAAATCGCATTATTGTTTAATGCAACTTGCGCTAATAGGGGAATGCCTGTATTTTAAATAAATTTTGTAATGCGATTCACTTAACAGCGCTTAGCTATACTATTTCCAATTAAAATAAAGAGCTATTTATTTTGATAGTAGAGTAAATACGTTTTTGGGTTATCCATACCAATGAACCATTAAAAATGTAAAAATATGTATGTATTCGTAACTTTCTTAAAGATAAAATAAACGAAGAGGGTTCGCCCTCGCAATCGTAATATTGTCACCGAGTGAGATTTGTTGAGTTTTCAGCTTTAAGTAGCCCAAACGTTTTGAAAGATAAAGAATAATATCTTTTAGGAAATATCTAACTTGACCACAAAGTGAAGCTATCATATAACAATGACTACTGTAAAGTGTATTCTCCAAAAGCCTTTGGGACTTTGAAGGCTCTATATCTAAAAATAACATCTTTCACATATCAGGAAAGTTGCCAGTCTTAAATAATGCTTCAATTGATATGCCGTACTAACATAAACTTTTCTTTGTCATAGACTTTTATGTCTTTTAATAATTCTAAACTATCTTAAATATTCAATACAAATAAAAAAAAATTGTTTTAAGATGGACTTTATCAGAAAAAATTAGTTCCGGATGCATCCATATTAATTACTTTCTGATTGGTATTATTTCTAAATGATTGGGGCAAAATAAAAAGAACTCCACTAATTCAATACAAGTTATAAATACAGAAAACCTCTCAATCGGGCCAGTTTTCAAATTTACAAACCAATTATATAATAATTTCTGTAACAATAACTCTCGTAATAATGGCCACAGCCACTTCTACGAAAATTATTTCAAAAATTTATGTGATATATCCTATGCAGTATAAAACTTTGTTTAATGCATTTGGACCAGCCACGTAGCCACAAATAAATGGAAAACCGATCTGATAAGTTTAACAAACAACAAAGTTTGAATCACTTTTTTACCATCTATTACTTGACTTATTATTTATTGTGTGCCAAAATCGAAATATTCAGTTGAAACAATTCTATCAATAGATATAAAAACTTCTAGGCTTATTTCATGTCGTACAGGAAAGAGCTTAGCCAATGAAATTTTGTCTTCCTCATCAAAATCTTTTTCTTGTTGAGCATTTTCCTAAAATTCTGGTCTTTCAAAATACTTTAAAATTGTAGTTGGCGAAATTTTTTGCGAGGCCGCTGCAATCTAAACTTATGATTTTTTCTGCATTTTCTTTTGCTTTTTGTGAAAGTTTTCAGATTGGTTTTCTATTTGTTTGTGGCTATGTGAAGTTACCCACAACAACTTAGAATTTTTTTTGTATAGGATATTTAACATAAAACATTATTTGTTACTCCTTTCTCTGAAATAACCGACCGCTAAGCAAACATAAAATTACATGTTCATAAGAATAGTTGTAGAATTTTAATTATTTAATTTATATAATAAATGTAAATTTATTTTAACAAAGAAAACCCAATAATAATTAGCTTCTTTTAAAAATTCAAGATTAAGTAGTGGCCACCTACTTATGGAGTTCACCTCCTTATAATGGCCATTTTCGCCATAAATATTTGATGCCACTATTGAAAGGTACACGGAGAAAAAAATATCCTTATAAGAACTATCCGTGTCGCTATTATAGCTATACGTAGTATATCTTTCGCAGGGATACGCCGTATAGCTAATTTAGCTATCCAGAGTTTCCTTATTGCGGATATTCAAAGTGACATTTCGTCAGAACAACGATACGATTGGCTAATTTAGCAATAGGGCGTATCCCTGTGAAAAATAACTATACTACGGATAGCTATAATAGGGATACGGATAGTTATTATAAGGATACCATTAATAGGTGCCTTTGAGGTTACGTTAGATAGTTGTTATAACGATATTTTTTTCTCCGTGTAGGGATGAAACGGCTATCCGGTAACTATCCGGTATCCGGCCCAAATTTACTATCCGACCGGATACCGGATAGTAAGTCAATATTCGGCCCGATACCAGATATTCAAAAAACTACGGCAATTCATAAAATTAACTGCATTACATAAATATTTGTAAGAAAAAATAATATCACAATAGCTTATATTATAGACACCGTTTATTTTAAATTAAGAAACAAAATTTGTTCTCAAAATTAACAAGTGATAAATTATGGTGAATAAAAACTAAATTTTCCCCATTTTTTGCAACAAGCGATTTCTATCGCTACTGCAAGGAGCTGAAAGATTCAATTTGGCAAATTTTGGCAAATTTGGATAGTTTTTCAAATTAGTTGACTACCAAGTGTACGGGTCCCGACTACGATCGTTTTAACTGTTTTCAAGTAATGATCAATCTTACTGACAATACTATTTTTTTGTGGGCCATAACACTGAATATTATCGTCATTCAACGAATCATCAACAAATGGTTATGAAGACACCCGAATCTACCCGATCTTTTAGCTCGTCGGATATCCGGCTTCTAATTTTGCCGAATATTCGGTATCCGGTATCCGGGCAAACAACTATCCGTTTCATCTCTAATTATTAGACCTATAAATATTAGTAACTTTTTCATATTTTAGAAGTTGTTTGTTTCTAAAAAATTTTTACCGGAGACTTATTTTTACACTGTTAAACTAATACAAATGCACAATTATTAAAACGGTCAGTTAATTAATTCAATTATTACCTACTAAAAATGCTACGTTTGCAAATTGCTTTACTTTGTTGTGAGTGCATACTTCGCATAGTACGGTAATGCCACAGAAATAGAGCCACATTAAGACATTCCGGAAATGTGTGTTGAGTAAGATCAAATAATATGTACGCTACTGTGAATAATAGGAAGTACGACGTATTTCAAAATGTTAATTGAAAAGCACTCATTACTATTCAATTTTAAAAATTCCAGCTTTAATGAAAATGCATTTATCAAACTGTTATTTAGAAGTGATAGATTTTGCTATATCAATTTTACCTAAAAATAATTTATTGAAAAATTGACATTTATGCATAAAGAAGTTGGCATTCGGCATAAATTGTGAATTGAAACCAGCCAATTTTAAAGAGCGCCTCTTATTTCAATTGGTTAGTTGCATTTTTAAGGTGTATTCTTTATTCCACTAGCATTTCGCTCAGAATAACAAACGGATTATGCATGAAGGACTTTCGAAAGTCTGTCGACAACGCTAGTTTTTAAGTGCTCTGAAAAGCCATCAATTTTGCTCAAGTATATTCTGTATGTCGCATGAAGAATATTGTCTGTATTATAAGCTGTAGGACATATTTTCTTACTCACTTCCAACTTTATTTGTTTCACATATCGTCTGCAGTGTTCTAAGCAAGTATCGTTTTAAAGATTTTAATTAAAACTGTAGTTTATCAAACTGCTTGAAAAAGATATCAATTCTTACAAGTGTTATTTTTAAATTCGGTCCTATTTTAAATCAGATGACTTAAAAAGTATCGATTTTCAAATAAATTTATCAAGTAGTCGAGTCAAAAAATAAGTTATTATATTTTTGTATGCCCTACAAGTTTAAAATCGAATAAAAATTATTAATGGGATTGGTAAAACCTAGATCCTGTACTTAAGCTACGTAGATAAATTATAACAGTAATTTTTTTTATTAAGTTTACAAGAACTATAAATTATAAGTAGGGGGAAAGTGGCATGAAACAGGCAGTTTTAAAAAAAGGGATAAATAATATAGAAGGACATAAATAAATCAATTTTTTTTTTAAATCTGTAATTGTTCATGCATTTATGTACGTAATGTCATAAAACATTTTTCAAAATTAACGATATTTTTCGACTTCTAATCATTTATAAAAAAAATAAAATTTGGCTTTTTCATAACCTATAGGTATTGAAACAGCCAACCTAATTTTTGAAAAAGCCATGTTCTTATTACAAGATTAAAACTGCACATTAACGAAGATATTATTTAATAATAATCTTAAGCTATAATTTTAGATCTTATATAATTATAAAACGTTTTAAATAACGCAAACTCTCGATAAAATATTTACTTACATAAATCTAAGAAACTGTAAAAAAATTTGACGTTTGAGATCAATCATTGCAAAAACTTAAAAACGTTTTAGCAAAAATAATGCAATTTCCCTTTTACGCCACAGGTTTTATATGCCCAACCATTAGAATTTTGCATCGGTACCACTCTTGATTGCTGTTACTACAATTATTATTGCATTTTATGCAATTAAAAGGTGGCTTTTTCATTACACTGCAGTCCGGCTATTTCAAAACATATTCTCTCAAGAAACAAAATCTCGAAAATTACTATGAAATCAAAGATTAGTCTACAAAATATATACGTTATTAGAAGGCCTAATATATCTATAAAATTATAGTGTAATCATATTATTATTAGTTTTGTACGTATAGGCGTTAGAAAACAAATAAACTGAACTCAAAACCTTACTTTTTGACGACAAAATCTTCAATACGTCGTATCGGCGCCGTTTATTGACGGTGAACGGTCAAATTTTTGTGGGGGATATCTGGCTAGTGTTGCTATCTTAAAATAATAATACATGAACGATTCGTATGAAAACTAACGCGTAATTGATAATGGCTTTTTCAAAACTTGGCTGTTTCATGCCACTTTCCCCCTACTGGTGATAACGTTAATAAAACCCCATAGGCAGGAATTTAAAGCATTAAAGGAGTATTTTGCTGGTGTTAACTTTGCAGAAATTTAGTTTTATGGAAAAAAGTAAGAACATACTCCTTTAAAAAATCCAATTTTAATTTTATAGGCAGTGGCAATCTAATCATAATAAAGAAATGCACTTTCAAGGGATATAAAGCACATTTTTGATCGAATTAGACAGTTGACGTATGTTGTTTTGCGGTTCGTGTCTTTATTTTGAGACCTGAAATATAACTTGTCAATGTTAACCTCGCCACTTTTCTTTAGAATTAAAAATTTTACTTTTTGTTATGATTATCCATCATATGAAATCAGTAATAAGATTTACAAGTCATATTTGTGCACGGAAAAATATGTATGGCGCTTATTACTATAGTGTTATGCTATTGAGGCAGATACTAAAAAAGTATTCCAAATATTCACGAAATATACACTGTTGCAACGAGTCCCATTAGTATAGCATTGTTTACTACAGGGTGCGGCATAGTTACAGGCCCACTGCGCGCCGCGCAAACTTTTTATAAATTTCGGTTTTTTAGTACTTTCTTTGTTTTCGCTATATTGCTGATATTATTTTTCAACTATTTATAAGTTTTATTTTTTTATTTTTAAAATGACAAAGTAGTCTTGCCACCGTCTTTGCATCTGTAATTTATACCGCAATGGTGTTCTTACGCGGTCCATTTGTCAAAGACTAAATGTCTATCCAAGACTCGTAAATAACACCATATAACGCTACAAGGAGTTAGGTAATGCTTATGATTGAAAAGGACGTGGTAGATCACTTTTCGGTTATCAAGGAAGTGCGTGAAAGGATTCACCGCAATTCTGAAAAGTCTGGCCATAAGCCGAACAAAGAAATGGATGTATCGGATTGGTTTATGGGTCGTGTAATAAAAGAACACTTGGCGGTAAACCCTTACAAGAAAAGCAAGTCTCATGGATTAACTGATGCTTCTAAAATTAAAAGAAACGTATGGTGTTGGGTGCCAGGAAACATACATATATTCTTTTCACCGATAAAAAAATATTTACTGTTCAACAGATGCTCACCAACCAAAATAACTGATTAAATTCAATTTTAAATCCACATATGACCATATCACACAGTCAATGTCTGTCGTCTGTTTTGGTATTTGGACGAATAACCGTAGATAGGAAAACACCGCTCTTCTTTGTGCCTGTTGGCGTAAATGACAATGCAAAAAAATATCTTGATCTTATACAAAACAAGCTGTTACCGTGACCTTAAATCCCATACTGTAATCCACTTATGCGTTATAACTATCAACAACGTTACCATACCCGTAATGCTCAAAACATCAACAAATACATTTTTTAAGCGTATACAAATCTTTACTACCATACAGTATTGACATAACACCCATACAGCATAGTGGTAGCCGCAAAGTGCCCGATGTAATGGCATAAACCTGAAACTGAAGAAGGGAGTGGAAAGCGCACGTGGACAGGATAGATGAAGGCCGCTTGACAAAGATTGCCCTCAAAGGAAAGCCAAACACCTGAAGATCCATAGTAAATCCCCAAAAAAATAAGCCGACCCATGAACATCGTCATCTCAAGATCAAGATCATGCATAAAAGCAATACAATGGTTGAAAAAGACAGAACTGGTTCTAACATACGAAAAAGAAGAACAAGAAAAAGTTAAAAAAATCTTTCGGTGTGTATGTTAAAAATGGTGATCTATCCGCAATATTATTAATGTAGTTGTTTTGCATTAAAGTATTTCATACAGTTTCGATAGCTTTCTAAGAATTAACAAATGAATTTATTGTAGTAGTTACATTACATTAATCGCAAAGAAGTCCCAATTAAATATGATGCTATTTTGATATTGTTTTGTAAATCATATGATTTAAGTGGTTGTAAAGGCATGTTTGTTTACGTTGTAGTCGTTTCAGGATTAGATATTTAACAAACATAATTAAAGCGTCATAACAGTGCAATTTATTATATCTACTACATAAAATTGTCGTTACTTCTGCTTGTATCACATTTTGAGAACTAATAACCTCGTACGAAGGCGAGGTCCCAAACACTTTTACTTGTATGTATATTTATTAAAAATATTACGTTTAGAACGTTAAATTAATTGCAAATGTCTGTGCGTACAAATTACAATTGTCTTATGATTTCTAATTAAGTAAAATTAGTATATGTAAAGACTTATGTATCTGTGTCAACAGTCAATTCTATCTCTGAAAAAGCACTTAATGGAACCATTGTGAATGCTAGTACAAAAGTTGTCAACTGCAGCTTCTGCTTACAGAAATCGTTAACGAGTTTAAGCACTCAAATAATGACGATAACTTTGCTATGGGACAACACTCTAACAACTTCAAGCTTCAACTAAAATTTCAAAGCTTGGACTAACTTTTTATTTTGTTTCTTCAGGTTTCTGCACGACTTACATACTAATTTTACTATTGTCTACCTGAAATACGACATTTAACATAACTGTTTTTAAATTTCATTAGACAAAATTACACTTACTCAAATTGGTATCTATATATTTTAGTTTAACTATCAGTTTAAATACAGGTCCACTTATGTGATATTTTTTGAAAATAAAAAAATAACAGTGCGTAACATTTTTAGATTCTGTAAAGTGTTTAAAAATTAAACGGGGTTCTATAAATACATACAAAAGCTGAGAATTAACCTATTATTACGCTTCATAGAATTAAAATTTATATCTATAATAAAAATTAAAAACTTTAAACAATAAATTGTAATTTAGTAGCAGTTGACAACATTATATGATTATTTTGAATTTTATCACTATACAAATTATGAGCTTACAAGTAAAATTTATTAAATCCACTTTCACTCCATTTTAGCTAATTATAGAATAATGACACTTATAGTTGTTCTGTATAATACTATTTTTTGTTATAATTATACATAGTATATTATTTTACCTTTACCACTCAAATTAGCATTTTAATCAAATAATTTTATTATATGGTACACCTGTATCATATAAATAAAATTATTTCTAGCCCTCTTACAACACGGCTTCCTATATCACGGTTTTTCTATAACACGATTCATAAATTGCGAAACCGCTCCTACAACACGTCATGCTATAACACGGTTTTGCTCTTACACGAAAAGAAAATTGTAAAAACCTTTGTAAAACACTGGACTAATGCAGCACTGGATAATATGACTTTTGTTAAAATATTTAAAACCTAATTACCTTACAATAATGACGGAAATTGCGATAGCATATCTCAAAAACTAGAATTGTGGTATGTTTTTGTTCAGGTTAGGGTCTTTTATAAGTGTGTTAAGTTCCAGTACAATGTGGTTATCTAAATTAATTCATAAATATTTTAATAAACTTTAGTTTGGATTCTGAATAATCAATTTAAAAGCGATTTTCTCTAAAAAAATTCGAGCATTTTGTATCTTTGTTTAAGATTTTTATCTTTCTGAAAAACGAATAAATCACTTAAAATTTAGTAACATATTATTTTTTTTTCGAAATCATTACAAGTTAACCTATTTGCAATAATATTAACAATTCTTAAAGTTCAAACTTTTGCTTAAAGTGCCAATCGCTAACGTCTAATTACGGTAATACAGCTCATAGTTAATGTTTTTTGTAGTACGTAGTACTAAAAGTGAATGTTTAATTAAATTTAAATATATGAGTAGGTAATCTCCAAATATTCTAATAAGACCATTTTATTTTATGAAAGCATTAATAGTGCTTTGAAATTCCGAAGCGGATGTACTAGGCGTAAGTATAACACTTATTAAATCCATTATGTCTATTATGAGTGTATAATGGCTGTAATGTAGGCATCACAGATATTGCAGAAGATAATAAGAAAGGAAGGTACCAAATTTTCGGTGTGCCTTTTGTGATTTGTTTGTCGAAATAGTGGCGCATTGTGCCTATAACGTCAAATAATACTATAAATTCGTACTATGACCTATCGTACATTCTGCCAAGAAATGTGGTAATGTTAAGTGCCTTACTCGCGCTTATCAGTTCAACCTTATTGCCATTCTACGACATAGATGGCAGTCAGCAAGTTGGCTGTTATCACATTTAGGGCAGTTGGGATATATTTTATTCTCATTAACTTTGTTTAAGAATTAGGTGGCTCAGAATTTTCTCATAAAGTGGCAGAACTTTATAAGCTTTTCAGACCCTTGCGTAAGAAACTATTTTAAAAAATGCGATTTTATCGACTAAATTTAAATTGTTCGTTTTACAGAGTGTCTATAAAAGGTCTTTAAAACACCTACCACATTTCTCTTAAACCAAAATTAATTGATTGAGTTAAATTCATTTTAGTACAAATTTGCTTAGTTTGGGCATTATTTAGCCCTAAAATTATAATTTTGAAACCGTGTTTTATTATAAAAGGTTAAACGGCATATGCGATTTTGTTAAAATTTTATACGTTGACTTAGTTTTATAAGACACACAAATCTACAGCAAATGTATAATTAACATATAGCCATAGGCGTAGAACGTGTACATTTCAACAAATCAACCAACAGATTTTTTTTAATTTAAAATATTTTCAATAAACTAATGTATAAATGAGTTGTTTTTGGAAAAAATGTATACAAAAGTTTTCGAGTTATGATGTAAAATGTGTAGTTTTTGTAAAGTGGTACATTCAAACAATGCAAAAAATTCCAACTTTGATGGTTTATATCGCTTTCATTGGACAAGTAAATATTTTTGATTTAACCAATTTTTTTTGACACGATCATTAGTCTTATCTGAAAACATCGTCGTTCTTCTTTCGTTTCTGGAACGTCGAGAAGCATGTACATTTATTTGTTGTAACATGAAAACCTGAATTTATTAATAAATATCCACTAAGGGCACATAGGTTTTATCATTAAGTCAAATCATGTGTTATTACATATGAATAAAATTGAAATTTTTCAAATTTAGCACATCGTCAAAGGCGTTCAATGTTTCTAGTTTTTATTTATTATTTTCGCCCGACTTTAAAGCTCCATCTTCGCACAGATATTTTCAAGGCTATATGCCAAGAGAAAATCGACAAACATACATATAGAAATGTTCCAATTTGGTCTCCCTTATGTCAAAAACTAGGTACCTCTTTTCTTCCGTTGTCTTAGAAATTTAAACCGTGCAATTATTAAGAAACCCACGTTCTATGCCTATAGATTGAAATTAATCATAATTTTAATATCAGTTTGTTTGTTCCATATCGTTAACATATCAAATTTTCACAAAATCGCATATACCTACCACTTTACATTTTGTAATAAAAAAACTATTTCAAAATTGCAACTTTAGAAATTTTGTAGTAAAGTAAATTAAGTTAAATCGATTTAAATTGATCTAAGGAATATGTGTTACCTGTCAAACACCTAAAGACCTTTTACGAACACCTTGTATATTTCAAATATTTTATAACAAATTTCGAAATACATTAAGAAGGAATTTCAACTACAGAAAATCGAAATTCGATTTTTCTTAATCCTAACAGTATTTTATCCGTTTTCAACTTTGAAGTTTTTTCCGAACAGGTAGTGTAAAAAGCTGCCCTTTTCAAATCTGATGAAAGTATCCAATTTGCTTTGAAGAATTTACTCGTCCTTGACGTAGTGTTCGTTTGTTATAAAGTTGCCCTTTCGTTCCGATTCTGTCATTGACTATTGAACTGGTACGGATATCTTGTAAAATATGGTGCTTCTCGTTTTAACACCCTTTGTTTTATAAAAGTGAACCAGGGCTGAGATGATATTTGTTAAGCTTATAAATCGAATTAGAGTTCTAGACAAAGTGATGTAAAATACTTAAATTATGCAGAAGAGTTCACGAAACAACAAAAAGGCTGGACATAAATTTTCCTCGTGTCACATGTATTAATAAATTATTTGATGTATTGGGGATGACACATTCTTAAATATCTCTTTTATATCTCAAGTTCTTGGGGTTCACTATTTCCGTGAATTTTATTTTGTAAATCAATTTTGTGTAGATTAATTTAGTATACACTTTATTAAATGTTATAGTTGTATTGAATTATTTAATTGTATCGATATGTTTTTTTGCTCTTTCTGAATCAATTTAAAATGACAATATTTTCTAATTTAAAATAAAAGAAAATTATTACGTCCTTATTTTAAAAATTGGCATTATAAATGACCAATTTTAAAATTCATATATTTCTAATAAAGGCATAAAGGCATAAAGGAACTAGCAATATAATATCAAAAAATAAGTATAATTGTAAGACTAAAAAGTGTTTAGTTGATATTGAATATTTGTTCAAAACATTTTAAATAAATTATTTAATTTTGATTAAGGTATGTAAGGTAGATCTTTGTTAATCATATATGATAAAAATAATGATTTTTTACCAAATACGCCATGTATTTAGCCTGTACGGATTTGGATTAATTGAAAGTCGATTGAGTCAAACATACAGTATTCGAGACAATTACATTGAAAAATTTGAGCAGAGGTAGGTACCTAAATCTAAGTCGTGCCGTATTTCGCCGTATCTAAATACGTGGCGTATTTGACTTAACGGAAACCAAGTTGAAGCAAAGTTTTCTTTTTATAAGTGTACTTTTATATACATATTTAAATTAAATCACGGATGTTTTTTCACATATAATTAACTTATCACAGAATGACTTAAATACACAATAACTGTACATTTAAATTAAAATGAATTTGCCAAAACTAACTTTAATTAAATTTTACAAGCACCAATTCAAATAGGAATAAAAGAAAGTAAAGTTCCTATAATGTATATGAAAACACGAAAACTTAAAATCAAAGTATTTAATATTTTGGTATAAAATTGTTGTTGTAACTACCGCCCGCCTCAAAGTTTATTTCTAAAAACATTAATTTCTTCATTTTGTACTTTGAAAATATAATTATTTAAATGTTATATGCTTTTTACAACTTCGGAATTTTAATCAACTTTTTGCGATTGTTGCCACAGAATATAGTATTGATTCTGTATAACTAGCCTTATAGAATTTGTATAAAATTGGTATCTTTATGAAATAATTTATTATATTTTAATCACACTTATTTACAAATATTTAATATCCAAAAATACAACGTTAACTTGATGAGCTATACTTAAAATTTTGTGTACTGTAGTGGTGCCTGACTAATTTCCTTTAATTCAAGTGATGAAGTTTATGTCACTTTCTCACCACCTGAATAAGAGAGTGCTGCGTTTTTCAACATTAAATTTTATTTATTTGAAAGGATCTGTATAAATTGAGAAACAGATTGTTTTTAAAATACAAATATTTTAATAAGAAAATTATTTTCAATTATATATCTGTTTCAAAATAAGTACCTATACGAGTTTTATTGTTCATCAAAACCTACGTTTGTATTTAGATAATGTCAAATATTTTAGTTTATTGGTGAAATCTTATAAAAGGTCACGTTTAAAAATAACAATTGTATTAAATAAGTTTGTTGTGCATGCCAAGTTAAATCTTTTTGGAAATGATTTTATCATGCTTTTTTAAAGTACCAGTTCACGATAAGTATGATTATCGAACCAGTAAAGGCGATGGAGTAGGTTGGACTAGATAATGAGAAAATGGAAAAAAATGTTATGAGAATAATAAACGGAAGATTCCCACATGGTGAATGCCCATTGAAGAACCTCTGTACAGATGGACACTGCCGGCAACCAAACCATGAATTAAACCGTTAGGTAAATGATTAATACAATGAGAAGAAGGTAAAAAAATATTTAAAAAAGACCTAAAACTCGTATGTTTAACTTGCAATTAAATAATAAAACCTATAACCAAAAAACGTTTAATTGTGTACCAATTTACTCATAATTTAGCTATGATATTGCCTTTTTATGTCAAATATTTATTTTATCGCGAGAATTGCATACTTTGAGAACTTTTAGCATAACAACACATTATAAAGTACAATCATCAACAAGTAACATCGTCATGCGTTTGTTTAACAGTTTTTGATTACTTTTATAGTAATAGTATCACTACAGCCTTCACATGCAATATGTAGTTATATAATAAAAATATATTTTGGGGCAGTACATTTTAATATGCTTCTAATTCGCAAAAAGTTTATCACTGATACCTAATACACAAAAATCGGTAAATGCTATTTGTAGACGTTATTCACAATAACCCATGTTATTATTTCTCTTTTTCTTCAATTTTAAGTTTGGTGATGATATTATAACGATTGATCATATATTTATAAAAATAATATACGTTTACAACATTAAATAGTTTAAGAAGCACTATATTAATACATTGATAGGTTATCAATGTCTAACAAAAGTTTCATTTCTTATTAAAAACGTATCAGATCAATTAAGCAAATATATAAAACTATAGGTAGGTACATATAAACACTTTTTATTGTAATATTTTTCAGTTGCAACGTACATAATTTCCAAACGTTTTGAACTAAAAAACTCGAAATAATAATATTTTATTTTTGTAATATTGTAATTTTCCCACTGTAGTAAGTTTTAGAAATTTGAATATTACTCATATGTAAAGGGTCTTCCAACAGGGACTTCCAAACTTTGACAGTTGATAACGGCCATCTTGTTGAAGCTACATCTGTCAAATTAGTTGTCATTTACTCAGTCTGTTTTGCCAAATTACCATGGACGAATATAGCATTCAACAACATGTACAAATAATAATATTGTGTTATCAAAATGAGTGTTCTGTTCGGGCAACGTCCGCGCGCTTCGCCCATATTACGGTCGCCATCCTACCGAGAGGACTATTTGAATTTGGGAAGATACCAATCCACATGAGATCCAAGGGCGTCCAATGCATCCCAAAAGTCACTGTTTGGTGTGGATTTTGGGCTGACGGCGTCATCGGTCCATATTTCTTTGAGAACAACGTTGGCCAGGCCATCATTGCCAACTGCGAGTGCTATAGGTTAATGATTACCAATTTCTTTTGGCCTCAATTGGATGATCTGGACACCAACGACATGTGTTTTTAACAGAACGGCGCTACGAGCCACACAGCTCATGCCACATTGGATATTCTGCACGAGCGATTTGAAGGCATGGTCATCCCAAGTGGAGGTAATGTGAACTGGTCACCGAGATCGTTCAATTTGACCCCGTTAGACTTTTTCTTGTGAGGTTGTCTTAAGTCGCAGGTGTATGCGAATAAGCCACAAACCACAGCGGTCCTCAAAGCCAACATAACCCATGCCATCGGTCTAATTCAGCCTGATTTATGCGCCAGAGTCATGGAAAATTGGACATTTCGTATGCGCTCCACCCAGAGAAACCGTGACGGACATTTGAACGATGTTATTGTAACGGATTTTCCAATCCAAATCCAATATCCAACGAGAGCAAAAGCGATTCGTACTCGGGTTGCGAATAATAACACACAGTTGGCCACTAAATTTACAATTACGATTTATTAACACAAATAATAAACAAATTCTTCTTTACCAATAACTTAAACACTAGCACTTAATAATTATTTATTTACTAACTAACTAACTTACGGTTCTAATACACTAACTAATTTATTTACACTCGTATATTTATTTAAACGATTGACACTCGTATGTTGTTTACATTTATACCGATAGCGATAACGCTCACCTTGTAAATTCACCGAGCGGAGTTAAGAACATTGACATTCACGTACAACTGTTGACTTAGACTGCCGTGTAGGAGTACCGCGGAGTTTATATATGTGTCATGGTATCTATCGAACTGGCTTCTAGAGTATTCGAGATAAATCTCCTCTACAGAGATATGGCGAATTCAAGGTAACTCAGATAGAAATCTCTAGTTAGTCGTGGCTTAAGAGATATTGAGATATATCCGCTTACTCAATATCTCATGGTCGCATGAGTATCTCGCGCTTGATTAATGTACATCTATCACGGCTCTACACTCGATCACCGTGCCCGTTACATTATATTCCACACATAATGGCATCAATAGGTCTTTCAAACGAATATAAGGGGTGATTGTAGGTATATTTTGATATTTGTCCTTCTATATTTGTCAACGTTTTGGCATAAAATTTATCATATAAACAGAAAATTGATATGAAAAACACTATAGGTAAAACATTTAAAATAGACTGTTGCCATTATATTTGTTCTGATTTATAAACGCTTCTAAGTTTTAATTTTTTTCAATTGATTTAACTTTGATCTCGATTTCTTGTAAATAACGTTCAAATTAAATAATTTTTTCAGAATAAAAATAAATCTAAATACATAATTACAATTTAAAACTTAAATGAGAATGTTGTGTCACGCAAAAATAACACACTTAAGATGTTATAGGCCTTAGGGCATTATCAGAGTAAACGAAACCATTACTCCAAATTTGTTTTTAAGCAAATTAACCCTTTCCTTTTTGACAGTTTGACAAAGGTCGAGGGTTATAAACTTCACTGGCTGAAGGAATGTTTGTTTACTGCAAAACCGTTTCCGTAATTTTGAAAATTTAATGTAGATAATATCATATTTATACCAAGTATTTGTAATCATCTTTCAAAATTACTAAACTAGAAAGATTTAAACGATCTCCTATACACAAAAAAAGTTTTCTATTTCACAAATCCGAACATAGTATATTTCCTTACAAACAAAGAATAAGAACATTTAATAGATCTTTATATTTAAATCGATCACATTCGTATTTTGCGATAAGAAAATTTTTAACAAATACACAAATACATGTAGCGAAGATAAAGTACAAAGTAGTAAAAAAGGTAAACGGTATTATTATGCGGAACACTAAGCTATCGAAAGAAATATCACCGCACAATAAATAGCACAGATTTTTTTCAAAATTTGTTGAATGTGCTGAATTGCTTAAACGTAGAAACTTAGATTTCTGCGTGAAAACTCGTCTTATCAGCAATATATTCAAGTATTCCTTCCATCACTTTACCCAAGGGTGACTGGAAACGTTATCGATAGCGATTGCTCAGTTAACAATGGTCAGTCGTACGTGGAGGTCATAAGAATACGGTTATAGTAGGGTATAGGTCATCAGGATATGTTCAATACAAGGATTTAGAGGGTTTCAGTAGGCCGAAGGTTATGACATTTTTAGTAGGGTGCCTACAAAAAATGTGATAGCTTGGCACTTGTGTTCAGAATTTTAACAAGTAAATTATGAGAATTAGTTTGAAATTTTGCACCAATTCCATTTGCATATTTATTATCCAGAAGGTATAAAAGTACGAAATACAGATCAATATCGTGTACGTATTTGTTTTAACGTCGTTTTACCCGAGAATAAAAGAATTCTAATTAAGAAAGGATAATGTGTAATGGGGAATTAAAACGTTCCAAACTGCTGTACAGGAAATAGTGTTCTACACAAGAAAGTCATTGTAGATGCGTTGATATCCCAACAGGATACTAAGAGGTATTTGTTTGAATTTTGGAGAACCTGCGTGCTTTGCGTGAATTCGGAGAAGCTTCCGCAATGTGCCTTGGGAGAGTCCTTAGGTTAACTTACAACCTGTACATGTTCCATATATATTTTTTTTTGTAACTCGTGTATACAGTTTTCGCGTTAGGTTTCAGAATAATCTCGTAAATTGTTTAGTAAATTGTTTTCTAAACGCTATTTTCTTGAAAAGCATTCTTTCTTTCTTTTTTATGCAAGCAGTAAAACCGTTAAAAACTGCCTTAAATTAAATGCGGTCTGAGTCTTTTGCGATCACATACTTATCGGATATAAAACAAACTTTAGTTGATGTCTACGTTTTTTTTTTTGACACCTAAACTGTTGGGAATTGTTGCGAAAATGTGGGTTCACGATCTCATTTTCTCGTTCAATATCCGCTTCTTAAAAATGTGCGTTCGTGATAATAACCCTAATATTGAAGGTAGTTTGAAAAAGAACGATTTAGTAAAAACTGAAAAAAGGTAAAAGTGAGTATATTCATTCGTTTTATAGAAAATGTAATCTGAATACTAATATATTTGGTGATATCGACTTATGCATCGCAGATTTAAATCGTAATAAGTTTCGCGAATCAATATTTTCTAAACGAAAGATGTGCACAAGAATACATATTTTCAAAATTAACCTTGTCACGTTCAAATGTTACGTGCACGACTTTGAAAAGCTTTGCTTTCAGAGAACAGTTACAAAGAAAAAAAATCTAGTCGCTTGCCTTGAAGGGAGTGAAAGAATTATAGGGTTTGTTTTGGAGTTTCGAACTGTTAGCTGGTTAGAAAAGTTATTGGAGTTAATAAAGTGGAACTTATTGAATTTTATATTTGCCGAAAAAAAAACTAATGCTTTCGTTATTTACTGAACATTTATATTTAGGTATAATATTACATCATAAGCAACACGTATAACAATAACTTCCTAATTTCTTTGTTAGTCCGCAATTATAATCAGATTTTGCTTTGCGGTATACAGAATAAATTGTTATATATACAGGATGTGTCAGATTTTTATGTGCCAAAAGTCACCAAACAATATCTAAAAACTTCATAAATATTATACACCTTTGATTTTATGGTTTCATTTAAAATCAAATAGAAAAAAATTGAGTTGTTGTATTGCTATCTTTTTGTAGTTTACGTATTATAGTTTCTATTGTAAACCTACGGAAACTGCCTTTCTTCCAAACATACCGCCTGAGGCTATTGCCTCGTCGCTTACCCACACAAATCGGTCTGGTTAAAATAATTGTATATCTTTTAATCTTTAAACCAAAACATACTCAGAATAAAGCGATCTATAATCAGTGGTTCTTTCGCTTATTTTGCGGGGTTCTTTTAAATTTCAAACAATTGCAATTTATTTAACAAAAGAATTAACAAATATGCCTACACAAAAAACTTAAATACTAGTACATTTACTTAATAATTATTTAATTAACTAACTAATGTACTTACAGTTTTAATGCACTAAATTAATTGATTTACACTCGTATTTATTTACAACTTTGTCTTCACCGCACGTTAGAGATCACCTTGAGTTTCACCAAGAACCAGTTAAGTAGAGCACTAAATCAGACAAAACGAAACTTAGTCTTAAACTGATTATTACGAAAGTCGGTTGCGTTTATACGTGTGTCTCGGTATCAATAACAATGCTTATAGAAAATTAAATATTATTCTCATCGTTAACGATATCCACACTCAAGGTCTTAAACGATGATCTTTCTCGAGCGCGTGTTTAGATTAATGTATCGCGTTCGCTACATTGTAAAATATTTTCAATTTTTTTTTATATATAAAGAAATTAACTAATTTATTAGATACCTATTTGATTGTAATTAAAACTGCATATAAATCATTAATAAAAAAAAGGAAACTTTTAAGAACAATAGAAATAGTTCTTAGAATTATTTTTATATAACATACAGTACGTAATTCTAAATGTTATTACAAGAGTAAGATGTTCAGTAATATTACTAGACAGTATTATTATTATTATACTAAACACGTCTAGAAATCTTCAAATTAATATTCTTCTAATAAACTCAAAATTGTGTTTTACTAAAGCATTAAAATATGTATGAATTTAAGTTATCTACCGTTTTACGTTCCTTGTAAGTAAATATTTTTGATGTAATATTTCAGATAGACAAATAGTGATAAAAATTATGTAGAAAAGTGACAGTTTCGAACCTATTGTGTTTCATATAAAAATGTCATCTTTCTTTCAAACATTAAGTATAAATGGTAACAAACATTGTCGCAGAATCCTATCTATTCTGAATGATAAATGGATCCATTATAAGCCCAAATCGATGTTTAAACATGAAAGTTTAATAAACGATGATATATCACCACCTTTGTAAATTCGTACTCGTAAATAACTCAAGAATTTTGGAAAATAAATGATTATTTTATCTGAACATCATAGTGAAAAAAAATAGAATTTCAGTTATGAAAATTTTTGTTGTAATATTCATAAAATAGGATAGCTATAAATTACAAAGGTATGTGACGAACAAAAAAGTATATTGCGTCGGCTTTCCTTCTGAATTCCACCAAAATTCTTGCTATTTACTGCTTAGTAAACAACTAACTGTGCCGCAAATTGTCTCCTATAATTATTTTACATACTTCGAAAGCTTGAGGCGCTTATATATACGTATGCTGTTGCCATTTTTAATTAAATCTTTCTAAAGTTATAATTGTAATTAATTCTGCATAAGATTAACAGATTCTTTTACTTACGTAGACGTGTCTTATAAAGACTATTAGATGACATAATGAGAAAACTTAGAGAGCATCTTTTTGAAGTTAAACTTGAAAGACAAATACTAAAATAATTGAACTTAAAATTTTGTAAAAGCTATGTGACGTAATTTATTTAATATGTAACACTTTGTATAAGAAATAACGAAGCAATTTTGTAATTTTAGATACATTATACAATGACAAAATAATTATTATGAATATATTTTATTATACTATTGATTTCACATGCTTTCTAATTAATATCTATCTATTAAGAGAGCTATTAATATGGATCACCCTCGTCAAATCAAAACTGCTGTTATCTATCTGTTATACGATATATAATAATTACGATAAGAAAGTGTTAAACTTAGTCTGTTAGATAGCAGAAAATCGCAAAAGTGTCAGGTTTTTAATGTACATTTTTATTTCAATGCGTTTTTGAATGATGTAAACGTGTTTTTCAAAACCACATAAACTGTCGAATTATTTTAAAGTTGCACGCTGCTAGCCGAATAGTGTATAAAAATTGTTTTTTACTACAGAGGAAGTAAATTCCGTTTATTTCAAACACATTTTTGTGTGCTTGGGTAAATATAAAAACATGATTAGGGGGAAAGTGGCATGAAACAGCCAGTTTTAAAAAAAGGGATAAATAATATAGAAGGACATAAATAAATCAATTTTTTTTAATCTGTAATTGTTCATGCATTTATGTACGTAATGTCATAAAACATTTTTCAAAATTAACGATATTTTTCGACTTCTAATCATTTATAAAAAAAATAAAATTTGGCTTTTTCATAACCTATAGGCATTGAAACAGCCAACCCAATTTTTGAAACAGCCATGTTTTTATTACAAGATTAAAACTGCACATTAACGAAGATATTATTTAATAATAATCTTCAGCTATAATTTTAGATCTTATATAATTATAAAACGTTTTAAATAACGCAAACTCTCGATAAAATATTTATTTACATAAATCCAAGAAACTGTCAAAAAATTTGACGTTTAAGATCAATCATTGCAAAAACTTAAAAACGTTTTTAGCAAAAATAATGCAATTTCCCTTTTACGCCACAGGTTTTATATGCCCAACCATTACAATTTTGCATCGGTACCACTCTTGATTGCTGTTACTACAATTATTATTGCATTTTATGCAATTAAAAGGTGGCTTTTTCATTACACTGCAGTCCGGCTATTTCAAAACATATTCTCTCAAGAAACAAAATCTCGAAAATTACTATGAAATCAAAGATTAGTCTACAAAATATATACGTTATTAGAAGGCCTAATATATCTATAAAATTATAGTGTAATCATATTATTATTAGTTTTGTACGTATAGGCGTTAGAAAACAAATAAACTGAACTCAAAACCTTACTTTTTGACGACAAAATCTTCAATACGTCGTATCGGCGCCGTTTATTGACGGTGAACTGCTGCGTAATTGATAATGGCTTTTTCAAAACTTGGCTGTTTCATGCCACTTTCCCCCTACATATATTAAGATTCACCAAAAGTGGTATCGGATTTTATAATAAATATATAACTTAGTTTAGTAATTTTCTTCAGTCATACCACGTACAGTATTGTATTCGTTGTTATTATTTTTTTACAAAAAGAAGATTTGTCTACAACTCTTTGAGTAGTTTAAGCTATAAGTACAATGCTCGTAAAAAGAAAATGGGCATGCGAAGTGAAATCTCTGAAAGTTAGAGGACCAATCTTATACATTAAATTGGACGCCCAATTTATGATAATAAAATATTGTATTAGAATTTGCAAGTTATAATATTTATTTTTTTATATTGTTATACTAACCGTTTTTAATAGCTGATTGTATATTTAATAAAATAATATTGTACTTTTACTTGTTCACAAAATAATCAAAAAGGTTTATAAAAAAAGGATTCTATTGAGATTCGCACATCGGTAAACCATCCCAAGGTTTATCAAATATATAACTAAAAGCAGCATCTAAGATTGGTCCTTTAACTTTCAGAAATTTAAATTCCCATTTTAAATTCGCATGTCCATTCTCTTTTGACGAACACTACATGTTGGCTGCATTGAAAGAGAATGCAATAACTATATTTATGATTATTAGAAGTAATTTTCGTATTCTTTACTTGGCGTAGTCTCTTAATTGAAAAAAACTTTCTTAATTGTGGTTGCACTTTACAGTTGATGTACATATGTATGCATAATTTGCTTTTATTAATAATGCGATATATGTTATACACGATTTCTTAGTCAGCAAACCTTACGATCTTTTATGAGTAACATTCATATTTATCTCCGTAAACTCATTTAATATTTTGGCATACAAATTTTAGCTCTTTCTTCTTCTTAAAGTGCCCTGCCTAAATACGGGCTCAGGCTATTTCCCCGCTTATGCCTTTTTTTGTGTATATCGTAGTGTATTTCAAAAACACAAAGTGCATTATTGCGGAAAGTTCCCTCAGCTAGTTTTACCCTTGCTGCTTGCTCCCTGCCTTGCAAAGTAGATAAGCGTAAAGTTATAAGATTTAGCGTGGGTTTGAACCCAGGTCGCTTTCGCATCGGTCCACACACTAAACTTTGGCACCATGTTAGTTTTTTTTTGCACTTTGTTGTAGATAAATTATAATTTATTTAAATGTGGCTGCAGTAGTATAAAATAGGATAATGCATTTTTTATTCTTAATTAAAACAGTAAATCATAATGAAGTTGAAGGTTAAATTACGATCGTCTCGAGCGAGTTTATTATTTTTCTAATAAAAGCTTAACAAGCAATAAATAAAGCTTGTTAAATTAAATAAACCTGGGCGATCTGTATAAATCTAAAAGATTCAGTCACTGTTGTTTTATATGTACAGGGTTAGCGAAATTAAACTTCCGCTACTCGAAGGGCTTTGGAAGCCGTACTACTAGTCCGTAAAGAAAATACTTTGGACAACAGATACTTTGGAAAATGCGCTCGAGATTTCCGTAATAAAAATTTTTAGTTTAAAAAATCGCCACTAGAGGGCGCAACGAGTTATCCTATGAAGAAAAGACAACCTGAGATCCCGAAACACTGAAGGACTAGTGGTTTTACATAAAAAGAACGAAATAAGGACAATACACAATTATAATATTGCACTTGCAATTTGTTACAAAAAAAAAACAACTTTAAGAGGAAGCGTGGCGCAAGTGGTTTAGTGTTTGCGCTGCTGCGCTAGCGAGGTGGGTTCGAAGTGGTTCGAATCTCCGCGCCGACCATCGAAAATTTCACGCTCCTTTCTCTTCGCAAGGCTGAGCACCTGGCAAGAGTAAAACAGCTCGAAAATTTCCCTAGAAATTGTCGTGGTTCGGAATCCACGTAAAATTGTCGGTCCCTTGAATTTTTGAAACACTACAACATTCACAACAATGTTTCAAGCGGGGAAATCGCCTAAACCTGATACAGGTATAAAAAGGCGCGAGAGGAAGAAAACAACTTTGTAAATGATATTACTAAGCATATAAATCAATGCTTTAAAACATGTTCAATATGCGAACCTTCCTGCTCAACAACGCACTCCATTCTGATTATCGTGCTTTCCACCACTGAAGGAGAGAGTCAACATGGATGTTCTGAATATGCCGGCGAATACTGTTCTTCAAATCGGACACAGTTGTCAAACGTTCCCGATAAACATTGTCTTTCATTTGCATATATTGCTGAAATGTGCGCCATCTAGTGGCGATTTATTGAATTAAAAAATTTTATTTCGGAAATCTTGAGCGCATCCTCTTAAGTATCTGTTGTCCAAATATTTTTCTGTTCAGATTAGTACAACTGCCTCCAGTGCCCTTTGAGTAGCGGAAGTTTAATTTCGCTAACCCTGTACATAAGAAAAATCTAGCGGTATCAAAACAGTTTATTGTAAAAAAAATTGAATTTTTGCAACTTCTACATAGAGGATCGTTTTGATGTTTCGCTTTCGAAAACGTCTTCCAATAATTCTTCTCGACCGCCCCTTTTCGACTCTGATATATCTTAGGAAACACCCTGTAGTTTAAATTCAATTATATCAACAATGTAAATAAAGATACATCAGCTATATAAAACATTCCACATATTGCAAATTCATGTTCTAAAAATGGAAAATGCTCGTACAAGTTGATTTTTAAAAAATCTGCATGCAAAATTTCTGCAAAATAAGTAAAGCAGACGTCATAAAAGTACTAACTATTTTATACCATATTTCAGCAAACTTGCTCTATATTTCATACCCACCAGTTCTTTTATAAGTTTTACGTGTAGAACCACATTTTGTTTTCTTTTGGATTATATAAGCATTTTACTTAAAGCTTCCCAGTCGTTATTACAATGTATCTATTTTATTTCTAATTGTCAAATACCTCAATTTTTAAAGATTATAAACGTTTTAAAATTTAAAGTAATATTTGTTCGCCGAATTACATATTTTATATAAACTTTTATGTGAATTTTTGCGAGTTTAATTTTCACTTTTTTACACCGGAATAAAAATGTGGAAATAAATCTCTAAAAACATATATTTCATCTTATGCAATATCTTCTTTTAGTAAAATATTACTAGAAATCGCCATAAATCAAAGTTTCTAACTATATTTAACTTGGGTTCATGTTATTTTAAAAAGTTAAATCCAATTTTCTTATGACTAACATCTAGGATGATAATAAATCTCAAAACAACATTAAATATTTAGCAACAACTTTAATTTCTAATAGTTCGCCGATTTTCTACTAACTCTAGAAATTCAAAAGAACATTAATGCTAGCAAACCAAAAATCAATTAAGAAACAAATATGAAACGCCTACAGTTTTATTTGATTTGCATTTCATAACCGAAACATAAAACGAAATTATTTACTACCTTCTAATGAAAGCGAAAAAATTTTCCGCTTTATTTGTAAATGGATCAAGGAAACCTTCTATCAACTTCGAATTTAATTTTACATTTTCATTTATTTTTAAGTTTGCCATCGCAAATAAATTCGAGTGTGCTGCTCGAGGATAAACACAAGCAGATTGAAATCCCTGAAATCCAATTCCTTTCGTCGTGGTCCTATCTTACTTAATGAAACGACTCATCTTTATTCATAGCCAAAATAAAAGATGTTAAGATTGCAATCTAAAATTTTAGAATCTGTCGTCTCGGGTACTATTAAAAACACGGGAAAAATGTTTTTATGGTATGTTTTTTTTAAATATAAGATGACGTCTTTCCAAAGTTTCATTTTGTATAAATTCTTAAATACGTATGATCAGTTTAAATTTAATATGTAAAATAGTACTTTTTTTGAAAAGATGTGTCCACTTTATGAACGTAATTTTAAGGGAATTCACATTATCTGAATAATATACAGATACTGCATAATATGGCGTACTAAAATATTTTTAAAAATATAACCCCACCGTGTAAGATGAAATAGCGTATGCTACATTGTCATGTAATGTTTTAATCTAAAGATGTTTCGATTATTAGTAACTATTATACATATTACTTTGTTCAAACCAAAAAATGTTACAGTGGGGGCCAACTTGCCATACTTATCCGGCTACACCCTTCATGTATTGCAATCTTACTAGAAGCGAAAAAACAATTAGGGGAAGGTGGCCTAAAGCAGGTAGATCGCCCAAAGCGAGTAACGGCCCATATGTAGATATGTTATATATTAGCTAAAATTTATATGTGTATTTACACTGCCAGTACTCTGCCTAAGTGATGTTTTACTACTTTTGACACCTAAGTTGCTTAATAACGTTACAAAATTAAAAAACAAAAAAATTTATAATTTTATAAAATGTTTGAAATTGCTACAAAGCTCTTAACATTAGCCCATTTTTTATAGTGGGGTTTTCTTTTACAATAAACTAGTTTTATTATTTGACTAAATATTTTAATATCCATCCATTATTTTAGACGTTAGTGTATCAAAATCAAGAAATGTGTGTTTGGGCAAAGCGGGTAGGTACCCTCTTTGCTTGTACCAGAAGTAGTAATTTTATTATAATTGATAAGAACTAATTGATAGAAATAAATTGGTATTAAAAATAAGTGATTTAAAGCGTTGCAGCAATTAATATTTAAAACACTGGTAAACCGAAGTGATATGAAGATTGGAACAAATTACAAGTGTTAATTACCGGTTCATAACATTAAAATGCTTAATAACATAATATCAAATGTTACTGTCAAGAACATGTTTAGTGTAGATAATTAATTTCAAATGTTTTAATTAATCCGATTGGTTTATGACAGTCTACCCGCTTTAGGCTCCTATGTCGGACAAAGCGGGTAATTTCTGAAATTTTATGTTTTTGAGTTTTTTTCTACATTTAAAGCCGAAATGTATTTATTCTTTTTTATAAAATAAAAGTTTAATAATTGTATTGCATAAATGTAAGAAAGAAACACTTTTTTTATAAAAGAAGTGATTCATATTGATCGATGAACCTTAACCTACCCGTTTCAGGCCACCTACTCCTATATATTTTTTGTTAAGAAACTGAACAATTGATAATAAATACGTCTTAAATAAACTACAATATATGCCTAAAAATTAATCGTTTAAAATTAAAATCTATAAAAAGCTTGCAAAAATAATAATAGCAATCTATTAGCAGGGCTGATTTTACCATTAAACGCGCCTTTACGACCGCCTAAAATCAACAAGACAATGGAGATGTTTTTCCATCTTTATATAAGTACTATTTTATTTTTTTTAAAAATATCAATACTTGTTCGTTTATGTATTTGACTATGTTATAATTGGCAAGTAAACATTAAACTACATATACATATATGTAGTTAATACAAAACTAAAACCGTTGCACGTCATTACTATAAATGACGTCACGCCGCGTACAGTGTAGGTCAAATTGTAAGTTTTGCGCAGAATATAGGATATAAATGGTTTGTTTTAAAAAGAACAGATTTTTGATCGCTTTATGCACTATTTTTAAAACTCAATAAACACTAAAAAAGGCGAAAAACAGTTACAGACAGATCGTGGCGAACTGTCAATAACAACAACGCAACGCCGCAACTTTGAGATCATGGCATCCAATATTTCAATAGCAGCCAAATTCAAAATAGAATACAATCGTATAGACCCAAACGATCTGGCAGGTTGGTAGTGCTGATCCACTTCAATGACGTTTGCAATGACGTGCAACGGTTTTAGTTTTGTATTAACTATATACATGTTTAGAAAAAACGCATAAATATTTTTTTACGGGAACCAGGTACACTCACACCATTTAGTAATGTCCCTCAGTTTAGAGCCAGCGTATCGTTCGGGTCTGACGTGGAGCATAATAAAGAAAGCGATATAGCTTTAGCTTAAACTTTCCATTATTATTTTAAAACGCTGCAAATGATGGTGTTCACTTTTTACAATATAATAATATAACAAAAATATTAAACGGAACAGAAAACAATTTTCTTTTCAATTTGAAAGAAAATTTACGCCATTAAATTAAAATGGTTATTAAAACTATATTCACATAATTGTTAATATTTAAACGATGCAAATTAACTGACTCGTAAATTTGTTAACACTTTTAGAATAGCCCTAACAAAGTAACTATTGAAATTCTTATAACTTCATACATATTTTTTAAATTTAACATGTGCAGATCAACTTCAATTTTAATTACCCCTATTTATATTTTGGATAATGCATTGGTTAATATACCTATGCGTAGTTGGGATATAAATACTATAATTGTTCATTTAAAAATAATTAGAATAGAACTTTTTTTATTATGGACACTTCTTTTACGGTCATTGAATCGAAGGAGTTTTGGGATAAATCCAACGATAAGAATAATTGATTGATCATTATTGTTACGTTGTTGTTGTTGGCGCCTTTTTATACCTGTATCAGGTTTAGGCGTTTTCCCCGCTTGAAACTTTGTTGTGAATGTTGTAGTGTTTCAAAGATTCAAGGCACCTACCGTTTTACATGGGTTGCGAACCACGGCAATTTCTAGAAAAATTTTCGAGCAGTTTTACTCTTGCCAGGTGCTCAGCCTTGCGAAGAGAAGAGGAGCGTGAAATTTTCGATGGTCGGCGCGGGATTCGAACCACTTCGAATCCACCTCGCTAGCGCAGCAGCCCAAACACTAAAAATTGTTACGTAATGTATATATTAACTATTTGATTAGAATTATTAGGTGCCTATTGAACGACACTTTATAAATTACAGTGCAACGCAATTTACAATTTATTCACAACCCGCATTTAAAAAATTGTAATGATAAGATAAAGATATACACCCGTACCTCGCCTTGCGTCGTTTCTTTTGCGTTTTTTTGAAGTTGCGTCGCTACTTAATTAGTACTAATTTTCACCGTGCGTCGTTAGGTTTTCGAGGTTGCGTTGTTTTGGGTTCGAGTCTTTAATTTTTTCTTGTTTTTAACAGACGGCTCCACTTTTTTCTATTTTTTCTTAATTCACATTGCGTCTTTTCAATTTGCGTCGTGTTTTTGGAACGTAACTCCGACGCAAAGTGAGGTATGGGTGTATTTTAAAATAATGAATAAAATAATGTTGGGTCATTCCATATGAAATCAACAAATTTGAATTAAAAAGTGTGCCGTATGATTTTTAATTTTAATAAAAAATTGTAGTTGATCTTTGTGGTGGCACATTTATTTTTTTATTGTATAACTTCCGATCAGTACCCATCCGAATTCAAAAATTGGGTCATTTTCATACTTGTACATAATGAGCTCTAGCTTTTATTTAGAACAGGTATTGAAATGGTTGTTACTTTAGTTGAAAGGGTCATAAATGTGCATTTTATATAATACAAGAAAATTGAATTAAAACAATTAGGAACAAGATGGTGACCATCCGAAATTTTCACAATTTTTCTCATTTTAGGATATTTGATTGAACGCTGTGTCAACCCTTTTGCATATTAAAATTGATTTTTTTACAATAAAGTACTAACTCTTGTGATGTCGTGACATAATTATTATTGTCCTAGAATAAAATCTACGAAAAATAAAATTGTGAAAATTGATAATTTTGTAAATAGCTCAGCTTTGACCTCAAAAAATCCATGTGGAGGAAAAATAAAAATATGAAATTTTCAGAATATGTAGTTCATATCTTCGTTAATAAAGACCAATTAGTGCCATTCTGTTATTTTCACCTCTTTAGGAAATATTTTTTTTAAAGTGCTACTTTTATACATAAATATGAAAATAATCTGGAAGTTTGATAATTTATAAAAGTTTTCTAACTTATTTAAACTATTAGAATTATGTCAATTTATGATAAAAATAATCAAATAAAAATAAAATTTTCAAATTCTGTTATTTATTAAAAATAATATAATAACAATAAAAAACACACGATCCTATCATTGTTTTATCCCCATCTCAAATAATAAATTAAAAGTGTGACGATATTCTAGCTCAGAAAATCTCAAGATAGTAAAAGTTTGCAATGAAAAATAAACAATTTCTGCATATATATATTTTTTTGATAAATACCAGAGTTTAAAAAATGTTGACTTTTATTTGATTATTTTTATCATAAATTGGCATAATACTAATAGTTTAAAGGACGCAAGGAGGAACATAACGAATAACTTCCTGAATGAGCAATTGGTTCCACACAATTTTTCCAAGATGACTTAGTAACAGTTGATTCATTGCAGTCTAATCGCGTTGGATATGGTGCCAATTATTTAAGCGATGGTGCCACACTCTATGTGTAGCGTTGCACCAAGAATTAAAGTGTTTACATGTGAATTGTGCAAAGAAAATTAACTATGTCAACTTAGACTGATGTGTGTTATCTTAACCACATAAATATGATTGATGTTTTCTTATTTTATTTCGATTATTAAATGTTCTATAGCGTCAAGATTTTTTTTTGTGCTTTGTAAATAAACGTTTTAAATGTATAACCTTAGATTTATTTTTACCACCTTTGAATTTTCAAATATTTGCCTCAAAACAAAAGTATGTCATCTTAAGCACAATTCCCCTACAACACAACACAAAATACTAGAATGATGGTTTGTAAGGCCACAACAAAAATTTAATACCTACCCTTTGGTAATATTTTCGATTTTTCAAGAATAAGATTTTTGGTGTTTTACCAGCATGAAACAATAAAGTTACAAAGGGAAGCTCAAGTAGGTGAATCACATTTTCGGTTTATTTAAAATATTTGAAAGAGCAACGTCCATCTCGGCACAAGTTAATATCTTAAGTCTAAATCCTTTCTAAGAACAAATTTAAAATGCCCATCTTGACATAAAGTGATTCAGGTATAATTGAAGAATACAATGGAGTATACATACTAGGGTGTTCCAACAAAAACAATTTTTTCACTATCACATGAAAATTTTTCAGAATACGTCGAATTAAAAATCTGTCCAAATTACATCTCTTAATTTCAATTTTAAGAGGTCCTTCATCGAACTTAAACATTTTTATTTAAAAAGTTACGAAAATGATTTTTAACATTATTTACTTCTACAAACTATGTAATAATTTTTTATATAATTAATTAGTAATCCTTTATAGTCATTAAATTCTCTACAAAAATTTAATTGAGTCAAATTTCTATTATTAATATTTTACTTAATAAAGAACTTACAAAATTGAAATTTGTCGAAATTTCAAATTTTTTCAATTAAAAGGCTAAACTATTAAAGATAGGTCAAAAGTGAAATGGCAGTTTTATATTCTATTTAATGCACTATCAAATAGTCTGAAAAAATATTTTATATCATGAAAAAGTTATCGATTTAATTCTTATTTTTATGATTTTTAATTATAGAAGATTAACTACCCGAAAAAAATTTTCTTTATAAAATTATATAGAACTATACAATTTTACAAAATTTCTTAAAATTATTCATAAAAATAAATGGATGTCAGCTATGCTAAGTCCGGATATTTTTAATCCGTATACCTGCATCATACTCCGAGCTGTGTATACCTCATTTGAAGACCAATATTGAAATATAAATTTAGCAAAGCATTGAAAATGTTCGAGAAAAACGATTTTAAACTTTTAGCTAGAAGGATATTCTTCTATAAGATTTCGTGGTTACAACAAAAACTTTAAAAACAAAAAGTAAATTTGGTTCTTAACTTACGAGCAAATATGGTATGTAACTCGAATATCGATAATTTAATGCAATGGTGACTTCTATTCAAATGAGGTTTAATACATACTCGTAATAATTCAAATAAAATCAATTAATGTAAAAATTATGGGTCCATAATAAAAAAAAAAAACTAGATTCTAATAATTTTCAAATGAATAGTTATGGTATTTATGTCCCAACTGCAGATAGACATATCAAACAATACTTTAGAAAAACATTAATAAGGGTAATATTAACAATTTAAGAGGAAGCGTGGTGCAAGTGGTTTAGTGTTTGGGCTGCTTTGCTAGCGAGGTGGATTCGAAGTGGTTCGAATCCCCGCGCCGACCATCGAAAATTTCACGCTCCTCTTCTCTTCGCAAGGCTGAGCACCTGGCAAGAGTAAAACTGCTCAAAAATTTCCTTAGAAATTGCCGTGGTTTGCAATCCACGTAAAACAGTAGGTGCCTTGAATCTTTGAAACACTACAACATTCACAACAAAGTTTCAAGCGGGGAAAACGCCTAAACCTGATACAGGTATAAAAAGGCAGGCGCCAACAACAACAATATTAACAATTTAAAATTAATCTGAATTTGTTCTATTTTAAAATGCTGGCAATGCAGTTATAAGAATTTTAACAGCGAAATGAGCTGCCAATCGTTAGGAGTATCCGAAAATTGTTAACAAATTTACAATTCAGTTAATTTTAGTATTTAAATATTAACTCTTATGTGAAGAGTTATAATAATAATTTTCGATAGGATATATTTGCTTAGAAATGGAAAAGAAAATCTTTTATAGAAAACTTCACTAATTAATTCCTGAAATCAAAATTCGCATAGTTCTATTTTCAGTTATGTTAAATATTCTTAATATATACACAAACTAACTTATATGGAATTTAAAAGAAAGACATGGATTTTTAACACAAGGTATATGCGTAGAAAAGAATAATTACATTATTTTGTAATGATAAAATTATCTTGTATTAACTTTCATTTATATTAAAATATTTTTTTCTTATGGGTGAAAGATAAAAAGTGTATGGTTAATCTGTAAAAAGTGAATACCACCATCATGTGTAGGATTGTAAAATAATAACGGAGAGTTGAAGTTGAAACTAGCGTTTTCTTTATTATTCTCCACGTCGGACACGAACGATCCGTCCGCTCCAAACCAAGGGACATTACTAAATGGTGTGAGTGTACCATCACTCGGGCCTAGATACTTTGAAAACCTAAATGATGGTAAATCATTATTTTTTCAAAATTCCGTATTTTAAAAAATTTATAAAATACGTTCACCTATAAGCAATTTTCTTGAAAATTAGTGAGTAAAAGCATTTCCGGTTTTTGAAAAGGTTTTAATAAATGTATACACGCAGTTAGATAACTGACTATAATTCATCACCGTTAAAATATTAAATATGTAACATTGCGTGTTTCTAAACTAGGAAAACCTGAGAACTCTACCTAGCTTTTTAATTGCCTTTATATTCAGCAACGACTAAATTTTAAACGCCCAGTTTAAAAATTACGTAGCACTGTTCACGGTTATATGGTACAAAATAGCGCTTTCTTTATTTACTATATGTTTTTAAAAGCTTTTATAAGAGTAAAACGTAGCTTAAATTCAAAAGACAGTAAGCTGATACTTCAGAACTGTCAGAAGTGCAAGTTTAACAGCTTTAGACGTCTCAATAGAGCGGATCACAGGGTTTACGTCCTACTGAGGTGGCAGGCTGGCAGCTAATATCTCAGTGCCTCGACAGTGTGTTCACTGTCAAGAAAAGTTCAGACGATAAGTGGCTTTACCTTCAAAGTTACCCTAAAACTTCTCTTTCATTTAAACTGTAAAAGAAAATTACATACATATGGTTAACCATAAATTTTAAATGTTGTAAGCATTGTTGAAGCAATCCCTTAAATTAATAAGACCTGTTGAAGACAGTTTACAGACACATGTATTACGAATTATATACATTAAATTCAAAGATCTTTATGTTACACAAGCAATTTTAGAATTATTACATTATAAAAGAACTGAGTGTTAAAAATTATACCAAAACAATAATTTTGGAAGTAAATTGAAATTGCCGGATAAATCTTTCACTTAAATAACCATATCTACGGTGTGTTAAAATAAATTTATTCAATGTCACCTAAATAAAAATCAAGCTAATTAGTTAAATTATTTTGTTATTCTATCTTAAATTCCAATTAATTAATAGAATTTGGATACATTTTTTAAGTCGCCACTAACAAGCTCATAATTAGTTTAAAAATTGTCAAATGGTACTACAGAACAGTGATTAGTAACGTATGAAAATTTATCAAATTTAAATAAATTGTCTTTTTTAATGTATTAATTTAAAAAGACATATACGGCTTTGGAAATGTTAGGCCCAGTTTTAGACACTTGAGTAATTTGGATAAAATAACTTGAAAAATACGAAAAAAACATCATTAATGTTTCTATCGTGGTTAAAGATACATTAATTACATTTATAGCAGTATCAATAACATCCTCACTTTTATTTAGTGGAAAAAATACTATAAATTTTTTTTGCAATAATAGAGAGCATGCACTTGTATAATATAGTTGGTTTGTAGTATAATAGTTTCAAAAGCTCCTGGCACCCAAATTAAGCGCGAGCTGCCCAAAGGAGGAGCCCAAATTCTAACGAAAGACATTTTTGAATTAAATATTAAAAGTTCTACTTTAATTATTTAGATACATATTTATAAAATTGATATTATAGTTAATAAGAAAATGAAAAATTTCTATTTTTTTTATAATAATTTTTATTATACGTTACTCACCTATTTTAATTAAATAACTTTAGGACCATCCACTTTAGGCCATAGGTTTATATAACATTATGATTTAAAATTGGGCCAAGGAAACACTTATTTTCTGTGAACATTCTTATAAGAAACAAGCTGTATATTTAGAAAACTATAAAAAAAAATTAATAATTAAAAGGGTTAGTGAACAAAAAGGCAAGGGAGTGTACCCGGGTATGAGACAGGTTTTGTTTATGACCCAAAATTTTTTACTGGTTAAATAAAGTCGGGTGTTCTATTCATTGTTGGAAAGGTAATGAAAATACACAACTTTTATCCGCAAAAAATTTTGTGATTCCATTAACATGCAAAATTTTATGACCAATTTTCTAAGTGACAGTTTTTTGACAAGAAAAAAATTTGTATCTAGGTATGAGACACCTACAAAAATACACTAATAATTGTAAAATATAAAGTAAAAACCTCATATCTATTTCGAAATTATAATTTTTTATACTTTCCATAATTTTTATTTATCTCTTTCCTCTTCATAATCGTCGCAATGTTTGCATGTGTGGATGCTTGCACACGTGTTTGCTCACTTCAAAAGAACTGGCCGCTTGCAAATATTGCATTTGATGTTGTTAACAGCGTTCAATTTGTTCGGCAACAACTTTATACTAATGATGTTTTTGCTTTGGAACCCTTAGGTGGTGGTAATATGCTGTGTCTCACATTCGTACAATGACGACATTTTGAGAATTCAAAAAAAATTGTTTTCCAACCACATATTGTATATAAGATGTTGGTATATCTACCTATTTAATTGGTGTTTGAAAATAGATTGTATTGTTTGTGTTTGTTTCGAAAAGCCTATTGTGTTTAGTTTTCCTTCATGTATGTACGTAATCTCATTTGCTAATGGCATTGCTATATTCCCCGAGTTTCTTGAGAAGCCTTAAAAGCTGTGTAAATCTATAAACACTGGTTTACAGGCCATCAAACCTTTCGTAAGTACTTTTGTCGACTTTATATTCCAAACAACGTATTTTTTATAAATCAGATTTACGTTTTAAAAAACCAACAAATGAAATATGTACATATGGTTTTTTACAATTATTATTGTCTTCTATTTATCTTTGTTAATAAAGGAAGCTAAAAATAATATTCATATACAATATGTAGTTTTGATAGATTTCAAGTTCACAATATTTATATAAACAATTTTAAAATATATTAATGTGGAATGCAATCTAAAAAATAATTTTTCCTTTTAAGTGAACAGTAAACATAAAACGTTTAGGAGCAGTAATAATTTTGACTTACAATTCTCAACTTTGTTTCTTGGTAATTTAATTATGAAATAGAGTCCTTTCTCCTTGATTACAACTTCATCTTACATTAATAATTACCTAGTATATGTAATCATATACAGGCAAACTTCACATATACAAAACTCACATACCGGGTGTCTCGTTACTTGATGGCCATAGCTTAAAAGCGTATGTTTTTGACAATTTTAAGTCTAAAGTGCTTTATACACTTTTGTTCAAAACTCAATAATTAAATAGTTATGGACACTATTAAATTTAACATTAAATCACTTAGGTAAGCCATGTAATTAGTTTGTCATATTGTTACGGTAATATTGTGTATTCTTTATCTTTGGGGACGCATGGAAAGTCAAGTAAATTCAAATAAACCACAAACCAAAGATGAGCTAATTCAAAGTTTTATGGGAACAGCTGCATCCATACAAAACAACCCAGATACTCTTCAGAGAGCTACGTCTTCAATTATTAGAAAAACAAAAATGTGTGACAAAGCAGCGGGGGGACGTTTTGAATCATAACTTTAACTAAATTTGTGTTAACAATAAAAAAAATTGGAATTAATAAAACATTACATTACTTTATTTAACAATGTTTTTATTTTATTTGTTAAATTGAATAGTGCGCCAACTCCTTAATTATTAAGTTTTGGACAAAATACAGCACTTTCGACTTAAAATTGTCAAATAAATTTGCTCTTAAGCTATGGCCATCACGTCACTTGACAACAGGTATATTCAGTTAAACGAAGAATTTCTTATTCTCCGGAAAACTACTATAAGTCATGTACTATTTAGTATTCTGTTACACGATATTCAATTACAATAAAATCTCAATTATACGAAGATGAAGGAAATGTAAAATACTTCGTATAAGTGAATGTTTCGTGTAAATGAATAGTTGCCTATTTGTCTATATAGAAATAAAAGAAACTTATTATTTTAGGAATTATAAGCTCGTGGCATTTTAAATGATACACCTGGTATACCATAGTTTGTTTCTTTTTACAGGATCTGTTAAACTTTTAATCACAAATTATGTTTTCAAATTGTTTCCTAAATAAGATCACTCAATCCGACGTGCACCTTTCACTGCACAGTATAACTTTTTACATTAAAAACTGTGTATTTTAAAAAAATTAGATAAAACAGCAATTTTGTTTAATTAAATACCATAAAAAGTCAGTAAAAATCTAAATTACAAACTAACGATAAGAGTATTCTGAAAACAGTCTATAACTTGTGCATTTCGAAAAATATCATTTAAGCGTTATAATAGTGTAATTTAATTTAGACAAATTTTATTCATAAGTTCGCAGAAACAAAAAACTGGAATAAAATGAACTATGTTAAACATCTTTACGCTTTGATATCTTTCTAAGAATTAATAAATTCATAAAATTTTATTGTGTTAGTTACATTACACTAATCACAGAATGACTCCTATTAAGAAATATAGTGTTATTGTTATATTATTTTGTAAATCACACAAGTTATTCAATTTTAAAAACGCGTTTGTTTACATTGTAATAAAATTCCAGAAATTGATACCTAATAAACCAATTAACGCATCATAAAAATGTAATTTATTGGATCAACGTCCACTACATAAAATTTGGAAAACTTGTACTTACTTCGGATTATGAGAATTATTAAACATACAAATTTATTGTATTAAACATTTGCGCTCAAGAATTTTTAAAATTTGTTAAACCATTTTGGATCACATATTTATATTTTTTTGTAAATACATAGTTTTTAATATAAAAGAGTTATACTATACAGTGTTCGCACACGTTGGATTCAGAGACTTGATTTCAAATTATCAATATTTCAACACTTTAAAATTAAACTTTTTGATCAAAAATTTAACAGCTTTTGTGTAAAAGACCGAATTATTGTCTACATTTGCCATTTGCCCAATTTGTTTAAATACTAATGCATAACATAGTCTATTAGTTTGCGATCCAGTCACAAGCACATTGATGCGTACTTAATTTGAGATTTAATTAATTTATATCGATTTTTACAGAACTGTAGTTATTTAATACTCTAAAAAACCTTATATGTGCCGTTCACCAACAATATGAATACATAAAGCAGACATTTAATTAATGAAAACTAAACATAAAAGTAGAACATTAATCAAACTTAAAAACGAACTAAATAAAAACTTAAAACAAAAAAAGAAAAAGAAAATTTTGACGTGATTTTATATAAATATATGTACCTACATGTTTTAAAATAAAAAAAATGAAGTTATTGTACAGTCAGCCTAAGAAGTAATCAACACCCTAAAAACATTACTTACCGTAATCGAGCTATTCCAAGAAACAGATTTTAGTTAAAAATAGTTTTTAAGGAGATTTACGACGGCTTTTATAAGTACAACAAATATTTTTTTTCTATTAATTGTTTAAAAATAGCACGATTACTGTAGGTGCTGCTCTAGGATGTTGATTACTTCTTATGCTGACTGTACTTAACTAATTTTAATTTTATACACATGCATTTATTAAAAACAAACAGCAATTTAAGCTTTAGTGGTTTTTGCTGTAACTACATTTATTATTTTAGGTGGGTGATATAAAATTTAAGATCTGCCAAGTCTTTGTTTATTTTCAGCTATTTTTCTAACTCAACTCAATTACAATCGTCTCCTAGTCAAATAAATAACAATTACGAGACACTGAAGCTACAACTTAATTTAACATCAAGTGTTAAATTTAAGTTAAGTAATAAATAAAGTAGGAATTGCTAAACGACATTTTAATTTATTTATATTTTATTCTTTTACATATACACATCCACTTTGTCTTGCTATTGGATTCTAACTTAATTAGGTATTATTAAAATACAATCACAATAAGAAATTTTCACAATAAAGTGTATTTTTCAAAGTTATTTTAGGTCATACACGGTTTGTCTTCTTATTTAAATTCAACGGTCGCTGACTTTGTTTTCCTTGTAAACAGAACAATATATTGTTATATCGTATATTTGCATTTCTTGTTGATATTTAAGTCACTTTATAAAGCATATATTTAAGTTTAGTCCAACTGTTTATATAGTTATGGTTTTCACTTTAACCTTTATTTATTATAATTGTTGCTTACAGCTAAACATAAAACTATTCTTAAAACTACTCTTAGAACTATTCTTACAACTATACTTCATTTAACGTTGACGAACTTCTTTTATAGATGAGAAACGCTGATTAATTAGGACAGCGTTTCGGCATCAAATATTTGCTGTGAAGCACTGATTTTGAAATTACGTTGAAGAATGTGTTACATGACGTAACAATATAGAATTTTCAAAATATAATATTTATACAGACTTTTCATAAATATTGTAATATTTATTTCTACGTGCCACTTGTGGTACGCATGCTATTGGTTCGCTAAGACTGGTCTACCTATTCACAAACGCAAGGTACGCAACATAACATGTGGTTATATTTAATTTAGTAAAGACAAAAAAATAAAACTTCTAACGCGCGTACATAAGTACAAGCAATCGGTTTTTTTTTAGTGTAAAACGTTTTTATTTCCCACAGTATTTATATGACGGGTCGGATAAAATGTTATAGCAAACGGCATACGGCCCGCGGGCCGGCTTTTGCCCATTCTTGTGCTACACATTTCAGTGAAACAAGTTTTTTTTTCAAACACATGAATTTGGCGCCCACTTGTATAGGCCGTCCGGGGTACACATGACTAGGTTTGTCTCCTACCCCTCCCCAGATTTGGCGCTGATGTGCACCGTCATTTAGTTAAATTAAGTTAACTATAAATGTTCTTATTGATATCAATCAGCCACGTTCAGCAGTATTGTTAAAATGTATTGATTGTTATTAAGATAATACAAATTATACATATATTAAATTCAGCATTTCTAACAATACCCAACTATAAATGCTACGTTGCACTGCACCAGTTGACGCGCATTGAGTTTGCTCAAATTTGCGGCCTCTGGCGTTGCACTCGTTAGGGCTTGGTTTCGGTATGCTTTGTTTTATTGTTTCGCTGATTAAATTAGCTTTTTTGCAGTTACAGCGTTACATGGTGGTTAATTCAATTGGTTACTTTGTGTGGTTTATTACCTTCTAATTATATTGGCGATAAAATTTTAGAACTGATATTCCACATCCGAACAATTATACATGGTTTAAATCTCATATGAAAATATTACACAAAGCTTTCGTTAATTAATACAATTTTTGTATATCGTTTTATTTGAGATACTATGCACATTAGGATATGTGAAAAATATAAACTATTTTTTTTCACCATTGGTTTCAAAATTTAAATAGAGAATACCGATATATGTATATATAAATATATTATTTAGCTAAAAATTGAGCTCTTAATATTAATATTTAGAGGTCGCGCATTATAATTTTGGATTTCCCATTTAAAAAACATCGATATAAAATTTAGCGACGTTCTGAATATTTTATCTCGTGAGTGATTTAACCAAATTAAAGATTCTCTAATTATTCTTGTAGGAAAAGATTTGAAATAAACTTTACGTATATCGCACGGTTTCAATGATATTGAGCTCTAAATATTGACGTGTTTAAAATAACGTTTTTTTTTCCAAATTTATAATAATTTAGAATTATTATTGTTATTTAGAAATCGATCGCAAAATATTTTTGAATATTAACTTCAAACAATATGCAATAATTATGATAATATAAAATTTATTATGATAAATAAATAAAAAGTAAAATAATTTTAAAAATATTGTTTTTAATAAGTTATTAAAAATTTCTTTTATAATGTGCATTATAATTGTAGGTGAAATTCAAATATACTATAACTTTATAGAGATCGGGTACCGGGGTATATGCTGATAAACTACTAATTCTCTTGAATTTTTGGTGAACGAGTAACGGGAGTAACAGCGTAATAATTATTTTAAAATATTGATTTTATATCTGAAAACCTTTATTAATTAACCAATTAAATAAAAAAATTTTAATAGAAGAAAGTATTTTTATAGCTTTATTTCCCCAAACACGAAAAACTAGTGATCAGGTACTGGTTCCTCTGACCTTACTTATACAGTTGAACCTCGATAAGTCGAAGTTGAAGGAATACTAAAAATAATTCGAATTATCAAAAATTTGAGTTATCAAAAATTCGGCTTATCAAGGTTCGACTTATGGAGGTTCGACTGTATTTTTATTTCAAAAAATAGTAGAATAACATAAGCCAACATGTTTGTCAACAACCATAAGAAGAAAGAAAAATTTGTAAAATAGTTCAAGCACAAAACCTCTAAGTTTTTTCGTGTATAGAAGAAAAAAAAATATATTAAGTATTGTTGGTTACCAATAATATTTATTTAATAAGTTTTTTGGATGAATAATATTAATTCATAAGGCTTTCATAAAACAGCACAAATTTGCCAAAGTCACCATAACCTAATGTAATCCGCCTTAACCTAACCTTGCGCCAGTTTCTTAATGCAAAGGTGCTAAATCCTTACTAATATATAAATTCGAGTGTTTGTTGGTTTGTGCTTCATTCGCGCAACAACCGATCGAAGCGATTTATTGTATAGTGATAGTTGATGAACTAGAGAGTGACATTGACTATTTTTTGTCCCGAAGAAATACACAGTCCTTGTGGGATAGTGCTGGAGTGTAATTCAGTAATTACTTCTTCATGGTAAAACGGCTGAACGGATTGGATTAATTTTGATATAAAGGTGTCTTAGGTCTTAAAGTAAAACACAAGATACATTTATCCCGGAAAAATGTACGATTCTTGTAGAAAAGCCATTTAGCATAATTCGGTAATTCCCTCTTCATCCTAAAACCGCTGACCGATTTTGAGGAAATTTCGTGTAGAAATATCGTAAGTCCTAAAATGACATAAAGTACGTTTCGTCCCAAAAAAAAATAGTTTCAATAAGATTAAAACTTAGCCGAAATATATATAAAACAAAAAGCCATTTATTGCTATATTATACCCTTTATTTACATAATCATGTAAATACAGTCGAACTTCCATAAATCGAACGCCGATAAGACTAATTTTTGATAGCTCGAACTCGAACCTGTTTCTCTAAGATTTGCCTATCTCAACGTTAATATTTTTATGTCAATAATTCGAATTTCTATAAATCGAATTATTTAATAAGTCGAAGCGTTTTACAATTCTTTAAATTCAAGTTTTCATTAGTAAATAGGTCGATGACTCAAAGTTAAATTTTACAACTTTTTAAAAATTACGCTACCTGAGAGAGGATTAAGGACGGGTGCGGTTCGGTGTTATTGCTGCTTAAAAGGTCTATTCTATGAAAACGTTTTATACTATAAGCTGTTTTGACGGCGGCACTTCAATTGGATTTAAAAACTAATTTATGTTTAGGCGTGAAAAGGTAACAGACAGATAGACAGACAGCCAGAGTTACTTTCGCTTTTATAATATTAGTTAGGATAATTAATTTTTTTTAGAAAATAAGTTAAGTATTGTGAATCGTGCTGAATGTGAAGTGTGCACATTCGAGCTCAAAGTGGCACATTCCGATCTCGGGAAAATGAAGCGGGCCGCTCCGCGTCGCGCTTCATTTGCTTCCCTCGCTCATAAATAGGCCACTTTTCGCTCGAATGTGCACATCCTGCTATTTATTTACATTTATGAGAGTGGCGTGGCGCACAGGTTGAGTGTGTGGACCGATGCGCTTAGCGACCTGGGTTCAATCCCACGCTAAAACCATCTTAAAATTATACGCCTCTCTCCCCTTGCAAGGCATTGGGCAACCAGCAAGGGTAAAACTGCCCCAGGAAAATTTTCCCAATAACACCCCTTGTGTCTTTGACATACTATGATATACACAAGAAAAGACACAAGCGGGGAAATAGCTTACGCCCGGATTCGGGCACGGCACTTTAAGAAGAAGAAGATTACATTTAATTTAGTTATGCCAAGAAGTATAACTTCTCACGTGCATGCATAAGTACACGCACCTTTCTTTATCATTTAATAATTGTTGTAAATAATATGAAAATTTTCAGCTTAACCACTTTAATAAATTTTATGTACAGTTAACTTTAATAACACCACAACTCGAATTCTTTGATAACTCAAGTTGGAAAGTGTTTCTCAACAAAATGCTTATTTCAAAAAGGTAGAATTAAAACTATTCTAATATAACTATAGTTACGAAGTGATTAACTTTTCTGATTGGTCAATTAGCTAACGGCCATAATGGTGTATCATAAATGAGCCAATCACAGTGACTTATTTAAAGCGGGATTTTTAAAGTATGCTTTAAACCACTTACAGTTCTAATTACGTTATATAAAATACCATTTCACATAAAAGATATATAGGGGAAACCCGGGCAAAGTGGATACCTTAACCTATTTTTGGTTATTATCGTTTAGTTATAACTCGGGAAATTAAAATAAGTATTTATACTCAGTCTTTATTTAAAGGACTAACAGGATTATATAAAATTTTTCCATAAAAATAATTTAATTATGAATTATAAGCAAAGTTTACAAAAATGACAAACTATCCACTTTGCCCCAGACCCCGGGCAAAGTGGATATGGTACCAGGGCAAAGCGAATAACCGCAAAATACACAAATATATTGTGGGAACCGCAGTTCCTCTAACGGTACTTTCTTGCTGGTAATCCTTTTACGATCCACCCCATGCTGCTTCCGAAAACCTAAGATCCATGTCCACTCACGTTCCAATCTACATAACCAATTTCCAACCTTTCATTTCTTAAATTCCAGTTTGGCGGTAAATGTTTATTTGTAAACACTACCGTTAGGTTAGTAATCCGGTCGTAAACCATTGCGACAGCCATTGTCCTCGAGCGTGGGACCCTTACTCTTCTTTTCAACCCTTTTACTATAAATACCTTTCCTTTTCGTTTACCTCATCTCATTCCTCGTTCCTCGATCGACCAGTTACTACGATTCATCGAGCTGCACACCTTTTCGACAACACTGCCTCCAGCATCAACTTCATTTCCGCCACCGTCAGTGATCCACCTCCGGTGCAACCATCACCAGCGATCAACCTCCGGTACAACCATCACCAGCGATCCACCTCCGGTTCCGCCACCGCTAACGTCATCTCACCTTTAGTTCATCTGTATATATTCCTTCCTCAACTTGTAAATAACCTTTGTAAATATTCAAAATAAAAAGTGGTTACACGCCACAAATTGGTGACCCCGACGTGATCTAAAGGAAGCCCAACGATGACCGCAACTGAAAAACAAATGGATCCGATGGAAGCCATCACCAACCAGCTAGCAACGCTCTTTGCCACGCAGATCGCGGAAGTAGCTACAGCTTTACGAGCTGAAATAGCGACTTCGGCGGCACAACGAAGACATTCGCAACACCATGGATCCCGCTCACACAGTCAGTTCAAAAGGCAGGCACAAAAAACGTCAAGTGTGTGCTGGTACCACAGACGATTCGGCAAGAAGGCCAAGAAATGCACAACCCCATGTGCAAACTCGGGGAACGGAGTGAGCCAGGCTTCAATGGCAGCAAACGATTCTCGCGTTCAAACACGTCGCCTATTCGTAACCGACAAAGTCACTAAAACACAATTTTTAGTCGACACAGGAGCAGACCTATGCGTCGTACCACGGACGCACGTACAAGGGCGTCGCGTTAAAGTTCCGTATGAACTTTACGCGGCAAACGGCTCCACCATTCCTACGTTCGGGTACGAAACCCTACAGCTAAACCTAGGGCTACGACGTGAATTTACTTGGCGCTTCATCGTTGCCGACGTCTCCAAGCCAATCATCGGTGCAGACTTTTTGGCGAATTTTGGTCTCCTCGTCGACATCAAAAATCAACGGCTCATCGACGGCGTCACAACCTTGACTGCACCAGGTCAGGTAGCAGAGTGCAGCACCGAGTGGTTACATATCCGAGCGTTAACGGGGACATCACCGTTCCATACACTTTTACGCCAGTACCCGGAAATTACTCGACCCAGCGGCGAACCAGCAGTGGTCAAGCATTCCACCAAGCACCACATTGTCACCACCCCCGGACCTCCGGTAGCACAGAAGCCCGACGTCTTGCTCCAGAACGTCTGAAGAATGCAAAAGCTGTATTCTCAGATATGATGAAACAAGGCGTCATCCATCCCCCACAAAGTCCATGGTCCTCACCGCTACATATGGTCCCGAAGAAGGACAACGAGTGGAGGCCATGCGGCGACTACCGAGCCCTCAACGCTCGAACTTGCCCCGACCAATATCCTGTAAGGCACATACAAGACTTCTCGCAAGCTTTACACGGACAAAAAATATTTTCAACAATAGACCTCGTGCGAGCCTTTCATCAAATTCCCGTCGCCGAGGAGGACATCCCAAAAACGGCCATAACAACTCCATTCGGCCTTTTTGAATTCAAGTTTATGACGTTTGGGTTACGTAACGCGGCTCAAACGTTCCAGCGGTTCATCGACGAAGTTCTGCAAGGTCTCGAGTTCTGTTACGCGTACATCGACGACATACTCGTGGCCTCATCCTCCTCGACGAACATCTCGAGCATTTAAAGTTCTCTTCGAACGCCTGAAAGCATACGGCGTCGTCGTCAACTCGACAAAGTGCATTTTTGGCCAACCTGAGGTCAAATTCTTAGGGTACATGGTATCCGGCGAAGGAACACGACCACTGCCCGAGAAAGTCGACGCAATCCGTGCTTTTCCACGCCCTGAAACGGTCAAGAAACTCCGACAGTTTTTGGGTATGGTAAACTTCTTTAGAAGATTCCTGCCTAAAGCTGCCTCGGTACAGGCACCTCTAAATAACCTCCTTCAAGGCAACGCTAAGGGAAAGACACCAGTCTGCTGGACGCCACAAGCGGAGCGCGCGTTCGAAGACACGAGAGAGTGTCTGGCGCATGCGACGTTACTGGCACACCCGGAGCCGCACGCACCCTTAGCTATCTTTAGCGACGCTTCGGACTTCGCTGTGGGAGCATCGCTGCAGCAACTCGTGAATAACAATTGGCAACCGCTGGAATTCTTTTCCAAAAAATTAAGCCCGGCAGAATCCAATTACGGAGCTTACGACAGGGAGCTTCTGGCAATTTACCTCGCAATAAAACAGTTCAGACACATGGTAGAGGCGCGAACATTTTGCGTCTATACGGACCACAAACCAATTACTTTCGCTTTCCGTAAGCAGTCGCAACAGTGTTCACCGCGACAAATCCGGCACTTGACTACATAAGCCAGTTCACGACGGACATCCGACACATCGCCGGTGACGAGAACGTAGTCGCCGACGCCCTTTCAAGAATCGAAACGCTAGAACATCCACTGATTTCGAAGCCCTAGCGACGTCGCAGAAGCAAGACAAAGAGCTCCAGGAGTACCTGAACAACAAAAACTCTGGACTCCAGCTGAAACTTGTTCCCATCCCGGGGAGCAACATATCCCTCTTCTGCGATGTAGCTACACAAACAGCACGCCCGTTCGTAACCAACGAATTCCGCAAGCTAGCATTTAATAGTTTACACCGGCTCTCGCACCCTGGAGCTACAGCAACGGTAAAGCTGGTTACGCAACGCTACGTCTGGCCATCCGTAAAACGGATTGCAGGCAATGGACGCGTAGCTGTTTACCCTGCCAGCGTTCAAAAGTCACGCGACACGTCTCTGCACCGGTGGGCTCTTTTACACCTCCATCGGCGAGATTCGAACACGTCCACGTGGACATCATCATCATGCCATCCGCGGAGGGTTACCGATACTGCCTCACGATGGTAGACCGATACACCCGTTGGCCCGAAGCAATCCCCATCGCCGACCAGGAAGCAGCTACAGTGGCGCGTACTTTTTACCACCACTGGGTAGCACGCTTCGGCACACCGCTCCGCATAACAACCGACCAAGGGCGGCAGTTTGAATCAAACCTTTTCAAACACCTCAACCAGATTCTGGGGTCCACACATCTACGCACAACAGCGTACCATCCATCAGCCAACGGAATGGTCGAAAGGCTACATCGACAGCTGAAAGCAGCTATCATGTGCCACCAGGACAACCGTTGGACGCAAATACTCCCAACCGTTCTACTGGGAATCCGTTCTGCCTGGAAGCAAGACCTACAGTGTACAGCCGCCGAAATGCTGTACGGGCAACCGCTTCGTCTTCCGGGAGAATTCTTAGATTCAAAACACTCGCACAACAACCTACAAGATGCAGCCGACTTCGTCAAGGACCTCCGAAAATTCCAACAGGAGGTGGGACCTACAGCAGGCGCACGACATGGGACGAAGCGCACATTTGTGTTCAAGGACCTCGCGACGACGGAGCAAGTTTTCATCCGCCGCGACTGTCACCGACCACCGCTTCACCAGCCCTACGACGGCCCGTTCAAAGTAATCAGTCGCACGGACAAAACGTTCACCGTACAGGTCAATGGCCGGAACGTGAACGTCTCCGTCGATCGGCTGAAACCAGCATTCATCATGTCAGAGGAACCAACAACAGAACCAGTCATCCGCCAGACCGCAGCATCCACACCGACTCTCGAGTCGACGCCTGGATCAAGGACACAGACAAGATCCGGACGACGCGTCCGGTTCCCAGATCGCCTTCAAGTTGGTCTCCCGTGACTCCATCACTAGCAGGGGGGTACTGTGGGAACCGCAGTTCCTCTAACGGTACTTTCTTGCTGGTAATCCTTTTACGATCCACCCCATGCTGCTTCCGAAAACCTAAGATCCATGTCCACTCACGTTCCAATCTACATAACCAATTTCCAACCTTTCATTTCTTAAATTCCAGTTTGGCGGTAAATGTTTATTTGTAAACACTACCGTTAGGTTAGTAATCCGGTCGTAAACCATTGCGACAGCCATTGTCCTCGAGCGTGGGACCCTTACTCTTCTTTTCAACCCTTTTACTATAAATACCTTTCCTTTTCGTTTACCTCATCTCATTCCTCGTTCCTCAATCGACCAGTTACTACGATTCATCGAGCTGCACTGCCTCCAGCATCAACTTCATTTCCGCCACCGTCAGTGATCCACCTCCGGTGCAACCATCACCAGCGATCAACCTCCGGTACAACCATCACCAGCGATCCACCTCCGGTTCCGCCACCGCTAACGTCATCTCACCTTTAGTTCATCTGTATATATTCCTTCCTCAACTTGTAAATAACCTTTGTAAATATTCAAAATAAAAAGTGGTTACACGCCACAATATATTTAATTTTTAAGCTTTTTTAATCATTCGAATTATTGATAATTCGAATTAATTTTGGAGTCCCTTCGACTTCGACTTATCGAGGTTCGACTGTATTATAAATGCAAAACTGTGTTTGTTGGTTTGTCAATTTATTGGATTGTCCTTCTTCGTGATTTTTTGCATACAAATATTGTATGGCCCGGAAAGAGTATTAGGCGTCTGTTTATCCCGGAAAAATGCACGCTGCCGTGGGATTCAAACTCAGCCCACGTGAGGGAAGCCGCGGGCAAACGCTAGTTAAAAATAAACTTAAATGTCTAACAGTATTATGATTGTCCTATGCATACAATATCAGTATCCAACATGAGAAAATTTTTCATTTAACCCACTTCAATCATAAATGGAATTAAGATACAAAAAAACATTCAATTGTGAAAAGTGATTGATAATAAGTGATACTCGTTCAAAACCTTTCAGAATTTATCTAAATTATTCGTCATCATTATTCAGTTTAATATGAACTTCGATTTATCCAGCATAGAAGTAAGTGCATATTGCAATTAGAGCCTTACTTTATTCTTCAAATAATAGAAAAGTTTTGAAATCTCTTTATAACCGCAAATCGAATGAGACGCTTAACAAGCTGGAGTTTCATTCCAGTCACCTCCGGCGGTAATATGCATATTAAAAGCTGCATTTGCATTGCTTCACGAAAAGTTAGGAATAGTTCTGTAAGCTTAAAGATTTATGACTTGCTTCAAAAGTTAAGCGTGGTAAAAAGCTTTCAGCATGACAGACTTTAAAGGCATATGACCGATTCTTAGGAGTGATGATGTATTGATCAGTAAAAAAGTTCTGGATTTACATTCTGTTTTTATACCTATACTACTTATGATAAATCTTCTTCTTCTTTTGGTGCCTATCCGGGCCGGATGTTGGCGATTATTCTGGCTATTGTAATTTTGTTTACCGCTGCTCTAAAAAGCGCGGTAGTTGTTAAGGAAAACCATGTTCTAAGGTTTTTTAACCAAGAGATCCTCCTGCGGCCGGGACCTCATTTACCTGGTATTTTTCCTTGTAGTATTTGTTGTAGTAGACTATATCTTTTTTCATTGCGCATAATATGGCCTAGGTATTCTAACTTTCGAGTCTTTATGGTGGTTACTATCTCTGTGGTTTTATACATTCTACGAAGAACTTCTTTGTTGGCCACATAGTCTACCCACAAGATTCTCAAGATCCGGCGGTACAGCCACATTTCAAATGCTGTTAGTTTTTTGGTAGTGACCTCGGTTAAGGTCCAAGACTCTGCTCCATACAGTAAAACCGAAAAAATATAGCAGCGAAGGAGTCTTATTTTGGACATAATGGTAAGAGATCTGCTTCTAAAATATGATAAATGCGTTTACTTAATTCTATAAACTTCAAGCAAAACATATGTAACAGTAATTTACATTACTCGACAATCAATTAATTAGTAAAACAATTTTTTTTCGGACAGAAAACTAAATTGCGCAACTTCTAAATTTTCATTTTATAAAAGAAAATAAATTTCGGTTTACCTGCAGATAAAACGATGATTAAAAAAATCATAAAAGCATGGACCTCAACTCTTAAAAATAAAGCATGTAAAATGCTGAGCAATAATCCACAAGAATATTTCGTTCTAAATAAACCGGCAATGGAGTTACCCTTAAGCATACAATTTTTAACGCAGTACCGCATAGATAAAGGAACTTTAATAAAAGGATTTCGTAAATTTTCTTCTATAATCTAGTACAACAATACACTAAGGATTATAAGGAAAACAAAGAGTACAAAGTAGGACAATCTGACAGCGAGCATTTATACCCTCACTTAATAGTCCAGCGTACCGTATCCTTGCTAACTCCGGTGGAAGGCGGATAAGCAATATCTGAGAAATGTGATGTAACCACTCGTGTACAATAAACGTCCTATTGGCAATTTATTATTTCTATCTTTCAGCTTGTTCGTTAATCTCGAGACATAACTGTTTTTTTTATTTTTTTCAAACGATTGTAATTCTTTTGCATTAATTAGTTAGCACAATGTGCTTTTTGGTAAATTATTGTTCTATATTTATTTTTATCTACATTCAAGAATTTTCTCTAGATTAAAAAAATTAAATTAAATCTTATATCGATTAGAAAAATATATATATAATGCTGTAGGTATGTACATTTAAAGATATTAATATTTATGATGATTACAAACAATCGAAAGAATGTCTTACGTAAATACCTAATATAATACTAATTTCCAAATTTAGTAAATGCACCACTTGCATTTATAAGGTAAGTATTTTTGCAAACTTTTGAAATTACATGTTTTATCCATCATTCAAAGTACATCAAAAATGATCCCAAACACTTTTTCTAAAACTCGCTTATATAAATTTTAAAGTATAAAAAATGCAATTTACAACACACCTTAAAGGTAAGGAATAGTAACTATGATATAAGTACATCCAAGAGAGAAAGAATAAAAAAACCGTAACAAGAGCTAGATTATATAGTATAAACTCAAGATAGATGACCCACAATTCAAGCTATTGTTATATTTTCAAAACTATTAAAAACTAAGTCATAATTTATAGTGAGGAGTTGGCTTAGTTTATAATACATTGTAATTATAAGGTTTTTATAAAAAAAATACTATTATGAACAACATAAGTACAGATACTAAAACGTGTATTAAAGGGCATAGATGCCTAAAGCCTAGGTTAGATGCCCCACTGTGTGATGTAGCACTTAGGATAGATGCCCTTAATAAAAACCTACATTTTTTGTAAATAATAACATGTAAGAACAACTATTTATTTACAAAACAGTAATTTTCGAATAATTTTAAAGAAAACTTACCCATTTTAAGATATACAAAAAAATTTTTAATACAAAAAAGTTATATTACTTATACACGTGATTAAATGAAGATTCCAAATTATAAGAAACTCCTGGAGTGTAATGTAAAAAATTATTCAAGGAATAAGGATACCGTTAGCTGAAGGTTATATGACGCCGGTTCCTAGTCTTGACTGTATGTAAGTAAGGACAACTACCATCGCAAAAAATAGGGCTATTATCCTTTTCCTAAAGGATAGATGCCTTCTTTATTTCAAAAGTAAACAAAGATCATATTTAATTAAATACAGGTTTAACGTACATTTTATACTCTACCCTACATCATAAAAACAACTTTGTTAATTATTAACTCGTTTTTTAAAAATTATAGTGTTTATTTGCAACAAACAAATCATTTTATTTCAATTTTCTCGTTCCGAAATTATTTTTCTCTTTTACCGAACAATTCCTTCGTCGTACATATATTTTGTTTTATCATAATATTTATATGAACAATAAGTTGCAATATATCAAAAAATGTGACTTTTTTTTCGAAAGTCCAACTACTAGAAAATGGGGCATCTATACTAGTGGGGCAACTATCCTGAGTTTACACTATAGCGCAGAACAGTAATTCAGTCTATATACCAGTGGTGACCAGGCCCCTTGATAGTCCGAGCCATTTTCAAAATTTGAAATTTTTTGCGAGCCGCAATTAAATAAGTATGCAAAAAAGGTATTAAAAAACATTTTTTTACAGAAATTATATTTATTGAAAATTTAAATAAAAGTACAAAATATCTGTATTGAATTTAAATATTAAAAATTAAACACATTTATTTTACTTCTCTTGATAATTCTTTAAAATTTCGAGAGCCACAAATAATCCTTCAAAGAGCCGCATGCGGCTCGCTTGCCGCTGGTTGGCCACCTCTGCTATTTACAATCCGAAATTACAAGATTCTGACTAAATCCCAATAGTTACTTTCAGGGCAGCAAGAGTTACTTTTTTCACAGTATTGAGTCTGTCAGGGACTTCACCATAAGATTAAAGATAGAATAGATGAAGCACTTTATTGTTTTCAAACATTTCTATAGAAGCAAACATGCACGAGGTTTTGACGATATGCGCACTATTTTGGTTTTGGGAAAAAGCACGCAATTTTGTTCTACTACTAGTTTGTTAAATAAGTAAAAAAAAATTGCATATAAAATTATTGTGTATGTGGATGTGCATGCGTGTGTGATATTAGTTTAATTAAAATGTACGAAAAGTTGATATCACAAGTTACTTGTAAAATCATCTGTTATTCTGTAATTTACTAATAATAAATATAATATGTTAATGTTCACTGGAATTGGACACAATAAAACCACAAATTGTTAACTTGCAACGTTTCGTTTCTTTATTGAAACTTTATCAAGCAACTGAAAATTAACAAACTATAACAACAATAACTACAAGTATTTTATAAAATAATATAAATTATAAAATACCTTAACAACACAAAAAGGAAGTTAACCATTAAAACTCAATAATTCTACATGTGTCAAAATGAAAAATTTTTAAATATGAAAGATTGCAACTATGATTCTAAATAATTATATACGTCAAAATGAGAGTTTTTTTTTAAAAAATATGAAAGATTGTAACTATGATTCTAAATAATTACATGAAAGGCTGTAACTATGATTCTAAAAAGAAAATTATTTGTAGTTGTATAATTTTGATTTAAATTTTATGATTAATTTTAGTTTTATGTTTTAATTTTATTTAAGATGTCATTATATATTAAACTAAGGCCTTGAGTATCCGAACGCAAATTTACAGTTTTATTAATTTTGATATAAACCATTTCACTTAAATTTCTTTTATGTATATTTTGTTCACGATGTAAAATGGAAACGTTTTCAAATTGGAATTGATGTCCAACATCAAAATGGTGCATAGCTAATGCTGTTTTGTTTGGTTTAACATAATTTATATTTTTACAATCATTTTTATGTTGTTTTAATCTTTCTTCAAGTCTTTGATTTGTTTGACCAATGTAACTACTTCCACAGCTACGTGGGATTTTATAAATCAAACCAGATTGTTGAAGAAGAGGAATTGGATCTTTTAATTTGCTATAAACTGTATTAATTGTTTTTATATTATAAAATGCTAGTTTTCCACTTCTTGGTCTAATAAAACGATCTATACTACTGGACAATTCTTTGATGTTTTAATGGTTTTAATGGTTAACTTCCTTTTTGTGTTGTTAAGGTATTTTATAATTTATATTATTTTATAAAATACTTGTAGTTATTGTTGTTATAGTTTGTTAATTTTCAGTTGCTTGATAAAGTTTCAATAAAGAAACGAAACGTTGCAAGTTAACAATTTGTGTTTTATTGTGTCCAATTCCAGTGAACATTAACATACTAAAATTAATCATAAAATTTAAATCAAAATTATACAACTACAAATAATTTTCTTTTTAGAATCATAGTTACAGCCTTTCATGTAATTATTTAGAATCATAGTTACAATCTTTCATATTTTTTAAAAAAAAAACTTTCATTTTGACGTATATAATTATTTAGAATCATAGTTGCAATCTTTCATATTTAAAAATCTTTCATTTTGACACATGTAGAATTATTGAGTTTTAATGGTTAACTTCCTTTTGTGTTGTTAAGGTATTTTATAATTTATATTATTTTATAAATTACTTGTAGTTATTGTTGTTATAGTTTGTTAATTTTCAGTTGCTTGATAAAGTTTCAATAAAGAAACGAAACGTTGCAAGTTAACAATTTGTGGTTTTATTGTGTCCAATTCCAGTGAACATTAACATATTATAAGATATTGGACGTGAACATTATGATTAATAAATATAATTTTATAAATTTCACAAAGATTTATCTGATTATTTCAAACTCCTATCATTTTCAACTAATTAAAAATATTCTAAAACATAACCTAGTGTTTCTGTTGTTTATTTCAAGTTTTTAATGGCTATTAAAAATATTGCTTTGGTGTCAGTGTTATCGAAAACCCATTTGCACGACACTGGTGATTTTTAAATAAATTGGAAATGCGCAGAGGCTCATTCTAGTATGCTCACACTTTAATCCTTCTGGTTGAGAGCAAAGGAACGCGCCATCTGTTCTATACCTAATCTGTGATTTTACTGAGCAATGTTCTACATATTAAACATTGAGGTTTTGTCAGAACTTTGTAATTTCGCATAACATATTGACTGCATTACTGTTCTGCGAAACACAGATTACTGTTGTTTTTTCGTGTACACTGCCGTTGGTGTTTCGGGCGTCACAACGTCTACCTGGCTGGAACGAAAGAAATAAACGTTTAACGTTAACTGGAATTGGACACTTTCAATAAAACAACTATTGTTAAAATTGCAACATTTCGTTTCTTTATTGAAACTTTATCAAGCAACTGAAAATTAACAAATATGTATAATAACAATAACTACAAGTATTTTATAAATAAATATAAATTATAAAATACCTTAACAACACACAAAAGATTTTAACCATTAACTATAAAACTCAAAAATTGTACCCGCGTCAAACATGGAAGATTGTAACTATGATTATAGGTAAATAAAGATTATTTGCAATTGTATAATTTTAATTTTAATTTTTTGATTTTATTTCATTTAAGATGTCATTAAACTAAGGCAATGAGTATCTGAACGTATATTTACAGTTTTATTAATTTCGATAAAAACCATTTCACTTAAATTTCTTTTATTTTTCTTCTGTTCACGATGTAAAATAGAAACTTCTTCAAATTGAAATTGATATCCAACATCAAAATGGTGAATAACTATTGTTGTTTTGTTTGGTTTAACATAGTTTATATTTTTACAATCATTCTTATGTTGTTTTAATCTTTCTTCAAGTCTTTGATTCGTTTGACCAATGTAACTATTTCCACAACTACATGGGATTTTATAAATCAAACCAGATTGTTGAAGAAGAGGAATTGGATCTTTTAATTTACTATAAACTGTATTACTTTATTTTTGGATTATAAAATGCCAATTTTCCTCCTTTTGGTCTAATAAAACGATCAATACTACTGGATAATTCTTTGATGTAAGAAAATTTAAAGTATGTTGTTACTTGTTGGACATCCTTTTTGTAATCTACTATTTAATATTTATTTATAAAACGATTAATGAGTTTTAAAGGGTAATTATTATTAAGAAGAAGATTTTGCATTCGTTATATATTATTTTCATAAAAATCTTCATGGCTTAAACGTAAATATAAGGTAATGTAGTGATCAATCTAGTTTTAGAAACATTTCTAAATAAAAACTGCTTAATAAAAAAAATTTTATTTAAATTGTTATTATAAGTAGTATTATAACTAGCCAACTTTTATCCTACTTGTTCTACGTATTGTTAAACGCCAAAATTATACTTTTTATTCTTCAAAAAACGTGACTTTATAAATATTAAGGAATTAGTTTCAGAATTGTAGATTTATTCGATATTAAGATAGCAATTTATTTATCAAAATATGCAAATTATAACCGGACAATGAACTTTAGCTCGTATTAGTCTGTTCAATTTGTAGAAATGTCAATAGAAGGAAATTATATCGTGGAAATTGTAACATCCAAATTAGTGGAATAAATTGGATCCCTTTAGATAATGTTAAGTTTCTATTTAGATAGGAATTGCTCTTATCAACAACAAGCGGGGTATTCTAAATCTTATTAAGTTAAAATAAATGACAATTTCGACAGTAAATTATAGGAAATTTAGAAATGGCTAATTTCAGCAATTCGATGAATAAACAAAGGTTCAATCAAATATAACTTTTACAACAGTTAAGAAATTTCAAATTATTGTAACGCATTTTATATATTTTACAAATTATGAAATAATGCTATTTCAAACATTCATATAATCAATCCAAATTGTTAGTGAACTATTACTATGTTCCAATATACCTAAATATAATCTGAAATTAGTTATACACTTTCTATTAGCTACTTAGAATACATTCACTGCGTATTTTAAATGTAGAATGTCAATAAATCGAAAGAAAGTACGTTCGAGATATTGAAAATGCTTCAATTTGACATTTTGCAGTACGGTTGCTATTTCACGTACCCCTTTAATGCCGCACACAAATCTGGTTGAACGATATATGCGGCTGACTCGATTATATAGTTCGTACTTCATGGAACACCGCAAAGAATTTCAATCGAGACCGTTATTTAAATTTTTTGTGTCGTTGTGTAAAGACTTACATGGCTTGAATTCTGAATCAAGAAGTTTTTTTCTTTTTAAGATACCTGTATAATCAAATATTCTCATAAATTTCTCAAAATGCGAGAAACGATAAAAAAGATTTACCTTCTTTTTTACATTCAAGAAAAAACTCCTTCCTCATAGTAAAAATTTCCCTATGTCAAACCAAATACATACAGATATACAGCTTACCCTATACGTTCTCCTAAAACAACTTTTTGATGATATTTGATTAAATATTCATTTTATCTCTATTATAAAGTATTTGCATTTAAACGGCAGAATTCTGTTCGTAACACCAACCCCATAATTTTGCTGCAAAATAAACACAATTGTTTATTGGCGCCTAAAACCTTATTCATAGCATCCCATTTACAAACCGCAGTTTTTATTTCTAATACGTTTGTCATACTGTATGCAATATTTTTTTTCGAATGGATGCCTATTTAAATTTTACAGTTATCTAATCGCGGTGGTATTCTAGAAAATACCAAATTACTTCAACATTTACATGCATAGAAAATGTACTTAGCACTACAATCGGTATCGATATTTATTCGTATCTACAACGTGAAATGTGAAACTTGATAAAAAAAATCTGAATGTGTAAAACATTAATATAGAATATTTATTGTGCGCACATTTTGACCATATCTACATAATATCCATTTCAAATTCGTAAGCTGAAGGATATAAAAGAAAAAGTAGTTCAGCGAAAACATTTCTGACTCGATACTATGTTATACACTGTAACTGTTCTTCGCAATAGTTGTTCAATATTAACATTCTTAAGTATAATACAATTACGACAATTTTGCTACCTATTAATAGAATGCTAAAAATAAGTTGGACAAACGAAATAACAAATTGGACATAGTTTGATAGAGAAAATTTTATAAGAAATATGTATTAGGTTTCTTGTCTAAAAAAAAGGAACAATAAGACACATTCTGCAACTTAACATCTTAGCAAAAGTGAGATTGACCTGCCAGATAATTTTGTAAAAGAAAAAAAAGCCAGATCTCAAGACATAGATGTAGACAATAATGGTTTTAAGAAAGTGGTAACACTTGGCAAAGTATAGATGAAAATAGACAGCTGCTTCCGAAGATTTGTTTGGCCAAATCTTCTGATGGTCAACTCCATAATCTTGATAGTTACATCCACTCATAGTTTAAATAGCTGTAATGCAGATCAATTGAATTTTTAGAAGACATTCCTCTATAAGATCTGCAAAAACGATATTGATCAAAATAAACAACGTTCAAGTTGAAGAACTATTATGCTCCAAAGCAAACCGTGTTTAAATTATAATACGTTTGATTTTGAATATTTTAAGTTAAATGGTAGAGGTTACTACAAAATAAGCTCTAAAACTAGATAAGACGCCAGTTCAATAATTCGAAGAAAATATTTCTTCCAAAAATAAATATTATTTATATAGAAGTATATTTCCTAAGGCTTCAATAGGAAAATTGCGGGTAATGCCGGTCACTTAAGCCTTAACAATAATAAAATACCAAATATCTATAAAGTATTTATCTTACTAATCAGATTCTATTCTTAACAATTAATGGCAAAATAAATGTTTTAGAAAATAATTTTTGAATTATTATGGTATTTGAAAAAAGTAGCATTGGTTGTTGTTGCCGACACCAGCTGGGAATACCAGTCATGTATAAAGGTAATATCAGCCAACAACTTTCCCTCATATAGCACGCTGATGAGTTTCATCCTGTAAAATGTTTATAGGCTCAAAATTCACAAATTGTGCATCTGTGCTCTTCTTTACCCAAGCCATCCTTTCTACACGTATCAAATATATTTTGATCCATATCCCTGCTCTTTGCCTTTTTTCCGCATCTCTTTAGTTTTGTCAGTGTCTTTTTGAGTTTTTATGTGTCTTGTTCTTCTTGTCTTATAATTAATATTTTTGCGATTAAGCACTTGGGCTGAATTACTCTTAATTGAATATATGAAATTTGCTAGCATTATAAAAGATTGCTGTATAAAAACTAATAATATATAGGTACAGTAGATGGCACTTAATCTGATCACATTGAAACCTAGATAAAGTGATTACATTAACCGACTAATAACAATAAGCGCAAGACACAAGCAAAGAATGTCAAACTTCATGAATTTGGTTGTCGTTTTACAAAGACAGGTCTCAATACTTTTCCATTGTTTTAGAAGTTTATTGTGGTAAACGTACCCGTTTTTAGTGGTAGATGACGATAATACGGCCAATTATGGAACTAATTTAAGATTTGCAATAATTTAAATTAACAAAATCAAATGTGGCAAATATTTTGGGTCAGAGGAAGTACAATTTAATATTTCATTGCTATAATTTAAAATAAATATATAATTTAATGAACGAATCGATAATAAAATTTAAAAAATAAATACAATAGTTAAACAAAATAATCCATATACCTTAGGCTGTATCAAAAAAATCGACTATTTTTTTTTTTAAATATACTGAAAATCTTGTTCAGAATACCGAAAAAATACGCCAGTTTAACCGACAGCTCTTAATTTTAATATTAAGATGTCCCGCATCACGATTTTCCATTTCTCATTTAAATAACATGGGAAAAGTATTCTCAAGCTTGGAATTTTTTTAGCTCTGCAACGAATTAACGAATCGGTAAACCTTACCATACCTTTATAGGAAATTGAATGCTCTACAAAAAAAGCCTCTTATAAATTTTTGATAAATTCACTCCTTCAAAAGTTATTCAAGGTCAAAGTTGAAACTATTGTAAATTTTAAGAAATTTTCACTTTTTTGGAGCATCTATCATACCTATTACAATATTTTGTTACAAATTAGCTTTTGTAAAAAATTTTGGGTTCCACAAATTTTTTGAACTATTTAAATGGTAGATTATCTATCAAAAAACTTGTTTTTAGATGCTTGCTATTAAAATCAAGATTCTAAAGAATGTTTTTTGTCGTTTCGCACCTTCTCTTTTGACTTTAAGGACATTAAAGAGTATTTATTTACCAGTGTATATTAACGCATACAATTTTTTCAATGTTTATTTCCACAAAATACTTATTAGGTAAAACTTATAACTTATAAGTCTTGGTGATTGTTATTTAACTGAAATATAAAATAGATTAATTTACTCGATATACATATATTTTCAAATATCGATTTATATTAATATCTTAATATTATACTAAAATTCATAATAAATATTTTTCTCTTTTTTCATTTCCTCAATACCTAACGCAATATTTCATGTTTTATGATAGATAATCTACCATTTAAATAGTTCAAAAAATTTGTGGAACTCAAAAAAATTTTACAAAAGCTAATTTGTAACAAAATATTGTAATAAGTATGATAGATGCTCCAAAAAAGTGAAAATTTCTTAAAATTTACAATAGTTTCAACTTTGACCTTGAATAACTTTTGAAGGAGTGAATTTATCAAAAATTTATAAGAGGCTTTTTTTGTAGAGCATTCAATTTCCTGTAAAGGTATGGTAAGGTTTAGCGATTCGTTAATTCGTTGCAGAGCTAAAAAATTCCAAACTTGAGAAATCAAATTTTCCCATGTTATTTAAATGGGAAATGAAAAATTGTGATGCGGGACATCTTAATATTAAAATTAAGAGCCGTCCGTTAAACTGGCGTATTTTTTCGGTATTCTGAACAAGATTTTCAGTATATTTAAAAAAAAAAAAATTGTCGATTTTTTTGATACAGCCTAATATACCTACATAAACCAGACCGTTATTTTTCTTTCTAAAAAAATAAAATTTATGAATTAAAGAAAAACATTTGTCTACAAAAATATCTAAATCTATCATAGTTTCTTCAATACGGTTTTTACTATAACATACCTACATACGTACATAATACTAAATAGGCAATACTAACAATCACGTAGCTAAAACATATAATTGCAAAATATGTCTCAAAAATATTTAATGATATACAAATTGCCGCATTTTATCTTCTTCTTCATTGGCTCTACGGTCCTTGTAGGATCTTGGCCTGCTCGATGATCTTCTTCCATTCGTCTCGGTCTAGGGCTTTTCTTTTCCAAGTTCTTAAACCCAGCTCCTTCAGATCGTTTTCCACATCTTCGCTCCATCTCTTCCTTGGTCGTCCTCTCCCTCTCCTACCCTCCGGATTTCTTTCGTATGCCATTTTTATCATTGACAAAATTTTGCTTTAGAAGAACTAAAAAACTTCCTTTCTATAAAAATTAAGTTGTTGGAAAAATTTTTAAACAAAGATGTAAGGATTTATAGTCGAGAATTTGCTATTAGAAACATTCATAATAGAGAAGTGTAGTACTCAGTTCGGTGTTAAACATGTTATTAAGAAAGGTAAACAAGTAATCTAATATTACAGTTAATTATCACATTTCAAAGTTGATGTAAAATATAATTTTAGTATTATATGAAGGAAAAACTTTAGTTTTAATTGAGTATGAGTTCATTTAAGATATTGCACAAATATAACATAAGCAAAAGTTAGATTCCAAACAAATGGTGAACATCAACATCTAAACACAGCAGATGCACCAATTTGTGTTCTAACAAGATGAATTCGCTTTTGCAGGAAATGAAGTTCTACTTTTTGTTCTGTAAATATTCTCCGTTTGATAAGAAATAACTGGAACACACCACGTTTTTTTATCGTCGGTATTATCACATACCTACAATAATTTAATTGGATTTTTTTTTCGAACGTACCTATTACAAGTTTAAATTTAAAAATACAAAAAGTAATTAATAATAATCAAATAATAATAAATAATTAATATACAAAATCATAATTTACTTAAAAAAAGACTAAATAAAATAATTTATAGAGATCAATATCTACTTCAAAGTACTAATTTAAAAGAACCTGGTTGTTACATAAGTTTTTTTTACTATGCAGATATTTATATTAATTAGAGAAGAAAATGCAATTGAGATGTTAAATACATGTAATTAGTTTGTTTTAAAACAGCAATCTTAGATATGTACATAGTCACTTTGGTGAAAAATCAGTTCTTGTCGACCTAATTTACATTCTTATATTTTTGTAAAATATTAAAAACAGGTACATAAGTAGATCTCTTTTCAGTTGTAGCCCTAGAATATCTACTGCTATTATACTTATACCTGCACTGTTAAAAATGTTTGTAAATTTACTACATTTTTACTAAGCAATTGCATAGTAAAATTACAAACTCTTGTATAGTATTGGAATTTTAACACGCATTTGTTGTAATATTACATTTTGTAATAGCAGGTTGCAATTTTACAAATGTTTTGTATTCGTCAGATACTTATTGTAATTTTACATTTCTAAGTTGTAGGATTAAATCTAATGTTTTGTAAAATTACTAATGTAACACAAGCTCTACTAACGTATACAAGTTTGTAAAATTACAACAAAGTTTTGTAAAATTACAATAAAGTTTTGTAAAATTAAAATAAAGTTTTGTAAAATTACAATACAGTTTTGTAAAATTACAATACATTTGGCTTAGTAAAATTACGAATAATGTATAGTAATATTATTAAGCATAGTTCCAATAAATGATTAGTAATTTTGCGACTGATAATTTGTAATAATTTGAAACAGTTGTGTAGTAAAATTACAAGACTGAGTTCCATAATTACAAAAGGGTGGTGCGTAAAAAACTTCCTACACAATTCAGTAAAATTACTATGGAAATTTCTAACAGTGTACCTATACATACAAAATCCTAATCTTTTTTAAAATATCTCCCCGTTTGCCTAATTATCTACCATCGTATTAACTCTCTGGCAGAATCGGCACTGCTAAAAACTACGAATTGTACATATGTACCTACGTACGTTTATAATTTCCTTATAAAATACGAGAACAGCTTTTTAGTTGAATTTATAGACAAAATCGCAATTTCACGTGTAAGACTCATACTTTGTTCTACATTTTCCTATTCGTGGAAATTTCATTATAATTCAATTCACAAAACTACACCTCTCGTTCATCGAATTAACCCAATGTCGTTTCATTAGTTATCAACCTCATAAATTTCAATCCAAATTAGTTCATTTTCTAAGAAATTCAAAAGTGAATGTTAAAATGATCTTTTTTTACTTTGTATGTAGTAGTAGAATACATATTCTGCTAATAAAAAAAAATCTATAGTTAAATATTTAAGTGTTTATACGGTTTTTTATATGAATATTAATTGTAAGTGCTTTTATATTGTCATTATTTAACTTTAAATCAATCAAACTTCTGAATTGAAATTGTCAAATCACGAAAAACATAACGCTTTTAGTTATGTATTTATCAATATTATTGTTGCATATTATAGATCTATACACATGCATAAAATATTAGTAAATTAGTTAATTAGTAAGATAATTAAAATTTATAGATATACATTTATTCAAGGATTACCCAAATACTGTAAGTAGGTCAATCTATAGTTCTCGCAAAATTTCTACTACAAATAGAATAACGTAAAATACCATACAAAAAGTTTTAACAATCATACTACAGAGTAAAAAATGATTTACATATATGTATATACCCGACAGGCACAAACCTGCAACAGCACGTACCGTACCGACAAATTGGCGGATGTTCACATTAGAAAAAAGAGTATTTGAAACATATATGTATAGAAGCCGTGTGATTCCGACGTAAAAATGTTTAAAAATTTATCTACAGAAGATTTGGCCATAATAGCTGTTATCTTACAAAGGAACCAAAAAAACATTACAGTGAACCAATTTTACTGTTATTAATATCAGTCGATAGGCCCATGAGCCCTGGTCATAATCCCAAAAGTATTTGTTTCAGAAATGACCCATAGTGGCACAAGAAGTCTCCAAAGTCTATTGTAGAATTCAGCTACAGTCAAACCTGGGTGAGTGAATACTGGATAAGTGAAAAACCTTTATATGTGAGAGTAATTGTCAGGTCTTGTCATTTTAACCTATAAGGGAGAAAAGCCACTCCTACAGCTGTATAAGGGTCATTCCATATGAAATCAACAAATTTGAATTAAAAAGTGTGCCGCATGATTTTTAATTTTATTAAAAAAAATTTTATGTGATCTTTGTGGTACCAGAAACTCTAAACCACCACCATTTATTTTTTTTATTGTATAACTTCTGAACAATGCCCATCTGAAGTCAAAAATTGGGTCAATTTCATACTTGTACATAATGGGCTGTAGCTTTTTATTTAGAACAGGTATTGAAATGGTTTTTTTTTTATTTGAAAGGGTCATAAATGTGCATTTTATATAATACAATAAAATTAAACTAAAACAATTAGGAACAAGATAGTGACCATCCGACATTTCCACAATTTTTTCTCATTTTTACGATATTTGATTCGACGCTCTGTCAACCCTGTTGCATATAAAGGGTTGATTTTTTTTACAATAAAGTACTAACCCTTGTGATATCGTGACATAATTATAATTGTCCTAGAATAAAATCTTCTACGAAAAAAAAATGGTAAACATTGATAATTTTGAAAAAAGCTGAACTTTGACCCCAAAAAAAACCATGTGGAGGAAAAAATAACAATCTGTAATTTTCAGGAAATATAGTCTATATCTTCGTGAATTATGTCCAATTAGTGTCGTTCTGTGATTTTCACCTCTTTAGGAAATATGATTTTTTTAAAAGTGCTATTTTTACAAATAAATATGAAAATAATCTGGGAATTTGACAATTTATAGAAGTTTTATAACTTATTTAAACTATTAGAATTATGTCAATTTAAGATAAAAATAATGAAATAAAAATCAAAACTTTCAAATTCTGGTATTTATCAAAAAAAAAAATATATATGTAGAAATTATTTATTTTTCATTACAAACTTTTACTATCTTGAGATTTTCTGAGCTAGAATATCGTCGCACTTTTAATTTATTATTTGAGATGGGGACAAAACGATGATAAAATCTTGTGTTTTTTATTGTTATTATATTATTTTTAATAAATAACAGAATTTGAAAATTTTGATTTTTATTTGATTAATTTTATCATAAATTGACATAATTCTAATAGTTTAAATACGTTATAAAACTTCTATAAATTATCAAACTCCCAGATTATTTTCATATTTATTTGTAAAAGTAGCACTTTTAAAAAAATCATATTTCTTAAAAAAGTAAAAATAACAGAACGACACTAATTGGGCATAATTAACAAAGATATAAACTATATTTCCTGAAAATTTCAGATTGTTATTTTTCCCCACATGGGTTTTTTTGGGGTCAAAGTTGAGCTTTTTTCAAATTTATCAATGTTCACCATTTTTTTTCGTAGAAGATTTTATTCTAGGACAATTATAATTATGTCACGATATCACAAGGGTTAGTACTTTATTGTAAAAAAAATCAACCCTTTATATGCAACAGGGTTGACAGAGCGTCGAATCAAATATCGTAAAAATGAGAAAAAATTGTGGAAATGTCGGATGGTCACTATCTTGTTCCTAATTGTTTGAGTTCAATTTTATTGTATTATATAAAATGCACATTTATGACCCTTTCAAATAAAAAAAGAACTATTTCAATACCTGTTCTAAATAAAAAGCTACAGCCTATTATGTACAAGTATGAAATTGACCCAATTTTTGACTTCAGATGGGCACTGAACAGAAGTTATACAATAAAAAAAATAAAAGGTGGTGGTTTAGCACTTCTGGCACCACAAAGATCATCTAGAATTTTTTTTATTAAAATTAAAAATCATGCGGCACACCCCATTTGTTGATTTCATATGAAATGACCCATAAGCGAAAACGAGATCACGGTCCCTTGAACTCTCGCTTATCCAGGTTAGACTGTATTGGAAATGTATCATGCTAAAAGCAATTCTATTATTTTATCTAAAAAAGTTATATATTTCAGAAAAACAGAAAAATAGTTTTATAAAAATTAAATTTTATTTAAGACTTACTTTTATTCAGTGTCACTACATTATTGTACCCAATTTAATTTTTGAATTGACTCATAATTGGAATACGTATTATTTGAAATAATTGTAGGCTCTACGTTATTCTCATTATCAATCTATATGTATATGATTTTTCTTCAAACAATAGCATGTGTAAAGCAAAACTTTCTTGTCGAGTAAACCATATCATGTAAATTAATGAAAATTAAAAAAAATAGATTAAAGCTGAAAGATAAATTACTGCGTTTAAAAAAACTTCATATAAAAGATATACCACAAATCGAGCTCTTGGTCAATAACACATTCTTTATAGAAACAATTCCGATATAATACCTATAAATACTATTTTATAACAAACACATTAAAATTCTAGTAAATATTGAATAATTTTTATTACATAAAACAAATATTTAGTGTTGAGCGGTTTATTAATTTTACGATTAATTAAAATTTATTATTCATTACCAAGTGTCACATAAATGAATTTTAAATAAATAATTTTATTCGATTAAATAAAATTTGCAATTTATAATGTATTATTCATCTTCGATAATGTGTTTAATTAAAACAAAAATCAATTTTAATGTAGACCGCAATAGTGTGTGCCCTCGACTAATTCTATAAATGTTCCAATAAGCCTAAACATTTAATTTAACAAGATAATCCAACGCACATGTAATTTCCTAGTGTTTCGGACCTCACTTGCAATACGCAAAAGTCAAATCCAATCTATTTGGTGGTTGAGCCGCGAAAACGACCGCAGGCAAATTGCTTTTCTAACATAACGGATTGTTACTGTTTCGTGTACTTACATCTGCACCAATAATTCAAGAAAAACGTTTTACAAATCTTAAGGTCGTATTCCCTCGTAATTGCTTTACATAGCAATCTAAAGTAAACTTTTCTTTATTTCTTAAATAAAAACATAAAACCAAATGGTATGGTACATTCCTAAAAAAAAGATATTATAGATTAAAAAAATACATTGTAATAAAGATATTTTAAATTATTATTATTAAGTTAAATATTTACGCGTCCAAAATGACCGTTCTAACAATAAGTAACATAAATAAATTAAAAGCACACATTTAAATATTATTTTCAAATATCAATAAATATGTATTTAATTGTTTAGCACAAATTGTAATTTTGATTTTCTTCTTTGTTTGTTAAAACAAGAAATTATGAGAACAGATTCTAAATAGTTTTATTTAAATTTTTGTGAGCCTGTCAAAAATTATAAATGTTATCTAAACAAAAAAATCGAAGCAAGACGAAAATAAGTATTGTATAACCGATATTTTAAAGTTTTTTTACAGTTGATATACAAATTTCAAAGCAAAAATGACTAATTTGGGTCAGTTATTTTCTTGATTAGAAACTTATTAAAATTGCAGTCGTTAATAATTAATAAATAAAAATCAAAGTTGATTTAAATTCTACATTTAAATTAATTGTAAATATTATTAAAATAATCATGTTTATAAGTACAATACAATAAGTAAAAATTAAATTTAACCAATAACGATATATATTTGAAAATACTATGTTAAAGCACAAAGTCAACAAATAGAAAAAAAACTGATGATTCAAGATACCAATAAACTAACTATTGACACCTAAAAGATTGACGAGTAAATATTTGACAAACAGAAAACTGTTTTGAACAAAGAAAAAGACGAACAAACAATGGACAGTGAAGTGTTCGATACGAAAATACACATAAACATATATTAACACAATATCAATTTAACGCTGACGCTTTTTTACTATGATTTGCAATATTTTTTTTATATTCTAAAACCGCATTACAAATTCCTTATTTTTGATATTTTGTACTCTTTGTAATATTAGAGTGCCTATTACGCTTTTTATATTTATTGTAGGGGGAAAGTGGCATGAAACAGCCAAGTTTTGAAACAGCCATTATCAATTACGCGGTAGTTTTCACACGAATCGTTCATGTATTATTATTTTAAGATAGCAACACTAGCCAGATATCCCCCACAAAAATTTGACCGTTCACCGTCAATAAACGGCGCCTATACGACGTATTGAAGATTTTGTCGTCAAAAAGTAAGGTTTTGAGTTCAGTTTATTTGTTTTCTAACGCCTATACGTACAAAACTAATAATAATATGATTACACTATAATTTTATAGATATATTAGGCCTTCTAATAACGTATATATTTTGTAGACTAATCTTTGATTTCATAGTAATTTTCGAGATTTTGTTTCTTGAGAGAATATGTTTTGAAAAAGCCGGACTGCAGTGTAATAAAAAAGCCACCTTTTAATTGCATAAAATGCAATAATAATTGTAGTAACAGCAATCAAGAGTGGTACCGATGCAAAGTTGTAATGGTTGGGCATATAAATCCTGTGGCGTAAAAGGAAATTGCATTATTTTTGCTAAAACGTTTTTAAGTTTTGCAATGATTGATCTTAAACGTCAAATTTTTTGACAGTTTCTTAGATTTATATAAGTTAATATTTTATCTAGAATTTGCGTTATTTAAAACGTTTTATAATTATATAAGATCTAAAATTATAGCTTAAGATTATTATTATTTAATATCTTCGTTAATGTGCAGTTTTAATCTTGTAATAAGAAATGCTTTTCAAAACTTGAGTTGGCTGTTTCAATACCTATAGGTTATGAAAAAGCCAAATTTTATTTTTTTTATAAATGATTAGAAGTCGAAAAATATCGTTAATTTTGAAAAATGTTTTATGACATTACGTACATAAATGCATGAACAATTATAGATTTAAAAAAAAATTTGATTTATTTACGTCCTTTTATATTATTTATCCCTTTTTTTAAAACTGGCTGTTTCAAGACACTTTCCCCCTAATACATTTCTTTGCTGCAAGGTATTGATGGAAATGAGCTTTTTATACGGAGTGATCCATAACTAGACTACCTATTAAGGATTACAAAAACTCGTTGTCTTTTATTCTTCTTGTTAATTAAATACATGGTGTTTTCTTAATTTCTTTAAAACGTTTTAATACTGACTACTATATTACTAATTTATTTTATGTATCAAACAAGATTTGACAATCTTATAAAGACCATTACATTAATTTTAATTGCCTAATAAAAATTAAAAAACCAGGTTCGTATTAGATAAAATGGAAATGCAAATGCTATACAGTGTGTCCCAAATTTAGTAGGCTAACATGGGTATCTTTCTTATTAGTGGAGATAGAAGTTTGGTTAAATAGGCAATGTTTTGCAGTTTTAGGTGACCATTCAGATTCTGTTAAGAAAATTTTAAAATTCCGAATAGTTCCGAAGTTATGGTCAAAAACCTGAAAATTGTCATTTTCTTTAATGTCAAATAACTTTGTAATTATAAAAATTACAAAAAAAAGTTTGATACAAAAGTTACTAGGTTTCATAAAGTACAGATGGAAATTAAGTCACAATTAAATTCAAAATGGCGGTTTCCAAGATATTGATACCAACTTTCTTATTTTAAATAGGCGCCATATTGGATTTTTACATAGTTAAATAGAATTGTTTTTTCTCTTTTCAACCATGTATAACAACCCAAATTTAAATAAAAAATTATTAACAATATTAAATTTTTCCGTTTAAAATCAAGTAGCCATGAATTATCAAAGAACAATAAAACAGCATAATTATTACCTTATAAATAATTCAAAATGGCAAAGTTTTTAACTACGCAGTATGATATGTTTTGTACCTACATCAAATGTTACAAAAGCTCCTGCGTTGCTGCACAAACATACTTTAACAGTTTTCAAAAAAGAGAATGATAAAGATCGTCTTCCACATTCCTTCAATTTGGTTATTGTAAACATCCATCCTACTACATATTCACATCCAATCTTTTAAAAATTTTAAGGTTCCGTTGCTTTTTTTTTGGAAAACTGTTAAAGTATGTTTGTGCAGCAACGCAGGAGCTATTGTAACATTTAATGTAGGTACACAACATATCATACTGCGTAGTTAAAAACTTTGCCATTTTGAATTATTTATAAGGTAATAATTATTATTATTATTTAAAAAACTTACAATATCAGTCAAAAAATAAATATAATGACCTTGGCTTGTATTATGCTGTTTTATTGTTCTTTGATAATTCATGGCTACTTAATTTTAAACAGAAAAATTTAATATTGTTAATAATTTTTTATTTAAATTTGGGTTGTTATACATGGTTGAAAAGAGAAAAAAAATGCTATTTAACTATGTAAAAATCCAATATGGCGCCTATTTAAAATAAGAAAGTTGGTATTAATATCTTGGTAACCGCCATTTTGAATTTAATTTTGACTTAATTTCCATCTGTACTTTATAAAACCTAGTAACTTTTGTATTAAACTTTTTTTTTTAATTTTTATAATTACAAAGTTATTTGACATTAAAGAAAATGACAATTTTCAAGTTTTGGACCATAACTTCGGAACTATTCGGAATTTTAAAATTTTCTTAACAGAATCTGAATGGGCACCTAAAACTGCAAAACATTGCCCATTTAACCAAACTTCTATCTTCACTAATAAGAAAGATACCCATGTTAGCCTACTCAATTTGAGACACCCTGTAAATCATAAAAAATCTATTTCAAACACAAATATATTATACAAAAATCTTGTGGTTAAGCAAATAAACGAGTTCACAGATTACGATTAAAAGACCGCATCGTTGATAGAAAATTGGCACAGGTCAAATATTAAAATTTTCGAAATAATTAGACAAACTAAATTCTAAAAAAACATTTTATTTTGTGAAGAAGAGAGAAAGATAGATTCACTCATTTGCATGCGGCTCTACAATTGTTACCTATAAACTCGTTTATACATTTAAGAACGAGATAATTCTATAATATATTCGTTTTTTCAATAGTTTTCCAATAATATATACATATATAGCATGATACTATTTTCTTCCATTTACTCAAATATCTTTACATGTGAGTTATGCCCATTTGAATGTACAAATTAAGTATATTTTAATAACCAGTTTGTCATAAGTTAGACTGTGCCCATGACAATGAAAGATTTCGATAAAATTAAAAAATCTATTTATACACGCAGAGAACAGAATCGTAATTCTCATTATGTAACATGGAAATTATTTCAATGTGGCATAATAACAAAGACGTTCTCTACAAATATTTGTTGGACTTAGTAATTATCTCTGTTATGAATGGTAAGACGAAGAGGAAGCGTAGCGCATGTAATTTAGTACTTGGGCTGCTGCGCTAGCGACGTGGGTTCGAATCCCGGCGCTAACAATCCAAAAATCACACCCTTCTTCTTCTTCACGAAGGTTGACCACCTGGCAAAAGTAAAAACTGCTCGAAAAGTTTCTCTACACTGATAAAAATAATGATTTTTTACCAAATACGCCATGTATTTAGCCTGTACGGATTTGGATCAATTGAAAGTCGAGTGAGTCAAAAATACAGTATTCGAAACAATTACATTGAAAAATTTGAGCAGAGGTAGGTACCTAAACCTAAGTCGTACCGTATTTCGCCGTATCTAAATACGTGGCGTATTTGACTTAACGGAAACCAAGTTGAGGCAAAGTTTTCTTTTTATCAGTGTAGAAATTCCCGTAATTCGGAACCCATGTAAAACTGTAGGTGCCTTGTACCATTGAAATACTACTCCATTCACAACAAAAGTACAAGCGGGAAAAGCACGTAAACTGGGACACGGGTACATAAAGGTGTTATGTATACCATTGGCAAGCTGGCCAGGTTACATTGGAATGATTTCTATGTTAGACTTTACTGTCCACGGCGGCATTATTTGTAGATTGCATGAATTCTGCAAATGACGCTATGCATCTCACAACATGTGTTGTGAGCGTCATCTATGAGTGACATTTCGCACTTGATTTATAATTTTGAAGACTTCTTGTGTCATTATGGCGCATTTCCACCCAAAATGCTTGTAGAGTTATAACCAGGGTTCATGGGACTATCGACTGATACCAATAACAGCAAGATTGATTTGCTGTAATGTTTTGTGATTTCCTTGTCAGTTTTGTCGACGTACCCTCATATAAGCTTCGCACAAACTACAAATATGGTTCATTTCTTTCAAGTTTAGCAACGCGAAGGCTGTTTATTTCATTGGGAAAATGTCACGTCATAAACATGTGATTAGAGCATACAGTTTTGTTAGAAGATGCCGTAAAATAGATGTAAAAGATGTAAAATATATTGACTTCATCCATACATCAAAAAAAATATTAATTGTAGATTGTTTGTTGCTACAAGAGGGTTATTAGAAGTTGATTCTGTATTTCAATCAATTTACCAATTTTCTCCAATATAAAACTGAATTTTTATGTCTATTAAGTGGGTTAGATTAATTCAATAATTTTTTATAATATTCAAAAGTTTTATTGGAATAAACAAAGTAACATAAAAATAATAGGCATTAAACGTTTTTAAAGCAATTTACAAAACACCCTGTATTTAATTAACTAAAACGCGGATAACTGAACACAAAAGGTTTTTAAAATTCCAACGAGTCGTCTAGCTCACTGTAATGTGTACAGTTTCTTATGAATCGCCCTGTTTTTGTACGTACCAAATAAGATAACTGCTACTAAAGTAGCACAGGAAAAAAATAAGTTGTTTTATTTTCTTCCATCTAATTATATGGGAAAACTATAACCTGAAAGCAATATAAATTACTTTTCAACTATTGTACAATTTGAACAAAGAGTAATTTTAGAAAATTATTATTATAGGTAGGTTCTTGATAGAGAACTCGAACAATACGGTTTAAGTTTGTATAGAATGTATCTACCATACAAGTGTCAAACTTTTGTTCTGTACATACTTCATCGGTACAAGTTGAAAATTTATTACACCTACGCCTGAATTTCTTATTAGAAACAGTATGTACGTGTCTACAAAACTACTTAATAGACTTATAAAGATATTTATTTAACTACTAATAAAAAGCTTCGTGTACAGTTTTAACAATAACAACTATAATTATTGCATTTTAATAGTTTGTAAATGTACACAGACATATGTATGTTACGTAAACATAACGCACTAACAAAAAACAATACACTCATCTCCCGATTTACACGGTAGGTATGTTCTTCTCAAACACCGCGCAAATGGAAACCGCGTAAAAAAGAGCAAGGACCACATACAAATTCAAAGGATTGGTTCCATTAAATAAAAAACCGAGTAATTTCATATTAAAACTGCAGATTCGTTCCAAAAATCTTCTTAAAAAAATCCAGTGTTAAAAGTATTAAGTCACAAAAGTGTTCACAAAATTAAAGAGAAAAACCATCTAGTTTGGGCGCTATTAAGGTCTTAAATTATATTGTGCTCTAACTTAGGAAGTGTTCAATAACATCTGTGGAACCTCAGTTGTAAAAAATCAAGGCGTTAAATTTCGACTCGGGTGGGCACTGTTTCATAATTTATGTATTTAAACTTAAACAATCTTTATAATAGAAACTCGATTTTAATAACAAATCTAAAATTTATTTAAAATGTATTAATTACGAATAGACACCAGCACTTGAAATGTAAAACAGGCAATCACAGTTTAGATAGTTAGATTAGCACACACAATGACGCTGAAACATTACTTTAACACAACATCCCTAAGGGTGTGTTCACATACAGCAATGAGTTTCTTCGTAACAATCTGATGATCTTTGTTTTGTTATTGATTTTATTTATATATAAAATGGTATATTATTAATAATCAGTTATAAACATTTCTTTGTTTTGTTGTTTGCGTGTTTTTCTACATATAAATAATTTAAAGTGCTATCTATTAAAAGGATAAGGAGCTAAAAACGAATGTTACTTGAAGTCTTTCAACAAAATTAATTCTCCCGTAGAATTTATAGGGATAATCTTTTTTGCTTGTGATCTGCTATATTGACTATTAATGTCGATAATAAACAATAGGAAATTAATCTATTTGAGCCAAACTGACATGACGCAGCGCTTCGGTCTTGTGTATAAATTTTATGTTCAAGATTGCCCTTTCGTAGCTGAAAAACTTTTTTAATGTTAATTAAAGAACCTGCTGTAATTAACACTGTGAGTTTAAGAACTCTTTATTCGTTTGGTATTTATCTTAATTACTCCCTGGGCTGGAAATACTTTATGAGAGATTTTACTTACTTGACTTACTTTGAAATTTTGCACAAATAAATCTTAGTAATTAGCTTCACTATAATGTTTCTAAACAACATTTTAAAACTAAAGCATAAGTATAATGGCTTTCTATTATTTGTTAATGGTTGCTAATTTTAATTATTTCTTTAAATAAAGTTTGACAGCAGTTGAACATGATAGATTTTAATTATAAAAAAGTCTGCGACTATAACTTTTTAAAAAAGTAAAATTGCAACTATTAATGAATACTGTTAAAAATAATAAAATATTAAAGAAACCAGAACTTTTAAATAAGCTTACTTATATAAATATTGTACTTTTTGAACGAGCAAATATAGTTAAAATATAAATTTTCATAGAATTGCGTATCTTTATCAACAAATCTCTAAGACAGTTAATATTTAACTACACCTACCATTTTACTTTCAAAGTTCAAAATTTGTCTGAAAAGTTTGATCATAATATATTCTAGAACGTCTAACAAAAATTGTTTACGGCTACTTTTAAAAAGTCGCAAGTTGATTATTAATAAATGAATTTTGTTAGCTTGAGAAATAGCCAATTATTGTTTTCAAAGTTTAAAAAAGATTGTTTTAATTAACTCTATAATTAAGAGATAAAGTTGCCTCGACCAATTAATCTATCTTCCGTTCAAGTTTAGCTTCGATACACAGGGACATTGCAGATTATTTTGTAAACTTTAGGTATACCACACACTGCAATGCATTGTAATTAATTGCAAAGTCAACTGGTGCAACTTAACTAATCTAAAATTTGCAGAATTTGGATCGCAGAAGCTGTATTTGATATTCACTTAATTTCAAATGCATTTCTTGTTTTCCTTTTCCAAATGCAAAGAAACATTTAGTTATATAAAATTGCATATAAAAGGTCACGACTTTGGCTTTGTAGTGTTATTTTAGATATTGCCAAGCATACTTTTTGATATTAGTAAGAATAATGTACAGTTGCTCAAAATGAAATTCATACAATACCCAAAATATACAAAGCGTTTATTAAGAAACAGTAAAAATTACAGGGGCTGCGATAGCAGTTAAGTCTCGCTGCTTGTCGTCCACACCATTTAATAACACTAAAGAAAAAAATTAAAAACTCAGAAAAATTTCCGTAATTTTTTGATGATTTTTGACAGGCTGTAATTCAGTGAAAACAATCCTATATAAAATTTATAAAAAAAGCATTTTAAAGCTCCAAAATTCTAGTTTTCAGATCTTTTAGTCAAACATTTTTAGAAGTCACCGTTATCACGCAATCTGAAGCAATAGCGCGCAAAAAAAATTTGGAAATTTTTTTTGTTTTTGGTTTTGTGTCCACGGACTTAAAAACTGTTTTCCAGGTAAACCATTCTATAGAACAGATAGCTGTTTATTCAGCTTCAAATATATAAACAATTATTTTTATCCTTAACCTAAATTTGATAAAACTTAAAAAAAGAATAATTTATTGTTTTTTAAAAAATGGACGGCTAATTGTAAGTTACAAATATTCATGAAATGCCTAACGTTTAACTTGCAAATTTTTTCTTACGCGCTATTGCTTATGATTGCGTGATAACGGTCGCTTCTAAAAATTTTTGACTAAATGATCTGAAAATTCTAATCTTTGAGCTTTAACATGCTTCTCTTAAATTTCAGACACGCCATTTTTCACTGAAATATAGCCTGTCAAATATCACCAAAAAATTTCGGAAATTTTTTTGATGTTTCAATTTTTTTCTTTAGTGTAGTATACTTGTTCTTTTTAGATCGACTTATTTACATAATGGTCTAAGAAATGTATTTACATATTAAAAAGTTTTTAATGTGAATGTTTTTAATATAAGATAAATTGTACAAAAAATCAAGCCCAATGCTTTTTAGCATTCGAGTGTTTTGATATTTTAAGCAAAAAAGATAATTCATTAAATTTTGCCAAGCAAATTTGACGAAATCTTTTTATTAATTCACGTCGTTTGCGTTTTCTTAATATCACTAACGGGATAACTGCTTCAACACTAAAATTCATTTTATACAGAGATTGATTAGAAAACCTTTGGACACCTGGCGAACTATCAGCTGTCAATTGAGACACCGTGGGCCGCTACAAAGTCGCGGCCACCAAGTGGTCGTGTTTACACGCGGTCTTATAGAATTTATAATATTTGTATTTGGTTAATTTCTTAATATTCTCTTAGAGCATAATATAAATAATTTCAATACAGATTTAATCGCCATTTTGGTCATCTACTGAATTTATTTTATAATCAAAATTAAAGTGTTGCTTCCATCCCTTATAGACAAATTGCACAAAAACTAATATTTATTGAAAAATTTTATAGTAACCGTTCCTTTGAAATACAAGTACAGTACTACCTTGGCATGTTACCAAGATTTGGAGACTGAAGGGCAGCATAAATATTAGTTTCGGTCGTGCTTTAGGTCAAGATATTGCTGTGAAGGTTTGTCAGTGTGTATGTAAAAGTAAATAGCACGTATAATTTAGATAAATTTGATTCAGATAGAAATTTTCATTATTATGGTTTAGTTCATTGTCATTTAATGTTAATTTGCATTATTTGACTTGCATTTCAAATGCATAGATACTTGTCACACAAATACACAGCAATAAAAGGCTTCGGGTAGCCAGAAATATTTTTCTTGGAGTTTAGGTTTAAGCAAAGATCATCAAAATGTTCAAATTCGTAAGATTCTGAGGTCGTAACACGCAGAGATAGTACGGTACCTGTTTTAATTCGTAAACGATATCACAATAACATTTTATAATATAATCCATTAGGATTTTAGGCTTTACTGGAGTGAGAGGGGGGGAGGGTGAACACTAGTTCAATCGCACTTAGGCCACTTAGTTGGGCCCATTGTGGTATAATTTAATCCATATTGATGTACCTAATTTTTTTAATTTAAAAGACGCCTGAAGAACTTATCCTTCAGGTTCGGCAAAACCTTTTGGGACACACTATGTAATAAGATAATAAAAAAACATATTTTTTGTTAGTTATATAAAATGTTAGATTTATTTGAGTACTTATTTCAGGACCGACAATTCAATTGGTATAAGTAAAAGGTAAATGGCGTAAAAATATGTTGATTACCTATACCTATATAAATAAAATACAGTATATTGTATTACAAACGTAGAGTTCGTAAGTATATAAAAACACAAAAATACAAATAATTAATTATTAGTATTACTAAATAAGTACCTAATGTTTGATTTTTTTATTTATAATTAAAATTATTTTATTATACTTGGTTCTTTGTCTCTGAAATGAATAGGAGCTGAACTTATAGAATGTTCTAGAAGCACTTTATTATGTGGACTATTTCCTATCGATTCGTTTGTTCTTTGAATCTAGAATACAGCGTTATTGCAGCGAAGACCAGCTCTATGTTGATAAAAGCGTATTATCCTTATAAACTCGCATTTAGAAACTGCATGATACGTATAGTAGAGAATACTTCTACTGAAATATAGCTAGTATCTTTCTCTTTGCTACATTCCTGAGGTGCCATTAGGAATATGAAATACGTGAATTACATTTCGCTTGAAATTTTCCACGATAATAATAAAACTCACTTTGTTTGAATTGAAGTAATAAAAAGTTTTTAAAAAACTAAATAAATAACCCGGCTAAGTATGTAACTATACAAATACTCAATTAGAAAATGAACATAAAATGTATTTTTTAATAAGTTTTTATCAAAAATGAATTCTTAAAACTCAATTTTTGTTTATTTTACAATCAATTGCAGTTTTAAAATTTACTTTTTGTTGTGATTCGAAAAAATCAAGGCAATGGCGCCACGTAATTAAACATACACTGACAAACGTTTAAAACTGCACCATCGACTTAGTCGACAAAATACATTATTTGAGTATAAAAAACAATTATGAACAAATGACGAATGCATATGGTAGTTTGCACTTGTATAAGTATACTTTAAAATTTTTGATCAAAAATAATTATTTCAAAGTGTTCAAATACCAATAATTTTAAATAAAATCGGTAGTGCGTTAAAAAACTGCACGCTGTAGTTTTTTTTATCAACTGGTTTTTTTTCTAAAAAATTTAATATGTTGTAGATTTTATTTAAAAAAAAGAAGAAAACCATTAAAAATTATGTTGCAAGTGAAATTATAAAAGGTAGTATCAATAAAATGCATAATTTGTATTTATCAGGTAAAATAACAATTTTTGAACAAATGATTACAATAAACGTCAATACAAATATAACTTTGACAACTAAAATAACCTTTTTCTTGAAACTCTGTAGATCACATTTTATACCTTGGACATTTAAAACATGTCATTTAATCGTCATAATAGTGTTATTTATTTTATATAAATCTGATTCACAAATTTTTCGGACCTGAAAAGATGCGATAGATTAACTTAATCAAACGCGAGAGATTAATGTAAGCGATTGAGATACATTAATCTCTTACACACGCACCCCAGAAATTTCTATCTTACATTACCTTGAATGTTGATATTGTTAAAGATGAGAATAATCTACACTTTTCGAGATGCTCTCATAATTGATAACGCGACACATATATAAGCGTAGCCAACTCCTGTGATAGGCAGTTTAAAACTGAGTCTGTTTTCGTTAGTGTCAGTGATCTATACACAGCTGATTCCCGGTGAAACTCAAAATAATCTTTAACGTATTGTTTAGATGAATGTCGTATATAAATAAACATTGTAAATAAATACCAGTGTAAATAAAGTAGTTTAGTGAATTGAAACTGTAAGTAAATTAAATAATCATTAAGTAAATGTTCTAGTATTTAAGTTATTGGTATAGGTAAATTGGTTAATTTTTTGTTAAATAAATTGTAATTGTTATTAAAATAACTGACCGACTGTTATTATTCGCCAACCTAGTTTGAACCCTAATGAACTCGTTACAATATATTAGTCGTATTATCTTTTTTTTTAAATAGAAATTAATGTAAATATTTTAGAAAGAAAATTGATTAAAAATTACGATGCATACACTTAATTCTCTTAATTATATTCGAATAAACATGCCATTTCAAATAAATTTGTTGTGCCGTCAACATCTCTTAATTAATTTAATAATACCTAATGTTCACGACCAGAAATAATAGATAGAAATTTGAATAAAATTATGTTGGTCTTTATCCAGTTATTGTAAAGTGCAAGGTGTTTTAGTGAGTGTAGTAAAACAAAGTCCTAAAAACGACTAAAATGTTTTGTATTGCAGAAAATATAGACTTGCTGCATTAAATTTTAATAATGCTTTCTAACTTACACCATTTATTATAGCTGAATACCTAATGTTCAAATATTATATATTCTTATCTTGTTTTAACAAAAAGATTTTTTTTAATTAATGTACCATTCTCCTTACAGGAGAAACACATAAAATTTAAATTTTTATTTAGTTGTAAAAGTATAACAAAAATGCGATCAATGTTCTTCTGTAAAAAGCTTACATACTTTACTTTACAATAACAAAAAAAATTTTAATTTGTTATCGGAATTTAAAACTAAACATATGTATCTACTGAAAATTGCGAGCGATTTATATAGCCGGTTAGAATACCTTTTGTGATGATTTATTAGCTATAATTTTTAATAAAAAAATATAAATTTTATAATGTTATTATTTTAAACATAAAGTCTCATTGGTAAATAATTTAAAATGATTATTTATTTTTCATCCTCTATACTACCTATTGTTCATACTAATATAAAAAATCCCATTTTCACAATTCCTTTTTTGTGTAAGCAATATATGAAAGAAACCAAACATTTTTTAGAAGATTTACGTTGAACTAGAGAAATTGGAAAAATAAATGTTTAGTATCATAAAACACCAATAACAATATTGTTATCATAGCAGCAACATCGCTGAATCATAAAATTTGTATCTCTCACTGTACCAATACAGAATATAAACTGGAATTTCATTTAGATTTCAAACATTCATGGTCATTTCAACCAATTTCGCAGACAGAAGTGAACTATATTTTCTTATCAATATCTAAAACGAAATCATTTTTCTACACACTTAATTATTTATTGCTGCCCTTAAAAATAATTTACTTAAATATCAATCGTTAACGGCTATATAATACGAATAACATTTTATTTTATGTGCCGTTACAAGCGTTTGTTGCCAATTAACTAAATTTTATACGCTGCATTAATGAATCTTTTATCGGTCGTTTTAACTATGCTAATAAGACAACAAAAAGGCTTTTAATTACTTTATGAACGCTAAATGTTATAGATTGCATATATAAGAAAGTAATATACAGTAATACCTCGATTATCCGGACTCAGTTATACGGATTCGCGATTATCTGGATTGTTAACCGCGTTCGGACTTGTTGCGAAAATTAAACATCTGTAATGTGCCACTTTTCGCTCGAATTTGCACATTCTCGTATTTATTGGATTCGCCTATATGTATTAATCTTCTATTCTGCAATTCAAAAAATTAAAAGTCGTATTTTAGATTTATTTTTTGTTTAAAAAAGGTTATAGATTTTATTCCTCTTGATAAGTTATCATGTTGCTCATCTGCACGCCTAATTGTAGCGAGCTTTTTGAAAAGATTGAAACGAATATTAGACAATAATAAACTGATTCCAAATCATCAATTCGGTTTTAGAAACCAACATAACACTGTTGAACAAGTACATCGGTTAGTTAATGTGATCAATCTTGCTTTCGAAAAAAGAACTACTGTTCGGCGGCATTTATGGACATCAGCCAAGCCTTTGATAAGGTTTGGCATGAAGGCCTACTGTTCAAGCTAAAACAAAATCTTCCACAGACTTTTGTCACTATCCTTACTTCTTATCTAACACATAAGTTTTTCCTAGTTAAATTTCTTCTTCTTTCTTTAAAGTAGGACTAAGTCCTGTGTATTTTTCTGTTATTTTATTTTATTGCTGGTTTGTCTCTTGAGACGCTGACGTCCAGCTGTCCCTCCATCTCTTTGGAGATCTGCCCAGTGGTCTTCGGGTGTTAGGTGTTTGTGTTTTTGCCCATTTGGCTAATTGGTCTTCAGGCATTCTTTCCACATGGTCTCGCCAGGATCTTCTTTGTGCCCTAGTCCATCTTACCACATCAGGAACTCCTAGTTCCTCCTTTATTTGTGTGCTTCTTATCCTGTCTCTGAGTGTGACTCTTTTGATACATCTCAAGATCTTCATTTCAGTTGTTCTCGTTATCCTTTTAGTGGCCGATGTATCTGCTCTGGTTTCGGCGGCATACGTTAGGACCGGTCTCACGCATGTCTTATAGATTCGTATTTTACCTTTATTGCTCATGGCTTTGTTAGTCCAGATGATCTCTCTGAAGCACCCACCGATTTTCGCTGCTTTATTGGCTTGAGTCTGGACTTTTTCTTTGATATGCCGATCGCTTGATGTAATTGCTTTCAGGTAGTTAAATCTTGACACCTGTTGTATTATATTGTCATCTATTGCTAGTTTGCACCGGATAGGGTCCCTCGAGATGCCCATTGATTGAGATTTTTCGCAGGAAATACGCGACCTGCCTTTTAGAAAAAAATTAAAATGCTCAAAGAACTGTTAAAGAAAGTTAAATTTCAAGACGAATATACTGATCTGGTACCGATACAATCTGATGTACTACAAGGCAGCACTTTGGAACCCATCTTGTACCTCTTGTACACCGCAGATCTACCAACAACCGACAAAACTACAACTTCCACGTACGCAGATGCTACTGCAATCCTAGCACTGCATGCTGATTCAGTTATTGCATCACAACATCTTCAAGAACATCTAATAAAGTTACAAGATTGGCTGACCACTTGGAAAATAAAGGCAAATGAATCCAAATCGATAAATGTAACTTTTTCATTAAACCAAGGCACTTGTCCCCCAGTTACACTGAATGGTAAGCAACTGACTCAAGCAGACGACACAAAGTATCTTGGAATGCACTTAGATAGGCGATTGACTTGGAGGAAGCACTTATTTACAAAAAAAACAACTTGGTATAAAACTCCGACAAATGTATTGGATGATTCGCAGAAATTCACAGTTATCACTACAAAATAAATTGCTTTTGTACAAAATCATCCTGAAACCTGTCTGGACCCATGACATCCAACTATGGGGTACAACTAGCAATTCTAATCTTGCAATCCTGCAGCGCTTTCAAAACAAAGTTTTAAGAACCGTGGTTAATGCTCCGTGGTATGTTCTAAATCACCTAATCGCGAGTGACCTACAAATGCCATCAGTTAACGACGAAATCAAAAGAATTAGTGAGACTTATAGCGGAAAAACTGTAGTGCACCCAAATGTACTCGAGTCTGATAAAAATATTTTCAGGTGCACTTTTAAGTGTTTACGAATTTGTATTTTTGATCAATTAAAATTGTATATAGAATGTATCGTGTCAATTAAAAACCTTCAGTTCAATATTTCAGTGCATGCATTCAGGAAATTCTAACAATAAATAAAACTCCTCTATGGTTTGTTGTATTTAATTATACCATTCCAAAATCTTCCAGACAAGCATAGAATTATTTAACGTTTGACAATAATGCAATATTAAGGCTCACATTGGTCTATATGTCTAAACAAATCTTCTTCTTTTCAAATCTAATAATCCAATAAAGCTGATTAATTTTTTTTTTATTTGAGACATTGGCTATTAACATAGAGAAATTTAACGAATCCAAGGTATGTGCATGTTTGAGCGAAAAGTGGCACATGTCCGAGCGAGGGAAGCAAATGAAGCGCGACGCGGAGCGGCGCGCTTCATTTTCCCGAGATCGGAATGTGCCACTTTGAGCTCGAATGTGCACACTCCGCTTTTCGCCACGATTAACAATGATCAATTTACTTAAAAAAAAATTGAAGTAATTTTAAAACCTTAGTTGCGCTCACAAATTTCCTTATTGGGGCTTCGCTTATTTTTAATAATTTTTGACTTCTTTCATTAAGAAATTGTTGTGAAATTAATTTGTACTTAAATAAGGAGGCAAGAATTAAATTCTTATTAGGATTTCTTAATATTCGGTATCCTAATTGACAATTTTTTGAAAACGGGACATTTTGGCTTCCCGAGTGCTTGCTTGAGGACAACGCGACAGATAATTTGAAAAGATTATATAGATATAGATAAAATTCGTTTTTTTTCTATACATTCAATTAACCGAATTTTTGACTATTCGAATGAGCTGCAGCAATAATTAATTAGTCCCGATAACCGAGTGTCCATTGTACATCGAATTAACAGTATTCAAAAAAACATTTTACTAATTTTGGTAGAATTGAAGCTACTCGTGCGAGTCTGATCAACTAAGCAGTAGTATTTGATAATTTCAGGTCGAACGACAATAAAGCAAGATGACATAATGACAAGAATAATTATGTACGTATTACGAAGTTGCCTACCAAATGTCTTTTAAACCTGAGTTTGAAAAATGAAAGAACATAAAGATAATCGCGTTACGGCTTGGAAGGAAATTAAATTCTAAATTCCACTACCAGCTTCCTTCTTAACTAAAATTTTCATAAATAAGTGGCTTTATGTATTATTGCAAATTCCACTTTCATTTTCGTTCTTATGTATCTTTGGGCTAAAAGAATAACAAAACATTAATCCCAAAATGTAAATTTTCAATTTAACTAATTGAAGCTTATTCAAGTTATTGCTTTATTGCAAACAAATTTGGGTAATTTTATTTTGAAAGCTTAGCCGAAGAATTTATTAACGTCGAAGTAAGGCATGTTACATAAAACGATTTCTGTAGCTAGGGGGAAAATAAGGACTATTTCCAATTATCGGTTATATTTTTTCATCATTAAAAGCTCAAGAGAATTTTTTCCATTTTAAAATATGTATTAATTAACTACGGATTGAATCAGATAAATGTAATAAATACAAGTTGTAAAATGAATTTCTTTATTAATTAAATCCGAATGATAAAATATTACTCAAATGAAGTGACAAAAAACAAAATTAAATAATGATCTGAAAATCTCGTTAGTGTTTAATTTCTTTCTGCATTTGTCTGAACGCAAAATGAATGCTAATCCCAATATTATACGGTCAACAGTTTACTGGAGGCGACAATGAGAGTATAGAAGCGCGGATTAGTGAGCAGGCAACCTCGCTACCTCTGAACTGACCCCTTCTTCATCCCTAGATTCATGACTAACCCCTGCATGCTACGCTAACGTCGCGACGCGTTTTAAGTTTATGATGAATAGCTGCCGTTGCTTTACACGCTGATAATCCAACATTATGTTTATTTTTATACGAATATAAAGTCTGATATGGATTTTGTGAATTTTAAGTATTTAATCATACAAAATTTCGTTGTTTAAATATATATTTGTCTATGTAGGTATGTGCACAACGTACGTTAGTCAAATAAACAATCATTATAAAGATAACAAAAACTAATAAAACAATTAATCATAATGTTCACGTCCAATATCTTTTAATATTGTTAAAAGTTAGCAGGAATTGGACACTGTCAATAAAACAACTATTGTTTTTGCAACGTTTCGTTTCTTTATCGAAACTTTTTCAATCAACTAACAATTAACACATTTGTATAACAACAATAAGTATTTTATAAATAAATATAAATTATAAAATACCTTAACATTACAAAAAATATTTTAACCATCAACACTCAAAAATTGTACATGTGGTAATAAATTGTCCAGTAGTATTGATCGTTTTATTAGACCAAGAGGTGGAAAAGAAGCATTTTATAATCTAAAAACGATTAATACAGTTTATAGTAAATTAAAAGATCCAATTCCTCTTCTTCAACAATCTGGTTCGATTTATAAAATCCCATGTAGTTGTGGAAGTAGTTTTGGTCAAACGAATCAAAAACTTGAAGAAAGATTAAAACAACATAAGAATGATTGTAAAAATATAAATTAAGTTAAACCAAACAAAACAGCATTAATTGTTCACCATATTAATGTTGGACATGAATCGGTCTGGTGCACGAAAAAAATAGCTCGTCACACGATTGATTCTGGTGCGCACACGACTAAGTACTGTTTTGAATACGAACAAGTAGAGTGCGCATTAGTCCCAGTCATGTGCACACCAAAACCTGAACTAGATGGGTCTATTATTTTTCGTTTATCTTGCAAGTTCTTAGAAAATTAAGATGATTTTAAAATTTTCTCAAATTTCGAAAATAACTTAAAAAAAAATTATTTGATAGACACATTAGGATAATAAACAGTTAACACTTAAATCAAAAAATCCTTGTTCCGCTACTTTCCCACAGTTACAGACATTGCTTTAATTGAAATGTAAAAAAAGTGACTTATCACTAATTCTTTTCGCTTCGCAACAAATATGGTTTCCTAACTTTTTGTGTATTTTTTATCATTTTTAAGTACCTACACCTATAGCTTTAAGATCGTGTAATACCTAATAAAAAATTTAAAGCAAATAGTAACATTTTCTTTATTAATACATCAAAATAAGGTGGCTGCGTATGACACAAAAAAACGAAAAAATACAATCTTCTGGATTTCTCAAGTCTAATATTAATTTGAAATCCTTTCATTAAAATATTAAATAACGTTGAAACCACATTTTTTTTCTTGTCAAAAATAAAATGCAACTAATGCCACTAGAAATACAAACAAAAAATTTTACACTTAAATGATAACCGTTAGTTACCCAAATGTATTATCCACCAAATTAAAAATTTTTTTTTTAATCTTGAAATTATTTCAAAATATTCTTACAGTGTAAAGCTCTGTATCTTGGTAACAAAACATTTTTGGACTCATGTTTATGGAAAAATTTCTTTTTATTTCGATGAAAGGAATGAGCTCCGAAAAGAATGTTGTTTAATTTCGGGATACCCTGTATTACATTATTTTTAACATAATTTTTAATTCTTACATAATTTTTTCTGGAAAATTATCAATTACTGTAAATTGTTTGTTTGTTTTTTTTTAAATTATAAAGTAATCAATAATATATTATTATAAATTTCTAAGTAATCTATATTTTTATGATAATTTTTTTGCAATCAGAATGTAGTACATCTATAAGTCAATGTGATGGCTAGTACATTGTTAAATAATTATTAATGTACAAATAATGTTGTGAAGAGGCTAACATCCAATGAAGTTAACTCATGATAATGAATTTAACAGTTACAAATAATTTCTATTTTTATGATAAAAAATTACCAATTATCAGATATTCTTATAAATTGTGTAGGGACAGTTGGGGTACAATGGAACGCGGGGTACAATGGAACAACGACGATTAATATTCAAATACCAAACGAATTCGCGGGTTTCTGTTTTGAGCGGTTACAGTGCCCAACTATCCACACGGGAATGAAGTGAAATTAGGCCGCTCTGCAACAACAAAGTTATGAGAAGAAAACAATAGTTTTCATTAGTAAAAAGTTACATTTTCTTACCCAAAAACTATTGTTTTTACTGAAAAAGTATACTAGTAAGATGTGTGATATTTTTTTACATAAATTTTAACCATATTGACTATTTAATACAGTAGAATATAAAATGGAAATCATTACCAAGTTTTTAAAATTCGCGTTTGAAACTTTTGAAACGTTATGGGGCACCTTGGAACGCGACACAATAGAACACTGCAACATACAACCTCATTTACTTTATTGGTTTTTTGTTGCAGATTTTAAAGTCATATTGGTTAGAGAGCATATGAGAAAAAGTAATAGGGATCTGCATAGTGAGACTAATATGTGAGAGGCTTTTACTTTCCTCTAAAACCTGACATGGCAATAGTGTCAATTATAGATATAAAATTGTTGTTGCCAAGTTCATGCTTAGCAAGCAAGAGTGTTAAGGAAGTATTTCATTGGTTAATAATTTATTTTAATATACTTTATGATCTTACGCGTTTCATTCGCCATGTTCCATTGTACTCGAGACCTGGGGCACAATGGAACAAAAAAAGTTTTTTATAAACACGTAAATATTTTAGGTTTAAGATTAATTTTTAATTTCTTTTTTGGGTTCAATCAAGAGTTTTAGGTGTGTTCTTAATTGTTTTAAGCAGAAATTATATAAATATAAAACACAGATTTTTCTAAAAATCGAAATAACTTTTTTGTTCCATTGTACCCCAACTGTCCCTAATTTAAATTACGAAAAAAACTGAAATATGCGCAACACTACTACATAATTCTATCTCACTATTTCATCAAAATGTGTTTAAATAACATTTAATACTTTATATTAAAACTTCTAAAATTTTTAAAAATAATTAACTAACAATAAGTTATACAAAGTGATTAATATGTCAGGAAGCATTAAGACTAAAGCAAGAAAGATAATTAAAAATAGAAGAATGCTCTTAGAATAAATAACACAAGCCGTGTTTAAATAACTGAAAATAGTCCATGACAGAAAATGTAATAGTTAAGGGAGAACGGGATCTCAGTAGTCATAGGGTCACAGTGGTCGTGATTTTAATTTCCCAAAGCTATAAAAAGGTGATAAAACGTACCTACCAACGTACTACATGTTTTCTTCTGAATTAAAATTTAAACGATCGTGCCCATATGACCACTTATTGAGTCCTGTTCCCACCTGCATTGAATGCAAAGTTTTTTAATATCCACTTTATTTACAATATAAAAGATAAATTAAATTCATATGTACTACACCAAAGTGCTTTTTGTACGTCCAAAATTTCGAACTCAACGAAACTAATTTGCAATAATTGAACCGTTGCGTACAGGAAACTTTGTAAATACAATATTAAAGTCAAATACGCTCGAATATAATTTTGCGTTTCACAGTCTACACTTGTAATAATATTCTGATGCTCCTTTTTGTATCGTTTTCTTTAATTAGGATGTATACGTATAAATTACAGGAATTCAAGTTATCTTTACACACATAAATGTAGTCTCTAATTTAACACCATTCGAAACGCGCAACACACTAACTGAACGAAACGTGACCTGGATTGGAATTAGAATTCCTAACAGCGTTGAAATCCTTGTTTTCCCAGAGGATTTATTAAACTTTTTTAATAGTTTTTATCAATATAAAGGTAGTATGTGCGTTCTCATCAAATTACCAACAGTAATAAAACGTTCTGCTTCTAAACTTTCTAAACTAACAAATTTTCAGTAAAGAACGGAAAGTTTTTTAAAATGGGCTGCTAACGCTTGGCTAAACAAAACAAGGGTAAAACAGAATTCTACCGTTTTAAGCCCTGTACTTTTGTATGTTTTACGCGTAGTCGTAAAGAATTTTAGGAAGGCAAAACTTACCGTTGCTGCCGACGTGATTTGGAAAACACTCAGGATTACGTATTCTAAAAAAAAAAGTTACAAAATTAGTTTCGTAAAACTGATGCGTTTTTTATTCAAAACAAACTTTATATACCAACAAATTATAACATACGTCTGCGTATAAATCTAAACTGATTTACTATCATAAAATTTCTAAGCGAACTAATAAATATAATTCAAGTTTTATCAAATTTTCTCCAAAATAGTATTTCAATCGTATTACTTGAATCTGCTCTCATCAAATCGAGATATAAGAACGAGAAAATAACGCAAGATTATAGAAAATTTAAGTAAATCTCTGCATCGAGTTCTAAATTTTTAAAGAGAATAAATTATTTTCAGATTGTATTAAAGTTAAAAAATTTTGAACCTAATTAACTGTTTCTACCATATATTTTATATTCAGTGACACTTTTTATAACAACCTAGATTTATTCTACTAATTATTTTTAATTAGAACCCTAAATTATATAATTTTGTTTTAAACTACATGCATCGGTATATGTACCTATGTACCTACGTTTACAAAAAAAAGCTATGCAATGCGTTATAATACAAAATAAGTCATTCGATTTTACTTTTTTTTTAAGTACACAATATGCCAATGACAATGTATTACAGATTGTTATAAAATTTGATCACTAATTTATAGGTGATTGATTTTAAAAAATCAAACGGATCAGTTTTATTTGTACCTACTGTTTTCGTTTTAATTTAAAACAATACCTAGCAGAAAACACATAGAATAAAATTAATCATAAATTGTATATAATAATTAGAAAATTTTTGGATTTTTAATTACAATAGGAAAAATAATAATCCAGTGTTAAAGATTTTTGGTAGCACCCCCAAAACGAGCAAAAAACAGTAAAATTATTTAGAGCATTTTGATCAAAAAAAATTTAAAAAAAATGTTCAAATCTATATCTTTTAAGCTAACATAGGCTTATTTAATTGACAATATTTTAATCTTACAATAATGTCGTATTTTGGAATTCTGCCCTTGTTTAGATATTTCGGTAATAAATATAACCAAAACCACTAAAATAAGATTGAAGTTAGAGCCTTTCCATCTAAATTATATTATAGATACATAACATATAAGAATATAAATATGCTCAGTAGGGTGTTTGTTATTTCCCAAAATGATTTTTTTTTCGTAACGTTCCCTAAATCATAAGTTTATACCTTAAAACTGAAGTTTATTTCAATTTTTTTTCCTTTTGTTTTAAACGTGCTAAAATGACTTTGCTTTTCTCATTAATTAATTTTTGGAATTTTGAATTTTTTTTCTGTTTTTATCAGCTACTTCAAAAATTATTGTTAATTCTCCTACTCAAATGATATCTCTGGAGAGACAAATTTTAATATCGGTAGAATAAAATTATTTTTGGGAGATAGAGAAGATAATATAACTATTACTGAGCAATTCGCTGGGTATTTGTGATTAGTTGAAAATTAAATTATTGTTGTATAAAGTTTAATGCTAAAAATTTTCTTTTTGCATTTCCTTGGCAAATAGCAAATTGCAATTTGTAGAAAAAATCGGGCAAAATTAAATATTCAAATTGATTTTCATTTATTATTAAAACTTCCAGTTCTACAATTTTTTATTTTGGCATTGGCATTCATAAATCCGTCAATAAATGTTAAGAGAAATGAACTAAATAAATAGGTGGAAATCAAATATTTTTAAAAAGAATATAAAGCTTGCTATGAAGTAGTAAAATTGTATTTATCGTTGTTTTTTTTATCCAGTTTCTGCAATGTAAACAATACATTTATATAACCTTTGACTAATAATAAAATTTGACTATCCAAAGACATCATTTGATAAAGAAAATCAAAAATAATATTTAAAGTAGTTGATAAAATGATTGAGAAAAAAACTAATTTTTAAAAAAATTTAAAAAATTCCTTTTTAGTGAATAAGAAAAGTGAAGTGATTTTGGTGTGGTTTAAACCAAAACGAAAAAAAATTTAGTCTAAACTTTAGTTTTAGTGTATAAACTTATGATTTAAGGAGGGATATGATAAAAAACACATTTTGGGTAATAATCGACACCCTAATACACAGGCATATAAACATATAAAATACCAACACAAAAATAACTAAAAATAGAAGTACCAATATTTCATTAGTTTAAAAAAATGTATCTTAAATACATCCAAAATTTTGCACACCAGTGTGCAAAATTTTAAGAACAATCTTAAAATTAAGAAAGATAAACAATCAATCTTACCATAAAACAAGTTCTTTTTGTAATTTAATTATTACTGTACAAATTTTAAATACTTAACAACACACATCTTTTTAGAAAATGATGTTGTCTAAAGTAGAAATCGGATTAAGCAATCGTGATTGATTCTAAATCGAATTTTAATACGACTCGAAACGGTAGAAAATTGCAGTAATCTCAATTTAGGATGATAATACGACGATTGCTCAATCAAAAGGAAGAGCATTACATGAAAAGTGACGGACAAATAACTTTCCTTTGAAGTTTGATAGGATATTGAAAGATCTTCGTCGATGCTTGGTCACAAAGTCAAGCAGAAATATCTTCCATATGGTTAAAGCAAGCGTATATTCGTCTGGAAAGAAAAACGACCGCAAAATCTGATCCTATATCTGTAAAAGAAAATTTGTGTTCGTATTTCCACATTTTAAATTACAGAATATACAAGAAGCGGCTTTATGATTTTTCTTTACGTTTTTCCGGCATATATTTTATATATTTTAACGCACATAATTTCATCATCTTTTATTTTCTGCTTTGATAAAATATTCGGTGAAACGGTCTCCGTAAGACATAAAAATTTAATCAATAATAAAGAAAATAAATTCATATATTCTTTTATATTCAACGCCATTTTACAACCAATAATTTTTCGGTCGCTAGGAATAACTGTTGGTGAAATTAATCCAAAAAGAAGTAATTGCTGGATGATCAAGAAATAGCGAAAGTTGCTAATAAAGTGAACTTTTAGTAGTAAGGAGGCGTCGTCGGCTAACTTAACACAGAGTCTTATCAGTAGTATAATCGTCCGCAAGAGACATTTGTGAACATATACGCTATTACACCAAGAATAATAGGTATTCCGTCTCTTATTACGGTTGCGTGGGGAAAGGGTACAATATACTGGAAGCGCGAAGTTCCATACTGAATCTCACATCTCTGGTATTCAGAAGGGATTAGATACTTCGAGCGTGCATTTCTGGTTTAAACCAGCTACTATAATAAAACGAAATGGCTTTTACAATTTTAAAAAGATGCTGACTTACGCTAAAAATAAACTCCAAATCGAAAATGCTAATAGACATTCTATTATTCAGGTATTATAATACAAAATAAGTCATTCGCCTTTACGTTTTCTTTCAAGCACAAAATATAATAGTGCTAATGTATAATAGATTGTTAGAAAGTTTGATCACTAGTTTATAAAAGCTTGTAAATTAAATGGCGAAAAAATAAAAAGCTAATGCTGGTGTTGACACCAATGTGTCGATAACACATAGCTCAACAAATTTTAACCTTTTTTTGTACTTTTAATAAAATTTATTATATACTAGTTCGGGGGAATATGCCATACAGGAAATACAATTGGCATAAATGAAACAAACATTAAATCCAATAACTACAATAATAAACGTTTATTTATTATTCAATTAAAAGTGATAACAATTGTATATTACGACATAAAAATTAATAAACAAAACCCTACAAAGTGACGTAGTGTAATATGCCACAATTTATAATACTAAGTTATTACATTCCAAAGTTAAAAAGCATTATTTTATTATTGCAATCTTCATGCACCCACTGATTGCGGCAACTTATTATTATCCAATCCCGTTTTGGTCTTTTTATGTGGTAATAACAGACACCGCATATTGCACAATAATTATCCTTTTTTCTTGTGGTAAAACCAGACGATTAGAAGAAGGCTGCACTTGTTTGACATTTTTTTTTTTTTGGTAATAATAGAATAATACGAAAATAACAAATCTCTGCATTTGTTGGTGTTTTATACCTCAGCTGGCATCTTATCTCATGACGTAATGGTTATAGTTTAAAAACGTATTCTTTTGACAATTTTAAGTGTCTAAAGTACCTTATACACTTTTGGCCAAAACTCAATAGTTACGGAGTTATAGGCACTATTAAATTTAAAGAATAAAATAAAGACATTGTTCAATAAAGTAATTTTTGTTCTTCTAATAATTGGAAATGTAGCTCTCTGAAGAGTATCTGGGTCGCCTCATATGGATGTAGCTGTTGCCATAATACATTGAATTAGCTCATCTCTGGTTTGTGGTTTATTTAAATACACTATACTTTTTATGTGTCCCCAAAGATAAAGAATAAACAATATCATTATAACAATATGGCAAAACAATGACATGACCTACCAGATTAATTTACTGTTAAATTCAATAGTGCCCATAACTCCTCAACTATTGAGTTTTGGACAAAAATGTATAAAGTATTTTCGACTTAAAATGGTCAAAAGAATACGCTGTTAAGCTAAGGCCATCACGTCACGGGACACCCGGTATAACCAAAATAATCTATACATACCATATAAATAATATTGAAATGTTTGTCTGTGATTTTGAAATAAAGACTTAATAAGCTTATATGATTATTTGCACGTTACCAAAACCCAAACACGCATTTTTCAAATTTTTGTAGGGCCCTCAGTTTGGCTGACGGTTTGTTTATCCGGGCTAATGTCCGAAACGGCTGAATCGCTTAACACGGGACTTTTAGTCGCTAGTAGAGGAATTTTCAAAGGGTAATCTAAGCTACTTTTTTACAATAGAAACACCTATCTTATCTTCAGTGATAGATGCACCTAACTGACATTAAATAAGAAGGTACTAAAGTTTAATACAGCAGTTGCGGTTCCAGCCACTTTTTCACAGATAAATATAGGTAATAAAAAATAAATAAGTATTACAAAAGTTTTATTAACATGTTTTAGTAAACTCAGGAAATCAAAAATAACAAACTTATTAAAAATTTTACATTCCTAAAATTCTACAGCATTTCAATTTATTAAATTTCTTAAGTATATCTCGTTTTTATTTTTTTGCTCGCAATATAAACTTCGATAAGTTGAACAGCACTGGTATAAATAATTCAATTACTTTAAAAGTATCCGCACATTCAAATAAAAAGTGACACATTGTGATCGCTAAAGCAATAAAATTTTTACCCAAACCAAAGAAAATCATTTTCTCGCGATCCGAAATATGTCACTTTTTACTATAATTGCATAATATTCGATTTTTGTCGCAAATTTAATATTATGATCAATCACATTCACACTTTCAAACGAAAGTACCCACTTGTCGGCTACTGAAAATCTTTCTAATTGGTTCCGGAATGAAATGCTCCCTCTAATGAAAAAGTTAAAATCCTTAAAATTTTTACGTGCTGAATCCAAATCTACACCGATATTTTTTAGTAACACGTAGGTATACTTTTTTTTATTTAATTCGTTGTGAGATTAAATAATTTGACGTTACCTTGCATGTAATAAGCTTCTACAACTCATAAAAATCTAATAAAAACTTTATTCTAGTGATATCATTTACACTGTTAAAAATAATTGTAAAATTACAATCTATACTAACATTATAAAGAGGAAAGATTTGTAAGTTTGTTTGCAACGAATAGGCTCAGAAAATACTGGGCCGATTTTAAAAATTCTTTCGCCATTAGAAAGCTACATTCTTCGTGAGTAACATAGGCTATATTGGATTTTCAAAAAGTTTAGGGTTCCGTACGAAATCTCGAATAATGTAACCCAAGGTGTAAAAAAATTACTCATAGAATTCCTTAAAAAGCGTACGCTGCGAAAACTATTTACGATAGAACAAAATAAATTTTCACGGAAACGTTTTTGCCACCCGTGCGAAGTCGGGCGGTCCAGCTAGTATTTTATAAAACAAATGTATAGCAAAATGAATAACTGTATGTTGCAATGCAATATTAAGATACATTCCTAGCAATGTTACGCTATTTCAAAGTAAAATTACGGAAATGAGTTGTAATTTTAATAATCATTTGTTAAAATAAGATGAAAATTGTAATTTCACAATAACGTATAGCAGTTTTACAAAAAAATGCGATGGCGTTTTACAACAAATGTTTATTTTTTGATTTACAATGATTGATAAAATCATAAAGCAATATTGGAATGTAAATTATAAGAAAATAGCTTGAAATTTATAAATCACGTTTTTTTACAATGTCTGTTGAAAAGTCATTTTAAATAAAATTTCAATAAATTTTAACTAATAATTGAAGCGTGGCCGCTTTAGTAGTAAACCAGAAACTACACGTTACTTAAACACGCTACCGTTAGATGACCGCTAGGTATAAGTCACCACTTACATCCACCACGACTTTATATAAGAGAGTTGTCGCATTTGTGCTGTAAATTCATTTCTAAATTTATTTAGTTTTCTTTGTAATTCCTTCTTCCTTGTAACTGTTTTTGGTTTGACTTCTGCCGGACAACCTGAGAATTATTACGTGATAAATTTTAAAAAATTAGTAAAAAATATAATAATTAACAAATGTTCAATAAACGCTTAGTAATATTGCAATAAACGTTTTGTAAAATTGCTTTGCAAAAGAAAATCCTACGTATGTATTTAAATTTACAATACAAATTTTTACATTTTATTATAAATCATAATACTTAAAAAATGAATTCATTTTATATTTACTGACAGATGATTTCTTCTATAAAATTCTCATTTTAAATAATTCAACATTAAGCAAGAAAACATCCCAGAAATTTCATGCAACGTGAATACTAAACAAAAAAGGCGCTCATAATTTAGCTTTTACTAATTTACTAAAGAAGCAAGAGTAAACTTTTCTTGTTCATAATATGCTTAGTTACAAAAGTTTGTAGAATGAAGAGTATTTCACGTCTCCTTAAATTTAATCAGGATTGCTATGTTCTATTTCTCCCCCGACTGTGATTTGGGAGATAAAGAAGTAAATATATACAATGAAGAAAGGAAATAAAAGGGACTCGAATCCTTAAGGGTAATATATGTAAAAACTATGCCAACTACGGCACAAAAAAGCAACTGATGCTTTCGCAAGTAGTGCAAAACTTTTGAGTTGCGTTAGTTAGCATACATTTGTGTTTTATCTATAGCTCGGATTTTTCTTCGAGTCGTATAAAGTTCTAATGTCCTTCTATTAACTCGGCTACAAAATAAATGTAAATATATTTTACTTTTAAAACTATGGGAGAGCACAGAAAGTATGATAATACGTTTTACGCACAGCATTACAAAAAGAAATCAGTAAGGTACCAGGAACGTTTTCTCATATATTTTACTTACATCATATTAAAGTTGACAATAATTAGTCAACAACGAGCCGAATATTAACTCGATAAAAATGAAGATACTAATGAAAGGACAAAAGACAAATAGACTAAAACGTTCCAGATTTAGTTGCTAACACTAAACCCTTTTCAAAAAATGTAGAAATTGAAAAAAAATATTACTTTGATATTTTTAATACTTTTTATTAAAACAAAAGAACACTTCTTTTACGGACACCTGCTTTTGGCGTGCACTTATTTGATGGCGGAAAGAAGTCTCGTTTTTAGTCCTTTTATTGGTTCTTTTTCGTTTAGACCAGTGGTTCCCAACCAGTGGTCCGCCGACCATCAGTGGTCCGCAAGACGTAAGATATGGTCCGCATAAGATTTCAAACTTTAAATGTTACTTTCGAATTTTACGATTGCTTAGGTTAAACGTTTCGGTTAAAGTTTATTTTTAGAATGATACAGTTTAAGGTCCTTGCTAATAATAATGAAATCAAAGTGGTCCCTGGTCAAAAAAAGGTTGGGAACCACTGGTTTAGACGGAGACCTCTCCTAGCCGGACAAAAATTTTATGGCCATCGGTACCCATCTATGAGAGGTTTTACTGTACCTAATTTCAATGGTCAAAATTAAGCAATATACGATATGTGCCGTCAATTTGTTTATATATCTGAAATTGTTATGTTAATCTTATTTAAAATCTTTAGTTTTGTATTAAACTAACTGGCACAGCAGACGTTGTTCTACCCTTTCTAATAGGTGGCGCAATTTATTAATAACTTGACCACAACGCCACCTATTGAATCTTAGTAAAGCTGTGAGCAATCGCACCACAAAACAAATATAGTGTGGAAATATGACCTCAATAAGTCAAATGGTTCAGAAGTTATACGCACACTATTCATATTATATGATACATATACCAAGTGTTTCATTTAAAGTGCCATTAGCTATACTCAATCCGGTCAACAGAAATAGTTAAGCCACACCTTACTAAATTGAATCAATGTATGCAGTGCCCAGTTTCACACGGTACAAATTAATAATCAAGTTTGTCCCCGTTTTTGCAGGACATAAATGCTTCTACGGTTGCGTGTGTTATGTGCTTTAAAAATTAAGCCAATAGGAAAAATTTTATTTAAATTTAGCGCACATTTGTGGAAGTGGCTTAACTATTTTTGTTAGCCGGATAGAATATAATAACTCCTAAACTAATAATATAAATAATGTATTACTTTTGGTTCAACCGGAAATAGTGTCAACTATTTTATTTTAAAAACAAGAGTATTAATTTTTTTTTATAATTGGATAGAGCTTGTTGAGGGCTTTCCAAAAATGTATAACAAGTTATTATTTAATTAATAAATAATTTTTTGTTTTTATTTCGGATTATATAGTGTTTTGTAAAATGCCATAACCTTATAACTCCTAAACTCGTAAAAATTTTCAAAAAGTTTTGCAATTATAAGCCCGTGGCACTTATCCTGGAACACCCTGGCAATCGAAAATAAAACTATTTTTTTTGAAATTATTTATTAATCAAATGGTATTTTATTTTACATATTTGGAAAGCGTGCGAGAAGCTCTATCCAATTATAAAAAAATTAATACCCTTCTATTTGAGATAAGAAAGTTGACACGATTTCCAATTAAATTACAACTATAACAAAATTTATATCTATGCTAGTGCATAGATGAAATAAATTAAAAAAAATATTTTTTTTGAAATCTTTATTATTGTAGGAATTATAAGCTTGTGGCACTTTAAATAATACACCCGGTATAAAGATTATATTTTATGAAACGATCACCTACATACAACTTCGATTTGTAGAGCCTAAGATGATCCGATTAAAAAGCTTTCACTGTAAAACTTTTTAGTGTAATTTTACATTTAGATACTAGCATAATTAAAATTATAACCACAGCGACCTTAATTAACACACATTTAGCTTGTTCTTAACATATTAGCATTAACCAAAAAGAACATTGGAACATGTATATGTTTAAAAAGCTTTTTAATTAATTTGTTGTAAAACCACCAAAAGTAAATTGTATTTTGTTTAGGCATTACCAATTTAATATTTTATAAAAGCTTCTTGATTTTACATGACATTTTTAAAAATTAAGGAAAACAAGTATGTTTGATTGGTATTATAGTTTTTTATTGAAAATTCTAAAAAAAAGCAAAAAACAAAAGAAAATAATTTGGATAATTTTTGATTGTTTTAAAATTCAATATTCAATTTTAAAATAATTATATTGAAATTTACTGTATAATAAATAGTTATATAGGTATAGTTCAGGACCCTTATTAATAAAGCCTTATAATGGGATTAAGGGTTTGTTGATAATTGAAACATCTATTTTAAATGCTTTACTATAATTGAATAACCAGGTATGACTATATTTATTTTGGTAAAGTAGCAATTTGTTGGGGATTAAACGTAACCGCTACGATCTTTATGTACCTTCTGCATTGCAGATATTTTCAAACATGTTCCACATATTCTTTATACCTGCTGCTTATATAGATACGCGTTTCCAAAACCTCACAAAAATAGAAAAATAAAAGATCTAAAGCCACTTCTTTTTGTTACATTTCGTAATTCCGGTACATCGTTTGTCCATTTAATTACATCATTAAATTTACCTGAACACGGTTTAGATTTTTAGATTTTAAACTATTTTATAAAACGGTATAATAAACATTTTGATGAACTTATGAGACATAAATATAACGAATTGAAGGCTTACCTGATATCAGTGATATCCATTAGGGTATAACGTCCAGTCTGTGACCATTTACCAGTGAATGACCGTTACGATAAATAATGTTTATACAATTAATTAAAATAATTTATATTTATATTTATTTATCCAATCTTGTATGACTCCTTTTTTATTAAATTGCAAGAAATAAAAATAATAAAGAAGTGTATAGCTAAAATAATTAAATTTATATCGCAGTTTGCAAGATTTAAATAAAACGTTGAAGCTATGAAAGACGCAATTAAAAGGTCAGACGTAACCTCCTAAAAGCCAACAAAGCGTGTAATTTATAAAATACAAAAAAAAACTTTAATTAAAAAACCTAAACGAATGTGCATCTAAGCATAGTCTTTAAAATTAATTTTAGACAATTTTATGAATCTTTAATTATTATGAATCAATTAATCAGTATTTACAAAGATATATCCGGTCATTCTTTAGACAAAAGTGGTCATTTACTGGAGTCTCATTTTATACTCTTTATAGTTACATTTACAAAGTTTATGAGTCATAAACAAAAATAATATCTCATTTCAACTATAACGGTGGTTTTGTGTTTATTTATTAGTTTATTATTTTTACATCAAAATAGCTCTTAATTTAATAAGTGATTCATTCATTGAACGTATTACCCTATTATATTTATAATTCGTCAAAAACTGTGACATAAAGATAAAATTAAATAGAAGAGCCAAGACAATCAACTAATAAATTTAAAAATTAAGTGAAAACACGAAGAATATGTTAATTAAACTTAAATACTTTAAAATTGTTTTCTTTTTTGTATTATAGTAAATAGGTATTAGTGTTGGGCATTTTTATAAATCAAAATATAACTTAAGTTTAATTTTTTATTAACCATAAAAAAATTTTGTTTAAGCAATATTATAATAAAAATTAGAAGATCTTAACAGAAAAAATTACAATTTATTTTCTAAATTATCAAATATTGAATAATTGCTACGTAAATATAAAATTAGTTTTGTTTTTATTAATTGTATTTTTTTATTTGTAAGAAAAATTCAATTATGCACCACTCCAGTAAGTATACTATATGGATGAATTATATGGTAACTCAAATATACATTGTACAAAATAAAAAAGGAAAAAGTTCGTCGACATAAAAAAACATAGTTGTGTTTATAAATTATTAACACACCGCTGAACACAGCTTTTGAGCATTACCTTCAAACATTTTGAAAGAGTAAATATCTACTCAAAAATGTCGCAATTTTATTCTTATTAAAAATATTCATATTTTAATTTTTAATAAATCGGGAACAATTAGTGTCCCAAACTAATACGGGACATCGCAGCAGTAAAAGTCAGAGAAAAGCGATACGTATAAAATCCCTATACTTAAATAACCCAAATGTCCATAAATATAACAAAACATTAAATACAACGGCTTTAAAAAAATTAATTATTTTGAAATATTTAATACTGGCCACTGGAAAACGTTATTTATTCAAGTAACCATTTTTGCAGAGAAAACATCATGTTTCCATTTAATTTGTAATGTTTGCATGTAATTTACATCTAGGTTTATTTTGTAAACTGGCATGTTTAAGTAATTATGTAAACAAAATAAAATCTGACGTATAATAAAATTAAAATCCTTTTTAGTGGTAGTAACATATCGCAATGGGCAGTAATACCATCAGTATTTCGTTTCAGTTTAAGAACGCCGAGGTACTTCCCCTACATTTAACATTTATGATCATATGATGACGACGTAACTTGCGTAGTTGCGAGGGAACACCAGCACATGGATTAAAGTGGATTATACGATCGTAAATTTACCCTCTCTGAAAATAGACCGTACGTCATAAAATTTACATAAAATCTAATATTGTTGGACAAAATTACAAATGTTACCATATTCTACTTTTCACTTGAAAAATTATACCTCACTACAGTGATCAAAGAACATTAAAAGTGCCTGTCATTATGTAAGAACATTTTCAGTACACAGTTATATCATAATCTAAAAAAACATTTTTTTGGTTTTAAGAAATATTGTTTAAATGATTTATTAAAATTAGCAAATACCATGAATATGTTTTTTTACAAAAATTGAAAATAAATTACTAAAGTCATATTTTTATTAAGACTAAATATTAATAATAATTATATTAATACAAGAACAAACGGAAATAAAATAAAATAAATTTCTGTAGATTTTTATTTTTAGTAGGTATGTTGGGTTGTTTTGGTCCACCTTCTCAATGCATTGCCTCTAATTAAAAATGGTTCATCGCAGTTAATAGATTTTTTTGACTGTCCTTATATTAAGAGTTTAAATATTCTGTAATCAAACATTAACAAGATTGAGTTATATTTAAAAAATATATAGGTGAAAAAAAATACAAGTTTTTATAAATAGAAATATTCTAATGTACATATCTGTACATACGTATACACAAACAGATATAAATAAATATATACACATACCTTCCATACATTTATAAGTTGACATTCTACTATACTTGATGTTATATGAGTTTTTTATTTTTAACTTACCACACTTTTTTATTCTATATTAATTACTTTCCATTATTATTATTAACTATATACCTTAAATTGAAATAAAATTGTAATAATGAGCTCAAATGTTGCTGTACACATATGTTAACCTGTGTGTTAACTACAGTCGAACCCCGATAAGTTGAAGTTGAAGAGAAACTAAAAATAATCGGAGTTACAAAATTTGAGTTATCAAAAAAAGTTGAGTTAAATACTTTTGTGTGTATATATTATATCATATCATATTATTTACCATCTTTTATACAAAATAACCAAAATTTGTAAACAATTTTTAACATTATATATTGTTATTAAGTACCTAGGTAATATGGTTATTTACATCTAATTTATTGTTGGATTGAAAGTAATCTAAAATTGTATTTTGCTTCATTGATCCAAAATGTTGGGTTTCTACAAATTTTTCCTTTGATCTCCCGAAACCGGAATATTTTTACTACGTGTAGGGGAAGGTGGCCTAAAGCGGGTAGGTAGCCCAAAGTGGGTAACGGCCCGTATGTGGCTATGCTATATATTAGCTGGAATTTATATATTTATTTACTCTGCCAGTACCCTGCCTAATTGATGTCATACTACTTTTGACACCTCAGTTGCTTAATAACTTTACAAAATTAAAAAACAAAAAATTTAATAATTTTGTAAAATGTTTGAAATTGCTACAAAGCTCTTAACATTAGTCCATTTTTTATAGTGGGGTTTTCTTTTACAATAAACTAGTTTTATTATTTGACTAAACATTTTAATATCCATCCATTATTTTTTACGTTAATGTATCAAAACCAAGAAATGTGTGTTAGGGCAAAGCGGGTAGGTACCCTCTTTACTTGTACCAGAAGTAGTAATTTTATTATAATTAATAGGAACTAGTTGATAGGAATAAATTAGTATTAAAGCGTTGAAGCAATTTAAAAGAATGGTAAACCGAAGTGATATAAAGATTGGAACAAATTACAAGTCTGAATTAGCAGTTTATAACATTAAAATGCTTAATAACTTAATACCAATGTTACTGTTAAGAAAATGTCAAGTGTAGATAATTATTTTCAAATGTTTTGATTAATCTGATTGGTTTATGGGAGCCTACCCGCTTTAAACCCCCTGTCAGGCAATGCGGGTAATTTCTGAAATTTTATATTTTTGAGTTTTTTTCTACAATTAAAGCAGAAATGTAATTATTTTTTTTTATAAAATGAAAGTTTAATAATTGTATTGCGTAAATGTAAGAAAGAAACACTTTTTTTTAGCCGAAGTGGTTCATATTGTTCGATGAACCTTAACCTAACCGCTTTAGGCCACCTTCCCCTATACCAAAACCATTCAATCATAGCTTTCTCCAAATAGAAAAAAGAACACTGCTTTGACCTTTTTTTAATTTTCGTTTACATTCCTTGTTAAGCGGTAAATAATTTTAGAAAAAGTATTAATTTTTTTCAGATTTTCTGTTACACACTGTTCTAAACTATAAACAACAAAAATAATTTGTTTGTACTCATAGACGAATAACGACCAGAACGAAAACATAAAAGCAAAAATAGACCCTTTTCTTGTCAAAGAAACTGTAAAATCATCTTAAATTTCATAACTGTTGAGAAAGCATTTAAACATAAATTCGTATTTAAATCCAATTGAAGCGCCGTCGTCAAAACATCAAACTCTTGTAGTATGAAACCCTTTTATCCTATTTTACAATTAGCCATTTTTATCAGCAATTACACCGAACCAACCCCGTTCTTTAATCCTACCAGGTATTTTACTTTTACAAAAAGTTGTAAAATTTAACTTCGAGTTATCGAAATATTTACTAATACAAAGTTAAATTTATGGAATTATAAAACGCTTCAATTTATCAAAAAAATCGAGTTATCGATATAAAAATATTAACGTTGAAATAGGCAAGTCTTAGAGAAGTGGGTTCGAGTTCGAGTTATCAGAAATTCGGCTTAACCAGGTTCGACTTATGAAGGTTCGACTGTATGTCCATAACCTAAGTTATATGCAGCTGCTCGCAGTTATCAGACTATACCAAAAGCAAACTTGGACTATAGATTGTGGCCGAAGAGTAGCAAATCGAGCCTTGGTTGAGAAAGCTTTTCTGAGGCCTGGGCAAAGATTGGCAAACCAAGTATTAGTTTACCAGACTTGGCTCAAACTTGGCTCATTATTTATATTTCGTCGCTTGATTGCCCAATGTTGGGCTAAGCTTGTTTTGATCGACCGTCTTATATGGGCGAGAGGCCTCTTAAAATTTATATTAAGCACTGGGATTTAGACAGAATTTTTATTTCGAAGTATTCTGTAGTATTTTCATGTGAGAGTGAAAAATATATATCGATTTTTTTTTAACACACTAATAATCATTCTAATATTATAACTGCGAAAACCTGTAGGTAATCAAATTTCATTCATTTAAATCAAAAAAAAATTCCTATTTATTCCAGTGGAAGTTACAAAAACGACGAACTATAGGTATAATTTCCTAAAATTTATGATGTATTATTGTTTTTAATTTTAAATGAAGTATATCGTGTATTTGATCTATTTGAATGTGTCTTTGAACTTTCGCCCTTACCAAAACTAATGACTGAACATAGCATTAAGATAAATATTAAAATAATCTAAATCACAAACTTCAAATAGCCATGAAGTTTTCAGTCTTATCGTTTACTTCTAAACATTTTGTATATTATGAAAAAGTATCAAAGTTACTATTGATTATATCCTACTTCTTATTACGTCTTAAAAGAAATGCAGGTCATCGCTTTTTCCATCATCAACAGTTTTTTTTTCGTAGAATTACTTTGGCTCTTGTGCTTTATTACTTTCCTACATTTTTTCGTTTTCATTAAATTTATATTAACTCACGCTGTGCATTTTCTTGATTAACATTGATTTTTTCGGTTCAATTGTGAAATTCAAATGAAAGCTTGATGTATACTAAGAAACTATTTTAAAATCCAAACAAATAGAAACTTTGAAATTTAATGTCTTAGAAGTTAAAAACTACAGAAATAATCGTTTAAGAATATTATTACGCAATGATCACTTTAAAAATATAAAAACTAGACAAATTAGTTTTTATGAAAATATTTATTTATGACGTTTACAATTTTCCAACTTAAAAAGTGGAGGCGATATAAAAATCCTAAAACGCAAAAACCGAGGCGTTGTACGGTTGAAGAGCCGCGCTTTCAATGTAAATTAAAATAGGTCCTTCCTTCTGTCAGTCTAGTTTTAATATTGGAATGCTTTTATAATTTCCTAGGACTGGAATGTTTAATTATTATTCCCCCCATAAAAGTTTGCTACACGTTCAGCAGGTTAAATTTGGGTAAATCCTAACATGAAATTATATTATGCATATTTTAGCTCCGTTCTATTGTATTATGCCGAATATCAATAAATTCAAAAGATAAATTATTCATTAAAAATTAAACTAAAAATGCTTAATTGATCGCTCATTGAATATTATTGCTTTCCGCTAACTTAAATATTAATGGTAAAAGAAAAAAGTATAAACCTCTACAAGGTCAAAAACTTTGATGAAAACTTGTCATGAAAACTTTTGCATTTTCACAACACTTAAATCGACATAAAATAAAAGTTAGATATTATGTTGGAAATATATTTTTTAATATGCTTTTTTTCAAAAGCTACTTAATAACATATTTAGGTATATAACTTTTTCGTTTATATTAAACTAAAATAGATTAACATACTATATGTATATGTAGTTACACTAACTAGGGAAACTTGAACACAAGTGACACTCCGATTTCTACCAAATTTTTACCACAAAATTCCCACTCCCTCAAAACCCTACTGGTCGTACAAAATATTGTGCTAAACATAAAAAAAAAGTTTACCAAATTTCAGCCCTTCATTTTAATTCTAAGTAATCGCTAGTTGATTTTCAAATTTTGTCATTCATTTAACGTGTTCTTTTTTCAATTATTTATATCTCTACGGCATTTTATGCAATCACCTTGTTCATAATGGCAAATTGTAGAAAAAATATCGATCCTTAAAGTGCACATAGTTGGATCCATGTAATTTAAACGATCTCATCTTTAAAAAATCCTAAAGTTAATTTTTCTCATGAACCGCTAGACTGACAGCAAAAACGTAAATGACAATTTTGGAAAAAATTAAATTTGCCATCTTTAAGCTACAAAGCTATTAATTTATGAGATAAATAGATTCAAAAGTATAAAACCTAAAATATCTGTGTATTATCGAGTTTATCGTATTAAAATTCCATATTAAATTTCCATATAACCGTTTATTTATTAGATCTACAGCTTATTTAATTTCCTTCAAAATTGTAAGTTACGTTTTTACAGTAAATCTAGCCGTTTTTGAGAAAAATTACAAAAATTGATAAAAATTGACTTTAAGATGTTTTAGGGATAAGATCGTTCAAGTTACATAGATCCAACTCATGCCCGTTTAAAAATTGATATTTTCCCTACAATTTGCCGTTGAGAGCAACACGATTGCATTATATACAGCAGAGATAGTTACATATAGATAATTGCAAAAAAAACTGTAGATTTACATATTAAATAAATAGCAAAATTTTAAAATAAACTAGCGAGCACTTAAAATTAGAATTTAAAGCTGAAATTTGGTGAGAATTGTTTTTTTCGCTGTACAGTACAATATTTTTTCAATGAGGTAGAAAAAAGTCGTTTAAAAACGAAGCACCCTAATATACCTACATACATACACTTGGGCAAAAAATCAAATTTTTTCCAATAGTTTAGAACTAAGGTTAAACATGCGGTTGTCTTGTTACAAAAAAATTTCTTGGTGTTAAATAATATTCGTTGCATATTATCCTGTAGTTTAAAAAGAAACTTATAACTAAAGAGACTATAATTCTTTTTTAAAATTATATAAAAAATAATACGTCTTATTTGAAACATACTTACAGTGTAAACCCTTTATAACAAAAGTGTTCATTACGAAAAAATCCCTATTACGTAGGCGTTACTTACACTGGGTTAGTTTAGCATATTACCCTTACATTGAGTCACTCTTTTTAGTGAAAAGCACATTATCTATAACGAAATAACACACTAATGTTTCGTCCTTAACGCGTCATTAGCCTGCCGAAGTTTAAATTTAAATTTTCCACGTTTTAAATTAATCCGGCAAAAGACTGAGTTGCGCATATAGCTAGACGCGGTATCCATGATTATGATTGGTGAAGAGGAAAGCGCTATGTCCGCAGTTGGTCCGGTGTTGTAGACAAATATAATAAAAATTTTCTACTCCTTTTCGACCGATTATCAAATATTGACCCATATAAGCAACTTACAAAGGACTACTTTACAAATGACAAAATTTTTAAGAATATATTCCTCTATCATTACTGTAAGATAGATAAGTATAAGTTTCTAGAAAAGTTTAGTGTGTAAGGCAACAAACACATTATCCCATTAGTATTCGACAAATACTTGATGTGACTAAATAGTTAAGCGATTTTTATTGTTTTACAAAAATGATCCCAATCTATCTAAAAACATACGCAAACGACAGTTAAATTCAACAAAACTATTGACAAAACAAAAATCATCCAACACAAATAACAGACTATTTTAATTAATTTTAATTTGAATTAATTGTTTAATGTTTGTTGTTTTATTTGTAAAATTATGCTACTTATTCTACTCTCTCTAAGGAAAAAAAATGCACAGTCCCTTTCGTTATGACACTGTATTTTTGTAATAATAATTATTTCAATAATATCATGGTACTTTTTTATCAAATACTCGAATGTTGAGAAGTCATAACCCAACTACACCTATGGAAACTGATAAAGCACAATTTACCTTGGTTATCTTTAAGGAAAATTAATACAAGCCCGGCCATTGTTTTAACAACACAGTGTTTTTTTTGTGTTAGAAATATAGGTACTTTGCGTGAATAAATACTTACCTAAAAAAGTTTTCTTTAAGGTAAAACCTCCAGTGAATGAACGATTTGTTGCATCTAGTACTATTTTGATATAAAAAATTAGTAAACAAATTAATAAACCCAAAACAACCATTACAGTTAAAATGAGATGCTATTTTTGTTTATAAATTAATGAAAACATTATCGCAATTCGGTCATAAATTTTACACAATTTGTTAATTTTGATAAAGAGTATAAAATTTAGTCCGGTAAATGACCCTTTCGTCTTAATGATGACCGGGGTATAGCCCTGTGAATGGATGATTAACTAATTCGCCTATTAAAACGAGTAATTCATAAAATTTTGTAAAATGTATTTTAAACACTATGCTTAGATGTACTAAGCTACTTGCAGGTAATAAGGCCTACTTAAGGGACATATGAAATTAAATGTTAAACATTCAATTCAACCAACAGATTTTAATAGTAATCATTTTTCAGATTCAGTTCCTATAAAATATAAACAAAAACGTCAACTTTTACCATATTCAAAGACATAATTAAACCTTTTTAAAAACCTTACCAGTAGGCTTTATTTTACTACCGAAGGGTAATAAGGCCTACAGTTTTAAATATTTAAATAATCAAACTATACATAATGTATTTGGTAACTCTGGTTCTTTCTCTTCTCCCAGTATACTTTTATGGTATTGGAGTATTGAGCCAATTTTTATATACTCGTTTCTTCCTGCAAAGTATCAATATCTATTCGATGGTAACAAAGATCACTAATCAAACGAATGCAAAAATTGAACTTAAAATTATTTAAAAAAATTACTAATTGTTTAGCCTAACAGCCGTTAGGGCACTCAAGGTTATCAAAATTATCTACTGGCAACGCACTCCTCATGATACCATTTGCCGTATTTAGTACATTGCCTCATATTAGTTATCTTCTCTTCACAGCCATGACAGTACCACCTTGATTATTTTTGCCAATTACAATTGTTATTTTTGGAAGTAAATTTCTTTAGTAATAAATATAAGTAGGGGGAAAGTGGCATGAAACAGCCAGTTTTAAAAACAGGGATAAATAATATAGAAGGACATAAATAAATCAATTTTTTTTTAAATCTGTAATTGTTCATGCATTTATGTACGTAATGTCATAAAACATTTTTCAAAATTAACGATATTTTTCGACTTCTAATCATTTATAAAAAAAATAAAATTTGGCTTTTTCATAACCTATAGGTATTGAAACAGCCAACCCAATTTTTGAAAAAGCCATGTTCTTATTACAAGATTAAAACTGCACATTAACGAAGATATTATTTAATAATAATCTTAAGCTATAATTTTAGATCTTATATAATTATAAAACGTTTTAAATAACGCAAACTCTCGATAAAATATTGACTTACATAAATCTAAGAAACTGTCAAAAAATTTGACGTTTGAGATGAATCATTGCAAAAACTTCAAAACGTTTTTAGCAAAAATAATGCAATTTCCCTTTTACGCCACAGGATTTATATGCCCAACCATTACAACTTTGCATCGGTACCACTCTTGATTGCTGTTACTACAATTATTATTGCATTTTATGCAATTAAAAGGTGGCTTTTTCATTACACTGCAGTCCGGCTATTTCAAAACATATTCTCTCAAGAAACAAAATCTCGAAAATTACTATGAAATCAAAGATTAGTCTACAAAATATATACGTTATTAGAAGGCCTAATATTTCTATAAAATTATAGTGTAATTATATTATTATTAGTTTTGTACGTATAGGCGTTAGAAAACAAATAAACTGAACTCAAAACCTTACTTTCTGACGACAAAATCTTCAATACGTCGTATCGGCGCCGTTTATTGACGGTGAACGGTCAAATTTTTGTGGGGGATATCTGGCTAGTGTTGCTATCTTACAATAATAATACATAAACGATTCGTATGAAAACTACCGCGTAATTGATAATGGCTGTTTCAAAACTTGGCTGTTTCATGCCACTTTCCCCCTACTACACTGCAAACTCACTGCATTTAGTAACGTTTACTAAGTGACTATTATGTATAATATTTAAATGGTAGTAAAACATTTTAGCGTTTCAAAATAAAACACTTCGATTTGCAGTGTACTTATTTACATCCGTAAGATCTTAAAAGTAGTGTAAATACATTAGAAAACAATCAAACTTTGATATAAGTAGTAAGAGTATAATAAGGCCTATGGTTAAATTTAGTAGGCCTTAATAACCGCCGATAACGTATGCAAGAAAAACACAATAAACACTATTTGGACCACGATACTTAATTCAAATTTTTCAAATCATCGACGCTTCAATGAATAAAGAAAATTAATGTGATTTTACATAACTAAGTGTAATATTACAAAAAATACCTACGATTGATTTGGCCCGATTTTTATTATTCTTGTTGCCTGCCTGTGTTTTACGATGTATGGTGCTACATTTAGGACAGGAAGCGGAATATGCCGCCTCCACAAACATGTAGAGACATCTTCAAGCAATAGGTGTCTGTGAGTGTGGCCTTAGGCCAAAGCGGTTATTTTAAATATGATTTTTGTTATTTAGGCTTTATTACCCGACAGGCTTTATTACCCGCAAGTACCTTACTTAGAAAGAGAATATTTCAATTAAATAAAATAGTTTTAATATGCAATATTTAAGAATAAAGGAGATATCAGAGATTGTGGAAACTATCGTGGTATAAAACTAATGTCCCACACACTTAAAATATGGGAATGCGTACTGTTTAATTGACTTTCGGAACTGATAGAAATTCATGTTGATCAATATAGTTTTAGTAAAGGAAAATCCACAATAGACGCAATTCAAGCGCTCCGAATAATTTCAGAGAAAAGGCGTGATATGAAAAGAGATTTTCACGCAGATTTTGTAGATTTAGAAAAAGGCTATGACCATGTTCCTCGTCAGTTGATCTGGAATGCTCTAAGGACTCAAGCTGTTCCCAAAGGATTAGTAAATACTATTTTAGAAACATATAATCAATCCGAGACAAAAATTAAGAGCGGCGCTGGTACTTCTAGTACTTCTAGAACACGCCTACCCCGATAAGGGCGCAGTTGGAACAATTGCATTAAAGGCGAAGATAAAAAAGAAGAAGAAGTTTTAATATGCAATGAAAAAATAATTGGCAATTGTAAAAAACAATTTTGGAATCATTATTACCCATATTTTCAAAATATTCAATAACAAAATTTTTGTCGATAAATAAACCTTAGTTCATTTTAAGCATGTAAGACTCTGAAAAGATATATTTTGATTACATTTTTCCACAACCAGTTTGAGACACCGACTTTGAAACGTCCTGTATTATGTAAAGCTATTTTTTAGATTCATACAAACATATATTTTCTCTTTAATACATTACATCTCATCTATTCTATCTACAACGTCAACTTTACCAAAATTTACAAAAAAAATTATACCGAAATTCTATTATTATTAGGTAATTTGGCTACCTACAACATAATTTATTACACTCATTTTGAAGATGAATCATAGTTTTTTTTTTAAATAAATTCATCAAATACCTAGATCTATTACAAGTTATAAAATACATTTAAACTTAAAGTTTTCTGAAACATATAGAGAAAACTTTTGCAAAACTAGCAAAAATAGTTTATAACGTTTTCTGCTCAATTTGACATATAAAGTATTTACTCTCTGACAAAAATTATGAACATTTTAGAACTTTTTATCGAAAATAAAAACTAATACGACGTTGTTCGTAGTGGCTCATTCATTTTGTTGACACTTCGATTACGTTCTTTGAGCTACGAAGAAAATCACAAGTAAAACATAAGTTCTATATACGCGTATAGTGTATCTTCTATTAAATTAAATAATATAGAAAATAATGTTAATTATTTTAGTAACAAAATTGGATTTGGGTACGTATATTTTTTTTTATAAAAATTGTATTCACAAAATTTAATTTAGTAGTTCATTTCAAGTCATAGTACATATTTAATTTTCATACTTACAAAGTTGCTTAATAAATCACAAATTATCAATGTAGGTATACGCTTTTCAACTATAACTAAATTAATTTGAAATCGCAAACAAATGAAACAGTTTCATATATCAAAACATGAAATTATAAAATTTTAATTCAAAAGATTTAGCACTTTTAATAAGTAAAATCAATAGCGGTAAACTATTGTACTTTACACTATTGCTTTCTTAAAATTAAATGACGTCAGTGTGGAAGATTTCTGTAGTCAACCCACGTAATTAAAGAATCGATCACGCGAATAGAGCAGAATTTGTTAGCCAAAGGGAAAACTACCCTTTATATGCATCGGTTTTCTTCTTTTACATATATTGGGGCGCTCGTTGAAAAGAGACACGCTTTCTTATTCACATTACATATAAAACAGCTTTTAAAAAATACCTTCTATCAAGCTTTATTTTTTTTTTCAAAGTATATACACTTTTTGAATACCATTTCTTTCAAACATTACTTTATCTGTTTTTGAAATATAGTTTTTAATTAAGTAAATATCGCATTATCAATAAATATAAAATTTTGAGAAATGATTTGAATCAATAAAGGAATTAAAAAAACAATTTTTTAAATAAAGGAAAATATAATTTTTGAAATTTTAAAAGAAAGTAAGCATTTTTAATTAAGAATATTTCCATTACCTAGGTTGACATCTTTCACGTTATTTTGTACACCTGCAAGGGAATGAACAACCCAAGAATTTCACACCGACGCGAATGCAACTGACGACGTCCGTTTCATCTTTACATTTATATACTCGCCGTTTGTGCTACTCTTATCAAGTCGGCGTGCGCACAAACGTCCATCCCTTAATCTTCAAACGTGCAGAGTTTTTTTTCAGATTATATAATATTATTTTGCTTAGATTAACTTCTTATGACTAATGGGCTAGATGCTTGAAATTATATTTAATGTATTTTAATATAACTCTTGTTTTCATAACAAAAAATCAAAAGAACTTATAGGTACGTACTTACATATGTATGTACATATTTATATTTTGTGAGTATTTTTTTTACTATTTTAAAAAGTTATATATTGTTTACGACAGTGGTTCCCAAAACGCGCGCCGCGTCGTTTACACAGACGCGCCACGGAATGTTGCAAAAGCTTGTATTTTTATCTCTTACATATTATATTTCTCCTTAAGGTAGGGCATCGTGGGCGCCGTGAGTTAAGGTGGAAGTGTACCCCACGACTTTTAAACTACAAGTTCAAAGTTAACCAAATTTGGATGATAGGTTACTATTGATGAATAGTTTATCTCAGCGAAGTTTAAAGAAAATCGTAGCTTATGTATTTAAAATATTTTGAAAAACCTAATATTTTTCATATGTAAAGTCACAAAACGGCAAGTTTAAAATTTAAAGAATTTATTGAATTTGTAATAAAACGCAAAATTTAAGGATTTAAATAAATCGTAGATGTGGTATAAGAAATATTCAAAAATATAATTTTTGAACGTTTCTCCTAGTTTAAAAAAAAATTAATTTAAATAATACTTATAGCTGAATAATTTGTGTAGTTTTGTAAATTGTTTAAATAAATTACAATTAAATATAAACCATTCAACACCTAGAAATGCATGTATAAAGTACTCAAAATGTGTTAATAATATTTGTATCAAATATCCTGCCTCTGGTGATGATGAACAGCATTAAATTCTTTGTTGACAAACCTTCTAATGTTTGATAAGTCGAACTCGTACTTGTTTCCCTAGGACTTGCGTATTTCAACGTTCATATTTTTATATCGATAACTAGAATTTCGATAATTTGAATATTTTGATAATTCGAAGCGTTTTACAATTCTCTACATTCGAGTTTCTATTAATAGGGGAGTGTACGCGGGTATGAGACGGGTTTTGTTTATGAACCAAAATTTTTACTGGTTAAATCAAATCGGATTTTCTATTCACTGTTGGAAAGGTAATGAATATACACAACTTTTATACGCAGAAAGTTTTGTGATTCCATTAACATGCAAAATTTTATGACCATTTTTCTAAGCATCATTTTTTTGGCAAAAAAAAATTGTATCTAGGTATGAGACACCTACAGAAATACATTAAAAATTGTAAAATATAAAGTAAAAACCTTATATCTATTTTAAAATTTTAATGTTTTTTGCTTTCCATAATTTTTATTTATCAATTTCCTCTTCATAATCGTCGCAATGTTTCCATGTGTAGCAGCTTGCACACATGTTTGCGCACTTCAAAGGAACTGGGCGCTTGCATATATTGCATTTGATGTTGTTAACAGCGTTCAATTTGTTCGGCAACAACTTTATACTAATGATCTTTTTGCTTTGGAACCCTTGGGTGGTGGTAATATGCCGTGTCTCATACCCGGGCAATGACGACATTTTGAGAATTAGAAAAAAAATTGTTTTCGAAGCACATATTGGCCTAATCCAATATTGGATCGTAAAATATAAGTAAAACACTAAATTCTATACATTACACTTTCTTTTTTCGTTTGATTTACATAAAAAACATAACATTTTGAAAAAAATCAAAAACGTTTTTACCATGGTATTTCACATACGATGTTTGCAGTGGATATAAGCAATGCGTCGATTCATTTCAGTGTTAGCACAAAAAATGACTGATGACTAAAGAAGTATTTGACAGTAATCAGATCCGCTATATTGATATTGCATAATGAAAATAATTGACTGTCTCATACCTGTAGCCTGTCTCATACCCGGGAACACTCCCTTACATATTTCGATAACTCGAAGTTAAATTTTACAACTTTTTATAAAAGTACAATATCTGGTAGGATTAAAGAACTGGTGTGTTCGGTATTATTGCTGGCCAAAATGGATATTGTAAAATAGGATGAAAAGGTTTCATACTACAAGATTTTGATGTTTTGGTTATTTTGTATAAAAGATTGTAAATATAAATATGATATATACTTGGACTGTACAACTTAGCCGGCTAAAAAAGTTAAATAATTTAACCGGTTAAATAAATTAGTTTAGCTAATTAGCTGGCCGTTTAACCGGTTTAAGAATTTAGCAAAGAGGAAGCGCGGCGCAAGTAGTTTAGTGTTTGGGCTGCTACGCTAGCGAGGTGGATTTGAAGTGGTTCGAATCCCCGCGCTGACCATCGAAAAATGTCACGCTCCTCTTCTCTTCGCAAAGGTTGAACACCTGGCAAGAGTAAAACTGCTCGAAAAATTTCCCTAGAAATTGCCGTGGTTCGGAACCCACGTAAAACTGTAGGTCCCTTGAATCTTTGAAACACGACAACATTCACAACAAAGTTTCAAGCGGGGAAATGGCCTACACCTGGACACAGGTATAAAAAAGGCAAGATATATATAAGAATTTATCTTAGCTAATTAGCTGGCCGTTTAACCGGCTAATTTAGCTTAGCTCAGGCAATTAGCTAACGGCTAATCGGCTAAACTGCTAATTTTTGTAAAGCTATTTAATGATTTCTTATTCACGGACAGGTCCAAAAATAATATTGATATTGCTTTTATGCACAAACAAAACCACAGTAAACTAATTTATTAAGTTAATAAATGTTTTACAATTTTTTTTATTGATAAAATTGGTCTTTAAATAAATTTGTTGATATTTTTTTGAGTTATACAGTCGAACTTCGATAAGTCGAAGCTGAAAAGAAGGTAAAAATAATTCGAATTTTCAAAAATTCGAGTTATCGATAAAAAAATATTAACGTTGAAATAGGCAAGTCCTAGTGAAACAGGTTATGAAAAATTCGGCTTATCGCTGTTCGACTTATAGAAGTTCGACTGTATCTGTATTTTGGTAAAGGAAAATTAATAAATTTGCATTTTCTGGAAGTAAGCAGTTCTGTTTAGAGCTTATAATATTTTCGGCTGTTGAAAAAACCCTTTCAGAGGATGTACTTGATGCTGGACCAGCTAAAATCTTCTTGCCAGTCTAACCAGTAGAGAAAACTTATGGCGTTTCGAATGCCACCAATGAAGGGGATTATCACCAAGAGGAATATTTAGCTCCATCTTGAAGTTATTGATTTCTTTTATAATTACGAAGTTATTTGACATTAAAGATAATGACAATTTTTAGTTTTTTTGCGATAACTTTGGAACTATTCAGAATTTCAACACTTAATTTAAAAAGCCATTTTTATAAAAAAAAATTGTAAAATATTAATTAACCTAATATATTACACTATTATTGTTTTATTTGTCATAAAAGCAACATCAATATTATTTTTGAACCTGTCCGTGAATAAGAAATCATTAAATAGCTTTATTTAAATTAGCCGATTAGGCGTTGGCTAATTAGCTGAGCTAAGTTAAATTAGCCGGTTAAACGGTCAGCTAATTTGCTAAGTTAATTTATTTAACCGGTTAAATTAGCTAAGCTGATCAGTTAGCTGACTAATTAACTTAGCTAATCTTTTGATAACTTGAAATTTTGATATCTCGATATATTTTTAGTTTCCCTTCAACTTCGACTTATATAGGTCCGTGTTCGACTGTATATCTGTAAATCTCTCGGAACAGCTCTAACCTTTTGGATAAAATTTTGTATTTAAATAATCTTTTGCCTCATTTATTTAGATAAGTGACATCGCTAAAAAACACGTTTTGACAAAAACAATTTTCGAGCCTTATCTCATAGAATAGTTAAGTACCAGTAGGCTAAAATATTGATGAATTGATACCCAACAACAAATGGTACTACATTCATATCTAGGGTAGTGTTCCCGGGTATGAGACGGGCTCCAGATATGAGACAGTCAACTATTTTTATTATGGAATGTCAATATGGCCGATCTGAATACTGTCAAATATTTCTTTGGTCATCAGTCAGTTTTTGTGTTAACACTGAAATGAATCTACGCATTGCTTATATCACCTGCAAACATCGTATGTGAAATTGCATGAAAAAAACGTTTTTGATTTTTTTCAAAGTGTTGTTTTTTTCATGTAAATCAATTGAAAGAGGAAAGTGAAATGTATAACATTTAGTGTTTTTCTTATATTTTACGATACAATATTGGATTAGGCCAATATGTAGTTGGAAAACATTTTTTTTAAATTATCAAAATGTCGTCATTATCCTGGTATGAGACACAGCATATTACCACCGCCCAAGAGTTCCAAAGCAAAAACATCATGAGTATAAAGTTGTTTCCGAAAAAATTGAACGCTATTAACAACATCAAATGCAATATTTGCAAGCGGCCTGTTCTTTTGAAGTGCGCAAACATGTGTGCAAGCATCTACACATGCTAAACATTGCGACGATTATGAAGAAGAAATTGATAAATAAAAATTATGGGAAACATAAAAAATTAAAAATTTGAAATAGATATGAGGTTTTCACTTTAAAATTTACAATTTTTAATGTATTTTGTAGGTGTCTCATACCTAGATACAATTTTTTTTTTTGTCAAAAAAATGATGGTTAAAAAATTGGTCATAAAATTTTGCATGTTAATGGAATCACAAAACTTTCTGCGGATAAAAGTTGTGTATTGTCATTACCTTTCCAAAAATGAATAGAACACCCGACTTTATTTAACCAGTAAAAAATGTTGGATCATAAACAAAACCCGTCTCATACCCGAGTTCTACTTAAAGTGCCGTGCCCGAATCCGGGCGTAGGCTATTTCCCCGCTTGTGCCTTTTGTTGTGTATGTTATAGTATGTTAAAGACACAAGGGGTGTTATTGGGGAAATTTTCCTGGGGCAGTTTTACCCTTGCTGGTTGCCCAATGCCTTGCAAGGGGAGAGAGGCATATAATTTTAAGATGGTTTTAGCGTGGGATTGAACCCAGGTCGCTTAGCGCATCGGTCCACACACTCAACCTTTGCGCCACGCCACTCTCAGTACACTCCCTTATATACATATTTCAATACCTAGGCGACTGAAACACATCACATTCGCAAGGCAAAATCGAAAGTCACCGAACAAAACTCGGTCGCCCAGATATTGCATATTTATTTATCCTATTTTTCATTTAACTACAAGAAATAAACAATAATAAAGAAGTGTATAGTTCTTCTTCTTCTTCTTGCCTTTTTATACCTGTATCAGGTTTAGGCGATTTCCTCGCTTGAAACTTTGTTGTAAATGGTGTAGTGTTTCAAAGATTCAAGGGACCTACAGTTTTACGTGGGTTCCGAACCACGGCAATTTCTAGGGAAATATAGTTAAAATAATTAAAGTCATATTGTAATTCTTCCTTGTAAGTATCAGTATAGGATAAACTTCAGGGATTAACAGAATTAAAATAGTTTCTACTACTCTATATGCTATAAATATTATTGTACAAAAATTGCATTAGGTACAATACCAGGCTGTTCAATAAGTTTTGTCGTTCGATAAGAAAAACACAATTTTATGGTTCAAAATACACTTTATTATTCAGTATAATCTCCCTGAAGATTAATACACTTGCTCCAACGATCCTCCAATCTGTGGATCCCATCCCTGAATTGAGAATCCGGAAGGTCTGCAAAATACGCTTCAACAGCCGTTATGACCTCTTCATTTGATGAAAAACGCTTGCCACGCATAAATTTTTTGAGTTCTGGAAACAAATAAAGGTCGCTGGGGGCCAAATCTGGTGAATACGGTGGATGCTCCAACAATTCGAACTTTAATTCATGGATTTTAGCCATTGTCAAAATGCTCTTGTGACACGGTGCATTGTCCTGATGAAAAAGGATTTTTTTACACGAATTTTTTCCTTCAACTGGTCCAAAAGGTTGCAATAATATTCAGAATTAATTGTTTTACCAGTTTGCAAGTAATCCACAAACAAAATTCCTTCGCATCCCAAAAAACAGATGCCATAACCTTCTTGGCCGATTTCCGGACACGAACTCGTTTCGAAGCCGAACAACCAGGTTCACACCACTCTTTAGCCTCTTGTTTTGATTCAGGATCATGGTGATAGACCCAAGTCTCATCCATAGTGATGAATCGACGCACAAAATCCACTTTATCCTTTTTAAAACGCTCCAAATGTTGCTGAGAAAGTCGCATTCGAATGTGTTTTTGTTCCATTGTTAGCGACTGCGGCACCCATTGTGCACACAGCTTTCTAAAACCCAAAATTTCACTTAAAATATGGCTCACACTGCCTAATGAGAAGTGTAGAGCCTCTACTAAATTTATTTCAGTCAATCGACGATCTTCCAAAACCATATCCTGAATTTTGGCTATGATTTCTGGTATTGATGCGCTTTTTGGACGTCCTTCACGTGGATCGTCTTCAAGGCTTGTACGACCACGTTTAAATTCAGCAACCCGTTTTTCTACTGTTCTAATTGTAGGTGAACAATCATTATACACTTTTAACATTTGTTCGTGAATTTCTTTTGGTGCTACACCTTCCAAAAATAAGAATATTATCACTGCACGATATTCAATTTTTTCCATTGTAAAAAATACTGTGACACGGCGACACTAAATGGCTTGTAAACAAAGAATGAATTGACAGATTCAAATGAAACTTCACATACGTTCATATAAAGAATGTAGCAACAAAACAAAAAAAATTTTGGGCTAGTAGCAACGCCCTCTCTTATCGAACGACAAAACTTATTGAACAACCTGGTATATTAGAAAAATTTGATTAGGTTAACACTTCCAGTCTTAGTAATATTATTCCACTAGGTTTTGCGATCCAATTAAATGGAAATATATCTGTTGTGTGTGAAAGCTCAAGTTTATTTGTGTTTGAGAATCTTCCACCGCTTCTGTGACGCTTTGATCCTAAATCGGTTGAAGACGACCAACCTCTTTACCGCTGAAGGGTTCTTGCGGCACTCCGTGTGGAGGCAACATGAAACCTTATTTTTAGGTACCACCCCTACCTAACCGACGAGGGGAATCAAACAATATCTAAATTGAAATTCACGCTTCTAATATGTATGTACACGGAGAAAAAAATATCCTCAAAATAACTATCAAACGTATATTCAATTGACGTATTGTCAGAACAACGACTCGAATGTCTAATTTAATAATATTTATAAGTCAATTTGACAATTCATAGTATAATCAAAACAGCGCTACATATTACACTTATGGTACTTATAATAAGGATTCATTTATTTGATTCAAGCGTTCAAACGAAAAACTTGCGTGAACGTGTGCAGTTTCCGTCGTGTAGGTAACTGTACAATCAACTTGAGGATTTGTATAGCTAAAATAGCGATACGTATGGTTATTTTAACGATATTTTGTTCGCCGTGCATATCCGTTAAGTCTCCATGACAAGAATCGTTTGAATGTCTAAAACAATAATACGTATCGTTACTTTGACGATCCGCAATAAGGAAACTCTGGATAGCTAAATTAGCTATAGGGGTAAACAGTACAGTGTTTGGCCCTTTTATTAAACAACATAGTTATTGGCCATATAAATATAGTAATTGACTAGTAAATTTACAGTGATCAGCCAATATTTTCTAATTAAAATAAGATATAGTAAATTAACAAATAAAACGAACCATTTATTAGAAATTATATATTAGGAAATATAGATTCATTATTAAATAATTTTTTAAATATGGCCAATCATTCTCGACTGGCCAACAACTGTACTATTTACTCCTACGGCGCACACACGGAAAAATCACACATTTAGCTAGACAAAATTAAAATTTGGAATTTTGACAATTAACTGTAACTGCATTTTAAGAATATCTATAGATAAGTTAAGTATCAGTTACACACAACAAAACAATTGCGAACGGCATTAAAGTCTTCTGATTATATGTAATACTACTCGATATGTCAGAAGTTAGAAAGCGTGTAATAATTATTAATGTGTTTCTTGTATTTTGTTTAAGACTTTAAAAAAAAAATTACATGGATAATATAGCATCAGGTAAATAAGTTTATTGCAAAGTAGTTTTAAGAACATTTCCTTAAAAAATAGAAGAGGGTTTTAAGATTTACCATAACCTTTTTAAAAATTTTTATTTAGTCGTATAAAAAAAGTACCATCTAGTACCACTGTCTTTTTTTGTTAATATACATGCCTTATTGTTCAGTAATGTTTCAGCAAAAAACTAGCCATCACTATGAATCACTTTCTAAAATATAACCTATTGTTTATAGGTAGCCTTTCTAGTAGTGTTCCAGTTACTTCAAAAAATGAACTTTTTATTCAATTAAAAAATGCCAAATTTTTTAGTTTATGTAATTCGAAGTGCACGGGGAGACTTTCTGAGTATCTTATGAAAATGCCACTTGATTACTTTTTGGATATTAGACAAATAATAAACCAACGGTCTGGCGATCTGTAACTTGTCCAATTGTGTTTTTTTTTTCATAATTTTTTTTCTTATTTTTTTTAATTTGATGTATAAGACAAGACATAAGTACAATGTTTTACTATTCAAAGAAGTTTTAATCAGTAAAATATAAAAATTTAAGTCTGGCACCCCTAGTCTTGACATAACTGTTTGCCAGACCACCCTCAAAATATTTATTGCAATGATATAACGTATAAGAAAAAATTAAACGTCAAAATTTTTGTTTTTTATTCCTTTTTTAAATAGAATTGGTCTGGCATATTAATACTTGACCAAAATTCTGTCAGATCACTATTAAGTTAAGTTAAGTTATAAAAAAAAAACAATTGGACAAGTTAGAGATCGCCAGACCATTAGTTTATTATTTATCTAAGATCCAAAAAGTAATAAAGTCCATTTTTGTACTTAAATATTTTTGTCCAGCTAAGTGTGTGATTTTTCCGTGTGTGCGGCGTATCCATGTGAAAGATGACTATCCAACGGATAGCTAAAATAGCGATACGTATGGTTATTATAACGATATTTTTTTCTCCGTGTAACAACATATAGGGAAAGTAGTATAAAATAATCCCCTTAAGGGAGAATGGTCGTAAGTCAGAAGTTATTCAATATAAACTTAATGTTAAAGCAGTTTTGGATAGACGGTTTATGTGTTTAAGTATTGGCATTTTTACATTCTTTAATATTTAATGTATTATTAATACCCGATTCATTTTTTAAATACCTGCTAAAGGATCATTTTATACACCGAGGTGTCCAAAATAATCTCTGTGCTGTGGGTAAGATGATCCTAGAAAATCCAGTCAGCAGATCATCTACGAAAATTATGTTGTTGGTATATTAAATTTCAAAAAAATATAGTATCGTTTACAACGTTTTATTCAAATAATATGTGAAATAAAATGTCACTTGTCTACAAAAAAGAATTTCTTATCTTTGAGATCAATTATTTATAACCATAGATACACGGAGAAAAAAATATCGTTAAAATAACCATACGTATCCCTATTATAGCTATCCGATGGATAGTCATCTTTCACAGGGATACGTCGTATAGCTAATTTAGCTATCCAGAGTTTCCTTACTGCGGATCGTCAAATTAACGATCCGTATTATTGTTTTAGACATTCAAAAGATTCTTGTCATAGTGATTTAACGGATATGCACGGAGAACAAAATATCGTTAAAATAACCATACGTATCCCTATTTTAGCTATTCAAATCCTCATATTGACTGTACAGTTACCCACACAACGGATACAGCACACGTTCACGAGAGATTTTCGTATGAACGCTTAAATCAAATAAATGAATCCTTATTATAAGCGCTGTTTTGATCATACTATGAATTGTCAAATTGACTAATAAATATCGTTAAATTAGACATTCGAATCCTTGTCAGAACAATACGTCAATTGAGTATACGTTAGATAGTTATTTTAAGGATATTTTTTTCTCCGTGTATATATAATAACAAAAAAAATCTTTTCTAGCGCATAAATAATTCAATCCACCTAAAGCTTGCTTATGTTTACCTTTCAGGGTCTTTTTAGTGACATTAAAAAACCTCACAAACAGACGGATCATTTTGCCCAAAACCCAACATTAACATTGTAAAACTCTATGCTCTAATTTTTAAATTTTATACGGTTTCCCAGACAAAGTTTGTTAACCGGCCCTTTAATGGCCCATTGCTTTGCCAGATATGCTTGTTAATGGCCCATTAACGGCTGTCTGCCGGCATGATAACGTCGGACCTTTAATGACACTGAGCTATCGGCCGTTAATGGCAGCCAGCAGAGGCCCGTTAATGGTAATCATCAATAGCCCATATATGAAAAAAAAATTATCAAGACATTAATGACAACAAGCAATCAGCCAAGTCTACTGAAAAATTATTAACATTTTATTGGAAATTAGGAATGGGCATTAGGAACAACAGCTTAACATTTATTGTTATTATTTTAACTAGGTATATTATTTAGAATAAATAAAAATTATAAGTATTAGAACTATTCTTAAAATTGTTAAAATACTTTCATTTTTGTCATAACTAAATTCACTATTATTCGCTTTTTTAAAAATTATAGATGTATCGTTTCGTTTTTGTTTACTTTATACACTATTTACCTACATAATGTATAGGGGAGACCGGGGTTAGAAGTCACAATTTTTGTTCTTTTGCAGTTATAGAGCCCATGGTCTTAATTTATCAATGACATTTATATATCAATGGATAGTGTATTTATTCTAGTTTAAGAAAACATAAAAACTTTTTCTCTACCGTTATCTAATAAGAACATGTTTTAATTTTTATGAAAAAAGAAAAGTGCGACTTTTAACCCCTGTGTCAAGGAGGGTTGTCACAGTGTCTGGGATAGGTAGTCACCCGCTAAATAAAAAGTAAAATGCAAAACGAGAAAACAGATACCTATTCTATTCCTAACCTATTCTATCTAACGAACTTAGGTTATGGTAACAAAATGACAAATGTTTAATTCCAGCCAATCGTTTATGTAGTAAAACCCCTAGAAACCAATAAAAAAAGCCGCACGTGTCTATAGTTGCTTTGCACAGGTGACAACTAGCCCCCGTTAACTTTAGACAACCTTCCCCAAAACAATTTTAGACAATTAACTCCCAAAATAATTTTAAATCAATGGTCATTTAAGATACCATATGAATGATATCATGAAGCATATCTTAAACATCATAAATACACGAAAAAGTATATCACTATGCAAAATTTAAATATACTTATGAGACTCAACAGAGATGCACAAAAAATTACTTTCACTGTAAAAAAGAAACAAACGCATATATTTCTTTTACGGTATTTCAGAGCAAACTGAAGTGAAGTACGCAAGGAGGTATTGTGCTCGGGCTTCTTTGACACGAGTAAACAAATTTATTAATTCATTAGGTTTTCTGTTATGGTTAATGTGACAACTTACCCGTGACACTACCATACCCAGTCTCCCCTACTATCTACATTATTTACACGTTGTTTCAATTCGCGAAAGTTTTTTATGCGTTGGTATCCTTTAGACATTTTATTTAAGACCTTAATGCTCAAAGCTTAGACCACAAATAACTTTAACGTTGGTAAATGAGCTGTTTTTAACTTTATTGCGCATGGCCAAGTATCGACTGTTGACCAAATACTACGAATGGCAAAAACGAACGGCTTCTGGTAATAAACCAATTTTGGGCCATTACAAATTGCCAATAATGGGCCGCCAGTTAATAGCCAGACATCGGCCAATTAACGGCAGTTTCTCCATTAACGATGACTTTGTATGGGTTCTGCGTTACATTTCAATCAAAATTGAACATTTTAGGACGCTGAAAATATAACAGTAATTGCATAAAACTAAATACAAACTAAGTTGACTAGCCTCAAAGTTAATCTTGCCTTAGATCAGCACCACACAATTTTTATTTTTTTACTTAACAGAATACTCACATCGCCATGCCGGTTTAACAGACTAGTAGGTAGACCGGTATTGATATATTAACCAAATATTAACTAATTAACGTTAGCAGTTTCATCAGAACCAAAGAGGATCATTTTATTCTTGGAATCATTTTCTATCACTTTCCCCTACTGACAATGAAACAAATATGTAGCGCTGCAAAAAATTTTTCGGCTTCAAGGGACTAACGATCATGAAGCTTAAAAAATACGGGATTTCTATTTTTTATCCGAGACAAATAGAATTTATTAAATTTTTAGTTAAATTTCGTTTTATTTAAACTTAAAAACTATACTTTGTTAAAGATCTACCTTTTTGTGATTTGACATGTTTATAAAAAAAGACATAATCAAAATCGCAATTAAACGAAGTAAGCTCTTTAGCTTTGATTAAATTGGACGCGCATTTGCATTTTGCAAAAATACCCTTTTGACAAAAATATTTGAGCTAGAAATGCTAAAAATGAAAGAAATTATGGTGAAAACGTTGCTTATCTTTGTCTTCAGCAACGGTTCTATTATTTTTATCCATTTCCCGCATGCATTCATCGTTTCATCGTCGCCATACAAACATGAGATATCCAGAGTTTTTTTTGGCAATTGGAATTCGTCATAAAGCGCGTCTATATTAATTTCAATTTTTAGTAGATCCGGAGCCGATTAAAAATCATTATATTACACAGCCCTACAAAAAAAAAAAAAATTTTTGGTGCCGACATAATTTCGTTATAACTTTAATCTCTACTCCCTTAGAAAACAAAAAATTGTATGTAAATGTCAAAACTACGTACAATTTCAGAACTACCCTCACTTAAATATTTTTCCTTAAAGTTACTGTTTTATATACATTAGGGTGGTCGTTAAAAATTAAATTTCTTCTGACGCCCCAAAAAAACTTTCCTTTAAATGAAAAAATACGGGAGAATTTATTTAAATTTTTTTTAACAGAAATAACACGTGCATCAAGAAAAAATATGTTCATTTTTTGAAAAATAAATGTAGTTTTTTGTAAGTATCTCTTAAAGTATATGGATTTGAGAAAAAGTTATATTAGTATTTTGTAGGAAATTCAATTCTCTACAAAAAAGGTCTTTTACATTTTTTTCATAAAATTTATATTTATAGAGATATTCTCAATAATAAATTCATTAACTTCATATAGTCAACATTTTAAGACCCTCAAACGGCATTCTTTCTTAAATATATATAATTTTCTAAAACTATAATAAATTCTAGTTGTTACAAAAATTTTTATACTTTAGAAAAAATAACGTTTGTAGGTCGTAAAATGTTAACTATATGGATTTAATGAATTTATTATTGAGAATATCTCGACCATTATTAAAAATATCTCTATAAATATAAATTTTATGAAAAAAATGAAAAAGACCTTTTTTGTAGAGAATTGAATTTCCCACAAAATACTACTATAACTTTTTTTTTCAAATCCGTATACTTAAAAAGATACTTACAAAAAACTACATTTATTTTTCAAAAAATGAACATATTTTGGTTTGAGGCACTTGTTATTTTTGTTAAAAAATTTTTAAAAAAATTTCCCTGTATTTTTTCATTAAAAGAAAGGTTTTTTGAGGGCGCCAGAAGAAATTTAATTTTTAACGACCACCCTAATGTATATAAAACAGTAACTTTAGGGAAAAATATTTAAGTGAGGGTAGTTCTGAAACTGTACGTAGTTTTGAGGTTTACATACAATTTTTTGTTTTCTAAGGGAGTAGAGATTAAAGTTATAACGAAATTATGTCGGCACCAAATTTTTTTTTTTTTGTAGGCCTGTGTTATAGGTGCATAATTAAAAAATCAGAAAATTCAATTGTAAAAAAATATTATTTTTGGATATGTCGTAACTTTTACCAAATTCTCCAAAAAGGTCGAATAAAGTTGACAAAAGTCGTTTATTGTAGTTTTTTTCTTCACTAAGCACTAAGACACTAAGCATTTTGCAGGCTTGATTGCCGATAAAATTATGTTTTAATCGCTATTCAAACTTTGCGCGAATTCATGAATTTCTGCTTTTATTTCAAAAACTGTAAGTGAATCTGACAATGTTTTTCAGAATTGTCTCCAGTGAAAACATTACATTGCGTACAATAGACAAGTAGCTCACAGTCTTTTTCTCTTCTTCATCAAAGACTAAACGGTTTTCTATCATTTGAGGACATTCGTTTCTTTTCCTGAAAATACGGGCCATAGTCTGTCCCGGCGGGACATTGATATTTGTGCAAGAAATACGGAACGTCCCGCGATATACAATACGGTGAGTAACGCTACACATACGAGTCACAGAGTATTCAATAAAGAAAGGAAGTTCCTCGGCATTTGAGCATCAGTTTTTGTACGCGCATGACCGAATTCTCAGACGTTTGCCCGCTCCGTTAACATGGCGATTTAAAGCTTGGATTTAGAATGCAACATATCGCACGAGTTCTGTTTTTTTCTAACTCCTTGTCTAAATTTATTTGAAGAAGGTGAGTATGTGGGGAAAGGTAACACACATATAAAATATTTTTAATTACGGATAAGAAAACGTTATTATTTACAGGGATACATAAAAAACACAATAAAATCAAAAGTAAAGACAAACGTTAATATGGCGGACGTCGTGTGATATGGAAACCTGCAAATTAAAGGTACCGACGACAAGCTTCGCTTTTTGATACAAGTACAGTAATCCCTCAACATTCGCGAACTCGACTTTCGCGAGTTTCGACTATTCGCGATTATTAAAATGCGGCAAAATTCGACTTTCGCGAACTGTACTCGCTTATGCGCGAAATCATAAAAAAAAGTTTCTTGGATTTTTATATATAATGTATTTTTCAGTTCTGCAGTTGTGTCAACGTTTCCCATTAATTCACAGTAATAATTACATATCTCGTGTTTGTTTTTGTTCTAAGAGTCGAATGATTCCTAGAACAACGAACAGCCCTCCCCCCTATGCTTCCCCAACCGATTTTTTTTAGTTTTCAATTCGGTTTCGCTTGAGTAAGACCCTAACACTTTTTTTTAATGTTATCTTTAGCAAAACGTAAGAAAATAGGGATGGCTCTGTCGGAAAAATTAAAGTATGTGCGTGCTGGAGAGAGTGCGTCAGCCGTCGGACGACTATTTAAAATAAACGAGTTGACAGTGCATTACATAAAGAAAACTGAAGAATCTATTACAAAAAATGTCGCTGCTGGTTCTTCCGTCAGTGCGTAAATCGTTTCCCAAGTACGGAAGACATCACTAGAAGAGACCTAAAACGCTGTAAGCTTATGGTTATTTATGGTTATTCATTGAATAGTTATTTAATTTCAGTAAATTGATGGTAGTTTAATTAAAAAAATGTTGTAAATACGTATGTATTATTATTAAAACTTGTTTATATGTACCTTGTTTTGTATGAATATACATCGTATATCAACCATGGTGGAACGTAACCCCCATATTTCCACATTAAGATAGATTCAACTTTCGCGAATTCGACATTCGCGAGGTTTTTCCGGAACGTCACCCTCGCGAATGTTGAAGGATTACTGTATTCTGTGTTTAAGTTGACACTACAGCACCATCTTTAATTATATGTATATGTTATATATAATCAAAGTAACGCGTATTATTTGTGAACAAACAAAATCGTTCACATCTTCATTGGCCAATTGTTATTAGGAGGTGTCTAAAGGACAACATGAGAAGCGCGCGAATGCACCTTGAATGATACCTTTAATTGAACAGTACCTCAAATAGCCTTCGATGCAACTTAGTCATTCACTAGAAGTTTTGTTCTACTACATCTTCTCAGTAACTGATTTAAACCGCATGCTATAAATCCATTTAAAAGATTAATATTCATTTAAACACAATAAAAGTTAATAAAACGTCGAATAGATTGTGAGACCAATATTAGTTAGATACGGATTTGAATTAAAGTTTCATTTTGCTTTATATGCAAATCAATTATACAGCGAAATTTATTTTAATATTATTTCTAGATCTGCGGATAATAAGAAATTATTTAAATCTTAATCTTTGATTTATATTTTTATAATTTATCAATATATATAAATAAATAAATAACATTGTTTTCTATCATTACTTATAAAACCGTTTTAAAAATAAAATTTATTTATATACATTGGGATAGATTATTTTAAATTCTACTTGGAATAATTTATGGAAATATGTTGGTACTAAAATTACTAAAATTTAATTGGGTGAACATGTTACTGTTATCATTCCTTAGTTTGACATTTAAACACAAAATATTTGTGTTAAAGATAAGAATGACTACTTTCTAATAAATAATTTATACAACTGTAATTATGAATTAGAAAGTGTATGTGATAATCATGTCATACTATAGTGCACTCGAACGTTTACTATAGAAATCATCAAATAACCTTTAATAAGCTTTCATGTTTGAATTACAATAAAACTATGTCTGGAGTGTATGGTTTTAGCCGAGAGGCAATTCGAATTAAAGTTAAGGTAATGTATTATATTTTATTATTTTAAATGTATTACGAAAACAATATTTTAGAAATGTGAAGGAACATCACTACCAGAGTTACGTAAATTTAGTGTTGATCCTCAAATTACGTCTTTTGAAGTACTGCAAAGCATTTTAGGAAAAGCATTTGATATTAAGGGTGATTTTAGTATTAGTTATCGTTTATATGATATTCATGGTCATGAAACATATATGCCTTTACTTTCTGACTGGGAATTAGATGCTGCATTTTTAAAGTACATTATTTTTTATTTCATTACGTATATTTGTACTATATATTTTTTAGAGCGTACAATTTATCATTAGCAAGCAGTTCTGAGCCATGTTTATGCCTAAAAGTAGAATTAAAACCCTTCGAAGAATGTGGAGATGATTGGGAAATTAAAAACAACATGCATGTTATAACACAAATTCGAATGAGCAGTGCACAAGAAGCAAAACCTTCTCCTCGGTTACATGGCATTATTAATCAAGTACTTACTGAGTATTACTAGAGTTCTTATTATCCTCAATTTATATTTTAGATGGGAAAAACATTGAATATGATGCAAAGAGCATTTAATTTTGGAGATGATGGAAGTGCCTCTATTCAACCTCCAAGACCTCCAATATCAGATTCTGAATTCAGAAAATTTTTAGATCCTGTTGGCCAAATTACTCATACGAAAGAACTAAGATCTGTTATATATTTTGGTGGAATCGATCCCAGCTTACGGTAATTTATATTATCTACCCCTAAACATCTATTAAAATACATAACATATGTTACTTTATATTAGAAAAGTAGTCTGGAAACATATTCTAAATGTGTATCCAGATGGAATGAGTGGTAGAGAACGTATGGATTACATTAAAAAAAAGGCTAGTGAATATATCAGTTTAAGAGATACCTGGAAAACTGCTATAGCAAAGGGTCCCGTTGTAGGGGAACTTGCCTACACAACCGGCATGGTACGAAAAGATGTGCTCAGAACTGACAGGCATCATAAATTTTATGCTGGAAGTGATGATAATCAAAATATAGCCTCTTTATTTAATATTTTAACAACGTAAAGTTTGAATATTGAACATTGGCAAAGGTAATGTACATGGTATGACTTTCAGGTATGCTTTAAATCATCCAAAAGTTAGTTACTGTCAAGGTATGAGCGACCTTGCATCTCCACTCTTAGTTACAATGAGTGATGAAGCACATGCCTATATTTGTTTTTGTGCCCTAATGTCAAGACTGAGTACTAATTTTATGTTGGATGGTATTGCTATGACACAAAAGTTTACTCATCTTGCAGAAGGTTTAATGTATTATGATCCTGAATTCTATACTTATCTTAAATCACATCAGGTAACAACTACAAAATATTAATTTTCAAGAATAGTATAAATATTTGTCTTTAGGCTGACGATTTACTGTTTTGTTATCGATGGTTATTGTTGGAAATGAAGCGCGAATTTGCTTTTGAAGATTCTTTAAGGATGCTTGAAGTGTTATGGAGTTCCCTGCCTTCAGATCCGCCAGAAGCTGAACTTAAATTATTTGACGTAAAATTTCAACCTCCTCTAATTACCACGCCACCAATCAGTCCATTGGTAAAGACTCCTAGAGAAAACGCATATACTAAAGTGTGTGCATTAAGAAGACAAAGTTCTTCTATATCATTAGTCAATTACTCTGCTAAGAAAGCTCAAGTGGTAAAACGCCAAAATCACAGCTTAGATGAAAACGTTGGTAGATGCCGAAACACTATAATCGATACCAAAACGAAACATCAAAGTTTAGATGATACTAGTTTAGTACAACAAAATCATATTAAAGGTTCCACATTAAAATCTCCTTTGTCACCAAAGCCTGATGAATTACGACCACGTTCTGTATCACCTCTCGATTCAAAATCAGATTCGGTGATTTTTAACAATCGCATTAATACACATAGAAATGCTTCAAAAGTAAGAAGTTCTAGCCTTTCTTCTAGTATGACAAACTTAATAAAGAATTCGAAGAGAGCAGGTCATTTCAAAGAGTTAAAAGAGAGAATAACTGCCGGTAAGATGGGTATTTTTTCTTCTCTTGATAGATTGGACATGACAAACTCTATAAAAGAAGAAACGGAAACTAAAGAAACGAAGGGAAAAGTCGTTAGGAATTTAAACGAATTTTTGCATTTTGCATCTATAAATAAAAATAAGATATCAGATAGACTGATTAAATCATCAATATCTGTAGATAACGAAAAACCAAAGATATTCTTAACTAAATCAAGTTTTGATGATTCTGAATCTTCCAGTGCTGATCACAATTCTTCCACTCTTGAAAAAGGCCGACAATTCACTTCAACATCAAATAGTTGCGATGATACATTTGATGAGTATAGTCCTGACGACTCTCAGGATTATTTTCCGCTTACCACTTCAGTCACAAAAGAACTGCGTTTAGATATGGAAAATTTAGATCGACACGTATTTGGTAAACATCTTCAGGAGCCTCTCTTAGAATCAGAATCTTCAAGTAGTGAAGCTAGTAGCAAACTGTAAGTTTTCAATTTCATATTTTTGCTAATGAAAAGTAATTTATGCTTTAATTTTTAACAGAATTATTTTTGCACATCAAGTAATTTTAGTAACTACATACTTTGTTTTATATATTTTTTTAATTATGTTTAATTATGAATTTAATTAATCAAGTGCAAAAACAATTTATTTTAAATTAAACGCATATTGGGTGTTGCTCATTGAAATATGATACCTACTCATATTTATTTATTTTATTATTTTATAAAATATTACATTTACAAGATTTAGGAAATCTAAAATAATACAAAAGTAATTCTTAATTGAAAAACAATCATAATTGCAAATTTGAATTTCAGTCTAATTTGGCCATCTAAAATTTATTGATTTAAATTTTAAAATCACGTACTGCTTTTATAAATGTTTGAACTGATTCAATATCCATATCTGGATAAATTCCATGTCCCAAATTAACTATATAAGGGTGTGTTCCAAATTTTTTAATCATATTATTTGTTAAAGTTGTCAGTTGCTCAGCAGGAGCATACAATGCACAGGGATCCAAATTTCCTTGAAAAGTGACTTTTGCTTGAATTTCTTTAAATTTTTGGGGATCTACAGTCCAATCTAACCCTAACACCTCATAACCTAATTCGCTTTGTTGCTCTAAAGAATAAGAACCTCCTTTGGCAAACAAAACTATTGGAACATCTTCTAAATTGTTCTTTCTAATTTTTTCTTTTACTTCTAAGTAAATTTTTTTTAAATATGGAAGTCCATATTTCTCGTACAAATCTTTTGTAAGATATTCAGCATTGGAATCAAATACTTGCAAAATTTGAGCTCCAGCTTGAACTTGCAATATGAGAAAATCAATTAAAACATCTGTTAATAGGTTTAGTAATATATGAGATGCCTTTTCATTGCTGTAAAGCCATCTTTTTGCTTTTGAATAAGTTTTAGAACCACCTCCTTCAATCATGTAACTCATTAAAGTCCATGGTGCTCCACAAAATCCAAATAAGGGCACTTTTCCTTTTAATTTATGTCTGGTTAAAGTTATAGCTTTACCTACATAATCTAATTGTTTAATAGCACCTTCAGGATTTAAAATATTTAATGTATCAGTAGTTAAAGGAGTAGGAAAGCTTGGTCCACTTGGACCCATTACAACTTCCATGCCAAGTGCTCGTGGAACTACTAAAATATCACTAAATATTATTGCTGCATCCAAATCAAATCTTCGAATTGGCATAAGAGTAACATTACACGCAAGATGTGGTTTTTGGCACACCTCAAAAAAACTGTGTTCTTTACGTAATTCCCGAAATTCTGGTAAATAACGACCAGCTTGTCTCATTATCCATACGGGTAGTTTATCAGGAATTTCTCCCCTTGCGGCTTGTAAAACTCTTTTGTTTTTGAGTACTGGAAAATCTTTTGAGGTTAAAATATCTGTTTCATAAACGCTTAAATCACAAAATTGTATTTCTCCGTCCCCTGACATGTTTACGAAATCTTTATAATCGCAGAAAATATTATTAATTCTATATGTGATTTGTTACGCTCTATTTTTGCACTGTAATTCAGGAAATTACGTTTATTTCACAATAATTCTATGGCTACATAAGTGCTGGCCGTGACGTAACTGAGTTGGAACGAATATCATCCACAATTTGACTCGTTTATTTTTTCAATTGTGTAAATATGTATGCATATTTATTATTAAAATTAACGTTTTTTCTATTTTTGAGATACTTAATTCCAACTTTTTGAACTCGTGTGGTGATCCAATACAGGGGTCTCCACATTTTTTTTGAAATAGGTCCAAATTATGATCAATCGGATTGGCAATCTGACGAAAGATTGACAATATAGGGGTAAACAGTACAGTTGTTGGCCAGTCGACAATTACTACGTTTCCACAGTCATTCAATACGGGTTGAATACGGATTCAATACTGTTGTCGGGTAAAAAGTGGTCATGGAAACCCTGGTTCAATACGTATTGAACACGATTTAGATTCAGATACGATACGGTAAATTTTAGGATCGTATCTGAATTTCAACGTATTGAGTTCCATGGAAACCCGTAACTCGCGATCGTGCATGCGCAATTGGAGATCACTGGCGCTTTCTAATGATAATTTAAAATATATACACCTTTATGTTAAATTGTCATGAAATTTAATAGAATTATAGCACACAATAAAATAAACAACACAATTTTATTTCGAACCTGCTCTACGTATTAACCTAGAAAATAAGTTTTCCTAAAACAGCTGATTGCTGTATCGTAAATGTATTCAATTCGTATTCAAAACTATTTATGGAAACACGTACTTGTTGGATCGCAAATCCGTATTCAACCCGTATTGAATAACCGTGGAAACGTAGTAAATTATTGGCAATATTTAAAAAATTATTTAATAATAAATCTATATTTGCTAAAATGTATTTTCTAATAAATGGTTCGTTTTTTTTGCTAATTTACTATATCTTATTTTAATTAGAAAATATTGGCCGATCACTGTAAATTCACTAGTCAATTACTATATTTATATGGCCAATAACTATGTTGTTTAATAGAAGGGTCAATCACTGTACTGTTTACCCCTACTTCATCCTGTAAGACCAAGTTTGATGGATCAACAAATTTCTGCAATTTATGATAATGGACATAATTTTTTTTATCTCTAAGGTAATTACATACACTTAGATGCGTTTGAAAATGCCCGACCGATTTAATCGACAAAACATATTATTTATGAGTATTAAAAAAATTAAAACTGCACGCATCCATCTAATAGACAAAATATTATATTTATGAGTATTAAGAAGAATATTTATGACCAATTGGTGAATATATGCGCTATTCTGTTCTTGTGCAGCCGAGTTTTAAACGCCGTATAAAAAAGTGCGTTTGAAACTGCACAACCGATCTAATTCACAAAGTAAGGTAATAATTGCACCATATTTATTTGGATCCACCCTGTATTGATTGTAATGTAACTTTCATAATAAATTCGTGCGAGTTTAGTAGTTACCAAAAGCCAAAGAAAGCATAAAAATATTCAACGTAGTTTATTTTATTTTGGACTTTTAGTTCCGATAAATTTGTGAATAAGAAGTGTATAAAATGAATTCTACTGTTATGATGCTTAAATGATATGTTTGAAAATGCCCAAAATATGGAACATGATCTACAGTGTTTAAAGAATAATCTTAGTTATGTTAATTGTCAAATTTTAATTTGTATTGACGTTTTACTGTCATCATTTGTCAAAAATGGTTGTTTTATGTAATAAATACAAATTACGCTATTTATTGGTGCTACCATTTAAAATTTCACTTACAATAAACTTTTAATGGTTTGCTTATTTACATTCTTAAACAACATCTACAATATATTTATAGTTTGTTGGAAAAAAAACGGTTCTAAATGGAAAACATTAAAACGGGCATTTTCAAACGCACTACCGATTTCGCATTTTTTCTTAGAATTATTAGTATTTGAACACTTCAAAATCATTATTTTTGGTCAAAAAATTTATAACGTGTGTGTACAAGTGCAAACTATCGTATACATTTGCCATTTGTTTATAATTATTTTTTTTAATACTCATAAATAATATGTTTTGTCGATTAAGTGGGTCGCGCATTTTCAAACGCATCAAAGTGTATATATAAAAAAATATTTTTAAAACATTAGTGGACCAGATGAAAAATACTTGCGAACCGGATTAGGCCCGTAGGCCCCAGCGTAAAAAATGTTTTTTTTTTAAATATTATTTATTAAATCAAATTTTATTTCTAGAAATTTAAAACTGAAGACTTCAAAACGAAACTAATATAAGAGTGTAATTTTAATAGTATCCTAGAATTTTTTTATTTAAGGCAAATAGCTCATTAATTATCTTTCATACATAAAAATTAATAAAAAATATGATTGCGTCAAAATAAGGTAATAATGATAAGATATGACTACTTAATATTAAAATTTTTATTTTATAACGCTTATATAAAAGCAAAGTATGTCCTTATTCTATTTAATCAGAAGTACAATATATGTGTATCAAATTTATAATTCCAATTACTTACAGTAAAGATGAATTAGAACAAAACGATATAGAAGAAACGGACGAATTGGCTTCAGCTGGATTGGAATTAAAACTGCAAGACAACAATCATAAATTTAATAAAACTGCAATCAGGCCTTGTATTAAATCTGATGATGTTTTTCTCTGGGAGAATCCACTTCACAAAAGTAGTCCCAATATAAGTATGAAATATATTAATACTCCAGATGAACAGGCAGAATTGGATTATGATAAGGAAAACAGTCACTCACATAATAATTCCAATAAACCGACTGTTTCAACAAATAATACACGATCCAATGAAAATCATATCAGAACGGAAACTAAGGAGCAATTAGTAGATCATCCAGAAGAAACTAACAATTTAAAAGAAAATATTGGGGATAAAACACGCGTGCTTACAAATTCTTGCGAAGAAGTAACAGAAAATGCTAAAACACCAACCATATTACCTCCACCTAACGAATTCGGGGGTGGTAATCCATTTCTTATGTTTCTTTGTATTACCGTTTTGCTGCAACATCGTAATCACATTCTTTCAAAAGGAATGGATTATAATGAAATGGCAATGCATTTTGATAAGATGGTTAGGAAACATAATGTAAATAAAGTTCTTAATCAAGCCAGACAGATGTACGCTGGTTATCTCAAACAACATGCGATGGCTCATCAAAAAATTGATGCGTGAATGGACAATTACATAATAAACATTATATTCTAATATAAATAATTTTCCTTTTGCTGTGATATTTTGGTAAGAATTATGCTTATATATAGATCTTTAATTTTAAATAAAACATATTTTTTCTTCTACAAAACTATAATATAACAGCTTTGAGATTCAAACAACTAAAACATTGAATGTGTTTTAGAAACATGCATTTTTTCTAATTATAAAGTTTTTTTGCTTAATTTATTTGAAACTACACATGTTTAACAATTTACTACATCAATAAAATAATATAAACCTTAAGGAGAAATTAAAAATGGTAAATTTAGTTTTCTTCTAAATATTGTTTTTTGTTTTATTGTTAATGGATAACACTTAAAATACATTCCAATTTTTCTTAATTAGATTTAATTTAGCATATTTCATGTTAATAGTTCCTATTTGTTAAAAGCTCAACTGATGTCGAAAATGGAAAAGATTTCGCAATATAAAATTATCACGTCGTAATAAAAATTCAAATTTATTTATTTCTACTTAATATCAGACTAACATCTTTTTTTAAATGTGGTCTATTTAAATTAAAACCAAAAGTCGCATTACTTCGTATATAAGAAATCAAAATATTAAGGATTTCCGTAAGTTAAAATCATTGTTTTCAAAGTTAAATACATAGAATTAGTAATTATACTTTAGTTATGAAAATACGTAATAAATTGTTTTTATTATTGAAAAATAAACACTATGAAATAAGTATTATAAAACAATAAATTTGTATTTAATTCATAATGTTAGATGCGCACTAAAAAATATGTAAATTATACACCAACTTTTATTTTTAAATAATAATTCAAAAATGAAGGTGTAACAGTGATATACTATGATTTTTGACTTACTAGTTAAATATTAAGCATATGTACATTATGTTGTATTTATTTATTTTAGAATAAAAATAGTAGAACAGTTATTATTTTATACATAAAAATTTACATATAATGATATAATGTAAAACGTAAACGTCTATAAAAATAATATTTATAATAAACAATGTATTTTTATCAAACACAATAGTAATACCATACAAGTTAATACAGAAAACAGTTTTCATTATTAATAAGCCTTAGGTTAAAATATTACTCTCGATGGTTGGCCATTCAATTGTATCAAAATCTTTGTAATTGGATAATACATGATGTTTTATTATTGCTTGCAAAGCATAGCGAGCAGTTCTCTCTTCAGTCAGTTGAGAAGAAATTGCGTTTAAATTAATTTCCAAGTTTTTTACTTGATTTTTCAGTACTTTTATTGATTCTGAAAAATTCTTTTCTGAATCTGGTGTTGATCCATCAAATGATGAATGAACTTCCACTGAAATTGCAATATAGTCTAATATATTTCAAGAATGTCATTTAGAACTAATTAGTACTACAAAGTTGCAGTATGTACTTAAATACTTAAGCAATTTTATTTAAAACATTTTAATCTCGATACGTGCAATGCATTTCCCTAAAAGTATTTAATAATAAGTTTCAATAACTTATGTTATTTATACATAAAAAAATCAATTTATTTATAACTACACTTAAGTATAATGAACGTTTTTTTTTTAAATATAAGTATATAAAATAGGAAGTAAGGATGTTAAAACAAATTATAAAATTAATTCGTACACGAAAAAGTCGACAAGACTTATAATTTGTATTATTTAGTTCTTGTACAGTAAAATATTTTAAAAATCGAATCATTTAACATATCTAGATTTATCTAATATCATAAAAACTGTAACACTAAAACGGGATCTCAAACAAGTACTTCAAGTACAAAAACATATAGAGCTTACAATGAAATTGCAACTAAACATATTTTCATATAAGCTGTACAGATGAAGCAATTTATACATAACATCCAACATAAAGCTTAGACCAAGACTGTAAAGTATATAAAAGAACTAAATAGCCATACAAAACAAAAACAATAAGAAAAATGTATACATATTTAAAAAATTATTAGAGCATCCCCATATTATATTTAAAAAAACAGTCAAATACTACTAATCATGAATTATTTTAATAATCCTAAGAATTAAAACCTATCGAACAAGATCACCCATACAAGCAAAATTTAAATAAATGAAAATTTGGAAAATTAATACTATTTTTTTAGAGTTAGTATATTAGAGATAAACATGTAAGTATCTGCAATTATTTAGTTATAAAAACAAACAAGGCTTCGTTCTTAAAATATAATCATCACATGCAAATTAGTAAAAGTAAGATAAAACCACATAGTCATTACCCTTTCAAGTAGAAAATTAGATAAATAACAAACATTAATATTTTCAATTAATTTTTATAATATATCGAAATGTTGTGTTTATGAATTAATCAATTTGTTAAAATTTATCAATTTGTTAAAAATTATCAACATATAGATAAACCTATATAATTGTAATCATATTTTTCAATTACAATTTATAATATAGTTTTTTAACACGTGCATCAAAACTTTTGAATTTAGAATTACTCCACTATACTAGTTTTTATTATTTTACTCTTCGGTAAATAAAAACATTAAAACCAATGATACGAAGCTATTTAATACAAAAATATGCCATCATACTACATTTTGAAAAATGAGGACATGAAACAGGTGGTCCTTTATCACTTAATTTCTTAAATTGTTATTAGCCCGTAATTATATCACTAGTTGCAATTATAAAAAGTTATTCAGTAAAAAATATGTATGTTTAATAATATCTTAAATTGTACAGAATGGGTTGTAGCAGATATTTTGCAAATTGCTAATAGAAAATAAAATTCTTCTATAATTAAATTTATAATATACCTAAGAAGATACTAAAAATATTGTTAAAATTATCAATAGTTATCCTATTTAGAACAATAAATAAATCAATACTATATTTCATATTCATATTTTGTACAAATAAATTATTAGATTTATTATTTAAAAATTAATAATTTAATTATTAAAATTCGATCATGATTTTTGTAATACAGATGGTCTGCAAATCAAGAACTGCATATATGAATTTTTAACATTTGTATAATCTGATAAAGAGTTTGTCTTGATTTAACGTTGTACATTTGAGATTCTACATTAAAGTTTAAAAAACAACTGTATCCCGTTTGCTCAATGCCCTTTAAAACCGCGACACGAAATGGGTATGATTATGAGTATTAACATAACACAATAATAATATTTGGTAAACTGACAACTACACTGGAATATAAAAAAACTGAACCATCCATTTTTGTTTGAAGAATTTGGGGTTTTATTTCCGGCTTATGATAACGACCTTAGGTTCTATACAGTCTGTTTGCTATAGGACGATCACTACGACATGTCTTTTACGTTTTACGGAATAAAATTTTTCGAATATAATTTCTTAAATTTTTAATTTACTACTAAACTGTTAAATCAAATTTAGATCCACGACCAACTTTCTTCATCATAATGAAAATCACTGATAAAGTGACAACATTTCGTCGATTGCATTTTTTCTTATTGCTTCAAGAGCTATACCATATGTTTCTATATGAAAGATGGCAAATTAAGATTTGTTAACCATTTAAACATATTTTTAAAATGTGTTCCTCATTTGACTGCACCCTCTTAAAACTTCGAAAACATTATCTCATTTGAAGTAAACAATGGCATCAGCAAAATAATTGTCTTTTGCTATTTACTTTGGTATATCACATACCATACCTTATCATGACATAGTTTTTGTGTAAAATTGCCGGTCAACAAAGTGTTAAAACGAAATAATAACAGTTTTTCAAAGATGTTCTAACTATCCCCCATGGTTACTAAATGCATTTCTGCTATTCACTGTTAATATTAATTAAAAGACATGTTGCAAATAAACAAACATTTATTTACGTAGCCATAATGTGTTTGAAAATATTTTTCAATAAATTTTGATATAGGTATAAGTCGAACCTCGATAAGCCAAATTTTTGATAACTCGAACCCGTTTCCCTAGGACTTGCCTATTTTAACGTTAATATTTTTATATGGATAACTCGAATTATTTTCAGTTTCCCTTCAACTTCGACTTATCGAGGTTCAACTGTAATTGATAGATACGTGACCTTGTATAATAATATCACAAAAAATACACAATTTGTTTGACAACATAACTTATTTGAAATAAGTTTAATATTTCGATCGCCGAAAAAGTGACCGTGAATTTAAAGTTTGTATTAGTGACAGGTAGACCGTCAAAAATACAACAAATTAAAACCGAAAAGTTTCACTTTAGAATTTATTTTAAGTAATAGACATATAAGGAATTAGACCTCTTATAGTAGACTGACTGTATATGTACGGTGACCATCTGTACTGTATAGCCGAATGACTGGATACAAACCCATCAGTAGTGGTACAACCTCTTCTGTCCTGATATATTAACAGACATATCAACAATTCGTCATCTTACCCTTCTGTCCTCTAATGTATTTTAATGCCCTGAACATAATATAATTAGTTCAAAATAAAACGTATTGCCTTAAACGTTTGTGCAATGTTTTACTGCATTAAAGTGTACTTCAAAGGCTTGGACTGTGTTTAAAACAAAACAAATTGTTAACGAATTATCGCTACCAACGGTATCCAATCTATGATTTACTTTATTATGAGTAATCATGAAAAGATAGAATATAATTTAATAATTATCATTTTATTGTACCTACTGTATTTTTATTTCGAAATGGTCACCGTATGTATGTGCCGCGGAGCCGTTTCCTGTAGAGCAGCGGTCGGGGACCCGGGGTAAATTACCCCAAATGGGGTAAAAATGAAATTTTAAAGATAAAGATGCTAAAAAGAGGCGATTTCGTTTTTTTTGCTCTTCGCCATGGGGTAATATCAACTTACACAAAAATATTTTGGGGTAATGATTAAAAAAGTTCCCCGACCGCTGCTGTAGAGGTATTGTGCATTGCGCCCAATCGGTATAATACATATTTTAGATTTTTCGGTACTTATAACCCTGGATGAAACAATTTTGAATTTATGCGCGTTAACGAAAATTTTATGAATTTTATGGCACGGATATTGTAAGTCAGTGAAATAGTTGTATTTTGAGTTTAACCTAGAAAGTTGATTTTGAAAGTATAAGGTATGTATTATTTTGTTTTATTAAAGAATTACTTTATCTTCACATGTATTAATATTGAAGAGATCAATTTTAAATAAAATTTACTAATATTATGTTACTGTAATTTTAGATAAACAGCGATACTTCCAAGTTATAAAATCCAACAATCATTCTGGCAATTTTATCAGAAATACCAACATTTTTCGGAAAAACCGTGCCTTTATTTCTACTCCAAATTGTATTATAAGTACGCATATTAAAAAAATAATTTTCTCTACGACTAAGAACATTTATATAGTTATTTCAACAAAATATAATTATTAATTTAGAGTTGTTACAAGTACATAACTCAATTCAATGAAAATTGAATTGCGCGCTTATAATAAAAGAGGTGGCATTAAGAAAATAGAATCTTTGACTACTTTATTGGTCAATTGTTAGTAGGAGTTGCCGAAACGAGAAATTGAGAAGCGCGCGAATGCGCGTTTATTGAGTCAGCCAGAGTTATAAGTACCGATTTTTCATTATTTTTTCCAATATCAATATAAATTATGGAGTGGGGGGCGACAAAGAGTTTTGCACCAGGGTAGCCGAACCTACGAAACGGCCATGTCTGTACCTAAAAAATATTGTTTTTGGAGAAGCCAAGATCACCACCATAAAAAAAGTATTAAAAAAAAAAAATTAATGGTCAAAATAACCAGCTATCATCAGTTTTCCCTAACCCGTAAAACTAAATTCACAAGATAACCGCTTATTAATTATTTCTTTAAAGTAAAATCAGAAATCAAAAATTTCGCACTAAATGCTGTGTTTTACACGTTTCATTATAAGTGAACCACAACACCAAGTGGAAGCTCTAACATGGGGGCGATAATTATTTCTGTGTATAGGTTGAGTAATAACTGCAGAAGAAGATCTACCCAGATCTACACTAGATCTATGCAAACCAGAATGTGAAAGCATATCGTGCATTTGTACATTACCACCAGTTAGTAGTTCCACTGCTTTGCCCATCACCAGCAATGAAACAAATACAGTTTAGATTTTATCCAACAGAAAGTAAAGGAATGGATATGAAGAAACGAAAAAGATACTTCTTATTTCTTATAGTATTATTTAGTTTTAAACAATTTAAAGAAATACTCACCCGAATTTGTTGTATTTTTTGCTTTTGTATTGGAGCAATAGGCTTCAATAACATCCAAAATAAGAGCATCTTCTTTATATGAAAGAGGTTTCCTTACTGATCTAATTGGAGATCCATTTGGTGCAGTACCAAGGGCAAGACATGGGCGCATAGGAGGTGCAGGTCTTAAACAACTTGCAGACCAACCACGATTATTAATTACGTTATAGGTTGAAGGAACTAAAGATGAAAATTGACTATGGATGCTTGCCCCTGCCCCTTGGCGATTTATGCTTGTTAGACCCTGTGCCGCTACCAATGGAGACATCTGAAATATAAACAATACGGTAACATAAGTTTTATTTTCAATTCATGTTATTTAAAACTAAACCTTAAAAAATATCACTTTAAGTCAAAACTCGAGTTTATTAAGAATATTATTAGGCTCTAGCAAAAGGAAAAAAACGCCATTTATAACAAATGAGTATTAATTAAATTTGAAAAAACCAGTTAGAATGAAGTTTATTAGTTCTAATTTAGGGTATGTAGGTTAAGTCAAAAACTGGTGTCATACGGCTATATTTCTCAAATCTCCTTAAAAAAAACTCATGAATATAAATGTAAAAAATGTTACATCTGTCAATAAGATATCGTCCCTTTTTACCTACAATTGAAGACAATACGTAACAAACTAATAATTAATGTATGTATGAGTTTCTACAACTGCTAAACAAACCAGAATTAAATCTTACGCTAGGCACAAATACTTTTTGCAAAATAAGTACGCGCAAAAATTATTGCTTTAAATTATATTTTTAATAATTATAAGAGAACAGATTTTTAATAATTTATAAAAGTACATTTAGTTCGTACACTTGCTTACAAGGGAAGTGTCAGAACAGGGGGAGGAGTAATTTTGTAAAAAAGCATTCATCACACTGTATGTTAGATAAATTAACTTCAATAACACTACAGGCAAGGGTGAGCATCCAAAAGCAGCAAACATTAACTATTTTAAAGCAAAACAGCAAAACTAACACTATTACAACATTTACGTGTACCCTTGCCTGCAGTGGGAGATCGAGTTTCTTCATAAATAGCTTTAACTACTTCTGGAGGAATTTTTGCTTTTAACCACCAATGAGCATACAAGCCGGACTTATAAATTTCGTTTTGAGTTTTATTCTGCTCTGTCGTTTTGATGTGCTCTATATTTTTTGGGTCATCTAATATACAATCAACTGATTGAGATATTTTCCCATTCCCCATGCTCGAAGGGCACCTCTTCTTTTTCAAATTTATACTTTGCGCACGAATCTGCATTAGTTTGGAATGAATTTGGTTAATAGATTCCCAGGTAGGAGGTGTTGGAATAGTGGAAACGTCGTGAATAGCATTTTGAACCGAATCACGACTACCCGTAAACACGTTTTCAGATATAGAGGGTTGGCAGGAGGTTCGTGGAGTTGAACCGAATGGCGACGTACACTGACACTGTGATTCGAATTTGCTAGCTTCTAATTCACTAAATGAAACAATATTACTTCCTAAACTACTTAAATCACCGTAATCATTAATATTATATAGGTTTAAACTTTCACAACTACGTCTTTTATCTGCATAATCAGTTGGTGGGAATTCTGGAGAATTTAGGCTACAACTCCCTGCCATGCCCGAATCGGAAGACCTTCTGCTGCTATCACAAGCTTCCATACAAGTACAGCAGGTTTGATGGGATGATCCTGGAAGAGGATCTTCTACTTGAACTAATTGATAACTAATGCACCTGCGTAAAGGGTTAAATTTTTGCTCTTCAACATTTGCAGGATTCATTTGGATGCTAGACCGACGTTTGAATACATTCTTTTGGATATCTTTATCTTCGCTATTACAAAACATTGTTGGAGGTTTAATAACTGTTTTCGATGATATTTTTGACATAGAAGTTTCTTCTTCCGGTGTATTACTCTGATCAAAATTATACAATAATTCTGCTAATATAGTATCAGGTAAAGGTACTGGATTAATAGCTAAATCCAAACTACTAGAATGAGTAGTGTTAGTAGTTGAACTCGAACTGCTCGAAACTTGTTCTGAAATTTTGGGTAAAAAAGTAGATCGCATTGGTATGTTAATATCGCTACTAGATTGCCATGGAGGAACATATACCGTAGTTAAATTGTTATCATTAAATTTGTTAGCTACAAATTTCGTTGGCAAACTTTGCCTCGAGCTTGGAGGTGATAGCTTCTTGATGGATGTTGAGATTTTCGTATCGCTATCTAAATTTACTAAGTCTTCACAGGCCATATAAGGTTTGGGTTCCAATATGGAACTAACTTCGGATGTTTCGGAGGTCTGGTGGACTAATTGAACCTTAGCGGTGGATGTTAAAACTACACTACTTTTTGTAGGTTGTTCCGTTTCTAATACATTAATAGGTGTTGAAACTTCTCCATAATCGACAAAACTTTCATATTTAGTTTCTTCTCTTTGTTGTCCTGTTTGTGGATTATAATAACGTATATAACCAAATGGATTACTCGAACTGCTAGAATGTTTACTACCACTGCTAGTTGAAGATTCAATTTCTATATTATTTTTTCTATAAAATTTTCCATAATCATCATCACTGATACTATTAGTATTACTACTTGAATCTGTATCGCTATCACATTCGATAATACTTGCTCGGCGACTTAAACTGTTTGGTATTAAAACAAACTCGGTTTTATGGCGACGTCTTTTCACTTCACTTAAATCAACTTTTTTCTTTAAATATTCTGGATATAATAATTTCTTCATAAACCTACTTGTAATAGTTCTATTTTTTACTAGCTTTCGATAATATTTATTTAAATTTGCGTAAGGGGCGGCAGAAGGATACGATAAGTTAGGAAGCACAAATTTGTAAGGAATCGACGGAAAGTAATTAAATAATAATACAGAAGTGCGACGAGAATACCCTCGGCTATCCAACTGTTAAAAACAAAACGAAATTAATATTCTATTCGTGATATATTGTATACGATTAGTTGTATTAGTTTTTAATATATCAAAAGAAACAAAAATTAAATACCACTAATTTATTGTTTTAATAAATATGTATATTTCGTGCTGATTCTTATTCTATCACTCATTTTAATTTTTACAGATTGTATAGGTCAATATATTTTTTAAGATTTTTCTTGATATAACGTGAACCTTGGAATTTTATGTCAAAATATATTTAGGACAAGGCGATATAATCACTAAAATTTATGCAAGTAAAGTTTACGTAATAAAATGTAAAATTAACAACCATTACTTATATTTGTGATTTATTACAATTCGGCAATTCAAATATATTTTTCACAGAAAAAATAATATTTTACTAAACAGAGAACACAAAGTTCAAATTATAATTAGTTCAATTATACATAATTACTTTTATCAGAAAATAATAGAATCAATTGAACATCAAAAATAGTTGAACATTTAATTTTAATTAACTGCGTTACTTATATTATCAATAAAAATTAAAAGAATTTATAATTTTAATAAAACTAGAGATAATGAAATTTCTTTTCATTAAAATCTAATTATTCAATATTGATACAACATTATATGTTCTCAACATAGTTTTTAATAAAAGACGCTTGTATTAAGATAAGATAAAATATTATCAGTTTTCATGTATAACTTATTAAGAATTCAATTTTGTATCCGTGGTTAACGTGGAAACGTCATGTACCCCAGTGACCAGTAGAATATTAAGTGATATTTTTCGAAATATAAAAAAAAATGGCAAAACAATTTACTAAAGAAGAAGTGAAAAAGCATAATAACAATCAAAGTTCGTGGTTGGTTATTCACAATACAGTATACGACATAACAGAATTTTTAAATGAACATCCTGGAGGAGAGGAGGTATTGTTAGAGCAATCAGGTCTAGATGGTAGCGAAGGATTTGAAGATGTGGGGCATTCGCTAGACGCTAGAGAATTAATGGAAAAGTACAAAATAGGAGAATTAATGGAATCGGAACGCTATCCTTCCATAGATAAGAAAACAAATTGGACTACGACATATGATAAACGACCAAGAAATTCGTTAAAGTCCTTTTTATTTCCACTCGCTGTAGGATTAGTTGCAGCTATAGTGTACCATTTCTGTTTCTGATGTATAATTATTATGTTCTCTTTATAAACTTATATCCAATAAAACGTAAATAATAAGAACTATAATAATTTTTAACACCTACATTTAGTAAGAACCAATAATGTTAAGCATTCATTTTAGCCAAATACTTCTAACAGGCATGTAGAACACACAGTATGATTGTATTAATTTTAATATTTTCGTAAAATTTATCCTTTGGCCAAATTATGAGCATTATTTTACATGCTCATATTTTTAACAAATCATTCATTAAATGGCCCAGAATAAAGTAAATAGATTATATAACACACTAAAGTTTTGTTAAAGTGGTAATTAAGCATGAGGCTACTGAGTTGTTCAAATACATATAATTTACTTACATGAGGTGGTGGTTGTGGTACAATTTCAGCTTGAGATGGGGAAACCTTTTGATTAACACTTGCGACTTTAGAACGATGCGGCATATGTTTTTTCAATAATTCAACCCATTGGTCAGTTTCCTCTCTACTTTGACAAACAGCAATACGTTTCTCAATTAAAGGTCCAGTGATTTCAAAAGCATTTTTATACTGTTCACTATCTTCTAATCTATTAACGGTAATTCCAGTTAATGGTAGTTTTCCCTAAAATCGTTTTTTAAAAGTAATAATTTATTTGAGCTAGTATTAAAATTTTCTACCTCATATATAAAAGCACTAAATCTAGGACTGACAGAAAGTATAAGAAGGGTGGTAGGAAATAATACAAGATATCGATCATGATGTTGTGCCCCAACTGCCACTGAACCCATGTATATAATATCACCAAGAGTAGATAGGCTTTGTCCTTCCCACCCGCGAACTGGTCCAGTTAATACTTGTAATTCCAATTCTTTCTGACGACGCGTTGCAGAACATGTGGTCTAAAACGAAATCTTCCAATACTTTATCTTTATCTATTTATAGAAGTTACTTCTTACCGCTATATCTTTGTATACGGAAACAGAACGTTGAGTATCACCACGATCAATATGACTTTCTTCCAAATGCCTCTCTAATTCTTGCAACATTCCAGAATACTTATCCAACCTTCTGAAAGGCTTGCTTAGCCCTATGGTTAATACTAAAACACCTGGAGTTGTTGCACCACATGATTCCATGTAGGTCGTTAATTCATCCCTATATATAAAAAGTATAACGTTTCCAATAAGTTCATTACAATTTATAAAAGTTTACACTTTACCTGTATTTGTCCAAAATAAATGCTGCTTTAGGATGTAATGAACAATAGGCTTGGTGGACAGATTTCATTCTGGGGGCCCATGTCAGAAATAACTTGCCAACACGTTGATCTTGACTAGGTTTAGTTTCTTCTTCTTCCAGTAAATGAAGTAATTGCTGATGAGTATCTAACACCTCTATAAGGTTTCCTGTTAACTGACGATATTCATCTGTTGATAATCTGAAATAATCATAACTTACAAATTCCAATTTCAAAAAAGCACTATGAAATAAGATATAATTGATTATGATGTTGACTACCAGGCCAATTTTAAGCAGTTCGATCCCAAAACCAATTTGGTTAAAACCAGTCCAAAAACTAACAGATTTCTCATAATGGACTCTTTGTCCCAGAAGACAAAGTATGAATTTTCCCATAGTTGGCAATCAACAAGTAAAATGTTAAATTTTGAAAATGGTGTTTTTATTACCCAAAACATAACAAATAATAATTACTATATTTTAATATTTGATTTTTAATCAAAATTACATATTTGAGTTATATCAATTTTGTAAAAGTAAATACTTACATTAGGCTTTTTTCTAAAGATTGCAAGAAATTGTTCACCAATCCTTGTTGTTCCGTGACATGGGCTTTTTCAGAATCTATTAGATCCTTTAGCACTACAGCTCTATATTGTTTTTGCTGTGAATTAGTTGTTATTACAGATGTCGAAGAAGTATCTGTATCATTTAGTCCAGTTAAAAAACTTTTAAATTGCTTTTAAATTGAAATATTTACCTTTAATTTCTTTTACATAATTGCTAGGAAACCATCCAGTCTTATCTCCCATCGTTCCTTCCCACCATCCTCCTTCTTCTTTTTGGGTAATTGTAATTTTGTCACCTTTTTTAAAGCATAACTAAAAATAACCAATTTATAACATGTAATTCATTGAAACTAAAAAATTATTTGTTTGTCATCAAATAAAATATATATTTATTTAACACGATTACCTAAATTAATAATTTTTATTAATCTAATGTTATATTATTTTGTTTAACTTTTGTGCATTATAAAAATTTATACATTCTAGTGCTTTGATTTGTGAATCTATTGTTAGCAATGTTACTGAACCTGTACTTTGATTAAATATTTCTTTCTGATCAAGCCATATGTGTAAACATATTCCTCACCTCATCATTATTGGTACCTTTAAATGAATAAATTGCTTGTACAATCAACGGTTCTGAAGTCATGTTTGTAAGAATTCCATTAAAGATTTATTCCAATGTATTGTCTAGAAAAAAATATGGTGTTATTTATCCTGTACACTAAAGAAAAATTCTGCACTTGAAAAGTTAAATATAACATTAATAAAGCAGATGCAAATAATTATACCAAGTTTTCATGTAGCATAAAAATTTAAAAAGAATGAAATCTAAATGTTGTCACATTCTTGGCACGATTGACTTGGTTAAAATTGGAATCGTGCCAAAGAAAATACATATCTGTGCTGTTCATAAATATCTATACTTTTATAATGCGAAGCAAATTAATTTTTCTTTAATTGTAATCAACATTAAACAATTATTAAATAAGTCTATATGCATGATATTAATAGTTTCGATAGCGAATAGACTACATTTTATCAAAGGTATATCAGTAAACAATTTTGAAGTTTAAAAAAATACATCAAATATACTCAATGCCTTAACATTGTTTAGGGAACTGTGCAGAGGATATTCTGTATAGGCTGTTAAACTTCAAATTTACATACTTTTATACTCACATTGTAATTGTCACAACAAAACTGCAGAAATTATACTTCGTTTTCAATAATTGCAAAAAGGATTTTTTTACAATTGGTTTACATTTTTTCAAGATTATTTTATCGCACACTGCCCATAGACATTTCTACTCGATTAGGCGAGTATTTACGAGTATCCACGAACTCCTAAAAAATATTAAGTAGGTATATAATTAAATTTCATTCTTTAAAATATCTATAAATTTGGTTTGTAGCTTAAAATTACTTAAAAAAAGTATTTATTAATATTATAGTTAATAATTTATTAGGATTATCTTGTTTATAAATAATAAAAGAATTATTTTGTAATTATATCTACAACACATGAAATGGAATAACTTTACTTTTAACACATAACTTTTTTAAAACGTTCTTGTATAGGTGTATATATTTTTGTAAATTTAAAAAAAAAAGGTACAACTGAAGAAAGTTATTTCTAATTAAATTTCAATCAGATGATTTATTTTACATTATCCTATACAGTATAGAAGAACTATGACGTCTTCTGACGTCAAAAAGTCGGTCTTTCAAATCACGTGTACGTAACCTAAAAATTGTCTTGCTCGTTAGCAAAAATTATTAATTTATTATATTGTGATAAACATGTCTTGGTTATTTGGTTATGGAAGAGGTAATCAACAACCACCAGATTTATCACAACTTGGACTGGCAGTGCCTCCAGCAGCTGCTGGAGGCAGTGGTGGCGGAGATGGAGGAACTCCAAATGATCCTAACTTAACCAAAAGTGAAAGAAGGACTATGGAGGCTTACAGGTTTGATTCTTCGGCATTAGAAAGAGCAGCTCAAGCTGCTAGAGAATTGGAGAAATCAAGTGAGTTATATACCATAATGTTTGATATATAATTTCAAACGGTATTAACATTCCTTATTTCCAACAGAACATGCCTCAGATGCTTTAGAATTAACAAAACTACAAGAAATGACACGCCAAAGTGATAATCAATTAAAAATGAAGGAATATGAAACACAGATTGCACAGATGCAAACCGAAGCAAAACGTGCAGAAGGTGAAGAAAGAAGAAAATATTTGCAGGAAGAAACAAGGCAGCATCAACAAAGAACTCAATATCAAGATCAATTAGCTAGAAAGCGGTATGAAGACCAACTAGTACAACAACAAAGAATTAATGAAGATAATTTAAAAAGGTATTTATATTTCTTTGTTAATTTTGTTGATATATAATTTATTCAATTTTTTTTGCATACGTTTATATACTATAAAATAATATTGTTATCATAACTGGGATTAAACTACTGAATAGCAAAAATTTTAAAGGCAAGAAGAATCTGTAGCTAAACAAGAAGCAATGCGAAAAGCAACTATTGAGCATGAAATGGATTTAAGAGCAAAAAATGAAATGAAAAAAATAGAAGCTGAAATGAGAGCTAAGGCCAAAGTAGATAGAGAAAACAGAGACATAATATTAGAACAGATTAGAATAAAAGCTGCTGAAAATAGAGTCACTGTATTAGAAAGTATAAAGTAAGTCAATTAATTTATAATAGAATTAAATTTTAATCAGTAAATTTACTTTGTAGAACAGCCGGATCTGTTATAGGATCTGGAGCACATGCACTATTAACAGATTGGGATAAAGTCTTAGCAGCAGCAGGAGGGATGTCTCTATTAGCTCTAGGTGTATATTCTGCAAAAGGTGCTACAGGTGTTACAGCAAGATATATTGAAGCTAGATTGGGTTTGTATGGTTTTATATATACTCTAAATTTCATATTACTTTCATTCGTCTAAAAATCATTTCTTTAAAGTTTATGTAAATTAAATATGTAGTTGATACACGCGATTCTTTTTTTACATGGATGATCCATTCCAGAGACTACTGTGTAATAAGATACATTGAACATACAAAAGTGTAGAAAGTTTCCATCTGATTATGGTGGAAAAGAAAGCGAAATATAAATATCTTAAGTAAAATAAAGAAAACAGAAACAATTAAGTTTCTTACAATTTGTTTGCATTTTATCAGAAAATTAATTGTTACTGTTTTTATTTTGCTTAAGTTATTTACATTTTTTTTTCTTACTCATGACTTGCATGTTTAAACGATTATACTTTTTAAATGTTTAAATCGAGTTGTTAAAGTAAAAAGAAATAATCAATTCTTGTTCTTCGGTCGTAGTCTTTCGAATGCGTGAAAAAGAGATTTGAATGTATTGTTCTTTATAATAATAATGTTAAAATTTTAGGTAAACCTTCACTAGTAAGAGAGACTTCAAGATTTTCATTTCTAGAAACTCTGAAACATCCAATTGAAGCGGCAAAAAAACTAAAAAATAATTCAACTGATGCACTTTCAGGCGTTGTTTTAGCACCTCAATTAGAAGAAAGATTAAGAGATATTGCTATTGCCACTAAAAATACAAAGCATAACTATGGAATGTACAGAAATATTCTTATGCATGGACCACCAGGCACTGGTAAAACAATGTTTGCTAAAGTAAGATGCTTAGATTAATTTTAAAAAATGTAAGTAATTATTTAAAATTATCAGAAATTGGCCAAATATTCTGGAATGGATTATGCTATATTAACGGGAGGAGATATTGCTCCTATGGGCAGAGATGGTGTAACTGCTATTCACAAAGTTTTTGATTGGGCAAATAGTACTCGTAAAGGTAATAAATTAATTATTGATAATGGAAATTTTAATAAAGTACAATATTTTTGTATTAGGCTTGTTGTTATTTGTGGACGAAGCCGACGCATTTTTGCGGAAACGTTCGTCAGAAACTATTTCAGAGGACCTACGAGCCACACTTAACGCGTTTTTATATCGTACTGGCGAACAAAGTAATAAATTTATGATGGTGTTAGCGTCAAATACTCCGGAACAGTTTGATTGGGCAGTTAATGATCGGTTGGATGAAATGGTCGAATTTATACTTCCTGGTTTACAAGAACGTGAAAGACTGATGCGACTGTATTTTGATAAATTTGTCTTGGAACCAGCAATTGAGGGAAAACGGTAATAAGAAATTTTTATACATACATCTGATTGATTATAAAGAGCATTATTTTAGACGGTTAAAAGACAATAATGTCAGTATAAGCACAATGAACAAGCATGCTACATCATGACATAAAAATATGAACATTAAATTTTCATAATATCATATTATTTAAATTATAATATATATATAACTTAATTACTTAAAATATTAATTATTAATATATTTATTATAATTATTAAATAAATTTTAATTATAAATATAATTTATTAATATTATATTTATTAATAATAAAAGTTATATGTATATATAATAATTTAATATAATATAATTAATTAATTTTAAATATATCAAATCTTATTAATTATATATATATAATTATATATTATTATAATAAATATAGTATATAATAATTTATATATAATATATATAAGATATAATAATATTATATTATATTATTATAATTAATATAAATAATATCTATATAAATTTTAAATAACAATTCAAAATTTTTATGTTAATATATTTTTTAAAAAAATTTTAAAATTATAATTTTATTAAAAATTAAATTTATAAAAATTTAAATAAAATAATAATTTATAAAATTTAATAATATTTTATAATAAAATTAAATTTTTATAAAATTTAATATTTTTTTTTTAAATTAATTTTAATATAATTAAATCATTTAAAAATTTTAAGACGGGATTTTGTGACTTCTGTATTTATTGAAGTTGGTATTAAAAAGACTAACTATTAACTAACAGTTTAGAAATAGCAAACAAAAAAGTTTTATATATATTTTACAATATAACAATTACTACATTAAAATAATCACAAAAATGGATTTATTAGGATCCATAATGGATTCGATGGAAAAACCACCATCATTAACTGAAAAAGAAAAATTTATAATCAAAAGTAAATAACCTACAATTTATTGAAGTATACAACATAAAAATTGTTATTTTAGAAAGAAAAGAAGAAATTGAAAAACGACAAGCAGCTGAAAAAGAAAAACTTAAGCAGTTTAAGGAACGAGTTGAAAGAAAAATAGAAACACATTTTTCAGATTCTATAAATTTGTGTTTAAAATTCACACCTTTGGATCATATATATAGAAGCATTATGTAAGCCCTAATATATATTCTATCTTTTGTAAATATATACGCTTTTTTTACCTTATGTAGACATGAAGTTGCTGAAGCTGCAGGATTTTTAACATATGCATTTGGAACTGATGGCGTGGATCGTTATGTTCGAGTATACAGAAAAGAAAATGCTCCTTGTGAAGATGAACTTGCTGCTCGACGAAGAGGAGAGCCTTGGAATGACCAAATAAGACAACTTTTAATTGAAAAGGTTTGTCATTCCCTAATAGAGTTAATATGCGAATATTAAATAAAATTTTTAGAGAGAACGTGAAAAAGTGGAAAAAGAAGAAGAATCGAAACGAAAACCTGAAAAATTTATTCCAAATTCTAATTATAAAGATAAGTATGCACATCTTATAGGTCATGATGCAGCTTTAAAAGCTGCGAAGAAAACAGAAACTAATAAAAGTTATGGTTTTGGTAAGTTTTTAATTGTTTAAAAGAATTTTTAGTTATTGAATTTTTTAGTACCCAGTGAGAATAAGAAAGATGTTCGTTCCATTGAACAGACAATGGCCGATATAAAAGCAAAGAAAAAATTAAAAACTTGTCACGATCCTCAGAATAATGAATCGTCTTTTAGTAAATGACCTATTTGTACTTTATTGTTTGTTGTAACGGGTATTTTAACAAATTTATAATTTTCATTGATGCATGAGTTGTACATTTATCATTAGTGTAGAATTGTAGTTTTATCAAGCTTAATTGTAAATTTAATCTGTATTTTGTTTAGATAATATGTAAGTATTAATCTTCACGACATTAAAAAATGATTGCTAAAAAGTAATTATGTATAGGTATATAGCTACAAACAACAATGTTTACTAAAGAAAAGTAAATTTTAAATCTGATATAAAAAATATGATTACATTTTTCAATTTTTATATTTTCTTTATATGACAAAAAAATTGTTCAAATTATTGTCTATAAAATTAAAATACAAAATGCCTAGTAAATTAGAATTAGTAATTGATACTTATATAACAGAAGTACTCTGTAAAAATATTAAAACCATATAGGTTTTGAAATAATAAGCTTACATATTCTAAACGGTGTTAAATAGTATAACAAGCCCCTAAAATATTTACAAAAATATATCACTATCACTCCGCATTTCGTCTACCAAAAAATTATTTTTCTCACATAGCGGACCAATACTAATCGAACATGGACAAGTTACCTTCTAATTATATGATAAAATAAAAATGAAATATGTACATATCACCACTGATAAAATTATGTTGTAAATATTTTTAATGAGCCTAAGACTTTCTCTATTAGTATACACACATTTATATTCAAAAAACATTTTCATAGAGCCAAAATTACATTAATAACATTTTGTATTGTCATTTCAAAAACGATAATGTTTTTCAATAAAAAATCCAAAACATTAAAATTGTCCCACTCGTTAGATGGTAGAATATGCCTCCATCCAAAAGCTGTGGTAGAACTCGACCAACACATTAACAACCCCCTGTAGTTCCTGGTCCAGAACCATGACTAATCTACGCGCTTCCTGCTTGTTACAAAGCGCTGATATTAACACATTAATTAGATAAACAGCAATAGTTGTTTCTATGAATATTACTGTTAATATTCACGGAAATTCTTTCCGTTATCTGTTATTGATGTTACAACATCGTTATGGTTTGAAATCACTTGTGCCCTGGTATTACTGGTACTAACTATAATTTTGTTAGTATTATTTAAACTTGAAGAATAAAATATTTTAAATACATTTCAATATGTACAAACAGTACACATTTTTAAAAATAATTTTCCTTTTATCAATATATATTTAGTTGCCTAATGATAAGGCGTATCAATGAACAATACAAAAGTCTGACCTTTTTAAAAGAAAAACTGCTAAGCATGTATGTAAATACGCTTGCTTAAGTCAACCAATGGCCTTCTCACTATTTGTTGCTCTAGGCGGCAAAACCAGTCCTCGTTTTGCTGGAATAGAGCTTCCTACACTTCAAACCAATTTTTCGTGTTGAATGTGCGTTGGCGCAAGGTGAATGCAATTACTAAAATTAAAATAACTAAAAAGATACGTATAGAAATGAAAAGCTTATTATCAACGGTGTTGTGTTTGATTATTTATATATCTGTTGGTTTTTCGCACCCACCTGCAGCGTTGTATGTCGATAATGGGTTGGATCAAACCATGATAGAAAGAATTATGACTAAACAAGAAAAACATGAAATGGAATTAGAAATTTTGAACCTTTTAGGTTTACCTAATCGACCTAGACGCGGAGTTAACGCGCCCTTGAGAAAATCTGCGCCTAGATTTTTAATGGATGTTTACCAATCTCTTATTGAAAAAGAAAATGATGACGAAAATGAAAGAGTTGAAAGAAGTGCAGATTTGTATATTAGCGGCGAAGAACAAAGTGCTATTGATGAAAGCGATATTATTATGACATTTGAAAGCATCAGTAAGTTATGTTGTTTATAATTTTAATATTACTATTAATAAAAAATAATTTTATCTATATTTTAATTCTGAGAATAAAATAATCAAGTTGAATAAATTATAGATCATCATGTTAGTGCTGTGAGACATGAAAGGGGTAAAAGATTGTGGTTTAATTTAACAGAAGTCCCTGTTGAAAATCAAATTGTTGGTGCTGAATTACGAATTTTTCAAAATCCTAATTATACCAATGGAAATCCAGGTACAATATACACAGTGACTGCGTATCAATTAATTCGGTCTGATAATGGGTAATTATACTACTTTATTACTTAATTCTTCTTAATTGTAATAAGTATTTCTAGAGAACGTGAATTAGAGTACATAACTGCTATAAACACAACTGCTGATTACTCAGGATGGTTAGAATTAAATTTAACAAGCAGCTTGGCAACATGGGTGGCATTTCCAAATTCTAATAAGGGTCTATACCTTTCTGTTCATTCTGCTGATAAGCCAGGTAAGAATGATTCATGCCTTTTTCTTTGGAATGTAGTTTTGACTATTCAGGACATTTAGGTATTGTTCAAGTATAATACATCACTTCCTAGAACTTGCTTAAAATGGTTTATTCTTGTTAGGAAACCTAACTGTAATTTTAAAGAAAATCTAGTTGGGATTTATTTTTTAAATTAGTAACCCTAGTTGGCCAAATTTTTTTCTACTCAAAGCCTCCTATTTTAAAGTTTAATGTTTTGGTCTATTAATTTTAATTATGTTTTTAGTAATATTTAGGAGAAGTTTTAAAATACAATCAATATTAACACATTCTAACGCTGTTTATATTTGTTGTAAATTGAAATGATGTACTTTGCATACATACATAAATGTAAATGGCGTTTAATATTTACGAATTATTATTACTGGTTTAACCTGTAGTTATTAAAAAAAACTTCGTTAAAGGATTATCACATTCCTATTAAATTAAGCAGTTTTTATGATACTCTATATTATAGACCAGGACTTTCCAAACTTTCCTACTTGAAAATCTCTTTTATCCAAAATAAATATTTACGCGATACTATGTAGAAGTATAATTTTTATATAGTATTGTTAAATTTTTTGCGACGTTTAATATCGTTAACACTAGATTGCCCACGGAAGTAATTTAGATTGCTTTTTTTTTAAATACCGGAAATGAAGAAGGGGGAGGTAACTACAATTATTAAAAAGTGCATTTATATGTTGTACAAAAAGTCACAAAATTCTAAGAAATTGTGTCATTATGTACATAATTGTTTTTCTAATTAAATTTAAAAAGCAGTCAAAATGACTTGGGCAATCTAGTGTTAAGCAACCCTCTATGGGTTAGACCCCACATTGAGAAGCCTTATAAACTATTTCTACTTAAGTTAATGATTTTGAATATTAATTTTTAGCAAAAGAAATTCGCCCTGAAGATATAGGATTAGTTACAATAAAAGGCGAAGATGAAACAAGACCTTTTATGGTAGCGTTTCTAAAAGCAACAAATCACGTTAAATCACGCAGTACTAGAGAAACAAAGCGCGTAAAAAAATCCGACTATCCATCTGTTATGAAAGGTAGCAGTGGTATGTGTTTATTTATATTTTAGATATGTATTTTAAATTTTATTAAAAAATTTTAGAGACTGTAACTACACATGATTGGCGCAGCTGTAAGATAAACACATTGTATATCAGCTTTAAAGACTTAAAGTGGCAGGTCATACATTAAACATATTTCTTAAATATTTTATTTTATTTTATAAATTTATAGGACTGGATTATAGCACCTGAGGGATATGCAGCATACTACTGCGCTGGCGAATGCAATTTTCCTTTAAATGCACATATGAACGCAACAAACCATGCCATTGTACAAACCTTGGTGCATTTATTAAATCCATTTAAATATCCCAAACCATGTTGTGCTCCAACTAAATTAACTCCAATTTCTGTTTTATACTTTTTGGATGAGTCGAATGTTATACTCAAAAAATATAAAAAGATGGTTGTGAAAAGCTGTGGATGCCATTAGAATGTAAGGATTGACTGCTTCAATTGATAGAATAGTTTTATATTCTGATTTGTACATACATTTTTTAAATACCTTATTTTTAGAAAAATAAAAGCAAGTGATAAGATTTTGCTTTTTCATTTATAGAGAATGTGTTGGACTCCTAACCATTTCATGATTTCTAATATCTAACATTTGCTGATCATTTAGATACTATGTATTTCATTACTGTTACCACGTGAATATAAGTTATGGCATTTCTTAACCAAATTTAAAAATGATAAATAAAAAACTTGTAATAAATTTATTTTTTAGATATTTGATAGATGTATTCTCTATCTATTCTTATTTTCCCGCCATGTTCATTCGTGAAAAGTCGGAATATGCAGTTGAGTAAGGGTCCGTTAGTAGCGTTTGTGTAGTTTTCATTATGACAAGTCTTGTAGAGAACTAAAAATAGTTGTTAAACGCGTTAATATTTGTTATAAATCGTAGTAAATTAAACGAATATTACTAAAATGCTCTATATAATATACGTAAATAATTTTACAATAATTTAAAAGAAGAGATTTTCTTGACGTGTGTGAATTTAAGGCTTTATTCTGTCAGCTCTTGCGTAGGTTGGGCTATGACATTGGAAACCGAAAGAAGGTTTTTGTGGAAATTTCAGTTGAATGTGGAGTGCTCTTTCCAGGATATTTTCAAAAAATAACAATAAAGTTCAAATAGAACGAAACGAATCGTTAAAAATGGATAGGGGTGACGATAGGCGACCTGACATGGATATGCAAGATGCCTACGATACGAGACAGGTAGGATGATTTCATCTTTTGCTATTCGTGTAATTTGCTTCACTGTATTGAACATCTGTTTTTTATTCTTGGTGTATTTGCCTAAAAAATTGCTGCTCATGTTAATTACAGACCACTTAAATTGTTTTAGGTTTTTGAGAAGTTATTATTAGTAACTAGGTGAATCAGCTGTATTTATTTCTTTGACACCTGGATTGAAATGATATGTAGAGTTAAAATCTTATGTATTTATAAAGGAGATCTTCATTTATTATTTTTGAACTTTAGGGAGTAGGTAATGTTTAAAAAATTGATATTTCTTTTTTACATTGAAAATTTATCAAAGTATTTTAATAACATCCCACATTATCGGTGCCACCCAGTAATGATTCTTGTTTTGCCATAAAACAACCTACAGACTAAGAAATTATGACATAATAATTATTAATACAGTGATGTCAATCTACATATTTCAAGTGCTTTGATTGGCTTCTTTTCAGCTGTTTTCATCTTCTGAATCCGCAAACTTTTGTTTGTTATCAGCTTATTATTCGACTTTTTTATAGGTACATATGGATAATTTTCTTTCACTTCTGTGGATGTTTGTACTTGGCTTGATGACACTGTATACTGTTATTGAATTATTGTTTTTAACTTTTATGAATGATCAAGGAAGGTACTAGGTAGCCATTCATAAATATCAGACTGAATAAGAGTATTAATGACAATGACATACTTGGATTTCTTTTTATACAGTAAAATGCAATTCACCAAGTGGCAATTTTCTTCTATGTTATTAATCAATATGTATACTGAAGGTTTGAATGGTTCTTGGATTACTATACATAGAGTATAATACCGAGTTATTGGCACCTTAAAAACATATCTCGATATAAAATATTAAAACTTGGATAATATTTTGATCCTCGTTTCAGTTTCACTTAAAGATTAATATTATGCAGTTATTTTTACCATTTTTTTGAAACATTTATATTTGTAAAAAAATTTGTGAGAAGTGCTAGTAATTGGCACCTTACATTAAATACTGTCATGCTTTTGGTTGTATTTATTGGCTTGTTTATTTGGTTTTGTATTGCTTAAAACAAGTGACAGGCCAAAACTAAGAATACATACTTTAATAGAATAGAATTTTTTTTTGAGAAACGTGGTTTACGAAAAAAATAATGTAGGTATTTCGCGTAAAGACATGCCTTTAATTTTATTATTCTTTTGGGGACAATTATTTTCTTTATAGACATCTTCGTGCTTGTTTATGTAATTTATAACTTTTTTATATGGTTTATATGTTTTATACGTTTTTTTATTGGTATGTTCAAAATTTGTTCATAAATTGTTTATCAAATTTGTTCCATATCTTCTAGCATAACATGCTTTTTTCGTTTGTTGCTTTTGTATTATCGGTTTAGTAAACACATTCGTGTCTACACAATCAATTCAACTAAGGAGAAAATTATGTAGGAAACTGCATAAAACTGAAAATAAATGGAGGTGTCAATTACAGGTAACTCTGCTACGACACAGTTTCGTATTAAAACGGTCAGAAATTGCAGAAATTCCTGAATAATAGTGTAGGGAAAAGAAGAATAAGATGACGAATCATTGATATCTCGGTTAAGACATAAGAGGTACAGAAGGGATTGCCATCACTGATGAGCTAGCACCCAATCTTTCGACTATAATTGTAAATAATCTGAAGAACTTGAAAATAACATGGTTGTATGAAATTTGAGATTAAAAAAAAAATTCATATCATTACTGATGCTATACGAAATAATGAGTGCAGAAAAATTTTACTCGAAGAAGCGTTGAGGCGATAAAAAAATATCTTAGGTTTGTCATTATTTCCTCCGTTCTCTTACCTTTACGGTATACATTTGGGTATTTAAAAATTTAAATTATATACTGTTGGCAAACAATACAGGAGTATGTACGAGGTTTGTTCAAAAAAAGGTAACTTTTTATTTTTCTTAAAAAATGTTTATTCATCAATATCTATTTTGTCTCCTTCAAAGTAATACCTCTCAGATATAATACACTTGTGCCAGCGCTTTTTCCAATCCTCGAAACACTTTTGATATCCGCTTTTTGCTATGGCCTTAAGCTCTTCCATCGATGCCGTCTTTATTTTCTCGATCTTGGCAAAACGTCGTTGCTTCAGTTTTGGGAACAGGAAAAGTCGCAAGGGGTCAAGTCCAGTGAATACGGTTGCGGAGGCGTGATTTTTTTGGTCAAAAAATCACGAACAAGCAACGATGTGTGAGCAAGTGCATTATGGCAATGCAATAGCTATGAAGATAATATTTCTTATTGACCGTACGACCTTTTGGCAGGAACTCATGATGCAGTACGTCATTGTAATCGAAGAAAACAGTGAGCAAAACCTTCACATTTGGCGAAGTGGCGTGTTTTTTACGGTCTTGGCACTTCTGGTTGCTTCCATCGGGATGATTGAGCGTTGGTTTCGACGTTATAGCCATATATTCATTTTTCGTCATGAGTTATGACCCTTTTGAGCAAATCTGCATCGTCGTTGACATCATTCAACAGCTCCCAAGCGATGCTCATGCAACTGTTCTTTTGGTGACAATTTAGCATTTTTGGAACAAATTTTGCTCCCACACGTTTTATGCCTAAAACATCCGAAAAAATTGCATGACATGAGCTAATCGACATCCTCAACAAATTCTGTAATAGTGATTCGACGATTCTCCATAACAATTTGATTCACTGATTCAACGTTTTCATCGGTTGTTAACGTGCTGGGGCGTCCAGGGCGGGCATCGTTATTAACATCTTTGCGACCTTCTGTGAAGAGCTTGTACCACTTATAAACATTGTTTTGCTTAAAGTAGACTCGCCAAATGCCATAGTCAACATTTCAAGTGCGTTGGAGCACTTAATTTTATTTTTTACACCAAATTTAATACAGATTCTTTGATTCATTTTTTTCGATCCCAAAAAATCGCCAATCACACCAAAACACATCTAACCTTTATATCTGTCAAAAACAAACTACAAATGCAAAATTATTGACCATGTCAACATATTTTGGGAACGTGTGAACCAACATAATAAACAAAAAAAATTGAGAATCTAATATACGTAGCCTACGAAATTTGAACAGTTACCATTTTTTTGAAAAAACCTTGTATACATACGTACACTCACACCATTTAGTAATGTCCCTTGGTTTGGAGCGGACGGATCGTTCGTGTCCGACGTGGAGAATAATAAAGAAAACGCTAGTTTCAACTTCAACTCTCCGTTATTATTTTACAATCCTACACATGATGGTGGTATTCACTTTTTACAGATTAACCATACACTTTTTATCTTTCACCCATAAGAAAAAAAATATTTTAATATAAATGAAAGTTAATACAAGATAATTTTATCATTACAAAATAATGTAATTATTCTTTTCTACGCATATACCTTGTGTTAAAAATCCATGTCTTTCTTTTAAATTCCATATAAGTTAGTTTGTGTATATATTAAGAATATTTAACATAACTGAAAATAGAACTATGCGAATTTTGATTTCAGGAATTAATTAGTGAAGTTTTCTATAAAAGATTTTCTTTTCCATTTCTAAGCAAATATATCCTATCGAAAATTATTATTATAACTCTTCACATAAGAGTTAATATTTAAATACTAAAATTAACTGAATTGTAAATTTGTTAACAATTTTCGGATACTCCTAACGATTGGCAGCTCATTTCGCTGTTAAAATTCTTATAACTGCATTGCCAGCATTTTAAAATAGAACAAATTCAGATTAATTTTAAATTGTTAATATTGTTGTTGTTGGCGCCTGCCTTTTATACCTGTATCAGGTTTAGGCGTTTTCCCGCTTGAAACTTTGTTGTGAATGTTGTAGTGTTTCAAAGATTCAAGGCACCTACTGTTTTACGTGGATTGCAAACCACGGCAATTTCTAAGGAAATTTTGAGCAGTTTTACTCTTGCCAGGTGCTCAGCCTTGCGAAGAGAAGAGGAGCGTGAAATTTTCGATGGTCGGCGCGGGATTCGAACCACTTCGAATCCACCTCGCTAGCAAAGCAGCCCAAACACTAAACCACTTGCACCACGCTTCCTCTTAAATTGTTAATATTACCCTTATTAATGTTTTTCTAAAGTATTGTTTGATATGTCTATCTGCAGTTGGGACATAAATACCATAACTATTCATTTGAAAATTATTAGAATCTAGTTTTTTTTTTTTATTATGGACCCATAATTTTTACATTAATTGATTTTATTTGAATTATTACGAGTATGTATTAAACCTCATTTGAATAGAAGTCACCATTGCATTAAATTATCGATATTCGAGTTACATACCATATTTGCTCGTAAGTTAAGAACCAAATTTACTTTTTTGTTTTTAAAGTTTTTGTTGTAACCACGAAATCTTATAGAAGAATATCCTTCTAGCTAAAAGTTTAAAATCGTTTTTCTCGAACATTTTTTAATGCTTTGCTAAATTTATATTTCAATATTGGTCTTCAAATGAGGTATACACAGCTCGGAGTATGATGCAGGTATACGGATTAAAAATATCCGGACTTAGCATAGCTGACATCCATTTATTTTTATGAATAATTTTAAGAAATTTTGTAAAATTGTATAGTTCTATATAATTTTATAAAGAAAATTTTTTCGGGTAGTTAATCTTCTATAATTAAAAATCATAAAAATAAGAATTAAATCGATAACTTTTTCATGATATAAAATATTTTTTCAGACTATTTGATAGTGCATTAAATAGAATATAAAACTGCCATTTCACTTTTGACCTATCTTTAATAGTTTAGCCTTTTAATTGAAAAAATTTGAAATTTCGACAAATTTCAATTTTGTAAGTTCTTTATTAAGTAAAATATTAATAATAGAAATTTGACTCAATTAAATTTTTGTAGAGAATTTAATGACTATAAAGGATTACTAATTAATTATATAAAAAATTATTACATAGTTTGTAGAAGTAAATAATGTTAAAAATCATTTTCGTAACTTTTTAAATAAAAATGTTTAAGTTCGATGAAGGACCTCTTAAAATTGAAATTAAGAGATGTAATTTGGACAGATTTTTAATTCGACGTATTCTGAAAAATTTTCATGTGATAGTGAAAAAAAATTGTTTTTGTTGGAACACCCTAGTATGTATACTCCATTGTATTCTTCAATTATACCTGAATCACTTTATGTCAAGATGGGCATTTTAAATTTGTTCTTAGAAAGGATTTAGACTTAAGATATTAACTTGTGCCGAGATGGACGTTGCTCTTTCAAATATTTTAAATAAACCGAAAATGTGATTCACCTACTTGAGCTTCCCTTTGTAACTTTATTGTTTCATGCTGGTAAAACACCAAAAATCTTATTCTTGAAAAAATCGAAAATATTACCAAAGGGTAGGTATTAAATTTTTTGTTGTGGCCTTACAAACCATCATTCTAGTATTTTGTGTTGTGTTGTAGGGGAATTGTGCTTAAGATGACATACTTTTTGTTTTGAGGCAAATATTTGAAAATTCAAAGGTGGTAAAAAATAAATCTAAGGTTATACATTTAAAACGTTTATTTACAAAGCACAAAAAAAAATCTTGACGCTATAGAACATTTAATAATCGAAATAAAATAAGAAAACATCAATCATATTTATGTGGTTAAGATAACACACATCAGTCTAAGTTGACATAGTTAATTTTCTTTGCACAATTCACATGTAAACACTTTAATTCTTGGTGCAACGCTACACATAGAGTGTGGCACCATCGCTTAAATAATTGGCACCATATCCAACGCGATTAGACTGCAATGAATCAACTGTTACTAAGTCATCTTGGAAAAATTGTGTGGAACCAATTGCTCATTCAGGAAGTTATTCGTTATGTTCCTCCTTGCGTCCTTTAAACTATTAGTATTATGCCAATTTATGATAAAAATAATCAAATAAAAGTCAACATTTTTTAAACTCTGGTATTTATCAAAAAAATATATATATGCAGAAATTGTTTATTTTTCATTGCAAACTTTTACTATCTTGAGATTTTCTGAGCTAGAATATCGTCACACTTTTAATTTATTATTTGAGATGGGGATAAAACAATGATAGGATCGTGTGTTTTTTATTGTTATTATATTATTTTTAATAAATAACAGAATTTGAAAATTTTTATTTTTATTTGATTATTTTTATCATAAATTGACATAATTCTAATAGTTTAAATAAGTTAGAAAACTTTTATAAATTATCAAACTTCCAGATTATTTTCATATTTATGTATAAAAGTAGCACTTTAAAAAATATTTCCTAAAGAGGTGAAAATAACAGAATGGCACTAATTGGTCTTTATTAACGAAGATATGAACTACATATTCTGAAAATTTCATATTTTATTTTTCCTCCACATGGATTTTTTGAGGTCAAAGCTGAGCTATTTACAAAATTATCAATTTTCACAATTTTATTTTTCGTAGATTTTATTCTAGGACAATAATAATTATGTCACGACATCACAAGAGTTAGTACTTTATTGTAAAAAAATCAATTTTAATATGCAAAAGGGTTGACACAGCGTTCAATCAAATATCCTAAAATGAGAAAAATTGTGAAAATTTCGGATGGTCACCATCTTGTTCCTAATTGTTTTAATTCAATTTTCTTGTATTATATAAAATGCACATTTATGACCCTTTCAACTAAAGTAACAACCATTTCAATACCTGTTCTAAATAAAAGCTAGAGCTCATTATGTACAAGTATGAAAATGACCCAATTTTTGAATTCGGATGGGTACTGATCGGAAGTTATACAATAAAAAAATAAATGTGCCACCACAAAGATCAACTACAATTTTTTATTAAAATTAAAAATCATACGGCACACTTTTTAATTCAAATTTGTTGATTTCATATGGAATGACCCAACATTATTTTATTCATTATTTTAAAATACACCCATACCTCACTTTGCGTCGGAGTTACGTTCCAAAAACACGACGCAAATTGAAAAGACGCAATGTGAATTAAGAAAAAATAGAAAAAAGTGGAGCCGTCTGTTAAAAAACAAGAAAAAAATTAAAGACTCGAACCCAAAACAACGCAACCTCGAAAACCTAACGACGCACGGTGAAAATTAGTACTAATTAAGTAGCGACGCAACTTCGAAAAAACGCAAAAAGAAACGACGCAAGGCGAGGTACGGGTGTATATCTTTATCTTATCATTACAATTTTTTTAAATGCGGGTTGTGAATAAATTGTAAATTGCGTTGCACTGTAATTTATAAAGTGTCGTTCAATAGGCACCTAATAATTCTAATGAAATAGTTAATATATACATTACGTAACAATTTTTAGTGTTTGGGCTGCTGCGCTAGCGAGGTGGATTCGAAGTGGTTCGAATCCCGCGCCGACCATCGAAAATTTCACGCTCCTCTTCTCTTCGCAAGGCTGAGCACCTGGCAAGAGTAAAACTGCTCGAAAATTTTCTAGAAATTGCCGTGGTTCGCAACCCATGTAAAACAGTAGGTGCCTTGAATCTTTGAAACACTACAACATTCACAACAAAGTTTCAAGCGGGGAAAACGCCTAAACCTGATACAGGTATAAAAAGGCGCCAACAACAACAACGTAACAATAATGATCAATCAATTATTCTTATCGTTGGATTTATCCCAAAACTCCTTCGATTCAATGACCGTAAAAGAAGTGTCCATAATAAAAAAAAAGTTCTATTCTAATTATTTTTAAATGAACAATTATAGTATTTATATCCCAACTACGCATAGGTATATTAACCAATGCATTATCCAAAATATAAATAGGGGTAATTAAAAATTGAAGTTGATCTGCACATGTTAAATTTAAAAAAATATGTATGAAGTTATAAGAATTTCAATAGTTACTTTGTTAGGGCTATTCTAAAAGTGTTAACAAATTTACGAGTCAGTTAATTTGCATCGTTTAAATATTAACAATTATGTGAATATAGTTTTAATAACCATTTTTAATTTAATGGCGTAAATTTTCTTTCAAATTGAAAAGAAAATTGTTTTCTGTTTCGTTTAATATTTTTGTTATATTATTATATTGTAAAAAGTGAACACCATCATTTGCAGCGTTTTAAAATAATAGTGGAAAGTTTAAGCTAAAGCTATATCGCTTTCTTTATTATGCTCCACGTCAGACCCGAACGATACGCTGGCTCTAAACTGAGGGACATTACTAAATGGTGTGAGTGTACATACAAAAATAAAATGCAATTGTGAGAATAGTCAAATAAACTAAGTTACTATTTAAGTTATTGAAAAAAAATACACATGTGTATGTTTTTAATAAGATAAAAAAATGTTTTCTACTAATTTAAAAAAAATTGTTTTTAACTAATGTCGGAACGTAACCTTCTCTTTTTGTGTCGGCTATGTGTCTCATATAATACTGTTTCATGGAATACGAAATTTTTGAGTAACCAATTTTCCGTGTTATAGGAGGGAAACTGTACTCACATTGTGCCAACTATCGAGTCTCTTATCCTATTTAATTTTGTTTTATTTGTAATGGTTATTTTCTGTAGGCGAATCAAATCTATCTTTATCATTCATACATAGAGCCGCAAATATATCTATTTTTAGTTCTTTAATCGAAATTGAAATTGAATCTAATCTATGTCATGATACATTGAACTAATGACATTCATCAGTAACAAATTAGTTTTTAACTCATCTGATATCATCTATAATTTTTATATTTATACTATTTTGTCATGAATAATTATTTAATATGAGAAGAAGTAATTCTACTAATACTTTATAAGAATAGCGAGAAAATGAATTTTACATATCTAGAAAAAACTCAAGGTTGGAATGCGAACTTTTTATGTATATTGTTTACACTGTTTTTTTATGTATAAGATTAGTTTCGTTTGTTTCAATTGCTATACCGAATGAAATAATTGCATTTTTGATAAACGTAATTTTTATCAATTAGAATGATATGTGAGGAATTTAAGTATGCTATCTATGTACATATAGTAAAGCACACATTTATTACTGTATAACTTTGTTTGCTTTTTAAAATAAACGGATCAATCTTTCTGTAGATAAAATTGGATCTTCAATCATTTACTTTCCACTGATTCATATCTGAAAACGAATTTCTTTAATTTGTCTTCAAGTCAATTAAGAGATTAAAACAAATTAATATAAACTGACTTCTTCGGAAATTTTATATGCCACAAAAATGTAATTATTATTTTATAATTGTTCCGCTCTAAATTATTTGTAGGTCTTACTGGTTAACTATTACTATTAGAATAGTCATGTGAAATGTTTGTAAAGAATCCTCGGGATAGTTCTTACATAATTAAAATAGATACAGACTCGTTTTAAAAGATTTCTTCCTCTTTTACCATCCAGCAGTTGCTGCTTTGGATGACCTATCATTAGCAACGCCTCAATAGTACTTCTTCAACCGTGATATAAGCCTGTTCTTGATCTCGTGTACTAACAAACGTAATATGAAAGTTATTTTCATCTTCTTATAGTTATGGGCGTGTATTGGCATACCACTGAAATTGTGGAAGATAGTGTTAGTGTAAGTCATTTTATTAATCATATGTTTTTATAGTAATTACCCACATTCATCCTACCTACATACATGCAAATCCCAAAAACCTGTCAATTGCGTCTGTTCTTTTTTACATATTAAGGTCAGGAGAGATTTTTAAAAGAATTTTGTTTATCCCACTTAGATATTTGTCAGTAGGCGGATTTGAAGTCTTTTTAGGGTACTTTTACTTTTAGTCGCGAATTCGTTAGGCGTTTTCAGGAAACCATGAAGATGACAACTGGAATTGTCGGTCTCGAGTCGTTCCAATCCTCAAAGCTTAGGTAACAAAAACCGTTTAGGATTTAATAGAAAATAGCAAAGGTTGTAATTACAACAGGTTCTACCATACTTTTTTTTGTTGATGAAGCCTTTGGTTATTATGATTCAAATAATCTTCTTTAATCGCGGTAGTTCTAAATATAAATTTAGGCGAAGAACAATAAAATACAATTTTAGATAATTATTTTTGCATTATATCCTTATTAGACATTCGTTTAAAACATGTGTCATACGTTTCAATGACGCAATAATTATTATAATGTTTTTACCGAAATATGAAATATAAATCAGCTGCTGCGTACACTTTTCTTTTATTTTCATATTATATTGCAACACAAGTGAAATTCATTGAAAATTTAATCGTTATTTAACTGCTTCCATTTCACCAAATTTTTGATATGTATAAATCAAATAGAAAGAAACAGACTTGTTTTAATTCTGAATGATCGATTTTGATCATAAGAAAATTAATTTCCTTCATGTTTTATTTTAAAACACTAATACCTTTGAAAATAAAGGTGTATTTGTTTTGTTCGGAATTACAATCAAGAATGACAGAATTACTTTTATTATTTGTTTAGGATAATGCTTAATAAATATTACATTTTTAACACACTTGTAGAAGTAACTGATAACCATTGTTAATTGTTAACAACTTTTTCTCGTACGAATTTTGAATTAAAATTATTATTTTTTCTGTTTAGACAGTCTACATCTACGTATTTTCTTCAATTTCTCTTCGATTTAAATAAAAACTTTCTAAGTTATATTTTGTTAGTTATAACACGTATTTAATGGAACTTTACGATGATTTATTATTTTTTTAAAATTTTGTTGCATTGGACTTATAGACGATCATATAAACAACATATTTTAATGTAAATGGATCTGTCTAAATGGAAGCTCGGCACTAAACCACTAAAATTAAACCGAAATATTAGACTCGACAAGGGTAAAATTTCGAAAAATTCCGTCCATGATAGATTGTGAAGACCTTTATTATTATGTTCTTGGCATATTTTGGAAAGTACGCGTAATTTGAGTCGTGGATTTTTTTTCAATTATTATAGTGGTGTACCCAATTTCTGTTTACTCCATAATTCAGTCTATATCTTTAAACCGATTGATTCTACGAAAAAAAGTTAAAGAACGTTTGTTGCGTAGAATTTTATAAACTACAAATTTTGAAGTAATACTTCTTTTGGGAGTAAAATTTTATACAGGCAACGGCAGTTGTGCCCGCACAGCTAACGAAAATTCGACAATATGAAGTAAGTCGTCTAAGAAAAATTTAATTATTGTGAATCGCGCTTAAAATCGAGTGTGCACATTCGAGCTCAAAGTGGCACATTTCGATCTCGGGAAAATGAAGGTCGTCGCTCCGCATCACGCTTCATTTGCTTCCCTCGCTCGGAAATCTGCCACTTTGAGTTCGAATGTGCACATCCTCGTTTGTATTAAATTTGTTTAAATTAATTTTTGAATTTGAAAAGGAAACGACGTATGTACACATTTGAGAGCAAATCTTCCAGAACGAAAACTATTTAAAATATATCTTTTTTCGGTACAATGTGTGCATTTTTAGTTATTTTTTAAGACAATTTGTTGGATTTCTACTTTTATACATCCAAAAAGTAATTTATGGGTCATTACATGTCAAATCGACCAATAGTTGAAATTGACTCCTTCGATTTGGACGAATTTTGATCAGAAGTTTTCTTTTATCATATAACGAAGTTCTACCAAAGGAAAACAATTAAATTTTTTTTTTCAATAATTATGCAAAAATGAAAATTTTACTATTTTTCCAGTTTTTCAATCTTATTTTTGAAATATCTCAAAAACTAAGATAGTTACAAAAATGATCTACAGCTTGTTTTAAAGATACTTAAGGCTATGAAAAAAAATATTAAGAAAAAAAAATTTCAAAAATCCCAAATTAGTAAAATTTTGAATTTTTGAAAATCTCTAAAATTGACGATCGTTGTTAAATTTTGTGCTCAATTTTTTTTTATACTATACCTGTTATATATCTAAAGACATTTTTAGAAGGATGTTTTTTGTTTTTTCTAAAATATAAATTTTTAAATTTACACTTTATCACGTGTTTATTATAGAATTAACGTCATTTCCGCAATGGCCCTGCAATTATAAAAAAAATAATAACCAAATATTAATGTAAATCAATACATATGTGTGTAATTCGCATTTCGGATTACGGAGGGCGCCGGATAAGACAGGGACCGGGACATCTAGGGCCTACTGTATTATACTTTTATTGGACTATATTTTTGTTGAATTTTTTTTAAAGCACACGCTTTTTGACAGTTCACTTTAAATCATTTCCACTAATATTTTATGTCCGCGAAATAATTAAAAATCATTAACTATATAAGAATGAATAGTAATCTAAAACATCATTCTTTTTTTTTTTTAATTGTAATGTGCAATTTAACCGCAAAATAATTTCGAAATTCCAGTCGTTAATTAGTTTTCGTGATTTCTGTAAAAGTTTTTTTTTGTTTACTTTTAAATAACTCGGCATCTGTAGCTGTTTTTATATAAACTTTACTATACTGGTAAATAGTTTATTCAACCTTGAAGGTCGTTCCAGCGAAGAGGTTGCACAAGAAAAATTACGGCAAGAACTAAGAGCTGAATAATTTGAAGCTGATACCGATTAATCATGTGGAAAATTTACTAAAATATACTTTTGATCATTGCATTTCTCGTCATTCCGTTTTTTATTTATAAATTACAACCGTATCGGTTTTGATGTTTAATTGATTTTAGAAGTTACGGTATTTTATAACGATTACAGTTAGGAATTTTTAGATTTCATTCTAAACGTAAATCTTTCACTTCTTTTAGATAAACTTGATTTTCGATATCTTCTTCGGTTTATTGAGTGTTGCATATATTGAAACAATTTTTGAAGTTATACTTCTTTTGGCGCTTGAGATTAAAATTTTAGCGGGCAACGGAAGACGCGCGCGCACATCAAACAGTAATTTGACAGTTGGAGTTAGCCGTCTAGAAAAGTAAATTCATTATTGTGAATCGTGCTGAAAATCGAGTGTGCACATTGAAGCTCCAAGTGACACATTCCGGTCAGGATAAAAAGAAGCGCGCCGCTCCGCATCGCGTTTCATTTGCTTCCCTGACTCGGAAATGTGCCACTTTTCACTCGAATGTGCACATGGTCGTATTTATTAAATTTAAATTAAAATATGCAAGATAAAGTATTTTTAAAATTTTCAATGAGTGGGAGCGAGTGAAAAAATACAAGAATCCCATGAGTGCAAGCGAGAGGGAATGATCAAAATTTCCTCAATAAGTATTAGTAACATTTTTATCTAATTAATTTTATGAACATAGTATAAGATTGTTTTTAAAATTGACTATTGTAAAGTTTACTTAAAACCGAGTGTGCACATGTTTTTGGTATATTAAATAAATGAAACAAATATATAATAGTTTACAACGTTTTACTCAAATAATATGTGAAATAAAATGTTCCTTGCCTACAAAAAATAATTTCTTCGGTTCTGATGAAACTGCTAACGTTCTCTAGGTAATTTTTGTGTAATATGTCAATATCGGTCTCCCTACTCGCCTGTTAAACCGGCATGGCGATATGAACGACGAGTAGTATTTTATTAAGTGAAAAAAAAATTGTGTGGTGCTGATCCAAGGTAAGACTAACTTTGTGCCTAGTCAACTTTGTTGGTATTTAGTTTTATGCAATGGCTGTTACATTTGCAGCTTACTAAAATGTTCAATTTTGATTGAAACGTAACGCGGTAACCGTATAAAATTTAAAAAATTAGTTTATAGAGTTTTAAAGGTTAATGTTAGTTTTGGGACAATATGATCCATTTGCTTGTGGGGGTCCTTTAATGTGACTTAAAAGACTCCGAGAGGTAAAAATAAGCAAGTTTTAAGTGGATCGAATTATTTATGCCCTAGTTAAGATTTTTTTATCTTATTATAAATATCTGTATTTATAAATAATTGAACGCAAAGATAAGAAATTCTTTTTGGGGGCAAGTGACATTTTATTTCATATATTATTTAAATAAAACGTAAACGATTTTATATTTGTTTTCTTTATTTAATATACCAAAAACATGGTTTTCGTAGATAATCTGCTGACTGGATATTCCAGGATCATATTGGACACCCCGGTATGTAAAATGATTCTTTAGGTTTTTAAAAAATGAATCGGAATATTAATACTACATTAATAACACTGGCATACAAAAAAAGTGGTCATTACTTTTGATCAGACCCACCTAGGGTTATGTATTTCCATGCTCTCAATCCGAATTTGAGGTCGGTTTACTCAATATACCTCTAAAATTTTGAGTATTTTGCAAAAAACCACTAAAAATTGCAGTTATGAAAATGAAGAAAATTTGATTAAACTAGATCAAATCTTCCTTATATGTATATTTTGATGAGGTGAATCTAAATACAGAATCTCTTAATCTCGATCTTTTATATATTTATCCAAAATCGTAAAAAATAGTAAAAAAGTAGTAGAACATAGCCAACAATTTCACGAGCACAGAAAAAAAAAGTGGTCAGTACTTTTGACCAGACCCACCTAGGGTTATGTATTTCGCTGCGTTGAATCCAAATCCGAAGTCCGTTTGGTCCATACACCCCCAAAATTTTGAGTAAATTGCAAAAACCTGCTTCAATTTGCTAAAAATTGCAGTTTTTTGCAATTTACTCAAAATTTTAGAGGTATATTGGTAAACCGACCTCAAATTCGAATTCAGGACATCGAAATACATAACCCTAGGTGGGTCTGGTCAAAAGTACTGACCACTTTTCTTTTGTGTGCCAGTGTAATTAAAGAATCTTAAAATTCCTCCACTTAAACAGATAAACCGTCTATCCACAACCGCTTTAACATTAAGATTCCGACTTACGACCATTCTCCCTTAAGGGAATCATTTTATACCACTTTTTCCCTATGCATATTTTGCTTTTTGTTCCATTTATACGGTTTTCCCCGTGTAAATTGTAGGATGGATGTACAGTGGGGAGGCTTCAAGATTAGATTTTTTTAAGGGAGGCGCACTAACATATAATTCGGAAAACAGTGATCTAGCTATCCACAAACGCAAGGTACGAAACACAACACGTGGTTATATTTAATTTAGGAACATCAAAGAAGTATAACTTTTATTGCGCGTACGTAAAGTACACGCGCCGGTTTTTTATTTAGTTTGACTGTGTGTGCAAAACGAGCACTTTAATTGCTTTAAGTTCAACTTGAAATACTGTCGGTAATTTCACATGCTCAGAAATGTGGTTTCATATTGATTTATGTTAATTTTGACTCAATTAACTTCAAGGTGTTATATATTTACGAAACAATTAATGTAACAGTCTGAACGAGCACCTACATTCAATTGCATCGCTATTGCCGAATGAATGCATTTTTGCTAGTACTAAAAAATTAGAATAGTTTTGAGTGTTGAAATATTTCATTTGAAATTTAAAGTTTAAGAATAAAATTAAATTTAGCCTACAAGCAGCTAGTTTTACATGCTAAGACGCTATAAAATATGCGATGTAAATCGTATATTCTTAAAGTAATTTGCACTTGGAAATGTCGCGAATAAATTATGATCATTTCAACAAAACTAACGGCTTAGAAGTTATTTTAGCGTAGGTATAAGTTTGTGTAGCTTTTGCGTAATAAATATGTGTAAAAGTACAAATGTTAGGCGAAAATGCATGGGAGTTGGTAGAGTTTCGTACGAAATGGGCGAAGGTGTACATTGTTTAATAGATGATGGAAATGTACCTTTTTATATAATTAATTCCAATCCCTCGTTTTTTAGATAATGAAAGGAGACTCCCGTATTATTTTAGGTGTGTACAACAAAATTGAGCTAATCAGCTTTCACTTTAGATTCACATGTGCCTCTTCTCGAGGGCATTTGCTACAGAGTGAAACTGTGGAAATTGATTTTATGTTATGACCATAAAGGTTTATCTACAATTGTATCAAAAATCAATTAGTTTTAATGTTTCCATGAACATGAGTTCATACCTTTTATGTAACTTAAATGAAAGCACTTAACAAATTAAAAAATAAATGTAAACAAAAATTATACTAACACAAAAATGATACTACACAAACTAAAAAACCTACATTTTGATCCATAATTAATGATTTTACAAAAAAAAAGGATTTGACTTACTTTAGTTTGCGAGATAATTGCTTAACGCAGCTCAGGGGCGTATTAAGAGTTTAATCGTAAGAGGATCTGATGTGAGATAAACATAAAAATATTTTTAATGCAAATTAAATAAAATTAAGATCGTTAATTCGTAAGTATAGGGTTGGCAACTGAATAGTTGCGGATTTCACAAATATAAAATAGGAACTATCACTTTCCACCTATAATTTGAAAATAAGTAGCGCCAGTTACCGTCCGCGAAACGTTATAACTATGGGTACACTTCTACGTTAAGAAATATTCAGTAATAAATTTTTTAATGTTTCTCCTGGTTTAAAAACATAATAATTCACATAAAACTTATAGCAGAATAATTTGTGTAATTTTGTTAAATGCAGAATAAATTACAATTAAATACAAACCATTCAACACTTAAAAATGCATGTAAGGTACAGGACCCAAATAAGGCCCACCTTAAGTTTATAAAGGCATAATTAATAGGTTTTTGAAAAAAATGCATCAATACTTCGTAATCAAAATGTTTATTTATATTAAACTTCAAAATAAAAGTAACAATCTTTCTTTTGTAACAAAAGAAGGAAGCTTGAGTAAATATAAAAAATATGTCGCTTGGGCCTTATTCGGGAACCTATGTCCCAATAAGGCCTAAGGATTTCTTTATATATTAATCAACTTAATGTCAATTTTAATAATCTTTATTATATTTATATTAAATTATTGTTAGTGTTATTAAACTTAAAATAATAAAATATTTGGTTATAATTTAATATTTTTAATAAAAATTGACTTGTAAATTTTTAACAACTTTTAGTTAGGTTTTTTTATCATTATCTTTAAACAGTTTCCTGAACAATAAAATTTTTTGTCTGCGTCTGTAAGAACATTATTATTTTCAAATAAACTTAAAACTGAATACGTTTCTCACTGCAATTCCGGACACGGGCAAGAACCGGGGTTCGCGTTATGCAATTATGCGTAAGTTATAGTCACGTACATTAATACGAGCTTTGACAATGATTCGAAATCAGGAAGCGGGAAATTTGAAAACTCGGCTTTATTGGGAACTGGGCCTTATTTGGGTCAGCTACCTTATAAAGTACTTAAAATGTGTTAATAACATTTGTATCGAACTATGCTACGTTTTTATTTTCGTGAATTGGGAGATGCCTGTATATATTTTTTTAGTCATCTATACTCATACAATTGTAGGTCATAATCATGAGAATTTGCGTGTAAAAAACACAACAAACATTTTAAATAAAATTAATGTAATCTATAATTTTGTTTTAATTCAACGGATGTTAAATTCAAAAGATTTCCGACTTATAAAACACACGTGTGTAGACTTCACGTTTTATTGTTGGCCGAATACCAATTACAACAAACATGCAATTATAGAATTTGTTCGTTTAAATAAAGGATTTCGAAGCTCAGAATTATTCAAGTCTAGACTTCATTCGTTCATTTTGCCTTTATCTTTTAAGATTAATAACCGCCTAGTTTATAAAAAAAATTCTAAAATAAATCTCTTAGTGTCAGGTAGGAATGCGTGTGCCTAATAAAATAAACATAAATGTATGCGGAAAGAAATTCTTTGAGAAAGCTTCTAACTTCCAGCTCGAGATATAATTATTAAGAGGCTTCCCTCTCTTTGGATACAATCCAATAAATAATATCAGGGTGTAGTAAATTGTTTTGTTTTTATTGACAGACTAAGGATGAAATGTTTAGATAATTTTTGCTTTAAGGGGGTTTTCTAGTCAAGAAATCTAAAAAAATCGAAAATTTTTTTTCCATATTTTCGAAGTTAAACATTCATGAATATGCCCTTAAAAGGATTTTTCAAAATTTCAATTATTTAAAAAGTTACAGCTATTATAAATATGTAAGTATAGCGTATCATTCTATGAGTAAAATTTCCAGATCGCGTTTTTCTCGAAATTACTTTTTTCTCGTTGGCTTACACCTGGGATGAGCAACACGCGGCCTGTGGGCGGCTTGCGGCCCGTCAAGCATTTCTAAAATTGAATTCATTTTTTTAAATTTTATATTTTTTATATTCTAATGCTTATTATAAATAAAGTTTTGTAAATTATTAATAAGTGTTACTTTATGTGCGGCCCGCCAAAAAAAATTAAAGTTGAAATTGGCCCGTTGATTAAAAAGGTTGCTCACCTCTGGCTTACACGATATATCAAGTTCTACTGCACCGATTTATTTGAAATTTAGTATATGTATACATTCCTCTATGGTCTGACGCTAGGAAAAGTTGAAATCTGGAATTATACTATTTTTAAAAAATTCGGAATTGTTAGAAAAACGTGCAGAAAAATGTGTTTTTTTCTAATGGTCGCCATTTTGTGAAATAAAATTTTTTAGACTTGTCCATGGGTGAGCCCATAGCGACATCTTTACTAATTAAGTATCCATTTGTTTTTTTTTGTTTTAGACGTCCAGAATGGTTTAAACCTTGTATGCCAGGACACTGTTTTTTTTTGGACCTCCCAATTTTTAAATTTTGAATTTTTTTTTTTATTTATTTTGTTATGACTTCTTTAAGTATCAATAAACGAATGATACAAAAATGGATATTAAAAATATTTTATGTTTTATTTATACAGAGCTTAAAAAACGGTCGAAATTCATGCTTCTAGACTAGAATACCCCCTTAAGAGATATTCGGCCTGGGTGCGAAGTCGTTTATTGAAAACCACAAAAGATTTTTCTTTGTATTCGTTACCAGAGTTTTCTAACAACACAAACAAATTTCTCGTTGGAAGATTGACCCCTTTTATAGGGTGTACGTTGTAACAAGAGCAATGACTCTTATCCTTTATGGTTTCCTAACAATTTAAGCTTCGGTTAGTTTCACACTTCCAGTTTTAATTTTTAGGTGAAATCTTACAAAATAATATGTATGTGTAAAATATATAGAGTTGATTGAAAAATATGTTTTAGACAATGGGACTAAAAGCATATCGAATTTAAAATCTGTTAATGGATATTTGATACACCCGGCTAATCAGAGCTTTTGTGAGACACTCGTGTCTTTAGACGTAGTGGTAGATTAGGTTTTTATTGATTAGATAGGGTGCATAAATTGATTTAACTATGTACATCTAAAGGTGTGTAAAGGGGAGGATTGTACTCTTGTTTTGTTGTCGGTCATTTCTCTTAAATGTATGCACATTTATAAATTAGGATTTTGAATTAATTGATACATATGTGATTATTAGTTATACAGTAGAACTTCCATAAGTCGAAAACCTCTACAACTCGAAAGAAACCTTTATTCCCTTCCCTTTTTTTCCTCTTCCTTTCCCAATACCTCTATATCTCGAAATCTGAGCACTCAATAAGTCGAAATTATCGGGATTTCCCTACAAACTATTTCAGTACATATTTTCCCTCTATAATTAACGCGACAAATTTTTTTGTTGTTAAAACGGGACGCTTAATAATCGTGCTTAAAACCGAGTGTCCACATTCGATCTCAAAGTGGCACATTCCGATTTCGAGAAAATGAAGCGCGCCGCACCGCGTCGCGCTTTATTTGCCTCCCTCGCTTAGAAATGTGCCCACGTTTCGCTCGAATGTGCACATCCTCTTATTTATTGATTTGCCTTAATTAATCTTTTTACTTTCAACCCACAAAATTAAAAGTTCAATAAATATGGATTTTATGTTCAAAAAATGTATTTACCATAGGGTCATTCCATGTCAAATAGACCAATAGTTCGAATCGACCTCTTCGATTTGGACGAATTTTGGCTAGAAGTTTTTTTTTATTATATAACGAAGTTCTGTCAAAGGAAATAAAATATAAAACTTTTTTTTTTAAAAGTTATGCAAAATTCAAAATTTCACTATTTTTCTAGTTTTTCAATCTTATTTTTGAAATATCTTAAAAACTAAGATAGTTACAAAAATGATCCATAGCTTGTTTTAAAGAAGATACTTGGGCCTATGAAAAAAATATTTCGAACAAAAAATTTGAAAAATCCCGAATTTGTAAAATTTAGAATTTTTGAAAATCATCAAAATTGACGATTTCCATTAAATTTTACGCTTAAATTTTTTTATATTATACCTCTTACATATCTAAAGAAATTCTGAAATATTTAGAAGGGTGTTTTTTGTTTTTTCCAAAATATAAATTACTATATTTTATTAAAAAAAAAATTTTTTAATTTTAATTTTTATATTTAGTGAAGTTAACCAATCATGTTATTGTGTAATTACGAGCAGTGAAAATTTATTTGATATAAAGTTTCTAGCGTAAGCTCAATTTACATTTTGTTAGGCAAGTCTTTGTTTTTTTAAATCTGTTTGTACTCATGTTGTTACACTTCTTTTTCTTAATCTGAAATAAGTTAAGAATGTAAGTTTTTGATTTCAAAGAGATAGAATTAATATAGGCAAATTCAATAAATACGAAGATGTGTGCATTTAAGCGAAAAGTGGCACATTTCCGAGCGAGGGAAGCAAATGAAGCGCGACGCGGAGCGGCGCGCTTTATTTTCCCGAGATCGGAATGTGCCACTTTCAGCTCGAATGTGCACACTCCGCTTTTCACCACGACTAGCAAGAATCAATTTACTTTAAAAAATATTTAAGTAATTCTAAAACCCTAGTTTCGCTCTCAGAATTTTTTCTTGGGGCTTAAATTATAAGTCGAAATCTCTAACTCGAATTTTTTCGCGTCTCCCTTGAGATTCAACTTATCGAGATTCTACTGTGTTATAAATTATCATTAAAATATTCTATTTTTTTTTTAAATTTAAGTTATATCAGGAATTTTTTAATATCGTAGTAATTCTTAAAGCTTACTTTATTATTGCATAATTCAATTTTAAATTGGAGTAATTATTAGTTAAGTTATTGGTTGGAATTCGTTGTGATTGTTATATAATTAACCATAACCATTACAGAATATCAAATCAGGAAAAAAGGAGCTCGAGTACGAAATATTATTTTTTATATATTTTTGTAATATGATTGATGCAATTAAAAATGCTAGACGTTTTTCTGCATAAAGCTTTGGATATTAGTGTTATTTATTTCTAAGTTTTTAACACATGTCAACACCAACATCACTTATAGATTAGAGTAATGTTTAAAATGGTTTGCAATGTAATTTTATGCTTAATTTCTAACGTGACCCCATATATTTATAGTTTGTAAGAAAGGGGTCAAGGTTTATGTGATTTTCATTGATCAATGTTTATAATCATGTCTTACTTAAATAATTCGGAAGCTTTTTGATGATAATATTTTTATATTCTGTTTTTTTAGAATGTGGATACAATCTTTTATGCACGAATTGAACATAAAGAGAAAAAAAGTTGTCGACGTTAGAGAGTTATGCTATTTTTGCTTTGTCACAATTTTCTAAATTGTTTGCAGTACTTTGTCCTAACAAATATTGATTTTGGACCTGAGTTCCGCTTTTTTCACTTTTTTAACAGTTTTAGCACTCACACACATAAGAATGTTTTTTAAATTGCAGAGAGTTTGTTTTAATTAGAAATCTAATCATTTTATGGTTAAATTGATATTAAATATTATTTAAACACAGTGCAATCTTTTTGATTACAATTATTAAAAATGTACAATTTTACAATTAGTTTATTCTATTTTTCTACTGCGATATGTAATTAATTTTAAATGACAATTCCATTCAGTTAAATTCTTTATGCAACTAAATACACCTATCTGTTTAAACTAAACATTAAAAAAATTTAGACAACGCGCTAACTTTAAGAATATTCTATGGATTAGATTCAAATTGTTGAAATTTATTATATTCATTTTACATTCATTTTATAAAATACTTACCAGGTGTGCAACCTTAAAACGGCCGTTTTCTAATAGATGGCAATACGCGCGCATTAGGCATCAGCCAACCTTGCCTGCCATTTTTTCTCATTGCTTGAATCTTTGCCATTAGTAAACAAAAGACAAAGTCAGCAATTTCGAACAATAACGTGTCCTTTGATCACGATAAACATGTCGAATTTTGTGCCAGATAAAGAGCATTTGCGGGGAGCACTGCTATTCCTCTTCAATTGGAAGAAATCCGCCGCCGAAGCGCATAGAATTCTTGTGGAGGTCTATGGCGACAGTGCTCTTAGTGAAACTCGGTGCAGAGCGTGGTTTCGGCAATTCAGAGACGGAATTTTTAACGTCACCGACAAGAAGCGCGAAAATCGACCAAAAGTTTTTGAGGACACCGAATTGCAAGGTTTATTGGACGAAGACGATACCCAATCGCAGAAACAATTTGCCGCAAAGTTGAATGTTAGCCACCAAGCAATTTCGAAACGCCTTTTTGCTATGGGAAAGATCCAAAAGATCGGGAAGTGGGTGCCACATCAATTGAACGATCGACAGATGGAACGACGCCAGACCGCGTGCGAAATCTTGCTTGATCGGCACAACAGAAAATCATTTTTGCATCGAATCGTCACTGGCTATGAAAAATGGATCTTTTTTGAAAACCCTAAGCGTAAAAAATCGTGGGTGGACCCCGGAAAATCCTCAACATCGTCTGCTAGGCCAAATCGATTCGGGAAAAAGACAATGCTGTGTGTTTGGTGGGACCAGTAGGGGGTTGTTTACTACGAACTGTTGAAACCTGGTGAAACGATCAATACTCAACGCTATCAACAACAAATCATCGAATTGGATCGTGAATTGTGCAAAAAAAGACCCGAACACGCGGATCGGCATGAGGGTATCATTTTCCAGCACGACAACGCACCATCACACACAGCAAGATTGGTTCGGGATACATTGGATGCACTTGACTGGGAGTTGCTACCCCACCCGCCCTACTCTCCTGATCTGGCCCCTTCAGATTATCATTTATTTGCGTCGATGGGACACGTGCTTGCTGAGCAGCACTTCAATTCTTATGAAGATGTTAAAAAATGGCTCGATGGGTGGTTCTTATCCAAAGGGGATGAATTCTTTTGGGGTGGAATCCACAATCTTCCTCAAAGATGGGAAAAATGTATAGCCAGCGAGGGCAATTACTTCGAATAAAATATTTTTCACTTTTCTGCGTTAATTATTGTGTTTTGCTAAATAAAAAAACAGCCGTTTTAAGGTTGCACACCTGGTATGTTAAAAAATTATAAATTAATTATGTATTTTTTTTATTACAGGCAAAGCAACGGGCATCTGTGAAATGGCTTTTATCGAAGGCATTTAACAACAAAGTTCCAGAAAATATAAAGGAACCTTTTTACAGAGATCATGAGGTGAGAATATTTATTATTAATTTATTTATTTAATAATCAGATAATAAGCATGGTACACATTTAACTTTAAATCTTCAAATATAGAATACATTACAACTAGCATAACTTTAATGCAATTTCAGTTTTACATAACAAATATGTATTATAATAATAAATAAAACTACGGCATATATAGTTCATTGGCATGTGAGTTAAGTGTCCAGTTACCAATTAATAATTGTATATAATCATTTAATTTGTTTACATATCTGTAGTATTCTACATTTTTATTAACTTTTCATTGAACTGTTTAAGAATTATAACTTAACATAATGACCTTCTTTCGAAGAATTATGTTTATATTACATTTGCAAATTACCATATTTATAACATTGAAAATACCAACATTTTCCATAATTAAGTTAAATTGAAAAAAGTGCAAACTGCTTCATTTCTAATTTATTAGTGATTTTTGTTTATTTATTTTACATTATTGTTTACTCCTTTTTGATTTTTTCTTTGTATATTGAATCGTCTAGTGATTTTATAACAGTTTCATTAATAACAAAATCTTGATTTTTAGAATCAGGAACATTTGAAGCCTCAAATCGTCGGAATGCTTGCGAACGCTGAAATGTATTGTCTTGCGCTAGGAAATATTTATTCTGATCCAAATTACCACAATCTCAATCACTGGTCGATTTTACAAACATTGTCACGTAAAGGGGTATGCGTTACCGAACCATCAGATGGTTCACAACTGACAGAAACTACACTTATTCAAACAAACCCCTTGAAAATGGTAAGTAATATTTTCTGTATAAAGAATTTTGTCCTACTAAATTATTTTAGAGCGCACATATGGCTGTGATTGAAGCAGTTATGATTTTATACGCAAAAGAAGTAGTTACGCCAGATAGAGTATTAGCTGCAGTTCAAAGATTTAATCACGAACACAATACACCATCTTTGATACCTGAAAATCATGAACAAGGCCTTTTAATGTGGGTATCACATTCTTGTGTGGCACTCAAAAAACGAACTGGTCAAGAAATTGAACCGGGGATTGTTAATGGCGCAGGAGAGGTAAGGTTTATTTAACTATTATTGTGTGATAAAAAAATAAATTCAGGCACATTAACTTTTATTAATACTTTTTTTGTAACAGGGAGATAGACCGAAGCTGCCTGATTTACCAGTTTTGAAGGATTTTAAAGATCTTTGTGATGGTGTAGCTTTAGCAGCGTTGATCTCAAATTATTGCTCCGACGAACTGCCTTGGACAAAACTTAGAGTGTCATATTTGCCAACCGTTTCCGAAAGTCTGCATAATTTAGGTCTTGTACAATCATTTTGTCAGCGTTGTCTACCTTCATCTATTTTCCATTTGATGCCAGAGGATATCACATATATGAGAGGGTAGGTTTTTTTAAAACAAGTTACCTTTGTTTTATGGTTAACTTTGTAGATCGATGAAGCAAAATTTAATAGTATTTCTTGCGGATTTATTTAACGTTTTGGAAATACATCCAGTAAAATGTGTGAGATATCCTGGAATGGAAAAATTTTCCAGTGGTAAGTTTTTTTTTTTGTATTTACAATTATTGTGTATTTAGGTAATTGTTTTTGGGTATTTTGAAATTACATTTTTGCCAAATTGTGTTCGCCTATATATTGATCCTTAAAAATCTCGTTGTATATATTGTACAATATGGATTTTTGTCTTTAATCTTGGTGGACATGCAAACTTATCCGACTTGCAAATTTTGATCTATTGTTACTGCCCTTCTTTCTTGGTTACAGTATAATTCTTTAGTTTACTGCTTTTTGCTTTGTTTTCTTTTTGCTAATGTGGTGGCAGTATATAATCGGTAAGACACAAATTATCTAACATCAAATTTATTTTGAATTAAAATTGTATAGTAATATTTGGAAAACTATAAATTAACACTATTATTAATTGTATATGACAATTTTTGCTTGTCTTGGTTGTGGCTGTAGAGGGTTATCCAGCGCGAAATGCGCATGGTGTGGTTCATAAGCGTAATCTTCCGCAGTCCGTGATGAGTCCTATTCCGGATTTGCGAAGCGGATTGGAGGATGTACCATCTTCTCCTTTTCAAGGTAATCCTATTTATGCGAATTATGTATTGTCCAATTCGTTAGCAGTGTTCGTTTTTTTTTGTTGCAGATTTATATAAAGTAGCTAGTGATCTGTAATTTATGTTTTGCATGTATTTGTTAACCTTCGTCTAAAATATTAAATTATAAGCAGTGCTGCCAGAAAATCCATTTTTGGACGAAGTTACAAGAAGTAGTTTATTTAATAACGCTGCTGATATCTTCTTATCTAATATTATGCATGTTTAATTTGGATTCTTACTAATTATTTTCTATTTCACATATCATTAAACTTAAAAAATTGCTCTTTACTAATTAGCAAAATTTATTAAGAATTATTGCGATTTGATTTACTGCACTGATGCACACTCAAATAGTACTTCGAAGCAAGTGCTGGATCAATGGAATACGAAATTAGTTACCTGTTGTTTTAGCGAGGGTTCTAGTGATATTACTATACCGTTTCAATATTACTATTCATTTTTATTAAATAGCATTTACATTATACATATTACTTTTACTACTAAGCATAATTAAATTATTATCTTTTAGTTCAAAAATCAACACCAACACATGTGCCACTTAGAAAAACCAATTCGTTTCAACAAAGTATGTCAGAGATGAGTGAAGATAGTTTAAGGAGAGGGTCTGACGACTCTTTCGTAGTTCATAGAAGTAAAAATATTCCAACGTTAAGTTCTATAGTACATGATGAACCGTTGATTCCTGCAAGACTTCGCGTTAATAAAGAAAAGCAAAATAATGATACGAAAGCTGAAGAACGTGGGGAACAGTTATCGGCAGTGGCTGCTGGTAGACCAAGTAATTGGAATGAACATAAAAAACCCAGTTATTCTGGTCGCAGATCGAGAAGAAATTCTATTTCTGATGATTCTCAACTTACTATTGAGAATTTTGGTGGCAGTCAAGATAATTTAAATTTTATTGGGCGAAATCCCGATAAAGAGGTAATTTTGAATTTTTTTGTTATAAAACACCATTTGAATTTAATTTCTATATAGCTTGGCGCACATATTGGTAGAAAAATATCAGCTCCAATAGGTCCAGTCATAGAGAATCCCGCGGTACGTTCGTCCGTACAAGATAATCGTAGTTCATTTCAAATAGGATACGATAATGGCTGTGAAAAAATAGATGACAATGTCGAAAATATCAAATTAAAGCGACAATTAAGTAGTGACGTTCTTGCAATACACAGTAATAATACAATAAACGATAAAGAGGAGATTTTTAAGGATATCGTCGATGGCGAAGTAACAAATAGATTAAGTTTTGCCGATTTAAAAGAAAATATGGGTGGCGAACATAAAGCAATACAATTAGTTTATATGCAACACGATAGAGAAGATTTACCTTCCAAGTCTAGTTTTTTAAATAAAAATACAACCAATGGCAATATAGAAAAGAAAACCACCACTTTTGCTACTCTTCCAAACACAACAACTTGGCAGCAGCAAAGCACAAATAGTCAACAAACCCTCGAAAATAATACTACAGAAGAAACGAACGGCAGCAATCATATGATATCATCTCAGTTGAATGATATTAGAATGAAATTAGAAGAGAAACGTAGACATATAGAAACCGAAAAACGTAGAATGGAAGTTATCATGAGTAAACAACGACAAAAAGTTGGAAAAGCTGCTTTTCTTCAAGCTGTTACAAAGGTAGGATTTTTAGTAACATATTTTGAGTTGTTGGTGGAGAATGCTGTATATTTTGTGAGAATGTGCTTGAATTGGACGTCGTATTGCTTTTAATTCAATTTTATAATTAATTGGCAGTGAATTTAATCAAAATTTGAAATACTACAATTGATGGTTTGTTTTATAATTTAATTAATTTAGAACAATTTAAAATTTAATTATTTCTGTTTTGTGGCCACTTTATTAAACTAATGATGTTCTTATTTTGTATATTAACTTACATATTCACTTTCCTACAGCTTACTGAACTGGTAAGGTGGTTCTCTAATGAAAATCGACACATTTAGCATTTCGGTAGTTTTGTAGTGTGTTGCTCAATTATATACAGTTTTTACTGCTCCTTTTTGTTATAAACTATTTCAGATTAAAAGTAAAAACAAAACATCTTGTTAAAACTACGATTTTATCATTGAAGTTTATAATCTTTTAATCTGCAAATTAAAAAGTTAGTTTGTAGTTGTAGCTTGAAGCATTTTAAAAAAGTGCCAAAATAACAACTTAGTTTTGCGGAGTGGGTGTTATTTTAACACAAAACTATTTAATTCGTTTAGTTTAGACTATGCAATATAAAATAAAGAGTATTAAAACTCACTCTGTATATTAGAATTTTAGAAACACCATCACGTTCACTTTAAACTAAATGTACAATTAAAACATTGTGGTTCAAGCTATTACAAACGTTTATGCATTGAAGAGTTTAGGTCACTGAATATTTGTACAAAGTTTAAATGGATTTTATGCTAGAATTGTGAGCACTGGTTTGTTGTACTACATTTTGCTATTTAATTGATAGTTATACGGTTTGCAATTAAAACAGTTTTTAAATTGTATGTGGCATTTATGGTTATTTGTCTTTTACTGCATGCTTCTGCTTTTTGGTGCCTTTAAGAATTTTTCAATTTTTTCTATATGTACTTTTTTTAATTGTGTTTGAATTTTTATGATGCTAGTTTATTGACTTTTTATCAAGAAAAGTTATAAAGAGACCATTTATTATTATAAAATAATGTGCGTACGACAATTGATTTGTTACTGTATTTTTAATCAGTTTACATAATTTTATTTAAACGGAAGCATGTTAAATGAGTAATTTAAAATTGTATAATAACGAAGATGATAATTTTTTTTAAATATTGCACACGTTATAATTAACGTTTGCCTGTTTTTACAAAAATAATGTTTATTTATAACAGCAGTAAAGTTTAATATCTGTATTTATATCACATTGGTGGAGGTCTTTTACTTTAGTGACTAACTTTCAGGGCAAAGGTAATATACTAAAGACACCAAACGAATCTGAATCTAGTTCTACAATTGGATTGGAACCGCATAGTCCTTCTACTTCTGAAAAAACTTTGAAAGCACAGAGACCTTTCACGTTACAGGTATAATAAACTACAATTACAGCAATGGAAATAATTTGTAACTATTGTGTATTTATATATGAAAATCATTTTAGGAAATTTCGGATGATGTTACAACTGTAGAACGCAAATGGTTAGATAAAGATCAGCCCTTTGTTGAAACGAGAAGAACCCCTGATATTGAAAATATGGATTTAGAACAATATCAACAGTCAATTGCACAGTGAGTATTCTGCGCTTTAAATGTATAAAGTTTTACTTATTAATCGTTATTTAAGAATGAATTCTAGTCTCCACGATATTCAAGCCGATATTCAAAGGCTTGCAAATCAACAAAACCAAATACAAATTGTTCAACAACAAACTTTTATGCAACAACAAAATCAACCGATGCACTATGGTAATCAGCAACCTTATAACACTCAATCTTATATACCGCAAGGTAAGATGACAAAGTTGTTTAGTAACCAAATATTTTAAATTGTTCTCAGAATGATTGTTTTTTAAATAAATAACTTTTAATATATAAATATTGTATAAACCTTTTTTGAGTACAGGCCAATTTATAAATTTAAACATTTTTAGGTGCTACATATAATCCTTTACAATCTTATTCAAGTGCGCCACATATTCCTCAAGCAATTTATACTCAACAATTATCTACTAGTCCAAGACTTATCTCAGAGCAACCTCATTTTTATTTACACGATCAAGGACCTGCACCTATACCTATTAATCAGTCACCTATGGTTATGAATCAATCACCTATAGTTCCACAGAGAAGAACCTGGGGACAACAAGCAAACGATAGCTATCAACCTGAAATGCGGACGTGGGGTAAACTTCAAAATCCAACAGGATTTGTTTTACAGGATAGTGCTGAACGGTAACTTAAAATATTTTGTTAAATATTGTTTCGTAATAATATGCATTGTAGCTATCAACAAGAGAGTCCTAGATACTCAACACCGCCTCGTTACAACGACACTTCAATGAAATATCAAAATGGCGATGAATATCCTTTAAATCGTAGTAATAGTCACCCAGGTTTTACTCTTAGTCAACAACATATGCAACAACAACTTTTTTCTGGCTCTCACAGTTCTCCTTCTACTTCACCACAACATCGAAATTTACATAAACAAATTTCACAGCTAATGGATGAAAGTAAAAGAAGTCCCATAAGTTTACAGCAAATGGATAGGGAGCCTCTTCTTAGGAAGAGCAGTAGTGTAACACATGCTCCTATTCCTGCACCTTCCGTTGATGATATGGAACCTCAAAACATTTCTTTTATTGGAAACTCGAACGAAGATCATCTTCGTGAAGGTATAGTTTTTACATAAAAATTTTAATTATTTTTCTTGATTTGTTTTTAAAATTTCAGGTATTAGTAGACTTAATATAACATCTGGAAGTCGAACGTACAGAATTCCATCACCAACAAGACCTGTTATTACAAGAAATGCATTCCAACCTTCTCCACCGATTGAACGAGAACCTTCTCTTCCTGAAGTTAGTAGTCTTGATAAGGATCCAAGCAACGAAAAAGGTTTCTATATTAGTTTTGATAATGAACAACCTAAACGGCCTAAGCCACCATTAAGAACCAAAAAAGGTTCACCTAGAAAAGAAAGAAGCTTTGGTGATATAGCCGATGAAAGTAATTCCGCCCAATTACAATTACAAGAAAAACAGGTAAAATAACTTGTATTTATTGTAAACTTAAACTATTTTTTAAATAAATTATAATAGGAAAAGGAGAGATTCGAAAGACAAAAACAACTTCAAAGAGAATTAGATTTAGAAAGATTAAAAAAGGTAGAATCAACTGATAGACATAAACAGGAACACTTTGAAAGGGACAGAGTGAGAGATAAAAGAGAAACTAGTCAAGAAAAGGTAACTGCTGCTTCTACAATCATCATAGGAAATGATTTAAGTAATCCCGATCCTGTAAGTTATTTTTTTATACAATTTCTTATGTATAATAATACTATAATGCTTGTTCAATTTATTGTTTGCTGATGACGAATATAAATTAGCATTAATAATGGTATTAAAATGTATTGATGATGATGAAAGAACTTTTACTTTTTAATTAGATATATTTTGAAAAATACTATGAAACAAAGTAGTACTTTTAATTTACATAATGTAAGGTGATTTTGCATGTGTCTAATAAAAAGTTGAATTTATTTTATGAAAATATTGATAATGATTTGGAAAAAACGCAATTAAAGAGCCAGCGCCTCTTTCATCACAAGTTCGCCTAAATTCGAAAAAGTGGATGGAAAAATTACTGACTAGCTTCATTAGAAAGAGCATGAAAAATACAATTGATTTGTGAAAAAAAAAATGTTTAAAAAATGTTTGGGAACATTGAGAAAAACTCAAATGAAAATCAAAAAAATTTAAAGAATTTTTTTTTAAGTATGAAAACAAATGTTTAAAGTTAAAATGCTTTTACAGTCGAACCTCGATAGGTCGAAGTTGAAGGGAAACTAAAAATAATTTGAGTTATCAAAAAAAGTCGAGTTAAATACTTTTCTGTGTATATATCATATCTATTTTTCGGTTCGTTTAGAACCTTTATCATCAATATTTAACTTAAATAATTGGTAACAATTAAAAAACTCGTCAAAATTGCGATAAAAACTCATTCAACCGTTCAAGCGCAGCTCATTTTTCAAGTCGTTAAAACTCCATGTTCCAGGTACTTTTAAGAAAAAAAATTATACACGATTAATTAGTTTTTTGCCCTCTTCAATCTGAGCCCGGTCAGAAATTTTTCCGTTCGGTAGGTCAAAAATCGACCTAAGAGGCGCTGGCTCTTTGTTTAATGATAAACCTTCAAGTTAAAAAAATATTTACTTGTCATTTATAATGTTTTGTATACCAAAAATTATCAGTTTATGTTATTTTTGTAGGATTTAGTTGACGAAAGGGAACGGAAAAAAGAAAAAATAATGCTTATGTCATTACAAAGAAGGCAACAACAAGAAGAAGCAAAACAAAGGAAAGAACAAGAGGCACAAACTAGAAGAGATAGGGAAAAAGCGAAGGACGAAGAAAGACAACGAAAGAAGGAAGAACAAGCTCAAAGACGTGCCGTTATCTTAGAACAGTACAAATTAAAAAAGGCTATTGAAGAGGCTGAAAGAGAAGTAATATATTATACAAGTGCACAATACTTAAACTACCTCTTAGTAAAAAAATTAATAATTTTATTTGAAGCAATACTTTTGTCAGATAGTCTATTTAAACTATTATCAGGATAAAAATAATTTTATTTTCAATTTGTTTCTGATTCATCATTGAAAGATGTTTGAAGCTTAGTCATAAAAATAACCTCTATTTGCTTAGTTTTTCTATTTATAAACCAAAAAACTTCCTCTTACATTTAATATTCTTTTTCTTTTACCTTTTTTGTTTTGGAGAATTTATATCTTTGTCTGTTATGTGTCAGTGCACTTTAAGTTTTGGCTAAAAGCCAAACTTCTCAGTTTATTCGTATTTCAAGTATTTGTGTTCATTTTAGTTCTTGCAGTTGCATAAGAAAACTCAAAATTAAATATCAAAAATGTCGTTTATTTATTGGTCTTTGGTATGATAATAAGAACAGAAGATTGAGCTATAATGGGTCTTGATTTCTGAAAATATTTTAGGGGAAAACTTTGGATAAATCAGAATTGATGACATCTCATAAACCCACACCCAAGATGCGACCTAAGGGTTCAACATCAAGACCCAGGCCAAAAACGATACATATAGATAGTGGGTCAGTAGAAATGGCGGAAGGTATATTGCAATCTAGTCGAGGAAAAAAAGGATCTTCTTCAAATCTCACAGGTATGTTTTTTTATATTATTACTGTAAGCTTAAAAACATATCTGTAAGTTAGAAGTGAAAATGTTTTATTGGTATAGCTCGCTGATACATATTACACTATTCTATTATTAAATTATTGTATTTTGTTTTTGTTTTTTTTTTAATCGTTATTTTATTAATAATTAGAGCTTCGTTCATTATAAGATCATTCACAATTATTTTATTTTGCTGCTTTTTCAATTTTTTATTTTTTATCATGTAGCAAACAATTATTCATCTTCCAACACTATGAAACGGGATTACTACAGAGGTTCTCAAGATAGTCTTGCAGATAGTGGACGACTGGGTAGTGGAATTCTTTATAGAGGTGTGTTTTATTATTATTTTTTTACACATCAATCTTACTCATATCGTTAGTTTTTTTTTTTTTTAATCACAAGCGTTTAGAGAAATTTGTTTGCTCTTCAATGTGGGAACTGTGTTTAGGCATCCAGTTTTCTTTTAAAAATTGATAAATTAGAAAAAACAAATTACAAATGAAATAAATATATATGTACTGTTGCCGTTACCGTTATTTGAATTTGCAATTTATTAAGGTGTTGTACAAATCTGTAAATATTATGAACAGCTTATTATAAGTTTGTAGCTATCTTGTATTCGTATTTAGTTTAGTATGGTGTTGGTAAATTTCAGATTCGCCCGACGATAGCAGGGGAATGTCTCCTTGTCACAGCGCGAATCAAACACTTGGTCGAAGGGGTTCTTACAAAACATCGCGAGGTTTGTATTAATTTATGCATGCAACTCTATTATTGTATGTTATTTATAAGTATAATGCGTGTGCTTGGCGTATTTGTAGAGACTTGATTATTGTGGCACGTGCTGGTGTTAATTTGCATCCATTTCATTTGAAACTTGCTGTTTATGTTTATTATGATGCGGGCCGCGTTACGAGTTTTTTTATCGAAAAATTATAAAATTGATACTTTTTTAATATTAGTATAGCTCATTGTTATGTATTCAGTGTGAAAGTATCATTTTTTGTTTCAGTTGCATCATCTTTTATTGTTTTATAAAAAAATATTTTATCGTTTGCAGTCTTGTGATCGTGGTATTAAATTGTGAAAATATTAAAGCAATTTTTAAGTGAAATGGAAAGTAGTGTAAGCAAATGTGTTTCCAGACCCATCTCCTGCCCAGGTTCGTGGCAGGCCTAAATATCCGACATATAAGGGGCGCAAGTCTTCTTCTATGATGAATTTGTATGGTAAGATAGAATTCGTTGTCATTTTTCTTTGGTGTGTTGCCTGGGTGATGGTCTTCTTGGTGTTGGTTTAGAGCATGGTTTTGTTTTTCTCTCTTTATTCGATTTTAGGGATTTTGATGCTGTACATACATTTCATTGCCAGTGACGTTATGGGTTGAGTATTGGGTTTCTGCTTTTAGTATTTCTTGTTATGAGATTGTTATGAAATGGTTATCTTATTTTTAAATGTTTGTTTTATATATGTACATCTTAATATGCTTTTACGCAAATATTTTATAAAAATTGAGATCCACTTACATGTTTATTGTGTAATATTTATAAATTTCATAAAAGTGCAATAACTATTTTTGTATTATAGCTTTATTTTATTTATTTTTGGTGACAGAATGCCCATTTAAAGTTAACTTTTTCTACTTTCAGTGAATCTTTAATTAAATAATCAATTTTTAGTTTTAAATTTTAAATTTTATTCCAAATAAATGTTTGTGGAACTCTGAATTGGGCGTGAAATAATGAGGAAATTTTTTTATCAAAATTTTGTCATGCTATAGAGTTCTAATTTAAAATAATTGTTCACTGCATATGCTATGCGATTTATCTTTATTTTTAGAGAAAACCATAGCTTTTTATAGGGAACTTTTTTTGTACTTTTAGAATAATATTGATTTTGAAGTTTGCCTACATACATCGATAGTTATAGGTAATCAACCATTCATTTAGATAGATATCTCTGTTAACATGTTAATGCATTGTTATACGTTTTCTTCTTTTAGATTAAAATTTAAAAATAATTGTTATTACAAGCTTCACTTCTTATTAGTCTGCACAATTTAAGATAGATTTATAAAGATCTACACAACTACTTTATTCTGAAAACTAATTCTTAAACATTTAAAAAATAATATCTATTATTATACAAACTAATGTTTAAGATGGTGATAGGTTTTTTAATTATAAGTAACATTTATGGCTATTCATTGTGCTTAATTAACAGAATTTGATACTAACTTTACCATAGGCTCAAGCACAGACCAAGACAGTTTTGCGTATCGATATGGAGATACAGATTCGGGATTAGGACGTGCAACACCACCGAGAAGGGCACCTTCTCCGGGAATGGGTCCTATGCGTCATCTTCCGTCGCCTTCTGGACCTGGTAGTTTACCAGGTTTTATGTCTAAAAGACGCATGTTTGATGATGGTTCCAGCGATATAAGTTCAACACCAAGCAGTATGATGGATTATACAGGTACATTGTTTTTTACTCGATAAGGAAAAAATACTGATTATTACAACATAACAATGTAAGTTGTGTAAGCTTTGTGTGGCATTGTTTTCATGTACATTACAAAAGTATTATTTTAAATCAAATAAATTATTTGCAGGTCCCCGTTTGTATAAACAACCAACAACTAAATCGAATCGAGGTATTATGTTAAATGCTGTTGAATATTGCGTCTTCCCGGGTGCTGTAAATAAAGAAGCAAAACGGCGGGTTTTGGAAGAAATTAATCGTTCAGAAGCTAAGCACTTTCTTATTTTATTTAGAGATGCTGGTTGTCAATTTCGTGCGTTGTATTCGTATTGTCCTGAAAGGGAGGAGGTTTCTAAGCTTTATGGGACTGGACCAAAGCAAGTTAACGATCGTATGTTTGATAAGTTTTTTAAGTAAGTTTTTTGTTTTATTGTTTTCGGTATTATTCTCTATAGGTTATTATTTTAGTTAATTATATAAATGTTTATATCATAATATTAATAATAATTATACAATTTTTGCAGGTATAATTCTGGTGGAAAATGCTTTTCACAAGTTCATACGAAACATTTAACAGTTACAATCGATGCCTTTACTATTCACAACTCTCTATGGCAAGGCAAAAAAGTAAATTTACCAAGTAAAAAAGATATGACACTTGTCATTTAGTTTAACACTGTTAAAAAAATAATGTTGTTATTTATTAGTCGTCTAATCTATTAATCGTTTAATTTTGTTTTTTTTTAAGTGTTTTTTGAGTCAGTTTATTTTTCGTTTATGAAGTGTACATTTTAATTTTTTCTATTATAGTTAGATGAGGAAAAAGCTAACTGACTGAAACCAGTTTAATAACAATATATAATTGTGTTAATTTTTATTTTTAAACTTGTATTATTAATATTTAAATATGCCAATGATAAAGCGTCTGAGATATTAGATAGCTAATTTTTTTACCAAGAATGTATCATTTTTTACTTTTTTGTATATTATATACGTTGCACCTTTTTGATGGAACTGAATTTTGTGCGCTAATGTATTTTAATTTTTAAAAATTATGTAAAGCTTTATTCTCAATTGTAAGAAGTGGTGGTTTTGTCTTTAACCACTTAGTTAATAAAATTAACACATATTCATAGACTAATTGAAACAGTCACGAGAAAAGTCCGTACTTGAACAATAACTTTCATATTTAGTGTCATTCCAAATAGCTATTAAATAATTATAGTATAGAAATTGCAGGGGCTGTTTTAGCAACTTTTATATTAGACGCTTAGGTGATGCAATTCGTGAGAAAAAATTATGAAATTTCACAATATTTCTATTTTGGTAACGAATCGTAAAAGCGATATTGTCGCCGAAAACGTCTCTTATAAAACATTTAAATATCACTTATGAGCCGCTTTAAAAACTTTCATTTTATAAAGGTGCAGCAGCCTGAAGTGCTTATATTTGTTAAAAAGTATTTTATAAGGAATTGTAAACTACTGATGATCAATTTAATTGATTATAAAAATATAATTATATTTGCTTAACAAAGAATGCACTCGGAGCCACTGTGAAAATAAAAAAATAGGTGGCGATTATGTTGTGCTTAAAAAAAAGGAGTAGAACCAACTAAAACATCTTTTTACTGTATTGTTGTATTTACTACACTGATCTATGTTATCTAATAGCTACGTTAAATAATACTTTTTTTCATAATGTCTGTACATATTACGTTTTTATAATATACATATATTTATTAATGAATACTGGGTACCAGCTTTTATTTCAAAAAACACTTATAAAACTCAAATAACGTTAATTTTATAAATAGTTTAAAACGCAGTACTGAATGAAGTGGCGATTTTTATTGTTTCTGTAAATTATTTAGTTCCATTCGTTTCATGTAGTGTTTGTAAATTACAATTATTATTTTGATAAAGGCGATTTTATTTTTCTTTATTAGTAAAAATTGGTAAGTATTAAATTTTAATTTAGTTTTTTCTTTTGATAAATATGTTGTAATTCCAAAGTTGTTCATTTATATGTTATACTTACTACCCATAGTATTTAATGACAGCAAGCGAGCAGTAGACCTCCATGCCTGCTCTTCTAAGAGCATATTCTGCAGGAAAAACCAAATACGTCTGTGGTCGCATTTACTGGTCGAATAATAGCATAAGATGCTTGGGTAGCATATACTGACATCACAACCTCAGTCAGTGTTATCTTACTTCAGTTTAAAAATGTTAGTAATATTAAAGCATTTGTGACAATCAGAACTTCAGCATGATCTGCTTACTGAGTAACATCAGGAAACTACCTACATACGGTTGTTTTCAGTTTATTAATTTGTTTACTATTGATTTACATCAAAATACGTATCAATGCAACAAAGCAGTCATTCACTAAGCGTTTTACCTTATTTAATTTTTCTTATACATATTTATATTTATATATATTCTTATAAGTAGCTATATTTAGATTATAGGTAATTTATAATATAAAAATGAATCGCTGAATGTGTTGCTAAGCGCAAATCTCGAGAACAGCTGAACCGATTTCGCTAAATTAAAGAATTGATGTTAGGCGGTACGAAGTTCGCCGGATCAGCTAGTAAACGATAAATTTACGAAGTACCTAACTCATAAATTTAAGCAGAGATTGAAAACTTACTAAGAAAAATGGTATTTCGTATATTTTACATATTTTGTTTCATTAAGTAGTTAAAATTAAAAACGGATTTTTATTAAAAAAAAATAACAAAAAACCTTAAATCATAATAATAAATGCAGAATAGTTATGAGTAAATAATATTTAATTATAATTTTTTTTTCCTTGGTGGCTAAGTAACATCCTCCATTCAATATTTTGGTAATTGCTTTTTAGCCGGCTTTATTCTTTTTAAAATATTTTTTTTGTAACGAATTGCCACACGCTTATTCTTCTTCGGGTGCTCATCCGTTTAGTATGTTAGTGATCAACATGGCAACCTGTATTTTACTGACTACTGCTCGAAAAAGGTCCGTTGTTGTCATAGAGCACCATGGTTCTTGAGCCAAGAGATGCGCATTCTGCCTGGCTTTTGTTTTTTTTGAATCTTTCCTTGCCATATGAGTTGCAGCAACCCATAGCTTATAGATTGGGGGTTCCGAATCTTTTTTATACTGCGACTTCCTTTACAGGTTGTAATTTTTTTGCTACATCTTTCTGAAAGAATATATTTGTTTGTTGCTCTAGCAGACATTAAGATTAATTATTTTATTTATTATTTTTATTTAATTATAAGATTCTCATTCAGTGTGTCGCGTGCAGACGATCTGTGCGAATATGCGGATCGTCGCGCGACGCCTTCAGGATAGCTCCGCGACGCACAGTTTGGGAACCCCTGGCTTATAATAATATGTAAATATAATACAGTAGATCCTCGATAACACGAATTTTAAGGGAAATGCTAAAAATTTTGAGTTATTGTGTTTTCAACTTAACAAGTATTTCGAGATACAAAATACTTTAAGTATACAATTTTGAATTACAAGGGCACAATTTTTAATTATATTTTTCAAGTTATAACAAAATAAAAATTCGACTTAAGTAAATTAATTTTATTTAAGTAAATTATAACGTATAATTATACCTACACATAATTACAAAAAGTTAAAAATAATCTTTTAACTTCTCTTCAGTTAAGGAATTGGAAAATTGTTTATCAATAGTTCTTTCAAGATCAAACAATGAACGGAATACATAATTTTCGATATCGTTACATTTTTCAATGTATGATCGTTGTGTGTTCATCTCTTCTCTGGCCTGGTTATTCCGTATAACCGGTCCTGATAAATCGTAATCATCAGCATCATCATTTTCTATATTTTGAATCACCATGTTAATAATTTCAGCAGCAGTCAGTGTTCCAGTAGTATCTAGTTCATCATAGCATGTCACATAATCTTCAAATTGAACGTCTACATTTTGAATTATGTTTCAAACGGCTTCTATGTTTATGTCTAGTTCAAAAGTTTTTTTCGGCGTTTCCTCCTATGCTATCAAAAAATCATATGTTTTGAAACAGTCTCATATTGTAGTTTCAGATACATTTCTCCAAGCCATGTCTGCCATTCTAATTGCATGTAATATATTGGGTTGGAAACTAAGTTATTGCGGATTTCACACATTGATATCTTTAGGCATATTTTTTAATGGCTTCTGTTAATGATATATTTTTTCCTTTTGACATTTGTTAGCTGTCAGTCTTACGTTGCTTTAAAAACGAATTGCACGTATTTTGTTAAATAGTATTAATTTGGCGATAGTTTTAAGATGGAGGGCAAAACTGAGCATTATTGTCATCTTTTACTTTTTTATATCCGTAAAGGAAAGAACGCAGGGCAGGCTGCTAAAAAGTTACCGGATGTGTATGGTGAGGAAGCCTTAAAAGAATGACAGTGCGGGAATTGGTTTGACAAATTTTGATCTCGAGAATTTTCACTCAAAGATGACCAACGATCAGGTCGACCAGATGAGCTTGATGATGATCAAGTTAAAGCCATAATCGAGTCGGATCGTCATGTAACTGTGGGGCAGATAGCAGAGAAGTTAAATGTGTCACATACAGCAATTGAGAAACATTTAAAACGTATGAAACTCTTTAAAAAGCTTGATATTTGGATTCCACATGAATTGAAAGATAGTCCTTTAACGAAGCGCATCAACGTTTGCGATTTGCATTTTTTGAAACGAATCATCACTGGCAATGAAAACTGAATTGTTTACAATAACGTCAATCAAAAACCATCGTGGTCCAGGCTTGATGAGCTAGCACAATCCACTTCGAAACTGATATCTATCAAATGAAAATTTTGTTCTCAATTTGGTGGGATTGGAAAGGTATGATGTATTTTGAGCTGATTCCAAGGAATCAAACGATCAATTAATAATAAATACCGCGATCAAGAAAAAACGCCCAGAATTGGCCCATTGAACAGTTGTAAATTTTCACCAGGACAACGGTAAGCAACATACATTTCTGGTCACTAGCCAAAAATTATTTGAGCTTGGTTGGGAATTGATGTTACATCCACCATATAGCCCTGATCCTGCTCCATCAGATTACCATTTATTTCGATCTTTGCCAAACTCCTTGGATGGTAAAACTTTCAATCATGATGACGCTGTTAAAGTTTATTATATTTTCATAATCAACTATTACTGATCACTGCTTCTATATTTTTCATTCTAAATTAAAACTTCAAACATAACTGTATTTCACTGACTGATAATAAACGGTGGTACACGAGCTACAAAATCGATAAACCGAACGTTAACGCGCATATATTCAAAAATGAGACAATGCAGGTTCAAAATACTAAAAAAAATTGTAAGTGTTTGTTTTAAAGAACAATTATAAAAACTGTTTATTAAACATTATAAGTAAATTGTATTACTATTATAAAATTACTAAATAGGAATATACTTTAGGGAGTTATTGACTAACCGTTATATTTTTGTTTATGATTCATATAATATGATTTTTCTAATTAAAGAGAAAGTGTGTTTTTAAAAAATCTTGGATTATTCGTTTAGTTATAAATGTAATTTCGAAGTCTACATATTTTTTAATTATTTATTTATATCTTTCCTAACAAATAATCTTATATGTAGTATTCAAATGCCTATAAAAATAAATAACAGGTAGGTTTTGCAAAATTCTAATTACCGTAAATAAATAAACAATAGATCATATTTTAAAGATTAACTAATTACATTTGTTATCTTGTACTGAACTATACTTTGTTTAATTCCAAATAGTTTGTTTTATTTAAATTTAAACGTTATATGTTTAACAGTGTCTTACATGAGATAAGTTCTCGAACATCTGTTGGAAGTTCCTAGTATGCAATATTACGTAAATACTTTGTCAATAAATGGAGGTGTTACCATTAATGGAAAATATGTTTGATGATGACGCTTATATTGTACATACTAAATTGTTGATAACGTAATTATTTAAATAGGCTTGTATAAGATGATACTATTAGGTTAATATAAATACAATAAATTCTTAGTCAGGTTTTCTTTGCAACCCACCATCGAAATCGCTATGCATGAATGTAAAACTAGCAGATTTATTTATTATTGTTTAGTCGTCGATTATTTTGAATACAATTTATACGAAATGAGACAAATTTAAGTTTAAAAGTTATTTATTTCTATTTGTCAAATTATATCTATATTAATTTCAAAGACTATTATGTCGTAAGAGTTAAAATTTTGGATATTTTGTAGAGCATGGTGTGAAGTGCGATATTCTTGCTTGTATCAAAATTATTTTCTACTGGTAGATTACTACCATACAGGTATCCATTCTTGCGCAACACCTGGTTTAAAGTATGCTGTATCTGTATTAGTTTACCTCTAGCATGCAAGTGAATCGTGTGTATAAAAAGCGATTTATATTTTTTAAGTGATTTTATAATCGAATTAAGCAATATATTAATTGTTAAAATAAATATAAATGAGTTGTGTAATCTGAAGAGAATCATATATAAAACTTCAAAACCGGACATATATTATTTTTTAAAAAACCATAATGTTTGTTTACTTAAATATTATAATTGGTGTATGACAAATATCTAAATATGGAAGGTAAAATCTCACACACTGGTCTTCTTGCAAGAAGTCCCGAAGGACACGCTGCCCATGGTATGCAAATTAAGGGAAATGAAGACGTGTGGGTAGAGATTCAGGCAAACACATTCAGAAATTGGATTAACGAATACCTCCCTGCTAATTTAAGGGTTACGGATCTTTCGCATGACTTGTGCACAGGTGTTGTCTTGTGTGCCCTTGTTGAAGCCTTACAAAGACACCCCATCAAACCATCGTGGAATCGAAGGCCAGCTAATCAGCATCATTATTTGGAAAATGTTACAGCCGCTTTGAATGCAATCGAACAGGATGGAGTTAAACTTGTAAATATAGGTAATTTTTTAAACTCATTTTACGTAATTATTTCATAACATTGCCTTAAGTATCTTTAATTTATTGTTGCTTTTATCCAGTTTGAAAGCACAAGTTATATTTCATTATTTTTGTCGTATACGTTCGATAATAACTAATTGTTATATATTGTTATATACGTTACGTTCGAAGGATGTTCAAGATTTGATAATTTCGTAAAATATTTCTAAAATTCGTTTTTCATATTTTGGTATTAAAAATCAATTTTGAAATTGAAAATTCAATCATGCACAATTAATTTTATTAATGTTAATCGACTAAATTACAGTAATTATTTTCAATTATAACTTTTCAGATTGTTTGTAGTTTTTATTCATCCAAGACAAATATAGATAATTGTCCTTCAGTTCTGCATAATTATAATTTCAATGAAATATTAATTTAAATTCTTTTTTTATGAAATTTTTAAATGTATGTAGGTATGAAATATCAATTCTAAAAAGATCTATTCTAAATATTTTCAAAAATTAATCACATAACCAGATTTTTCAAAGGTAATGTTTTTGTTAAAGTCTTTTATTTATTTAAAGATTATCTTTTTGTAGTTTAAACCAGTTTGGAATTTTATTCTGAAAATAGATTTGTTTTTGGGATGAGTGTCTGTCCATCTATTTTACAAAGCTGTAAAATGACGGCAAATATCCTTGACTAAGGTTGTTCAGATTAATATTTACAAGGTGATTTTATGGAGAGAAATAAATTTTTTAACAATTGCAAAAATAATTTATATTTAGCATGAGGTAGTAAAGCACGTTTTCTAAACTACTATATTTTTTTTGTAATATTATGATCTACATTAACCCACATTCTTCGTAATCTAAATAAATAATAAAGATGATGTCACCAAGGTTTAGGTGTGTTAAGAAATTCTCCAACTGTACTTATATACATCTGCAAAATAACATCTATTGGAATTCCTTACTTAAAATATGGGTACATCGTAAACTTGACCCAACGTTGCATTTATTTGGTAAAACTTGTTATGAACCATTTTTTAATGTTTTACTCTTTTAATTAAAGTGCCTGCTTTTTTTGCAATATCAATTACTTTTTTAAAAATTTATTTTACATCGTTCAATTTTGTTTTTATTAAAAATATACTTTTTTTAATACTTTACATCAGTTAAAAATAAAATTGAAATAAAATACATGCATTTGTATTACTCATGTACTAAAAAAATTTTTTTTTTAAATTCGGCTTTATTAAATTAATTGACTCCGCCTTTATTTTTATTTTGTATTAACAACCTAGATACCTATCTAATATTTGTAAAATAATTAAAATTTAAAAGTTTCATATATCGATAGTTCAGCAGCCCCACAGTAGCTAATAAATTACTTGATACATACATACAAAGTACAGCATTTGATCTGGGAACCCTAAATTACTTTAAAATTAGGAATGATTTAGCGAGAGATGACCCAAACAAAATATGTATGTACTAATAAATGTAAAAGATAATTGGATTGTAATTATACATATCGTAGACATTTCAATGTCAACTTATTTTTTTAAAATGTAGGTAGAAACATATTTACAGTTTTCTAGAAAAATAGATCTTTAAAGATATGTAGTTACATGTGTGTATGTACTTATTGTCGAATTTTAAAATTTAGTCTTTGAAGTAAGCTTTAAATACACAGAAAATAAATTGTGGTTCTTTTTACTACAAGTCATCCTAGTAATAAATATTACATAAATAGTAATGGTATATAAATATGTATCATAGGTATTTTACTAAATCCAAAAGTTACATTCGCACCAGTATTTTGTAGTATTTACTACACATTGTGTTTCTCTCTACTACGAATTGAGGGCACCACAGAACTCATGTCCGCCATATCTTATAATTTAAGCGAAAAATCGTTGTGTATAAATATTTTGGTTTCTCAGAAACGATTTGGATGAAATTTTGTATTTAGATAATATTTATCTTTCTTTGAAAAATTCGATTTCACGTAAAAAAATGTTTTTTTAACGCCACTATAGTATATTGAGGTACAAATATGCTGAAATATTCATATATTTATATTAGCTACTCGATAGCAGATGGCACTGCATAACATTGTTAACATGAAGTTGTAAAACATTAGTTTAGTATATTTCCAAAATCTGAACCACAGCAAAAGTTATAACTGACACACGTCGTAGTAACTTTTAGTTTGTACTTGGGACGTGATATCGACGTACTTGGGACAACCTGAAATTATTGTTATTATATTTTTACTCCATCCTGTGGTAAATTCAACTACAATTGTTGCTGTAACAACTGTAATTTATTTACGGTGTGCCTAACTAAAAAATTAAACTCTAACTGACTGACTGATGGTCAACGTACCGTTTAAAACGGTGGGTCTAGAAGCACGAAGAAAGAATTTTTTATAATTTATTTTCTAAAGGGGTTAAATGGAAGATGTAATTTTGTATGAGAGTTCATCATTTTTGAAGTTGGAATATCAAATATCAACACTATGTTAGTCAACACGTTTTTGCTTATTGCAGACCCAATTGTTTTTGTTCTATCGTTATCGCACTTTATAATCATACAGGGTGTCCCAGTACTAATAGACGCCATTGATACATCTCACAGAAAATAAAATTCTGAGACGAAAAGTCCTTTGTCATTTTTTGATCAGACCCATAGATAATTAGTTATTAATAAAAATGGGTGGCCAATCAAGTGCGCGTTATAGCAGCAAGAAAAAAGAGGGGAAAAGTGAGAGGTCGCGGCAAGAGTGAGATAAAGGCGGGACAGCAGCAGACTCGCTCGCACGGCAGTCTACGGGAGTAAACACAGTCACTATTTTGGAGATTCAACACTCAAGTGCCTCTTTACTAAAATTAATTATTAAATTATTTTCTGGAATTTCTGAAGAGTCGAGCACATGAGAGTTAATGCTTGGACTTTTCGTCCTGTTGTGAAAGCTGCTGTCCCGCCTTTATCTCACTCTTGCAGTCACCTCTCACTTTCCCTCTCTTTTTTCTTGCTGCTATAACGCGCACTTGATTGGCCACACGTTTTTTTTAATAACTAATTATCTATGGGTCTCATCAAAAAATGACAAAGGACTTTTCGTCTCAGAATTTTATTTTCTGTGAGATGTATCAATGGCGTCTATTAGTTCTGGGACACGGTGTATAGGTGTAAAAATTACTAGGTTATATTTATCTAACACACTTTGAAAATAAACAACGTGTGTCTATAATTGAACAACATGTTGATGACGTGCTCAATACCGTCATAAATCCGCGGGTAGTTAAATTTTATTAGCAACCTACTATTATAGAAAATAATGACAATTTAAATTTTGTATTGTCATTACACTTATTTAATTGTTCTTACTTTGTCATTAAATTAGTTTTCTATGTTTTTATACAACTTAATTTTTTTTTATTAATAAATCTGCGAAAGTTTTTCCTAAGTTATATTTAAATAAACTATCTTTTTTTATCTAGAACAAAGTAGACATTTTAAAGCAACGTTTGAAAGTCAAGATTATTTTTTAAGTTCCATTGTAGTGAACAACAACAATTAAAAAAAGTTAATAGTTGTATTTCAGTGTATTTGTAGCATAAATAATTGTTGTTTAGTTATTTTTGTATAAGAGATCGCGTTTTAGTGACAACTACATCTACTTTATAACATTTTTGTAGTAGTCATTCAAATATTTTTTTAAGTGTAATCACTTACCAACAATATTATTTTAAAATAACAGCTGTAGGTAGATATAACCAGAAATTATTTGGTATTAGTTTAAAATATTGGTTTTTATTAAAATAGGCAGTTTTTACTATTAATATAATTAAAAATTAGGAAAAAATATTTTTAAATGATTTTACGCGTAATTTTGTCTTTTAATGAAAACATGGAGATTTTTGTTAAACTTTTATTAAATGTGCTTTATTAAATTTTCGTATTTAATACTCTGACATGAGAAGCAGACGGAGAAAATGTAGAACGTACCTAATTATAATTAAACTTCATTGTTTAAATAACAACATTACTAGTACATCCTGAATATTTTTTATCGGTAATTAGAAACCAATCTTTCATTTCAATTGTTTAATGCTGCTTAAAAATTACTAACACAATGACTAAGCTGTAGTTTGTCCTTGTTTAGAAATTTGTTACACTTACGATATGGACATTAATCAAACCTCTTTTTTTATTAATTTGGTAAATTGATGGAAACGAAACGTGAGGTAGTTGTGTAATAGAATACCTTTAAAACCTCTCTCCAACGTATGAATATTTAGTTTTGGGAATGGTATTTGTATCATGATTATATAAAAAGTGTATGCACCATATAAATCAATTAAACCAGAAAGTTATCTTTTTATATATCGAATACCTTATGCGGCTGTATGTACGTATGTAATTAGTTTCCCAGAATTTTTATTTTAATTTTACAAACCATGTGAGATTTAGAATAAGAATTTCTTTTATGAATCATTATATAATATAGAACTGGGTAACCTACTGGTTGCGTTTTACTTATAAACATTAGTTAGTTCTTCCCACATCAATAAAAATAGTACTTTGCTAATTAAATCGTCTGCGATTAATCAAAAAATTATCTTACAATTTGTTAATTTGTTAATTTGTTGAATTAAATGCATTTTAATTAATATTTTTAAATTATTAGTTTTTAATACTTATATTATATGCATATAATATTATTTATTAGCTTGTGTATAGGCTTAGCAAAAAAAAAAATATTATGGATATTGGCAGGTAGCGAACTTTTCAGAGAGTAATCCAACATTCTTTTAATATCCGAAAAATTTACTATTAAAATTAAATACTAAGTTTTGGATTTTAAATTAATTGTATTTTATTAAATCATGTTAATTAATTAAAACTATAAATTGTGATTAATTATATTTAAATTGTAATAATCTATACTATTATTATAAAGGAGTAAAATTTGGTTATTTTTTTGTAGGGAGTAATCTCTGAAAGTACTGAACTGATTATAAAAATTATTTCATTAATAAAAAGCTAGATTATCCTTGACAAGCAAAGGACACGATGTGGCTAATGGAGTTGCACGATGAGACCAATACCATTTGATAGCTCTTTGAAAAACATACTTATGGTAAAATTTTTAGGTGCAATCGGCGAAAGGTGTGCGACTTATGGGGCTTTCAAGTTAACCTAACCCAAATCAAAACTAAGTTTATATATATTCTAGGAGCTCATGATGAGGCAAAAAAGCAGAGAATGAACATTTTTCTATTTCAAGTCACTTTAATCACTTTCTGCGGAGTTACATTTCTATGTTATTTACAATTAACATGGAGGTCATTTACAAGGGAGTGATCTATACACAGGCAGTTAGTGCATCACTTTTTAAAGGGGAAAAAAAAGGATGGGTAAGAGGGCAAATATAAGCTTGTGATATATGCTCATGTAGAACCTAACGCAAAGAGCCTGCCATTTAAATTAGAATAAGTTTATTGTAAATACTTTACAATTAAAAACATATAATATTTGTATTTATATCTCGTAACTAACATAACAATAATATATTGTTTATTAAAAACACTCCGATATGCATACTTCTGAAAAATAACTTAAACATAGAAAAATAACTTAAAGGAGACATTCAGGTTTTTGAATAGCAGAAAGTGATTAAAGTGACTTGAAATAGAAAAATGTTCATTCTCTGCTTTTTCGCCTCATCATGAGCTCCTAGAATATATATATTCACTTAGTTTTGATTTGGGTTAGGTTAACTTGAAAGCCCCATAAGTCGCACACCTTTCGCCGATTGCACCTAAAAATTTTACCATAAGTATGTTTTTCAAAGAGCTATCGAATGGTATTGGTCTCATCGTGCAACTCCATTAGCCATATCGCGTCCTTTGCTTGTGAGTAAGATATGCTACAGTGGCGGATTAAGCCAGCTCGGGGCCTGTAGCAAATTTTGTCAAGGGGCCCTTGGTTTGCTCTAGGTTCTCAGGTTTAGGGTATTAAATAAAGCAAAACTGTTACAAAGGGGTTGGAGCGCGGGGCCTCCCAATTTGCGAGGCCGGTAGCATTTGCTACTCTTGCTACGTGGCTAATCCGGCACTGATATGCTATATTTTATTTTGATAAACAAGCTTTTAGTTGAAACATCAATAACCATGTGAAGACAGGGGAGTCATCTAGTTATTGAATAATAGCGCAAGTGAATAAAGTTGCTATGTTATAAACGCTAAAATTTTTACATAATTTATAATCGATAGATATCATATTATGTGAATTTTATGTTCCATACATAAACCGGTTTAAAAATAAAAGGTTGATTATTTTCTTATATTATTACATTCATTTTAGTTCAATTCTTACTCAAAATTTTTAAAGATATTATTTAATATCTCACCTACACTTTCAAATGTTTATTCAATATAGCATGGATATGTATAAATTAAGTTCCTATTAATTTAATTTACAAAATTAGTAGTATTATATAAAAATCGAAATTACTAGAGCTACGGGGATCAGTTCTAAATGACTTTTAACAAATTTTACATTAGCTCAATCGCCAGCTACCGATTTGTAATTGCATATAAATACAATATAATCTATTGGAGAAGTTTCATTTTTTGGAATTGTTTTGCGGATTAAAATTAAACGCATTGTTTTCGATAGTGACTTTAAACATTATCAATTTATGAGGCACCATAATAGGAAAATTAACATGCGTTTCATAATCCATGTGATAAGGTACTTACGTGTATTCTAAAACACCTTCAATAATATTCAATTACAACCCGAGCCCTCTGAGGCCACGCAGAAAGACGGAGTTTGGGATTCTTTTAGAAAGTTAAAAAAATATGAATTAAAACATCAGTACCTATGTGTCTTTATTTAGTGACTTTATTGGTTATTAAGGTTATTATACAAACCAAATACAAGTGAAGTGATTACTGTTTTCCAAATATTTAGGAATCTCATCTGGTTGCCAATGTATTTAATATTTCAATTTAGAAATTTTTACCGCAATTTTTAGTTAAATTGAGTTTTATACTTTTTTGTATAAACAACGACGCTGGAATTTTAGGGCCCTCATCAAGCTGGGGAGGCTGGGCTTATGCCCCTATTGCCCTTATACATATAATAGACGGACCTGATTACGACACGCCATTTCCTGATATTAATTTTTTATGTGCGTTTAAAAACAATATTTTATAAAACAAAAAGCAATCAAGAGGCATTTTTATTATAGTTCAATTTTATTAGCAACGACTGTCTTAAAGTTTACAGAATTTTTACTCGTATAATATGCGCTTTGATAACTATTTATTTTAATATTCTACATAAGTTTAAAATGTTAATTGATAATTTCTTATTCAACATTTGCGAAAAATTTAATTGTTTTAAAAATTAAAAATATTTTTTTTTAGGTAACGTGGACATTGTAAATGGCAACTTAAAATTAATCTTAGGATTAATTTGGTCTTTGATTGTTCGCTATCAGATTGGTCGTTCTAAATTTCCACCACGAAAATTAATGTTGGCATGGTTACAAGCAGTTTTGCCCGAATGTAAAGTTAATAACTTAACGACTGATTGGAATTCCGGAATTCTTTTATCTGCACTTATCGATTACTGCAAACCTGGCTTATTTTCTCATTGGAAGAGATTAGGTAAGTAATTTTTTGAAAAGTACAAAGTATGCAGGGAATTCACCGCATCCTAGCGGTTTATTTGCTATTTTACGTTTCTTTTTTAAATTATTTAAATATAATTTATTAACGACCCTGTAAGAATATAAATATTAAATTTTCTCATCTGATTTATTAATTGCAGACAAAAGTAATGGTATTGAAAATTGTCGAAAAGCTATGGGTGTAGCACAACGTGACTTAGGAATTCCGGCTGTTCTTGAACCAGAATATTTAGCTTCTCCATGGCTCGACGAACTTTCAGGAATGACATATTTATCTTACTTTATGAAACCTGGTTCTCCAGGTTTCCATGCAACCCTAAGATGGGTTAATTCTAGACTCGAGAGACCAGTAAATAATTTTACTGTAGGTTTTTTAATTAATATGACCATTTAGATTTTAATAAATGGATTTGTTATAGTCTGATTGGAACGATGGAAAAATAATTTGCGAAATTATTAGATCGTTAGGTGGTTCAGCACCGGCTCCTGAAAAACTTAGAAGTGACTCCAGTCATTGGGAATCCAATTTAAATCAAGCTTTAGAATCCGGACGAAGATTAGGTTTGTGTTTTTTCGTAATTTGTAATTATTTATACTATTTTAAAAAGACTTGTTCCTATTTGCAAATCACACATTTATTTTATAAAACTGTTAAGTTTTATAGAATGTACTTTGTATGGGGCACATGGAAAGTGTGATTAAGTAAATAAAATTAGAAGTCACGTTTAATTAATGTTACGTACAGGTAATACTTATCAGTATGCTAATTAGTATGAGTCATTTAGGTGTTCAACCTATATTGTCTGCTAAAGACTTGGCCGATACCCACGTAGAACATCTTGGTGTAATGGCTTATGCTGCTCATTATCAATGGATTCCTGAAAGACCACCCCTTCACGATCTTATTAATGTACGCCTCGATAGCACTTCAGGGAGAGTAGGTGAACCTGTAAGTACGATCAGCATTTAATCAATTCTTTTTTATCTACGTCATGTTTTCTTTGTTTCAGACATATTTTCAAGTAACGTTGTTAGACAATTCACTTTTATACAGAAATTTATCAGTCGATATTAAAGCACCTGGTAATAAAATATATACAATAAATAATTTGAAACAGGGCCACGGCAATTTTATTCCCCAAAAAGTGGGAATGCATGAACTGATCGTTTACTATGATTCGCAAGAAGTTTCATCCGGGCATTTCTTTAGAGCTTTACCACCTCTTGTTGAAGTTGCACCACCTGGAATGGCTCCTTGTGCTCTAGGTTCGCTTGTTCAAGTTCTTGTTAATGCAACAGGTGCGTCTGTTTTTATTGCATACAAAATACCAGATTTAAAATGAGTCTAAGATAGTAGTAAAATGTTAAAATGAAGTAGTGACAAGTTAATATATTTTAGGAGCACCTAGAAGAGAAGATATTAGAGTAATAGCATACAGCCCTCATGGTCGCCCTTTAGATTGTCCTTTAAAAACAGTTGATGGGACAAATAGTGCTACATTTAAACCAGATGAACCGGGAGAATGGAGAATTGAAATTACATACCAAGGAAAACACATTCAGGTATGATTTTTCTAATTTGCTGTAAATCATCTTTAGCATAGAAACTAAATATGATATAGTCTTAACTAAAATTTAAAACATTATAGTGAATTAGCAAATAGAAACAAATAATTTATGTTCATCTTGACAACAAGCCTAGCCAAGTAAAATTATTTCAACAGCTACAGACTACGCATCGAATTTCCTTATATCGTGAAAAAATCCGCTATCTCAGTATAATTATATTATTAATTAGAAATCCATGAGATTTTTTTTTAATTTACTAATTAACGGAAATTGAAATTTCTAACTTTATTTATCATTAATTATTTATCATGCTCTATACCTAGTAGGAAATCTTTAAATTCTAAAATTATTTGAATTGTATTTGGGTTGTTAGAAAATTGATACCAGAGAGCAATTTGTTAGCTGCGTTGATTTAAGCATGAGCGTTTACTTAACTTTTATCTTATTGTTAATAATATTATACAACTGGCTTATGTATATTGGCAGTTTTCAAATTACTTTTTGTTTTGACTTTATTTTAATTTTGGCACACATATAAGTGTATCACATGATTTTAAGTAATTTTAAACAAAACCGTTTCTCATACATTCTATCATAAGAACATAAACAAAGATTTCAATAAATGATATGAGTTCTGCTTAAAAAAATTATATTTCTGTTATATAAGCAACTTTTTAAAAGGTGTTTAACACAATTGATGTCTAATTAACTAATACTTTATAACATTAACTTTTTATTGATTTTACTTTGCTTCTTCATTGTTATTTGTTATGTAATAGTATTGTCAATTTTTTATTAATGGTTACATAAAAATTGTTATTTACTGCAATCAATTTTTTTGTACAATTGTGCAGGGCGAAAATGAAATTTGCGATATTGCAATTACTTTTTGAGAAAACTTTGCAATACATTTATTTAGTTTTTTTTTAATTCTTTATTATATTCGTTTTTGACTAAAAAACAATGGTGAATTTTAAAATGTTTTCTGCCTGATATTCAAAATGAAGTTGCTTCAAATTATTTCGACTTGTTTCTTATTTATCACAATACAGTAGACTCCCTTATAAAGCGAGTTCTATAACACACCAAAAATACTGCGATTAGATCTTCGTAAAACGCGCCAAAGTATAATAAAGAGAAATGAAAATTGGCATAACAATAAGCATTTCAAACTAGAAAAATTCTCTTACACGGCAACTTCTTATAACGCGAATTTATAAGATGCGTAACATATCAAGCAAATTATACGGACATCTATTGCCTTTTGCATGTTTTTACCCTGAGATATTTTTATCCGTTATACTTTTTTTAGGGAGGACCTTTTACATGTTCTGTCTTTGATCCGAACGGTGTACAGATATCTGGCCTAGAAGGAGCTTTACCCTTGGTTCCACATATCATCGATGTGGATTGCACAAATGTGGGAGTACCTGGAGAAGTTTTTGCTGATGTAGTTCACGATAAAAAATCAGTACATTGTCGCATTGAAAAGGCCGACAACGTTGGTTTTGCGCATCGCGTACATTTTACACCGAAATCTCCGGGAAAACACAGAGTAAATTTATACATATTAGTACAGTTTACATAAACTTTAAATAATTTTAGGTTTATATCTATTTCAATGGTTACGATGTAAAAGGATCGCCATTTATGATGAGAGTTGGTACCCAAAGGAGATCCAAATCTTCAAATAATAGTCCAAACGCCACTTATCGCCAAAGTCCTACATCATCAAATCGACTTAATACTCCTAGTCCCATTAATCACATTTCTCATTTAAATTCCTCGTATAATTCATCAAATAAAAATTCCAGTTATTCTAACAATAAGTATCGTGAAACGCCCAGTCCTAATTTTAACAACAGTTCTCATAAGTACACGCAAGATTATCAAAGATTAACAGTGAACGAAAACCGATTGTCCTCAAATTCTCCCAGTTTTGATGATCGTTTACGAGCTACTAGTCCTGGACCTATTCCACGCATCAGTAGTCCTTCGTTAGCTCCTAGGGCTCAAAGTCCCAGTTATCGCGCACAAAGTCCGGAATACATTTCAAGCAAACGATTGAACGAACGAAGATATGAAACATCTAGTCCTAGTTTTACCAAAAATGTCGATTACGATTCAAGTTTTACGAACAAAATGTCATCTTTACGTGTCACCGGCTCTCAAAGTCCAAATTTCGTAGAACGCAAGAGTCCGAGTCCTGGATACGTTTCCAATTCACGTTATGAAAGAAAAGCAACTGAAACAAAAACTTATAATAGCAATAGTTACGACGAAACAGATCTGGGGGTCGATACAACTCCAATAATAAAAGTATCTGGCGTAAATGATGGTTCTTCGGCACGTCGGGATTCATGGGATGCTATTGCGAAAACAAGAAACATATTATCTCATCGAAGTCTTGAATCTGTGGCAAATTTAGCTGATCGACAATTGGATAAAAATTACGAACAAAGAGAAATTGAAGAAAACGAAAGATTGATGAAACGCGAACAAATATACAGCACTCAAAGCTATTCGCAGAACTATTCGACATCTCAAAACTATGGAACAACAACGGAAAAGTCTTACGATAACAGTTATAATAGAACTAACGACAACAAAGTTGGTGGCGCGTCAGCAATTAAAGTGCAACCAGTACCTGATGGCGTGTTAGGACAACCCGTTGAATTTGAGAGTATGTAGTATTTAAAAAAATAAAATTATAGTTTGAGGAATTTGGTAAAATATATTTCTTAGTTGATGGAAGTGGTGCTGGCTCAGGTGATCTGGAGATTTTGGTGGAGGGTGGAAGAGTTACTTCAAGTGTAAGAAGTTTAGGAGGGCAAAGATTTAAAGCTGCCTTTACACCTCATCAGGCGTTGTCTCACAGGGTTGATATTCGCTTCAATGGAGACACGGTACCTGGTGAGTCTTAAATTTTTTGTATTTTACTAAAACTATTTTAGTGTCTACTTTCAAACATTGTCTCTTAAGTTTTTTTTCTTTTAATACTATTTGTAATGTTGATTTGCAATAGTTATGTAGTCATTTAAATTTAATAATTTTTATTTATCTGTTGTATCATTTTTCCATAAAATTGATACTTATTCAAAATATTAAAATGAACCTTTAATTAATACTGTGAAATTTTTTTATGGTTTCTCAAGAATCGCATTTGTATTTAAATCTGAATATTGAATTCTATGGACAATTGTACATTAAGATTTGATTTGTTATTTTTTGTAAATAACAAAATGAAACTGCAAATACATGGAAAAGCAAATAAAATAGTACAATGGCGAGTGCATTGTATGTTTCTTTGAAAGTGGACATTAAAAAAGAGAAATTATGTTAATTTTTGTTTCAAATATAATATGTGTATGTTATAATTTAACTCAATTATATGCAAGTACGTAGAATTTAAATAACTCTTGTTTTAAAAGAAAGAATGAGGTTTAAACATTTACTTTCATAATAGTACAAAAGATTGCTTAAAATTAAAGATGTCCTATTTAAGAGAAACATTTGTATTTCTAGACATTCTTTTGATTGATTATTCAGCACTACATATCCATTAAAGCCGAGGTTCTAGTTTTCTCTATTTAGAGAAAGTAACATAATTGATAAGAGAAGTCACCTTTATAGATTTATTTAAAATAAACTTACATATGGTTAATATGTATGTAAGTACATATATGCGATGTTAAAATTAAATTATTTTTTATGTGGTTGGATGGCAAATTGGAAATAATTTTATTAGTGTTATAGTCTTAATTCCTTAATAGATGACTAATAAAACAAAGTATTTATTTCTATGAATTTAACACGAATATTGGAACACTGTTATGATAACTTTAAAATTCATTTCTTTTTTTTTCTTTTTTTGATAAGCACTCTAACTTGATTTGTCTTGGGGTGTAGTAACTAGTAACATTACTCGACTTTAATTTACACTGATAGCACTTTTCATAATCCTCGTATGCATTTTTAATTCTTTGGAAAACATTATGAAACAATGGGGACATTTAGATATTTTTATGAATTATTTTAAAACTGCTGGAAAATTAGGCCTTAAAAACAATTATGTATTTATTCCGAACAATAATCTTAAATATTGTGCTTGGTAGGGGACGTTTGATTTTGAAAACTATAACGTTTCGAAATACTAGATAAGTAGGTACCTATATACAATCATAATTTGCTAATTAGAATCTGGATAAAATTCAAAATTTTTATTACCCGAACTAAAAGCTGAGTTAGAATAAATTATTTATCCTAGTGTTTTCATTTTAATCTATTTAAATAGATTACTTGTATTTCATTGTGTTCGTTTTTTAAATAAGATCTCTAACTTTTATAAAGCTTTGCTTTGTATATGTCTTAAATTACGTTTCCAGGTTGTCAGACGAATAGGTACTGAGACTTAACCTGGTGATACCTGACACCAATCTGAACAATAACAGTTCGTATGCAATATGTCCTAAATCTAAAGTATTTCGAGAAAAATACATTTTAATTTTTCTTACTTTTCCTATCTTAATTTTGGATTTTTTGTGATTTGTAGAGTTTTGCTAATATACCCCTTATATTATGTTTTGCAATGAACGTCGATTAAGTTTGTTTATTACACATTTATTTTATAGTGTAGATATCATGTTTCACAATTAATTCGCAGAACTTTGGTATTATAAACATATTAGGTTACCCGTGAAGTGATTAATATAAGCAACTTTATTTTACGTTTCAATTTGGAGGCATTCTTTTATCTCCCCTATTTCAATCCATATTCGATAAGCGATTTGTTTTTTTTTAGTTTAACCATAACATAAAAATGTTACACATATGGCCACTTCACTTGGGATATGTTTTTGTTCAGTTATAAGTAGTTATAAGTAGGTTAAGTTCTAGCACTTATTTGTCTGACAGGCTGTATATTAGTAAATATTTGGTAACTCAAACTTATTCTATCCAGGCCTTTTTGTAACTGTAAGAAACTGACACCTCGACGTTCCCACATTAATTAAATAGTACACCCTTGAGATTATTTTACAAAAAGTTTTGTAACTGTTCTATTTTATCTAAAAAAAAAGCAAATAATATCTTTTTGGAAGAATAGAGAAATTACTCACTATTTAATAAAATTGTTGTTTTATAGACTTACTACATTTCTTATTCGTCATAGGAGAAATCCAATTAACAAGTAGGTATTAAATTATACATTAGTTTTTGTTTTTTGTTAGTTAACTTGCTTACTATTATATGTAAAAGTGTACGAACACTTGTTATTGTTTATTTTTAACGTTTAGTCTTATTAATTAAATTGAAAATTATAACCTTTGTGGCAGAGCTACCCAAACTAATTAAGATTATGATTTTGCTAAGTTAGCAGAATTTAAATAATAGTTCAATAAAAATTGACATAATTTTCTTAAAAACATGCGTCAGGTATCATCAAGCCTGCGGATCATACTTTAGAGACCTCTGCTTTAAAAAATACATTGTTTTTCGTGTTCACTATACATCGTTATTTCAGAAGTTTTTATTAAAAAAAAAATATCAAACCCCAATTTCTTATATCGAAGATAATAGAAAAACTATATTTCTGCGTTACTATCTATCATATTTGTTATTATTAAATAACTACCTAGATATTACCCAAAACACAAATAGGTACTTAGAATATAAAATAATTTTACATAAACAATTACCAAATGTTTAAACCTTATACAAGAGGAAAATACATACGTACATAATTTACAAAATATAGTTATTGAAACGGAAAGGTAAGTTAAAAACTGTTTTATCACATTTAAAATAATTTGTCGTCCTTAATGGACTTAACAAATGGTAATTGAACAGCAATAATATTTACTCCCACTACCGATCATTAAATACTTTTAACTTTCAAATGCGGAACCTACGTAAAGTGGTCAATGGCCCACTTTATTATTCGTAGTCGGGATATACCTTAAAGTTTTAAATGTAGTACGCTGAATTGAATGCAAAATAGTAAGGGTTTCATAAAGGTGTATTGTTTTCGAGAGGTACTCAAGCAGGAAATACTTCTAGTTACGCCTATCGGTCTTTGCGTGGTCTAATGTTCAACAGAGGAATGTTGTTTGCCCCCGGCCCCTCTGTTTCATTGCAATCTTGCTCTGAAGTTCGTGTCGCGGTGTCTTGCTCACGTATTTTGTAGTTTATGCGAGCGTTTTCAACACTCTCTTTCGCATTTATTGTGTTTACAAGTAAAATAAGTTTCTATTTTAATTATCAGTGTTGTTTTGACAACGTTTGAATAAATTGAACAAGTGCATAGGAAGTTTCATCAACAGGTGCCAGGTACGGTAGTCTTAAAGTGGAACACATACTTTAACTATATTGTGATAAAATATTTTTTTAAATATTGTCTATTTTTGAATTTAAGGAAGTCCCTGGCATGTGAACATCATGTCGAATTCGTCTCTATCAGTACTAGGCGAATCTACTCGCCTCGTACCAGCAAATACTCCGGCAGTTTTTGAAATAATTACAAATAGTACTTCGGCAATACCAGACGACCTATCAGTACACGTAATATCACCCAGCAAAAGAGCTGTACAAGCTAGAGTACTTCCAGGAAGTCGATCAGGAGTACAGAGTGTCGAATTTGTTCCAACAGAAGTTGGAACACATATTGTTGAAGTTGTTGTCGGAGATGAAAAACTTTCGCAACCCTTAGTTGCTAAAGTATATGATGCTGGACTTATTCAAGTTGCTGATGTTGGTGGAGGCGTTGTAGGACAGCCTGTACAGTTTAGGGGTAAGACAATTAAACTTATACAATTGTTGAGTTGAATATTTACCTACTTGAAACATTTTTATGAATTAATTTGCAATAAGTAAATACTGTCATGTAGGTGTTGTAAACATTAACAAGAAAGTATAGGTGCTTGTAAATATTTGTTATTGCAATGCTTTTTATCAGGTTATTTACAAAACAATATTGATTGAGGTCATTGTATGTTACATAATTGTTAAATTAATTTAAAAAAGTTAATTGTTCTAATAAGACATGCACTGTAGACATCGTTAATTTTAAATTAATTTTTTTTGTTATGTTTTGGCATTTGCATTATTAAAGATAATAAAAGCAAATTAATTGAACGATGAAAGTAAAAAAAATATTATTTACGTAGACAATTATGTATGGATGAAGTGGCATGAAAGTTTGAGCCATTTTTACTCAAATCCTTTAATTGTAGACTTTATTTTAATCAATCATGTAACATCTTTGTAACTGCACAGATCTCAAACGAGGAGGTATTCAGCTCTACTATTGTTTTATTAATGTGATTTGTTGTTTTTAATTTATTGTTATTTTTTAGTGGACGCAAGTCAAGCTGGTGAGGGGCAACTTGAAATATCTATAAATGAAGGAGAAGTGCCAAATCATGTACAGGTCGTCGGTGGAGGAAGATGTCTGGTTTCCTTTACGCCAGATGTTGCAAAATCACATTTGATTGACATTAAATTTAATGGAGAAACTGTTCGTGGATGTCCGTTTGTTTGCCCAATTGCTGATACAAGTAGAGTGACTTTAAGTCTTTCACATTTGGAATTGATACCGGTGAATCAAGCAAGTTCCTTTCACATGGGGGTAGCAGGTGGAGGAGCTGCAGAATTAGCTGTGGCTGTGAGAGGTCCTACAGGTGAATTACCTGTAAAAGTGACTGGAGATATACATTCCGGTTTCACGGCGGAATTTACTCCATCTCAAGTTGGTGCTCATCAGATAAATGTCGATTACAACGGACGACCTGTACAAGGCACTCCATTTATTGCAAAAGCATTCGATTCTACAAGAGTAACTGTTGGGCACGTAGCTAGAGGAACTGTAGGTCGACCTGTGACTTTTTCCGTTGACGCCAGTGAAGCAGGCGAAGGAAATCTCGAAATAACGATTTCCGCAAGAGGATTAAATATTCCTACGCAAGTTCATCCTCAAGGAAATGCCAAATTTGCCGTTAGTTTTGTGCCAGCAGAAGCTTGTGATCATGTTATTAATGTTGCATTTAATAAACGACCTGTTGTGGGTTGCCCTTTGATTGTTGGTGTTGGTGGAGGAGGTAGTGGACCAAGTGTAACATTACCAGGACCAGGACCAATTCATAAACCCAGCACTTTATTAATTAATCACCCAGGGCGATTAGAAGATATTGAAGTGAACGTTGAGGGTGAGAATATTTACACATCACATTTTGGTGCTTTGCTTTGGCTTGATTTGAGTTTAGAAATATTTGTATACATGTTTTAAAACACTTAGAAAATTTATAGAATTTTATAAATTCATTATATTACTAAGCTCAAATGCTGCAAGGGGATGGAATTATTAGTGTAATAATTTACGTCTCTTTGTAAATGCTCCTTTTTTTATGTGTTGTATATATTTTTGTATATTTTCTTAGAAATGTAGAAATATTGTTATTTGTAATGTACTCTTTTATACTTTGTTTTATGTTGTATTTGTAAATACATGCATGTTGCGTATTTGAGGCGTTTTGTATTTGTTTATAAAATGGGGTATCTTTTGCACACTTTTCATTTTTTCAGGTCACCGGAGATCTTTGTACTAGACAGACTTTACCTAACATTCACAATTTGTACTAACTATCCTTTCTTGCCTTTTTCGTTTTATTTACATATATACATTTTAAAAAATAAAGTAAATGTATTATAATTATGCTTACCTACAGTTTTCATGGAATATGGGAGTTTCTTCCATATTTATTTGTGGATGTTAGGGAAAAACCAGTGTGAAAATTATTTTTATTTGTATCTAGTGTGAAATTTAACTAACACTTATTGATTATACTAATTACAGAGATTTATTGAAATTTTTGTATGTAATAACAAATTAATAGACGCTTGAATATTCTATAATTATTGGAGTGGTATTGATGGAATGAGTTTTTCTTTAAACGTTAATTGCACGAATTCTTCTTAGATTTTCTTATCGTTCATGTAGGTCATGATGTATATATTGGGTGATGGTGCTATTAAAATAGTAGAACATCTAGTTACTGGTAGTTTTATTAAGAGAAAAAAATAATATCAGTTTAAATAATGTAAGAAATAAATTACTTTGAATTTTTTTGTTTATGAAATTAATATTTAATTATTAATTTTAAACTTTCTTTGTGTAATAAATAGAGAATGACTACCAGAATAGATGGCAATTATAAAATAGCGTACAAAAGAGTACTTACAAATGACAATTTCACATTTTATTATAGTAATTTCTTAAATACATTGAAAATATTTAAGTAGTAAATGTATAATGAAATGAAATCAAAATTTTTGACGATCTAATTATTTAAAATTTGGTTAAAATAGTTAGTTATGAATTATATTAAAAGATATCACTCAAATTAATGGACATATTTTTGTTCATTTTATTTAACTTGAAGCAAAGGTTGATAAAGAAATAATAATTAAAATTTTTATACAAGAAAGCTGGAATTTCGAAATTATTTTAATGACAATAATTTTAATTTTAATAATAATATTATTTAAAAAGTTATTATGGAGAAAGTTCATTACATTTTTTTTATTCTTGTCTAAAATACATTATTAATTGTATTAATTTTGATGTACTGCAGTTTAATGCATGCATTACTTGATTTAATTCTTTTAAATATAGAATGGTTTCCGTTATTTATTGTCAATTACATACATGTTTTAAGACTTTATCACTTCGGCCATATATTTTAACCAATCTGTTGTAGTCGAAGGTGAGAAATTGTAGATTGCGTTTTCAAATTCTTCCAATTTACTAGTAATTACCATTTTAACTATAAAGAAAGTAACTTTTTTTAAACTTTTGTTTTGAATTGTTAGTGAAAGTACAGTTACAATTCTAAGGTAATACATCTGTTTTATACCAATGAAATTATTCATAATTCTATTTACTGTTTGTAGAAAAGTACTTGAAGTACATTTAATTTTTTCGTCAATTATGAATCCAATTTTCTAAAAATTTTATAGCATGCAATCAATATGTACCGTATAAGACAAAGAATGTTGTGTACTGTTCTGATAATTTAAACAGTACTAATAATTTTTACATAGTTAAGGGATTGTTTTAAATATGAAAAAATATTCACTATTATTGCTTTTGAACGGACTAGTGAGTGAAACTTTTATGTTACAAATTCCAATTTTTCTAATTACGGATGAAATTTATGTCTTATTTTCCTTGTTTTTGAGCAAAAATTAAAATTTGATTACTTACAATAATAGTGTATGTATTGGCCGAAGTTCCAAATGTTACTTATTATTCTTTTAAACTGCAATAGCCTTTAATGGTAAAGACTAAATCTAAATTTTATAATAAATATATTCAAAATATAAATAACTAGAAGGTAAATTTAATATAAATGATTGATATCAACATTCTTAGTACAAAATTAAAAAAAACATACATATATGTATATTTACATTTTCATTTTCTTTAACAGTTTTGACAAGTACTTGGTAAACCTATTTTTGTATAAGTATCTTTATACATTTTCTTGATTGGAAAATTGTTTTTTTTTTGTTTCAAATTAATTATACGCATTTTCAGAATCCGAAGTATTTTGGGTAAGAAGTATTTCAGTTTTTAATTGACTAAATGATGTAACTGATACAAAATGAAAAGGTGATGAGTAATTTTTTGGAACTATAAAATTTTAATTAAATTTTTTATTCAACTTTACGTTATTATATTTATATAGTCAATCCGCTATAATGAAAACTTTTATAGAATGACTTTCTCTCCAATAAATTTATAATGCATTATATACCTATTTACATGTAAAATTTATTGTAAATGCCGAAATTAATTTTGTAAAGCTCTAAACTGGAATTACTGTTTCTGCCAAACTATGAAACAGCAGTGTTTAATTATTTAAAAGGAATCACGTTTTTTTGTATCAATATCTAATTAATAAAAATTTACGCAATCTTATAAACCCATACAAAATAATATGAATTATAAAAAAAAACTTTTTACGTAAAGTGAATTTATTGTTGAGTTTTTTTATGATATAGATGTCTCATTCTACTCAAAAGCTATAATATTTTAAAAGAAATTGTGATTTAATCGGCGGATAGATTAAATACCTACAGTATTTTTTAATTATTAAGATTATGAAATAATTACTTTATTACTGCAGTGTAATCGATCATTATTTTTTGCAGTTTAAAATATTACTTAATAAAATCAAATTATTCTAGTATTTATTTATGTGACAATATTACGTAAGGTTTTAAGAAAATTTGAGTTGCTTCATTGGGTTGATTGATTATATTTTGCAAGAATTAAAATTAATTATTTTATAATTTAATTACAAAATTGGTTATAACCATGTTATAGAAGGGTTGATTGTTTTTATTATTATCCGTATAGAAATGTTAAAATTATGACTTTTCGATGTAGCAATTGGTATACTCGGGCACTATTTCAGTTTCAAGCAAATAACGTAAATATTCCATGAAAATGCAGCAGTAAGTTATAAGAAATATAAAAAAGTTCAATAACAAAAATAATAGTTTATAACGTATTTTTTAAAGTATTAACTCAATATTAAGAACGAGAGTTCCAATGTCCATAATCCCTTTACTCCCAAAACTGACATCTACCAAACCAAACAGGTCCAGGTGGTCAATCAGTTCCAACACAAGTACAACCTCTCGGAAATGGACAGTTTCGGGCAGAATTTGTACCAAGAGCCGTTGGAGAACATAGAATTGCTGTTAGTGTAAGTGGAGCACCAACAGCCGGTAGTCCATACGCTGCAAAAGTTTATGATGTTCAAGCCATAAAGGTTAAAGAATCTCCTACAGGAGTCGTTGGAAAACCTGTTACATTTTTAGGTATTCTACATGATTAAACAAGAATTATTTGTATTAAATATAATACTTTTTAGTTGAAACCAGTCAAGCTGGTCCAGGAAATCTTGAAGTAACAGTGAATGGCGGTAGAGTTCCCACATCAGCTCAAGCACAAGGCCCTCATACATACGCAATATCTTTCACGCCTAGAGAGGCAACACCACATTCAGTAGATTTACGATTTAATGGGCAAGATGTTCCAGGCAGCCCTTTTAAATGTATTGTGGCACCTGCTGCCAGAATTATTGCACCTGACGCGCTCGATAAAATATCTGTCGGTCGACCGTGTGTGTTTGCTGTTGAAAGTCCAAATTTACCTGTAGTCGAAGTGTTGGGTCCTGCTAGACGTTCTGTGCCTACACAGGTAAATTTTTACCATATTTATTTAACTTTAATTAATTGACTCTAAAATTTGTAGATAACTCCACAATCTGAGAACTCTGGAAAATTTGATATATCTTTTACACCAATTGATGTTGGAGATCACAGCGTTGAGGTATGTTTCTATTTATTTTTATAGAGAAACTGTTTATATTATTCGAATAAGGTATTCATTGACAATATTTCTTACCTTTCATTGTGAAAAAAGAATACGAAAATTTAAGTTTTAAATTGTACATATAACCGAGTTTTTTAAATTGATTAAATTTTAAAACACTAAAATCGATTTGTTAATCCATTGTTTCCAACAATGCATTATTTTTATATTTGTGTTTTGTAGGTACGTTTACCAGGTGGGCATATTGAAGGAAGTCCATTTTTAGTAAAAGCATATGATGCTAGTCGTGTTAGCGTAACAGATATAACAGATGGTACTGTCGGAAAACCAGTATCATTTAGTATTAACGCATCACAAGCTGGAGCAGGAAATCTAGAAATAATAGTTGCTGTTGCTGGAAGAAATGTACCTAATTTTGTACAAAGCGAAGGAAATGCTAGGTTTAAAGTTAATTTTAAACCTACTGAAGCTGCTACTCATACTTTAAGTGTTAGGTGTGTAATAATTCGTTATGTTTTGCAACAAAGAAGTTATACCATTTTTTTATTGTAGATTCAATGGACAACCAGTACCAGGTTCGCCATTTAGTTGTAAAGTTAGTCCTGGGAACACACAACCAAGGATTCCGGTTTCTGGAAATGGTATTGAATTAGCAGCAGTAGGACATTCAGCGGAAGTTAAAATTGAAGGAGTTACTGGTATGTTTTTTTTCTGATATTAAGTTATAGTTTATAAAAAGAAATTATAGGTGCTGAACCACAAATAGTAGCTACAGCTCCTTCTGGACAAATACTTAATACAAAATTAACTACATCCGGAGATGTTTATACAACCGTTTTTGTACCTGAAGTTGTTGGTCGACATTCTGTCGCAATATTAATCAATGATCAACATGTCATCGGATCACCTTTTAACTGTAATGTGTACGACGTCAATAAGGTTTTGGTATCTGGTCTTCCGGGTCACAAAAGTAATATCACCAACAATTTACATAATTTAACCTTATTAGATAAACCTTCTGCTGAAGTGGGTAAAGCTGTAACATTTAGTGTGGATGCTGCACAAGCTGGGGAAGGAACATTAGAATTGGTAGTTTCGACACAACACACAACTGTAAAAGCAGAAGTAGTTGCTTGTGCTAGAGGTCTTTATGATGTGACATTTGTTCCTCAATCTAACGAAGATCATTATGTTAACATTACATTTAACGATATGTCTGTTCCTGGCAGCCCTTTCCATTGTTCTGTTGTTGAATCTACCCAGTATGTGCAAACTGGAAATATGATTTATATTGATTTGCCTAGTGATCAACATCATTTGGAAATAATGGATCCTAATAACCACATCGTAAAATACGTCGTTCATAATCTGAAAGCTGAATTTTCTGTAAGCCATACAGGCACATATCATGTTCAAATATTACGACATCACGAGGTTATAACTACAAGAACAATTCACGTATTTAATACATCAAAAATAGATATTTTAAATGCACCAGAGGCTGTTTGTCATCGTCCAGCAGTAGTAGGCGTTAATATTAATAAAGCAGGACCTGGTAAATTAACTGCATCAGTAAAAGTTGCAAATAAAGATGTACCACACAGCGTAAGACAAAGTTCCACTAATTCGAACCTGTGGGAAGTAGTGTTTCATCCAGTGCATTCTGCTCCGCATAAGATAACCTTATTCTATAATAACGTTCCAAAAATGGGAATTCTAGAAGTTCCAGTTAAAGCACCAGGCAACGAACCGTGGGCTGGCGGTCTTGGATTGTTCCAAGCAAGAGTTAGTAAAGTTACTTCTTTTCACATTGATACTTTTGGAAAACCAGCAAGGGAATTTGACGTGGTTATTAGTGGTCCTACGGGTTCAGCTTTACCAGTTCGATGTTATCAAACTAAAACTGGTAAACTTCAAGCAGAATTTACAGCACGAGATGTAGGACCACACAAAGTTGAAGTTTTGCACCAAGCAAAATCTTTAAATGGAAGTCCTTTTATTTGTCAAGTATTTGATGCCGAGAATATACGAATACTTGATATTCCACAGTCTCAAAGTAATGTAGGAGAACGGATTGTATTCAATGGTGTGTATTTTTTTTGTTAACTGAAAAGAAAATAATATATATTTTTTTTAGTGTCAAGTAAGAATAGTGGCGCTGCGGAATTGGAAGTACTTGTGACGAATCCGGTTAGTCAAACCATTGCAGTTCAACAAGTTCAGTTGGATGATAATCTTCAGCAAATATTATTTTTGCCTAATTTACCAGGGCTCTATCAAGTGGCCATAACATACGGTGGAGTGCCAGTGAAAGGGTCACCATTAGCTTTAGGTGTTGGACCTGTTGGACCTACACCACCACCAAGGGCAGTGGGCAAAGGTTTAGAAACTGCACAAGTTGGAGAACGTACTAGCTTTATAGTCACATGTGCGGTCCAACCTAGAATACAAATAGAAGCTGCCGAAGGGAATATTGACGCTCATATACAAAGTACAAAACCAGGAGAATATATTATTACTTACACTCCTCGTTGGGTGGGCACTTATGACATTATTATCGGCGTAGGAGCATATGATGTAAGTTTGACTTTTTTTTTTATGTAGGTAAATGCAAAATCATTTTTGTTGATTTAGTTACCAGGTTCACCATTTAGGCCAATAATTGTTGATCCCAGCTCTGTGAGGTTGGTTGGTGGATGGACACAGTACTTGGACGAATCAGGACGAATTAAGTTACCAGCAAAGTTAGCTTTTGATATTGCAAATGCAGGTCCAGGAATATTGGAATGTAAATTAGCAGGACGAAAGTTAAATATTGAAAAATCAGTTAATCGTGTTCGAATTGAATTATCATCAGAAGGGTTAAATGCAGGAGAGCATGAATTTGATATTAAGTTTGCTAATATTTCGTTATCTGATACACCTAAGTTAGCAGTTAGTACTGGAGATCAAGTTATATTAACTGGCAGAGGCTTGGCACAAGCTCAATGTGGAGAATCATCCGTCTTTACAATTGACGGTTCCAAAGCTGGTGCAGGTATATTTATTTTAATAATCATGTTTAATTTGATTTTTCTACATTTTTAATATAATTTTAGGAAATCCTGAAGTTACTTTACATGCTTCAGATACAAACCTACCAATACCTGTAATGATTAGTTTAGCTGGAGAGAAGATTTGGAGAGCAACTTATACAATAGCTAATCCTGGAAATTACCTTCTTTCTGTATTATGGGCAGGACGACCTGTAAAAGGTTGCCCATTAATGGTTGAAGCTAAAGGAGGAGCTGATGCCTCAAAGGTTTGTTTATATTTTTACCAATAGCGTTATTTAAAGAGAAACTAGTTAATTAAATAACATTATAGGTTTTATGTTCGGGCGAAGGTTTGCGTCAAGGGGTTGTAGGCAAAGAGATCAGATCGTGGATAGATACTAGACGCGCAGGTCCTGGTGAATTAACTGCACATTGTACTGGGCCTAGAAAAGTAGCATATTGTGAATTGTATGATCATGGAGATGCCACTTTTACGCTTAACGTAAAACCACAGGAATCAGGACGTCACGCACTTACTATTAAGTATGCAGGACAACATGTCCCTGGATCACCATTTGTTTTAAGAGTTGCTGGGGCACCAGATGCTAGCAAAGTAAGTCTAACTACAGTCGAACCTCGATAAGTCGCAGTCGAAGGGACACCAAAAATAATTCGTGTTATCAAAAATTCGAGTTATCAAAAAAAGTTTAGTTAAAAACTTTCGTATTTATATATCATTCATTTTTAGCTCTTACCATCAAAGTCACTCTTTCCTTGCTGCGTTTCTCACCGTAACACTTTTCATTTAAAAAAGTCAAAGTTTTATCCGGTAAGCATTTAAAAAACAAACGAGTTTCATCGGCGTTAAAAATATTGCTATGGTCCTACACTTGCAGTAATGGTGTTGAGACTTTATGCCTCCAAAGTTTGCAATTATTTTCAGACACTTCTGCACTTTCATTACATATTTCACTTCTTTTATAAGATTAATTAACTCCCTTATGCTTAAACTTTTTAATTTTTGTTTATACTCTATGTTAATACGTACTTAATTTTAGAAAAAGTTATTAATTTTTTTTGGATTTTCTGTTATACTCTTATTACAAACTGTAAAGAACGTAAAATACATTTGTTAGTCCTCGTACCCGACGAAGAACTACCAAAATGAAAACTAAAATGCAAAAATAGTTTCTTTTCTTGTAAAAGAAACGGTAAAACCATCTTAAAATTTATAACTGTTCATAAGGCATTTTGACATAAATTAGTATTTAAATACAATTGAAGTGCCGCCTTCAAAACATCCAAATCTTATAGTACAATAGACATTTTACAATAGACAGCAATAATACCGAACCGACCCGTTCTTTAATTCTCCCAGGTAGTATACTTTTATGAAAAGTTATAAAACTTGGCGCGTTCCAGTTTCACCACGCAACCTGAGATAATCCCTTATGCGTCTCTAACGCATAAAGAATTATATCAGGTAGCGTGGTGGAACTGCAACGCACCCATAAAATTTAACTTCGAGCTATCGAAATATTTACTAATGGAAACTAGAATTTAGGGAATTGTAAAACACTTCGAAATAACGAAAAATTCGAGTTATCGATATAAAAATATTAACGTTGAGATAGGCAAGTCCTAGGGAAACAGGTTCGAGTTCAAGTTATCAAAATTTGTCTTATCGGGGTTCGACTGTACATACTTTCATTAAATTAATAAAAATTGATTAGTTAAATTGTTATTAAATAAAATAATCTTGACTTTTTACATTATAATAGGTCAGAGTTTATGGACCTGGTGTTGAGCATGGTGTGTTGGCAACCTTTCAATCAAGATTTATTTGTGATACTCGTGGTGCTGGTGCAGGTCAGCTTACTGTTAGAGTAAGAGGACCAAAAGGTGCTTTCCGTGTAGAAATGCAAAGAGAAAGTCAGAAAGATCGAACTATTTTATGCAAAGTAAGTGATTAAGAGTATTTAAAGTTGCAAATATACTATTTTTCATTTGTTTTATAGTATGATCCAACAGAACCAGGTGATTATAGAGTTGAAGTTAAATGGGCTGGTGAACATGTTCCTGGTTCAGCTTTCCATGTAATGATATTTGATACCCAAGAAGAGTTACGACGATATTTAAGTTCATTGTAAATTTTTGTTAGTGTAAGTTGTAAAAGTGTTTTATTTAATTTATTTATCATTGTTTGTTGTTGTGGTATAAGGGAACTGGTTGTCATTTAAATTTTTTTTATTGTTATTAGTTCATAGTTACATAATTCATTTTATAATTCTTAAACCTTTAACAGATTTACCTATACGGTAGACATTTTCTAATCATTTTTTACATATATAAATCAACTAAATAAATATTGTTAATTACTTATTCGTTTTTTATGGGTACATTGGTACTAATCCAGTACAGCACGTGTTATAGCATTGGCTCTACTTCATAATTATTGTTCAATTTATTATTTATTGTTCCTTTTGTCTGAAAATTCTGGACAAATTTTAAATTCAATTTTTATCGACTGGAAAATTGAGACCGTTCACGTTACATAGATCTAACTATGGGCACTTTTAAAGATATAGAGTTTCCTTACAATTTGTCTTTGAGAGCAAGACGATTGTATAAAATGCAGCAGACATATATATTAATTGAAAAAACCAACTTTAAATTTACCTGTTGAAAGCATGAAAAAATTTTAAAATCTAGCGACTATTTAGAATTAAAATTAAGTAGTAAATTTGATGAGATTTTATGGCACTTGTACCTTGCAATGATTCATGAAACGCGCATTCGCGCGCTTCTCAATTTCTCGTTTCGGCAACTCCTACTAACAGTTGACCAATAAAGTAGTCAAAGATTCTATTTTCTTAATGCCACCTATTTATTATAAGCCCGCAATTTAATTTTCATTGAATTGAGTTATGTACTTATAACAACTCTAAATTAATAATTATATTTTGTTGAAATAACTATATAAATGTTCTTAGTCATAGAGAAAATTATTTTATTAATATGCGTACTTATAATACATTTTGGTGTAGAAATAAAGGCACGGTTTTCCCGAAAAATGTTGGTATTTTTGATGAAATTGCCAGAATTATTGTTGGATTTTATAACTTGCAAGTATCGCTGTTTATCTAAAATTACCGTAACATAATAGTAAATTTTATTTAAAATTGATCTCTTCAATATTAATACGTGTGAAGATAAAGTAATTCTTTAATAAAACCAAATAATACATACCTTATACTTTCAAAATCAACTTTCTAGGTTAAACTCAAAATAAAGCTGTATTTCACTGACTTACAATATCCGAGCCATAAAATCGATAAAACTTTCGTTGGCGCGCATAAATTCAAAATTGTTTCATCCTGGGGTACAAGTACCTTGTTAATATTATTAAATAGAATGAATTCTCTTGAATCTATTACTAGTTCCGCGACTGAACAGATATTTATGCTTAACAAAAAGGTAATTAGCTAGAGGTTAGATTCGTGTAAACGTTAAATGTGGAAATCTTTTCAACGCAATCATACTTTTTAAAGCATTTTGATAACGCAAAAAATTTTGTTTTTTCACGCTCAGAATTCTGCAGCCCTAGACACTAGCCGGTAGTGGCACTAGTGTAAATCCAGCGCTGTTTTTGTAATAAAGGATGTTAACATGTCAAAATTCTAAATAAAATGTTAATTTTTGACATAGGTCAATATTAATGATAAGAAACAACTACGCAAATTTAAGTTTAAGTTTAAGAACACCAGAGCACAAATAAAGAATGTTTTTGTAACATAAATTTAGTATTGTATGAAGCAAGAAAGAAAAACTTTGATTTCGATTTCGCTTTTTTTATATTTATAAGAGAAGGATAACATTAGTATAGGATGGTTACAGAATAACGAAACATTTTTACAAGGTCATTTCGTAAATTTGTATTTTATTCCCAATGTATACCTATATGCATTATTCTCTTTTATTAATAATGCGATATCTGTTATACACAATTACTTAGCCAGCAAATCTTACAACTTTTTATGAGTAATATTCATATTTAATTCGGTAAACTCAATTAATAGCTTGTCATATGAATTTTATCCCTTTGTTTTAGATAAATTACAATTTTTTTAAATGCAGCTGCAGTGGTAAAAACTATGGTAGGTCAGTTTGTTTTTTATTCGTAATTAAGATAAATTTCAAGGATAAGTTACGATCTCTAGCGACTTTATTATTTTTATAATAAAAGCTTATCCAACAATAAATGAAGCCTTAGAGATTAAATGAACATAGGCGATCTTTGTAAATTTTAAAAAATTTATAAATAGGAAAAATCTAACGGTGTTTGGGAAAACATTGAATTTTTACATCTTCTTCATAGAGGAGCATTTTGACGTGTTTCTTTCGAAAACGTTTTCCATTAATTGTCCTCACCACCCCGTTTCGGCTCTGATAGATCTTCGGATACACCCTGTATATTACATATTAAAAATAAACGTGGAATATGTGGACGTATAATTGAAAACAAAAATAAAACGTTTTATTTGATTTTATAGATTATTAATGGAAATAAATTCTTTTGTAAGGGGACCAAACAGGGGGAAGTCTCCTAGTACCGGACGTTTAAACTTTTTTCTAAATAAAAGTAAAACTACGTTTTTTTTAACATTAGCATTTATTAATACTTATAACACATTTTGATCAAATTAAAGAAACATAAAAGTTATTACTTACCTATTAGTCATCTAATTCTATGTTCAACTATGGGTCAATAATTTAGAGCGTTGTAAAAGTGTCCCGTAGTACCAGACAGGAAAAATATGATATGTAACGCTGAATAGATTAAAATATTTTTCATCCATCACAAGTATACCAGGTGTGCAACCTTAAAACGGCTGTTTTTTTATTTAGCAAAACACAATAATTAACGCAGAAAAGTGAAAAATATTTTATTCGAAGTAATTGCTCTCGCTGGCTATACATTTTTCCTATCTTTGAGGAAGATTGTGGATTCCACCCCAAAAGAATTCATCCCCTTTGGATAAGAACCACCCATCGAGCCATTTTTTAACATCTTCATAAGAATTGAAGTGCTGCTCAGCAAGCGTGTGTCCCATCGGCGCAAACAAATGGTAATCTGAAGGGGCCAGATCAGGAGAGTAGGGCGGGTGGGGTAGCAACTCCCAGCCAAGTGCATCCAATGTATCCCGGACCAATCTTGCTGTGTGTGATGGTGCGTTGTCGTGCTGGAAAATGATACCCTCATGTCGATCCGCGTGTTCGGGTCTTTTTTTGCACAATTCACGATCCAATTTGATGATTTGTTGTTGGTAGCGTTGAGTATTGATCGTTTGACCAGGTTTCAACAGTTCGTAGTAAACCAGCCCCTTCTGGTCCCACCAAAATCGATTTGGCCTAGCAGACGATGTCGAGGGTTCTCCGGGGTCCACCCACGATTTTTTGCGCTTAGGGTTTTCAAAAAAGATCCATTTTTCATCGCCAATGAGGATTCGATGCAAAAATGATTTTCTGTTGGGCCGATCGAGCAAGATTTCGCACGCGGTCTGGCGTCGTTCCATCTCTCGATCGTTCAATTGATGTGGCACCCACTTTCCGATCTTTTGGATCTTTCCCATAGCAAAAAGGCGTTTCGCAATTGCTTGGTGGCTAACATTCAACTTTGCGGCAAGTTGTTTCTGCGATTGGGTATCGTCTTCGTCCAATAAACCTTGCAATTCGGTGTCCTCAAAAACTTTTGGTCGATTTTTGCGCTTCTTGTCGGTGATGTTAAAAATTCCGTCTATGAATTGCCGAAACCACGCTCTGCACCGAGTTTCACTAAGAGCACTGTCGCCATAGACCTCCACAAGAATTCTATGCGCTTCGGCGGCAGATTTCTTCAATTGAAGAGGAATAGCAGTGCTCCCCGCAAATGCTCTTTATCTGGCACAAAATTCGACATGTTTATCGTGATCAAAGGACACGTTATTGTTCGAAATTGCTGACTTTGTCTTTTGTTTACTAATGGCAAAGATCAAAGCAATGAGAAAAAATGGCAGGCAAGGTTGGCTGATGCCTAATGCGCGCGTACTGCCATCTATTAGAAAACGGCCGTTTTAAGGTTGCACACCTGGTAATTACTTGAGAATTTTGGGATATCGTCACAAGCTTCCTAACGCTATTAGTGAAATGAACATAGGATTTCACTCTTGAAAGTATTTTACATAAACTACATTTTGAACTTGATCTCTATTTTCTCAGTCTACTTTTTTCATGCAGTTTTTAGCTTTTGCTAGATATTCTGGTTTAAAAAATACGGTATTTCAAAAATATCAAGTGTTCGATGTTAGAGAATAAAGAGCTGTCGGGTACTAGCGGAAAGCGAAGAACTTCCTATTTTATCTTTTGGAACTGATTTACTAATAACAAAAATAATATAGACACCGCATTATTACTTTAAAAAATATATTAACTTGGTAAATATAACACTTATTAAATTATGCGATGCAATGTGTTCTCGTCAAAAATAATAAACCAAGGTTCTCCTAAAATATGAACTGATGATCGAGTCTTGTTGTAACATACACCCATTTCTGTCCATGTCTACTACTTTCCTGCACGTTATACAATTATTTTCTTTTTATTTATACACAGATCTTGATAATGTCCGGTACTAGGTGCGGTCCGGCATTAGGGGCTTCCCTCTGCTGCTTCATAGTAGGGCGTACAATTGTTTAAAAATATTTTTTACTGTTATAATTTAAGCACAAAATTATTAAGAATTTTGTCACTAACAAAAAGTAATTTAATTATATATTTAATGGCAAGGTATGCATGTAAGTTTATTATCGAATACATTTTGAGAGTATATAAGAATTAATACGTTGCTTTACTTTTATTGTTATGGAACCTTATCAGTATTGTTTTTAAACATGTCAAAACTGCAGTTTTTTTACTACATAAAACTGACTTTTTTCTTTAATGTAATTTATGAGAAGTTTAATTTTTAAAAAATTATTTTTAAAGAAAATTGCTAATCATTCGAATGTGACAACTCGCAATTCGAGAAATGTTCTTCTCAACCAATTTAGAAATTATTAAAAGAATTTATAGTTATGAATGTGAATAATTTGTTTTTCAAGATAAAAAACGGCGAAAGTGTTGCTTACTCTTCCAACTTGCTTTACACTAATCTATAGTCACATATTTATTTTAGTTTATGAATATTTTATTAAACTTAAAGAAATAAATTTGTTAATTAGTAGTATTTTATGACATTTTTGCTATTAAGAAAAGGTGCGTTGCTTTCTATTGGTTTTAAGTTGTTTTTTTTTTTGAAAAATCTGTATTTTCACTTTATTCAAGAGCAGTACAAAATGTATTTCATAAAGTTTTTGTACAAATAAAGTTCTTTCGTCCCAAAAAAAATTGTATCTTAACACCAAAACGAATTGTAAATGTTAAAGATTCTAACAAACTGTTATGGATGAATCTCTAACAATAAAACTAACGTTAGTTCTAAATCCAAATTTCGTATGATGTGATAAAATATCAATAGATCTTTTAAGCTATTTGGCGAGAATATCGCCTTTGACTTTCAAATGGTAAAGTTCGTATACCTTTTGCTTGGTAATAATAGGTTTCATAAATGTTTGATTTCTAAATTCTGAGTCAAGGCTTAAGGTTAATAAATAAAACCCATGTAACCTGTAGACGTCTTTATTGATAATGACCTGTAAATCAAGATTTGTATAAAGGAAACAGAAAGAGGCCGTGCGACTCATTTTTACACTTTAATGCGAAATAAATCACAGAATGTGATGATTCGTCGTTGATCTAAATCGCCCAGGTACAAAAATGAAACAGTTTTTAACGAATTGCAAAGAAAAAGTTATTCATAGTCATAAGTATCGATAAAATTAAAGATGATTTGGAAAAAGGGAAAGTGATAATTGAATGGGGTGGGTAGCTGTTACAAGCCAATAGTTTAATGAAAAGATGTGCGTTGCACATGTGTGACTGTGCTCTCGTTTTTTCGTTTCTTGAATGCTAACGGCCTTGTCGTATGTATGTCTTCGAATTTCTAGGTCAAGTAACAAGGCCAATAATTTCTCCTTGCGTATGGTTCGTACAGTAGTTCTCCATTAGAGTATAAATGCTATTAACATTATATTAGTTAACCATGCGCTTTATATAAACGTTTTAATGATTTTTTGTCAGTTGGTTAAGTGTTTTTTTTTAATGTAGGTCGTACCAGATGAAAGTTACTAAGATTTTTGGGTAATAAATTGTGGTTTTATACACTGTATTTTTACGGCCTGATTACTGTTCAACCACTGTAATAAATAAAATTCAACAATGCTGATTTTTTAATTTTTTGTAGGTACCGATTGCTGTATTACGGTTACGAGGTTTTCAAGTTGGTCTTAACGAAACTAAACTAAAAATTAATTTGGTACATCTAATTTCGAGCACTGCTTTAAAAATAAAATGTTACTCAAAACTTCAGTGTTGTAATAAATAATTTATTAGTTTAAATTTTGTATATTAATCAAAGAATAACTCCATAGTTCGTAATGTATTTCGAAACTTAAAGACATGAGAAAACATACTTTTCTTGTTTTGTTAAGAATATTATTAATTATGTGAATTCTTCATTGAAAACAAAATTCATTGTAAATAAATCGGGTACACAGGGTACACTATATAATAGAATTTCCAATTTATTATTGTATTTCTAATGCGATAACAGTTGAGTTGTAATAAATAAGATCTATTTTAAAAATACATTTTAAAAAGTAATTTCTTTTTAATATCTTTTAAATAATAATAATAAAATTTGGTACAATGTAATTGTGATTAAGGTCAGCATTAATTATGTGAAAGTGGTCAGTTTTGTACTAGTGAGGCGTCTTTAATCATTTGGTAGCTTAAATGAAACTTCAAAAGCTATAATTAAATAAAAAAGCATGCAATCAATAATAATTAAAAAATTATTGGAACTTATAATTTAAAATTTAAATGGCCATTTGTTGCAAGTTAAAAATGTATTAACTGAATACTTCTTAAAATTAAAAAAAAAAACTATTAAAAAAAAAGTCAATTTAGAAAGAATAACAAAAGTTGTTCAGTCAAACGAATACGTTTAGTGGTTTTTTCGTAATGACTAGGTTGTAGTCTACATTGTTACATGCACGTGCCAAAAATCTTAGAATTATCGAACTTTTTCGTTAGATTTAATTAACAACTTTAATTTTTGTGGAATTTTTTGATGTGTTAAAATAGTTTTTATTAAATCTTTTACATATCTACCAAACTTTCTTAACATATCCATTAGATCATTACTGGACCAGCTATTATAATTTTTTTCTTGTGGAAGGTTTTGCAAAGGAATTTTTTTAAACTAATTAATCGAGTTGAGTCAAGTTAATTTTATAAAACTTATTGTTATTAGGTACATACAATGGAGTTGAGAAATAGTGAACTTGGAAAATGCATCAAAATTGGTTCACTGTATCCGAGATTCTCTATAAAAAAAATTCCATTACTTATTTATTTATTATGTTTTTTTATTGCTATATTTAAATGAAGTGAAATATCTTACTATTAGTTTATTTTAAAATATAAAATGTATGGAAATTTTTTTCGGTAAGTACTTGAAGTGGCGTTTACTATAACCGGAACTTGATTATAAGCGGGTACATTATATGCGAATTTGACTATATTTAAAATCAAATGTAGGATACCTATAAAAATTTGAAAAATTAAGTCAATAATTTTTATTTAAAAATTTCGACTATTTATATCTGTTAAAAGAAGTAAACATATAAAATGCAATAGTGTGAATATTTCTTTTTTTGTCCTTAACGCTATTAAAACTATTCAAATAGGTTCATGTGAATTAACTTACTCAAACACTGTCCTCAAATGCAAGACATCGAGCGTTTCTAAATAAAGGGTACATTGCAATAACAGAATAGACTAATTTTATGTGTTATAAGGCTTTAAATAATAATTTTTTTCTGGTAATACCAATGGTAACAAGTTTCATCTTCTCTTTATGTAGTTCTTCTATAATATTATAAAATTACATTTATCTTGTTCTTGCACTGTGTCCCAAAATAATGTTTTCATAAAAAAGATGTTTTTGTTCCTGTAAACAAGTACACATAAGTAAAAAATGTTGAGAAGAAGTACAAAATACAATGAGGTCAACAAAATTGAAGTTTAACTGTCTGTAAGAAAAGAAATGAAATATGCACATAATACATACTATTAGAACAGACGTAATTGATAGTTTGTAATGTTCTCTTTCGCGACATGTATTACCAAAGTAAAACATAGTAAAAAAATTAAATTTTGGACTTCTCTATATTGTCTTGGTTGCTTCACATGAGATTGTGTTTATAGTTTTATAATGACGAATATAACAATACGGTTTTATTTTTTTTAAGTGAACGATTCTTTCTATTTATCTGAACCTAAATGTTAGGCTTGATGTATCTATTATAAGCAAGTAAGTTCCTATTAATTTAAATAAAAATACAAACTAATGAAATTTGGACTTTACTTGAACGCGATTGTTGGGCCATCCTAAAATACTCTTAAGAAAAGTTTAATATGTCAATGCCTCTTATTGTTAACTAGTCTTATATCTGTCATAACACCTGTTGAAACTCAAAGTTCTCAAGAGAACTTTAGGTGGCAAATATCTCACACTGTGAACTATAAAGCATTTGAGTAGGTAATTGTGCGTAAATCGGATTGTATCTTTAAAAATATATATAATATATATATTGTAAAATAATAGGGTGGTTTTACTTGCAAACTATTAATTAAAGTTTAAACGAAATTTGTCGAGAAGTACGTTTAAGGTGTTCCTCAAACAAAAGAAGTTGCACGCCTCTGATATTTAAATGCATGTATTAAGTGGCACACGACATACTTCCTGGGGGCAGAGGCATGAGAGGGGACAACTATGCGGAACTGCTTCCTACATCGACGGACGCTGGTCCGCAAATGAGGACACCCATGAACATCATCATCTATAGTCTTGTCTCTTATCTCACGTTTCGATAAACTGGTTTTCTTATTTAATATTAGGCCCGTGTCTCTTTTAATCATTTGGCAGAATTTTAACTTCGTTTTTTGTAAAATTTTTAAGTTAAACACGACACGAACCTTAATTTGGTTGACTCATATAATAACTGCGTTCATTAAGAATTTTATAGTATAAATGTATTTAAAATAAAATTAATAGGTATGTAAAGATGGCTTGTGATCTTTCGAAAAGACATAAATAAAGGTATAAACCCAGATTCTTAATTTCTTGGAAAATTTGTGGTTATTTAAATTTATTAACACTAGATAGCGTTTTGCAGATTTATTGATTTACGTACTTGGTTCAATTAAGACAAATAAATTTAGATTGAATTCAAATTTAATAATTGCAAAGAACATAACGGAATCTGTTTTATTTTGAAAAATTATAAATTTATCTGTAAAAGAACTAAATTGAAATGCAAATATAGTCATTTCTAATTTGAAAAAAAATTACCTATATTGGTTAGACATATTAAACGATATAAATTATTAAACTAAAATACGATTATTTGATTGTACAAAAAAAATATTTAACATTAACATATGGACACAAGCACGTTATATTATTTAAATTACAGACTTTATAATTGCCAACTGGTTTTTAAGTCTACCAAATACTAAAAAGGTGGATCGTCTTCCAATGAAGACCATTGAAAATTTAATTCTTAAGTGAAAATATCTAATTTAAATTTTGACCTAAATACAAGTATTACACTTTATTTATTGGCGTTTATAATTTTATTGACTTATTATAATGCATTACGTTACTTTGTTTAAAATGTTATTGTTGTCTTAAATCCACAAAGAAATCTGAAAATGCGTTTTTTCACCAATTTTGTACGTTTAATAATTAAAGTGATTTATATATTGTTTAAGTATGGTTTAATGACCCACTTTTAGTAGCAATATTTTAGACTTTATATTAGTTGTGAAGTTTATCTAAAATGATATAAGAAGACAGATTTACAGAAATTTCTAATTTTAATTAAATTAATTCGTTTTAATAGATTCCAAATTTGCCAATTAACTTGAAATACCTATTGATAAGTTTTAATTAGACTTTTAATGGCAGTTTGATTTTATTTATGAACATCCTATAGTTATTTGAAAATATAATCCGAAATAAATAAACAGTTAGATAACATTTAATTAATCTATTTGTTATTTTAGTAAAAAAACATATTTTTTAGGTATTTGGAACAGTACATAAATTTGATTTAATATTTGTAAATCTTTTGTTCTAATTAACCCAAACCATTATTTTAACATTAAATTAAATTAAACATTTTTGTTAAGTCATGAATGGTAATCAATTTTTGTTTGTGGGTTACAAAAATTCGATGCTATTATTATAAATGCTAATAAAATTAATTAGTTATTTGCAAAATTATGTGTCGGTTCTAGATTTTCAACTAAGTAATTTTGCTAAATCCATTTTCAATTTATATCGTTATTAATGGTTAAAAAAAAATTAAAATATCATTTTTAATGTAGAATTTATTAAATTAATTTGGTTGAAAATAAATTTTATAAACCCAAATTTATTTAATTATTATAAGGTAATTGAAAAATAACGTTTTTAGCTTTTCTCCTATTTACAGTATTAATCAAGCAACAATGTCAACGGGTTTTACGACATATATTTTAAGTATTATATGTATAGCTACAGATGATGAGTTGTAGGGTCATTTATACCTATATAAACTTACCGTACAATGTACATACGTACAACACAATTACTTTACATAAGTAAGAGGACAGTCCTACATTAGCACGTTCTTTGGTTCTTGTAAATTCATTCGACTATTTAGGAATAATACGAACTTGCCTAACTTTCAAATAAATTTCTTGGCCAAAACCACTAAAAGTGATTACAATATTACTAAAAATATTTTCTACAAATATAATGTCGTTATTTGAATAAATTCTATTGGGTTAGCAATAAAGTAATTTCGGTTTTCACAAACCGATGGTGTTAAAATTTTTTTGAATCACTTCGGTAAATGTGATAATTTAAAATTCAAAAAAATCATGGGTTCGGTTTGATGTGATTTTAAATATGTTGTGTATTTTCAGCTGCTTTCAAAAAACTAAGCGCTCAATTTAGATGTTTACTGTCAACAACTAATGAAATTAGGGAAATGAATCAAAGATAAACGGCCAGAATTGGCTAATCGTAATGACATTATGTTTCCCCGTGACAACGATCGACCTCACACATTTTTTTTTTATGTTACTTGTCAAAAATCATTGGAGTTTGGGTGGGAATTGACGTCACATCCACCATATAGCTCTGCGCCTGCACCATCAGATTAGTAAGTATTTGTTTCGATCTTTACAAAACATTTTAAAAGGTCAAAATTTTATTAAAGATGATAACCTAAAATCAGTCTTGGTTTAGTTTTTTTGCTAAGAACCAGAAGTTCTACGAATGTGGAATTATGAAGTTACCGAAAAAATGGCAAAAGGTCATTGAACAAAATGATACATTTATAGTTGATTAAAATCTATTCGTTGTATAATAAATTTGAATTCTATTTCAAACTAAAAAACCAAAATTACTTTTTTACCAACCCGATAGTTAAATTAAATTAAATAAGATTAACAACCGTTTGATATTTTTTCTTTTTGAAGACACCATGTTCACAATATCAATGTTATTTTTGTGTGCAAGTTCTATTGGATAAAATTTCCATCTCTTGTTCAAAAAAAATTACAAATTACAGAATTCATTATATTTACCTACATATGTAGTACCTATACCTATAAACATGCAATAACAATTATTTTGAATTAGTAGTACTTACCTTTACGTAATAACAATAAGTCTATTTTACAAGTAAGCAGCTGTATAAGATACGTAACAATAAAAATTAAAATAAAATTGTTAAAAACATTATATCTTTATTTAAAACTCTAAAAATTTAAGTTGGCAGTCTGTATTTATTTCTACTTACTAGTCATTTGTTAATACCTGTGTGATACGCTTCCTAAACGAAGATAAAAATCTGAAAAGACAAATAAAAAATATTAAATCAGTAAAATAATGGAAACATAAAACAATATTATGCCTTACTTTTTACCTGATAAAGTTATTTCATTAATTAAAATTACTTATAAAGGACTTAGCGGCATAAGAAAAAATGGTCTCCGATTCTTTTCAAACTTGGTGTAATTATAGTGTTACATAAGCAGAATATACACACAAAAAAACTTTTAAAAATATTTTGAGATAAAAAAGTACTAGTTATTTTTTGGTCAAAAAAAAAGTTATAATAACTTTTGAATGAAGTGATGATATCTGGAAAATTCTTTTACTGTGATTGTCAGTAAAGAGTGGTGCGTCGACGAGAATAGAAATTTTCCCAGAAAAATGGTGTTTTTGATTAAAATCACTAAGGTGGAAATTATAATCTCAAAATTGACCATTGTGGCAAACAGTTACCAAACTTTTCAAAATTTAATATCAAACTACTCATCAAACCCTATCAAAATCACCCATAAAAAGTTTGGTAACCGTTTGCCACAATGGCCAATTTTGAGATTATAATTTCCACCTTTGTGATTTCAATCGAAGACACAATTTATCTGGGAAAATTTTTATTCTCGTCGCCGCACCACTCCTCCCGAGTCGAAATTTAAGATCTCCAATAGAGCCTCCAATTTTAAAAAATACATAAACGCAATGCAATTTAGGACCTCAACAACACCTCAAATCGACGGTTTTTCGACGATTTGCACACTTGAGGTGCTATTGAGAAGTTACAATTCGAATAGGCCTCCAATTTTGAACGTTAGGTCTTTAAATGAGGACTTTGCGACGCTATTGAGGACTTCAATATGAAGGATCCGAAAAAGAAACAAAGGAAATGAAGCTTTTGAGGCTCTATTGAAACGCTAAATTTCGACTCGGGCTTACTGACAATCACAGTGAAAGAATTTTACAGATATTACTTAGCATTCAAAAGTTATTATAACTTTTTTTTTGACCAAAATAATACTAGTACTTTTTTATCTCAAAATATTTTTAAAAGTTTTTTTGTGTGTATATTCTACTTATGTAACACTATAATTACACCAAGTTTAAAAAGAATCGGAGACCATTTTTTCTTATGCCGCTAAGTCCTTTAAGTTTGTTTGTATAAGAACATAGTTTAACGCAGGGGTGGCCAAACTATATAGAAGCAAAGGCGTAATTAAAAATTTTCGCGAAAATTGCGGGCGTAACAATACTTAGTAACATCATATACACTCGTCGCAAAAATTAAGGGAGCAAGAAAAAATTTCAAATTTTTTAGTGTTGTTTAACAGGCTGTATTTAGGTAAAAATGGTCGTATTGAGGTGGTTAAAAAAGCATTTTAAAGCTTCAAGATTGCAGTTTTCAGATTTTGTTCTCATAAATTTTTAGGAGTAATGATTTTCACGTGAAGATACCAAATAGCGCAAAAAAATTCTTTTTTTAAATTTTTGCATTTAATTTTTGTCCACGGCTTAGGAATTTGTTTTGAGCTAAACCATTGCTTGGGTCAGATAGCTTTTTTATCCAGGTTTCATTTATTTTTTTTATTTTTTTTTTACTTTGATTTCTCGCGGAGTTATAGGATTTTGAATGAAAAAGGATCCTTTTGTCTTCAACCACTGATATCTCAGCAACCAATGGGCGTATCAAAAAATTATTGTAATTAACTAGCAACAGATGCAAAATTGTGAGAAAAGTCGAACAAAATCAATTTTTTTATTTTTAAGCTAAACATGATGTTTAGCAACAAAAATTTCTGTTGAAATTTTGATCAATCGATCTAGAAAAACCGCTCAGTAGATCGATAAGGCGATTTACAGGGCTATTGGCGGTATATTGAACTGTAAAAGTTTTTTCAAACATTAGATTTTTTATTAAAATTTGCAAAGATGCAGTCGATTTACCAAAATAAGAAAAAAAGTTACTTATATTCATTTTTCGCAACTTAATACCGAGTGTAGAATTTTTTCCCCCTCTAAAGTCATAAAGGAATCTTGTAGAACAATTATTCCAGAACCAAAAACTGTTTTTAAATTTTTGATAGGCCCATTGGTTGCTGAGATATCAGTGGTTGAAGACAAAAAGATTTTTTTTTATTCAAAATCCGATAGCTCCGGGAGAAATAAACGTAGAAAAAAAATTAATAAAAGAAATTAAAGCTAGATAAACAGACTATCTGACTCATGTAATGATTTAGCCAGAAAACAATTTTCCAAGCCCGTGGACCAAAAATAAAATGCATAAAATTAAAAATAAATTTTTTTGCGCTATTTGGTAAGTTTACGTGAAAACCGTTGCTTCTAAAAATTTTTAAAAACAAAATCTGAAAACTAGAATTTTGGAGCTTTAAAATGCTTTTTTAATGACTTCAATACGACCATTTTTTACCTAAATACCGCCCGTCAAAAAACACCGAAAAATTTGGATTTTTGTCTTGCTATCTTAATTTTTTCAAGAAGTACATATTAATTGTTAATGTTTTTATAAAATTGATTAAAAATAAAATAAATAATTATTTTAATTTATCAGGAATCATGTCGAAGGCGCATAATAAACCGCTTACGGACGCACTTGCGCCGCGGGCGCGGAGTTTGCCACCCCTGGTTGTGGTATTTAACTCCGTCCTGCTCTCTTCAGTTTCCAATAAATATAATTTCAAAATATTACTAATTATAATCAATCAATAATATCATACGTAAAAAGTAAATTATTTAAAGGTGAAGAGTTCTAGTTTTAATCAAAAAAATAGTAAACCTATTTTAAAATGAGTTAATTTATGCGATTAACGTAATAACTGTATTAATTAAAAGTACTTACAATTAAAAAGTAAGTACTCGAAAGATAGAATTAGTGTTCAAAGTATTAAAATAATCACTAAGTTAAGTGATGTAAATACATTAAACTAATAACAAGCAATTTGTGTTAAATTATTTTGGCACTAATAAAAACTATTATGCACTTTCCAATCTCAAATATAAAAATATTTACATTTAAAATATACAATATTTACATTATTCTATTAGTTTGAATCTTATAAAGAAAACGAAGAAATAAATTAAAAAATAAGGCATTTATTATACAACATACTAAATAATAATAATCAACAATAAAATAATAACAAGTATTAATTTAAACTAATATGATAGATTAAGAACTATTTTCAATTATTCTAAAGGTACTTTATTTTCTAATAAATTGTATACTTATTTCTTTTTCTACAAGCAAATTCATATTTTGTGTAGCTAATAAAATGATTTTATTCATAAATTATACATGCAAAATTCTGTACACAAACAGAAATGTCAATTATCACACGCATATTAATTATTATTAGGTATTATTACAATCTAATGCAATATCCGCGAATACTGTAAAAAAGTTTATAAAAGCTTTACATTAGCTTCCGAGATGAAATTTTTTTTAAAGAAAATTTTAGCATAATCTGTGCTACTTAAATTTATTTACGACAAATGGCCAAATGTGATTAAGAACTAATATCACGTTTTGTTTTTGCTCGAAATGATTGTACTAAAACAACTTTCCAAAAGCTTTACAAATTTAAATCGTCACAGATAATGCGGAATTTTCACACCATTAAGTACATTTTTTTTGGTGCAATAGAACAATTAAAAAAATACTGAGATCTACGTTGACCGAAGTCGTTTATATTTTAGAAAAACAAAGTAATAATGGCAGGATAACAAAGCAAAATATTAAGTTTTTAGTAATAGTTCTTAAAAAAAAAACGTAACTATTTATGTACTTATTTACAATTTTTACAATAAAAAAAAGAATATTCGTTGTTATTCGTAAAATAAAGAGACACAATAATAGAATAAAAAATCAACAACACATATTTATAACTACGTATCATTCTATCACAAAAGACAATTAGGACCTGAGACAAAACAGTTCAGATATAAAATCATTGTTCGATAAGTACCACCAAAATTTAAAACTAGGACAATTAAAATACTTTTTAATTTCCAAACAAAAAAGAAATATTCAGAAAAAAACTTTTAGGACTCACCCAACAAGAACAACAATAAATGCTAGTAATACATTATAAACGTGAAACGTTAGTTGAAGAAAACAACGAATCAGAATTAGACATAAATAGTAGGAAAATAAACTATAATACAAAATCTTTAAAAATATACAAAATACTTATAATTGATACAATGCGCAAATATAAAAAAAAGGAGGAAAAATTAATATAAAGGGCAAAAATGTATATCGTACAAAGGACCATAGTAATATAAACCTAAAATTGACAAAGGGCTGTATTTATAAGCTTCCGCAACTTAGTTTTTCAATTTATTTTATATTAATGAAAGAGAAGCGAACAAAATCGAAAATTTCATTTTACTTTAATTACAAAAAATTAATAAAAAAAGGACTTACCCCTGAAAGCCATAAACACAGCCCCCTTTATTTCTTGAAATAAATGTCGTTGTTCGTTTGCACCAGCTCACTTAATAAAATTGCACATTGTCCATTAATTAGGAATTACATACTATAGCTCTGTTATTATGAGGTACCTTTTTTTATAGCACGGTTGAACGTTCTCATTTGGTAAATCAAAGTGTGATAAACAAAAAAATACAAAAAAATGCAAGGGCTGCGAACGTTAATTTACCAAATGGATTATGAGGGTTTGCAGTAGTTTCTAATTTATTGTAAACTTAAAAATATAATTTTTTTAACGTACTCTTAACCACATTTATACATTATTTATGGGCTAAATTAAATTGGGAACTAGATAATTTATTTCTTAATTTATGTATTTGCTTATTTATCGAGTGAAAGTACGCAGCTGGGAGCCGAGCACATGCTGAGTATTGTGATTGATTATTTTTTTCCACAATCGCATTCTTTTAGATTTTTTGAAAATAATCATAATATTTGTGGGTTGATGTGACTAAATTGCATTTTGAAATTTTATCGAGAAAGTAATCGGTTTTCTTCAATTATTCTTAAAGAACACATTTGTTGTGGATGTAAAATTTTCTGAAATAAATTCTTCAATTTTATGCCAAAACTGTATACGGCAATTTAGTGAAAATTAACAAATGGTTATTTCAAAACTGACTAAAAATGTTCTTAAAATTTTGATGTAACTGAAAAAATGTGTTTTATGAATTTTTGAATTGTAAAGCAAATATTTTTAATTATATAGTTTTTTTTTATAATTTAAACAAAAGAATAGTTATTTCAATATTTTAAGAAAATTTTGAATTAACCACCCAATATTTTGTAGTTTTTTTTTGTTATAAGCATCTCTTATATAAAATTTCTCATAAATAATAGTTTTTTTAATGGTTTTACAATTTGTTTTTCAAAAATATATACTTAATCGTTTTTTTAAAGTTTCTGATATAAAATATAATGTAGTTAGAGTAGCCTTGGTAATTTAAGATCCTACTGCAAACACGGAAAAATGTTCTTAAAATGGGCGTCAGTCCCGTCCGATGCGCTTATGAATTTGTTGATGTTTTAGAAGATGAGCTTTCTGTCGGAAAGCTTTGGCGCAGGTTTCGCATCGGAATGGTTTTTCGCCCGTGTGTGTCCTCAAATGTACTTTGATATTAGACTTATTCAAGAACCCTCTGTTACAAATACTACACCTATGAACCGGTTTCTCTTTGCCCAACAAACCTAAATTCTGTTCAGTTTGAAATACAGTCGAACTTGCAGCTTGTTTTTTCTGTGCTCTACTTCTCGACTTTTTGGTAGTATTTGGCGTAGTTGTCGTAGTGTGGGGATAATTTTGACCTAAAATATCCGGACTTCGTATCCGGTCATCTGGTTGCATACCGTGAACGCTATAGTGATGCATGAAACGACCGTTAATGCTTAATATAAGATTATCGGTCGTGGATACTACTGAGGGTGGACTGGACGTCGTCGACGACTCCATTGCATAATTCGTCGAACTTGGTGCTTCCTGTTTAATGGGAGGTCCGTTTTGCAATCGATTTTGTAAGAGTGGCATGTAGCCGTGCGTTAGAAGGGTTTGCAACGTCGAACTTCCCTGCTGCGTTTGTAACTTAGGGTTGTACTCCACTTGCGATTTGGTATATTCGTTATTATTTTGCGGGGAATTTTGTATGACAAATTCCTGTAGTCCGTCTTGCGAAATGACGAGACTTTTGTGCTGTTGATCGTTACAAGCCCCTTCTATCCACGCGTCCAAGTCCATCCAACTATCTCGCGATCCTTGTGGATCTTCTCCCTCGTGGTTGTTATTGGGGACCGTCGTGTCTGCTATTGCGGAACCTATAAGCGTTGCAATGTCGTCGATTGAAGAAATATCGTATTCCGCGATTTCGGTTTTAACTTGCGCTACCGAATCTTCATTTGGTTGTCTACAGTCGTCGTAAATTTTCGTGCCAGAAACGGAATCTGGGATTACGCATTCCGTGTATCCGAGTTTAACATTACCAACAACTTCTTCGACTCCGTACATTGGTTTTGTACCATTTTCGTCGGTCGAATCCGAACTTACGTTACACGTCGAACTAGACACTATACTATTTTGTTCGTTAAAACTATTATAATTATTATTATTTTCTTCAGGTATTCTTTGTGAAATTGCGTGGTAATGATGACCCTGTATTCCGTTTATACTTAAGTGGCCTGTGTATCCCGTGAAAGGTGGCAAAGGTTTAAGTTCGGCTAAATTTGTATTCAGGGGCTGAGAATTTAATAACAAATTGTCTAATGCGTCCATAGTCGCTTTTGTTGGTATTTCACAGTCTTGGTTTATAGACGTATCTAAAAGTAATTTATCCGAACCGAGATTATTTATCGAACTGTCTAAAATTAATTTCTGTGTGTCCATGAAGTCGGTTTGTACATTTGAAGCTGAGTTCTGCCAACAAGAAGATGAAAATAAAGAATCGACGTCGTCCACGTGAGATCCATTCCCACTGACTGACATGTTGCTTCCACCTGATACGTTTGGATATTTCATTGTTGCCATCTACGAATTTATTATTTTTGTTTTCTATCTCTAAAATTTAACATATTTTTTTTTTATTACCGTTAACATTTTTATAAGAATCCTCTTCCACTTCCTGCACGCGAATAGACCATTTCGTGTAACTCTGAAACAAAATCTTACGTTAGTTCTCAAAATCTTTAAATCATTAAAAACGCAACGAATTATTTTTAACATTAAAAAAAAATTGTCGTGCTTAAGTGGAAAAAAGATACAATGGTGTAATTATTTGTCAATATATGGTGTGCTGTTACGCACCTTGATTCTATGTCAGAAATTTGTTGTCGTTTCGCTAAAGTGGTTTAGTTTTGTTAGAAAATGCAAATATAAACAATAGACTTTAGTAAAGTTGTAGAAAATTACGAAATTGATGATTTACGTTATTAGATTTAATGCAATAATCTTTAACTGTTACTTTTTGTACTTTTTTTAAAATTATGTTTTTTAATTTCTTTAAGTAATCTATTAAAAATTTTTGGTAATTTAATTCGAAATTTAAATCTGCAAATAATGATTGTATACCATAAAATCTTCGATTTGTCGCTAATTCTACTTTTTGTAAAATTATTTCGTTTCGTAATTTACTTCAAGAACAGTAAGAAATCAATTTTTTGTAAAGCTATTTATTTAATGTTCTTTCAAAGATATACTGTAGCTTTGAAATTTTTTTTAATAAAAATAATTTTTTAAATTTAATTTTTCTTAAGCAGCCAACAAAAAAACAACAGGTTGTAAATGTTTGTTAATTAAAGCAACTTGGATATGAATATAAGGACAAGTTATCTATAAATAGTCAGTGTATTTATTTTGGTTATTTATTGATTGGCAATTTATTTACCAATCAACAGGTACAAACGGAGAAAGTTTAAAAGAAATGACACAGAAATGCGCAGTTTGATTATTGAAAAAAGCCTCGTTCGTTAGATGTTTTTATAATATAATGCCCGAAGTGTTTTGTCAGTAGGATAACTTTTCGGCAAATTTCTCCTTCTATTTATGTTCAAAATGACCTACAACCTCTATTTCTACGCTCCTTCACAAAATAACATATCTAAATATGTTCTGCAAGTGACTATGTTTCAACCATAATTAAAAAAATTATATTATATAATTTGCAAAACTTTACACACATTTACGGACTACTTTAATCGAGATAGAAGAAGCAGTTGTTTTTTTTAAAGAAAAAAAAAATAGGCGAACAATGGAAGGATGTTTGTCTTTGTTGTGCAGATCTTTGTCGTCATCATTGGTTTATGTGATTAATACCGTTATTTACGTGTTTTAGTAACTAAGAGGGGGGCAGGTACTGGTAACACACTTCCGTCAGACCGCTAACTCAGACGTGTTCCCCACTCTTTTTATCCCGGACCTCATATTGTACTATAGCGGTACCAAAGACGTCACGATGAGAACTGCGAATGCTGCAAACCGTTAATTGAAAGCGAAGTTGACTGTGCTCATTCTCCGCAACTTGTGGCCTAGTCTTCTAAATATTATGCGAATTTGGTAATTCATTTTTGTAGCTCTTTAGGCTTTGAAAGAATCTAACGTAGCACACTTTTTTACATTGCAGGATGTTTCGCTCTGCTATACATATTTACAAATTTTTAAGTTTGTTATGCTCTGTACTTGACCTTTTTTTATAAAAGAAATACAAGATGTCGAGTAAGTAGCATTTAAAGGTAACAAAGAGCGGAAGGTTGCGAAATGCGATCCAATCCATAAAGCTATCTAAATGAGATTTTGTTAATGACATATTTGCTACATGTTTACAAATTTAAATGGCACATTAATAAATAATGCTTTATTTTGAAAGAAATCGGTTCTGTGATCGATAATTGATAACAAATAAACATAAATTAATCAAAAGAAAGAGATGGAAATTATATTTATACAATTCAAAGATAATTTTAGCGTTCACTTTAGGTTTTAAGTTCTATTTGCTGTTCTTTCTATAATATAAAATTATTGTCTACGAAATACAAAGGTAAATTAATAGATATACAAAATCTTTCTTTACGTTTTATGCAGTTGGACTCTTTAGTCCTCTGGTGGTTTACAATTCTCAGTATTTATGTACGTTTTTTCTTAAAATGCTTATTTCAGAGTTCTGCCATATTGGATGTGGGAGTAAGGATTAGATGTTTATTTACTATACGTAATTCTGTAGACTGTATGTTACGCTTATTAATTCTAGTTCAAATTAAAGTAGAAAATTTAATCTATTTACTCCAATTCCTACATTTAAATGTTTAGCATTAATTGTAATTTAAAAAAAATTGTATTGGTGTTTGCCTACAATATGCACATTTAACCAATATTCTTTTTTTTTGTATTTTAAACTAATATTGTTTTTCACCCCCACATCTAGGATATCGTCGTTGATACTGCAATACTGCATAACTAGCTTTTTCCAGAAAGTCTAATTTTCAATTTAAAGTTAGACTTTATAGAAAAAGCTAGTTACGCGGTATTGCAGTATCAACAACGATATGCTTTATTTAACAATAAAAAATTTTAGAAATAAAAAATTATTTGTAGATAACATGTTAATTCTGTTTACAAATAGAATTCTATTTCTTTCGAGTGTCGTTATGTTTAAATTTAATTCCAAAATACACTTTGGGCATTTATTTACGATGCGTTTTTTTCTGTACATTTTACATACGCGCGTTTTAAATGTGTCAAAATTGCCTATATCAAAAGTACGAAAAGCACATATCAATGCCGAACGGGAGTTTGTTTATTATATACAAGGGGTGGCCAAGCTCCTTGATAGTCCGAGCCATTTTCCAAATTTGAAATTTTTCGCGAGCCGCAATTAAATACGCATTTAAAAGATATATAAAAAAAGAATTAAAAAAAATTATTCAAAATGTTAAAAAAAAAATTGTTACAACGTTGCACTTTGTCTTTCATATTTGTTGCCAGTAATTTAAAAGATATTTTGAAACACATACGGTACAATAATAATTTTTTAAAATATAATAGTACAAAAATGAAAAGGGAACTCGGGTACATTTATCGAGAGCCACAAATAATCCTTCAAAGAGCCGCATGTGGCTCGCGCGCCGCAGGTTGGCCACCCCTGTTATATTCCTACATTATGAATACGAACTGATCAAACGGAACTAAAAATCCCAAAAAGGATAACTCCTTTAAAATTGTTCTGAATTGAAGTACATAGGTATACCTCCAATTTATATCACATTAGAAACAAGAACGTTTTCTGTGGAAATCCAAATCAAAGAACGAATCTCAAAAATATAATTGAAATCATACGAATCTTAATAGCTACTTATAGTGATATGAAATAAACCGATACTTTATCATAAAAAATCAATAGTGGGAGAAATTAATATAATATGAAACAGCTAATTAATATACATATATTAAATTAATTATCATAATTTAAAATAATAAGGTTTATTTTATTTTGTTAAAGCTGAATTAATAACTGAAATATCAGATAATAGTGAACAAATAGATTTTTTTAGGTTTGGTGCATAATTTTATATTTTTATCGTGTACATAAGGGGCCGCCAAACTTTTTTGATCATTTAACCCTAAAAATTTGCCAATTGTCTTAACAATCCCCTCTATAAAAAAAATGTTAAATGATTTATTTTATTTTAACAACATAAAAACAGGGAGACGAAAGGGCACTGGTGGGAACATAGCTTATGCGTAATGCGCATAAAATTGATGTGGCGTCAGTTAAACTTTACTTACTATATTGTAATAACAAATGACATTCTAAACGCAAATCGTATATACTGTGTTGCTGTCAATAAAGTGATTGAATAGCATTGGTATTCATCAACCACTAATCGACCCCCTAGATTTCACTATCTCTAATTATATTATGGTGACCCCGAGAAGTCGATATCGACCACTTTGATGATCCCTGGTCTACACAATCAAGGATTTATACATCAAGACTGGAATTCCTGATTTCTTATTTAAGACAATTAAAGGAAAAACTGTAGATACAATAGATTAACAACAATAGAACTTGCATATCAATATACCCAAAAGGAAAATCTAAAATATATGTATGTTTAATATAACTATAATACAAAAACTAAAAGTGCTTTTGATGTTTCTTAATTCTCCGATTATATTAAAAAAATACATACTTTTTAATGTGTTTCATAGCAACATGAATATAAAATAATTACAAAATTAAATGACAAAGTCACCCTGTATATAAAAGCCCAAATCACCCATTCTTTATGAAATCCCTAGAACTATAAAATCTACAAACTTGAATTTCGAAACATACGCTCCCTATGACTTATAAGTGCTCGTTAAGAAACATTTATTCAAAATTCATCGCCTAAATCTGCAAAAATGGAGGTGGAAGATAGTTTATATATAAAATTCAACAAAATGTATTGAACAGTTTGACTTTAAATTATATAGGTAAATATTGTCTAATTTTTCATAAATTTTCACTACTAATCGAATTTAGCAGTCTCTAGTACAGTGATTCTTAAGAGGGGGACCGCGGTACTGTAATTTCGCATTTTAAAGAGGCCGCGACTAATAAAATGTTAAGAATCACTGCTCTAGTGTATACATCAATTATGTATGTATATACAGTGGAGTCTCGATTATTCCAGCCCCGTTTATCCGAGCATTGTTTATCTGAGTTTACGAGTTATCCGATCTGCCAATTTAAAAATTATATCTAACTTACCATAGTAATGTACAAATTTTACGAATAATATAATATGTGATTATCTATGAAGCAAAGAGAATAGGATAAAAGAAAAGATTCCCATAAGAAGTTTCTGTGCCCTCTAGTGGTTCTATTACATCATAAACTACATGAAAAGGGACAAAGTAATTCAAATTAAAAAAATGTAAGCAAAAAACTCTAAAATTTAATTTTTAATTATTTATAAAAAATTATGTAATATTTTTTTTTATAATAAAAAAAAATAAACAATGTAAAGTTATATACAAGTTATAGAACAACGTGAAACACAACCATCAGAGATCACTCTTTGATACTTAACCTCTCTCTCTATCCTATCCTTTATTATGAAGTATACTTGTCAATCAGTAATGCAGTAAAGCTTATATTTAGAATAAGTAAATCTGTATCCTTTGGTTAATAAAGTTTTATTATGCTTTATACGTTGTTACAAAAACTTATGTAGGTACCTATGTTTTTTAATTTTTTGGTATTATCTGAGTTTTTGTTTATACGAACTTTTATCGGTCCACATTGGCTCAGATAATCGAGACTGTACTGTACATACATTTATATTACGTTGATATATATATCTCCGTTTATTAATTATAATGCATTGTTATTTAAATTTTAGTTACTGTTAGTTTAATTCTTGGAAGTTTCTATGGATTAGTTGTAGTTACTTAAATTGTTTATAAGTAGACATTTTAATTGTGTCTAGAGTAGGTTATGTGTGTTAATTATTTTTTATGGTTTTAGGTGATTTTAGGAAGCTCTAAGAGTTTCATGTAATTTATTTTTTAAATCTGTGTTTTAATTTAATTTTTTGTTTCTTATTATAATTACCTAGTTGTTTTTAGTGTTTTAATATATATATATATATATTTATTTATAAAAAAATTAAAAATAGAGTGTTAATTTTTTTTCTGATAATGAAAACTAATTAATTAGAACTATAAAATAGTCGGTTTTAACAGAACAAAATTGATAATTTACTGGAGATTTTTATTTTATCGAGGTCATTTCCGTTAAATTTTATTTCGAATAATCTAGCTTCATATTTCAATCAATAATCATAGTTTTTAATTTTTTCTGGTTCCTTTCTTTTGCTTTATAGAATTACGGTTGCATTAAAAATAGTTGAAATAGTTATCCGGACATAACAAGCAATTTATTCTTGGAATTTTTTTTATAAAAGCAGGTCGAGTCACCTGAAAACTTAAATGCAAATTTTTGCAGATGGTAGTTTGACCATTAATTTAATTTTGCAACATTCACCAGACACTGACATCGTGACTCTACGAGAAATTAAATTTGTAAAGCTGCGAAAAGTATAATATCGTAGATCATTTCCTTCAATTCCTATCTGTAACTATAAAACGATGACCGAAATTTATGGTTCAGACAAAAAATCCAATCGTAAAATTATTTATAAGTTAAATAATAATTTGTTGTCAAGTAGTATTTAGGCCATTTACGAAATGGATTCGCTTTCGTTGGAATAAACCAAATTAAAAAGTAAAACCCGCATTTTTAATAAATACAAAAGGACCTGGTTTTTATTTTTAAAGAAGTGTGTGTCTTTGTAGGTCGATTGAATATGATACTTGGGCATAGAAAATCATACAAATGATTATATATACACGTAGATATGTAAATTTTTGATTAATTGAACCTACTACGCTCCATGTTTAGCTGTTTGATTAATTGCCAACAATAACCAATTTAACTGAATCTCTAACGCCTATTTAAATATAATATTATGTCCCGCAAACATTTAGTGTAACGGTAACATAATAAAAGTCTAATACGATAATTGTTATCAGGGTCAAGCTCGCAATTAGTAAATAAAAGGATTTTCAGGTCAATTCACACATATGATTTTTTTTTTAAATTGAAGCGTGTACTAAAATTTTAGCGCATATCTGCATGCCGAGCTGTATTATTATTTTTTAGAGTGAACTTTTGTACCAACGATTGACGTAGGCGTTCTAAATAACGTAAAGTAATCAATCTAAAAGTAAGATTATTATAATTGTAAATAATATATCCATACGGGTGTAAAATACCGTTTAGCCAACGATAAAATGCTATGATAATTTAGTCAAAATTATGTGGCCCTTACAGCTTGTTCGGTTGGTACTAAAAACGACATAACGGTAGTAAGGATTGCGCTGAATTTAGACCATATCGCAAATTATTAAATGCTTTGCATTATTGGAACCGTTATGTTCTCTCGTGTTGATGATTTGTTGGGTATTGTTTGCAAATGATTTCAAATGCGTCCAACGTTTCTCTTATGAAACTATGAAACGACCGTAGGACGAATTCATTTTAATAATTTAAATGCTCCTATGTATTGTGTATTTTTTTTTAGCTCGAAAAAGGAACGCGACTACGTTGTCATTAACAATATAGAGTCCATAAATGAGAATAGATTAATAAATATTGGAAAGCTTCGACGACGCCATTAAAGTTAAACGAGACGTCAATCAATCGCAGCATCTGCGAGACGTAAGTGAAACATATAAAAGGTAGTGAAAATGTCTTAAATCATGGTCGCAATAAACCAGAAAACATTTATCTTGTGGTTTACTGTTCTTGTTTGGGTTACAAGTTTACACTTTCAAATGAAGTTTGAAATAAATCAAGTAAAACATAAGTAACTTCCGTTTTTAAGATTGGTTTGCAATTTTGGAATGTTAATTCTATGAGAACATAATTGACTGATGTAGAATTATTAATTTCTTGTAGTAGTATTATAGGTACATATTTAATATCTTATATGATTTATAAATTAATTTCGTGATGGTACTTTTTTTTATAACACAAATAAAATTAGTTACAGATGAAAAATCTTTAAAAATGTTATGTAATTACGTGACATATATATAATAGTAACAGAACTTCTAAAATTAGTAAAAGATAAAAAAGTAATAGTAATGTCAATGGAAGAATCGGTATTGTAATATGTCGAATTACATTTTTATATTAATTTAATTACAATAAAATGCAACTAAACTCCACATGTTTGATAATCATATCTAAATTACTTATATTTAATGTATGTCAAACCGTATGATATTGTAAAACACTTTGTTGTTAATAAAGAAAGTGATTCTATTACGGCATATTTTTATTATTTTACACATTTACTGAAATGAAATATACAGGGTGTTTATTAAACAAACGACAAAAATTTAAAGGGCTATTCTTTGAATTATTTTAAGATTAAGTTGTAGTTTGTTGAATTTTGAAAAGTCGCTTTACATTGAAGATACAGGGCAATAAAACTATTTGACAATAACAATTTTTTTTTACGTTTGGCTATTTGACGTAATTTTTCTGTTTTCAATAGTTAAACTTTTGTTAGTAAAGTGCTCTATCATAAATTGTAATACGAACGCCAAAATGACTGACATAAATTTCATGTAGGAACTTACCGATGGCAATATATCACAAGCTAGGCGGCATACATTAAGCGATTTTCTGTCTATAGAGAACATCTAAAGTCATTAGTTTATACTTTTTTAGTGAAAAATGTGGAAGATTTGAGATATCGGATAATATGTTGGGTGTAACTCAATAATAAACAACCCTGGTGTTTTTGAAAGAGTTTGGCATTTAATGAGAAAAAGATTGAATTTTTATCCTAGTTGGAGGTAGTTATTTTAAATAGTTATTGTAAATTAAGAAACTTTACTTGTAATTTTTGTTAAAAAAATTTTGTTCGTCCTTTATTTTTAAAACAAAGCGGATTTTAAAAAATCATAAAAGTACAAAATATCATTAGAATAATCTAGAGAATAGCCTCTTGAATTATTGCCATTTGTTTAATAAACACCCTGTATATAGATAATTGTGGTTCAATAGCAATTAAAGCTAAAGAAATAATTATGTTCTAAAACAATTAAATTTTGTAATTCTAGCACGTATTATAGAATTACAGACGTAACTATAAGGTTGTTTAATTTTAAAGTATATTTGCAGGTTAGGTCTATAAACATTATGAATTTAGATCAGAGGCGTCCTAAAGGAAGTACAATTGTAAACAGTTAACTGATGAAAAAAGTGTTTACATTCAACTTTGGAAACTTTTTATTTGATAATTTTCTTCAAGTAAATAACCTAAATTTTAAATTTTTCTCCCCGAAAATTTGTGCACTTAAAATAGTCTGCTTCAATTGCTTTATGAAAAGTACGCTACTGATTTAAACATTTACAAATTACAGATTTTGAAGAATTTGTTTGATTGTGTTTGACTGTAATTTTTAAACAAATTTTTGTGTTTAGGCAGAAAATTATTTATAATAAAAATAATATAAATATGACAAAAACTAGCATTTTGTTATAAGAATAAGAAATGCAGTAAAAGTTTAAAAAAAAAGTTAAGAGATAAAATATACATATGTATTTTTGAATGTAGAATTCGATGAAATAATTCAAAACTTTTGTCCATAAAACTACTTTTCGAAAGGATAATATCGCTGCATTTAAAACAGATGCATAAAAGACCTATATTTTAACTGCACTCAATTTAAATTCATTTTAGAATACATTCAAGCAGTGTATCTCAATCTTTTTCTTTTAGCAATCCAGCAAATTACGTAAAATATTTATCATTCTGGCAAGTTTACAAAATATGATATTTCGCTGTTATAACATAAATCGATTTATATTTGCGAAAATTCTATACCCTGATAAAAAAAATTACAGACCGGCGATGATCGCTGCACCGGCGGTTGAGAAACACTGCATTAGAGTGCACCATAACATATTCTATTTCTTATTTAAATTTGTGGATAACTTGATTATATGATTAATTTTATTATAAAGAACAATATGTCGATCATTCTCTGAGATAAAAGTAGAGACAACGCTATAAATAACAAAAAAGAAATATAATCTCTTTTTTGATAATCCTAACCTTTATTTACTACTCAAATTCGTTTGTTCGTTTTATAATTTAATAATGATATAGATATGAACATGAGCGATTATACAAAAATATTCGGTAGTAAAAAATTAAAATTACATTTTGGTGTATAATAAAAAAATATTTTCCGTTTCGACCATTCCTATAATAAAATCTAGATAGAAAATGTTTAAAATCTCAGTTAATAAATTTTTACGATTTATTATTGAAATAGATATATTTTCAGTGGTTATCAATAGCTGAGCAATCTTAATTATCACTATATCTTTAACTAAATATATATAAATTTGAAAAATAAACAGCAAAATATTTCAGATTTGCAATACAGGCAGTCAAAAATATATACTTATTGCGGTAATCTCCAAACACACAAAAATTAGTAGGTACATCTTGTACATCCACATTTTGAACTAATCAGATTGACATGATTATAGAAAGCTTTACATTAATTTGTTTACGTGTGCTACTTTGATCATGGCGGTATTCAAATACAATAAAAAACAGTAGTACTAATTTAATTTTAGCTGTTAGAAAATTCCAAAATTTTACTTAACCAATTTATTAAAATGTGGTAGTAACTTGCGTTAATTGCACTTTTTTAATAATGGCCAAAGTTGATTTAATCTAGAAAAAAATATATTTTAAAAGGTCATAAATCATGTTTAAACACCCATTAGCTTACTTTAATATAAAGCAATTTTAAAAACATATTCTAACTAAAAAAAACATATTACAATTAAAGGCCATATTCTTTCTAAAATGTAGGTATTGTTAATTTTTGACGGTTAGCTATTTATGCTGCTACTAGTTTCTTACTGTTAACGCATTTACAATTATTCCATTTCTATCTATTTTCTATAAGATTTATTGGTGTGGAGGTAACAAGTTTCTAGTCAACTAAACATTATGTTGCTGAATTACCAAAGTAATTATTGTAATAAGCATAAATAACAACGGCAAAGTGCGGTCACGCTTTTTCCTTGATTTTGAAAAAAATATCAGAAACAATTACCATAAAGGGGGCCTAAATCCTACAGATAGATACTCCATTTTTAACAAAACTACTGTCTGTAACTATGCGTATTGTGGTCATCTCCCTAACATTTACCACGCACCGAAAATTATACAAAATCATAAAAACATGCTCATTATAAAATAATATCAAAATATTTATAATAAATAGTCCAAATCATGACATTTTTCAATTTTAAGCAAACATAAAAATAGGATTAAAGGTGATAAAGACCTAAACTAATAAAATTGGGAGCAAATTATGTTTTTTAATGACGTTTGGAACCGTTTTAATTTGAATAAATAAATATACGTTTTTTTTGCATATCCTGTGCGTAGACTTCTTATATGGTTAATGTTAGGCTAAGGTATGTGAGAAGACGCGAATACTGCATTGTTTCTCTAGATGAAAATTTGGGTATAATATTAAATGGAACACTCAAAGTAACACCTCACAAAACTAATAACGTATCCCCTTAAATACAGAAAATAAACATTACTTACTTCCGTTTTTCATTTAAGCTCTTAATGTTATTCAATTACGAATCTTTATCTTGCACAAATTAAAATAAAAGTTTATTTTGAGATTCTTGGATATTACGTACAGATTATTTTGTTTAAATCGCTTAGCGGACCTTATATCACTTCCATTTGTATACTAACATTTGTATTCAACGATGTTCTTGAAAATTGTATCTGGTTCATTGAGATTGCTTATCGCTTCTATATTTTAAAGGTAAAGGTTTTACAACGTATCGAAATGAATTAAATTGTTTCGGTTTTGTGTACACGCAAATAAAATGTTCGTTTGATTATTTAATAATTAAGTTTCAATGTTTTTATTAAAAAATAATTCTTTATTTATGTACAGTAAAACCTATCTAACACGACCAGCATCGGTTCTTGCTCAAATTGGTTTTTTATAGAGGTGGTCGTCTTAAAGAGAAAGACAAAGATAGACAATACAAATACTATATTAGATTAAATGCAGTTATTATTTATCACAGTTAATATAAATAAAGTAATATTATATGTAAGTAAGTTAATTATTGTGAATCGTGCTTAAAATTGAGTGTGCACATTCGACCTCAAACTGACACATTCCAATCTCGGGAAAATGAAGCACGCCGCTCCGCGTCGCGCTTCATTTGCCTTCCTCAATCGGAAATGTGCCATTTTTCGCTCGAATGTGCACAACTTCGTACTTATTAGATTTGTCTACTTTATCCTTAATTTCAAATCAAGAAATTCAATTTAGTTTGGTTAATATCGATTATATGTTGGAAATAGTATATTGTGTGGCAAGGGGTGAAACAAAACGATTTCTGACGAAGGCGAGAGTTGACTGCCCGAGCGAAGCGAGGGCTGTCATTGCCCTGGTCTGAAATCGTCTTCGTTTCATCCCGTGTCACACATACTATTTTTGATATCACATGTAATGAAACAACGAGTTTTGTAATTTATTAAAATCTTTGACAGTGATTTGATGACAGCTGTCAGTCAGAAATGACATTTGTTTTACCCCTAGGGGAGAAACAAATGTCATTTCTGACTGACACAATCGCATTGGTCTGAAATTGTTTTGTTTCGACTGGCAAAACAGAGATCAAAACGCGTTGTTTCTATGCATGTGATATGAAAAATATATTTACCATAGCAATGAGTGGAAGGGAGCAAAAAGATACGACAATCTCGTCAGTGGGAGCAAGAAAAAACTATTAATATTATTCAACTGATTTTTCGTCTAACTTATTGGCATACATTATTGTGAATCGTGCTTAAAACCGAGTATGGACATTCGAGCTCAAAGTGGCACATTTCGTTCTTCGGAAAATGTGCCACTTTTTGCGCAAATGCGCACAAACACCGCATTCACAAAATTATCCCCTTTATCTTTCACTCTTTCAAATAGTAAATTTAAATTTGGTTTAGTAAATATCGATTTTATGTTTGAAAAACATATTTACCATACAAGTGAGTGCAAGGAAGCGAAATGAAACGACAATTATGTCAATGGGAGCGAAAAGGTTACGATTAAAATTATTTAACTGCTTTTTCGTCTAATTTATTGGTCTAAATTATTGTGAATCATGCTTAAAATTGAGTGTGTTCTATTATCCTAGATCTTTCTTATAAAGAATCAATTTGCCAAGAACCTGATAGTGTGTAAAATTACAAATGTTCCAAAAGCGCCTGCAGATTTTTTTCCATGTCCACCAGAATCATAAATAATGCAAGTAAAGGCTCGCTTTTACAGCTATTATCTATACAAAATTTTCCAAATTTATGAAATTTTAAAAAGTAGCGGAATCGCAATTAACGGTCGCGGTCGGTTTTAGAGAGTGGTCGCCTTAGAGAGAAATTTATAAAAAGAATTAAATTAAGAGAGGTTTCACTGTATTTTAATTGTTTAAATTTTAAGATGCCATAGACAATTTTAAAATTGTTAGTACGACACACTAAAGTTTGGTGACCAAACTATCCTTTTGTAATTTAAGATTAAAATAAAAATTTATTTTATTAAGTAAATGACAGGAAAAACAGAATCTTAGAGCCGACAGCATTTTTACATTTGCCTATTATTATACAAAATTAATTTAATTTTAAGTGTTTTAATTGGCAAGATAGCTAAGTTAAGAAAATCATTTTTATATTTACCCTTTGGGTACCACACTCGTCGTGCGCATGTTTTGGCGTACTAGCAATTGACTAGTCTTCTATTCGTTATATATAAGTATAATTAACTTATATCTTGTAACTATATAATAACTAAAATAAATACATTCTTACTTAAAATGCATTACATCTTCATACGATTCTATATAGCAACAAATTAAATTTGTTTCATATGTAAAACAATTTCAAATAAATCGGTACCCAAAGGGTTAACAATAAGTAAAACTTATACAACGATATAAATGATACCAATAACTATAAACCGATACTTAATTTAATTTTTGTTAATTAGATGTTAAAAAAACCTTTTAAAACAAGCAATTAAAATAAAGCAATAGATACTAATTACAAGCTGTAGTAACTTCCTACAGTAATTAACTTGATATTGTTATTTCCTGCATTTGAAGATCTTTTCAAAAGAATAAGTTTTCTCTTGCATCAGTAAACTATAACGTTTTTCTTCATAGCTGTAAGTATGCAATAATATCAATAAACTTTTAAAGACAATATATAAACTATTAAAATAAATAAAAAACAACTTGCAAATTGAATAAGTAAAAGAAAGTACGCGTAAACTTTGTACAAAAAACTAATTGATATAATTACCACATAAAATAACAACAACAGTCTTATATAGTTTGATCTTGTTGGTTAAACAGCAAAAACGCTAATACAATATATGAAATTAGTGTTCGTTTAATTAGTAGGAATATTTGTTTAGTATCATGTCTTAAGCAATAGTTTGACGTGTAAAACTTACTACGCCATTGAACTGAAGTTCTACAAGGAGAAAGTGGTCGGACTTTTCGAGAATTTATTAATCACGAAGGCAATGACTTCCAGAGGTTCAAAGAATTCAAATAAGAACAGGAGATTCTTGTTTATTTGCGGGTTTTACCGCATTTCTGTTGATTCTTGTTTCGTTGACCTAATTTTGTTTATATCCGGAGGTATCTGTTGCATTCCAACAGGTATCGACTATCTTCAAAGATATTTCTTTATGGTGCTATGGTACGATTGAAAGGATTGTTTACGCGTTTATGGTTTGATAATTGCAATTGTTGGTAATTAATTTCTATTAAGTTAATTCATTTTATTGGTGAGGTTAAGATGTTCATTTTGAGATTTCTTCTTTTAACTTTTATACCTATCGTTTCAAATTTAACATTTCACAATTATTGCAATGTTGTTATATGCATATTAATTGCTCACAAATTGTCTTAAAAAATCTTAAATTTTAAATTAAAAAACAAGCTACTACATACTTTGTTTTATCAAAAAATTCAATTTTTTTAATAAAACAGATACTGTGGAACGTTTTATCATAGTACAAAAATTAACAAATCAAAAACGATAAAATAGTTTTGCAATTTTTTAAAAATAATTTTGCAGGTTGTAGAATAATATTTAAGTCAAACCGGTAAAATACTTTTTTTAATATTCCGAATGTTTGTGTAATAACTTTTAAATGAAATTGAAAGCAGTTTAATTTTTGAACATGTTATTTTATAAAAATACCTAAGAGCAGAGCAATTTGCATTAAATAGAAATAATGTAAACATTAAATTTATTAAATGAAATAACACCTTTTTTAATATGTAAGTACAGTTCCCGAGTTTGGCCAAATTCGATAAGCGAACAACGGATTTTGTCCTTGAACCAAATTTGAAGACTGTAGCAAATTGGTGAGACAATTACTGTTGAATCTATTATTACTTTATAAAAATTAAAATTGATATTTTTTTTAGAAAAGCATTAGCATTTTTAAAAGTTGAATATATTTATTTATGTTGTTTATATGTTGAACATTTAATTGCAGTCTTTACCCAATTTATGTTAGTGCAATAAGCAAATTTTATAAAATAAAATATTATGAAAGAAAACTCTCTCGTAAGAGCACCCTTTCTTAACTCTACAGAACTAATCTTATTTTAAAATAATTTTACAATTGTGTATTTTAAACCTTCAAATTTCATGTTTTTTTTATAATTTAAGAAAAATGTTCATTATCAGTTATGATACATTTTATTGAAATGCCATTATAAACAATACTTATTATTTTTTTAAATTATCAAGAACATTTACAACAAATAAAAAGCGCGGTGTTCGGCACAAATTGCAATAATTGACAATAATTGGTCGTCATACCTCGTTTTTTTGATAGCCAGATTTGGCAAGCAGTTCTTTTTGTAGATCCTGGAATGGGTCTTTTATTGTCAGGTTTTTCTTTGATAATATTTTTAATAGCAATTCGAAGAAAACGCTGCGAAGTGCGACTATTTAGATGGGATTTCAGCCATAGAAGTATTAGTTGTCGACTCAGTTCATAGTTTTCTATTAATGGGTTTTTGTCTTGCTTTATGCATATAGCTTGCATAAATTACATAGACATTTATAGATGCAATTTTGAGCATTCTATAAAATATTACATAACATTACTTTGGGATAAAACTGTTACGTTAAGACTGACCTATCGTAAAAATTACGAACAAATAGCTGTTGCAAGAAAATTAGAGCTTTTAATCGCTGTACAACATTACCAACGATTAACTAGTCACAAATAAAGAAACTACTGTAAATCGGTAGGTTTGAGACCATATACACAAAAAATAAACGGAAGTTTTATAAAACAATTTGTAAAATTTAAGAATAATTATCTTTTTTTAATATATTTTTAAAATATCTGGTCACATTTTATAAGTCTTTTAGTATACTGTTTTAACTACCAGATCGTTTTTATGTGCACTAGTTCTGTCATTATATTTCACGCTGTGTGCTACAATTTTTTCTCTTACAAATGGTACCTACAATAACAGCAAATGGCTTTATACACCATTACTTTATTTTAAATATAAATTCTAGAACTGTTTCTTAAAAATCTAGTATAAGTGCAATATATTTATTATAATACAAAATGTTAATTTTGACTTAATCTTTTCAAGTGATGTTTAGTTATTTGATTTGTTACGGAAGCAGATGCTTGATGGTCTATTCTTATAAAGCTAATATGTATTTTTTAATCAATCTTGAATTTACAATTTCTGGAAAATCGTGTGATAAATTGGTTTAGTTTTACTTTAATAACCTGATACAAATAAACTAACTTTTTAAGATTTTTTTTGCAGCTACCATTAGTGGTACAGAACTATTGTAAAAAATATTGCTTCACACTTTTAAAGATTGGTGCAGCACAATTGAATGCAAATTAGATATGTTAAAATGATAATTAAGCCTATTTTTTTAAGGTCATGTAAATATCTACAGCTTTTATTTACAATTTTCAATAATAATAGTTTTTAGTGTGCAAAAATTTAGCAGCAGTGATGCAATTACGGAAATGAATTAGAGAATCGTTACTTTTCTCAAACGTTGAAACAATTACGAAATTATATAAGATATTATAATTCACTAAATAGTGTTTTCTATGATAATACTTCTGAGAAAAAAAAAATAGTTTCAAGGGCAAAGCTGGAGTGGGGGATGTAAAGATGGGCACTCTGCACCGTAGAAAACTCATTTTCCGCTCTAGAAAAATCGGCCGTATTCAAATTATTAAATTGAAAGAATAACTGGTCAGCTGCCCACCCTAAGAAAATTCCTGTTTCCCCTAGGAAAATTCCATAGCTACGCCCTTAAATAGTTTCAAAAATTATATAGAAAGAAAACGTATAACTTTTTATGAATACGTTAAAAAATACATACAATTTAACAATATTTATAAGCGTGATTGGAGTAAAAAAAAGCTTTATAGTTTTTAAGCTCGATTAGACTCGAGCTCTTGCTAGATACGTGTTTTTCAGCTTTCAAACTTTATGTTTGAAAAAGAAATATCATTTTAAGTAATACTACACGGAGAAAACAATATTGTCAAAATGACCATACGTATCGCTATTTTAGCTATACGTAGTATAGACATCTTTTACAGGGATACGCCGTATAGCTATTTTTAGCTATACGGAGTTTCCTTATTGCGGATCGTCAAAGTAACGATCCGTATTATTGTTTTAGACATTCAAACGATTCTTATCATGGTGATTTAACGGTTATGTACGGAGAACAAAATATCGTCAAAATGACCATACGTATCGCTATTTTAGCTATACAAATCCTCAAATTGACTGTACAGTTACCTACACGAGGGAAACTGCACACGTTCACGAGAGTTCTTCGTTGAACGCTTGAATCAAATAAATGGATCCTTATTATAAGTATAATATGTAGCACTGCTTTGATGTTACTTTGAACTGTCAAATTAACTTATAAATGTCATTAAATTAGCAAATCGAATCGTTGGTCTGACAATACGTCAATTGAGTATATGTTAGATAGTTATTTTGACGATTTTTTTTCTCCGTGTATATATAAAATAAATAAGTAGATTATTAAATATTCTTGTTAATAAAATAATATTAAAAAAAAAACAAGAGCATTCAAGATATCTCTGATAGATATATCTGATAGTTTTAATCGAATTTTAGCACAATAGTTATTTGCTACTGAAAACGCTCTCTCCGAATCACTCGACGTTGGTTTTATTCTATTCAATGCATCAAGTAGTCGCTTTAAATTTACTGTTATTTTATTTGGTAATTAACAATTCTCTCTGAAAAAATGTTATTTTACCTGATATGTGTTCGCAAAAAGAAAAACGTAAATATATTATGGTATTAAAACAATTTATTCAAACTTATTCATATCGACATGTCTAAATGTATCATGTATGCGTATTATACAATAAAGATCAGTCAAATAAAAAATTCAATTTGAAATTACATCGGAAAGAAAAACCACAACTGTCTGCGCATGCGCAATGTATAATAAATAAACAAGTAAAATTAAATGGACTCCAAGCTCGTCAAATTTTGATTTGAGCGACGAGTTCCCGAAAATGTTCCAAAATAATAGAGCTTCGGGCTCAAGTTTAGTCTCATTCCACACCCTAATTATGATAAGACCAAAAAAGTTTTTAAACACATTTTAATTGAATTTTAAACAAAAGGTACATATGTTTATCTACGCAGACAGAATTACTTGAAATTGATTTTTGAATACCGTTATTATACGATAGGTAAAAATAAAGCCAGAATCTTATAAAGTAGTAACCAATAGTTTTTGTTTTGTACTGAGTCAAATCTGGAAACCTAATATTCCCCCAAAAAAAAAACAATGTTAATTGCTTAAATAAAGTGATCAACAAATTGTACATTTTAGATAAATGAAGCGTTAGAGTTCAGCGGGCCGCATTAAGTGATTGGAGGGTAACATACACGCAGCGGGTCCCGACTGTTCATGATTTGACTGTTCTAAAAGTAGGTATAGTATATGTCACTGATTTGCAATTTTTTGTGAAAGGTCATACATTCCAAGTTCCAAAATGAAATTTAATTTTATCTAATTTTTAACTTGCATTTCTTTCTTCTTTAAAAGAACTTGAACCAAACAGGAATATTTATTACTAAGGTATAATATACATAATAGGAAAAGTCCCCTAATGCCGGACGGTACCTAGTACCGGGCGCTATCGAAATCTGCGTATTAATAAAAACAAAAAAATTGTGTTATGTGCAGAAAAGTAGTAGACATGGACTGAAATGTGTGTAAGTTACAACAAGACTCAATCATCAGTTTATATTTCAGGACAGCATTGGTATGTTATTTTTGAGGAGAACACATTGCATCGCATAATTATGTGTGTATTTTAGAACCACATATTTTATCTACCGCTTTGTCATTTATAGAAACGTAAAAGTATGATCCGCAACAGTCGCAATCTAATTGTAACTAAATATGTTATCTAAGTACAGCTGTCGTTCGATTTACACGATACTTTTTTTACACGATTTTGCTTTTACGAGGTTTACAAAAATTCAAATTCTAAAATATATTCACAAATAATTACTGTTTAAAACACGTATTTTTGCTATACAATATTTTTACTGATTTTTAAGGCCATTCGTTAAGTGACACTGATATATTCGCAAAAAAAAATTCTTTCTATTTTTTTACCCAAAAAATAATTCACCTAAACTCCAATTTACAGTAAAGATAGATTCCTCGGAAACCTGTATAAATCCATAAAAAGTAAAATATGCATAATTCAGTAATTTACTTCAACGTACATATACATTAGGGTGTCCGTTATTTCCCACAATGATTTTTTTTGTACCGTCCCCTAAATCATAAGTTTATAAATTAAAACTGAGGTTTAGACTAAAAAAAAATTTCGGTTAGTTTAAACCGTGCCAAAATCACTTTACTGTTCTTATTAATTTAACATGGGATTTTTCATTCTTTGGTTTTTTCTCGGTTCTTTTAGTTCTTATTCTCAAATAATGTGTCCGGACAGACTTATTTTAATATTGGCGAAAAAATGTTTTTTGAGATAAAGAAACCAAACTGTTTTGATTACATTGCAAAAACCGGATTAAACAAACGCAGATATTTTGAAAAACATTAAAATAACATTATTTTACTATTTGTGGCACATTTTACATCTTTTTTAAATATTTGATTTCCAGCTGTTTATTTATTTCATTTCTCTCAACATTTATTGATGGATTTATCAATGCCATTGCTCAATGAAAGATGGTAGAATTGGAAGTTTTAATAATAAGCTCATAGATGGCATTAGGCTACATCACGTGAAAATTAATTTAAAATTTTAAATGTGCTCAATTTTTTTCGACTATTTGCATTGAATTTATCAAGTGAATACAAAAAAAAAACTTTAGCAATAAAATGTATAAAACAATAATTGAATTTTAAACTAATCGCAGATACCCAGCGCACTGCTCGAAGTGATAGTTAATATTATCTTGTCTATAAAAAAAAAACAATTATTATACCAACATTAAAATTGTCTATCTGGGCACATCATTTGAGAAGAAGAATTAACAATAATTTTTATAGTAGCTGATAAAATGACCGAGAAAAAAAATAATTTCTAAAAAATGAAGAAATACCGTGTTAAATGAATGAAAAGTATTATGATTTTGGTACGGTGTGAAAAAATTGAAAAAAAATTTTTTTTGTTTTAATTTTAGTTTTTCGGTATAAGCTTATGATTTAGTAAGCGTTAGGTTAAAAAATCATTGTGGGAATTAACGAAAACCCTAAAATATAATTACATATAAGTATTTTTATATCATAGATACGGATGTATTTCTTAATGAACATATGGGCCACAAAAATTTACAACTATTTTACGTAAAAAGGAATTAATTAATTTCTGGGAGCAACTGTCTAACTTATACATATTTTGCTTCGTTTTCGGTTTCTACAGTTTTCCATACAAAAAGTTATGATTTCGATTTGCACGATTTTCTCCGGATTAGATCTACGGTGTAAATAGGAAGATAGGTGTAGTCATTTTTTAAAATTTTTATTGTTTTACTGTTATTCGGCGTTTAATAAAAAGTTATCATTTTAATCTATTTAAATAGAAAATAAGAATAATAAATCACTAATTAGATTTTTTTAAATCGTTTTTACTTCTGACTGTGTTAATATTAGTAATTCCTGCGTCGCATAACAAAAAGATTAAGTTGATGGGAATTAAAGAAACAATTAAAATGTAAGTGGAACAACGATTCATTCTCTAATAATAATGAAGCTTAGAATTAAATAGGTAACCGGTGTTTTTGTAGGAACACTTATTAAACTTTTTGCAATAGAGACTGCAATAAACCTATACAACGAACAGCAAAATTACATCCATTATGGAATGTAGTGAGAGTGTTTTCTGTCAATTAGTGCTCTCTAAAAATTATAGGTATACTAGACTCTAACTGTAAATTGTAAATTCTATTGTACAATGTTTAATCTTTAAAGTTTAAATATACGTCCAGCTTTGAGTCGATTAAAAATAATGTTTATTCAACAGACAGATGGATTGCCTTTAAATACCAAAAGTCGCCATTGCGTTCGTCATAATTTAATTTTATAAAAATAAAAATGGTTGAAAACAAATTCAGATATGCGGAAACACTTTGTAGGCCATCGTCACACTTATTTTTTTTGTTCTGATTGTTTGCTTTTGCACGAAATATTGTAATGATAGGTAAGTCTCTACCAACTCCTTTCGTCTATTTGAAAAGTGCTAATTAAATTAACTAATTATACGAAAATATTAAAATACAATTTTTTAAAAAGAATTTAAAGTATTTTGAATAAAATAGCTTCGTTTTGCAATTAATAAATTGCACATCTGGCCTGCGAGTTTTAAATCATGATTTTTGCAATTTCAATGACAGTGTTCATATTATTCTTAAAAATTTGCAGCCTGTGTGTTAAAAGTATTTAAGAAAATAAAGGTTTAGGCTTTTCAGATTATTAAAAAAAAATGTATCTCAAGTTCTTTGAAGTGCCGGATTTCTTTCTTTTTAAATCCGGAATTCTCTTGGAAAAACCTGGTTTAATAAAACGACGTTTGATAAAATCGAAAATTGCATTAACCAACCGGATGTCACCATCTTCTGCTTCAATTTTAAATCTACACACAAATTGTACCTAATCGTTCATTGAATCTGTATAAATTTAATAATATGTAATTCTTAAAAGCTTGATCAAGCATTTCTTATATTTGAAATATGCACTAACGTTAAATTCCTATGATTACCATAAAAGTTAATCCCTATGTTAACTAAAGAACCAATTAACCAAGAAATACAGGTTATAAAACATTAAGACGACCGTTTACAAAGTACTTGACCTCATCTAAAAAGCCCTTAAGATTCAGTCCGCATGCATGACGAATTAAAGACAATAACAACTGTTCCAGTTCTGCGAGAAAAAAAACTTTAGAATGCTTGAGAGCATCAATTTTGCATAATCTGTTAAGTGTATCTTCAAGTTTACCGCTTTACTCTTTATGTAAAAAATACAAAACGTGTTTATGTACTTCGAGCGTAGAATTCAATTAACACTTGGCTTTTAAATTGTGTGACACATTTTTTAAAAGTTTTTATTTTATTTTAATCGCACATTTGATATTTGATTGTATTCAAATTTTGAAGGCGTGAATGTTTTATGATAGCATGTTTGTGTAAAAATTAACTTTTGAAATATTCGCTAAATATTTCGTTTTTTATCAAAATGTTGTATATGGGCTGTTTAATTTTGAAATTTTAAGTAAAAATGTTTTTTTTACCGTTTGTTCTATATATACCTCAATAGAGATATTAAAAGTATTTGTTTTTTTTAAAGAAATATTTAGTTCATGGTTTCTCCAAACTTCCGTTTAAGGTTTAGAACACTTAATATTTGTTAGTCATGATCCAAACATAATTTGTCTTGAAAGTAAAATCGGATTCAACTTCTTTTATATTTTATAAATAAATGGTAAAAAAATAATTCAATTAAAATATGCACTTGTAAGTAATATAAAACGGCGCATTTTTTTGCTTAATTAGAAAGCCGGTTATTATTTTACTTATAATTAGTTAATTGATTAAGAATTTTGGAATTAATGAAAGGATTTATGTAGAACATGCATGAAGTGTGCATTTCTATGATGATAATAAAGTTAGGTATTAAAATTTTACGCTATTAGTAAACAAATGGGTTATTACTGATCGTAATGCAATTATTAATGATATTAAACCGTAAAATAATAGACTTTCTAGTTATTTACAGCCAATAAAACATTTTTACAAATACACATGGCAATTGTTATACACTATTTTATATGAAGGGACGTGTTGATTGAATGTGAGTTTTACACTCTGGGTATTGTGAAATATTTATTCATAAGAAAAGATACTAAATCCTAAAGTCAATTGTATTTTTCTAACTTTAATTATAAATAAGGTTTAGATATTGTATTTTATGTATTTCTTTCATGCTAATCCGTTTTTAAGTTTGCCGGATATAATAAATTACATTAATGCCACTCAATACTTCTAAGTACAATGTGACTTTTTAAGATTGAGGTTGTTTTAAATTTTATTTTTACGTTGGTAACAGGCGGTATGTAGGTATATACATAAATTTAAAAAAGTGGTAAAACTTTTTTGAGTATTATGATATAAAAATCATCCAGAGCTTTAAATATTAAAAATCGAAAATAAAAAGGTGTACGACATAGATTTTACTAAAGAATTACTACTTGTTGAGTATTTAATTTGCCATACATATTAGTGTTATTTAATAGTTAGTTATTTTTGGTTAATACCTGCTTTTATTTTCTTAAGAAACATTTCATAAATTTTCCAAGCACCGATTTAGAACCACTGTTTTAAATTAAACGTAAACATGGTTACTTTAACTATATGATACAAATAACAATAATATTTTTAAAATATATGTATGTACAGTCAGATTCAAATAAATTGAGCCCTACGTCATAGTTCAAAATAGTATAAAGCAAGATCAGAATTCTTAGTCAAATCAGTGTCTTTTAAAATATATCATTTATAAGGTAGTACAAGTAACGACATACTAAATTATAAATGCATGTTTTACTAATGTACAATATTAGTAACGTACGAGTTTTATTAAACTTTGACAGCAAGACATGCAAGTATCTTTCTACTCTTTTAATTAAAGCTAAGCGATTGCATAAATTATATTTAGGATGTCGCTTCTCAATCAGAAATTTGTGACGCACGGCTCTTTTAAATGAATCTGAGTATACCTTATTATTCATGTTAAAAAATACTATGACGTCATAATAATTAATTTTCTTGTTAGCAACCCTTTACAATGTTGTCATATTTAAATGGCTTATGCATTGATATTGTTGACAGCAATAAAAATTCAGGTAACCAAGTCACAGTTGAAAATAACTTAAAGAGAAATCTGATAGTATCGAATTAATCTTAATCATGACGGCATTATATTTTTTACGTACACGGAGAAAAAAATATCCTTAATATAACTATCTAACGTATACCCAATTGACGTATTGTTCGGACAAGGATTCGAATGTTTAATTTAAGGATATTTATAAGTCAATTTGACAATTCATAGTATGATCAAAACAGCTCTCTATAGTATACTTATAATAAGGATTCATTTATTTGATTCAAGCGTTCAAACAAAAAGCTCTTGTGAACGTGTGCAGTATCCGTCGTGTAGGTAACTGTATAGTTAATTTGAGGATTTGAATAGCTAAAATAGGGATACGTATGGTTATTATAACGATATTTTGTTCTCCGTGCATATCCGTTAAATCACTATGACAAGAATCTTTTGAATGTCTAAAACAGTAATACGGATCGTTACTATAACGATCCGCAATAAGGAAACTCTGGATAGCTAAATTAGCTATACGGCGTATCCCTGTGAAAGATAACTATCCAACGGATAGCTATAATAGGGATACGTATGGTTATTATAACGATATTTTTTTCTCCGTATATGGTTATTATAACGATATTTTTTTATATAGCTGTATTCATAGTTACATTAATGCAGTTTTTATATAGAACTAACCAAAGCAATGATTGATAGAAAATGATTATTTTTGTGTTTATTATTTTTGTAGCATAGATTTCAAAAGTTTTACATATCAATTGTTCTATGTAGTACATCGGAGGGCAAAAAACTTTTTTACTAATTACTCTAAACTTTTTAAGAAGAGGACCACATAAAGTATTGAAACTAGTAAGTGGACCTGATTAAATAAAAATTAGTATAAATAGCAGGATTTGGAATGTATTTATATGTGTCTTTATACATATCTAATATTTTTAAGGGCATTGGAAGGCCAAACTAAGATCACTCGCGGGCCAGATTCCGTACTCTAAAGACCCCCTATCCTAAAACATAAATGTTAAGAGCATCTTTCAAAAAAGATGTGTATTGTAGACAAAAAAAATTTGTGCAACTTTAAATCTAAATTAAGATAAAGACGAATTTAAGCTGTAATTTTATTTTTTGGATTAGTTCTATATGTTAAAATTTAAAACAGCTCTTTTCGTTACTCATCTATTCTACATCAAAATATAAAAACATAAGTAATTTTTACTAACAAAATAATCGAAAAATTGTATGGCACTTTGTATAGCACCTTGTATGGCACCTTACGGGATGTTAATCTTTGATTTTGACAAAATCTGATAGACATATGGCACAGGTCTGTTTATGTATTCTGGCATTCAAACTCGAGCTAAAACAACTTCAGGGGATGAAATTTACTTACAGAAGAGTTAAATAGTAGTGCAAATTATGTCAATATTCTACACTTTGTCATAGATACGATGAATTACCATCGTAACAATGGCCAACGCTTAAACAGAATATTGGGAACTGACATGGAGGCGTGGCTTAAAAAACATGTCGAAAAGTAGCTTACAATTTTAAATGTTTAACCCATGTGATAATAGGATAAGTCTTTAAAATGCTATTAAATATCACAGATATATTAGTTTGGACGGGTGAATCAGTTTGATCAGGTCGATTATTTTGTTTTATGGTCGATTCTATCGTTTTACGTCGTTCTAGTCGTCTTTGCAGCCGAGATTCTTAGGTAAATGACATGATAGAACCGCTGTTTTTTTTTTAAATCTTCTTTTCGAATTATAATCTAAAAAAATCACGAATAACAAATTACTTTTTTTATTAATGTTTAATTACTTGCAAGGTAAAAAAATTATACTCTCAGTTTTTAATTTTTACGTTAAACTTTAAAAACATAGCTGGTAATATATAATCAGTTTTCTTGAAATGTAGCGAGCAAATTTTTATTCGAGGAGTAACTTTATTTATTTTCAATAACTTTTTCCACGCTTTAAATTTATGAACTTTTTCCAAATTACCAAAAAAAATTTCTAGTAACGCTGTACCATCACCAGCTTTTGGAAATTTATGGATAACCACGTTTGAATTTTTATTGGCTTTACTCTTACAATCTCTCACTGCACAACATACTCTATTTTTTTATTTATTACGTTCTGTAAAAACTGCACCTTCCATTTTTACTTTTATTTATTAATAATTTATTATAAACTATTTATTACTAATATAAATTGCATATATTTACAATGTATTTACTAGACAGTTGTAAGCTATTAATAGTTTGTTTTTTTACCACCAGATTGCGTGCCTCGATTTGTCAGTTCCCAATTGTATTGTTAATGTTTTTTTTGTGAGTTCGAACTTTTTAATCAAACGGCACATTAAAATCATATGTTAAAATACAGAATGTAGACATAAGTACTTCTGTAAAAATATAAAAGTGGTCACTCGATTTCAACAGCTTAAAAATAAATAAGAAATAATCAAAATGTGTATTTCTTGCAACTTTCCGCAATTTCTTTTTAACTTAGAAGTGGTATTTTCTCCAGTTTTAATGAAATTTTGGTAGTAGAATAAGTCAGACTGTTGATGCATATTAACATGAAAACTTGTGTAAAAAAAAACTTTAAAGAGAGAGAGAGAGAGGAGTTCTAAGAACTTGATAACCGTCTACATTATATATTTTAACATATATTTTTTCAACTTGATTAAAACGGGCAAAGATACTCGCAAAAGATCAACAATAAGTTGCAAAATAAGAGCGATGGTAATTTTTACTATGATGATTTATCGTATCCATGACGAAGTTTTGACGTGATTTGCACTCCTAATTCATCCGTTTCTAAGTGAATATCATTCTCTAAAATTGTTTTTTGGTACGAAATTTTAATGCCAGACGTGATCTATCATTGTACCAAATTTCGTTAAAATCAGAGATAAACGTACTGTAGGTTTTCTTTGTGAGTCGATTTGCTCGAAAATTTTTAGATGTGTTCTTTATGATAGTGCAACTATATCGGCTTAGTATTAATAATAATTATTGCATTTGTCTCGGAAAATTTGTTGATTTATATTTAAAAATTGCAGTCGTGGCTTAAAGCAGCTCAATGTAAATGGCGATCTCCCACTGTTACAAATCGGGCAACACCGGGTACCACGGATAGTTTAAAATACGTGCAAACATGTTAAAAATAGGAAAAAGTGATACCGCCAAGAAACATGCTAATAATATGATGATTTAATTGTTGATTATTTTTTTGCATAAAATATTGAATTTTATTTTAATTGATATTGCATAGCAATGTGGATTTTAAAAAATGTTGTTTTTGAAATTTGCTGTAGATATTATATTTCATCGTACCCGGTTATATTCAGTAGGGGGAAAGTGGCATGAAACAGCCAAGTTTTGAAACAGCCATTATCAATTACGCGGTAGTTTTCATACGAATCGTTTATGTATTATTATTGTAAGATAGCAACACTAGCCAGATATCCCCCACAAAAATTTGACCGTTCACCGTCAATAAACGGCGCCGATACGACGTATTGAAGATTTTGTCGTCAGAAAGTAAGGTTTTGAGTTCAGTTTATTTGTTTTCTAACGCCTATACGTACAAAACTAATAATAATATAATTACACTATAATTTTATAGAAATATTAGGCCTTCTAATAACGTATATATTTTGTAGACTAATCTTTGATTTCATAGTAATTTTCGAGATTTTGTTTCTTGAGAGAATATGTTTTGAAATAGCCGGACTGCAGTGTAATGAAAAAGCCACCTTTTAATTGCATAAAATGCAATAATAATTGTAGTAACAGCAATCAAGAGTGGTACCGATGCAAAGTTGTAATGGTTGGGCATATAAATCCTGTGGCGTAAAAGGGAAATTGCATTATTTTTGCTAAAAAACGTTTTGAAGTTTTTGCAATGATTCATCTCAAACGTCAAATTTTTTGACAGTTTCTTAGATTTATGTAAGTCAATATTTTATCGAGAGTTTGCGTTATTTAAAACGTTTTATAATTATATAAGATCTAAAATTATAGCTTAAGATTATTATTAAATAATATCTTCGTTAATGTGCAGTTTTAATCTTGTAATAAGAACATGGCTTTTTCAAAAATTGGGTTGGCTGTTTCAATACCTATAGGTTATGAAAAAGCCAAATTTTATTTTTTTTATAAATGATTAGAAGTCGAAAAATATCGTTAATTTTGAAAAATGTTTTATGACATTACGTACATAAATGCATGAACAATTACAGATTTAAAAAAAAATTGATTTATTTATGTCCTTCTATATTATTTATCCCTGTTTTTAAAACTGGCTGTTTCATGCCACTTTCCCCCTAATGTTGAAATTATAGAGATAGATAAATTATTTACTTTCTTTTAGATAAAACAAAAGTACGTAAGTACCTACTTTAATAAATTTAATTAAGCCTCTACTAATCGGGACTATTAATTGAAACTGATTAGTTTACAAAAACATTAATCTTCTAATATTGAATTTAGTAAGTGTTATATGATCTGTTTAAATATAAAGAAACATAAAAGCTTTCTATCAAAATAAATCTTGTCCAAATAATTTATTAAGAACAAAGTCCTTCGGCAGCAATCAAATCCGATTAAGTGAGTTTGAATTAAAAAAGTCGTTTTTTAAAGGACAAAAGGATTGTTACATTTCTTTAAACAGTGTAATTGCATGAATGTCTGCAGTACCAGAAGAATTATAAACGTTTCAGCAACACGGGAATCATTTAAATCGAGTTCTCAGTCATAGTTTATTACCATAGTAATTGAAATTCTAATCAATTTAGATTTACCGATAAGCTAAAAAAATAGTCAACGACAAAGGAATTTTCAAAACTAAAGGTTACGATATTTTATGAATGGTAATCTAAATAATATGCCAAGGCTCGTCGTATTATGTTCTCAGGAAATGATTTTCTAAATTGTTCTTAGATTTTTAAGTAATCCAACGTTTGTTAATTAATTGAGGGGTTGTATGTATAGTTTTTGACAGTAATTCTTTTTCAAGGTGTACTATATTCTATTGTTTCAGTGTAGTATTTCAAATTAACCTAATTTCATATATAACTAGAGTTTTAGATATTTTTAAAACCAGTTATATTTCTCAGTGCAGTTTCGGAACAGCGTTTAACGAAATTGATAATTGTAATTGCAACAATTTATGTAAATGGATTTTTAATAGCAACAGTAATTCAATATTTTACAAGAATAAGATACCACAAGTAGTATTTTGTTAATTTTTAAATAATTACATGTTCAAATCTTTGCTATAAAAGTATGTACCTCAAAAATTTTACTCGTGGTAAAATATAGGCGTTTTATTAAATACTGCAGCTACATATTAAAACATTAAAACTGCATAACGTGGTGTTAATCAATTTTATAACTTGCAAATATTTTAAAAGAAAATAATTTACTTTCCTAGAAATTAATTAGAGCATGGCATTCTATTATTAAGGTTTTTTTAAAATTATTTTTTGTGGTTATTAATTTTACCATCGAATACTAATTTTATAATAATTTCATTCTTGTTTCCTTATATATTTTCATAAACAAAAATAGATTTTGTTATTAAATATTCTAGGGACTGGTGGCGTGGGTTATTTGTGTAAGAAAATATAGAATGCATCAAAATATAAAAAGAACACACAAACAGAAGCATTTAAGACAAAAACTTTTAAACGTAAATTATGAAACATTTAACCTTTGTAATCTACAGTATTTATATTAGAAAACATTTCGAATTGATGTTTACAATTAATTTAATTATAATTATCTACCGATTTATTTATACCAAATATATTTTTTTTTATGTTAGGCATGGATTCATGTTAGATAGAAAAACAAGTTTTACAGATCGAATTTAACAAAGTTTGCAAAATTTAAGAATACATTAAGTTTTACTAGAAATTCTAAGAAATATGATCTTGGAATTTTTAGTTATCATAAAGTAAAGCTTGAACTAAAATCGATATGAGTTGAAACCAAATATTAATTACTTAATGACTTTATAATTAACTATAGCTTTCAATTGAGGAAAATCTTTTCAGATTAAAATTATTTTAAACTTTTCGCTATTAAATTTTTCTGAATTTCTCATATCAACGAAAAAAACTTATGTCAAGAAATTATTTGAAATTTCAAGAACATTTAACAAATTAAAAATGTTAAAAACTTAATTAGCAGTAAATCTTTTAGATTTTGCACTTAATAAAAATAATTCAAAACTTTTAGATTAGTAGCAATGACAATTCATATTCTATCTATTCCTTAACAAGCGTAATAATAAAAAAAAAGTATTTTAGTAAAAAGTAGCTAGACCTTTAAATGTTATTTAAAAAAAAAATATCTACTCATATTTTAACTGTTCTGACAGAAGGCAGAGTTTTCACGCACGTTGTCAGCTACTTCGGGTAATTTCAAACTGTCAATGTGACTGATTTTAACAGTATAATTCTGGTATTTTGGTCCCGAGATGTAACCAGTACAGTTTAGAAATACAACAAAATATTATTAATTCATAAAAAAATTAAGTGCATTACTCACATCAAATGTGTTTTTTCTTGTTTTCGAAAAATTTATTACTTAATATTTCTTCCAACTTATATTTTACAACAGCGACTGTACCAGCTGAACAAGATATTTTAGTTGCGTTAGTTGTTTTTTTTTGATAAAATTGTCACCTGAATATTATCGTATTTTACAAGATTTATTATTATTTTTTTAAGAGTAATTTCTAATACAGATGCAGGTGCACAGCTACTATTAAGAAAGAAAAAGAAAATTCTATCAAAAAAAATAGTAAATAATTACCAATTTGCAATTAGATTAGTTACTGATTATTTAAAATTTATAAATTCGTAAAAATTTGTTACCAGGAAGTCCAGTTGTCAAAAGTGCATTTGAAATATAGTAGAAGCCCCTAACATCCAAATTAAATTGGTGGCTTAAACGAATGATTAAAAATATTCTATGCAGTGTTCAGAGTTAAGCTACTTGAGTTAGAATTTATCGATTTAAAATGTTAACTTAACCTAGCTCAGAGGTAGGCTACAGCCAGCCCTTGTGCCGCATTCAGTCCCCGAAAACTTATTTTGAGTTTGTCACATAAATACTCTGGACACAAATACTTTTTCACTTTCAAAACAAATACAAGAATACTAAGACTGAGCAAAAAAGTTGTCGCGTCGACTAAAACGAAAGAAAAGTTTAAATTACCCGCGGCAGAAAAAAATTATCAACCCCTGATCTAGTTGCTACTTAATGTCAATGCCGTAACCAGAGAAGTGTAGGTCCTAGATTATCTATTACTTATAACAATTTTTAAAGACTATACTCCGTTTTTAAACTAAGAGGAGTAAGTGGAAAAGCCACATTTACACAGCACACATTACCAGATAAATCACTAGATCATTCTGGCGGTAAATTTTGAATAGAAATTTTTTTTTATGTCATGGTGTGATTATTACTTATTATAATATTAGTATTTTTTTTATCCCCTTAAGGCAAATTCATAATAAAATGGATTTCATGCTATTTGTAGTTAATGAATTGTGCCCGTTGAGAAACAACGTTGTACTGCTATAATTTTAATTATATAGCTTGGGGTGAGCTTGAAAATGACCCAGTAGGTCGAAACGGGTGACTATATATGTAATTAGAACTTGTAGCAAGACAAGTGTTTTCTTTACTGTCACACGAAATTCAAAAAAGAACGGTTTTTTTTATGTATGGAAGAGCAACAGAACGAACAGAATAATGAAAACACGAAGAAAACACACATGCAAAAATGGAGTCGAGCGTTTGACAGCAATACGTCAAATTTATTAAAATATTTCGCATTTCGCCTGTGTAAACCTATCTGCGAAGCAACCAATCACAGATCCAGGTTTTAGCGCGTATAATTTAAAACGCTCCTCCTAGTTTAAAAACGGAGTATAGTATTTTATTAAAATGCAATTTGTAATCGCTCAAATTACATTTTTTTTAAATTCAATTTTGAATGAATAAATTTGATTTTATGTGCTAGACTACTTTTCCTAGTCGGACTTTGGTTATATGACGTTAGCTACCTGCACCATTATAGTTACGCCACTGATAAAACATTATTGATATATTTGGACACATCTAATAAAAGGAATCGCGGAACCTAAGGGGGCAAACCCGGGTACCTGCCCGACGCGACAATTTAAGGGGGCGCCAAATTCATATGTTTGAATACAACTTGTTTCCGAAAGCGTCTTGCATCTCAAATGCTGGAGGGAAGTGGCGTCAATGTCATGTTTTTGCCCAGGCTCGAAAAATCGAAAATCCGGCACTGAGTAAAAGTTACATTATCTGGACAGAACTATATAAAATATGAAAAATTTTGTCTACAGAAGTTATACATTGTCAAATGCCTACATTAATAACTGAATTTAGAAAAATTATTTTAATGTAAATTAAACTTTGATATAAAACTAAAACATATCTTATGTAATCGATATGAATCATAGTAATTCTTTAAAATTGTATAACATTTGTATTAACTGGAAATTTCGATGGTTTACGTAAATTTTACTACAACTTAACGTTTGCGCAAGATGCATTTATAAATAATAAATAAAATGAATCAGAGTTTTTTTGTATTAGTTATTATTGTTTTGTAATAGTTCAATGCTTTTTCTAAGAAAATGTTAAATTGTTATTTTGCTAGTAAAAGAATTAAATTCAATTAAAAAGTTCGTATTTAAGTCGAACATGTACACAAAGGTTAAAGGGGCAAGATAATATACAAACAATATGACAAAAAAGAATTGCAAAACACTGAAATTTGCATATCTTAATAAGTTTCACTTTTTAAATCATTTTGATAAATATTTAATTCAATTTTATTCCTATTATTTTTTATATCTAACGCAACATTTTATTCTAATAAATGAAAAATTGAAATTAAAACTTCACTACTTCTTCAATTAATGTTTATCTGAGTCGAAAAATTGAATGAGAAAAATCATTATAAAATATTTTGATAAAAAATTTCAAAGCAAATACATTTCGTATTTAAAAAAAATAATCGCAGAAAAAGACGAGTTTGAAGTTTTTTATATATTTTTTTGGGGCTTTGTTAGATTAACGTTACTTTAGTTTTTATTCGCGATTATTGTAAACAAAAAAGCTAAGTTCTGTGAGTAAGCCTCTTTGTTGAAAAAGCGAGGCAGCAAGCAACCGGAAGAATCGGTGTCTTAGTCCGGAGATTCCGGGGGGCTAGGAGGGACCCGGAGTCGGTAAAGGGGGGCTAAGTAGACCACTGACCCACTTTATCATCGACGCATACTTTACTTGAGTACTTGACTTGTGTTTGTCTTTGTGCCGAAGAAGTCAAGTATGAGATTAATCAAGATTTAAAACTTAGATTTAGAGATGAAGTTTTACACAAGCCGTTGAAGGAACCTTTATTATTCCACTGTACATAAGGACTTTAAAACAATTAGATTTAGAATTAGAAATTATATGTCTTACTGTTGTGTCGGAGCAGGGGCGTAAAAAATGGTAGGCTTTTAATTACGCGTTTGCTATTTTGGAACCAAACCATTTATTTGGTGTTGAAGTATTTTTTTAATTTTTTCTTTTGTCTATTGGGGGTGTGTAAAGCGATAACCTAGACCTAGGCGGATATACTTTAATAATTACCTAACACTATTTAAAATACCAGACAAATAATAGGCATTGTAAGCCTTTAGTGGATTTAAATAGTTAACAAAATGTTTGCCTAAAATATAGGTCGGGTGCTAATGTAAGTCTTCATTGTTTTAAAACGGGTATTAACGTTTTAATAGCACAGCCGGTCAGGTATAAGTGCATATAATTAGAAGTAAATATTAGGTAAACAGTGTTTTATTCGATATTTCGTTTAATTATTAAATTTGATCAAAGTTTCTTTCTACTTCGAGTACGTTGACATACCTACATAGATAGATATGTATAGAAAATTCTATGTAAAATATTCATAGAAACATCTAACTTATGAATGAATGCATATGATTTTGATTTTTTATTTACATTTTCCTATTTTGTTAATTGGGTTTACGTTAACTATGAGTCACGTTTATTGGGCAAGGTATTGTTTTTACAAATTCTTAATATGGTTATCTATCCCTAAATACATATGCTCAAACGATTACTTTATTTGTTTTTGTAAACACAACTTCATCAACAAAATAAACAGAGCAACGAACATTTTGCATATGATAAATTTAGTCCGAAAAGACAAATTTATATAATTCAAAGATAAGAAAAGTTTTAATAAAAAAATGTCGAAGGTTATCTAATTTGCAAATTCTTTTTAAGCGTAAAAAAATGATAATATTAATAAAAGCGGTGCCCTTATCGTCCTTTGAATACGAAAAGATCTCAATTGGTCAAATCCTATTGTAACTATAGTTACATTAGATATTGACCAATTGGAATTCTTATTCAAGGCGCTGCATTTAAATTGTTACTATGGAAAAATTGCATCCAAGTCTACGTTTAATTTTATTTCACATTTAAAATTAATTTTAATTGACTCCAAGATTTGTGTAACCAAGTCTTATATTAAGAATTGCTAAGAAATCACTAATTACCACTTGGTAATTCTACGATATTTGACCTATTAATTTTTTCTACCTATAATAGCAATGCAAAATTATTAACGCCGAGAGACTTTATGTGAATTATGTAATTTTGTAAGAAAATATTTAACTAAAATTTGTTTTAAAATAATCTTATTATGAATTTCAATGTTCTACCTTTGACCTTTCTACGACTTTACTAAACAGTTTTAGAACCTAAACCTGATTCATTTTACAAAACTTTTTTATTCGTATAGATTTCATTTTCTTGTCTAAGAAATGCACAAATTAGCATTTTATTTAGGACCCTAACTTTCAATCTAAATAGTGGTAATAATAAAAAATTGAATTATATTAGTAACGTGACTAATTTTGAAAATTAACATTCGAATTCAATTAAACGACGCAGAGGCACATAAGAATTTTAGGTTTGTATCCATTTAAATCTGAGAAATTATGTACATTTCTGAGGTGGTTGTCCTTCGTCATTGTCAAGGCGCGTATTTATAGGAAATCACTTAAAACAAAATCGAAAAAATAAATAATGAAATCAAATTCCATTACTTACGGATTATCCTCCCAATAAAAAATGTAGGTCACTAGTGTATATCCAACAATTAGCACTGTATCTCCGTTCTACTTGTATTGTTTTTAACACTACCAACAAAGAATCCAAATATTCCTCAAACTAAGTTTTCGCAAAACTATTCGTACACTTTAAAACAGCAGAACACTTGTTGCATCGTCACCATTTCGATTTGTGTACAATTTTCGATTCTTTCACAAAATACATCACTTTAATTAAATGTTTAGTTCACGTTTTTTTTTAACACAGAGATAAATAATTCATATCATACAACGAAAAAAAGGAATCTCGACACATTCAGCGCTATAACTTCCGCTAAGTGTGTTTTCGTGTCATTCTTTGCAATTATTCTTTGACGAACATCGATGTGGAGCGATGCGATTTCTTGAGCTCAAAGGCCATCAATATGGAATTACAAAAACAACTTCACGTCGTACGAAATTAATCACGCCACCCCGTATTTCACTGATTTTACAAAAAAAAACTGTACGTATGGTAATCGAGAGACACGACCGTCCTCAATCGTAACGTATGCAAAAAAGACCGATATCGTGAAATTTTTTGGAAGCACCAACGTATTACCAATAGCAGAGGATACACTACTGGACACTGGTGAAGCCCTACCAGAAACCAGAGACCCCCTGGTTCCCCCGCCGAAGAATAACTGTACCTGTTGTAGAGACTTACTGCGGTAACCTACATACACTTGGTGGGGACACCACGATGTCTGGAGGATGACTACAACTCTTGGTGGGTGTCGAAGAGCTTTTGAAGACTTTGGGGGTAGGTATGCTATTAAAGTTTTAACAATTCGTAATTCTTAAAATGACATTAACGTTATGAGTCAAATTTGTATTTAAATACCCTTTAATGATTTACTTATATTTGCTAATGACTAGTTGAACTAGTGCCTAATTAATTCTGTTTCGAATTAGTAATCGGAATGTGACGGCGAACGCGAGAGACATCAATGCTCGTATACGACACAAACCCGTTTAAAAAAGTCACGTTTCGGTACCGGCACTTTTAATGAATTAATTTCGGTATCATACATTTAATCTTGTTTTTTTATTAAAAAATTATAAAATAATAATGAATGTATATCTTTATAGAAGTAATTTTTGTTATCGCTATTTTAATTGTTTCCATTGCAAAGCAAACGGTCAGGTAATTATTTATACATATATGCAATTCGGGAATTTTTAAATGATGCCATTAAACAAAAGTCATAAATGTACATATATTAAACAATTAAAATTGTAATTTACTTAGAAATTTAAAATGTAGGCAAATAATAAAAATATGTTTAAATTCTAATCAGACAAATAAGTGCAATTTAATGTTGGTTTTTATTATAATATTCGTTCTACAATTATTTCTATGCCAATTAAAACATTAGTACCTATAATACAAAGTTAATTTTTTATTGTACTCTTAAATTTTGTAATTAAGTATTTATGAATTTTATATAAAACCTCATATGGAACGCAAAAACCTTTTTCATATAAAACGAGTTTGAACTAACCAAAAATCACTTTTTTTGGTTATATTATTTTTATACAAATGTCTTGTTTTTCTAAGCGTAAAAGTGGAGCCGATAGGAAGTACACCTACAGATAGTATTAAACCTTAAGTAAGCTTCTTGTTGAAAGCAAAAATGTTAAGAGTATGTATATAGTAATGATTATGCGATTTATGAACAAGAACAATTAAATATTATGGGGTTCATGTTTTTCCTTCACACTTTCATTGTCTTAAAGTTGGAACCACAATTTAATAAAGCGGGTTTTTGTTTCGTTGTACAAATGTAGAACAAACGCGTTTCTTGTGGTTCTTACTTGTACCACTCAGTAACACGTCATGGTAGCTGGTTCTTGTACGACGTGAATAAAATGTTGTTTCCAACACCATTTCGATGTTGCTTCAAAATTATTTATATTAAATTAATTTTATGAGATAAATTTAGGTTTAGTATTTGAGTAAAGGTTTTAAAAATGACCGAATATTTTATTCATATTAAAACTGCTTTTTATTGGCTGCAGTTGCGAAACGTTATTCTTCATTTTGCAATGTTTGAGAGAAATATTATTGCGAAACGAAATCAAATAACTTTATTTTATAAAGCTATCTGTCTTAATAGAATTCAATTTAAAATATGATAAAATAGCTCGGATCGGACATACTAGGTACAGTAGACGCCATTTAAGGTGATCATTTTGGGACCCAGAAAAAGTGATCACATTAAACGACTAATAAGAATAATCAGAAGTCACCAGCATATAGAGTAAAACTCGTAAACTAAACAAAAATATAAACTACATAATGTTTATTGCGTAGACTGGTTGTCGTACACATTAGAAAATAAAATATCAATTTACATTAAATATCAGCGTAATTTTACATAATTAAAAAAAAATTGGAATGAAACATAAAAAATTTTTAGAAACGAAATCAATACTTATGTAAAGGGTTTTCCAATAAGAGGTTTCATTTTGATATTAAAAAAAACGAGTATTTTTTTAACAGAAATCAATGGATGTTTATATCATTTTAAAGAAGAAGGTATGCCATTAACAATGGATAACGATATCTGCCAAATGGCCGCCACGGCTGCGCTTGCAGCAGCATATCCTTTTCATAAAATTTTCTATTACCAATTCGCACATTTGCGGCTGTATGTTCGCAATAACTTCACGAATTGCATCTTTAAGGTCTTGAATCGATAGTGGAGCATTGGCATAGACCTTATCTTTCACGTGACCCCAAAGAAAAAACTCTAAAGGTGTTAAATCGCAAGATCTCGGTGGCCAATTGTGATCACCTCTTCGAGAAATAACACGGCCAGGAAACTTTTCTTGCAAAATTACCATGGTTTCGTTGCTTGAGTGGCACGTAGCACCGTCTTGTTGAAAATAAACATCGCCGACATCAATATCTCCCAATTTCGGCCATAAAAAATCATTAATCATAGCTCGGTAGCGCAATCCATTCACCGTAACAGTTGCACCAGCCTCATTTTCGAATAAGTAAGGTCCAATCACACCGCCAGCCCAAAACCGCACCAAACAGTGACACGTTGAGGATAGAGAGGCTTTTCAACAATCATTCTTGGATTTTCGAGCCCCAAATTCGACAATTTTGCTTATTAACATAGCCTCCGAGGTGAAAATAGGCCTCATCACTGAAGATAATTTTTTGATGAAAATCCGGATCATTTCGATGCATTTCAAGAATCCAATCAGCGAAGATACGACGTTGCTGGTGATCGACCGGCTTGAGTTCTTGTGTTAACTGAACTTTAAAAGCCTTAAGAGCTAAGTCTTTATGCAAAATACGGTGTAATGTCGTTTGTGGAATGCCTAATTCCAAAGATCGACGAGGAATCGACAAACCTGGGTTTTCTTCAACACTATGGGCTACAGCAGCAATATTCTCAGTTGTTCTTGAGCGACGCACACGGTTTCCATTCTTCACATCACTAATTTGTCCCAACAGCTCAAATTTTTTTACCAGTTTCACTATTGCCGGCCGAGAAGGTGCTTCGCGACGACCCAAAAGTGCCTTAGTTTTACGAACCGTGACTGAAATATTTTCACCATTTTTATAATGGATTTTAACAATTTCAATGCGTTGTTGAAGCGTGTATCGTTCCATTTTTAGTAATGGCGTAGTTTTTACTTGTCAAATGTCAAAAGATGACAACTTCAAAAGTGACAGCTGCCCAAATAGCGGGCTATTCAAAATGAAACCTCTTATTGGAAAACCCTTTACATAACCGTACACGGAGAAAAAAATATCCTTATAATAACTATCCGTGTCGCTATTTTAGCTATACGTAGTATATCTTTCACAGGGATACGCCGTATAGCTAATTTAGCTATCCAGAGTTTCCTTATTGCGGATATTCAAAGTGACATTTTGTCAGAACAACGATTCGATTGGCTAATTTAGCAATAGGGCGTATCCCTGTGAAAAATAACTATACTACGGATAGCTATAATAGGGATACGGATAGTTATTATAAGGATATCATTAATAGGTGCTTTGAGGTTACGTTAGATAGTTGTTATAACGATATTTTTTCTCCGTGTACAAATATATATAATATGAGGTACTCTGTTAAAAAGGTCTACTGTATTTGAATAAAAATGTTTAATTAATGGTTGAACTTGGAATTTTTGTATTACATAAACTCTATATTTATCAAAATAAACAAAATATTGATAATAATAAACGGAAATATTTTAATGCATTGGTATTATGTGGGTTCGCCCGAGCCAATTTGATCACCCTAAGCGGTTGATAACATTAACTGTGATTATATTAATTGGAAGTGGTGTGTACTGTATACAGGGTGTCCCAAATTAAAAGAAAAAACTATTAAGAATATTAAAGGTTTTAGTTTTAAATCAAGTACCCCTAAATTATAAAAAACAATAAAACGGCAGAATACAAGCCAACATCATTGTATTTATTTTTTGAGTGATATTTTAAGTTTTTTGATCAGTAATAATTATTACTTTATAAATAATTCAAAATGACAAAGTTTTCAACAACTGAGCAGTATGATATGTTTTTCACTTACATTAAATGTTACAAAAGCTCCTGCGTTGCTGCAGAAACATACCTTAACAGTTTTCCAGAAAGAAAAAAACCGAACGTTAAAATTGGTATGAAATGTTAGGATTGGCAGCTACACACGCAAATGTTAACAAATCATCTTCCACATTGTTTCAATTTGGTTTCTGTAAACATCCATACTTCTGCATATTTACAGCCAATCTTTTAAAATTTTTAACTTTTGGCCCAAAGGTGAAACAGTGACCCGTATGGACTATCAAAACGTCTTGCATCAGTTACGTGAAAAAATTCGCTAAAAGAGACCAGGGTTGTACTCTCACAGTCTCCTTACTCGTCAGAGCTGACTACTTGTAATTTGTTCTTATTTTCGAAATTAAAGTAGGTGCTAAAAGGACACTGTTTTCAGAGTATTGATGACAACAAGCAAATTCATCGAAGACTTTAAAAGCCATCTCAAATGAATCTATTCAGAACTGCTTTGCAACATGGAAACAGCGCTGAGAAAAGTGTATCAATAGAAAAAGGGAGTATTTTAAAGTAGACAAGGACCAATAATCTATAAAATTAATAAAAAAGTTTAAAAAAATTAAATTAGCCTATTTTCTTAACAGACATCGTATGTAGGAATGCTTGTAGTAGAGGTCTCTTAAATAAATATATAAACAGCATCTACTTAAATAAAAATATTAGGTATATAATATAATACAGGGCGAGGAAAAAGTTCCCGGAATTTTAAAAATATTTTAACAATATAATAGTACTGTATAAATATATGAATTTATGCAACTAAACGAATAATAAGTTTTATTAGTTCAATAACAATAAATTGAAACAAAAATATTTACAAAAAAAATTCAAAATTTCTTTCTTTGGCCTTAATGCATTTAAGCAAGCGCTTTTGATAATTTCCGACGATGGTCGCACACTGTTCTATAGTAATTTCATCTCAGGCATACGTCAACGCCACTTTCAGCTGTTCTACTGTAGCTTACCGTCTTCCTGAGACTTTTTAGTCTAGGATGGACCACACAGAAAAGTCCATGGGGTTGATATCTGGTAAAAATCGCGACCAAACGTCTGTTCCCAGAAACCGTAAAACCACAGTTTGCAGACGACTATCGTTGATCTATCAAAACGGGCCGGAGCATAGTTTTTCTGTAAGCCAAATCCGTCTGCTCAGATGGTCTGCGAGGCCTACGACTCCAGAAAAACTTGTAGGACCCGCTGCTGATACTCGCCCGCATTGGTTTTGACGTTTCTTGGAATGAAAACCAATGGCGTTTTCCAAGTCCCGCAAATGCCGCCCCATGCCATCACCGAAGCCGAAAAAAGATGGTTTTTTAGGTGATGGTCTTCTGCTGACCTTTCTTAAGTAACTGGCGACGGCTTTGGGGCTTCTGGAGCGGCTCGAATGTGAAAATCTTCTCCTCAGTAAAAAGCACCTTGCTCAAGCGGCCACCCGCGACCAGACGCAGCATTCGACAACATTTTACGTTCACTTTGAGGCCGGTCGTCCATTGGAAGCGTAGTCGCGCGACTTGGTGGTAGCGCGTATACGCGCGACTAATCCGAATAAATGCATTGTAAGTGAACAGCGTCTACTGCAAGCGACTACGAGTCGTCGCTTGCAGTGGACGCTGTTCACTTACATTGCGTGTATTGGGATTAGTCGCGCGTATACGGACGTATACGCGCTACCTCCAAGTCGCGCGACGACGCTTCCAATGGACGACCGGCCTCAGGAGTCATAATGTCGCCACCCTGTATATTTATATAATATATAATACAAAGTGTAATACAATATAAGTACTTATTTGATAGATATTAAAAAAATAAATAATTTATTTACAATAAAAATCTTGTTATTACAAGACTTCTAATTGTAGTGCAAATTTTAAATGTCCAAGTTATACGTGTTTATTTTACAAAAGTAACTACATCTCTATGTAAAGGGTTTTCCAATATGAGGTTTCATTTTGATATTAAAAAAAACGAGTATTTTTTTAACAGAAATCAATGGATGTTTATATCATTTTAAAGAGGAAGGTATGCCATTAACAATGAAAAACGATATCAGCCAAATGGCCGCCACGGCTAGGCTTGCAGCAGCATATCCTTTTCATGAAATTTTCTATTACCAATTCGCACATTTGCGGCTGTATGTTTGCAATAACTTCACGAATTCCATCTTTAAGGTTTTGAATCGATTGTGGAGCATTGGCATAGACCTTATCTTTCACGTGACCCCAAAGAAAAAAATCTAAAGGTGTTAAATCACAAGATCTCGCTGGCTAATTGTGATCACCTCTTCGAGAAATAACACGGCCAGGAAACTTTTCTTGCAAAATTACCATGGTTTTGTTGCTTGAGTGGCACGTAGCACCGTCTTGTTAAAAATAAACGTCGTCGACATTAATATCTCCCAATTTCGGCCAGAAAAAATCATTAATCATTGCTCGGTAGCGCAATCCATTCACCGTAACAGTTGCACCAGCCTCATTTTCGAATAAGTAAGGTCCAATCACACCGCCAGCCCAAAAACCGCACCAAACAGTGACACGTTGAGGATAGAGAGGCTTTTCAACAATCATTCTTGGATTTTCGGAGCCCCAAATTTGACAATTCTGCTTATTAACATAGCCTCCGAGGTGAAAATGGGCCTCATCACTAAAGATAATTTTTCGATGAAAATCCGGATCATTTCGGTGCATTTCAAGAAACCAATCAGCGGAGATACGACGTTGCTGGTGATCGACCGGCTTGAGTTCTTGTGTTAACTGAACTTTAAAAGCCTTAAGAGCTAAGTCTTTATGCAAAATACGGTGTAATGACGTTTGTGGAAGGCCTAATTCCAAAGATCGACGAGGAATCGACAAACCTGGGTTTTCATCAACACTATGGGCTACAGCAGCAATATTCTCAGTTGTTCTTGAGCGACGCACACGGTTTCCATTCTTCACATCACTAATTTGTCCCAACAGCTCAAATTTTTTTACCAGTTTCACTATTGCCGGCGAGAAGGTGCTTCGCGACGATCCAAAAGTGCCTTAGTTTTACGAACCGTGACTGCAAAATTTTCACCATTTTTATAATGGATTTTAACAATTTCAATGCGTTGTTGAAGCGTGTATCGTTCCATTTTTAGTAATGGCGTAGTTTTTACTTGTCAAATGTCAAAAGATGACAGCTTCAAAAGTGACAGCTGCCCAAATAGCGGGCTATTCATGAAATTGAAACTCTCATTTGAATCGGAAAAGCCTTTATTTGCTTTGAATTTAGTTATCAATTCTTTGAATTTGGTATATTTGAACTTATACTATGAATTAAACTAATTATTTTTGATTTTTCTATTGCTTTAGTCATATATTTTGTTGGAAGCAAAATTTAGTGTATATTGTTAGAAAATACTGGATATAATCAAGTTCCTTATTTAACATGGTATTCGTTTTTAAACATTTTTTATTTTTATGACAAAATATTTCTTTAAACGTTGAATAACATTGTAATTTCCGAAAATTTCAGTCCATAACATTTTAATTAATGTAGTTTAGTCAATCTTAGTTTCCATCTTTGACATGTTAAACTAAGATTCTTATGAATTATCTATAGCTGATTTTAATGCAATTTTTGTTTTTACAAAAATTGTAGGAAAATATCAGTACTTTAAATTTGCCGATATGGATTTATGTAACTTGATCGGTCTAATTACCAAAAATTCTTAAATTCAATTTTTGATTTTGTCGTAAACGCTAGATTTACAGAAAAACCGTAAATGATAATTTTGAACAAAATTAAATTAACTAGAGAAAATATCTTTATAGTCTAGTATAGCAAGAACCCGACAAATTTTTATTACTTGTTATTTTTAGGGTAACAAATATTTTTACTTTGTAACCTGTACTGGTATTATATTGTTCATATATATTTAGTGGTGGGCCATAAGCGCAATTTAATTTTAAAGCCCTGTTCTAAATATTTTAGGTAGGTACCGTTTTCTTTAATGGTTGTGAGATCTGAGATTTGAGCCCTCTGCGAGTCTGCTGTGGACTTAGGGACATTTTTTCTGGATGACATTCGGATTAGCGGAGGTTCAGATTAGAAGTTATATTGCATAAATTTGTAATTAATAGTCGTTTAATCCTCTGGGTTATGGAAGATGCTGGGGTCTTCAAGGTCACCCTATTCACTTTATTAGTCTCCCAAATATTTGCAAAATAAAATAGGCGTAATGTTAGAAATATTTAAACAGGGGAAAAAAATTAAAAAGCAATTTAAAAATATTTTAAATTAATAACGAGAAAATTGAATTTAAAAAATAAACAAATAATAAGTTTTTATTAATTTCAATAAAAAATAAAAATTTTTTTTAAAACAAAAATTTAAAAAAAATTTTCAAAAAGTTCAAAATTTCTTTCTTTGGCCTTAATGCATTTAAGCAAGCGCTTTTGATAATTTCCGACAATGGTCGCACACTGTTCTATAGTAATTTCATCTCAGGCATACGTCAACGCCACTTTCAGCTGTTCTACTGTAGCTTACCGTCTTCCTGAGACTTTTTAGTTTAGGATGGACCACACAGAAAAGTCCATGGGGTTGATATCTGGTAAAAATCGCGACCAAACGTCTGTTCCCAGAAACCGTAAAACCACAGTTTGCAGACGACTATCGTTGATCTATCAAAACGGGCCGGAGCATAGTTTTCTGTAAGCCAAATCCGTCTGCTCAGATGGTCTGCGAGGCCTACGACTCCAGAAAAACTTGTAGGACCCGCTGCTGATACTCGCCCGCATTGGTTTTGACGTTTCTTGGAATGAAAACCAATGGCGTTTTCCAAGTCCCGCAAATGCCGCCCCATGCCATCACCGAAGCCGAAAAAAGATGGTTTTTTAGGTGATGGTCTTCTGCTGACCTTTCTTAAGTAACTGGCGACGGCTTTGGGGCTTCTGGAGCGGCTCGAATGTGAAAATCTTCTCCTCAGTAAAAGGCACCTTGCTCAAGCGGCCACCCGCGACCAGACGCAGCATTCGACAACATTTTACGTTCACTTTGAGGCCGGTTGTCCATTGGAAGCCTAGTCGCGCGACTTGGTAGTAGCGCATATACGTCCGAATAAATGCATTGTAAGTGAACAGCGTCTACTGCAAGCGACTACGAGTCGTCGCTTGCAGTGGACGCTGTTCACTTACATTGCGTGTATTGGGATTAGTCGCGCGTATACGGACGTATACGCGCTACCTCCGAGTCGCGCGACGACGCTTCCAATGGACGACCGGCCTCAGGAGTCATAATGTCGCCACCCTGTATATTTATATAATACAAAGTGTAATACAATATAAGTACTTATTTGATAGATATTAAAAATAAATAATTTATTTACAATAAAAATCTTGTTATTACAAGACTTCTAATTGTAGTGCAAATTTTAAATGTGCAAGTTATACGTGTTTATTTTACAAAAGTAACAACATCTCTATGTATTTGCAGAATTTGAATGATTGTTATCAATTCTTCGAATTTGGCTACCTCGACTTATACTATGAATTGAAAGCTACATTATTTTTATTTTTCTTTTGCTTTAGTCCTATATTTTTGTTGGAAGCTTTGTGGTATATTGTTAGAAAAAAACTGGATATAATCGTTCCGTATTAACACTAGGGTGATTCGTTTTTAAACGATTTTTTTATTGCGCTTTATTGACAAAATATTCTTCTAAACGTTGAAAACAGAATTCTCACAAAATTTCAGTCCTTAATTTTAATTCTAAGTAGTTGCTAGTCAATTTTAAGATTTCCCCATTCATTTGACATGTAAATCTACAGATTTCTTTTTCAATTATCTATATCTGCTGCATTTTATGCAATCGTTTTGTTCTTTACAGAAAATTGTAGGGAAAATATCAATCTTTAAATTTGCCGATAGTGGATTTATGTAACTTGATCGGTCTCAATACCAAAAAATCTTAAATTCAATTTTTTGATTTTTGTCGTAAACGGCTAGATTTACAGAAAAACCGTAAATGATAATTTTGAACAAAATTAAATTAACTAGAGAAAATATCTTTATAGTCTAGTATAGCAAGAACCCCACAAATTTTTTATTACTTGTTATTTTTTAGGGTAACAAATATTTTTTACTTTGTAACCTGTACTGGTATTATATTGTTCATATATATGTTAGTGGTGGGCCATAAGCGCAATTTAATTTTAAAGCCCCGTTCTAAATATTTTAGGTAGGTACCGTTTTCTTTAATGGTTGTGAGATCTGAGATTTGAGCCCCTCTGCGAGTCTGCTGTGGACTTAGGGACATTTTTACTGGATGACATTCGGATTAGCGGAGGTTCAGATTAGAGAAGTTATATTGCATAAATTTGTAATTAATAGTCGTTTAATCCTCTGGGTTATGGAAGATGCTGGGGTCTTCAAGGTCACCCTATTCACTTTATTAGTCTCCCAAATATTTGCAAAATAAAATAGGCGTAATGTTAGAAATATTTAATATGCAGCGCCATCTTACAAGTTTATTTAATTTTTTATATGGTACCTATATCTATATGTACTATATATGCGCCATGATAAATTTAGTAATGGGTTCGAAAATTTGTGAAAAAATAAGTTCATATTTGTTTTATTTAGATCCTAATGATATATACTTTAACTTAACGATACGGTACTAGCAAAACTATAATTAAATTGTAGATTTATATGTGGCTAGCGGAACGAAATTTTGGAAAGTGCTCGAGGCAAGGTACCTGTTAGGAATGTTATCGAAGATAATCTCCATATTTGCAATAGTTATTAATGTTAACGACCATTGTAAAACTAATTAGTTTACAATTAAGTAAGTTGGGCATATTTTGCACTGATGACTTTTAATTTATTACTATATTTTTGGTCTATCTGATTGACGCACTCGTTAAGAATATATTAATAAACAATAATTCTTTAATTTAAAATAATTAAATACACATACATTTAGCAAGGAATTGCCTAGCAAGTATTGTCTATAAAGTTTTTAAAATTAATCAGTTCTTCAAAAACTAATAAAATACCTTTATTAATAAAATTACATTAAGAATTAATATACATATACATAGCTAATCAACCAACCCTAAGTTTTTCTTAGATAATATTACCTCTGGTCTACAATAAGGGAGATATTTTAAATTTTATTAAAAATTATAAGATTGTAATGCTTTTTTAAAATATGATTATAAAAATATAGGGGAACCTGTTGAACCTCGGCCAGTTTTTTAGTTATATATTTTTTATTGTAATTTGACGTACCGTACACAAACCGTATTAGCATATATTGAAAGGTCTATTATTTGAGTAGCCACCACAAAAATATCAGCAATGTCTATTTCATACTTACATGTGTTTAAGACGTTTAAAAAAAAATGGTTAATTAGGCCAAGGTACAACACACCTTATGTACTTCGGCCAGTACGACGATGTACCTAGGACACATTGAAAATTTAGGGGTAAAACAAGATTATTTAAAGAAACATTAACTTTTCTCTACTAAAATTGTTTTATTCGGTCGAGTGAGATATTTAATCACAAATTTTTAACAAAATCAACATAACATTCATAGTATTTCTTTCTTAACTTTTGAATCAGTCATTAGGACTAACTTTTATAAGAACACTAGCAATATCTAGGTATATTATTCAGTCTTAAGCATTTAGCAGAAACCCCAGTACTTCTGTATCTTTGGAACATAATAACTTTCACTGTTTTTGTTAACTCTGAGGCATTTTAATTTTTTCTGTAATGTCACTTATCGGAACCTTCGTTTACAAATATAACATAGTCGCCAATATTGTAATTAATAGGCGTTCTTTTCTTCTTCTCTTTACTTCTAGACATGATTTTTGAAATATTAAATATATTTTATTGGGAATCTATTATATCAATGTGAAATACATAAAAATATATCCTCCTGGTCAAAGTATAACATCCTGGATGTACCTAGGCCACTGACCAAAGTACAACTGATCGATAGTGACCGAAGTACAACACTACTTCATTGCTGTAGAAAACGGTGGATTTTAATTATTTGAGGATACATATCTTGCAAGTTTATTATTTTTTAAATACTTGTTAAGTCAAAGAACCGACCGCATATAAAAGTTAAGTGTTTATTATAAAGCGTATAAAACTATTTGATTTCAAAGTATATTAAAAATAATTACTTTTTTCGACAAAAAATTTTTAACTTCGATAACACCAACTACCGGCTTAATGGCGGTAAGCGACTAACTACACATTGGATAGTTAGCAGTGATGTACCGAATACCACAGACAACAGAATTTAATAGCGCGGGAATATTTCAAACGGGCCAATTGGCCTAGGTACACATATGGCCCAGGTTCAACAGGTTCCCCTACTTCCTACTCCACTACAAACATAATCATCTAAATACAAAATTATTAATAGACTTAATTTGCAATTAAATTATCGTTTATGAAATTTTAACATTTTTACTTGATTTTTATAATACACCATCTACAATTTCATTTATTGTTTAAAAATTCTTTAAAAAATTAGTGGAATAACGTCTAAACTTAATTTCAATAACAACAACAAATTGAAACACTTATGTATAAAAAAATATTACAGGGACTAGTGGCGTTTCTAAATGGGTGGCTACAGGGGCTTCACACCTCACTTGAAAATGTAGAGCATTAGATAATAATGTTACCTTTTGAATTCAAAAATATTTCTAATTCACTTGTATACCAATGAAATCGAGGGTCTGTAACTTTGCGATGTAGTCGCAGATAATTAAAGCGCCAAAAACCATAATTCATAAATTTGATCCGGCCCCCTCCATAACAAATTTTTGGGAACGCCACTGTAGGGAACTGGAGCTTACGCTTCACATTAATTGCATCACGGGTGTTCTTAATACTCCCAAAGAATTGCTGTATTGACTTTAAACTGTTGTTGAATATATTGCTATATAATTATTACTTAATTAATCAGAATAATTTAATAATCATGATTCCTTGTTAAATTTGAAAAAAATCAATACGATCACTGCTGCTGTTTTTAATCCGTTATAAATTAAAACAGCCCATCACGCAAATATGTGTGGCCGGCAGTTAACCTGCACTAGCTTATTTAATAGAAAATTTTTATACAGATTTTATATTTCATTTATTGCCGATCAGAGGTAGTAGATGTTAAGTTGTTATTACAATACAACTTCGATAGTTCGGACACTTCAATAAACCGAAAACTTTTGTAATTCGGACAATTTATAAATTTTGACCTTTCTAGTCCGGGTATGATACATATTTTATAATTAAAATAGAATAAAACAAGAATATTCCTGTATGGCCAAGCAAGCAACTTTTACGTTGCGAGTGGCACCTATGTTTCTACCTTAGGTTATTTAAGAGCGATAGATGGAATGGGTCCGTACAAGAGATCGCATAGAACACTTACTCTCTCTCAAAAATCTAAAATACTCGATTTTTATGATAAAACAAAAAGCATACGATGGGTTGCATCCAAAATGATGCATATTGACAGATTTTTCAAAAACGTCTAAATTGTTTTGTTTATTTTTTATTTCCGTATAGAATATAAGTAGTTATTATTTTTTTTATGTTTTGGATTGTATGTACGTATAATAATTTATATTTATTAGATATTTTGAATTGTTTTCATATTCGTAATACAAGATCTCTCCCTCTAAAATAAATAAAATATTTACAATACCTTCAGATACCTGTATTAGAACGGACACTGTCTGGCACGATATGTGCCCGAACTATCGAAGTTGTACTGTATATCTAAACTTTATTTTTCATAAATTATTGTAATCATAGCAGAGCTCACCAATCCGTCGATTATAAATTTAAGTCGATCCTTACAGTCTTATTTTGTTTCTATATTTTTTTGATTTAGTTTTATTTGACTTTGAAAATTTGCATTTAACTAAAACGTTATAAACGTCATAAAAAGGATTATAATACTCCTCTTCTCCTGATTAAGGATTGGCATTGATTCAAGACTTTAACAATAGCTTAACGAAAAATGAAGACCAGAAACAATATTTATTACGAGTAGTAGATCACAGGCGGTAAATTTTCAACTGTAATAAAAGTAATTTTTCAACAGTTTATCCAGCAACTTAACATATCATTAAAAATAACTAATAAAATTTGACTGATATGAAAATTACACTGGCACACAAAAATAAAAAAGTGGTCAGTACTTTGACCAGACCCACCTAGGGTTATGTATTTCGATGCCCTGAATCCGAATTTGAGGTCGGTTTACCCAATATACCTCTAAAATTTTGAGTAAATTGCAAAAAAACACTAAAAATTGCAGTTATGAAAATGAAGAAAATTTGATTAAACTAGATCAAATCGTCCTTATATGTATATTTTGATGAGTTGAATCCAAATTCAGAATCTTTTAATCTCGATCATTCATATATTTATCCAAAATCCTAAAAAATAGTAAAAAAGTAGTAGAACATAGCCAAAAATATCACGAGCACACAAAAAAAGTGGTCAGTTCTTTTGACCAGACCCACCTAGGGTTATGTATTTCGATGCGCTGAATCCAAATCCAAAGTCCATTTGACCCGTACACCCCCAAAATTTTGAGTAAATTGCAAAAAACTGTTTCAATTGGCTAAAAATTTCAATTTTTTGCAATTTACTCAAAATTTTAGAGGTATATTGGGTAAACCGACCTCAAATTCGGATTCAGGGCATCGAAATACATAACCCTAGGTAGGTCTGGTCAAAAGTACTGACCACTTTTTTATTTTTGTGTACCAGTGTTATTAATTCTTGGACAGTAAACTACTGCTAAAAAAAATTAATAAGAGTTAAATAAAGAAATAAAATATTTGTTATCAAATTTATAAAAAATTGTTATATGTAAGTGCATAATCATTGTATAAGTCTGAGACGTACACCATATAGTCATATTTATTACTATAAAATCAATGAAAAACGAAAAAGGTAAGTAATTAAAATAATTTTAGTTTAAATTTTATGTCTAACATAAATAGTCTAATTGTTACAGTGGTTTGAAATAGAATTGTACTCAATTTTAAAATTTGAGGTGCTGTAGTAGCTGTACAACTAATGATACAAAAAAATATTAATATAATATTTTAGAGCATTCAATAACTAACAAGTTTTTACCGTCATTAAAATTAAAATTATAAAAAAAATTACACTTTAAGAGGCTGTAGCAGCTAAACTATGAGTGATACGAAAAAATATTTTAAAGAAAATTTGTAGGCCATAAAATTTTCTACAAAACTGTCATGTATATTTTTCATCTATCATTGATAGTTACGCCTCTAAATAAGATTTACTTGTGTTTTTCTAAAATTTTTAAATTCAAAAGCGTATTGTAAAGAGCTTATTCTACTTACACACTTGACTCAATAAACTTTTCCATAGAGAATTTAGTCCTGTATAAGAATTTAAGAGCTAAATATCGTGGAAAAAAATTTTATACTATGAGCGATAGAAAAAAATCATAAAAACTAGCTTTTAAATGTTATTTAGAAACAAATACTTTAAAATCGATTAGCAACAGCTTAAAATCAAAATTAAAAGCTCAAAGAAAGCTTTTATTTATCTACTACAAGATTTTTCGATAAAACTTTAAAGAAAAAAATGTTGCTCTAAAATGAAGCACCCTAATATAATAAAAAACTTTCTGACTTCCTATTTCCTTTTCCCAGCTACAAAAGTAACCATGACTTAATATTTGGTTAAAGCATTACAAGTTTGACGTGGAAGAAAGGAAATTGAATTTATAGCGTCTGTTTAATATACATACATTATCATCGGATCCTGTTTGGATAATTCACGATATGATCTGTCATTACGCTGGTCTTTCCTTCTTTTGATGTCCGCTTTCTCCTCCTTTTTAGATTGTCATACCCAAGAATTTTTTTTCAATAATTTAAATTCCGATGTTACATTCCAGTAAACATATTGGCAAGGGTAAAACTAATTGAGGTCGTTTTTCTTTTCTTTATTCTCCGCGTGCTTTAAAAAATAGAACAATTTGTAAAAATCAACAATTATAATTAAACAGGTTTTTGTTATTACAACTGGTGTAGTCTTTTATAAAACAGACTTGAGTGTGATAAAATTTGGAAACATTTATTATGCGTATAAAAGTGGAATCAAATTAAAATTAGAAGCGCAACGTGGCAAGTTAAGCATAAGAATATAAATTTATTATTTGATATCGCAAAATAATTGAGCAACAATAATAAGGTAAGTTAGTAAAGAAGTTTCCGATTTCGAAAGATTTACTACATTAGCTTTGTTAGTGATTATTATGTGTTTATGTTCAGGCTTTACGGTTTGTGTGTATGTTTGAGTGAATGTGGCGTGTCTATGTGTTGCAATATAGGAAGTCCCGCGGCCTTGCAAGGACGTGCCTCCGTTCTTTCACCTTATATTATTTATCCTTTTTCTTTATTAAAATTTTTCATGCATTAGAGCGGGAAAATATACTATAACGTATGTACTACATATACGTTTTTATTTGTTTTTTATGTTAATTATCGTTTCGTATGTGCTTGTGATGGAGGATTAATATTTATTTTTAAGTTAAAAGCTTTAGATAAGACATTTTGATAATTGAAATTGCCAAAGTAATTAAAGACATTCAATTCTTATTGAATTATAAACGACGCCTTAATTAAACGTTAAAGATTGATTGATTTCTGCGTAATGTTTAATTAAAAAGTGAAATTTAAAATTGGCGACTCTCAAATTAATGTCACAATTTTTTCATTCAATAAACTGATAAGTAATTTTCCAATACTAATTGCGCTTAATAATCTAAAACAATTTATTTAAATTAAAATCTAAAACCAAAACTACAAGGTTTGTCGTAATTCTTGATATTAGCACGAAATAACAATTTTCTTGTTATTTATAGTTTAAAATTTTACACAAAAGTGGAACATCCTTTTTACGCCACATCCTTGATTTAAAAAAGGCAACATTTTTCTTCTTCATAATAAATTTAGTTATGGTTTACCTTTCCGGAAATACTGCTCTTCTGGTTTAGGTTAACCACATTACTTTTGTCCACGTGTCAAGAGTGGATGTTTTAATATATATTACAGGTAAACTAGATTTTTCATGCTCCTTTTTCAATAACCACTTTGGTCACGTCGATGTTTAAGTATAAACGCTTGTTTAATATCACCTGGCCACCTACCTCTGTTTATTGTGCCAACAGAGCTTTCGTTAAAACATTTTGAACCATTTTACAATTGTTCGGGGTTCTTAATATTAGGCCGATGGCTTGGGGGTTGTATATTGTTATATATCTTTGAAATTTTATAGTTTTATTGCTTAATATTTTTTTGTGAAAATGGCCGAGCCGAAAGTGACGGATTGTGCGTTCGGAATGTATTACTTTCTTAGCTTTACCTACCTGCGATGGTTTAAAGGGTCGTTTACACGCAGCAATTTGTCAGATGGTACGTGCAATGCAGGGGCGTAGTTACAGCCGTATCGGCCGTATCAATGATACGGGGTCCCCGAGCTATGGATGTTTTAATAAATAAGTTTGTAGAAAAACAAATGTTAAGCAAATTCTATTTGCACATAGTATTTCACTAACTTAGATCCTAGAATTTCTAGCATTATTGTTTTTAACTTGGATAATAGATATCTATTAGGCCGATTCAAACAAATGGACTATTTTTTACTTGAAAACTTCCGGGAAGATGTAAAAAGACGCCTGTAAAAAGTAGAGCCTTTAATATTAATATTGAAAGGTCGCGCATCGCAAATTTCTATATCCCGTTTAAATAACACGAGAAATATTTTTTTAAACTTTGAAATTTTTTAACTCTCCTACGGTCTATTGGACAGCTAAGATCATAACATATTCTTGTAGGAAATTTAACGCTCTACAAAAAAAGACATTTGTAAACTTTCCATAATACTACTCCTTCAAAAGTTATTCAAAATCAAAGTTGACCCTACAAAAAAATTTAAGTTTTTTTCTACGTTTTGGCTGATCTATCAAACTTTTTGAAAAAAAAATTATTTAACGATATTTTCTGAAGTATTTTTGTAATTCTGAGATCATATTATGTCCGCTTTATTAGTAGTTTTGTTGCAGAATCTTTTTTTGTAACTATATATTGAGTCACCAAGCAAACATAAAAAAAAACATATGTCGATTTAAAGATATTTTTTATTCAATATTTATCGAGTCAAAAAATTTAGATTTTACATAAATAGTCTTCCAAAACAAAGACTATTTTAAAGGTTTTTTATTACAATCCGGGAAACGTAGTAAGTAATTTGAGTTAAAAAAGCGTCTAAAGAAAGGAGTCTGCGACAAAAGTACTAATAAAATTTTCTTCTTCTTTTTTATATTCGCCTTTAATACAATTCGTGTTCTTAAGGAGTATTCTAATACTAATAAAATAGACATAAAATAATCTCAAAATTACAAAAATACTTTAGAAAATATCGTTAAAAGCCAAATTTTGCAAAAAATTTGATAGATTAGTCAAAAAAACCTTAAATTTTTTTGTAGGTTTAACTTTGACTTTGAATAACTTTTGAAGGAGAAGGATTATCAAAAGTTTACAAAGGTCCTTTTTTGTAGAGCGTCAAATTCCCTATAAGAATATGTTAAGGTCTTAGCTGTCCAATAAACCATTGAAAAGTTAAAAAATTTCAAATTTAAAAAAAAATCCGTGTTATTTAAATGGGATATAGAAATTCGCAATACACGATCTTTCAATATTAATATTAAAGGCTTGGCTTTTCACAAGCGTCTTTTTACACCTTCCCAGAAGTTTTCAAGTAAGAATTTTACGAAAAAAATACTCGACTTTTTGAATCAGCCTAATATCGATGTAATTGTAAAGTAGTTTCTTATATTTTTAAATAGACTTATTTTGTTAAGGCGAGTGCTTTTGTTTATTTTGTAAAAAAAAACTGCGTTCTTTTTGGGCTTCGCCGCAATCGGGATCAACAGTGTTCCCCAACAAATTCTGATGCAGGACCCATTTAGTACTAGCTCCGCCACTGGTCCTATGCCACAAACAGTATCCAGTAAAGCGCATCTTGTAGAGCGGCCAACGTATGTTCAATCTAATTGAAATGAAATTAAGACTTGGATTATAAATCGAATTCGTTTTGTAGGACCGATGTTGCATACGAAAAATTATTGCGTGTAAACGGCCCTTTAAAAGTATTTATTATACCTACTCTGTAGGGTTAGTGAACTTTATTTATAGGTTCAATTAAATGTGGATGCCACGCTTCTATGGAATACGACCTCCTTCACTTGGACCCTTAATATTTCTAAATGGAACTGGTATGTGGTCTGTGGCTATCCAATTTTATAACGTCTTTTATCATTTTTGGTTGTAAGCTTTTTAAGTGCAATCTAAAAATGTCTTTTATTTAGAAACTTTGCTTACTTAAACCTTCCGGCCGACCTTGTTTTTAAAGTAGTGAGTATAAGTATGAAAATGATACTACTCGCCCAGATCCGAAATGGAAAATCACAATAAGTTGATGCAAGAGTGTTAAAAATTTGGTCAAATAATTTTATATGCATTTCTAAAAGTTGGCGTTGTCGTCCATTTGGAAAAGCATGAGCAGTTTAGAGGAGATTGAAAAAACAATTAATAAAATTAAATTTATCTCAGATGTCCTGGTTTTATGACTTTGGTTCTGGCAAGCCGACATATATAGTTCGGGATTCTAAGGCTTCCGGTTTTTTTAATACCAACATAAAATAATTAAAAGGTCATAGTAGATTAATGTGGGGTAACCATACGCAGAGTGTCAGTGTACGCAATCAACTTCGTGCGAATATTGTTGTCACTGACCAACCCAATTGCAGCGCATTTAGTTTACATTTTAAGGACGAGTGAAGGGAATGCGTCAATGCGCTTGAAGTGTGGTGTTGTAGAGAATTATCCGATAATATTGTTTTTAAGCCATTTTCTTATAATTTTTGTACGAATACGACCGCGTGGTACAGAAATACAACAGGGCTAACTACAATTGGACAATAGGGGAGGCTGGCCTAAAACGGGTAGGTAGCCCAAAGCGGTTAACGGCCCGTATGTGGACATGTTATATATTAGCTGGAATTTATATATTTATTTACACTGCCAGTACCCTGCCTCATTGATGTCATACTACTTTTGACACCTAAGTTGCTTAATAACGTCAAAACATTAAAAAACAAAAAATTTAATAATTTTGTAAAATGTTTGAAATTAATTTAACTTCAATTGCTACTAAAACTCTTCACATTAACCCATTTTTTATAATGGGGTTTTCTTTTACAATAAACTAGTTTTATTATTTGAGTAAATATTTTAATATCCATCTTTTATTTTTTACGTTAATGTATCAAAACTAAGAAATGTGTATTTGGGCAAATCGGGTAGGTACCCTCTTTGCTTGTACCACAAGTAGTAATTTTATTATAATTGATAGGAACTAGTTGATAGGAATAAATTGGTATTAAAAATAAGTGATTTAAAGCGTTGAAGCAATTAAGATTTAAAAACAATGGTAAACCGAAGTAATATTAAGATTGGAACAAATTAGCAGTTATAATATGAAAATGCTTAATATAACTTAATACTAATGTTACTGTCAAGAACATGTCAAGTGTAGATAATTTTTTTCAAATGTTTTGATTAATCCGATTGGTTTATGACAGCCTACCCGCTTTAGGCCCCCCTGTCGGGCAAAGCGGTTAATTTCTGACATTTTATATTTTTGACTTTATTTCTACAATTAAAGCAGAAATGTAATTATTTTTTTCTAAAATCAAAGTTGACCCTACAAAAATTTAAGTTTTTTCTACGTTTTGGCTGATCTATCAAACTTTTGAAAAAAATTATTTAACGATATTTTCTGAAGTATTTTTGTAATTCTGAGATCATATTATGTCCGCTTTATTAGTAGTTTTGTTGCAGAATCTTTTTTTGTAACTATATATTGAGTCACCAAGCAAACATAAAAAAAAACATATGTCGATTTAAAGATATTTTTTATTCAATATTTATCGAGTCAAAAAATTTAGATTTTACATAAATAGTCTTCCAAAACAAAGACTATTTTAAAGGTTTTTTATTACAATCCGGGAAACGTAGTAAGTAATTTGAGTTAAAAAAGCGTCTAAAGAAAGGAGTCTGCGACAAAAGTACTAATAAAATTTTCTTCTTCTTTTTTATATTCGCCTTTAATACAATTCGTGTTCTTAAGGAGTATTCTAATACTAATAAAATAGACATAAAATAATCTCAAAATTACAAAAATACTTTAGAAAATATCGTTAAAAGCCAAATTTTGCAAAAAATTTGATAGATTAGTCAAAAAAACCTTAAATTTTTTTGTAGGTTTAACTTTGACTTTGAATAACTTTTGAAGGAGAAGGATTATCAAAAGTTTACAAAGGTCCTTTTTTGTAGAGCGTCAAATTCCCTATAAGAATATGTTAAGGTCTTAGCTGTCCAATAAACCATTGAAAAGTTAAAAAATTTCAAATTTAAAAAAAAATCCGTGTTATTTAAATGGGATATAGAAATTCGCGATACACGATCTTTCAATATTAATATTAAAGGCTTGGCTTTTCACAAGCGTCTTTTTACACCTTCCCAGAAGTTTTCAAGTAAGAATTTTACGAAAAAAATACTCGACTTTTTGAATCAGCCTAATATCGATGTAATTGTAAAGTAGTTTCTTATATTTTTAAATAGACTTATTTTGTTAAGGCGAGTGCTTTTGTTTATTTTGTAAAAAAAAACTGCGTTCTTTTTGGGCTTCGCCGCAATCGGGATCAACAGTGTTCCCCAACAAATTCTGATGCAGGACCCATTTAGTACTAGCTCCGCCACTGGTCCTATGCCACAAACAGTATCCAGTAAAGCGCATCTTGTAGAGCGGCCAACGTATGTTCAATCTAATTGAAATGAAATTAAGACTTGGATTATAAATCGAATTCGTTTTGTAGGACCGATGTTGCATACGAAAAATTATTGCGTGTAAACGGCCCTTTAAAAGTATTTATTATACCTACTCTGTAGGGTTAGTGAACTTTATTTATAGGTTCAATTAAATGTGGATGCCACGCTTCTATGGAATACGACCTCCTTCACTTGGACCCTTAATATTTCTAAATGGAACTGGTATGTGGTCTGTGGCTATCCAATTTTATAACGTCTTTTATCATTTTTGGTTGTAAGCTTTTTAAGTGCAATCTAAAAATGTCTTTTATTTAGAAACTTTGCTTACTTAAACCTTCCGGCCGACCTTGTTTTTAAAGTAGTGAGTATAAGTATGAAAATGATACTACTCGCCCAGATCCGAAATGGAAAATCACAATAAGTTGATGCAAGAGTGTTAAAAATTTGGTCAAATAATTTTATATGCATTTCTAAAAGTTGGCGTTGTCGTCCATTTGGAAAAGCATGAGCAGTTTAGAGGAGATTGAAAAAACAATTAATAAAATTAAATTTATCTCAGATGTCCTGGTTTTATGACTTTGGTTCTGGCAAGCCGACATATATAGTTCGGGATTCTAAGGCTTCCGGTTTTTTTAATACCAACATAAAATAATTAAAAGGTCATAGTAGATTAATGTGGGGTAACCATACGCAGAGTGTCAGTGTACGCAATCAACTTCGTGCGAATATTGTTGTCACTGACCAACCCAATTGCAGCGCATTTAGTTTACATTTTAAGGACGAGTGAAGGGAATGCGTCAATGCGCTTGAAGTGTGGTGTTGTAGAGAATTATCCGATAATATTGTTTTTAAGCCATTTTCTTATAATTTTTGTACGAATACGACCGCGTGGTACAGAAATACAACAGGGCTAACTACAATTGGACAATAGGGGAGGCTGGCCTAAAACGGGTAGGTAGCCCAAAGCGGTTAACGGCCCGTATGTGGACATGTTATATATTAGCTGGAATTTATATATTTATTTACACTGCCAGTACCCTGCCTCATTGATGTCATACTACTTTTGACACCTAAGTTGCTTAATAACGTCAAAACATTAAAAAACAAAAAATTTAATAATTTTGTAAAATGTTTGAAATTAATTTAACTTCAATTGCTACTAAAACTCTTCACATTAACCCATTTTTTATAATGGGGTTTTCTTTTACAATAAACTAGTTTTATTATTTGAGTAAATATTTTAATATCCATCTTTTATTTTTTACGTTAATGTATCAAAACTAAGAAATGTGTATTTGGGCAAATCGGGTAGGTACCCTCTTTGCTTGTACCACAAGTAGTAATTTTATTATAATTGATAGGAACTAGTTGATAGGAATAAATTGGTATTAAAAATAAGTGATTTAAAGCGTTGAAGCAATTAAGATTTAAAAACAATAGTAAACCGAAGTAATATTAAGATTGGAACAAATTAGCAGTTATAATATGAAAATGCTTAATATAACTTAATACTAATGTTACTGTCAAGAACATGTCAAGTGTAGATAATTTTTTTCAAATGTTTTGATTAATCCGATTGGTTTATGACAGCCTACCCGCTTTAGGCCCCCCTGTCGGGCAAAGCGGTTAATTTCTGACATTTTATATTTTTGACTTTATTTCTACAATTAAAGCAGAAATGTAATTATTTTTTTTTCTAAAATTAAAGTTTAATAATTGTATTACGTAAATCTAAAAAAGAAACATCTTTTCTTAGCCGAAGTGGTTCATATTAATCGGTGAACCTTAACCTACCCGCTTTAGGTCACCTTCCTCTACATATTTACAAATGGAAGAAACTAATAAATATTTCATGTGAACTTATGGATTTCGTCTCAGGTAAATTACATTCGCGTACTATCTTTTTCTATTGTCTCTAACGCAACGGGTAAGTGTACGCGGGTAAATTGTCCGCAGTGCTCAAATGTGTACAGTAAATCCTTAATTAAAATAAAATATTATGTTGATTGCTAGATCTATAATTCCGCGTAAGTATATAAGGAAGTGTCCCGGTCAGAAAGTTTGCACTCAAAAACAAATTGATGCAGCTAAGAAGCTGATAGAAGAAGGTAAATAGTATGACGAAAACCAAAGATAAACCAAATTTGAAGAAAAATAAAAAAGATAAAACTAAAGAAAGAAAGCAAATCATTTCGAACACAAAACAATCTTCTAATCGGAATGAAAAGACGTGCGGACACTTTCCCATTGATGCGGGCATTTCCCGTGATAATTAAAAAATCATTATAACTTATAATTATAAAGAGAATTCAAATTTTATGTTCTATTATTATTTAGAAATATCTAATGAAAGAGAATAAAGGGCGATTTGTTTCAAATTATAAAACAGTTTTATTCTGCAATTAATTTTCTTAAAACTGCGTACAGTTACCACACATTACTCTACTATAAGTATGGTAAAATTGCCACAGGTGAATATTTACTCTCCACTTTGTGAATATGTGAGTAATGATGAAATAAAAAGATCTTGATAGTTTCAGATTTCTAACTCATCGTGTTTACAGAAAGTTAAAATATGTCAAAATATTACTTGATTAATTCCATAGTACGTTTTTGATAGTTGTTCTGCCAGAAGATGAACGCTTGATCTAATTCTATTTTGTCAACTGATTTTTGTAAATTGTCATAATTAATGTTACAATCCTTTTGCATAGTCATATTTCCCTAAATCACATGCGACTGTCTAACGCCAAACTAAGAATAATATTTCCATACCAGTACCCTACCGTTTCATGTTTTACAGATATTTCGTATAATAAGCGTTATCTTTATTAGATCTCCAAACTATTTGTCGAGGATGACTTCCAAACATTTTAAATTTAAATTAATCGCTAAAAATTACAGTCTTCCAAAATTGAAGTCGTTTGTTCTCATTCTTTTATGCAAATTTCATTCTTCGCTTTTTGTGTGCTTTTGTTCATCGTGCATTTCTTCTTGCTATATAACCCGTTAATTTTTTTATCATGAAGTCGACTTCTTATTACAGTTTGAGAAATTAAAGAACTTACTTCATTCGAAACGATTATTATTGGTGTGTTTCTTTTATATAGGCACACGATAAATATATTTATCGTCGACGTCTTGGTAGACGTCTTGATCAAAGCTTATTCGCTAATGTCAAAGACTCTACGTATTTTTTTTATCCTTCAATGCTACTTTCAAATAATTTTCGCATCTGATTATAGTTTTCAAGTCTTTTGTATTTACATACAATTTTTTTTTCTTCTACTTGAAGCTTTTGTTTTGGAGTCATTTTTTTTTAGCCGTTATCAATCCATTTTTGGATGTAAGCCTCCCAACTATTTTCCACTGTTCTCTGTTTTGTGCCGTTCTTTTCCAGGTTAGTCCGGCGTGTCTTTTGATATCATCTCCCCAACGCATTTGGGGTCTTCCACGTGCACGGTTTCCTAACCATGGTCTCCACTCTTGAATCTTTGCGTTCCACCTGGAGTCTGTCTGTCTAGCGTTGTGTCCTGCAAATTGCCATTTCAGGCGAGCTGCTCTCTCTCTGACATCCGTGGTTTTAGTTCTTTTTCTTATCCTACGTATTTCTATTTCTGTCACTCAGGGTAATCCCCAACATCTGTCTCTGCATTGCTCTCTGAGCCTTTATCAATCTGTCCAAATTTTTCTTTGGAGTCATTAGAACATATAAATATATTTAACTATTAAATCTGTACTAACCAAGAAATATTAAAAAATACTCAAATACCTACGATGAAAAACTAAAATTGCCAAAAGTTTTTGGTGCCTCATTTTTGCATACAATTTCATTATATTTTTTGTAAACTCAGCGATAAGCATTCCTAGAAAACTTTTGTGCAACTTGACGAAGCACAATTACATGAACCCTACATAAAGATGCAGACATCGTTGAGCAAAGAATTATTGAAAACATTGATATTAAAAGAAATTAATAGGTTGAACTGAGTTTTGCAGAGCACTGCAGGTATATCTATTAAAGTAATTTTCATTATCTATTTCACATTTTATTTGAAAAATTTATTCATTATTTAATAAATATTTTTTTAAGTAGGTACCTAATTTTAAAAACTATTAATTTTGCAATGAGTCCCACATGTTTTTTGATGCAAAACTATTATTAATTCTACTTTGCTATTTATAATGAAAATGCGATTTTTACGTACTTATAATTTTAGTTATAAATAATAATACATCGTGTATTGGCAAGTCCTAGATATCTGCAAAAGTCATTTTCTAGGTCATCGCTTAATGTTTTATATATTTTCAACAAATAAAATTGTTTTTAATAACATTTCAAAATAGGGGCGGATTGACACCTTAAAAGTTTAACTTCTTATACTGTATCATATTGTTCAAATAATTATTGAAATTAGAAGGGTATTTTCTCAAGATTTTTATGTATTTATATATTAACTTTAAAAAAATTCATTAATTAAATTGATTTTAATAGTGTAATGTAAAAAAAGACAAAATATCATTAAGTTTTTCTAATTTAATATCTTAGATAACTGTTCAACAATTGTCTTTTATGCGTTAAAAACAGTGTCTCAATTTACGAACTTATAGGTCCTATACTATTTCAATTGAAAAAAAAATACATAAAAACCCAAAATTATAGAATAAGAAAAAAAACGACTTCTTGTCACAGAAATAAACGAGGAAACGATAAGATTATAATAAAACTGAGTAATAATATGCAACATAGGAGTAAGTACGTCTTGAAATAACGTATTTTCTAAACTTGTTTGTTAAATGTTAAAGAAAAAGTAGGTAAAATTCAATTTTTACCTTAAATTTAATTAAGAATGATTTAATAAAATTATGATATTTAAAGTATTAACACTTTAGAAATACATTTAACAAAAAGTCAGTGAGAACCAAAATACTTATGTAATTGTAGTTAATGCTAATAAACCTAATAAGGCATTATTTATTTAATACTTTATTTTAATGCACAACATAATTTATTATAAATAGAAGAAACGAAAGTTTACCAATCGTTTAATTCACTTTGTTGCGTTCAAAGAATATAATACAATATTCAGTTAAACAGTAAATTATTTATAAATTATGCGGACTATAATATTTTGTTAGCAATAAATTTTAATAATAAGATGCTCTAAGCATATGGCCGGTATTTAACAATCATATCTTTCTACGTATAAATTTGCGTGTTTTTTATCGTTTCAAGGATCGGCGTGTGTGAGTGAAATCGGAGTCTCCGTTAATTATTTAATTGTTATAACAATTCAGAACGCAAGTAAAAGTATATGCAGCCACCGTGTTAAAATATTTCGATTTTATACCGTAAAATTAAATTGTTTACTAGATTGTATCTTCTTTAAATTTTTATTAACTGTTTACTGTATTATTCCCGTATTCTACATGTTTTATTAGTGGGTAAACTATTTCATTTGAACAACTTTTACTTATAGTTAGTATAAGATTAATAAACATACATATTATGTATATTACATGGAGAATTAAAATTAATTTCGTTTTTTTTAAATTATATTATTCTTCATGGATCATCTCTACATAAAAAACTAAACAACATTTTACATGTCAAAACTATTACTTTTTTTATTGTGAAATATTGGTTAAAAAACAGATATATATTTATAAGTAGCGCGTTCTATTTTTATGTATCAATAAAGTAAATAATTCTGGGAAGAATTTAGTGATTCTAACGGAATCAGTGGTTATAAAAGCCGCAAAGAAGTCAGGTACAGTAATTTCGGAGAATTATTTTGAAGATGGCCTTTAGTAACATGAATCTCTGTTTCGTTTAATTCTTAAAACATGTTCAGAAATAGACTAAAATTCGAAATACTTTATCTGGTTGGATTCTTCAAAAACAGGAATGTATAATAAATAATTCCAATTCAAATAATTATTTTTTTATAAGTTAAGCAGTCTGAATCTGTGTATTTTGTTAAGGAAGTAATAAACGGTAAACGTTTTGAAGTTCTTATCTGCAAGCACTTGCTTATGCAGTACATAATATTCATACGTAAATTCTAAATAGTTGAAGTTAAGTATGGTCAAGTTTTTACATTCCAAGGTTGTCAACTTTATTTATAGTAACATTGTAAATTATCAGTTCATTCCACGATTCATTCATGTTATTACACAAGGTTATATTTGTTTACAATTTTTAAAGAGAGAGCAATCAAACTACTAATTTATTAATAAAAAACTGCCCAATTACTATGTCTCATTTAAATTGCTGTAAAAGTAAGAGCTTCGCGGAGAAAACATTTTTTATTTTAGTTCTCTCGAAATGTTATCACACTTACCTACATACAGTGATAATTTCAATTAAGAATACTATCGGGTTGGCAAGAAAGTAATTTCGGTTTTTTAGTTTGAATTAAACTGATTTTTTCTATGCAAAGAATGGATTTTATCCAACTATAAATGTACCATTTTGTTCAATGACATTTTGTCATATTTCTGGTAACTTCATAATACCATGTTCGTAGAACTTAATGTTTTTATCAGCAAAAAACTGAACCAAGTGCGATTTTAGGTCATCATCATAAGTAAAATTTTTACCATTTAAATAATTTTGTAAATATTGAAATCATTGGTAATTTGATGTTACAAGGTCAGGTATATATGGTAGATGTGACATTAGTTCCCAACGAAAATCCAATAATGTTTGCGAATTATTAAATATTTGTAAGGTCGAGCGTTGCCTTGGTGGAATCTAATGCGTTTGCGATTAGCCAATTCTGGCCGTTTGTTTTTGATTGTTTCTTCCAATTTAATCAGTTGTTGACAGTAAACATTAAATTGATCGTTTGGTTATTTGAAAGCAGCTCAAAGTACAACACCATTATAATTCCACAAAATTAAAAACTAATTTTTTTTTATGTAATTTAGCTTTAACTGTGGCTTCTGCTTAGACCATGATTGTTTTCTAGTAATGTTATTGTAGATAACCTATTTTTCATCACCAGTGATGATTCGTTTTAATAAAAGGATCCATTTCGTTGTGTTTGAGAAGCATATCACAATTACTTATCCGTTGTGTTAAATGAATCTCTTTCGATTTATGTGAAACCCCAATATGGAGCTTCTTACCAAGTCTAATATATTTTAAATGATTACACTGGCACACAAAAAAAGAAAAGTGGTTAGTACTTTTAACCAGACCCACCTAGGGTTATGTATTTCGATGCCCTGAATCCGAATTTGAGGTCGGTTTACCCAATATACCTCTAAAATTTTGAGTAAATTGCAAAAAACTACAATTTTTAGCCAATTGAAGCAGTTTTTTTCAAATTTACTCAAAATTTTGGGGGTGTACGGTCCAAACAAACTTCAAATTTGGATTGAGCGCATCGAAATACATAACCCTAGGTGGGTCTCGTCAAAAGTACTGACCACTTTTTTTTGTGTGCTCGTGATATTTTTGGCTATGTTCTACTACTTTTTTAATATTTTTTACGATTTTGGATAAATATATGAATGATCGAGATTAAGAAATTCTGAATTTGGATTCATCTCATCAAAATATACATGTAAGAAAGACTTGATCTAGTTTAATCCAATTTTCTTTATTTTCATACCTGCAATTTTTAGTGGTTTTTTGTAATTTACTCAAAATTTTAGAGGTATATTGAGTAAACCGATCTCAAATTCGGATTTAGGGCATCGAAATACATAACCCTAGGTTGGTCTGGTCAAAAGTACTGACCACTTTTTTATTTTTGTGTGTCAGTGTTATCAATGGATATGTGTGATACATTTAAGCCTTCTGCAATATCTCACAGTTATATGACTATCTGCTTTAATTATAGCTTTGATTCGATCATTATTAATATTAGTAAGTCAACGAGAACGTTGTTCAAGTGAAAAATTTCCAAAACAAAACTTTTAAACCAATTTTGACATGTGTGTTCTGTTAAACATTTTTTACCATAAACTTTACATAAGTCTTTGTAAACCTGAGAAGCTTTATGGCCTTTAATAAAATAAAAAAACAAAATAAAACGAAAGTGTTTGTTTTTGCGGTCAATGTTAAATTTGATAATGAACTAACAAATGTAAACCAAATATCAAGTAATTTGTTTCTAAAGTAAGTTAAAAGGCACTACTCTCAACTACTAAACGGAAAAATTTATAACATTTACCAAAGTGATTAAAAATAATTGTACGGCCATCAAACTGTGAAAACCGAAATTACTTTACTGCAAACCTAATAAATTTGAAAATTTTGTATATTTTCTAAATACTTATGTATAATATTTTGTAGTTATTCAAACTCTTAACTAATCAGGGGATGTTGTAATTAATTTGTTTATTATTCTCGATTTTGAAGAAACAAGGTTTTTATACACTTCTAAATACATAGTTAGTAGTAAACAACAATAATGCATAAGGGGAAAGTGGCATGAAACAGCCAAGTTTTGAAAGAGCCATTATCAATTGCGCGGTAGTTTTCATACGAATCGTTTATGTATTATTATTTTTAGATAGCAACACTAGCCAGATATCCCCCACAAAAATTTGACCGTTCACCGTCAATAAACGGCGCCGATACGACGTATTGAAGATTTTGTCGTCAAAAAGTAAGGTTTTGAGTTCAGTTTATTTGTTTTCTAACGCCTATACGTACAAAACTAATAATAATATGATTACACTATAATTTTATAGATATATTAGGCCTTCTAATAACGTATATATTTTGTAGACTAATCTTTGATTTCATAGTAATTTTCAAGATTTTGTTTCTCGAGAGAATATGTTTTGAAAGAGCCGGACTGCAGTGTAATGAAAGAGCCACCTTTTAATTGCATAAAATGCAATAATAATTGTAGTAACAGCAATCAAGAGTGGTACCGATGCAAAGTTGTAATGGTTGGGCATATAAATCCTGTGGCGTAAAAGGGAAATTGCATTATTTTTGCTAAAAACGTTTTAAAGTTTTTGCAATGATTGATCTCAAACGTCAAATCTTTTGACAGTTTCTTAGAATTATGTACGTCAATATTTTACCAAATTATTTGCGTTATTTAAAACGTTTTATAATTATATAAGATCTAAAATTATAGCTTAAGATTATTATTAAATAATATGTTCGTTAATGTGCAGTTTTAATCTTGTAATAAGAACATGGCTTTTTCAAAACTTGGGTTGGCTGTTTCATTACCTATAGGTTATGAAAAAGCCAAATTTTATTTTTTTTATGAATGATTAGAAGTCGAAAAATATCGTTAATTTTGAAAAATGTTTTATGACATTACGTACATAAATGCATGAACAATTACAGATTTAAAAAAAAATTGATTTATTTATGTCGTTCTATATTATTTATCCCTTTTTTTAAAACTGGCTGTTTCATGCCACTTCCCCCCTACATATAAATGCACAATTGAATTGATATACCAACCTATTATACATATATGAACAATTTTATAATTTTCCAACAAGACCTTAATTCATTAGATTAATTTAATATTTGAAAAGTCTGGATTTTTACTCATACTCTACAAATGCCTACAATCAATGATTGATTATTACAAAAGTAGGCATTGGAAACACATATTTATGTAGGTACATGTTAGATACATTTTTAGTACAGTTTAGTTTTATATTATTTTGTTAATTATACAAATATTTGACTCTACTTCAATTCGATCATTTGGAATAAAAAGTATTGAAATAAGTACTTGTTGAATATGCGAAAATAAAACAAAATAAATGATCTCATACAATTGTTAATAAAAATAATATTAATTAAATGTTCCTGTTGGCTCATAGTGTCATTTATTAACTGGCGCCTAAAATTATAAGAATTTATTTGAGAAAATTCGGTAAAACTTAAAAATAAGTAAACAGAAAATTAAAATTTATATTTTTTTTACTGTTAAGATTTGTTACTTCACATTTCTAAAAATCAGTTTAAATTTTTATTGGCAAATTTTGTTTGTTTAAGTTTCACTGTAAATTGAAAATAGATATTTAATTAATGGAAGTTGTAGTAAAATATATAACAAAAATATTTTTATAATAAAATCTTAAATTTATTAATTAATTTATCCTTGCTAGAAAACTGCTGTTGTAATTGAACGATAAAACTACATATTATATTGACTACAATATTTTACAATGTTAACTATTCCTGTAATATTTTCTTTCAAATCATTATTTTAATTATTTATTATCTATATTGCAAAATATGTAAACAGTAATCTGAAATGTTTCGAAGTTTGTTCTATTTATAATTATTTAAAGTTCTAACCAAGGCAGCACTAAATACCAATGCCTTCAATGTTTCTTTTAATAGGCTGAAAACGGTAGCCCAATTTGTTTTATTAGGGTGTAAGATTTTTTTATAAGATTGCTTAACAACCCTCATAAATATCAGTAACCCTAAATTTATTTAAAATGGTAAATTTTCGAAGGTTGGTGTATATAACCCCAGTTTAGCCAAAAAGAAATTTGAAATTTACTTTTCTTTCGATGAAAGATTCCAAGACAACAAAAAGTATGTCTACTTATGTTAAGCGGCCGTAAAAGGGTTGACCTATATTTCAATAAATGTAGGATCCAAAAAACCATATTTTAACGCAACCTCTTATTATGTGTAGACCGTTGCTTTTTGATCAATAGGGGAAAGGTACCGTTCGAAAATAAAAAAAAATCGTTTTAGTTAATCGTTTTATTGTTACGATCTGTCTTGTGTCTGCGTATATAGCATATGTTAAACGATTGTTGCTTATTAGATTATTCAAAAAACAAGGTTGCAGATGACTTGGTTAGATTACATGGGTGGAAATAAAGTAAATTAAGGGTTGGTATAAAGCCAAATTACGTTCCTTCATATTGCTATTTAATTATTGTATTTATAATTAATAAATAAGGTTTTATTACAGCTGTATCAATTGAAATAGTTTTTTTTTGTGTCCGGGTACAAAATAATTAACAAAAAATAATTAATTAAACGTACAATTTTTTTGAAAAAAATAGTATGTAATTATTTTACACTTTATAGCACGGTAATTTATATATTAACAGTGTTTATCTCTTAATGATTACATGATTTTAATATTTTTTATTAGTTATCTCTAGAAGTAGGACATGTTAGAGCCTATTGTATCTTTTAAAGCTTTTTCAACTACACACACAACGCTGACAAGCATTCAAGTTTAATTTGCGGGATATTTTTAATATGTTACAATGTGATCATCATTAATTTTCTTTCAGACGAATCTCTTTGAACTTTCTCTTCTGTCTTAACAAATCCTGTTTTGAATTCAGGATATTAAGAATTGTATAAAATTTCACTATCTGTTAAATTTTATATGGTTTTCAGTAAAACGTTTTTGATTCACGTTGTTTTTTTTTTGTTTATTTGATTATGTTAGAATAGATAGTTTATTTCTTTAATCAGATTTATATAATTTGTCAAAATGGTTAGTGTTGACACGCCCTTTAAAAGAATACCGAATGACGATTTTATCAGTAACTCGTTTATTAAAGTATTAAACATAAAACGTGATATACTTCTGTGACCCCCAGATCCAGTTGTTTAGGCGGTTTGGACCAGGTCCGCCTTAAGACCTACTTCCAACACAAAGAGCACCCGTTCTTTAACTTTTTATATCCACACACACACTCATACTTACAATACTGCAAATTTCAATGTTTTCTTGAATTCCGTAAATAACTACTCGTTGTAATGCTATTATGCAAAATCGTTTTCCCAGTCTTTGAAGTCTGAAATACAAAAAGGCTTCATGTGGTTCTTTTAAATTAACCTAACTGTAACAAAAACAGGTTGTATATGTTTTATACGAATTAATCGTCTTCTTATATTTTCTAAATAAATTCTTAAACTATTAATTTGTTTGGTTTCTTTTAGAGAGAAAAAACAGAATTTAGTTGCTTATAATTTGTTTTTTGTATTTTCCACTAATTTTTGATTTTGTTTTGACCCATTTTAGAATATATTAAATACCTCATCCTTATACCTACATAAAATTCTTATATGATCTCATAATCATACTGAAAATTTACAGTAACATTTGAATTTAATTATTTATACTTATTTATTCAGAAAACAATAAATAGGTTTAATTGTAAATAGCAAACGAAAACTAACAAATAACCTACACTGAATGTTGCACTGGATTTCCTAAGTAGAACCATATGAGATCATAAAGTTGATTTTTGTGTACAAAACAACAATGACAGTGACCTGTTTACAGTTTCCAAGTCATAGATTAATCTCCTTAGATCTCATACCGAAGCTTATAAGTTATGAGGAATGAGAGACCTATGACTTCGAGGATTTTTATGATGGATAAGTGTTATGTAGCAACCTACACAGTTTGGTTTATTCTAATAAAGGTTAACACTACATCTGGGTTGAAATGTATGACGACTTATAAATTTTAAATAGGTATTGTATATCAGCTACGCCATTTATTAAACATATATATAACTGTTTGGAAGATACTACATATTTAGTTTGACTATGATGTCAGATTACTCGAGTAAATCGGTTCACTAGTTCTATAGGTGATTATCATTAAACTAAAATTAATATGTTTGCAAAGTCTAAAATAAATAACAAATATGCACTATTCAGACCGAAATATAAATATAACCTTTAAATCTAATTTATATAAATCAAACAAGGATTATATTGGAAAATTTACTGATTCACATTAACTTTATATTATTTATACCTACAACATACAGGGGGTGATCACTTCAGACCCCTACTATGCCCAACTTTGTCAAAGTCCATTTAACTGTAAATGAATTTCTTCAAAATTGATCAGGTTAATTTGGTTACTCTAAAAAAAAATAATAATAATAAATAATAATTTTTGACTTATCTAAGACCACTAGAATTTGACCGACTATTAACGTAGGAACCATAAAATAACTATAAAATATTTAGAAACTGCGAGAATATAGTTTTAAGTTGGTATTAAAAATCAAATTGAGTGACAAAAGTGGCTCCCTTTTTAAAGGATTGTGTGATCACCCTTTGCCTTCTTGTCGACGAGAGTTAACGTTTCTACAAGATAATATTCTGTGGTATCGTCAAAAAAACTCGCTGTGTGAAATCGGGTTTAATTTCTCTAACAAATGTGGTTGCTCGAATTACACCTTGCTCTTGAGTAAACCCCAAAGAAAAAAGTCGGATACGAACAAATTAGGAGATCTATCGGATCAAAAAATGTCCGCATTTTTGAATATGATATAGTTTGGAGTTATTTTAAAGCAGTTACAGACACACGAGCTCTATGACTTATAGTACCATTCTTGTCTCAAAAAGGAGCACATCCGGGATTTTTTGCCAAATTTCCTAGATCGTATTAAAAAAACAAAGAAAGCACGATGTACTACACTTGACCATTGTCTCATGTTTACTAAATGGCATTAAAATGACTAACAGTATATGATCAATTTCAACACACTCACTCAAATGAAAAAAATAGTAAAGGTTTTCAATTTTCCCGCCCGACTGGCGGACGTTACATTAACCAAAAATATTTTGATAGCAATTTCAAAGCGAACAATGACCGATTAAAAGCTTTGTATGTAATTTACTTAAATACGTACGACTGTTATAAAATACAATAGCTAACTGTATCATAAATTGGTAACGTTTAATTTAGTTGCAATTTTTTTTGAATTTTTGAGTACACTATATTATATTTAAAGTTGTAATAAAATTTAATTTGGTTAAATCCATCTCAACATATAATAGTTTTAGAGTGCTGTTATTTTTTTTTGTAGAATTTAAAACATCGTACTTTTTAATTCAAAACAATTTAACAGAAATTAAATTTAAACAATATAATTATTTTTAAATTTTTTCAAGTTGCACAAAATCTCCAAATAAAAAATAAGGAATAATTTACTGTTGATACACAAATAGCAAAAAAACTAATAAAGAACTAGATATTCTTGTCATGCAACATAAACAGTCGCAGTGCATGATTTTAAGGAGGGTAATTATTGTTAAATATTTTCGCTTTCTAATGTTAGTTGTTATCTGCCAAACATTAAAAATTTAGGTTACCACAAAACATCTGTGCCAAGACATTTTACCAGCAAATATTTTGTTGTATTGTGCTTATGATTTAGGGCACTTGCTCTTTTTACTTTTAAACTCAGTTTCACTAAAGTCAAGGACGCAATTATATCAATAATCCTATTGTCCATTTATCTACATTTTGACTTATTTTTAAAGTCCGAAAACTAATAATACTTTATTAACTATTCTGTTCTGAAATAATTCTTATAAGTCAAGAAAAACTAGTACTTTTAAAAATATGTACTTGAAAATGTAGCTCTTAAGTAATTACATGCTTTCATTCAAAAAATTATTTTTTTATACTTTCCGCAGTTTGTGTCAAATTGCTACTAAATTTCAATGCATAAACTTTTTTGTATTTCTTGTACAATTGCGCTTCAGCCATAAAATTGGTGTTTACTTTTGGTGTCCTGCTGAGCAATGTTTTGTCAACAGTAGGTGGTCCATTTTGACAGTTTTTGAAGATTCTAACGTCAGTTCTCTATATTTGTTTTGTCGGCAAGATATTCTTTATGTAAGGTAATTTCAAAGTTTTTAAATACTACTTTTGTTCTAAATACATAAGTTGGCAATATTTTAACTTTTTACGGTTATCCGGTATAATTCTCGAGCATCCAACAATAATACCAGTATGCAGGTTGTATCTATAAGGACCTCGTTTTATTATCGTTTGTAGAATATTCACCTTTAATAATCATTTCTGTGCACTTTCTTCTAATTTGTTCCATATTAATATATAAGAACATTGTGTTAGTTATTGTACGATAAATCCTGTAATAACTATCACAACTACGTATGAATATGAAACAATAAATAATGTAATATTCGGAAACTATGTGAGATAAAATACATCTATCTCCCGATTTACACGATTCTTTTATTGCACATTTTCGCTTTTACATGATTTACAAAAATAAAATTGTTAAAAATAAATTACTATTTTTGCACTCACATAAAGTATCTAATTTACAATATACAATCAGACTACAGTAAAACCTCTCTTAACAGACACCTCTCTTCAACGGATATCCCTCTTCAACAGACACTTCTCTTCAACGGGCAATTTTCAAAGGTTTCAGTTGAAAAAAGTATAGAAAAACAATGTATTAAAACTCCCTGCTTAGCGGACGCCCTCTACAACGGACAATATAGTTGGTCCTGTGACTATCCGTTGAAGAGAGGTTTTACTGTAATTACATATGGTTTTATATATGTATTTGTCATTTGATGAAAAAATTAAACTTTTTCAACATTGTATTTTTTTTTTTTGATTCTACATTCGGACGAATTAGTTCAAACTTCGAATAACTTTTAAAAGAGTGAATTTAACGAAAAATGTAATGAGACCTTTTTTATAGAGCGTCTAATTTCCTTCAAAAATATGTATCGTTTTCCTTTAGAAGCAGATTGGTTTATCAGTTACAAAATCCTAAATTTAAAACATCGTAAAAACAGGTCAATGTTCAAGGCATTATTACGTGGAAACGGCTTGCCGTACAAGAATTGGCAATCAGATCTTTTTTGTAGAAAATATAATTTTTTTCAAAAATATGTATTGTTTATATTTTTCAGGTTTAGTGTTAAAACGATTCGAGTGAAAGATGCGTGTAGTGTAAAAAAATTGTATTTCTCGATGATAGACCTCGTAATATTAAAATTAAGGGCTCAAATTTTGTGCTTAACTTTTTTTTATCATCCTAAATAATATTTTCGGTATTTCATTAAAAAAATATATATTCGATTTGTTTGACCCAGTCTACCATAGATATTCGTCAGAAACTGTATAAAATGAGATTGAAAAATTAATTATTGTCTAATTAAGTTTTACAAAAAATCAACACCGATTCTGCTAAAAACATTCAGTACAAAAAATGTTAAATAAATTATTTAATTTGTAAATATTAATTTCCTTAATATTACAATCAGACGAAGCAAAAAAAGTTGTACATAAAGTTCCTAATTACTCGATGATTGAAAGACAGCTGTCATACACCGTTAATAAACAAAATTTCGTAGAATTTGGACAATTAAAGATTCAATAAAAGGAAAGATCTCGCCTTGCATACAAAGATTCATGTAGGAGCTAAAGCAGAAGGAAGCTTGTCTTCTTGTTAACATCTGCGAAGCGCCCGTCCTACTAACCCACTCCCCAGTTCTTCGCTCCCACTGCCCCAGCACGACTTGTTCGTTCTGTTCGACACGATATCCAATGTATGGATCACATATCTTGGGATAATAATTTATAATAAAATGATATCCAAATACGTAATTTATAGATGATGCGCTAAATGCTCTGATTTGTAATCTCTTTTACTTTGACATTCGAAAATTATAATCAGATACCTACCATTTTAAGCTATTTAAAAATAATTTTCTAATTAACAATATTTCATACATTAACTAGAATTCTGTTATATTTTAAACTGCGCAGGTGTTTTATGTTAATTCTTTTATCTAAAAGATTTTATTGAGTTAAAGCAAAATATTGGAGAGTGACTAACTGTAACTACAACTCTGTGACGTATTGTTAACTTTATGTTTACATTCCATCAAAAATAGAAAGTAAACATAAAACTGTATTATTATTTGATTAACTCAACTTTGATATGTAATCACATTAAAGCCATCGATGATATGTTTAATAGTTTTAATTTTAAGTTGTTATAATAATTTGGCCGGAATTATATGTACCGGAAGTATGTCAGCCGGACATAAAGTGTACATACACACACGTTTACTAATGTCAGAATTAATTGCAATACGACCCAATCTGCTCCACCATTAGACTTTGCTAATAGGCAAAGGCACCACTATTGATATTTTATAATTTACCTGTATCACTTTACATCGGTATGATTTTATACTAAAGTAAAATTAAATGTAATATTTATGACTAGATTCCTTATTATAAAATTCTTCTCGTAAAAGTGGGAAAATCCTAAAGCCTTTAGCTTATTTTGTCTGAAGATGTGAATGCGCGGTTAGAACACAAACCCATAAGAATGAAAAAGTAATTAATTGAATTTAAAATGTATTTTACTGTACGTATTTGTCATTAAAATAGCGCATTACAAAGTAATAATAGGAAAGAGTGAACAACTTAAACAATGAACAATGAACAAACCGCGATTATTTTTGCTTGATGGATGAGCAGCACAGCATGGTTGTCGTTAAAGGAACCAGCTAGGAACTGTGTCAAAGGAATCATTAACCAGGACAAGCAAAACCAGCAGTTGAAAATGCAAGTCTTAGCCTACTTTAAACGCTGTTTTATTGAACACCATTTTTCACAGCAACATTATAAATATTATATTACTTTTTTTTATAGCTGTGCTAATTTTATTTAGCGCTTTGCATATTTTCCGCATTCGATGATGATCCTACATAACGCGATTAGAATATTATTTATTTATCTAGTAGATATCTGATTATTCTATAGAAATTGCGATTATAATTCAGGGTATGCATTCTATTATTATTGTCATTCATGATCACGGCCGATTTAAGCATTGCGGCAGAACATAAAACGTTTGTACTAAAAATAAATAGCGTAAATTGCGCAGGTAAATATTTATGGAAAAACGAACTGTTTTATGACACAAAGCTAAATCTAGAGATCTTGATTTCAATTTCACCTTTAGTTGATCTTAAGATGAAGCAAAAAAGTCATAAAATGTAGATACGTACCTGTATGTAAGTACATGTACATCGGGGATCCATTTTAATTTATTAAAAGATCCGGTTTTAAGATACTTCTTTTTTTGTCATTTTAATCGTATAGGTAGGTATCTATACTTACGCACCTAGCTATTTCATTTTAACTTGAACGTATTGATTCAAAAAGTTTATTATTTGCTGTAAATATATCAATTATGTCTTCTGTATTTGATAATTTTCTTTTTCAAATCTTCAAATAATTACTTATGTTCAGAAGTTGTATTGGTATATAATAATGATTGCTTTCTCTTTCCATTGCATGCTCTACTAAGTTGCTCACTACTTGTGGCTATTTTAGATGACTAAATATGTCTTAATGTAGCTACCGTGTCTATTCTTCACCACAGTCATTCTATTGCAAAAGTTTACGTCAATTGATTTTATCTTTCTTTGTAAAATTAGCACAGTGAAGCTAAACGATAATGACAAATAAGATACAAAGATACTTTGCGGTTTTATTGCAAGTAACCGTTGCGCCTCGGACATACATTTTTTGTTCTTCAGATAGTATTGTCTTTGAAAAAGCTCGTTTTAGTTGACAGACATTAATAAAAATGTAGCCTCATATGCTTGATTTTTGAATAAAATAGTTTGGAATAGTATAATGTGATTAATAACTGTTAATATTAAAAAATAGAATAATAAAACTTAAATAAGTAAGAAAATGAATAGATGCATAATTGGGTAGATGCAATAACAAAATAATTTAGAAAGAAGTGTGATGATGTTTCCATTAAATTTAAATTTAATTAACAATTAAAATTTTGCTATATTTAATTTAATATTGTTATATTCAGTTGATAGAAACCTTCGCGGTGACAGTTGTCAGTTAGTAGTGATCTCTTTTAAACCGTTCTTTTAACTATTAACAGCAACTTTATTACATTATGCCACAGCAGAATTTACCGTGTGTTTCTGGATATAAAGCTAATATAAGTACTAAGATTTAAGTTTTTATTTATTCTTTTAGTTTAGTTTTAACATTCGTTTTGCGTTCTTTCTTTTGCCGTTTTAAGCGGTCCCAACGCTTTTAATTTATTGGGTTGTGCGTCTGACGGTCGTCGGCATTGTAAAAACTAAAACCAAATAATGAAAAGGAGTTATTCGTGTAACAAACGTCAAAATGGAGAAAAGCTTCGTATAATCACATGGAACATTGGTTCCTTAACAGGAAAAGCTGCTGAACTTGCACAAATTATGAAACAACGGAATGTAGATGTGGCATGTGTGCAAGAAACACGATGGTCTGGTGCTAAAGCAAAAAAATCTTGAAAATGGTTTCAAACTCTTTTATAATGGAAAAGTGAATAAACGAAACGGTGTAGGAATTATTCTTTCCACCGATTTGAGTAAAAAAGTAATATCTATCACAAGAGTGAATGATAGATTAATGTCAATAAAGTTGGCAATTGAAAAGGAAAATTTATTAATATCGTTTCGGTGTATGCACCCCAAGTTAACATACAAGATACTTGTGAAAAACAAACATTTTGGGAAGAGTTTGAACAGATACTGCAACAAATTCCTTTAGAAGAAGACCTGATTATTGGTGGTGATCTTAATGGTCATATTGGTGAAACTGCACCAGATTTTGCTGAGTGTCATGGTGGTTTTGGATTTGGCACACGAAATGATGCTGTTACTACAATTATTATTGCATTTTATGCAATTAAAAGGTGTTTTCATTACACTGCATCCGCTATTTCAAAACATTTCCTCAGAACAAATCCACCTACTACAACGGACAATATAGTTGGTCCTGTGACTATCCGTTGATAGAGGTTATTACTGTAATTACATATGGTTTTATATATGTATTTGTCATTTGATGAAAAAATTAAACTTTTTCAACATTGTATTTTTTTTTTGATTCTACATTCGGACGAATTAGTTCAAACTTCGAATAACTTTTAAAAGAGTGAATTTAACGAAAAATGTAATGAGACCTTTTTTATAGAGCGTCTAATTTCCTTCAATAATATGTATCGTTTTCCTTTAGAAGCAGATTGGTTTATCAGTTACAAAATCCTAAATTTAAAACATCAAATCGTAAAAACAGGTCAATGTTCAAGGCATTATTACGTGGAAACGGCTTGCCGTACAAGAATTGGCAATCAGATCTTTTTTGTAGAAAATATAATTTTTTTCAAAAATATGTATTGTTTATATTTTTCAGGTTTAGTGTTAAAAAGATTCGAGTGAAAGATGCGTGTAGTGTAAAAAAATTGTATTTCTCGATGATAGACCTCGTAATATTAAAATTAAGGGCTCAAATTTGGTGGTTAACTTTTTTTTATCATCCTAAATAATATTTTCGGTATTCCATTAAAAAAAAATATATATTTGATTTGTTTGACCCAGTCTACCATAGATATTCGTCAGAAACTATATAAAATGAAATTGAAAAATTAATTATTGTCTAATTAAGTTTTACAAAAAATCAACACCGATTCTGCTAAAAACATTCAGTACAAAAAATGTTAAATAAATTATTTAATTTGTAAATATTAATTTGCTTAATATTACAATCAGACGAAGCAAAAAAAGTTGTACATAAAGTTCCTAATTACTCGATGATTGAAAGACAGCTGTCATACACCGTTAATAAACAAAATTTCGTAGAATTTGGACAATTAAAGATTCAATAAAAGGAAAGATCTCGCCTTGCATACAAAGATTCATGTAGGAGCTAAAGCAGAAGGAAGCTTGTCTTCTTGTTAACATCTGCGAAGCGCCCCGTCCTACTAACCCACTCCCCCAGTTCTTCGCTCCCACTGCCCCCAGCACGACTTGTTCGTTCTGTTCGACACGATATCCAATGTATGGATCACATATCTTGGGATAATAATTTATAATAAAATGATATCCAAATACGTAATTTATAGATGATGCGCTAAATGCTCTGATTTGTAATCTCTTTTACTTTGACATTCGAAAATTATAATCAGATACCTACCATTTTAAGCTATTTAAAAATAATTTTCTAATTAACAATATTTCATACATTAACTAGAATTCTGTTATATTTTAAACTGCGCAGGTGTTTTATGTTAATTCTTTTATCTAGAAGATTTTATTGAGTTAAAGCAAAATATTGGAGAGTGACTAACTGTAACTACAACTCTGTGACGTATTGTTAACTTTATGTTTACATTCCATCAAAAATAGAAAGTAAACATAAAACTGTATTATTATTTGATTAACTCAACTTTGATATGTAATCACATAAAAGCCATCGATGATATGTTTAATAGTTTTAATTTTAAGTTGTTATAAGAATTTGGCCGGAATTATATGTACCGGAAGTATGTCAGCCGGACATAAAGTGTACATACACACACGTTTACTAATGTCAGAATTAATTGCAATACGACCCAATCTGCTCCACCATTAGACTTTGCTAATAGGCAAAGGCACCACTATTGATATTTTATAATTTACCTGTATCACTTTACATCGGTATGATTTTATACTAAAGTAAAATTAAATGTAATATTTATGACTAGATTCCTTATTATAAAATTCTTCTCGTAAAAGTGGAAAAATCCTAAAGCCTTTAGCTTATTTTGTCTGAAGATGTGAATGCGCGGTTAGAACACAAACCCATAAGAATGAAAAAGTAGATAATTGAATTTAAAATGTATTTTACTGTACGTATTTGTCATTAAAATAGCGCATTACAAAGTAATAATAGAAAAGAGTGAACAACTTAAACAATGAACAATGAACAAACCGCGATTATTTTTGCTTGATGGATGAGCAGCACAGCATGGTTGTCGTTAAAGGAACCAGCTAGGAACTGTGTCAAAGGAATCATTAACCAGGACAAGCAAAACCAGCAGTTGAAAATGCAAGTCTTAGCCTACTTTAAACGCTGTTTTATTGAACACCATTTTTCACAGCAACATTATAAATATTATATTACTTTTTTTTATAGCTGTGCTAATTTTATTTAGCGCTTTGCATATTTTCCGTATTCGATGATGATCCTACATAACGCGATTAGAATATTATTTATTTATCTAGTAGATATCTGATTATTCTATAGAAATTGCGATTATAATTCAGGGTATGCATTCTATTATTATTGTCATTCATGATCACGGCCGATTTAAGCATTGCGGCAGAACATAAAACGTTTGTACTAAAAATAAATAGCGTAAATTGCGCAGGTAAATATTTATGGAAAAACGAACTGTTTTATGACACAAAGCTAAATCTAGAGATCTTGATTTCAATTTCACCTTTAGTTGATCTTAAGATGAAGCAAAAAAGTCATAAAATGTAGATACGTACCTGTATGTAAGTACATGTACATCGGGGATCCATTTTAATTTATTAAAAGATCCGGTTTTAAGATACTTCTTTTTTTTTGTCATTTTTAATCGTATAGGTAGGTATCTATACTTACGCACCTAGCTATTTCATTTTAACTTGAACGTATTGATTCAAAAAGTTTATTATTTGCTGTAAATATATCAATTATGTCTTCTGTATTTGATAATTTTCTTTTTCAAATCTTCAAATAATTACTTATGTTCAGAAGTTGTATTGGTATATAATAATGATTGCTTTCTCTTTCCATTGCATGCTCTACTAAGTTGCTCACTACTTGTGGCTATTTTAGATGACTAAATATGTCTTAATGTAGCTACCGTGTCTATTCTTCACCACAGTCATTCTATTGCAAAAGTTTACGTCAATTGATTTTATCTTTCTTTGTAAAATTAGCACAGTGAAGCTAAACGATAATGACAAATAAGATACAAAGATACTTTGCGGTTTTATTGCAAGTAACCGTTGCGCCTCGGACATACATTTTTTGTTCTTCAGATAGTATTGTCTTTGAAAAAGCGCGTTTTAGTTGACAGACATTAATAAAAATGTAGCCTCATATGCTTGATTTTTGAATAAAATAGTTTGGAATAGTATAATGTGATTAATAACTGTTAATATTAAAAAATAGGATAATAAAACTTAAATAAGTAAGAAAATGAATAGATGCATAATTGGGTAGATGCAATAACAAAATAATTTAGAAAAAAGTGTGATGATGTTTCCATTAAATTTAAATTTAATTAACAATTAAAATTTTGCTATATTTAATTTAATATTGTTATATTCAGTTGATAGAAACCTTCGCGGTGACAGTTGTCAGTTAGTAGTGATCTCTTTTAAACCGTTCTTTTAACTATTAACAGCAACTTTATTACATTATGCCACAGCAGAATTTACCGTGTGTTTCTGGATATAAAGCTAATATAAGTACTAAGATTTAAGTTTTTATTTATTCTTTTAGTTTAGTTTTAACATTCGTTTTGCGTTCTTTCTTTTGCCGTTTTAAGCGGTCCCAACGCTTTTAATTTATTGGGTTGTGCGTCTGACGGTCGTCGGCATTGTAAAAACTAAAACCAAATAATGAAAAGGAGTTATTCGTGTAACAAACGTCAAAATGGAGAAAAGCTTCGTATAATCACATGGAACATTGGTTCCTTAACAGGAAAAGCTGCTGAACTTGCACAAATTATGAAACAACGGAATGTAGATGTGGCATGTGTGCAAGAAACACGATGGTCTGGTGCTAAAGCAAAAATCTTGAAAATGGTTTCAAACTCTTTTATAATGGAAAAGTGAATAAACGAAACGGTGTAGGAATTATTCTTTCCACCGATTTGAGTAAAAAAGTAATATCTATCACAAGAGTGAATGATAGATTAATGTCAATAAAGTTGGCAATTGAAAAGGAAAATTTATTAATATCGTTTCGGTGTATGCACCCCAAGTTAACATACAAGATACTTGTGAAAAACAAACATTTTGGGAAGAGTTTGAACAGATACTGCAACAAATTCCTTTAGAAGAAGACCTGATTATTGGTGGTGATCTTAATGGTCATATTGGTGAAACTGCACCAGATTTTGCTGAGTGTCATGGTGGTTTTGGATTTGGCACACGAAATGATCAAGGAGAACAAATTTTACAACTAGCCCAAGCATATGGACTTGCAATCGTCAATAGCTACTTCAAGAAGAAACCCGAACATCTCATTACGTATAAAATACAATCCACAAATACTGCAACGCAGATCGATTATATTTTGAGTCGGACAGGATTTCGCAAAAAATTTTTTAGATTGTAAGGTAATTCCTGGGATACCACTCACAAGTCAACACAGGCTTTTGCTAGGGGAACTAAAATTAAAGAATTCATTACCTAAGGATTCGTGCTGCCCAGGTGATAAAATTAAATGGTTTAAACTGAAAAAGGAAGATAAAATGGATCCATTTACCACCGAAGTAACAAGCTATTTACACCAAAGCCTAAATGAGTCATCTGAGAAAAGTCCTCAAGAAATGTGGGAACCTTTTCAAAAATTTTGTGTGGAAAAGGCGAAGTTATACCTAGGAGTATCGAAAGGCAAGAAAATAGACAAAGACGTATGGTGGTGGCGTACAGAAATCCAAAATATTCTTAAAAGAAGAAAGATGCATTTAAAATTGGTGGAAACATCGTAACGACAATGAAGGTCCAAGCCACCATGAAGAATATAAAAATGCAAAGAAAGAGGCAAAGAAAGCAGTTGCAATTGCAAAAGAAGATGCCCAAAGAAAGTTATATGAAGATCTAGAAACTCCAGAAGGTCAAAAGGACATCTACAAAATTGCAGCTCAAAGAAATAAGAATAGTCAGGACATAACGTACGTAAAGTATATAAATGACAAACAGGGACAGTTGTTAACTGATAATGATGCAATTGGAAACCGTTGGAAGGAGTATTTTGATCAGTTGATGAATGAGGAATTCCCTCATAAACACTTTCAACAACATAATCCTATCGAAGGCCCTTTATATGAAATTACGACAACAATGGTGGAAAAGGCATTATATAAGATGAAAAACAGACGCGCAACTGGACCTGATGAAATACCAGTAGAACTTTGGAAAATATGTGGAGAAGATGGTTGTTCATGGTTAAGCTGCCTCTTTAATAAACTATTGGCAGGAGCGTCAATTCCGTCACAATTTTGTGAAAGCTTTCTGGTTCCAATATTTAAGAATAAAGGAGATATCAGAGATTGTGGAAACTATCGTGGTATAAAACTAATGTCCCACACACTTAAAATATGGGAACGCGTACTGTTTAATTGGCTTTCGGAACTGATAGAAATTCATGATGATCAATATGGTTTTAGTAAAGGAAAATCCACAATAGACGCAATTCAGGCGCTCCGAATAATTACAGAGAAAAGACGTGATATGAAAAGAGATTTTCACGCAGTTTTTGTGGATTTAGAAAAAGCCTATGACCGTGTTCCTCGTCAGTTGATCTGGAATGCTCTAAGAAGTCAAGCTGTTCCCGAAGGATTAGTAAAAACTATTTTAGAAACATATAATCAATCCGAGACAAAAATTAAGAGCGGCGCTGGTACTTCTAGTGGTTTCCAAGTTAATGTTGGAGTACATCAAGGATCTGTTTTGAGTCCCCTACTTTTTAACATGGTAATTAATTACTTGACAAGTGATTTAATGGCAAAGCTTCCTTGGAGTATCTTATATGCAGACGATCTTGTATTGGTTGCCGACAACTGGATGGAACTGGAAGAAGTACTAGAAAATTGGAGAGAAACCTTAGAAGACAATGGTTTAAGAATAAGCAGATCTAAGACGGAATATATGTACGTAAACTTCTCTGAACAAATTGGTCCAGCACGTACAATATTTTTAGAGGGTGAACCACTACCAATGACCCATGAGTTTAAATACTTGGGGTCTATTATAAATGATGAGGAACAGCTGACTCGGATGTAAAACATCGTATTAATGTTGGTTGGATGAAGTGGAGATCGGTCTCTGGTGTGTTGTGCGACAAAAGATGCCTATACGATTAAAAGGCAAGATTTATAAAACAGTCGTTAGGCCTGCTTTGGCATACAGTGCAAAAACATGGGCGAGACTGGCTAAACACAATCAACAGATGCACGTGGCAGAGATGAGAATGCTACGATGGTGTGTGGGTGTCACGAAGAAAGATCATGTACGTAATGAACATATCCGAGGTTCATTAAGTGTTCAATCAATTAAGGATTTTATGGATGAATCTCAATTGAAGTGGTATGGACATGTTCAACGTCGAAATCAGAACCACATAGTGCACCGAGTTTTGGCAATAGATGAATGTGATTATGACATACCTCAGGAAATGGTTTATAATAGAAGAGAATACTCCTTAAGAACACGCCTACCCCGATAAGGGAGCAGTTGGAACAATTGCATTAAAGGCGAAGATAAAGAAGAAGAAGATATTCAGTTGATAATACAACCATTTAAATTTAAACACATGTCTAGTGCTATTTCATGAGAATATAACAAGTTGGTATAACTCTGAAAGTAAAAATTAAAAGAAGCTATTTTAAATATATATTATTCAATTTCAAATTAAATTATAGTAATATTTGTATTATTTTATTAGAATTTTATAGAAAATTATTCTAAAATTGTTACTAAATAACAATGAATAATAAATTACCGTTTATACTTAGTTATATTACTTCGAATCTGACATTTTCCGCCATTTACGATTTCAAGTTTTTGGTAAATTTTGTTGTCCTATACAGTTGTTAATAACACATGTTCAATTTTTAGCAGTACAAAATAATTTATTTTCGGTAAATGTTTACACGTGGTGTGTAATCGCGAATCTTTTTCTGTATGGCATAGATATATAAAAGCAGCTTTGGGGAGTACGAAAAGCACTTTTATTTTGTTTGGCAAATCACCACTTTTAAAATATTTCACTTTAAAAATCGAAGGTTGTAGCTTCAATTACGCCATTTTCTAGAGCAAATACTGAAATCAGCTGAGCAGCGTTGTCAGTTTTTGCTCTCCTAGTTTGTTACCCATAAGGTGGCAATTATAATTATTAGAATTACATTCAATTGCTAAGAGTGTTAATTTCTTTGAAGTGAAACCGAAAGATATTTTTAAACTTATATATCTATACTGCCTGAACCCTGTCCGATTTTGTTCAATTCAATTGTAAGACCGAAGTAGCTAATAGGGACTCAAATTGTAAAAAAACATTGAAGTTTTTAAGTTTCTTGAAAAACATATTTTTCATATTGAATTTAAAATATACAATAAACTGGATTTATTATTTCATTAAAAACTTAAGGTTGTAGACTACCAAATTTCGTCCAATCTATTTTAAATGAGAATTGTGTTCCCGTCTTATTGCGGTATTTTTGGAGATAAAAAATTGAAATTTTTTTGTATAGATAGAGATCATATATCTTTAAAATGTGACGATTTTGAATTTTTGATTAATAAACGTGTTTTACGCAAAAATAGTACATTGTGCCACAAGGGAGAAAAGTACATTTCCTCCCCCGTGTAAAATTGCAAAGACGCGGGAAGAGATGTAGTACTTTTCTCCCGTGTTGCACATATTATGTTTCCCTCCTGCCTAGGCCGAAAGATCGGACTTTGTTCCCTGTCAAGCGGGAACAAAGTCGCTTATCATTTATCCGTTGCGAGGGAATAAAGAGCGACTTTGTTCCCGCTTGACCCGGAACAAAGTCCGATCTTTCGGCCAAGGTAAGAAAAAAAATTAATTTTAGTGTTTAGTGTGTTTTGTGCTTTATTATTTTTTTGCGTAAAACACGTTGATTAATCAAAAATCCAACATCGTTACGTTTTAAAGATATATGGTCTTTATCTATACAAAAATTTTCCATTTTTTATCTCCAAAAAAAAATACGCCAATAAGATGAAAACGCAGATCCCTTTTAAAATACAAGCATTGGACGAAAGGTAGTCTGCAGCCTTAAATAGGTTCGATTGCATAAAAAAGACATGACAACACTGCTTATTTATATCTCTCCGTTTAGTTAGCAGATTGACCGCTGATCCAGTGTAACTCGTAAGATCGAGCAAACTAACCTCAAATTGAGCACCTCATGTAAACAATTACCTTAATTTCTGTAGAGAAAACTATTTTATACTAAATGACTCGTCCATTATGTGATGTGCAAAAAGCTATTGATCAGAATCCATTTGATGGAATGCAAATTAGCTGTGATAAAGTATTGGAAACATTGCAAGGAAGATACCCATGTCCTAAATGTGGAAAATCTAGGAAATATTTTTGTTATACGTGTTATATTCCCATTACTGAATTGGAAGAAAAACTTCCTATTGTTAAGGTAATTTAATTAAATTTGTTTTAAGGAAATGATAATAACTAATATTATAGCTCCCATTAAAGATCGATATTATAAAGCATAAAAATGAAATTGATGGGAAAAGCACAGCTGCACATGCTGCTGTTTTAGCACCAGAGGACGTAAGGATATTTACATATCCCGATATTCCTAATTATAAAGATAGTAATGTAGTACTTATATTTCCAAGTTATGAAGCTGTAGAAGTTTATCAATTATTCAACCATAGCAGTAATACTGATACTGATAAAAAGTTATGTACAGAATTTGATTTACCGAAAGGTTACAACAAAACCACATTAATGACTAGAAAAACTGTGCACTTAGTAGATCCTAATTGTCCAAAATATGGTGTATGTGATTTACCTATTGAAAGAGCAATATTTATAGATAGTACTTGGAACCAAAGCAAGGGGATATATAAAGATGAAAGAATAAATTCCTTGAAATGTGTTGTTCTACAAAATCGAATATCCCAATTTTGGAGACACCAAAGGGGTAGTCCTAGATGGTATTTATCAACTATAGAAGCAATTCATCAATTTTTGGTTGAAATCCATATAAATATGTTGGGAGCAAACATTAATTATGACGGGCTTAAAAACTGTTTTACTGACAAAGTATTAGATCACTTAGTATTAAATAAAAGTAATTCCTATAATGGACAATACGATAATTTATTGTTTTTTTTTAGGCATATGTATAAATTAATACATTCTTATTACAGTCATGAAATGTTATATGCATATAAAAGACGTTTGTTATAAGCAGAGGGCTATCAATATAACATTTGTACGAAGTCTGTATTTTTTTCTCTTAAAATTAACATTACATTAGTAATCTATTGGAGAACATTACAAAACAGTGATTAATAATTATATGAATTTTACCAATCAACATGATATAAAAAAAATATATACAATTAAATTGCTTATCTAAAATTTTTTAGTTTTTAACAGAAATTGCTGCTTACATGATGAGATCTTTACAAAATCAGTAATTTTATTCAGTACAATAAAATTCATAACCACTAGTATCCCAATTTTAATGATAATTAAAAAAAAACACTAATTATCATAGCTCCGTTTTAAATAAATTTTATAATTTACGTAGGTCAAGCACAAAAACACTACCATCAGAAGCACTAGCTCCTACCTTATCTCCTCTACTGTTCCAACAAACTTCAAAAATACCTCCTGTACCTTTATAACTGTGAACAAGTTGTCCAGATTGTGTTGACCAGATATGCACACATTTATCGAAACTACCACTAGCAAGAAATTTGCCATCAGGACTAAATGCTACAGAATACACTGGCTCCGTGTGTTTAGTAAGGGTGTGAATACATGCACCTCTTTCCACATCCCACAGTCGAACAGTAGAATCAAAACTAGCCGATGCTAATATTAAATTCATATTAGGATTTTGTGTCCCAGGACCTGTAGGCGACCATTTTATTGTGTAGATTTCTTTTGAATGTGCTTGTAAATCGTGAACGCAATTGTCTTGTTTCATTGACCATATTTTGAGGGTCATATCATCTGAACATGACGCTAATAGATTGCCTTGTGGATCCCATTTTATTGCATTTACCTCATTCTGATCCAAGATTCGTATATATATATTCAATTACTTACAAATATTTAATGTTTTTACTTACTGTATGTCCTTGGAAGCTTTTGATTGGTTTGTCAATAGTTAATTTACAAACATGAATACACTGATCTGTAGAACAACTGGCAAAAGATGTATTAGTTTGCCAATCAACGTCTAAAGCTGGTGCAGAATGAAAACTAAATTGCTGTGTGCATTGCCCACTAGCTGCATCCCAAATAATTGTTGTTTTATCAACCTATAATTATTCAATAATTTTATAACTAGTAAAACAAATGAAATATAATGACATACTCCTGCAGATAATATATAATTGCCTTTTTTGTTCCATTTTAAAGCAAATATTGGACCCTTATGTTGACCTAATGTTCTTGCTAACCGCCCATCCGTAGTCCATATTCGTGCATACCCATCATAACTGCCTGTAGCAAGTCGACTTCCATCACACTTAAATTAATTATTATTAGTATAATTTAATTTATTCTCTTTATTCTTACATTCCAATCCAAAGAAGTAACGTCTTTATTGCTTGGCACTTCTGTGCCACCTTTTTGAATGCAGTGTCTAAGTACAAGTTGATTAGGACTAGCTGTGTTGTCGGACATATCCCAAATCCGGGCTGTACTATCTCCTGAACCACTAGCCAAGAGATCTGTGGTAGGATTCCATGCACATATGAATACTCTGATTCATGACCTCTTAATACTGTTGCTTGTGATGATGGTATTTCTATTGATGTGTCTACATCCATGTTCTCACTTTGTGTTGAAACCACAGCTACAACTACTTCAAGTTAGAGTAAGTTTTCTGTTACATTTTATATTTTATCTTGTTATTTAAATTAACAATTATTACAAGTAGAAATATAAACATATAAAAGGAAATTAATAAATATAATATAAATTATCACAATCAAATGAGTCATTCTTTTGTTGCATTTTTATCTAATCAGTAAATAAAAATATGAAATTCTAATAAAGTATTAAAAGATGCCAAGATTAAATTCTATAGAAGTTATTCAGATACCCACTCTTGTTTATTTTAAATTGTTACACAGAGAAAAAAATATCATCAAAATAACTATCTAACATATCCTCAAATGCATGGAGGAAAGATATCGTTAAAATGAGCACACGTATTGCTATTTTAGCTATACGTAGTATATCATTTTTCACAGGGACACGCCAATCGAATCGTTGTTCTAACGATACAGTACTTTGATGATCCACAATAAAGAAACGCTGTATAGCTAAATTAGCTATATGGCGTATCTCTGTGAAAGATATACTATGTATAGCTACAATAGCGATACGTATGGTCATTTTGACGATATTTTTTCTCCGTGTATGAATTAGCTTTCAATGTTTAAATTCAATTCAATAACAAATAATAACTTGTATTACTATTCTGGTTATGGTTGAAGAAGGTATTCGAACATTAATAATAATCATATATAAGATTTATAAAATGCCAAATTTATAAAAAAAAGAAATAAAGCTCAATAAACCTTCGGCTCCTTCTTCACCATTGGTATCGGCTATCTCAGACTTTATTGCTTGTTTCTGTTGATTTTGTTGGTTTTGTCTACTGGCAACAACATCAGGCATGACTGCATCGATTAAACTTAAACTTTCTACTAGTCTTTGTTCAGTACCATCTTCTCCAATACTAATTTCTGCTTCTGTATATTGTAAACCTTTTTGTAAAATGCTGAGTAACGCCGCTGGTGGTACAAGAGCTCCATTTATATTAGATTGTGATATATGGGATTCTATACCAAAAGTATATGCAGAATGTTGAAAACCTGTTGAAAATATCAGTTAATAAATTTAAAAACAAAAAATACAAAATTTTCAACCTGACTCTTGCAAGTATCTGTAAACTAAAAAGTTCACTTCGTCACTCGAAAAACTCATTGTAATAAATTGTGTTTAAATTTACTACATATAATAGTTTAGATAACATGAACTGCTGGACGCCAAAACATGTTATGCTCCATGTTCCCACCATAAAGCAATGTTGTCACATATATATTTGATAACTAACTAACCTCTTCTGACACGGTACGTTTTAAATTATAAAAAGCAAAGTATAACCTTAGTTTAAACTATTTTGTTTGGCTATTGTATGACAATTAATAATTTATGGCTTTTATAATAAGCAAATCGTAGACAATTCTTAAAAGATAATGGTCGTATTATGGGGGTATTTCACAATTGGCAGCGCTGCATGCCGCTGACCTTTACAATGCCTTCGGTATTGCGTGAAATAAGCTACACTTGTATACACTAAAAAATATATATCAAATGACGGGGTTTGTAGTATGGCGTCCGGGGGTAAGAGTGTGAAGAATTTTGGAAGTCCATCTCCCGTGGGTGACGATTCATCCGAAAGCGAAGCCGAAACCGAACCCGCGAAATCGTTTCATAGACGATTATCTACTAATCACGAAATAAAATGTTCGGTATGTCAGTGTGAAATTGCCTGAAAGCTCGTATTTTCTGATCCCAAACAAAGATGCAATGAATATTTTTCTTTATTTTGATTACGGATTTTAGTAGGCGTGGCGCTTGATTGCAAAAAGCTCGCTGAATCCGGTAGCTTTTAAAATTTTGCCCTGCAAATTTGTGATGTCGCTTTGTAAATTTATGAATCTATTACTGTATATATTGTTTTATATTGTACGTGCTTTTTGCCCATTTAATTTCAGCTTTCAGTGTTTTCTATCCGCTTGTATAATATTTATGAATCTGCTTGATTGACCTATATTATTTTATTGTTTATGTAATATATTAAAATATAATATACCCAAGTTACAATATCATATTATTCTTCGTTGTGTTGCCTCCTCCGCTGTCTAAGAAGAACCTTATTTCCAATTGAAAATTTTTATTGATGAACCTACTATTCTACCTGTTGATTTCGTAGTAAATTTTAAATGTCCCAACTATTTCGACAGTTTCATCTAATAATTTTCATGGAAATATTTATGTAATACTATTATGTTTAGCAATATTTTTGATATTTACAATGGATTATTTCCCCTTTACACTCTTTTTTCATGGAATGTATTTATCTATTTAAAAAATTATCAAACTTGAATAAAGCACACTCGTCTTATATTTTGCAAGGATAGTGTTTAACTCGTCAACTGTTTTTTATGTAATAGTGAAATCGTTGAAATGTAGATATCTAAGTTTGAGAATCCTCATTTACCACCGTATCATTCTTAACTATTTAGATGTTCTAAACGAATAGCGAAAAGCAAATCAACTTCAGTGAGAAAGATTTTGTTTAGATATCGTTTTCTAGCTTTTCATAAACGAGGAGGGTAGAGCGAGGCTGGTTGGACAGTTTTTTTTTACAAAAGTTGGCATAGCTCGAATAATTCGTGGAATATGCGTCTATAATATTTTACAATGTCCATCGTCATTTTGAATGACAATAAATATGCAATATTATTTACGGTATAAAAAATGCTTATGCTATTATAAAGTCGGTCAACGCTGTTGCCCCCTATCCGGGGCAAGTTAAGCAAGGGTATAGGGTAAGTTGAGCAACAACGCATAAATTTCTTAAGAGCACGAATGAATAAATAAAAATATAAATGTCGAAAATTGATAAGAAATTGAGTTTTTATTTTAAAATGTGTATATGTATACCTTTAATAATTACTAATTTTTTATAAAAATATAGCAAACACTTGATCTCTTGAGTTTCTTATAGAGGGCTTACACATATATTTAATTAAAAGTTGCTCATACCGTTTGAATATATTTTAAGATTAACATTTATAATAGAAGTCGCTTACACGAAAACCCTTCTTTTGTTGTTTCTTCAAGTTAAAGTATTATTTATCGCAGTTCTTATTTAAAATAAATATATGAAAATGATTTGGTTGTAATTATTGGATCAGATTGAATTATAAATTGCGGTTCATTTTTGGACCTTGTAGAAGGCTTATGTCTACATTTTTCTACTTTATAAAGAATTTTAAATCTCTTTCATTGACAAGGGAACCACAAAACATTATAGTGAGCCAATTCTTTTGTGATTGTTATCAGTCGATAGCCCCATGAGTCCTAGTCATAACCCTAGAAGTATTTCTGACGGGAATGAGCCATAGTGGCATAAAAAGTCTTCAAAGTTAAAAAACAACTGTGAAATGTCATTCTTAGATGGCGCTCACAACACATTTATATAAGTTTGTAATTTCCTGAAGAGGTAATATCAGGAGCAACAGTAAATAACATAAATACGTTTTCCACGTTAAAATATTTTTGTATTTTTGAATGATATCAATTTACAAATATAGTAAACAAGCTCGGGCTGACATAAAAACTTTATACAAATGTGTTGTGAGCGTCATCTACGAGTGACATTTCGCAGTTTATTTAAAACTGAAGACTTCTTGTGCTACTATGGCTCATTTCCACCGTAAATGCTTCTAGGGTTATGACCAGGGCTCATGGGGTTATCAACTGATACCAATAACAGCAGGATTGGTTCACTGTAATGTTTTGTGGTTCTCGTTGTGAGATTAAAGAAACATAGTAAGAAGTTAATCTTGAATCAACAGCTATATATGTACATGATTACTAAAATTATAAGTTAATTTAATGTTAATATTTCTTAATCTCACAATTTTAAATTGTCTAACAATAAGAAAAGAAAAGAAAAACTCTTTCCCTACAAATGTAGGGGAACACGGGGGAATTGGCGCCACTTAACATAAAATTCCAATAACTTTTAACAAAAATCATTTTTTAATATAGTTTTTGCTTTTTATTATAGTGTAACTAATCAAGTTTATGCTATAAACATAGAAATTCAAAAACATACCAAACAAAGATAATTATTCTCATTTTTTTAAAAAGTAATATTGGCTCCCATTGCCCAAGAGTATGGGGTAATGAGAACCAGAGTAAGGGGTAATTAGAACCGGAGTAAGGGGTAATTGGAACCGGAGTAAAGGGTAATGAGATCTACCGGGGCAATGGTAACCAGTTTAAGAATATGTAATAAAATATATACTTATAGCATTTTTCTTATGTGTTTAAAACCTAAACCTATTCTCATATGAAACATAATTATATTATCTTTAGAAACATGAAAAACACAGATAGTTTACTGAGAGCCATGCGACTCCTATTACCCCAAAACTTCATTTTCAAGTTTTCATATTATTTTCAAAATACAATTGGTTATTTACAAAAATTAACCTTTTTACCTAATTTTTTAATGATAAACCTACAGGTTAAAAAAAGCAATAATTATAATAAAATAATTTTAATACTCGCAATTCGTATTTGAATATCATAAAAACTTAGATGGATTGCCCGAAAATTCGATTTGCGGTCTGTTTCTGCATCAAAAATCAAATAAATAGTGTGCGATATGTCACACGTAATACTACCGCGTCCTTCTATATTATGTCAAAACCCAACAAGATCTAACTTGTTTAGATGCACGTAAACTTGAGTAGTTCTCATTACCCCGTGGCTCCGATTCCCCGTGTTCCCCTAATCTACAAAGAACTGCAGCCCAAGTACAAGATTGTTCGATTGACGAAAAATGGCACCACTTGCTTTTGTATGGTGGTTTACTGCATATAAATGCAATGTGATATATTTGCTACATACGTATGCGTACCTATATTTTAATCGTTTTGTATTTTTTAAACTGTTTATATTAACATAAAATTTTAAGTCAAAGACAAAAGTTTTAGTCAAAAAAGTAATTCTATAAGCATACATAAATTCCTTTAGCATGATTTAAGACTCCTGGTAATTTATTATCTCTTAGTTTTATTATCACAATTGATCATTTTTTTAATCTTCCTTGAAAACCGAAATTGGCATTAAATGAACGTTTTTAAAAGTTGCTCTTTCATTTGTGCAGAACAAAGCAAACGTCTAATTAATCACGCAAAAGGCCAACAGGAATTTGATTTATCGGCGTAGTAGGATTGTCATTCTGGAAAAATGCGTAGAAATATATATCAACATCAATTGAAGCTCTATAATCTTCAGGTTTGTTAATTGCTCTATTTTGTACATACTTGTATTAATATGAAGTTAATTTTCTTTACAAATTATTTAAGTAATGCAAGTGGCATATTTACCCTAAATAGACCGGTCAAAATAACCATTTCAAATAACAAAAAATCCGACAGAGCTAAATTTTGGTTGAGACCTTGGGTACACAATGAAGTGTCAAAGGTCCTCATCGATCCCATGTGTGCTAAAAAAGTTATTCGGGGGCAAAGGTCAAAATTTGAGGTTCTTTGGATTTTTTTCAAAAACGATAAGTTTTATCAAAAAAATAGCCCAGACAAAAATTATAGATTTCAAAATTATTTGCAAAAATGGTCCTTATACTTTTTTTTATAAGTATCACTATTCCTGAGATATCGCGATTCTACACTAAAGGAAAAAATTAAAGGGTCAAGAAAATTTCCTCAATTTTTTGGTGATTTTTGACAGGCTGTATTTCAGTGAAAAATGGTCGTATCTAAAATTTAAAAAAGGCTTTTTAAAAGCTCCAATATATTAGTTTTCAGATCGTTTGGTAAAAAAATTTTAGGAACCAGCGTTAAGCAATAGCGCGCAAAAGAAATTCAAAATTCTTTTTTTTTGTTTTTGTGTTTACGGATTTGGAATTTTTTTTTAGCGTAGAATTGTGATACCTCACGAATGGTGATTTTAAGAAAAAAAAGTATAAGGACCATTTTTGTTGATAATTTTAAGATCTATAATTTTTGTCTGAACTACTTTAAAACTTTGACACTTTATTTTAAATTGTGTACCCAAGGTCTCAACCAAAACTTAGCTCTGTCGGAATTTTTGTTATTTGACCACTATTTTTATGTCTAATTTGACCGGACTAAAATGCATTTATAGCTTATGTAGAAGTATTAGTTTTTATTAAAAATGTGTAGAAATATTTTATAATCCTGATTTATGAACCCAATAATTTTTCTAATATCTATACATTATATGAGAGAGTTGTTTTATGTGTTCTTCTTGTTGTAAAACAGTACATAAGTTTGATGTATAAATAAAATAATTTAGCGGCGCCTTTTTTTAATTGATTTATGTATCTTATAAGTTTCTGGAGAAGTATTTCAGAATGTACTGTATTCTTATGTGAATGGATGACTCTCTGGCGACACTTCACCTTAGAAAAGTGTTTTCAGGCTGTAAAAGTACGTCGTAAGAAACATATTCAAGGATCCTTTTATTCCCTCTTATATAGTAGGGATTTCACATTTGAAGCTTGTTCGGAAAAGTTATTAATGGTCTTGTTTGAAATTTCTAAAGGGTTGTCGCTTTTGTCTCATAAATTTTGATTTATTTTTGTTCTTATTATTTAAGCAGCGTAGAGGTTTATGCAAGGAAACAGTTAAAGAGAAAGGCGTTCAACTTGTTTAGGGTAATACGAATAAAAAGGTAAAGACTTTTCAAAATTGTTTTATTGGAATTGTAGAAAATTATTACAGCAGTGATTAATAAGAATTGAAAATTTTTGAAAGAACTCAAGCCAATACCAATTTAATTCTTTTTTATTAATTCATTATTAAAGTTTCTTTGTTATATTTTGCAATGCTTTTTAGTAACATTTAACTAATATCTGATATATAAGTAAATAGGTAGACTTTTTACAAAAATTAATAATTTTTAAGGAAGCGTTATGCGTTGATATATTCATACCGAATTAAAAGTTTTGGTAGATGGGTACATACATACACCAATAGAGCAATGACTTCTGAGCTGTCGAATGATGCTATTTGGGATCACGTATTATAATAGGCATGATGATAGTAACCAAAAAACATGAGACTTATGAATTATCGAAACAGATGACATGGACCTGGGAAATTCACTGGAATGAGAAGGTTTTTCAGACTTGAATCTACAAGACGTAGAAAAAGTTATTTATGCAGACAATACTGAATCGAAGAACTGTGTTCACAACATGAGGAATCTTCACTAGTATTACAAGAGAGGGTCTAGGTTGGCAACGAAAACAAATTGACAATAAAAAACCTGTCTAATGTTTTTACAATAGCAAACAAATTATATGAAGTGATTTGTAAAATAGACAATAATTAGGAACGAAGTTCTAACTTCCGACAAGCATTAGGTTGTTCGCTTTCTCATTATAAAATTTTATTGGGCAACAAACAAAAAGATGATTTCAATATTTTTAAGCCAATCGACACCTAAATTTGTCGGAACGTATATCTCGCGAATACCGAGCGAGCAGTGTACTGGATGGGTTATTAAAAAGGTTTTTTTTCTTGAGAAACAACAAGCATAAAAGTAACTTAAGGATGCGGTCCGACATGTATTTTCCCTATGTTACAATTTCGCTTGTTTAGAAGTAACTAAGGCACCTAGAAAGCTAATATTTCTGGACAACATTTTTAAGATTATTTTCCGTGACTCTCGGGAACAAAATTGGAAAAGAACGTTTATTATGCATAAAAACTGAAAAACTGTAACAAAAAAATTAAAATCGTTCAATTGCAAAAAAGCTCCCCAAAGTCACGTAGAATCATAAATAATTCAATATTCCACTTAAATTTTTAGAAAATTTTTGCTAGTTTTTGAGAAACAAGCGAAATTAAGTTTACATAAATTTACTGCGTTTTCCTGTAAATTCATGGCTTTTAGTGGAGTTATTGGCTGGTAGATGGCGGTATGCGCGAAAGCTTAATTTACCGCTTTTTTTAAATCCAAATTACTTGTATTCTCAGATTTATGTTGCATGATTTTGAAAGACTCTGTTATAATTCACAATATTTTTCTATATCTAGTATGTACGATGCATTATATATTATCTAAATAGTGGAATTATTTACATAATTTGAATATTAGGTCGTTATAATTGATAACAACTAAAATTCCTTATGTAGTCATGTGAGGTTTTGATCTGCACATAACATAACAAATTATTTACTACGTTTCCACGGTTATTCAATGCGGGTTGAATACGGATTTGCGATCCAACAAGTACGTGTTTCCATAAATAGTTTTGAATACGAATTGAATACATTTACGATACAGCAATCAGCTGTTTTAGGAAAACTTATTTTTTAGGTTAATACGTAGAGCAGGTTCGAAATAAAATTGTGTTGTGTATTTTATTGTGTGCTATAATTCTATTAAATTTCATGACAATTTAATATAAAGGTGAATATATTTTAAATTATCATTAGAAAACGCCAGTGATCTCCAATTGCGCATGCACGATCGCGAGTTACGGGTTTCCATGGAGCTCAATACGTTGAAATTCAGATACGATCCTAAAATTTACCGTATCGTATCTGAATCTCAATCGTGTTCAATACGTATTGAATCAGGGTTTCCATGACCACTTTTCACCCGACAACAGTATTGAATCCGTATTCAACCCGTATTGAATGACTGTGGAAACGTAGTAATTATAACGTTTGAGTGGCGTAAAGCAATAATCACTCAAGAAATTCGATATATTTTTTTATGTGCATATTAACACGATATGTCATATCCAGGGTTCAATTGTAGTAAACCGACTACAATCTTAATTCATACGATGAAGTGTAAATAAGTCTAACTGTAGTTACACATGGTTATAACTAAATTGTAAGATTTACAGTCAAACCTCAATATGCCGAATTTTTGATAACTAGAAATCGAACTTGTTTCCCTAGGACTTGCCTATCTCAACGTTAATATTTTTATTAATTTTTTGATAAGTCGAAGCGTTTTACAATTCACTAAATTCGAATTTCTATTAGTAAATATTCCGATAACTCGAAATTAAATTTTACAACTTTTCAGAAAAGTACAATACCTGGTAGGATTAAAGAACGGGTTTGTTCGATGTTATTGCTAGTCAAAATGGCTATTGTAAAATAGGATGAATAGGTTTCATACTACAAGAGTTTTTGTTTTGACGACGGTTCTTTATTTGGATTTAAATACCAATTTATGTTTAAATGCTTTCTCAACAGTTATGAAATTTAAGATGCTTTTGCCGTTTCTTTTACAAAAAAAGGGTCTATTTTTCCCTTTTTATTTCGTTTTGGTCGTTATTCATTGAGCACGAGTAGGAACAAATATATATTTTGTTGTTTAGGTATAGTTTGTAACAGAAAATTAAAAAAAAATTAATCTTTTTTTATTATTATTTATCGATTTATCAATTTATCATTGAAAATATTTCTAGAAACCCAACATTTTGGATCAATGAAGCAAAAGTCAATTTTAGATTACTTTCAAGCGAACAATAAGTAAGATGTAAATAACCATATTACATGGATACTTAATAATAATTAATAATGTTAATGATTGTTTACAAGATTTTGTTATTTTGTATAAAAGATGGTAAATATAAATATGATATATAAACACAAAAGTAACTGTACTTTTTTTTGATAATTCTAATTTTTGATAACTCGAAGTATTTTTAGTTTTCCTTCAACTTCGACTAAGCGAGGTTTGACTGTATGTAGTCATACGAATGAATTTTATATAAAAATCCTAATTGAGATTAAAGGCGATTGACGGATTTATATGGAAAAGTGCCCCCGTAGATAATGAACTTATTTTTTTCTGTAATACAGTAGTCGCCGCTTAAGTGGTTTACATCGGTTCATTTGATTTTAACTCATATAAGCGGCGAACCACTTATACGGAAAACTGTTATTTAATAGATATTAATTTCGAATACGTACATTTTATGTACATTTTATATAGGTATATAAGTATATACTTATATATAATTAAAAAATAATAATTTTCAAGTTTAAAAGAATCCATTCATATACCTATACAATAATTATATACATTTGAAATATTCTGTGAACTTCATTTGTTGCATGTTACAATTTTTATTACAGAAAATATTTTCAATGTTATAAAAGGTTTGAAATGCACTTTGTTCTCCATTTTCTTCCAAAAACTTTCTCTAACATTTTTACCACTTTGTAAAAAGCGGTGGAACTGCATAAATAAATTGAGAATATCTCTAAATTTTACCTGACACATAACAATATGTGGGTAAGGAAAAGGACAAATACGATAGGCAGATTAACATCCACATTATAGTTTTAACTTTTGTTCATTGGCCCGAGAGGATTATTATATTGCTATTCTATTATACAGATAAAAGTAACTGATTTTGTGAATCACTTATCCGAAAACTTGATTTATTTATGCGGCGGTTTTTAAATGTTGATATTGTTTGATTTGGTTCCACAAAATTTGACCCATATAAGCGGCTGACTCATTTAAGTAGTACACCACTTATGCGGCGACTACTGTATATCCTAACATTAGTTATACTTTTGGAAATTTTTAGCCCTCCAGCTGTTATAGTTTTTGAATAAAACATCGATTTTAATTTTTTGAAAACATTTTATTCTCTAAAACGGCTCTTTCGATTTCATTGTGCTTTGGATATGTTAGAGATATATATTTATTTGATCAATCATTTAAAAAAATAATATTTAATTAGTGCAAAAAATATCATTTTTGTACATTTAAATTTTTTAAAGTGACATTTTGGGTATTTTTGTATTAGGGACACCCACAATTTTTTTATTAGTAGTTGCTTATTTACTAATCTATAACTTATATTTATTTCAAAATTTTCTGTTTGGGACAGCATAGCCCAATATTCACAAAATCAGATAGCCGTGTAAACATATATGTAGTATTTCAATACACATGCAATACATACTAACTGCATTATTTCGGACAACGTCGTTAATTCTATTTGTTATCAGTTACAACTTTTTGAAAATAATAAATAGCTTTAAAAATACAATATTATAATAATAGAATATGCAATTTAAAAAAAATATACAAATGATTTATATTATTATCAAGTTTTTTCAAATACATTTGTGATTAAAGCATCAGAAGTGGTGAAAATGTTTTAAAATTGAACAATTCAATTCCAAGAAACTTTATTTGACAAAATTAAAAACAAATCTTTATTAGAACAATGCGTTTATACTCTAATAGGCCTAACTTAGGAGAATATCACAGAAATTGAAAATATGTTGTTATCATTACCAAAAAATTAGAACTGTACAGTAATACAAACCATTTTTTGTTTTTAATAAAATTACGTATGGGTAGCTCCAACAAATTAATTTCAACAATATTAAGACGTAAACGACCACTAACTATTTCAGAGTGTACATTCAGTGTTAGTGCTTTTTTGGAAATAATATTCTTCCTGTTCAATTTGGTGTAAATGCAAATTAAGGCACTTTTGTATTTAAAATCGCACTACCGATATGGCATAAAATAAAAAGCTATTATGATATAGCTGCATATTTGTTAAATCTTTATTATAATACATTCATCATATCATATCATCGTTTTAAAAAACAATTGAGAAAATACTTTGTCAGTGGAAATAGAAAACAAAGGATGGCTGCGTAAAAAGCTTCCTTTTGAAATAGTTTTATGTAGTAATTTGCAATTTTTTTAGAATTGAGTGAACGTGATTTAAAAATATTATTTACTGGAACTTATCAGTTTAGTTAAGCTAAATCTTATTTAGCTGAAATATTAAATGAAGATGGTTCTTTATATGTGCTACGTGAAAGGAAATTCCAATATTTTAAAAATACAAGTTCAGACTCAACATGTTAAAAAAAGTTTTTTGGTAATGATAACAACATATTTCAAGTTCTGCAATATTTTTCTATGTTAGGCCTCTTAGAGTATAAACGCATTGTTCTAATAAAAATTTGTTTTTAATTTTGTCAAATAAAGTTTCTTGGAATTGAATTGTCCAGTTTTAAAACATTTTCGCCACTTCTGATGCTTTAATCATTGATGTATTTGGAAAAACTTAAAAATAATATAAATCATTTGTATAATATTTTTTTTAGAATTGCAAATTCTATTATTATAATTTTGTATTTTTAAACCTATTTATAATTTTTAAAGAGCTGTAACTCATAACAAATAGAATTAATAACGTTGTCCGATATAATGTAGTTAGTATGTATTGAAATACTATATTTGTACATGGCTATCTAATTTTTGGAATATTGAGCAATGTTGTCCCAAACAGAAAATTTTGAAACCATTATATGTTATAGATTAGTAAATAAGCAATTACTAGTAAAAAAATGGTGGGTGTTCCGAATACAAAAAAGCCCGAAATGTCACTTTAAAAAATTTAAATGTAGAAAAATGATATTTTTGCAAGAATTAAAAAATTATTTTTTTTTTAAATTATAGATCAAATATATACCTCTAACATATCTCAAGCACAATCAAATCGAAAAAGCCGTTTTAGAGAAAAAAAATATTTTTAAAAAATTTTAATTAATGTTTTATTCAAAAACTATAACAGCTGGGGGGCTAAAAATTTCCAAAAATATTACTAATCATAGGATACATTACAGAAAAAAAAAGTTTATTATCTGCGGGGGCGTTTTCCCATTTAAATCCGGCAAAGGCCTTTAAATTTGAAGTAGATGCACTGCTAACAGTTGATTTTGTGTTAAATAAACATCGCTACTACAAGTACCGGTTTTCTAGTGGTGGGTAGTCATTTTACTCATTCTATAGCAATGCACGTTGCTGCTTTGGTTTGTATTAGTGCTAAAAATACAATTTGGCGATTTACCTGCCACCTACCAGATATTGCGATTTGTGTTTGTCAAACCGTGGCTTTAAGAATACCTATATAGTTGAACTCGAATTTCAAGAAAAATGCTAGAAATTTCGAGTTAGTGTTTTCAGCTTAGCGAGTATTTGAAAATACAAATGATTTTACGACTATAATTTTGACTTAAAAGGGCACCACTTCTAAGTACATACTTAGAAAGTTTAACGAGTAGACAAGCGCGTGTATAAAGAACAATAGAAAATAAGCATCAAACATTTTTTAAAATAGCTAACATAATTTCAGATTATATTGCTTCCAGTTAGGGGAAATCCAAAGTGTGACGTCATTACTTTAGTAACTTTGACATAGCGTGTCTGCCTATTGAACTTCGAGTTATAAAATAGAAATTTGCATTAATAGTACAGGGTGTCCAGACGCTTACTCCCAAAGTTATTTGCTTGTTAAATAAAAACTATTAGACGTACCAAAATTATATTAACATAGATAGAGTTATAAGAGTAGGGAAATTTATTTACACTTGTGTTTGCTGTCACATCACACACACAATGGCCACTGCAAGGACAACATATACTACTGACCAAAGAGTAGCCATTGTCCGATTGGGGTATATTTCTGGCGAAAGTGCCACATATACTCTTAGAGCGTACCGCAGTCAAGTGGATCACCACACAACTCTGTCCACGAAAACAATTACAACGTAAATATTCAAATTTATATTTTAACCTAAAATTTAGGTTAAATAAAATTTCCAAATTTTTATGTTTATTTTGTTTTTTTAATTAGTTTCATGGATGATTTTAAGAGGACAGGCAATATTTGTGACGATAAGTCATACACAGCCAATGTTGAGCCAACTGTGGCCACCTCTGAGAATGTTGATCGGGTGAGGGAACTATTCGCTGAGGGACCGAGTACTTGACTCAGACGGGCAGAACAGGCTTTGGATATCTCCAAATCAACTATCCATAATATTTTACGGAAAAATCTTGAGAAGTTTCCTTATAAAATCCAAATTATGCAAGCCTTTTGACCCAACAGTTTAACCCGATGCTAAGCTTTGTCACGTTTTCCTTAAAGGAGGGGACATTTTGAAAATTTAATTTATTAAAATAAATTTCCCATCTTTTGTCTAGAAAATGCTTTTTATTTGATTAAATTATCTTTAATAGTTGTATAGATATAACAAAATCAAGTTGGGAGTAAGCGTCTGGACACCCTGTAGCTCTAAAAAAAATAATATTTTGTTCGAGTTACAGAGTCTTCAACGGAAGGGAATGGGTTTTTCTTTGTCTTATTGAGGATTACAACTTAACGAGGTTTGAGTTAACGAGGTTTCACTGTATAGGAATACTAGCTGATGACCGCGACTTTGTCTGCGTAGAATACTAATTATCCCCAAATTAATTTGATTGATCAAAAACGCAGAAACATTTTTCATTTCTTACGAAAATTATAGTTATGATGAGTTTTAATCCCTTACTTGAGAAATCAATGATTCTCCGTACAAACTTTCATCCCTTCCTTTAAGTTTAATTTTTGCGACAAAAAGTAGCCCATATCCCGTCTCCAAGGTCCAATCTGTCTTTATACCAAAAATGTATCCAAATTTATTCAGTGGTTTAGGCGTGAAAAGGTAACCGACAGATAGACAGACAGGCAGAGTTACTTTCGCATTTATAATATTAGTTTGGATGTGTTATGGTCTACAGTCCAGATGCATGAGATTTATAAATTTACTAACTAATAAATATATGAATTGAAATTAAAAAGATCCTACTCATTTTTCCAGATGATTTTATTGTCTTTGATTGTTTTAGTACACTTTCACTGACTTCCATCAATTGTTTTGCTGTTTTGATTCTGGTGTGTAATGATAGATCTATGTTTTATCAGTCGTTACATAGATGCAAAAATTGGTTTGATTGCGTTGAAATAGGTTGCAACAACGCTCTGAATCACGAACTCGTTGTCTCTAGTAGGTTAACAAACTCTATACACATCTTCTAAAAAGATTATTCATTTTCACATGTTCATGCAAAATTGAAACCACTGTACCAGTTTATATGGCTGTGTGTCAGCAATTTCACGCACTTTCAATTTTATCGATCTATGTATTTATCAGTGGTTACGTCTTTCGGACGACCTGAATGATGTTCATCAGTTGTGCTTCAACGAATACATTTGATTCAGCAAACCAATAAATTGCGGTTAATTTCGGTGGGGTAGATTTCTCGTAAAATTTGCTTGCATGGTGTTTTTTCCCATTAAAAAGCAATGTTACTCTATACATAACATTTAGTTTTTTCTATTTTTAATATAAATTTATAATTGTTTGCTTTAAGGTAATTTCTTCGGTACAGCACTAATTTTTAACCAATTGGTACTTACATTTAAACCATGCAAATAGTTGCAACTTTGATAGTGTATATCTATATTGGACAGCCACAAATTTTTAATGCAATTTTATTCGAGAAGGTTATTTATGTGTATTCAAAATTGAAGAAATTTTATAGAAAAGTTAGTTTCTGGTGAAACTGCCTTAAATGGTTATAACTTTAGTTAGTATTATTTATTAATTCTTTTATATTTATTTGAAATTATTTATTACGAACACTTTATTTCAAAATTGTTTACATAATGATTATCAACATCATTTTTCCTAGCAACAGTAAATTTTTTGTTTTTAATAAATTAAAATAAAATTTTATGTAAGCCTACATTACTTCCCCCCTAGAACGGTTGCTATTAAATGTTTTGGAAAGTGCACCGTTCTTCTATACTTCGTAGTAATGGGTTTTTTTGATACCTCTATCTTCTCATCTTGACTTCTGTTAGTTTTATCATTAGTGTTTTTACTTTGTTCATTAAATTTAATTTCTTCATTTAGTATAAATGCCGGTTTTAACCTATCGATGGAAATGTTTTCGATTTTTCCTTTTCTATTAACTGTAAAAATTTATCTTTTTTCTAAAACAAGATACGGCCCATCATAAGGTGCTTGGAAAGGAGGACCAATGGCATCATGTCTAATAAATACATGTGTTGAAGAATATAGATCCTTGTGGATAAAACAGCTTTAGTCCCGTGTAATGTGACGGGTAAAGATTTTAATTTAGAAATATGATCCCGAAGATTATTCAAAAAAAAAGGTGCATGGACTGAATTTGGCGATAATTGAAAAAATTCACCCGGGAGACGTAAGGTCTCTCCATACACTAATTCAGCTGCAGATGTTCCAAGGTCTTCACGAAGAACCGTACGTAATCCAAGAAGAATTGAAGGTAAACTTTCAGTCCACCTATTTGAGGAATAGCATTTGATGGCGGTTTTCAAAGAACGATGGAAACGTTCTACTAATCCATTAGCCTGAGGATGATACGAGGTAGTTCTACAGCGCTTCGAGCCGATAAATTTAGATAATTCTGCAAATAGTGATGATTCGAACTGAGAACCTCTATCGGTCGTTATAATTGAAGGTACTCCAAAACGAGCAATCCAACCCGCATATAAAGCTTTAGCAATTGTTTCTGCCGAAATATCGGCGATTGGAATTACCTCGGGCCATCTAGTGAAGCGATCGACACATGTGAGGCAATAACGGAAACCGTTTGATGGAGGTAGTGGACCAACTAAATCTATATGAATATGGACAAAGCGTTCATTTGTGAGCTGAAAATGTCCGATTGGACTTTTAACGTGTCTGCTAACTTTAGATTTTGACATGCCAAACAGGTTTTTGCCCAGAGCTTGCAGTCCTTTTTGATGGATGGCCACACAAAACGTCTTCTAATTAAGTCAACAGTTGCCTTAATACCAGGATGAGAAAGACCATGTAATTTATCAAAAACAATGCGCCTAAATTTTAAAGTAAGAAACGGCCTCGAGACTCCATTTATAGTGCTACAATATAGAGGAAAACTACAACCAGAAATCGTGATGGGTTGAAGTCGAAGATTACATTTTGAAGAAAGAAGTTCCTTTAACTCTTCATCCTTATTTTGTTCTTCTGCTAACTCAGCAAACTCTAACACGTGAGGCCAATTTATGCTTTCTAAACGAGAAAAGGTATCTGCCACAAAATTTTTTGACCCAGAGATATGCCGAATGTCGTTAGTAAATTGGCTTATAAAGTCTAAATGTCTGTCCTGCCTAGGTGATCCTTTTCCCGTTTTTGTTGTAATGCGAAAATTAAAGGTTTATGATCAGTGTATAGGGTAAATATGCGTCCTTCAACCATTGAACGGAAATGTTTGATGCTTGCATAGGCTGCAAGTAACTCACGATCATATGCGCTATACCTTTGTTGAGCCGTGTTTAATTTAAGTGAAAAATATCCCAAAGGTTGCCATTCCTTCTTAATTAATTGTTGTAATACTCCTCCAATTGCAAAATCTGAGGCATCAACCATCAATGCTAAAGGAGCTGAGTCAACTGGATACGCCAAAAGCGAAGCGTTACTTAATTCTTGCTTCACTTTGTCAAACGCTTCTTTGGCCTCATCAGATAGCAGCAACGGCCTTTTGTCTTGTTTTTTAGATCCCTTAATATATTCTAAAAGAATTCGTTGAGAAACAATTGCATTAGGGATAAATCTGCGATAAAAATTAATCATTGCAAGAAATCGACGTAATTCTAATCTGTTAGAAGGCACTTTATAATCTTGTAGAGCCTTTACTCTGTCCGGAAGTGGTTTAATTCCCCAAGGTAATTAAATTACCCAAAATTTAAGTTCAGTTTGACCAAAGGAACATTTTGCCGTATTTATTGTCAAACCATGTTTTTCTAACCTCTGGAAGAGCAACTCTAGATGTTCTAAATGGTCTTCTTGATTTTTAGAAGCTACTAGAATATCATCTATATAAGTGAAACAGAAATCAAGACCCCTTGTTACTTCGTGCATAAACGCTGAAACGTTTGAGCTGCATTTCTCAACCCAAACGTTATTCGTGGAAATTCGAATAACCCAAAAGGTGTAGTTACCGCTGTTTTAGGTATATCTTCAGGTGCTATCGGAATTTGATGATATGCTTTTGCGAGATCTATAGCTGAAAATATCTTACAATCATTTAAAAAATATGTGAAGTCTTGAATATGCGGTAACGGATAACGGTCTGGTGTAGTTTTAGCATTAAGCTGACGATAATCGCCACATGGGCGCCATTCACCGGTTTTTTTGGAGACCAAGTGTAATGGACGAGCCCAGTTACTTTTAGACGGTCTGCAAATTCCTTGTTGTAACATGAAATCAAATTCCTTCCTTGCAATTTTTAATTTATCTGGAGGCAACCGACGTGGTGTACAAAAGGTTGGAGATCCCGAAGTTAAGATATGATGCATTGTATCATGACTGCAACTTTTAATATTAAAATTTAACGGTTTAGTTATTTCTGCGTATTTTTTAAGAAGAGTTGAGTAGATAGAATGTTGGTTAACTGTTGTAATAGTCTCTATGTAACAAGGAAGAAACGATCCTATAACTGAAATAGAGGTATTTATGTCAGTCAAACACTTCTTTGCCAAATCAACACCTATGCCAAAATGAGATAAAAAATCGGCCCCAATTATAGGTTTAGAAACATCGGCAATGATAAAAGACCATTGAAAAATCCGTCTTAAACCTAGATCTACTTTAAGAATTGTATTTCCGAACGTACTGATAGGTGAACCATTTACAGCATACAGATTATAGCTAGAAGGTGTACCTCGTTTTATCCTACTAGATGGAATTACTGAAATGTCTGCACCAGTGTCGATCAAAATTTTAAACCAGAATTTCTGTCAGTAACAAATAAGCGACGACTTAGTGTGTCCTTCGGCTCCGTCGCATAAGCATGAGGACCACTTAGTTTTCCTTCTTTATATAAGCGCATGGTTGAACACACCTGCTGGCTCGTTCCCCAAATTTAGTATGGTACCAACAGTAATTTGATCTATCTCTCGACGGGCTACGCACTCTTGACGAAAATCGACTTCTACTCCTTGAAAAACGTAATTCGTTAACTTGCTTATTTAATTCAGATATCTCTTGCTGAATATCTGAAATATTATCTTTGATTGGTTTTATTAAATTTTCCAAATGTTGTGTATTTTTATCGTGTAGAGAAGAAAGTGAGTCTTGCTTATTAACTCCGCATATTGAAGGTTCTGTAATGTCATTAATCTTATCTGCTAAAAGAATAAGGTTATCCACAGCCTCTGCGCTAATGGATAGAATTGCTTGAAGCTGCGATGGTAGCCTTTGCAACCACAATGTCTTTATCATGCCCTCATTAATTTTTGTGCCCGCTACTTCTTTCATCTCTCTATATAGAGTAGATGGTTTTTTGTCTCCAAGTTGTAATTCGATTAATAGTTTCTTTATCTTTTTTTCTTCAGAATCCGCAAACTGGTTAATTAATCTGCTTTTTAATAATTCATATTTGCCTTCCTTAGCAGGATCAATGACTATATCACTTACAGAATTTAAGATGTCGCTATCAATTGAAGAAATAGCATGATAATACCTGGTTTCGTCTTTTGTAATGTTTTGGAGAGCAAATTGAGCTTCCAGCTGATAAAACCATAAGACTGGATTAAGTTTCCAAAAAGGCGGAATTTTAATTGTTACTCGTGCAATTTCTTTGCCCTCCGCTTGTGAGTCCGTCATTTTTATCAGGGTCACCAATTTAGTTAGTATTATTTATTAATTCTTTTATATTTATTTGAAATTATTTATTACGAACACTTTATTTCAAAATTGTTTACATAATGATTATCAACATCATTTTTCCTAGCAACAGTAAATTTTTTGTTTTTAATAAATTAAAATAAAATTTTATGTAAGCCTACATAACTCATGTCGAAAAAACTATTGAACTGGACAGATTTAGACTTTGACAGTCATTGTTCGGCGTCATTATTTTCGTTTACAAATTGTATGATGTTAGATAAAAACTTTAAGGTAGGGGATTATTTTATTTTGTTCGTATTCTAAGAAGTAAAATATTACCGATCAAAGCAACCCCAAATTGCAGCCACTTTGCCAGGTCTTAAAAAAATATGACGAAAATCTTTATTCAACTTTATTAATATGTTATTTTATCCTATTGACAAGATTCTATACATTGGATTTTAACTGATTTGATAATTTACTTATCTAGATAATAATCCTTAAGCCACCGCGCGCCGTTGGTGAAATATGACGTCAAACTAAAAAAAAATTGTATATGATAAAAGTAAATTGTTTTAGCATAAATGTTTAATTATGGTTTCATGGTAAATTTAATAAAAATATATTAGTAAAGGGAGATGTCTATGATACCTCTTTCTGCATATCATGCTAAACAATCAGCTGCAGAACTACATGTTGAATTATTGAAGTTATACTTCTTTAGGCGCATTGAGAGTAAAATGTGAACAGACAACAAAAGTTGCGCGCGCACATCTAACGAAACTTTGGTAGTATAAAAATAGCTTTTTAAGAAAGTATATTAATTTTTTAATATATCGGATAAAATTATATTCTGTTTTGTAAATAACAGATTAAAGATGTAAATAGAGAATGTTTCATTTTATGCCATCGCTACAAGATTAAATAAGAAATAATTATTATCAAATCGTTCCGGTATTGGGTCACTTACCTTACTTATCGAGTTTTATATTAAATCGAATAATCCAGGACCCAGATTTTTCAAGACGACCATCAATATTACTGAATATTAGTGAAGTAATATACATACGTTATATGCATGTCAAGTTAGAAATTGTAAATATTTTTTAAATTATAAACTTTACAGATGTCGAATATTTATTTTCCATCAGCTCGTTTTTAAAACTGACCTATTTGTGGATCTCTCTTGTTATAGATAATCCTCTGCAAGTGTAATATTACGGTTGTGGATTTCATAATCTTCTCTTTTCAGTGGTCTTCATAAAGCAAAGCTATTCATTATTATATTTGCTAATACAACTTCAGATAAATATATGTATATGTATTTTTCTTTCAAAGTAATTTCGTTTAGAACGAAAATATAAAAGGAATATATTTAATTTAAGTAATTAGGTATAAAACAAAGTTTTTTCTTAAAAATGTAATTGGTTAGCCGATGCTAACCAATTACGTATCGATATATGTGTTAATAGATGGAACATCTCCTACATGTACAAAATTTTTGTTTAAATTATCAATGAACTTACAAAAATAAAGCAATTACTTTTCACGAAGTCTGACCTTTTTTTTTAGTAAACCAATTTAAAATTTCAAAGCAATGCGCATTTTACACATCGGCATCGATTGCGAGGTGCTTTTATATTAGTATTTGGAATTGGGAAAGGTTAAGGTTCGCCCTATTTATACGTTTCTGGGTTTGTCGAAATGTTGGGAGTGTCATGTTTTATTGAAATTGATGCTTGGACTAACAATCCTTCTTAAAATCTAGCACACTACTTATTAAACCTGCCTATTCATTTCTTTTCTAAAGAGGCTTTATTTAACTCTGCAGTATTTACATAAAAACGCAAAATTTGCACAGGGGATATAAAACACTTTGAATCTGTACTAATATGTATTATAAATGCGATAGTAATTCTGTCTGTCTCTTTGTCTGTCTGCTACCTTTTCACGCCTAAACCACTGAATCAATTTTGATGAATTTTGGTATAAAGATAGATGGGACCTTGAAGAAGGACATAGGCTACTTTTTGTCGCAAAAATAAAACTTGAAGAAGGTGAAATAAGGGATGAAAGTTTGTATGGGGCATCTATCATATCTCAAGTCAGGGCTATAAGATGAACTCGCGGGCACCAGCTAGTATTAAAAGTATTTTTGTTTTAGTTAATTGAATTTTAACAATCTTTTAATTATACTAAAATCTGTTTCTACACGGTAGATATGTTTTTGTTAAATATATGCTTAAATGTACACAGTGCATATGAGAAATTATAAGATTGATTTTTAACATAAAAAAAGGAAAATTAATAATGAATAATTGAGTTATTAGGCTAAAGCTGTTCTGTTAGTTAATTTTCTCAAGTTAAAAGTTTTTGTTGTATTTAAAAAAGGTAGCTTATACACCTTTGTTCAAAACTGAATAGTTAATAAATTATGGGCACTATTAAATTTATCAAATAAAATAAAATAATGTGATGTTTTAGAAATTAATAATTTTTTTATTGTTAACACATATTTAGTCAAAGTTTCGAATCACAAGTTTTGCCTCGTACACATTTATGCTCTTCCAATAATCGAAGATGTAGCTCTCTGAAGAATATATGGGTCGACTTGTATGGCTGCAGCTCTTGCCATAATACATTGAATTAGCTCATCTCTGGTTTGTGGCTTATTTGAATACACTAGACTTTTCATATATCCGCAAAGATAAAGAATAAACAATTTCACCATAACGATATAACAAAACAATTACATTAAATTTAATGGTGTCCATAACTCCTCCATTATTGAGTTTTGGACTTTCGACTTAAACTTGTCAAAAAAAAAAAGATATTGTCAGAGATACTGTAAGAGCATGTATTGATATTACAGCGTAAGTGAATTGATCCTAATTTTACAGGAGAAGTAGAAAACTGAATAATTTTTAAATTTATCGAGATATAGACATCCCATTTTCTTTTAAAAAACAAAGATTTTTTATTTTAAATTTTATGTTAATTACGCGGTCTTTCAAAATAACATATTATTTTAGCCGATAGGTAGTGATAGTTTAAAGTTTACGCATTTCTCTATGAAATCAGTTTTCCGACAAACAATATGTTTTTATAGCCTTCAGCAACTAATTATAAACGTTTATTGATTGGAAGCAAGATTGTTTTTGAAGTAAATTTAAAAACTTACAAAAAAGTCTGACAAAATTTTTCGATAGAGTCCATAGTTTCCGCATAATATTAAAATAAAACAATAATTTGTAACTATTTTGAATTTTAAACTCACGTATCATTTGAATGACTATGTTTATGAAAAACTTCAAGAGGCCTTTTTTGTCGATCGTTCAATTTACTATATAAAACTGTATTAGGCTTATCTTTGAAATGTCTCACTATTGGTAGTTATAAAATTTCAAGGTTAACAAAATAATGTCCACGCAATTTAAATAGGAAATAAAAATTCGCGATGAGGCACCTCTTAAAATACATATTAAGGGTAGAAATTTTCACAGTATTATTATGTGACCTTTCTGAAAGTGTAGAGTCGGGTGGCTACTGAAAAAAAAGTTGCAGAAAAAAGATACCCTAATACATACCTATATTTAAGCTTACCTATTTAGTTAATGCAGATTAATATTTCTTAAAACTGTTTGGCTTAAATTATACAGTTTAGGATAAGTTTAAAAGCAACGTTATTATTTCATTTTTCGAATATTCTTGCCTTGAATACTTTGATTTTTAGAAATTTATTATTCAAAGCCTCATTGAAATAAATTTGTATATGTTTGATGTCATCGTTGCATGATTCAGCGAAAGTTTACATCCATTTGGGTACATTAAATTAAATCCATATTTTTCAATTCCAGCTAGAATGTTTAGGATCTTTATCTTCGTCGAATATAAAATTGTTTTTTTATCACTATTCGAAAGTTTGTTTTCAGTTTATATTATTTGAAGTGTTATTATAAAAAGCCAGTGTCAATTAAAAAATATATGTAATTATTAGATACTATTTGTATAATATATTTATAATAATATTAGTAAGGTATATACATATATATTAATTTGAAAGTGCACGTGCTATAATTATGAATTTTAATATACAGTTACTCTCATAATTAAGTATACGCCTTAAAAGTAAATATTTTATCGTCAATATTACCTAAAAGAAAAAAAATGAGTTTCTTATTGATTCTATTCGTTTTATAACACATTGTTAAACACAAAATATGAAAATAGTTGCATAATTATTTAATATAATACGTTTTATAGCCAAAAATTTAAAATAATAATTGATGTTTTTGACATAGATTTGATTCTGCACAGCATTTTAATATATTATGGTTTTTTATTTATTATTGCTTGTAGGCGTCTTGGTATAGAAATCGCTATTGTTAAAATAAGGGTTGGGCATACATCTTGCAAAAAAGTAATTGTGATTTTAGACTCTCTTTTTTAGTACAATAACCATGCTTTAACTATGTACTACATATGTTTTGCGTCGTTGTCGTTTTGGTAATAAAATATGGACGGAGACTTCAGTTTTCAAGTTAAATTGCTCAAATTACATTGTAATATTTGTAAATATTACAGCTTGTCCATGGTAGAAAAAAATTGATTCTGAATTATTTGCCCCATTTGCAATTTGTATACAATAATGTTTGTACTAAATCATGCAAGTAACTGTTTATAATAATTAATTTAAATTTTTGTTTTTGTTTTAGGTATCTTTAAAAGAAGGATATTTGTTAAAACAAACGTGGTCGTTCCAACGATGGAGAAGACGATATTTCAAACTTCGAGGACGCAAGCTCTACTACGCCAAAGATACAAAGGTTAGTCTACCTTTTCACTTTACTTAATTGTCTATTTAACTACTAAAAGTGCTTTTTAATTAAATAATAAATATATTTATTTATTACATTTAAAAAGTATTAGACGAAACATTCAAAAGTTTTTATTTAAAAGACTTGAACAATTAATTTATTCAACTAAAACGAGGATAATTGTTATTATTAATTTATACGCAACAACTTAAGAATGTTATTGTTGTTAACATGCTCGGAGCTATCGTATATGTATGTACACAAACATATATCTAAAAACAAATTTACCTGCATTGCAATGATAACAAAATTCATCCATTAAATTTGTTCTGTGAGAATTTTTCAAGTTAAACGATTAGAAAAAAGAAGTAGTTCTTAATGACTGATAAATCCATATATTGTAGATCAATTTTACACCTCAGAGGTCATTTGTACTATATAAGTGTTTTTTTTTTCATATTTGACTTTTGGGTATTAAATTATTTAAATTAATGTATTCTACATGGAGGTAAACAGTTTTACGTTATAGCAGTGATTGTACAGGGTACGAAGACAAGTTTTGAAAAAATACAAAAGTATAAAGTCATGTTTTTGAAATTTATAATTTTCGAATTTAAATGTTTATTAACAATTATTAGAAGCACATATTTTTTACAAAATGTGAAATCTAAAATTTGATATGAAATGATTGAATGGACTGGTATAGAAACATATAATCAACCGCAGATAAAAATCAAGAGTGGCGCTAGTACATTTTTATTAATTCACTACTAATAAAAAATAATATCTGCAATTCGTGCGGTTGTCTACTGCCTATTCGCGCAGATAAGCGCACTTACTTCGCTTGTCCGCTCAACTCCGCTCTCATGCGCAATCGACAACTCCCCGCTCTTGTTTGCACAAATTACTATTCATTTGTATCTATTATATGTAAATATTTTTTCATCACATGCATAGAAACAACGCGTTTAGATCTCTGTTTTGCCAGTCTCAACAAAACAATTTCAGACCAATGCGATTGTGTCAGTCAGAAATGACATTTGTTTGTCCCCTAGGGGCGAAACAAATGTCATTTCTGACTGACAGCTGTCATCAAATCGTTGTCAAAGATTTTAATAAATTACAAAACTCGTTGTTTCATTCTATGTGATACGAAAAATAGTATGTGCGGCACGGGATGAAACGAAGACGATTTCAGACCAGGGCGATGACAGCCCTCGCTTCGCTCGGGCAGTCAACTCTCGCCCTCGTCAAAAATCGTCTTGTTTCACCCCTTGCCACACAATATACTATTTCATATCACATGCATAGAAACAACGAGTTTTGATCTTTGTTTTGCCAGTCGAAACAAAACAATTTCAGACTAATGCGACTGTGTCAGTCAGAAACAAATGTAAGAATCGCATTTGTTTAAAGCGAATAAAATCATAATCGTCTGACAGCTGTCATCAAATCGTTGTCAAAGATTTTAATAAATTACAAAACTCGTTGTTTCATTCTATGTGATATGAAAAATAGTATGTGTGGCACGGGATGAAACAAGACGATTTCAGACCAGTGCGATGACAGCCCTCGCTTCGCTCGGGCAGTCAACTTTCGCCCTCGTCAGAAATCGTCTGGTTTCACCCCTTGCCACGCAATATACTATTTTATTACTCATGCAGGACAAATCTATCTTGGCACCCGTTGTTTTGGCCGCAAAATAGCTGTTCAGCCATTCAGCTGTTTGGCGTGCGTAAATCACGATGGCCGCTTGAAATTGGCAATAAAATACGCAAAATTAAAAAAAACACGCAAATTGATACTAGTCGAATTTCTTGATTTTAAATAAAACGTGACATTTAAGTGAAGTTTAAATACTAAAATAATAATTTTTATCACTGCACCAGTAATACAAAGTGGCCGGTTGACGCTTGCCCACTCGAGCGGGGCTCCACTCTCGGGGGCAATCGACACTTGCCGCACTTGTTGCACAATATACTACAATTTTATTTGATAGCTTCAATGCCTACAGGTTTTTAACTAATTTAAATCTAAATTTAGAATCATCAATTAATTACTACCATTTTTTTTCTATCCATTATTTGACAATGTTGGTTATTTACATGGAGCATAAGCTCTCCCTTAGCTTTTCATAATTTTCTGAATTTTACAACTACGATAGCAATTTTTTTTAAAAGCTATTACAACAAATTTAAGTTACAGAAGTGTTCAAGTTGTATTTGAATAACTAAAGTAACAGTATGAGGGGTAGTGTCCAAATACTTTCTTCTGGGATGGTTCATATTCAGACTGATTCGTCAAAAAAATATTAAATTAATAAAATTTATAAAAAAATAAAATTTTTAACATTTTTATATGAACTTATAATATCTAGGATAATACGTTTTATTTTCAAAAAAATACACATTCCCCAAGATTTAACTATTGGGTAGCAATGACGAGCAGTCTTCTGCGGTTTTAGGAGTTCGCATATGTATCTATCATTTATATTTACGATATTTTTTTAATTATTCTGTGTTATTAAAACATTATAATAAATCAAGGGGGCTTCAAAATTAATAGTTACTCTGCTGCGCTATTATTTCATAGAACAACGTTAATAGTTTTTAATAATAAAATATTTGTTTTAATTTTTCGTAATTCTTTTAATATAATATTATTTTAGCTGAATATCACATGGATGCGGATAAAACGTCCGTAATGAACCTTCCAAAGATAAAACGCCTCAAGACCATTAGGGTTTTTGTATGAAAGATTCGAGTTTTTTTTAAATATAAGATAAGATGTGATTAAAATGATAATATATAAGCTATGGCATGAGACATTTAGTCACCTAGTATGCGGAAGGTTAATAGAGATAAAATATTTTAATTCATAGGAAATAATTTTACCAATGGCGTCACACATGTTTCAAATATCTGCAGCGATCTTTATTTTAAATAAATAAATACTTTATTATTCAAAATAAAGTTAAAGTATTGTGGTGTTACAATTGAATTTTATTGTTTTACAAAAAATGCACTATCCTTTATAAAAGAAGAAACTAAACCTGACTTTTATATTACTTTCACGTTCACTTCATTTTACGGTATCACTTTAAGTCTTTTCCCGTTTCTATTTACTTTTCTAGTCTGCTCGGGAACAATTTTTCAAATTTATTTGTCGACATTACAATTTTGGTATGATTGTTCAAATAAAAAATGTGTCTGCGTGGCTTTTGTTAGAAATTTCAAAAATAATAGAAATTTACATTTCCAAAAGGAACGCGACATACAAAGAACAACGATGAGTCGTAATTAAAACCTTTAAATTAGAATGAAAACGCAAACGGTAAAAAATATGCCTTTTTAAACTAAAACTAAGTTTAACTATTTGTACGGTATCGTTTACTACAAATGTAGAGAAAAACATCCGTACAAGTTTCCATCTGCAAAAGAAAGAAGGTTTTCATAAACTTTTAATTAAATTTTTCAGCTAACGCAGACAATGCCTGAAAATACTTTATGTACAGTGTAATAGTAGAAGTTTAATGTGCAAAATGTTATAAAAAAATTGTTGCGTTTTTTTGTTTTTTAAAGTTAACTCTTTACATAAAACCAAGATCGATAAGAAATGTAGATTCTTTTTTTTTGTAAAAGAAGTAATCTTTGGAAAACTAAGCTTTTCACATAAAAATGATGACCGTATTGGTGCGATTGCTTCTTCTAACATTGTTCTCTAAATTACATAAAATTTATCTGGAATAGATGGAGCTGTTCTTTTTAAATGTAAAAGATTGATAGTCGATTTTATATATTTTGTTTATCTTGCATGAATTAACATACGGTGCTCGAATGGGTAGAAACATAAAGTAAAAAGTGAAGCGTAAAGCAATTTAAAACTAGTGTCTCTTTTTCAACAAGTAGGTCAGGCAAAAGAGGTTTGCAAAAGGGCGTGCGATATGTACTATCGACAACCGTAATTGACCCTTAAAAGAGCCTGGAAATGAAATGTGTTATATACTATAATATTGCAAAGGTTGTCTAGTCGTCACAATTTCTTTTAAAAGCTAACGTAGGTTTTTTTGAAAATTTCAGATTACCAGACGAGTTACTGAAGGGAAACTTTTCATGTTCTTTAAAGATCTAGTGTGATTTTTTTCAAATATAGCAGGAAATAGTATTTCCTTTCCTCAAAATATTTCAGTCTGACATGTTATTTTATATTACTTTATAAACGCAAGTTTTATTTATTTTTATTATTTGTCCTTGTAGTCCTAGTAGTTATCTTTATAACTTTGGTTTTAATGTTAAAAAAAGGGTTTATAAATTGGGAACATATTAAATTTAAATTTAGCATGAGATAGTTCAATAAATGTCTAGTGAATAGATCAAGTGCTACTTATTATTATAATAAACGATGTTTTTTGAAATTGTTCATCACTAAATTATACGATCTTTTATAAAAATAAGTTAATAATTATTATCTAAATAGTAGGGTAAGTTAGCCGGTTGTGGGCATTGTCCGGTTGTGGGCACCCACGAATAACTTTTGATCGTGAGCAGATACAGGTGTTATCACGATCGTCATTTGTTTGCAATGTCGGCACTATGTTTTATTGCTAATATAAAGCGAACAAACGCATATGCGTAGTAGCTACGCGTTATTGCATGTTTTCATCTCTAAAAATGTACCGCGATGTAATCGTTTATTGTGTTTAAAGTGCAATAAATAACAATAACTTATTGCAAAAGGTTCGTCTAATGTAAATATATGCAGGAAATTAAATATATTTTATAATTTTAATTTCGATTCAATCAAAATCTTCGCGAAATAAATTTGCCAATCATTTGTCGACAGCTATGAATTTTCCAGTTGTGGGCACCTACATTTTACTAGTTGTGGGCACTTAAGTTTTTGCCATTTAAACCTTGTATTTCGCTGACAATTTGTCGAATATTGTTGTTCATGTTAACATAACCCCCCTGCGGAGTCTAGGGGTGTAGCCGCGGCCTGATTTCGAGGGAGGCGGGCAAAGACCCCGCTCGATTATCATATACGACAAAAATGTAAAGATATCAAAACTTTTTCACAATAATTAAATAAAAAATTAAACATTTTTGGTTTTGGATTTCAAACAGACTTCTTTTCACAACTTGACTATTGAAAATCAGATTTTCGATTGTCGAACATCTTTGACAGACCAATTCATATGACTTGAAAATTGTAAATAATATATTTACGAAATTTTTGCGGATTTTTTAGTGCATTTTTAGCCATGTCGATTTCAAAAATCAATTTTGATGCGTACATTGGAGCCATTTGACGATGATCCCGTGAAGTCTACTGCGAAAGCCTATTTTAAATTTTATTTTCATAACTGAAGGCTTTCAATATGAATAATTTGTGTTTTTTCTCTATATATTGGCGTTTTACTCCATATTTTCCTATTTTGAGGAGATTTTCTTGATGTGCCCACAACCGGTTAAAAAAAATTGCATGATGAAAAATGACTACTTTAAAAGTTAAAAATGTTTTTTTTTAAATTCATATAAAATTAATTCCTTTGCCACTAGTTAGCTAAGGTCTCTAGCTACCGGATAATATGCTCATTTTGCAAAAAATATTGAGTTGGTCAAAAGTTATGGCCTAAATAGCTAACTGTACCCACAACCGTTTAACTTCCCCTACAATTTAAAAAGTTTTTTTGAAGAGATGGTTTAAATTTAATGGCAGGTGTGATACTTATTTTTTTATTCTTCTAACTATACTTAATATACGATTTAAGTTTTCCTTTTTATCAACAAAAATTAGAAATAGGAGGTTATTTTGTTTAATAGTTTTGTACAAAATTTAGTAGGTGCATATTTACTTCAAACTAATCATAATGTTCATTATTAAAACATTAAATCATTGACGTAATTTTATCCAGAAAAGAATAGAAAACCTTTGAGAATAAATAACAAAATATATACCTAGGGGACAATTTTAAAGCCTGCAGCTGAAGTATCAATATTTGCTACACCCGTTAAAAGTTCTTGCTTTTGTGCATGAAATCGAAAAAACGATAAAGCTTTCTTTAAAGCTTTTGTGACTCAAAGTTTAAATGTTTTGTTGCGATAAACAAATACGGTTGATAGTGTTCAGAATAAATTGTAAACTTTTCCTATATTTATTCAATGTTTTTCTTGTTTTTTGATTTTCTTTGTTTTTTAACTGAAGGGAAATTTTGACCGTTTTGTTTCTTAAATTGGGTTATAACGGTTTTTTTTGTAATTATTGTTAGTTCACATGTTTTCTATTTGTTTTAAGTAAAATAAAGTATTTGAAGTATAAATGACTAATCTTTTCCAAACTTACTTAAAAAAAAGGATAGCAGGTGTGGTTTTGTAAAGAACAACGGTAACCTATCAAAACAACCCTTCTATATTGACTTGCTAACTAACTATACAAACTTCTGAAGCGTATCATTTGTGGGTGACCCTTCTTAAGGAGTACAAAAGTACTTCTTAGACTTTGAATTGTTTGACTTGTCTATTTTGTTAATTAATTTTAGTTGGATAATATACGCAGTAGGAACTTAATCGTTTAAAAACTTGTATTTATTTTCGGAAGAAATATCATCTTTCGTTAAACTTTTAAGTGTTTTAGAAAGTTTTATAGAACGAAAAAAGTGCTTTGAGATAATTGTATAGTTTCCATTAATAGAACTTTGAGCAACACTGCAGGCCAGTGATTTTTAATTTTTCTAAATTCATGGACCACTTTTAATTGTAGAAAAGACTGGAAAACTAAAAAACTGCAAAAGATGGAAAACGTATTTGAGGAAAAAAACAATTTGAATAAAATATCTATATTTACAATTTAGCCTTGGCCTGGCTACAAGTTCACCGAACAAGTAGGGAAAAGTGGGGTAGCCCCGGACAGCGGGCAACCGCGGACATAAGAATTTCCAAGAACCTAATCACGTTGCAGTGGTTAAATTTTCTTTAAAACAGGCGTCGTCTAGAGTAAAAACATATGAAATTTAGTTGTCACGTAAACACCGAGTTTGTTACAATTTAAGGAGTAGTTTGTAAAATATAAAAATTTTTCATCGCGCTCGTCAGATTTCATTTCAAGTTATCAACTAGAAAACGTAAGTGTGAATACTTATTTTTTTTTAAGTTGAAGAAAATGCGTTATATTTAAACTTTGTAATAGTATTTGAAATATTTCTACTACATCTTAGGAGCTCTGAATAAAAATGTTTAATATTAAGAATCGGGTACCCCCGGACACTAAAATGTCGGGTATCGCCGGACATTATTTTAGCTTAATTAATAATCTTTTTCAAAAGTTACTCTATACACAGTAAAAATTTGCATCAATACGTCAACAAATTTGTGTGTACTAATGCTTTTTTACACTTTTGTGTGTTAATTTGACACAATGAGGTTGTGTAGTTCATCGCTTAACACAAAAAAATGTTATTACGTTTATTAATGACATTCTAAAGTGTTACTCTAAAAACTACACAAAGTTGTGTTTATTTGACACAAGCATGTGTAGTAACGCGCCACCCATTCATTATTCTTTACATTTAAATATGTAAACATTTAACATTTATATATGTCAAAAATCTTACGCTTGCGCACTACGACATTTCAACACAAACTTGTGTAGTTTGCTACACAAATATATGTTATTATTTTAACATAAAGAACTTATGTAAAAATAACACTAAAAAGTGTATCAATCGTTTTCTGTTCACACGAAAATGTTAAAAATGACGCAAAATTTTTTACTGTGTACTACAGTTGAAATAAATAACTTGTCGGTGCTTTATTATTTACTGTGATAATAAATAGTGGTTAAATTACTGTACTTTAGTCAACTTTGTGTATTTTTCACATCCAGTACGAATCGCAACGGTGGTCAACATCTATACTGACCCGCTGCCTTCAATCAGCACAGCACATTTATTAAAACAACTGTTACGATTTTCTGATGCATCAAAAAAACATTTAGCAACGGAGCTCAAAAAACCCCTAGGAGCGTTATTTTAACATCTCCATTTAAACAAAATTTAGAGAAAAAGCAAAAAACTAAAAACAATAAATTAGTCAAAGCAAAAAAACAAAAAATTGCTAAAAATATTGAAAACTGACAAAAATATTCGGATTTTTTCCCAAAAAGACCGGGAAAAAGAAACCGAATGCATCATATGCAAAAAAACTTTTGATGAAGACTGGATTCAATGTTATGAGTGCAAAGACTGGGCACATTAAAATTGTTTAAATATTAATTATTTTTGTGATGTTTATAAGGCCAAAAAACGATTGGGCCACCAATAAGTACTAGTCCGGGGCTACCCGCCACTTTTTGTATTGCCAAAAAATAAGGTCAAATTGGATTGGCCATATTTCCTAAAAAAACAAATATATCATTACAAATTTTTAATTAGTATAAACTTAAAAGTCCCTACTTTCATTTTAAATCATAAAAAATAAATAAATTTATTTATTTATATTTTTTATTTCTAATTCTTTTAATTGTCCGGGGCTACCCCATCTTCCCCTACATATGTATTTTTTAGGGTAACCGCAAAGTGTAAATAAGACTGCAATAAATTTGACCGGAGATTTAGGTAGATGGTTTGATGGAGAACCAGTACAAAATAGTAAAAAAAAATAAAATTTGTGGCAGTATATGATGTACAATTCAGACGTTCATTTTAAAATCAGTATATATGTTCAAAAAAACAGTTTTGTGGGATCTTAGGAAAACTTTCTGGAAACGTTAAACCTTAAATACCCAACTACGAGAAAAGATACATACAGTTGCTATTTCATTTTATGCCAAAACAGTTAATCATAATAAAAATGACAAAATATTAAAAAATATATTAGTCACCCACAGGAAGGAAAAAATATTGGAAATGACTTGTTTTTTTGGAATTTTTTTTAAGAGAAACATTTAAAAGTAAAGGATAAATTTCAATAACAAATTAAACATATTTTTATTACTTCTAATTAAATCTCTTTACAGTCGTTGTTTTTATCATCTCCATTCACCTCGGACTAGTCATCCATACTTTCCATATTTTGCTAAGAAAAAATGTTTTCATGAAATGAAATATATACCTTCAGTTTTAAAAAACTCGTTAGATCGTTTAGGTTCTTAAATGATAATGATGAAAATGAATATATGCTGTTTTTAAAGAATCTATCATATAAAGAACATCAAAGAACTATCATGATTTTGCTAGTGACGTGTAGTTTTTAGAGAAATCAAGTTTTGGAGTTTATGTGTAATGGCGTTGCGGTCATTTATCGTTTAAATTAAAATTTTCAAATTTTTGAAAATGTGCTGTTTTTAAAATCAACGCTTCAATTTATCTATTGGATTGGCAAGAAAGTAATTTATATTTTAATTTGAAATAAAATCTAACATTTTTATACCATGAATGGATTTTAGTCAATTATAAATGTACAATTTTTTTCATTGACGTTTTTTCATCTTTCTAGTAACTTCATAGTTCAACATTCGTAGAACTGAACCAAGTGCGATTTCAGGTTATCATAATTAGAATTTTTTTACTATTTAAAGAGTTTTATAAAGATCAAAATAAATGGTAATCTGGTGGTTCAAGGTCTGGGCTCCATGGCGGATGTGGCATGAGTTTCCAACATTTTATAATGTTTCTTGTAATTTCGTGATATCATGTTCGTAGAACTTTTTATTTTTATCTGCAAAAAACTGAACCAAGTGCGTTATCAGGTCATCATTAGTAAAATTTTTACCCTTTAAATTTGATGGTGCAAGGCCAAGAATATATAATGGTTGTGACATCAGTTCCCAACCAAGCTTCAATAATATTTGATGAGTTATTAAATATACCTATGTGAGGTCCGGCGTTGTCACGGTGGAACTATAATACTTTTACCGTTAGTCAATTCTGGACTTTTATTTTTGTTTGCATATACCAATTTTATCAGTTGTTAACAGAAACCATCTGAATTAATGATTCTTTGGGAGCAGTTCAAAATACACAACACTTTTATAAATTTTTTAAAATGGAAATATGGTCTTTTTTAGATATTGCTGGGACTTATAAGCTTTCTTGCATTTAAGGACATAAAAAAGTAAAATATGACAGAAATATTAATTATTGCGCTTTATGTTAAATTTAACAATTGCAAACGAAATACGAAGTAATTTGTATCTAAAGTAAGTTAAAAGTCATTACTGTCAAATGTCACACTGAAACAATTGTAACACTGACCAAAGTGATTAAAAAAAATGGTAACACCATCGATTTGTAAAAACCGAAATTACTTTATTGCCAAATCAATAGATTATTGTTAGCAAATGTAAGAAAATTGTTAGAATAATCGCTTAGAAAATTGGTTAGATGGTTCAAATTAATGAAAAAACTCCAAATAGTAAAATAAAGGTTTGGACTAATAAGCGGAGTGCAAATAGTTACCGTGGAGTTGGAAAGCGAAAACTTGGTGAGAATATTTTCAAAGGATGTGGAACCCGATGCCAAAGACTAGAATTGCGGAATAGTAACTGTTTTTGAGTTATTCAAGTCTATTTTCATCGAATTTTCAATAGGAAATTACCACTTTCTCATAGATCTGTGTTCTTCCACTATGTGCCTCCGCGGCAGCTCTCGACCAACAGCCCTTGTAGTGTATTGGTAAAGTGCGAGATGCTAACCGGCGATGATGCTGGTTCGAATCCTGCTTTTTGCAAATTTTTTTTGCTGTTTTTTACATTTTTTAACATTTTCGTGTGTACAGAAAACGATTGATACACTTTTAGTGTTATTTTTACATAAGTTCTTTATGTTAAAATAATAACATATATTTGTGTAGCAAACTACACAAGTTTGTGTTGAAATGTCGTAGTGCGCAAGCGTAAGATTTTTGTCATATATAAATGTTAAATGTTTACATATTTAAATGTAAAGAATAATCTCTGTTAGATTTGAGTGACGACAACGTATAACCTCAATTTGTTGTGGTTGAATGTTTCTTAAATACATTTTGCTTTCTGACTTACTTTTTATTTTTAGTTTTATATTAATAAATAAAGTTACTAAATAAATTATTGCTGGCATTAATTATCACAACGCTTATATGTTATTTATCCTTATTTGGATGTTTGTAAAACTAAATGTTAAAAAAATAAGTAATAATTATCGAGAAATTGAGAGCACGAGTACACAGTATCAATGTATATGTCGTGTGATGATAAAAATAGAGATTTGATCAAATCCCTAAGGTATATGATCAATTCACGGAAGATGTTAAAATTACAACTCTGTTGGGTGATTTCCCTGAAAAAAGTAAGTGATTTGGTCAAATCTCTTAACTGTTCTAGTGAAAAGATGAAATAAACAAGTCAGAACTCGCAAGCTTTATTTTGCTTGTTACCACTCCCATTTATTTCAAAAAATTACAAATGGCTATTAAACTACCAAGACCACGAGACGAAATTCAGCTTTCTTCCACCGTTGACTACAAGAAGAGCTGCCGAAGTAGCAATATAGCTATTAAAAATATTTTTGGAAGTAGGTTGTTCTCATATACTACAAAGCGACAACGGCCGTGAGTTTACGGCTGCTGTGATACAAGAATTAACAAGCCTGTGGCCAACGTGCAAAATTGGAAATGGTAGGCCTAGACATCCAGCTAGCCAGGGATCTGTCGAGCGATCAAATCAAAATATTGAAGCTATGTTACCAATGACACAAAAAATTGGGCTATAGGTTGTTTGCCTTGTTCAATTCCAAAAGAATTCCTCTTTTCATCGAACCATTAAACAATCACCTTACAAAGCGTTATTTGGAATAGAACCAAAACAGGACTCTTATCTAGTCATATTTCGAAAGAGTTGCTTGAAAAACTTGTTACTGAAGAGGACTTGGATCTACTTCTTACTCAGCAGGCTCATACAATTATTTTCACAACACAAAACTTACTAGCAGCTTCTTTAGAAAACAAAAACAAGACTTCAACTTGAAAAGATCCACCAGCATCTGAATTAATTGATTACAATGCTTCAACTTCAAATGATCTATTAATAGTTAAATCAACCAACAATAACACTTTAATGTCACACGATCTACCGGCAGATCTTCTTGTAGTCAACGGTCGAAGAAAGCTAAATTTCGTCGCGTGATCTTAGTAGTTTAATAGCCATTTGTAATTTTTTGAAATAAATGAGAGTGGTAACAAGCAAAACGGAGCTTGCGAGTTCTGACTTGTTTATTTCATCTTTTCACTAGAACAGTTAAGAGATTTGACCAAATCACTTACTTTTTTCAGGGAAATCACCCAACAGAGTTGTAATTTTAACATCTTCCGTGAATTGATCATATACCTTAGGGATTTGATCAAATCTTTATTTTTAACATCTCACTGCGACATATACAGTGTGTCCCAAATTGAGTAGGCTAACATGGGTATCTTTCTTATTAGTGGAGATAGAAGTTTGGTTAAATGGGCAATGTTTTGCAGTTTTAGGTGCCCATTCAAATTCTGTTAAGAAAATTTTAAAATTCCGAATAGTTCCGAAGTTATGGTCAAAAAACTGAAAATTGTCATTTTCTTTAATGTCAAATAACTTTGTACTTATAAAAATTACAAAAAAAAAGTTTAATACAAAAGTTACTAGGTTTCATAAAGTACAGATGAAAATTAATTCAAAATTAAATTCAAAATGGCGGTTTCCAAGATATTGATACCAACTTTCTTATTTTAAATAGGCGCCATATTGGATTTTTACATAGTTAAATAGCATTTTTTTTTTCTTTTCAACCATGTATAACAACCCAAATTTAAATAAAAAATGATTAACAATATTAAATTTTTCTATTTAAAATCAAGTAGCCATGAATTATCAAACAATAAAACAGCATAATACAAGCCAAGGTCATTATATTTATTTTTTGACTGATATTGTAAGTTTTTTAAATAATAATAATTATTACCTTATAAATAATTCAAAATGGCAAAGTATTTAACTACGCAGTATGATATGTTTTGTACCTACATTAAATGTTACAAAAGCTCCTGCGTTGCTGCACAAACATACTTTAACAGTTTTCAAAAAAAATGATGAAGATTGTCTTCCACATTCTTTCAATTTGGTTATTGTAAACATACATACTTCTACATATTCACATCCAATCTTTTAAAAATTTTAAGGTTTGGTTGCTTTTTTTTTGGAAAACTGTTAAAGTATGTTTGTGCAGCAACGCTGGAGCTTTTGTAACATTTAATGTAGGTACACAACATATCATACTGCGTAGTTAAAAACTTTGCCATTTTGAATTATTTATAAGGTAATAATTATTATTATTTAAAAAACTTACAATATCAGTCAAAAATAAATATAATGACCTTGGCTTGTATTATGCTGTTTTATTGTTCTTTGATAATTCATGGCTACTTGATTTTAAACAGAAAAATTTAATATTGTTAATAATTTTTTATTTGAATTTGGGTTGTTATACATGGTTGAAAAGAGAAAAAAAAATGCTATTCAACTATGTAAAAATCCAATATGGCGTCCATTTAAAATAAGAAAGTTGGTATCAATATCTTAGAAACCGCCATTTTGAATTTAATTTTGACTTAATTTCCATTTGTACTTTATGAAACCTAGTAACTTTTGTATTAAACTTTTTTTTGTAGTTTTTATAATTACAAAGTTATTTGACATTAAAGAAAATGACAATTTTCAGTTTTTTGACCATAACTTCGGAACTATTCGGAATTTTAAAATTTTCTTAACAGAATCTGAATGGGCACCTAAAACTTCAAAACATTGCCCATTTAACCAAACTTCTATCTTCACTAATAAGAAAGATACCCGTGTTAGCCTACTCAAATTGGGACACCCAGTATAAGCTGTATGTGCACAATGTGACTCGGCAGGACAAGCGTGCCGTTGGCTTTCCCGCGCAAATGAATAGGTGGCGCGTTACTACACATGTTTGTGTCAAATAAACACAACTTTGTGTAGTTTTTAGAGTAATACTTTAGAATGTCATTAATAAACGTAATAACATTTTTTTGTGTTAAGCGATGAACTACACAATCTCATTGTGTCAAATTAACACACAAAAGTGTAAAAAAGCATTAGTACACACAAATGTTTTGACGTATTGACACAAAATGTTTTACTGTGCAGGATTCGAACCAGCATCATTGCCGGTTAGCATCCCGCACTTTACCAATACACTACAAGGGCTGTTGGTCGAGAGCTGCCGCGAAAGCTTATAGTGGAAGGACACAGATCTAGGGAAGTGGTAATTTCTTATTAAAAATTCGATGACAATAGACTTGAATAACTCGAAAACAGTTACTATTCCGCAGTACTAGTCTTTGGCATCGGGTTCCACGTCCTTCGAAGGTACTCTCACCAAGTTTTCGCTTTCCAACTCCACGGTTACTAATTGCAAGCCCCTTGTGAGTATATTTCTTCGAAAATGCATTTAAACTTTATTTATGTAAAATACTAATATGAACATATGCAACGTGCAAATTTAAACAAGTGAACGTACGTGTTTAATGAAAAATTACAGATTACAAATTGTATGGCTTGAAATTAATAACTATTGTTTCAGAAAGATAGGTTCTTTTAATTTTTTTATTGGTTAGTAATCATTTAGAAAAAAAATATATTAAAATTTTACAGAACATTTACTGCATAACTGTGGTAGCAGAGTTTCGTAGAACGCCAGTTGAGAACTACTGGTGTAGATTAAATGTTATAATTGAATGCACTTTACGGTAAATCGGCTTTGAATATTAAATTAAAGTCTGCAGTCTATAAAATAGAACAATAGCTTGTCAACGTATCTTTGTAATTAGAGTAAAATTCGTTTTGTAAAGTCTAAAAGCACGTTGACGTCAACATAGCATAGCAAACCTAATAAAAACTAACGAGATTACTATAAAAGGGAGATTCCTTCTAAATAGTTAATGGACGAACTAGGGATAGGGTAGAAATGACCTTTAAGTACCTCTAAAAGGTTTGACCTGTTACTTTCAAAATTTATAACTAAAATTGTAAATTAAGTATACAATTTAATTTTTAACGCCTTTAGACACACTGTCGAAATTCAATTTTGTCAGTCTTGCAGTCTCCAAATTTAAATTTGATACATCATTTAGATTCATTAGAATAAAGATAGTAATTTGAAGTAGGGGGAAAGTGGCATGAAACAGCCAAGTTTTGAAAGAGACATTATCAATTACGCGGTAGTTTTCATACGAATCGTTCATGTATTATTATTTTAAGATAGCAACACTAGCCAGATATCCCCCACAAAAATTTGACCGTTCACCGTCAATAAGCAGCGCCGATACGACGTATTGAAGATTTTGTCGTCAAAAAGTAAGGTTTTGAGTTCAGTTTATTTGTTTTCTAACGCCTATACGTACAAAACTAATAATAATATGATTACACTATAATTTTATAGATATATTAGGCCTTCTAATAACGTATATATTTTGCAGGCTAATCTTTGATTTCATAGTAATTTTCGAGATTTTGTTTCTTGAGAGAATATGTTTTGAAAGAGCCGGACTGCAGTGTAATGAAAGAGCCACCTTTTAATTGTATAAAATGCAATAATAATTGTAGTAATAGCAATCAAGAGTGGTACCGATGCAAAGTTGTAATGATTGGGCATATAAATCCTGTGGCGCAAAAGGGAAATTGCATTATTTTTGCTAAAAACGTTTTTAAGTTTTTGCAATGATTGATCTCAAACGTCAAATTTTTGACAGCTTTTTAGATTTATGTAAGTCAATATTTTATCCAGAATTTGCGTTATTTAAAACGTTTTATAATTATATAAGATCTAAAATTATAGCTTAAGATTATTATTAAATAATATCTTCGTTAATGTGCAGTTTTAATCTTGTAATAAGAACATGGCTTTATCAAAACTTGGGTTGGCTCTTTCAATACCTATAGGTTATGAAAAAGCCAAATTTTATTTTTTTTATAAATGATTAGAAGTCGAAAAATATCGTTAATTTTGAAAAATGTTTTATTACATTACGTACATAACTGCATGAACAATTACAGATTCAAAAAAAAATTTGATTTATTTATGTCCTTCTATATTATTTACCTTTTTTTTAAAAACTGGCTGTTTCATGCCACTTTCCCCCTATATAATTACGCGTTTCACGTACAAATTCAAATTCGTAGCTGTGCTGCGGCAAACGAGGTTTTTGAAATTTTCAAAGTACCTACTCACAATTGGTATAAAGCAAATTACAGTTCGTTATTGAAACAGTTGGTTTTAATACGTAAGAGACCTTTCAAATTACTTAAAATTAGTTAACGAAATCGAAGATTAAATTTTAAAAGCCTAATTTGTCGACTTACATATTTTTTAGGGTAAATGCGATAGAGATGCCGCACATATCCAAAAAAATTCATAACTTTGGCAATATTAGTTTTAATAAAATAATAGTTTAACAGATTCTAATTATTATATAATACTTTAACACTAGATTTACGGACTGAGCCAATTTGACTCATTTAAAATTGTATTGCTATATACCTATAGCAAAAAAACGCGAGGATTATTTCTGTTTGCGGAAAATGTATTTCAAAAACAGAGTTTATATGTAAAAAATGTTTTCAATGAACTTTTTAATAAGAAATCTTTTATTTCAATTTAGTCGGAACTGTTTTTTTTTGCAAAAAACTTCAATTTTGTTGTACGAGTCAAATTGGCTCACTTTAGTAAAAATAGGTATACAATCAACCCCCGTAAATCTAGTGTTAATATAAATGCAAAACTGAATAAAAATTCTATTCAGTATATAATTAAAAATAAAAAAGCTAATAATGCGACGTCTCTCCCTCGAACTTGGTAGAGACACCGCATTGAAAACGAATAGATGCCGCACTTATAATTTTTTGGTTGCCAATTTTTTTCTCGTAACTTAGTTCCGGGACGTACATTACATATGTCCATATACATCGTACAAGTCTCAAGATGTCATTCTGAGCATTTGAAACATCAAAGACAATAATCTTTTTTTGTAATTTCCTCATATGGCTCAAAGCATTCTACATAAAAATATTTTCTTTTACTTGTGTCTTTTTGTTACAGAACCGTGTTTTTTGCTCAAATTTTGTACAAGTATTTTTTATCTTTACCTTTATTTAATTTTTTTTTCTTATTCTAGATATTGTGTTCAGTAGTTAATGCACTCCTAGGTTACTTTTTGGGCTATATAATTTGATTTAGCCAGCTTAATTTTTTTGAATGGCTTCCAGTAATTGTTCTTCCGACAAATGTAAATGTAAATAGAGCTGTTGGTTTTCGTAAATACTTTTGCGACATAGCTTAAAAAACGATTGAATGGCATTTTTGTTCATAAGTGTACTAATCATAGTAACACTAAACTCATAAGTTATATTAAATGATGCAGTAACTATCCCAAATCATAGTGCCGCAAATCTCTTTTTTATTGGGATAGACGCCGCATGGGACTCACATAAACACCAAAAGTAGAAATAAATTATGGTAGCCACTAACTTATTTAAAAACATGCTGTTATTGAATTAAAACTAATTTATAGCCTTGATTCATAACCTATAATTCGTAATTGACCGCCACAGTGGCCGTATTGGAAAGTAGACGGATATTGCTAGCGAAACACAAAAAAAATAAATTAATGTGTACGTAAACAAAAGCAACTTATGCCATTTGACATTTTTTTCTACGTTTCAAATTATAAAAATTAGATTACACTTTTCCAAGTATTTTAATTTGAATTTTCTAGCACAAATTTATAATTGCAAATATTATCTCAATTTATATTAAAAATTATAAAGAAAATGTCAACCGGAAAAGAAATCAAAAAGAACATACTGAAACAACCTTTTTTATTGGTGCCCATACTTAATGCAATTGGAAAACACAAACCGTCTTACGGAATAACGACGGAAAAGATAATTAAACAGGTTCAATCGACGATTAAACTACATATGTCGAAGAGTGGAAATAAATAAACAGAACGCTGCTACTCACGTACGGAATGCACTTGATTTTGCAGCTAAAAATGGTTTATTACAACCGTCGCCCGAAAGGTACATCATAAAACCGCAAGGATCGTTTCTGTTAAGATCCCATTCCGATATAAAGCACCCAAAAAGGAGGATACGCAGTAATAGAAAACAAATAAGTACCAATTCTAGAATTTCTTCGTCTGTGAGATGTACAACTCCTAAAAATGATGCCGTGCTTAGGAGCCGTAGCCTTAGCGACCACTTACAACAACAACCATGCAGTTCTGAAATGCATCAAAAATTGCGGGGTCTTGTATTAAAACAAAAAACATCACAAAGAAAACTTTAATTAAATCAAATTGAAAATCTACTGCATCCAAAATTAATGTCGGTATCTTTGTCGAGTCTAGACGTATTTTTTGAAGACTTTTGAAGACATCTAGTGAATGAGCGAGAACTATTTTGATGTAAAAAAAGTTTATTTTTGGTGTTCTATGTATAAATCTCAGGCTTTAATGGCGCTTGGGACTATACGTTTTACCCTATTTGATTATTTTTCATGTCTCCCAAAATTTTTCTTTATTAACGAATTGATTTGTATTTACAATATTTATGAATAAAAACGGTCCTTAATTTTTAATTTGATTTTCGTAAAAAATAAATAAATTATTGTGAAATAGTACTTAAAGCCGAGTGTGGATATTCGATCTCAAAGTTCACAATAATCCAAATACGTCTTTATGTAATTAAATTTTGAACACAATTCTATCAAAATGACAAGAGAGAAAAAAATACATGTTATCCATTTTACATTTTTTACTCTATTTTGATAAATTTTTCGATGTTTATTATTTTACGGATAAACTTTATGATCAAATCATGGTTCGCTTGATGCAAACGGTTCAAATTTTTTTTTTCAAAATGACATTCCGCCCTAAGCTTCTTATAGGGATCATAAGTGTTTTACTTTAATCCATATTGTACCTATCAGTTGATTAGGTAAGATGTTTAATGTGCGTAATTCTCTCATGAAATATATATAAAGTAAGAAAACTACTTACAATCTACCATATGTAGGGTAAGTTAGCCGGTTGTGGGCATTGTCCGGTTGTGGGCACCCCCGAATAACTTTTGATCGTGAGCAGATACAGGTGTTTTCACGATCGTCATTTGTTCGCAATGTCAGCACTATGTTTTATTGCTAATATAAAGCAAACAGACGCATATGCGTAGGAGCTACGCGTTATTCCACGTTTTCATCTCTAAAAATGTATCGCAATGTAATCGTTTATTGTGTTTAAAGTGTGATAAATAACAGTAACTTATTGCAAAAGGTCAGTCTAATGTAAATATATGCAGGAAATTAAAAATATTTTATAATTTTAATTTCGATTCAATCAAAATTCTCGCGAAATAAGTTTGCCAGTCATTTGTCGACAGCTATGAATTTTCCAGTTGTGGGCACCTACATTTTACTAGTTGTGGGCACTTAAGTTTTTGCCATTTAAACCTTGTATTTCGCTGACGATTTGTCGAATATTGTTGTCCATGTTAACATAACCCCCCTGCGGAGTCTTGGAGTCTAGCCGCGGCCTGATTTTGAGGGGGGCGGGCAAAGACTCCGCTCGATTATCATGTACGACAAAAATGTAAAGATATCAAAACTTTTTCACAATAATTAAAAAAAGAAGTAAACATTTTTGGTTTTGGATTTCAAACAGACTTCTTTTCACAACTCGACTATTGAAAATCAGATTTTCGATTGTCGAGCATCTTTGAGAGATCAATACATATGACTTGAAAATTGTAAATAATATATTTACGAAATTTTTGCGGTTTTTTTAGTGCATTTTTAGCCATGTCGATTTCAAAAATCAATTTTGATGCGTACATTGGAGCCATTTAACGATGATCCCGTGAAGTCTACTGTGAAAGCCTATTTTAAATTTTATTTTCATCTATTTTCATAACTGAAGTCTTTGAATATGAATAAATTGTGTTTTTTTTTCTATATAGTGGCGTTTTACTCCATATTTTCCTATTTTGAGGAGATTTTCCTGATGTGCCCACAACTGGTTAAAAAACATTGCATGATGAAAAATGACTACTTTATGAAAAGTTAAAAATGTTTTTTTTTTAAATTGATATAAAATTAAGTTCTTTGCCAGTAGTTAGCTAAGGTCTCTAGCTACACAATAATATGCCGATTTTGCAAAAAATATTAAGTTGGTCAAAAGTTATGGCCTAAATAGCTAACTGTGCCCACAACCGGTTAACTTCCCCTATATAAATAAGTAATTTTTTTTTGTATTAATAAATGTTTTGTATATTTCCAAATGAGTAAGTTTTTAAAATTTTTTGAAAATTACTTTTTTGTAAATAAATAGTAGTTATTATTTACAAAAAATATAAATTTTTATTAAAGGCATCTATTCCAAGTACTATATTACGCCGTGAGGCATCTAACCGAAGCTTTAGACATCTATCCCTTTTACACAAGTTTTAGTATCTGTAATTATGTTGTTTATTATAGTATTGTTTTAGAAAAACCAAGGAATTACAATTTTTTATAAACCAAATTAACTTCTCGCAAAAATTATGACTTATGTTTTAATAGTTTTGAAAATATAGCAATAACTTGAAATATGGGTCATCTATCCTGAGTTTACCCTAATTAATGCAGTCCAGTAGTTTTTCAACGAATGTTGAAGCCAAATTTTTGCAAACTAGTTGCATCTTGCAATACAAGAGAGATTTGTAGTTAGACGAGAAGTTAGAAAACAAAAGCTCAGAAATACTGTCAACTTTGCTGTCTTTGTCATTAGAAAATTTACTCTATTGAAAGTTGTCTGCTGTTCGACCAAGCGCCCGCCTGCAACTGTGTAGCTTTATTTTCGCTCATTTTTAAAATAATTGTTGGAACTACGAGGTCTGTTCAGAAAATAATCAATGATTGTAAATTACGCGGCATTGGAGATATTTAGCGACATGCGGTTGGTAACATTGTCTTGCGCTTAACCTCTTTTGTAATCATATGTTTTTAGATTAGTGATATCTCTTTTAAGTTTTGTTCTATTATTATTAGAGTTTAAGTATGACGATTTTTGATCATTTTCGATAATGTGATACTCCGTCAAATGGGAGAAGATTTAAAAGCGCAAAACATTGCAATAAATTATTAATTTTTTCAATTTAAAATCTAATTTTAATAAACTAATATATTGATAAAATATATTACTTCTTTAGTATTAGATACATTTATATTATATAATCTATTATCAAGATTATTTTTTTACTTTTTGATGTTTGTATGTCAATATTAAATTAAGCTCTAAGAGGCTTTAGACTATACATCATCTGCAATGTGTCAAGATATTGCTGAAGAGAACAACATACACGTGGCACTAACAGATTGTTTTTAGAAAGTTTTGACCATATTATCTATATATGATGGAAAACGATCGAATGTACTTGAAATAAGTAGGTTAAAAAAAGTCGGCTTAAAGAATACAAAAATGTAGTTGACTAAAACCTATGAATGAGTTGTATGTACAAGATTGAAGTTAAAATGCAATTATGTTAATAATATTTCCAAATGTCGCCAACGTCAATTATTTTTAGTTAATTTTTATCATATTTGAAAGAATTTTTTTTATATTTGACATATTGGTCACAATAATTAAATCAAAATTATCACTTTCTTTTCGAAGCCTTTCCTTAACATTGACCCAAACGCTTTCGATGGTGTCTGGAAACTATTACGATCAATTCAATCGTTCTATGCCAGTTTCCGACATAAAACTTCTGCAGGATCCAATCTTCCTCTTCAGCGTTACACAGATTGTACAGAGAATTCCTACATTTTTATGGTGTTTAGATTTTCTATAAAAAGGTGTCAAAATTTCATTTATAGTGCGTGTAGAATTACTCCTGAACCAATCTTTATCTGAATTTGCAAAGCAAAAGAGTATAAAAAACTAATAGTATTAAAATTTTAGTTTGATTGACGTCCATACTTGGTCTAACTTGCCACAGGCAAGTTAGACTGACATTTTCAATTATCGTAGAAGGTTCGCCTAAGAATAACGAATGTTAACACATAATTGAGCAATCAATGACATTGGGTACATTACAATGCAAAATCAAGATGAAATCAATCCTTACTTTTAAAGTGATAACTTCTTTTCTCATGACTGTTTGTATTCAAAACCGTCAAGAGTCGCAAAGCAGCTCTTAGCGTCGAGCTGTTAGCTTCATAGTTTTTTCACACATGGACTACGAAAATATTGTCACTCTTGAAGCGTTTAGTAGCAAACTTTAAAATTTTTAAGCATTTATTGTATAGCCATGCAACTCCCACAATGCTTGAAGCGGTTACGTATAAATCTTTAAAAGATAATTCCGAAGAACTACTGTTCAGCTTCATCGTGGTATTTTAACAAATGTACATTTTTCGAGCGTTACGAAAATTTCGATCGTATGAGGGAAATAGTTAAGTATGTGGTAGAGAATATTTTACCATAAAAAAACTACTTATTAAAGCGTTTTATCTATACCTAATAAGCAAGAAGTTTCACTTCTGTCGTGCGTGCAGGCTTGCCAGATTGGGCGATTTTCTTCATGCGTATGCTCCATAATTAAACTGGGGCAACAAATCGCAAATTAGACTCTTTGGACTTCTTTCATTCTTTAACATTGGCAATTATCTCAAATAATTTCATTGCAACAATAACTCGATTCAATTTTATTTATATTTAGTAATATAATCGCTATGATTCTGAAATTACCTTAAAAAATTGTATTAAAATACATTTTAAAATACGCGGTAAATTCAAGTGTACCTACTTATTGAATTTTTTCAAGCTTACGATTTGGCGATTTTTTGGAATATTTTGCTACCATTTGTTACCATTTGTTTATTAAGTAAACTTTTTTAAATTTTCCAAACTGTTATCATTCATTAGTAATTTATAGGCTGAAGATATTCAATGAAAACTATTTATTTTATATTTCCATAAGGCTGGTAAAGAATGGTATAATTTGATAATAGCTCAAATAAATTCTTTTTTTTTTTGCTTTTGACCCTTTTTGTTTTGGTCAACAAACGAGCACCTGTCTTAGTAAAAATTAGGGAAATCTGAAATATTGCGCAATACAATCCACGCGCAAGAGCATTTATTCACTATTGCACAATATAAATCAAACTGTTTTTGCTTCACACAGTATATTGGGCAACCTTTTACTATAGACCATAAACGGTCAATATCATCGTACAAAATGAAATATTGCGTAAGAATTTGTCTGTCTATGGTCAGTTTAACGGCTGAGATTTGTAAGAACAATTTTTTTTAACTTATATCAAAATTTAAAGTTAGCGTTTCAAAATTACACCGTTTGGGACAGTTACTCATAAACTTCTGGCGAGTTTTTCAGTTTTCAGCTTAACATTATAACATGTTTTCAGCACGAGGATGATCTAAAAAATTAATGTAATATTTAAAGCTTAACTCAAAACAGTCAATTATTGAGTTATTTCATATTTACTTGCGATGTCCAATACGTATTACGTACACTTTTAGTTTAATGTTTGTGATTTAAAAGAAAATTATAGATATGTGTATGTACATAAATTACGTAAAATCGTTATATATTGAAATTTCTCTAATATTCCACTTTAAATTCTATTTCTTCTAAGCTCCTCAATTAAAAGATTTATTCTGACGTGTTTCAGTGCGAGAATTAAGCTTCATGTTCATTAAAATAATCGCATTACCAACGCAGGTGTAAGCATAATGCTCGATTACGAAATAACAGTTAGAATTTCAGTAATTTAGTAAAGGCATTGTGTATCATTTTGATGCATAACATTGCGTTAGGAAGTGCTATCGTAAATAGAATGGGTTTAATAACAGAGGACTACCCAAGAATTTAGAATCAGGTAAATTGCCATGTTTAGAAAAGGAAATGCGACCCCTTTAGAAAAGTAGGTTACCGGGTTATTGAAGTGCGAACTATAATATTTTACGTCTATTGTAGGGTGCAACATTACCCGATATTGTCACTCAGGACTCGATTATAATGTCGACGTGACAGATGCTTCATTAAAGTGGTTTAGCTATAAATAATGATATTGAAATATAATACAACCCTCACCATTAAATTGATTATCTCTGCTAAAATGTCTTTGATTATGTCGTATTAAAACAGAAACCAAGCTTTATAATTTGTTTTTTTTTTAATCTTAATTACTTTTTGTCTTTAATTGTACACTTAGGAACATTTCTACTAATTTTCTCTATGCTTTTCGAACATTAATTATTACTTTTAAAATGTTTTTTTATTAAAATTAAATTCAAAAAAACAAAAACAAGCACGCCCTAATATCTTCAAAAGAAGGAAAGTGGAATTTAATGAAGAAGTATCTTAAATTACTTTTTAATGAGAGGTTGTGTGTAATTTTTTTAACAATGTTTTCTTATACAACAACGTCTGTACTTTTTGATGACTACGGATCATAATTTTACAGCTACCAATTTTATAGAAGATGTAAATCATTAAAAGTTTGGGATGGCGTTTCAAGTAACGTGCTGAATGTGCAAGTACAGAACAATTGGGTTCGTTAATTTTTTTATTATTTACAATGTATTTATCAACTTTTACTCATTATTTTTATAAGACTTTATTATTTTTATATTAAAGTTTGTTGTTAATATATTTTACAGTGTCATAGATAGTAATTATATATAGGGGGAAAGTGGCATGAAACAGCCAGTTTTAAAAAAAGGTATAAATAATATAGAAGGACATAAATAAATCAATTTTTTTTTAAATCTGTAATTGTTCATGCATTTATGTACGTAATGTCATAAAACATTTTTCAAAATTAACGATATTTTTCGACTTCTAATCATTTATAAAAAAAATAAAATTTGGCTTTTTCATAACCTATAGGTAATGAAACAGCCAACCCAAGTTTTGAAAAAGCCATGTTCTTATTACAAGATTAAAACTGCACATTAACGAACATATTATTTAATAATAATCTTAAGCTATAATTTTAGATCTTATATAATTATAAAACGTTTTAAATAACGCAAACTCTCGATAAAATATTGACTTACATAAATCTAAGAAACTGTCAAAAAATTTGACGTTTGAGATCAATCGTTGCAAAAACTTAAAAACGTTTTTAGCAAAAATAATGCAATTCCCCTTTTATGCCACAGGATTTATATGCCCAACCATTACAATTTTGTATCGGTACCACTCTTGATTGCTGTTACTACAATTATTATTGCATTTTATGCAATTAAAAGGTGGCTTTTTCATTACACTGCAGTCCAGCTATTTCACAACATATTCTCTCAAGAAACAAAATCTCGAAAATTACTATGAAATCAAAGATTAGTCTACAAAATATATACGTTATTAGAAGGCCTAATATATCTATAAAATTATAGTGTAATCATATTATTATTAGTTTTGTACGTATAGGCGTTAGAAAACAAATAAACTGAACTCAAAACCTTACTTTTTGACGACAAAATCTTCAATACGTCGTATCGGCGCCGTTTATTGACGGTGAACGGTCAAATTCTTGTGGGGGATATCTGGCAAGTGTTGCTATCTTAAAATAATAATACATAAACGATTTGTATGAAAACTACCGCGTAATTGATAATGGCTCTTTCAAAACTTGGCTGTTTCATGCCACTTTTCCCCTAATACTATTAAGGGTAATGCAGTACAAATATTGTGTTTGATTAATTTTAAATCTACAGGTGTTCACTGGACTAGGTCAAAAAACTTGACTTTTTTTTTAATGGAATACCGAAAATATTATTTGGGATGATAAAAAAAAGTTAACGTCAAATTTGAGCCTTAATTTTAATATTAAGAGGTTTGTCATCGAGAATTTCAATTTTTTACACCACACGCATCTTTCACTTAAATATTTTTAACAATATACCTGAAAAATATAAATAATACAAATTTTTGAAGAAAATTATATTCTCTACAAAAAAGGTTTGATTGCAAATTTTCGTATGACAAACCGTTTCCACGTAGTCATAATTTAAACATTGATCTGTTCTTACGATTGGATTTTTCAAATTTGGAATTTTGTAACTGATAAACCAACCTTCTTCTAAAAGAAAATGATAGGTACATATTTTTGAAAGAAATTAGATGCTCTACAAAAAAGGTCTCATTACATTTTTTGTTAAATTCACTCTTTCAAAAGTTATTCGTTATTCTTAATATTAAAATTAACGGTTCAAATTTTGACGTTAACTTTTTTTATCATCCTAAATAATATTTTCGGTATTCTATTTAAAAAAAAATTGTTGATTTTTTTGGCGTAGTTTTGTGTACAGAGATATTAAATTTAAGTTTTTGTTGTTTAAATTCGAAAGAAGAGGAAATGCCAATAAAAGTTTTACTCGGAAAATCTCACACCTTTAAATTCAGTAGTCGATCTTTGACATGCACATATTTCTTTCGTATCCTTGTCCAGATTGTGGATCGAAAGAAAGAAAAATGAACTTAAAGACATTGCTTGATGTTGGTATAAATATTTATTCGAATCTGGAAACTTTGCTCGGATTTCAAATCAATTTTTTCTATTTCGTGATTGCTTCTACTCTAACATTATTTTATTATACATTTTTAAACTTCAACCGTAATTAAATTTTAAAGTGAATTTTGTACTGAGATAAAATTTCATCCATTTATAACTTTTAATCACTTTAATGTTAAAGTGCAGCAATATTTCATGAAACATCATTAATTTTAGCTTAAGATATAAAATTAAAATTTCTGTAGAATATGATGAAAGCGTTAACATAAACCTGACAAGAAATTAATTTGAAATACAATCTCTTTATTTACCAAGTAACTTCATATAAGTAACATTAAGATTTAATCTGCAAGTTTTACTTGCAACACTTCAGAGTTGATTAATGTTTCACAAAAGATGAAACTTATAGTGTCTAGTACTTATGTATTGTATCTTTCTAATCTTACGCATCCACCATAATAAAACTATTAGATATTAGTTTTTATAATTGATCAACATTAAAAGTGGTATTAAAACTGATATTGAATTTCTGGAAAGTAGGAAGATCGATGTTATTCATTCTGAATCCGTTAAAAAGCATTTGTCAGCTTAGGAAGAGTAATGTCTCCGTAACTCCTGAGGGTGTCTTTAAATCTCAGATAACTTCTTCACAAATCGTTTTTGGAGAGAAATGTATACTATTAAGTTTTCTTTAAATCGTCCATCTAATCGTTTTACATAACTTGTATTTACTTCATGAATGCTATCATTTATATTTAAGTTTTTAAAATTAAACAAATCAATTAAAAAAAAAATTCTATGAAAAAATTTATACAATATATTTTCTAGAATTTTATAAGGTATACCGGGTGTTTCATTTACAGTGCCATGATCTTATAATTCTTAAAATAATAATAATTTCAAAAAAAAGTAGAAGTATATAAGTTTTTTTAATTTATACAATCAATCTACTAGCATAAATATAAAATTTGTACTACTTTCGGTTTAACCGAAAACGGTGTAAACTTCCTTATCTTAAATAGAAGGTTATTCATTTTTTTTTACAATTGGATAGAACTAGTCAAGGGCTCTCCAAAAACGTATAGTAAGTTACCATTTGATTAATACATAATTTCATCAAAAATATTTTGATTTCGAATTATTGAAGTGTTTCAGTAAAGTGCCACTCGGTATGTATGAAATATAAGATTATGAATAATTATATTCTAACTTCAAATTTCTGTATTTACAAGTTGGGAATACTTAAAACAAATAAATTATCGGTTTTTATTTTGAAAATGATAACTATTTCCGGAACGGACGAAGTGTGTTTGCTTCAGAACGAATAACGACACTGTCAAGAGTGTGCAAAAGCAGAGTTTACTGCCGAGCTGTTAGATTAGAAAAAGCGTTATTCGTATAGGAGCAGTAATGTAAAGTAATCATCGTGTTGAAATGATCGTGTATTTCTTAGAACTATTATTGTGTATGTCTTACTTATCATATTAATTGTTATACCTACTTTCACATCCTTTTTGTGTTCTGTAGTAATTTGGCTGATGTAATTAATATTTCATCGATTGTTTAGTTGTTATTATTTATTTAGTGACCTTACTTTTATTTATTTGCTAGACTGTTAGTATTTAGTACTAATTTATAGGTTAAAAAACTTCAATATAAACTGTTTATTTCATATTTGTTATATCATAACTTAATAATCTCATTGATACCAAAAACACAAATAAGAACAAATTAAAAATGTGTTTTCTTGTTTAATGTGTTTTTCATTCATTAATAAAACGTATTTACTTTCATATGTTCAACATTTATCATACAGTTCAAGCGTGAGGATGTATAAACATTGTTTGGGTTTGAAAAATTTGTTTCCTACGGACATGCGTAGAAGTTATCATTAAACGCACAATTTTTTTGAATAAAAATAAAAAAATTAAATATGTATTTGTATCTTAGTATAGCGTTATTACTTAACTCACATATATTTATTTATTTACACACAGTGACTGATGCGTAAACGTATATTTTACACAGCGAGTTAGTAGAGCTCTATTGTAACTGATTTAGCTAAATGTACCTTATAAAAAAGTCGATAGTTTTTTAGGTGTTTTAATTTTTGTTTTCTTTACAATATTGCTGCTACGTACTCCCACTAAAACTTAAAATTGAATAAAAAGAATCAAAAGTGTTTAGTGAGTTGGAAGTTTTTGAGAACATTCTGTATGTGATTTGAGCTCCAAGCACGAATGCGTTCAGGGTCCGAATATTCAAGCGCTTGTTTCGGGAGAATACTGGAATATTTTAGCGCGAACCTATTACAATGCATTAAGCATACAAATGATTGTAAATAATTTCTTGTTTTTATTGCTTTTCATAAAAGTTACAAATGTTTACTATCTTTCTTTCCTCCAGGCAGATGCGCACGTTGTAACATTATTAGAGGCTATTATCGTCACTAAACAAAAGTTAATGTTTGTATTTACATTACATAATTTATTTAATAATTATGTAATGGGGTTGTAAAGAATGCACAATAATTGAAATATTTTAATAATTATTAACTTTTGTATAAGGTGTATTTAGCTAAATCAGCGGTAATTGAGCTCTACTGATATGTCATCTAAGATATAAGTTTCTGTACTAGTCACCCTCTATAAATTTTTATTTGTAAAACTGGTTGTAATTTTAGTAAAAGCTATACTAAGTGACACGGTTTAAGACGTACAGTGCTCGTCAAAAGTAAACAGACATGCTAATTTTACATGGGAAGTTAAAGCTCTGAAAGTTAGAGGACCAATATTACATTAAATTGAACACCCAATTTATGACAATAAACTGTTGTATTAAAATTTGAAAGTTATAATATTTTATTTTGTCATAATACTAACAGTTTTTTAAGTGTATTAGTAAACCATTCCAAGGTTACCGGATTAGCCGGCTGAGTTAATCGAGCAACGACCTAATAGTTTCAACTTTAAATTTATAACCAAAATCAGCATGTAAGATCGGTCCTCTAAAATCCAGAGCTTTAATTTCCCATGTTAAATTCGCATGCCCATTCTCTTTTGACGAGCACTGTATATACCATTCATAAACCGTATCTACTTCGGTTTTTATTATACGAGCATTGATAATTATAATAATATAGGTACAAAATCTTTTTCAAATTCAATATATTTTTAACTGTTATAATAATAAAAAATAGAGTTTTTCTATAATAAATCATTGCTTAATCTGTAACTAAACACTTATTATTTTAATTTATACTTTTTTATTTTTTCCAATATATTTTTTTCAGTTTTTATTTTCGGAATTTTCATTATCGTTTTCTTCTTTTTCTAATTGGTATGTATTTTTAAGTTTTTAGCCAATGTTAATTTATCTGGAAGTCTTTTTTAATTTCAGCAGGCAAAACCGTTGCACCAGCATTAATAAACAATTTATTGTATTATTTTATAATAGTAGGTATGTTATGGTACAATTTTGGCAACATTATCTTACTTGTTAAGACTGTAATCAGTTTTTAGATAGAAGATATCTGTTATTGTCTCTTTTAATAAAAATCTTTTACATATCAGACATTGTTTAAATGGAAACAAATAGATATATGGCTTTAGTAGGTATTAGACTCTCTTACACAAGACTGTTTCTGGTAGGTGTGTAGTGCGTGCTCGCATGCAAACTAAAAATTTGATGGGAGCAAACATTGTACTAACATTATTTAATGTGTTATTTCTTTACACAAAAATAAGTGATGTGGGCGCAGAAGTAAATGATGTGAGGGCAGAAATTGTACTCACACGCAAACTACCAAAAGACAGAACCGGCATTGCTTTAACAATAAGTATCGAGCATTATACGAAAGATAATCGTCGCAATGTTTTGCATGTGTAGATGCTTACACACATGTTTGCGCACTTCAAAAGAACTGGCCGCTTGCAAATATTGCATTTGATGTTGTTAACAGCGTTCAATTTGTTCGGAAACAACTTTATACTAATGATGTTTTTGCTTTGGACCATTGGGTGGTGGTAATATGCCACAGCATATTAGCAAAATGTCGTCATTGTCCGGGTATGGGACACATCTCATACCCGGACAATGACGACATTTTGGTAATTTAAAAAAATATATATTTTCCAACCACATATTGACCTAATCCAATATTGTATCGTAAAATATAAGTAAAACACTAAATGCTATACATTACACTTTCCTTTTTCAATTGATTTACATGAATAAAACAACACTTTGAAAAAAATTAAAAACGTTTTCCCCATGCAATTTCATATACGACGTTTGCAGATGATATAAGCAATGCGTCGATTCATTTCAGTGTTAGCACAAAAACTGACTGATGATCAAAGGAATATTTGACAGTATTCAGATCGGCCATATTGACATTCCATAATGAAAATAATTGACTGTCTCATATCAGGAGTCCGTCTCATACCCGGAAACACTCCTCTACATTTACTGAAATTGGAAGAAGATTACTTTTTTTGTTGAAAACTCTAATTCTTAAGCTCAATCTGACGAAAATTGTATCTGGAGTACTACAATCCTTGACATGTCAGGCGTTAATCCCAAGCAAAGGTCTAATGGATACTTAATCCAAACTTAAAGACGCATGTAATGTAAGGATAAGGACACGCATTAACCTCAGTGAAAGCTTTCTTATGAGTTTCTATTGATGTAAAATGAGAAAATTGTGTAAATGACGTCAACGACTTTTTTGAAGGCGCTAATAATTTTTTTAAGGTGCTCTAAGAAAATCTATTAATAATTATTCCCTTTTTATTAATCTTACTTTTCTGCCATTATACTTGAAATAATTTCATTTGCGTCGTTATTTGATTAACTTTTTCCAGCAGCAAAAAGGTTACGAAGCTTATTTTAGTGGAATGCCAGCTGCACGGAGAATATTGAAGAAAAAAATGAGATAACGACCCTCTGAGTTTTTTTAATGCAAATGTGACCGATCAAAGGTAAATTTTACGTTCCAGTGACGCAATTGTTGGGCACAGGTGCATATAGGGATGCGGGAGATGCGCAGAATCCAATTGATTGTGTTGTTCTGGTTCTGAGAATGTCCCGGACCAATCCCCAGATATGAGCTCTTGCCTCTCGTACCTTTCGAATGAAATAGATTTTTTCGATATAAATATTTGACGAAATTGGAATAGGTAGTGTAAATTGCCACAAACTCTGTTGATCAAAAGGATAATATTTGATGAACTCTTAAGCGTCTATTTATTTTTCCAGAGAGTTCAATTTTTATAGGTAGCTATGCACGTGATACATAAAGTATCTTCATTATTGATTTAGTTTATTAAAAATAATTTAATTGCTAAAAAATGAAGTAAATGTTTGAAGATAAAGCAATCTTAAAGAAAGTTTCAAATAAGCAAAATACGTTTGGTCGTAAGTAGATAAGATTTGATTTTGTATTCTAATAGTTTATTGGATCTTGGAAACGTATACTTTTATTACTAAAACGGAAATTCTTTCTACAGTAAAGATCGTTTGTTTAAGAAAAATGTAGCCGCATGTAAGCAAACGTTTCTAGAATACAGTCTACTCGTTTATCTCGATGTATCGTTACGATCATGTGTGATGCTTTGAAACGGAAACTGAGTTACATTATTATTTTTTTTTTGCCTTTTCATGGCATATTTCGTTTATATTTAAGTAACGTAAAACGGAAAAACTTAATCTTGTTATAGAAAACAGTCCGACTATTGCATCTACTTTTGTCATAGATTCTTTTAAGTATGTTTAATTAGATGTGTTTAATACCGAAGAAAAAAGTAAATTGTTTCAATATAGTACATGGTTATTTTAAAAACGAAACAGAACCGATTACAATTATTTTGCATTACAAATAGGAATCTGACAGAAAATTTTAAAGATACTGTTTTTAAATTGATTTTCAAGTTTTGCCCATAGAAAAATGAATAATGTATTGCATATATCAGTTTATTTCATTGTTGACAAAACATAGAGGTTACACGAACGTCAGATTGGGTTCAGCAAGAAAATAAAATTTCGAATTTAGCATAAAAACAAAATCCCTGTAAATCTGTTTCTTTTCAAAACGATTTGTTTTCAAGTGCTTGAACGGCAGAAATTTCTAATTTTCATTAAATAATTAATGTAATGTAGTTTTTTAAAGAGTGATAGCATTTTTAAATCCATATTTCAACGGTAGTAGTGTTAATTTTTGAAAATTTATTAAAATAATTAGTTTAGCGGATTATCTTTAGGAGAAAGACGCGAGCATATGAAGGAAAACTGTAGAATTACACATTCAGTAAATGCAAAATTTTAAAATCAATTAGCGACCGCTTAGATTTAAAATTAAAGGCTGAAAGGTAAGAATTCTTTTTTGATATTTAGAAAAATATTTTGTTAGTGTACCGTAAAAAAAGTGTCTGTACACGAGCGACAGAAGTAAAACATTTTGCTTATTAGGCATACAGGGTGTTTCCAAATAGTTGTCAGAACCAAGAATGGGTGGTGGGAGTGATTTTTATAAAAGAGTTTATATGTGGTAATATTTCTAAATTAATTTATTTGAAAAAATTATAGCAAAATTAAAATGGAGCCCATATTTTGAGAATTGCAAATTTTTTGATCTTTGAGAACATTAAATTGTCAAATTATGAAACATATCCGATGGCTTCAAACTATAAAACAATTCATGTTAATTTACCACACATAAAATGAATTGCTCATAAATCATTTTTATTTTTAAAACAAACGTGCCTGAGTCAAAATATCGAGTTCCACTATTTATCAGGTTTTTCTTTTTAAAAAGATGCTTTTGTTAATCATTTCTAAAACATGACTTATGAAAGTAAGTGTTGTAAAAATTAGACAATTTGAGGGGATTAAAATTTTTGCATACGAGTTTTAACCCGTTCTTCTTCTTAAAGTGCCATGTTTTTATCCGGGCTTAGACTATTTTCCCGCTTGTGTCTTTTATTGTGGGTTATAGTGTATTTCAAAGACATAAAAAATGTTATTGGGTAAATTTTTTGTGGAAGTTTTACCATTGTTGGTTATGCCCTGCCTTGTAATAGGAGAGAGGCGTAAAATTATACGATTGTTTTAGCGTGGGTTTAAACATAGGTCGCTAGCGTATCAGTGCACATACCAAACCTTTGCGCTACGTCACTTTCTTTGGCCTTTTGTTGTAGATGAATTGTAATTTATTTAAATGTTAGTGGTAAAAAATACAGTAGGTCAGTGCGTCTTTTATTCGTAATAAAAATTGTAGGTTAAAAGGAAATTCAAGCACAACATTCCGGTAGTTTATTTTTATAATAAAAAGCTTATCGAACAATAAATAAAGTAACAAGATTAAATAAACGTGGGTGAGTTTAAAAGTTCAGTTACTTTTGTTTTATAAATAGGAAAAAGCTAGCGGTTCCAAAACGACTTTTGGGGAAAAAATTGAATTTTTGCAACTTCTCGATTAAAGATCGTTTAAGATGTGTTTCTTTTGAAAACGTTTTCCAATATTTGTCCCCAACTACCCCTTTTCGGTTCTGATATATTTTCGGAAACACCCTGTAGATAGAGATAAATTTTTCAAAAATTATGGGCAGTAAAAATTACTCACTTCCACATTTACGAAGCGTGCTACGCTACATACCTATCCTTTTCTTATACTTACTCTCCTTTTGACCCATAGTGCAAACCACCAAAGGACTTAGCGGCATAAGAAAAAATGGTCTCCGATTCTTTTCAAACTTGGCGTAATTATAGTGTTACATAAGTAGAATATACACACAAAAAAACTTTAAAAAATATTTTGAGAAAAAAAAGTACTAGTAATTTTTTGGTAAAAAAAACAACTTTTGAATGCTAAATAATACCTGGAAAATTTTTTCACTGTGATTGTCAGTAAAAAGTGGTGCGTCGACGAGAATAGAAATTAGCCCAGAAAAATTGTGTCTTCGATTGATATCACCAAGGTGGAAATTATAATCTCAAAATTGACCTTTTTGGCAAACGGTTACCAAACTTTTCAAAATTTAATATCAAACTACTAATCAAATCCTATAAAAATCACCCTTAAAATGTTTGGTAACCGTTTACTACAATGGCCAATTTTGAGATTATAATTTCCACCTAGGTGATTTCAAGCGAAGACAATTTTTCTGGGTTAATTTCTATTCTTGTCGACGCACCAGTCCTTACTGACAATCACAGTGAAAGAATTTTCCAGATATCATTTAGCATTTAACAGTTGTTTTTTTTACCAAAAAATTACTAGTACTTTTTTATCTCAAAATAGTTTTAAAAATTTTTTTGTGTGTATATTCTACTTATGTAACACTATAATTACACCAAGTTTGAAAAGAATCGGAGACCATTTTTTCTTATGCCGCTAAGTCCTTTACTTTCACAATGAAAACAAAATGATCTAAAAAAATTACAGTTAGAGCAAAATAATTCAGAGAGGTTTTTCATATATCCCAAGTCCTACAGCCAAGCAGAAAATTTAATACAACCATTTTTTAAGTTATTTTTAATTAAAATTGATGTATTTTTATTTTTGGTAAAATTTTTTAACAATATTTTTCTTTTTGATTGGCATACCTGTATTTAAAAATCAATTAAATTAAAAAAAAGTATTTATATTAGTTAAAGAGCAATTTAAATGCTGGAGTTGTAATAAATATGAACCATTAAAATTTGAAGTTCGTTATGAGAGCGTGTAAAATAAAATGAAAATTTACGTAGGTAGGTAAATTTAATTAAACTATTCTCTTCATGTAAATTTTCTACAATATTAGCAATATTTCATAATACTTGACTTTGAGGGTAGTTTATACAAAAGGTATTATATACCATCGACCTTGTTTTAAAATGGCATTGTTAAAATTAAATACAAAACTTTTTAAACAAGAGCAAAGTGTGTCTGAATCAAGTTACGCAATAAAATACATTATTTGAGCAAGATATTTGTATAAAATTAAAAGTTCTAGGCGCAACGAACATAATATTCTTTTCGATTATGGTAATTTAATGTCATTTCGATTTTTAACGTATGAATTAAATGCTTGTAATAACCGAACTCAATACTATATGGACAATTAAAAATTTCTCTTTACTTGTCTCAATATTTATCACTGTAGTAGATCACTTTAATTAAAGAATAGTAATTTTAATCTATGTCAAATTTTGTTAAGCGTTGAATTTTGTATTTCACTGTTGCAGAAGCTTTAAACAAGAATTTCAAGAATGTCTTTTCAATTTAAAATGGTGTGCAAAACAACACTCCGACGATCAAATTAAATTAGCTGAACACGGATTTCTAAGAAATCTTACGGCTCTTTGTTCTTTTATAGTTTTTACATTTAGATGCAAAACGACACAGTAAATGCTATTAAATAATTCTGGTGAGTCTGGATTAATTATTTTAAACATTATTTTTTACGTCAAGTATTTAAAATATCGTTTTTATTATTAAAATATTTGATTAAATTTTTGTATAAATATCATTTCTTAAATTATAAAAAAAATTAATATAAATACCTATTGCTTTTTAAATTAGTAAACTAGAATCTTAGATCTTCAAAATGATTTTTTTTAAACTTTAGATACTACCATTGTTCACTGAAATACAGCTTGTCAAATAACACCATAAAATATCGGAAATTTTTTTGACCCTTTAATTTTTTCCTTTAGTATATTTTATTTCCATTACAGTCTTACATCGAATAGTCGTTGAAGAGCAGAACAAGGGAAATTTTGAAGTAATATTAATTAACAATATTAACAAACTAGTATAAGAATATGTAAAAATACCAAAATATTGTATGGAGATATATCACTAACATCTAACTTATAGACATTTTAGAATTATAAAATTAAATCCCTGCTTATTATGTATAATAACAGTTAAATTTTATTTCCAATTAAAACGTAATTGCGTGTCCTGGAATTATAATAAATTACTTTTTGTGTCATTCGGTTTTGGTATGCTTACGAGGCAGCTTTACTTAATAAATGTTTTTTAGTTATATTTATTCTGCTTTCTTATATTTACTTGAAAAGTCTCGAGGTTATACAGGAATCGTACATGTCCGACTCATGACAAAAAGATTACACCGTTTTTTTTTAGTTAAAATATTTTTCATATTCTAGTTTCGCTTAAATATTTTCATGAAAACTTTCAAATTTATCTTGCCAAGATAAAGGTATTCGAGGAATGATCATAAAGTACCTATTATACACAAACTCCACATCTTAAAAAATAACTTAAATTTCTAACCTTCCGTGTGCGAGCTGGGGTATAACTAACGTTACCAATTTTTTTCATGTTAAAACGGGACGCTTGGTAATTGTGCTTAAAACAGAGTGTGCACATTCGAGCTCAAAATGGCACATTTCGATCTCGGGAAAATAAAGCGCGCCGCTCCGCGTCGCGCTTCATTTGCCTTCCTCGCTCGAAAATGTGCCACTTTTCGCTCGAATGCGCACATCTTCGTATTTATTACATTAGTATAATTTACCGTACGCTCCTTCAAATCAAAAATTTTATTTGAAGTTAGTAAATATGGATTTTATATTCGAAAAACGTATTTACAATAGCAATGAGTGGAGGGGAGCGAGAAGATACAATAATTTTGTCAATGCAAGTGAGAGTGAACGATTAAAATTATTCAAATAATTTTTCGTCTAATATATTGACCTAAAATATTATGTATCATGCTTAAAACCGAGTGTGCACATTCGAGCTCAAAGTGGCACATTCGATCTCGGGAAAATGATGCGCACGGCTCATCCTAATACATCTAGTACTATAGTACTCCTAGTACATCCTCGTATTTATTGTATTTGCCTATATTATTATTTTATTCTACAATTAAAAAATTAAAAGTTGAATAAATTTAGATTTATTTTTTGTTTGAAAAAGATTATAGATTTTATTCTTTTTGATAAGTTATCATGGTGCTCTTCTCTAATTATAGCGAGCCTGATAAAAATATTTCTAGGTATAGTTCCCGTTATAGTAATCCCTCAACATTCGCGGTTTCGATGTTTGCGAATTTCGATTACTCGTGATTATTAAAATGCGGAAAAATTTGACATTTGCGAGCTGTGTACTCGCTTATTCGCGGAACCATTAAAAAATTAAAATTAAAAATTTTTTAGTAAAGTAAAATAATTTCTTGACTTCGACAATTTTGAATTAAAAAAAAATTTCTTAATACAAGAATTTTGTCATACTTGGTTCAACAGTAAAATTTCTTATGAGGAGAATGTACATTTGTTAATACAATAACTTCTTTTCTCAAGAAAGTTTTTTCTTTAGTTCAAAAAAATTAGTGATTTCTGGTTAAAAGAAATTGTTTTTTTCATTCAAGTGCAATTTTTTATTTTAGTTCAAGAGAATAGTAACGAAGAAATTTTCTCACTTGAGTCAAGATATTTCTTTTCTGTGCAGTAATAATTTCATATCTCGTGTTGGTTTCGTTCTGAAAGCCAAAGGATTCCTAGAACAACAAACAGCCCCTCCCCCCCACCATGCTTTACTAAAATATTTTTTTAGTTTTCGATTCACTTGAGTAACACCCTAACACTTTAAATTCAGTAAATTCATGGTAGTTTAATTAAAAATTATTCAAACTTGTATGTACATATGTATCTTGTTTTGTATGAATATACAACGTATATCAAGCGTCGTGGAACGTAACCCCCCTATTTCCACATTAAGATGGACTTAACATTCGCGAATTCGATATTCGCGAGGTTTTTCTGGAACGTAACCCTCGCGAATTTTGAGGGATTATTACTGTATTTACTTATTCGCATTTATCATAATTTTTTACTTTTTACATTAAGAAATTGTCGTGAACTTAATTTGTATTTAAATAAGGAGGTAAGAATGAAATTCTTGTTAGGATTTCTTAATATTCGGTATCGTAATTGACACGTGCCATTGGAATTTAGTACTCAAGAAAAAACTCAACAGTTTATAAATTGGAAAAAAAAGTTGTTTTTGTATTTTTATTAAAAAAGTCTATTCTAATGTATAAATAGATATGTGTTTTACTTAAAACTATTCATTATTAGTTAGTAGAATATATTTCTTGTCATTTAACTGTAATAAAATACAATTTTGTGGATTTTATTTCATTTTATTTTCGGGGTATGGCAAACCCCACTTAGTATGGCATGTGACATTTAATCACCTAGTATGCGAAAGGTTAATATGAATGTTTTTTTTTATCAAAAGTAAATATTATGCAAAGTCTCTTGGTGGTTTCCAATTTAATTTAATGAATAACGCAAGAAAATGGTTCATCGTCGCAGAATACTTTAGTAAAGGCAATCTTGCAAAACAATATCTTAAAACTACATAAATGGAAAATTATACTTATTAATTTAAAAGAGATAAAGATTTTTTGTTTATTATTTTTCAAATTTTTCTGCATTTTTAATTGTAATTGAAATTCTTTTCTTCCCCTTGTTCTTTATATTTAGGTTTCACGACTGTTTTATTCCAGATCATCTTTCCATCTTTTTGGAGAGCGGGGGGAGGTGCCTCGTGCTCGAATTATTAAATCTGACTTATTAATTATAATTGTCAATTGCTGTTTAGGAGTTGATATTACTATTTGTATTCAAATAAGATTAACGTTTGCTCTAAAATTCTTGTGTAGTACTATTAAGCATGTTAATCGGAATTTTATTACAAACAACTGTGGGTATAATAAGTATAAACACAAAATGCTAATCTATAATGAACCCACTATAGAAAACGAGTAAAAGCAGATATAAATCACTACAAACGTAATATGTTTGAAGGTTGGAGTAAACCCTTAAGCAAAATCTCTAAATTCAACCCCAAAATTTAATTGCTTAGTAAACACGCAAACCTAAATACTAACAACGTTTTGACGTCATTTTAGCTTAAAACGTTAAAAGCTTATATTGTATCGCCTGGATTTTACAAATTGTCAAACTTTTTGATAATGAAAGCACACGATTTATTAACACGAATATTCAGAAAACTGTATTTTTAACACAAAAAATTACAAATGGGACAAAATTCCTTAAGGGGACTCCAAATTTACCAAACTTCGAATTTATCAACTAAAACTTAGAATTCAGTTGTCCTCTATGACCACATGAAATCCCATAATTTCGTTTTTTGCTTTTTATATATCGCCACAAGTTCATTTAGTGAGGCGCAAATAAACCGACTATGTTATTTTTTTCGATATCTCATAAAAAATATGTTACTTTAACGTATTTCCGAAACCTCGCCCAAGATAAGAACGATTAAAATAATTGTAGGACTCGCTCACGAATTTTAAAAATTGGACCAAATCGAACTTTTTATGAATTTTCTTTTGGTTTGATTAAATACTTAAAAAAATAATAAATTTCTTAATTATTCAAATCGAAATATGGACTTTTAAAGGTCACTCAAGGATTTCTAAAATTGTTCAGTTCATTACTTTTGAGGGTGGCGAGCGAATTTGAAATATTAATATTAAGACTTTATTTTTATTTCACGTTTAATACATATTATATTGCTTAAAAATAAATAATAAAACAGAAAATTAAAATTAAAAGAGCATTGAAATAAAGATATTTTTATTAACGTACATTTTTAATAAAAATTCAGTTGTTTCTAGTTACTAAACTTTACTTTTTAAGTATTGCAAATTTTGTTATTTGAAACATAAAAGTAAAAATACAAAATTAATTATTTATGTATTTAGTTATAACTGCGTTTTAACATCATAGTCAGTTTTTTTGGGACATCTTAATATATATTAATATATGTAATATGCATATTTTGATGTTTTTGAAAAAAAATTAAGGGTTGTCAGTGATTCGAGATTCGCAGGACGGTGGTCAACTTTACACCTTTTAAACAAGCAAATATATAACAATTTCTTAATTTTACTTATATATATGACCTTGTGGCGAGGCTCAGAAAATAAAACTGATGGTCTTAAATCGATCACCCAAGACTGAGTACTTTAGAACTTCCTGTAACTGTTTGCGCAGACGGAAGAATTTGATACTTATAAAATTGAACTCTACTTGAACACTTTAATAGATAAATTCATCCACAAATTTCTACGTTTTAAGAGAAATTTTATCGATACGGTGATTTTTTTCTTTTATATCTGTCCTTCAAACAATCCAAACGAATTTTAATATTTTCATTTTAAAGGTTTACTCTTTTTGGTATTTTAAATGTAATATCTTTTATTATATTAATTATACGGAAAATTATAAAGAAGAACTCGGCGGAAAACTTGAGGTAACTCCTCAGTAAAGATTTGCATTAAACGTCAAAGCTTAATGCGCAGGAAAGATGGAATGCTTCTATAAAACCGCAGACCTTTGACATTTGAAGGGTGAATAAAAATGTATAGGAAGCGGAAACTAATTCCGTGAAGGATCTACAAAATTTTGGTCGCCTGCTAAACTTTAAAAGTTTTCTAAGCTAGCCCTACTTAGACATTCTTTGTAAACAAAATTCAATTTTCAACCATTTTACTGAAAATTGCTCTGTGAAAGCTCTTAGAAATAATAAATTTCAAAAATACGTATGTACTTACCAAAGTTATGCAAAAGAAGTACTTTCTTGTTAAGTTCTTTTTTATGCAAGAAAATATATGTACAAGTTGGTTCAAACTTAATGTTTACTTAGATTTATTACGAAGCAACACAAATCTTAATTAAATTTTTACTTATTGATAGAACCTACCAAACACCGGGATCCATAATGCGGAAAACAAATTATTATCAAAAATATGTTAAATAGGAATCATGACGTTATCACAATTTTTTAAATTAAAATTTTTAAAAAACACACATGTATAGGTACACCACTACGGTGATAAACGCCAAACATATCTTTCAATGTACTGCGTCGCAATATTAGTTATGTAGAAAAGGTTTATTCGTTTTTGATGCTACAAGTATAATTAATATATTACTCACCACGGGAAGAAAGTATGACATTCCGACTCGCGTGTTATTGTCTCCCGAGCCGAAGGCGAGGACGATAGAAACGCGGGTCAGAATGGCATACTTTCTTCCCGTGGTGAGTATACAATTTTTTATCACACCGACATCGACATTCTTTGATATTTTTTTTAAATTATCAATTTCACATGAATCATCTGAAGTAGCCATTTGTAATTTTTTGACGTTTATAATTATTGGTTAACATATAAATGTCATTTACATGTTATTATTTTTAACTTTAACAATGTTTTATTAATTATAAATAAGTCGTTGTTAGGTAACGTGAAAAAGGTTGACGTAAGGGGTGAAAAATTAAAGCATGCGTATTTAGTAGGGAGAGAATGTGGTACTTTCTTCTCGAAAAATAAGGACCGAAACCGTACTTTCGATCATGCTGTGATAAAAATAGTATATCTTTTTTTTATCACACCGACATCGAAATTCCTTGAATTTTTTCTAAATCGTCATTATTACATGAATGATCTGACGTACATATTTTAAATTTTTTGACATTTATAATTATTGGTTAAAATACGGTCCGAAAACGCACCTTCGAAAATGTGATTTTATCACGCCGGGATCCAGTGGCACATTCTCTCCCAGCTAAATTATGAATAGGGGTAAACAGTACTGTGATTGGCCCTTTTATTAAACAACATAGTTATTGGCCATATAAATATTGTATATTTTATTATTTATTTATTGTATATTGTAAATTTACAGTGATCGGCCAATATTTTCTAATTAAAATAAGATATAATAAATTAGCAAAAAAAAACGAACCATTTATTAGAAAATATATATTAGGAAATATAGATTTATTATTAAATAATTTTTTAAATATGGTCAATCATTGTCGACTGGCCAACAACTATACTGTTTACCCCTACGTATCCTTCAATTTTTTTGCGTGTAAGTCAAACTTTTTCACTTTACCTAACAATGACTTGTTTACAATTAATAAAACATTGTTAAAGTCAAAAATAATAATATACTTATATATTTTAACCCATAATTATAAAGGTCAAAAAAATTCGGACGATTCCTGTGAAATTGATAATTTAGAAGAAATGTCAAGAAATTTCGATGTCGGTATGATAAAAAATTGTATACTCACTACGGGAAGAAAGTGTGCAATCTTGACACGTATTTTTATCTCCCTCGCCCTCGGCTCGGGAGACACATGTACAATTTTGATTTTTGTTGTTTGACATGTTAAGCTATTTTAGAATTTTATAAATAAAATACTTGTATTTATTGTTATTGTTATACAAAATTGTTAATTTCAAATTGCTAATTTTCAGTTGCTTGAAAAAGTTTCAAGAAAGAAACAAAGCGTTGCATTTTTAACAAGAGTTGAATTTATTGAGAGTCCAATTTCTGTGAACTTTAAATAATATTTAAAAGATATTGGACGTTAACATTATGATTAAGAATAATTTTATATTTAGATATGGTAGAAACGATAAAATATAATGCTATTTAATCGTATTTTATTAAAGCTAGTAACTTTAATATTAGACTTTTTTTATATTTCTTACAATTACGAAGTTATTAGACATTAAAGAAAATAACAATTATCAGTTTTTTTAAAATATTGAAACTATATGGAATTTTCAAATTTTATTAACGAAATCTGTATTAAAACATAAATTATCATTTTAAAATATTTTTGGTTTAAAAAATATTATTCTTCATAGTCGTTCACTCTTGAACACAGAGACCACAAAATGACACGTTAGACATTGTTTATTGACAGATTTATTAAAATAAAATAATACTGCTGAATCTTGCCGCATTAATCATTTAGTTTATGGTGAAGATAGTTTAAACGAAAGCAGTTGTCGTTGGTTACGATTTTTCCGTTCTGAAGATATATCGGTTAAAATCAACAACGTACAGGGCGATTTACTCAGCTATTTGACGATGAGATGGTTTGATTAATAAAAACAAACCGACATGTATCAAATCCACAGATGAGACGAATTCATACACTTGGTTATTTGTTTAACATATATAATGGACTAAATATTACAAAATTTGGAAAACGAATACAAATTTGCACATATCCAATAGCTTTGTATCAAAACGACCTTGCGTCAAACAGGCCGCTCTCAATCAGACACGACGATCTGCTTGCAGCAAATCGGTTACGTCCAAACAATGTACACGAGTAGTGTCCAACGGTTTATTTATCTGGGGTTAAACTTGCTGCCGAGCAATTTTAGCGAATCGGATTGTATTAAAATGAATTGTAATTGAATTTACTACTAAACTAAAATGCGATTTGAAAATCTAAAATTTGCAGACTAAGAAACCACTTTGTGGCTCGGATAAATTGAGTTGTCAGGTCTTGATTAGTTTGTAAAAATAATAGACTAAATATTTGACAATCGGATTTGAATTAAAGCCCCTCTTTTATCTTAAAATTGAATTTAATGATATAATTCCGAAATAATATTTTGATAATCATAATTTGAAAATTGAACTTTACATTTGTGGTGACAAGTTTTATCAACAAACTTTCTGATAAGTTACTTCTATCCTCCCAATTTTGAAATGATTGATTAATGCAAAGTTTCAAGTAGATTTGCTTTCAGCGAAAATCACATCAACAGTTTTGTAAACTGTAATTACTTTATTAAGGTAGTCATTTAATAGTATTAATTTGCATATTTATTGTATATCCATTTATTGCCTTATACTAGTTTAAATAAAATGGAAATTGCTTTAAAGGCCTTCTTCTTCTTTTGAAAGTTTTAACAACTAACATCTTTTTCAAATGAATGGTCATTATCCTAATAAAATATTAGTTTTTTTTTCATTAATTTATTAAACCATAAACATTGCTATCAATAATTTCCTACTCATTGGTTTTAAGCCGCACAATTTCCTTCCTCGTAGGTTCAGATTAGGGAATCGATTTTATATTCAAATATTAATTAACGCTCTGATACGGTCCTTTGTTAGATATCTGTGACCGACCTGATCAGCACCAAGTTTCTCTTTAACAAAATTTAACTTAGCAATTTTATTAATTTCTTTTGACTGACGTACAAAGCATTTAAAAAACCTAGCATTTGCTACAAAATTTTTTTTTACAACTTTTAAAACGTTTATGAAAAGTGTCAATCTTTATAGCTTAAAAATTTGTGAATTCCAGAAAATTGCAAAAGTTACACATCATTTATAAGTCAATACAAAAAGGAACGTGGAAAATCGTTTTATAAAAATCATTGTTTCCCATTTTGTATATTTTCATTTGAAGTTACTTTTTTTAAATTTTTGGGTCATTTGTTCTTGTACATTTTTTGTATACCTATCGGATGTCAGACAAATGGCTATTGAGACTTAACCGGGTGATACCCGACACCAATCTAAATAATAAAAGTTTGTATGTAATACGTCTTAAATCTAAAGAATTTCGAGAAAAATGCATTATAATTTTTCAGAAAATTGCAACAAAGTATCGTCTCCATCAGCTCTTAAAAGAGTGTAAGGTTATTTTGTACGTGCTTTATTGTTATCTAATTTTATTGTTTGAATGCAATTTCATAGACTATTGATGTACCAGAAGACTGACGTATACATGCAGCAGATGGCACTAGATTCATATATGTATATATTTCAGTACATGGGCGACCGAAAGCTATCACATTCTCACGGCAAACTCGCCCAGATATTGATATTAAACAACTACACGAAAGGAATTCTGTTACGTTAGTAAAATTTATCAATTTATTTTCTGCAAAATTCAAATTATCCTTTTAATTCACAGTTTTATATTAGGTCCTTTCAATAATAACTCCCCTAATATTCACAATAATGTATGTCATTGAGGCGTATAGTCAATAAAGAGAGTAAGTGTACAGGGAGGGGAAAAAGGTTTTGCTGTTTTTATCGTTGTTTTTGTGATATTAAGTTAATAGAAATAATTTTATTGAATTCTTTGTATAATTTTAGACTAGAAAAAAATTTAGTTAGTTGTTTATTTTTCGTTCTGTTGACGTTATGACTCTTGAAAGTGAACGTATTACAGTTGTGGAGTTGTACAAGAGAGGAATGAAGACGGCTAACATTATTTGTACGATTGGTTTCAAAAAGTGCACTGTCTACAATGTTGTGAAACGTTACAAAAGAACGGGAGAAACTTTGGACCATCCTTGACGTGGTCGCCCGATTATCACAACGACTCTGAAGAACTTCAACAAGATCCGCTGTCGAATTTGCCGCAATCCAGAGGTGTCGGTGTGGAAGATAGCCAGAGAACTTAGAATCGATAAGAAAAGCGTTCGCCATATCGTCACAAGGAAGTTGAAGGTACACGGCTACAAACTCGCTCGAGTTCACTTCCTTAACGAAGCGATGAAAAACCAATAGGGTTAAAAATGTCGTCGAATGCCCCGTCTTGTCGCGGGTGGTTGCTTGAGCAAGGTGCTTTTTACTGAGTAGAAGATTTTCACGGTCAAACCGCTCCACAAGTTCCAAAACCATCGCCAGCTGCTCAAGAAGGGTCAGCAGTAGATCATTACTAAAGAACCATCAACCATAGTCATTTCCAGGCTTTGGTGATGGTCTGGGGCGGCATTCATGCGACTAGGAAAACACCATTGGTTTTCATTCCAAGAAACGTGAAAATCAATGCGGACCAGTAGCAGCAGCGGGGTCTACAAGATGTTCTGGAGCCGTAGACCTCGCTGCACATCGGAACAGACGGGTTTGGCCTTCAGAAAGACTGGGGTCCGGCCCATTCCTACCAATCAACGATGGCCCTCTGCAAACTGTTGTTTTACGGGTTCTAGGGTACAGACGTTTAGATCTCAACCTCATGAACTTTTTTGTGTGGTCCATCGTGGTCTAAAAAGTCTCAGGAAGACGGTACGCTACAGTTGAACAGCTGAAAGTGGCGTTGCGCATGCCTGTGGCAAAATTACAATAATACAGTGTGCGACCATCGTCAGAAATTACCAAAAGCCCTTGCATAAATGCATTAAGGCCAAAGGAAGGAATTTTTTTAATTTTTTTTTAAATATTTTTGTTTTAATTTAATTTTATTGAACTAGCAAAAGTTATCATTCGTTTAGTTACATAAATTCATTTATTTATACACTACTATTATACTGTTAAAATTTTTTTAAAATTTCGGATACTTCTTCTTCATCCTGTATATCAGTATCCAACGTAGACCTGCAAAGATGTTCGTTTTATTATTATATATAAAATGGTTTTATAAACCAGCTACAATTAAATACGTTAAATTATTGTTCTAAACCAGTGGTTCCCAACTTTTTTTTGACCAAGGACCACTTTGATTTCATTATTATTAGCAAGGACCACAAGTTTAAAAAGTAAACTGTTTCATTTTAAAAATAATTTTAACCGAAACGTTTAACCTAAGTAATCGTAAAATTCTAAAGTAACATTCAAAGTTTGAAATCTTTTGCGGACCATATCTTAGCTCTTGCGGACCACTGATGGTCCGCGGACCACTGGTTGGGAACCGCTGTTCTAAACGCATTCCTCCTTACTGCCAGTAATGTTTAATGGAAATTTAAAATGTAAGCGGAATTGGATTTAGGCAGATTATAATTAGAGTTTGATATACAAATTCATACCCCGTTATGAAAAAGAACTTATGTTAAACATGTTCAAATTTAATCAATAAAATCTGGGTAGCAAAATATATATTTGCAACTTATGTATGTCTTGCTTAATTGCTTAAAATGATTCGAGTATTGAAAGTAAGGAATGTTTTAACGCCTTCATTAAATTTGCTTTAATTAAACTTAAATAGAGAAGCCTCAGAAATCGCTTCCATAATTTCAAAACCGCATACGTTATGCGGTTTAATGGTACATCCTGTCAGCGATTTAATTCGAAATTTTAACGTACAGCTTTAGACTTACATATTCGCTGACATATTCTAAAACTTTATGGTATGTTTAATTCAAATACCTAAATAGCAACCTCAAAGTTTGTGTTCTAACTTTCAGTTGGGAAACCATTCACCTTCCACCTAAAAAGGGTGTGATTTAATCTCAGAAATATTTGTAACCATAATTTACCTATACTTGTTAAATAATTGTTTTTAAGAATAAATACAGTAGGGGGAAAGTGGCATGAAACAGCCAAGTTTTGAAAAAGCCATTATCAATTAAGCGGTAGTTTTCATACGAATCGTTCATGTATTATTATTTTAAGATAGCAACACTAGCCAGATATCCCCCACAAAAATTTGACCGTTCACCGTCAATAAACGGCGCCGATACGACGTATTGAAGATTTTGTCGTCAAAAAGTAAGGTTTTGAGTTCAGTTTATTTGTTTTCTAACGCCTATACGTACAAAACTAATAATAATATGATTACACTATAATTTTATAGATATATTAGGCCTTCTAATAACGTATATATTTTGTAGACTAATCTTTGATTTCATAGTAATTTTCGAGATTTTGTTTCTTGAGAGAATATGTTTTGAAATAGCCGGACTGCAGTGTAATGAAAAAGCCACCTTTTAATTGCATAAACTGCAATAATAATTGTAGTAACAGCAATCAAGAGTGGTACCGATGCAAAGTTGTAATGGTTGGGCATATAAATCCTGTGGCGTAAAAGGGAAATTGCATTATTTTTGCTAAAAACGTTTTTAAGTTTTTGCAATGATTGATCTCAAACGTCAAATTTTTTGACAGTTTCTTAGATTTATGTAAGTAAATATTTTATCGAGAGTTTGTGTTATTTAAAACGTTTTATAATTATATAAGATCTAAAATTATAGCTTAAGTTTATTATTAAATAATATCTTCGTTAATGTGCAGTTTTAATCTTGTAATAAGAACATGGCTTTTCAAAATTGGGTTGGCTGTTTCAATACCTATAGGTTATGAAAAAGCCAAATTTTATTTTTTATAAATGATTAGAAGTTGAAAATATCGTTAATTTTGAAAATGTTTTATGACATTACGTACATAAATGCATGAACAATTACAGATTTAAAAAAATTGATTTATTTATGTCCTTCTATATTATTTATCCCTTTTTTTAAAACTGGCTGTTTCATGCCACTTTCCCCCTACCTGTCGTTTTTAATGTTTATTGTTTTAAGAAACAAATTACAAAGAACAAGATTTCAACAATACTTAGGTAGTTTTAATTTGTTTGTTGACTTATCTCAAATCTTATCATTTTATTTCTATATGCTGTTTTCAATAGGAATTTAAGCAGAAAATAACAAAACTTAAATAATATTTGTATTTTACTATTGGATTTAATCAAAAGAATAAAAACAAAGCAACTTTGAAAATCTGAAATTTTATATTTTAATAAATTCACTACACGATTGTAGAAAATTTGAATAAAACCTACTTATACATGGGTATATAATTTTAGAGATAAGATATTTAGATAAGAAAAGAAATAATTATTTTTTGTATTAGCCCCTGCGAAAAATTGATTTTCGAGCGTCTTGAAGCAGTAGTAGTGACCGATTTCCCCATGTCAGAATAGAGTATAGTTTCGTCGTTTCTTTCTGCACGGGTGTGGAAGGTGCATACTTTCGCTCTTTTCCTTTCCATATTTTCCCCTTCTGTATTTAAAAAACATTATAGTTCGTTTTTGTATTTACTACTAGTTTATTTATATAATTATGCAATTTGAATAAAAGTAGTAATCAGCGTGTAAAATTAAAAAAATTTTAAGGCAAATTTTTGTCTAGGTGTATTTCATTTATTTCTTTTGTTGTGAAACATAAAATTTTCGATTATTTTTTACGATAATGCGAGTTTCTTCTCAAATCAAATTTCTGCAAATTTTTCAAATCCAAGGTTCTTATACATTCACAGCGGTATCTCGTACGCTTACATATACTAGTCTATCGGCTGGTATGTGTAATCTGCGCAGTAGATCCCGTAGTCAATGCGTCATATAGTTGACATCCTGTCGTCAAATTCAAGCCTACCGAAATCCCTCGCTTTACGCATAGGTATAGAGAATATTTATTATTTGTGTAAAGAACACGTCGATATTTGTTACGTGTAGTAAACGCACGAACAAAATAGAAAATTTAAAGCTTAACATAAATTCTTGCAAGTATGAATCCTGTTTAACAAAGCTGGTTTTTTTTATTAAAATGTTTATACAAAATATTGAACCAACCGTAATAAATGTGTATTGGTTAAGTAAATTTTCTTATTCATCTTTCAATTTTCGATAAACTATAATTTTATACTAATTGTATAAAATTTTGAGAAGCGCTAGCATACGTTTTGAGCAACGTTTATACACCATAATTAGTGGATGGAATAAACGTCGGGTGGTTTATGAACCAATGACAAAGTATTAATGGTATCCATTTATTTCTCATTGATATCAGTGAAATTGCACCAGATGGTCCAGCGATTTTCATGTAACAATATTTAGATCTGCGTTTGCTACATTCTTCATATTTGACATTCGATTAATCGATTTTTAAGCATATAGTGAATAATTTATGATAGTATGATATTAAATTAAATTGAGTGAATTGAAATTCGTGCCACTCCACGATGTTACTGGAAGGAGAATTTGAAAGTTATTAAAATGGCAAGAAAGAAGTGTGAATTTAAAAACAAAGACGCAATTCCAGTTTGTGCTGCCCTGAAATGAATCAAAAAGTGCTCGGGGAAAAACTAGCGTCAAAGAAGAAATAATTGCAATAAGTAGAGATAGTAAAAAACAAATAATCGTGCAATATAAAACGCAAAACGTGCAAAAAAGTGCAGTAAAGATATCCAAAACTGGTCTTTGGTCAAATTTATAGTATAATAAAGCAGCTTAATAAAAAAATAATTAATACATGAAAAGAATCAGATTAAAATGTCATAAGTACATTTTAATTATTTAAAATTTTGTAACAATGTATGATGTTATACATTTCAAAATTTTTTTCGGTAAAATTGTGCCGCCTATCGCTTAACATTTTTTTTTCACTATTGAAAATAAGGTCTTCCCCGTTGTTGGAATTTGTTTACTTAATTCGATGAAGTCTTCGTAAGAACTGGCAATGAGTTACTTTTAAGTTGGAGTAACAGGGACCGGGAAAATCAAATTTTTTGTGACAAAAAGACTTTTTTTTAGGAATCATCACTCTGTATGTATAATGTGGCCAATTTTTTTCCTGTTAAAATGGGACCCTTAGTAATTCTTAAAGTCGAGCTCAAAGTGGCACATCCCGATCTCGAAAAAAAGATGCGCGTCGCTCTGCGTCGTGTTCCATTAGCTTCTATCACTCGAAAATGTGCCACTTTGAGCTTGAATGGGCACATCTTCGTATTCATTGGATTTGCTTGTATTAAGATTCTATCCTTTAATTAAAAAAATTAAAAATTTGATCAATTTAGTTGCCCTCTCAAAATATCTTCTTGGGGCCAAATTTATTCAATTGAGTAATTTCGTGCAACAAAAGCTGTATTAGTGCAGTTAAACTGTTAAAATGTGCAAAATATGCACATTTTGCAAAATAAAATTACAGGATCTCATTCCTTAGCTAATAAATCGGATAGATATTGGTTTTATAAGGCGCAAAACCTAAGCAAACAAAATGTGCAATCAGGAACCTAGACATTTCTTTTTCTCTGGGCCCCACTAGGCCAAGGATAATTAGAATTCAAATTTCACCAATTAACAAAAAAAAATAGAACTTTATTGCGTAAAAATGCATAAAAATTAAAAAGCATAATAAAAAAATAGTTTTTAATAGAAAAAACAATAAATTTTAATATTGTCGTTACGAGTATGGCGGGGCCCTTTGCATGTATGCGGGCCCTAGACATTTGTCTTTTTTGTCTAGGCCATAATCCGGCCCTGTGTGCAATAACACAGAAATATGGTGTATATTAATAAGTATACAATCATTAAGATGTTTTAAATAAGTACAGATATACGCATGTACAGGAATGCTAAAAAAAATTAGCGCTTATAAAAACTATAGAAATTAGGGATGTAGCAAACCTTCGGCGACTCTTTGGTATTCGGTATATTAGGCTATTTTTTTTAATATTTGTTGTTCGACCAAATACTGTCTACAACTCGATCGAATACCTATTGGTTGCATCTTTAATAGAAATTATCGTGGCAACCTGGCGCTCTTTCGATGAAGCGCCCGTGTCCGAGGCATTATCTGCTCGACCGCACGCGGCGGCCCTGCGCATGTATCCACAAATGAACGGGCATACCACTAATAAATCTAACGATATTATTGATATTGAAAATTTGAATCTATGAGATTATACTATTATCTACACGGAGAAAAAAATATCCTTAATATAACTATCTAACGTATACCCAATTGACGTATTGTTCTGACAAGGATTCGAATGTCTAATTTAACGGTATTTATAAGTCAATTTGACAATTCATAGTATGATCAAAACAGCTCTCCATAGTATACTTATAATAAGGATTCATTTATTTTATTCAAGCGTTCAAACGAAAAGCTCTCGTGAACGTGTGCAGTATCCGTCGTGTAGGTAACTGTATAGTTAATTTGAGGATTTGAATAGCTAAAATAGGGATACGTATGCTTATTATAACGATATTTTGTTCTCCGTGCATATCCGTTAAATTACTATGACAAGAATCTTTTGAATATCTAAAACAGTAATACGGATCGTTACTATAACGATCCGCAATAAGGAAACTCTGGATAGCTAAATTAGCTATACGGCGTATCCCTGTGAAAGATAACTATCCAACGGATAGCTATAATAAGGATACGTATGGTTATTATAACGATATTTTTTTCTCCGTGTAAATTTTTGAATAAAATATGTCAAAATTCAATACAAATCAGCAAAAATACAAACAAAATTAATACCTATCTCAACAAAATGAACAGTTACAAAGCAATGGATGAAAACCTAAATGTAACCAATTTTGTGCGACTGAAGTTTTAATTAACGCAGTCTGAAATAATGCAAATACTACAAAAACAGAAATGAATTCTCTCGCGAATCGTCAACAAAGCTTTTAACTAAATTATTGAATAATTTTTTACGTAACTGAATAAAAGCAAAATACCAAAGAGATGCATTAAAAATTATAACATCGTAGCGTCAATTATTTGACTTTTACAATGGGCATTTGAAGTTCATGTAATTTTGTATTCTAAAATATATAATTGGAGATGTTACTTTGAATAAGTTTTTAATTTATATAACATAAAATCGTAGAATTTGATGTACATAATTATGTATGTATTCATTCATGCAACATAATACACATCTGATACGTAGGTTATTCAATACTCATTTTTTAAATGTAGAATTTCCATTAACTACACGGAGAAAAAAATATCGTTATAACAACTATCTAACGTAACCTCAAAGGCACCTATTAATGATATCCTTATAATAACTATCCGTATCCCTATTATAGCTATCCGTAGTATAGTTATTTTTTACAGGGATACGCCCTATTGCTAAATTAGCCAATCTAATCGTTGTTCTGACGAAATGTCACTTTGAATATCCGCAATAAGGAACTTCTGGATAACTAAATTAGCTATACGGCGTATCCTTGTGAAAGATATACTACGTATAGCTAAAATAGAGACACGGATAGTTATTATAAGGATATTTTTTTCTCCGTGTAATTGTAAGATGTAACATTTACGAATAGATTTATTCCTAAATGTCATTTTATTAAATTTTTAGAGTAGATATCGTCGGCGATACTGCAATATCGCGTAACTAGCTTTTTTCATAAGGTTGACTTTTCAATGTTACTTCATCCAATGTTAGTCTCTATGGAAAAAAGCTAGTTACGCGGTATTGCAGAATCGCCGACGATATTTGCTTTAAACTATAAAATTTTCCAGTTGAAGTATAAACTAGTTCCAGAAAATAAGTACATAGGTCAGTGGCATAGCGTCGATTTTAGCCGTTTGGGGTGTAGGCCAAATTTGCCGCCTCTTAATTTAGGTGCTTAAATCCAAATGCTTTCGAAATTTACAAAAATTTTAAAGAATTTTTCGACAAGAATAAATTTGATATTGTTTAATTGTACAGGGTTCAAATTTGTAGTTTACATTACAAGATATTACTATTTATTGCGAAGTGTTGGCGGTCCCTAAAAGTGCCAAGAGGACCGTATAACTAATAAGAATTACAAATAAAGTACAAGTATAAAAGTCTCTTTAATTTATATGTATAATATGAGAAAAAAAAGGTTTGTTTCTGCAGCAATTGCAAGCGGTTTGAAAACTTTTATGCAAACTAGTACCAAACTAAAAGTTGGTCACAAAAGTCATAGGGGGATAAGCAGAGTATAAATGCTTTTGTAAATATCTTAATGATATTCTATGGATATGTAGATGCTATAAAAATATAAAGATCCTAAAAATTTCAGACCTTAATCTATATATCGGTCTCTTCAAAAAGTCAAAACAAGTAAAAATTGGAAAATAATTTTTGCTTACAATAGATTGTATAAATTAAAGAAAGTTTTATACTAGTACTTTTTTAAATTATAATTTATTTAGGAGTTATAAACTTGTGGCACTTTAAATGAAACACCCGGTATCAATAAACAACTACACTAAAATAAACAACGGGCCTATCTTAAAATTTTTCTGATACTTGCATGTATTTTTCTTCACTTTGAGTTATCGACATATTTACCAACTAATGGAAAACGGAATGCAGAAAATTGTGAAAAACTTCTACTTATCAAAAAATTGTCATTATCGACTTGAAAATATTATTATTAAAATAAGCATTTTGTTGTGAAACAAATTCGAGTTTTCATAAATTTGAGTTACAGAGTTTCAACTGTACTTATTTTATTATAAATTTTCAAAATTGTAACTCTACGATAATACTAATTTATAGGTACCTAATTAATTTAAAAAGTTTTATCTAGTGTTATTAATACTTTTACTATTAAATTAACTTAACCGATTAAAAATAATGTTTAAATTACTTTTAATAGATTTCTAAAACTTACTTAAAATATTTTTTTGTAGTTATGCTGGATAAATTGAAATGTTTAAGTGTTAGATTGGGAAAATAACATATTAAAATTTGTAATATTTTCATTTAATTACAATTCCAATAATGCAAAGACGTTCTTCAAAAAAAGGAACTACCGCTTTTTCATATTGAACATTTTCAAATGCGTTCTAATTAAAAATAAATATTCTCTATTATATTGCTTTGTTACAAAAACTGTTAATTATGTATTTATAAAAAGCTTTGACCTGCTTCAGTGTCTCAGGTCATTATATTTTAAGGAAAAAAACATACCTATATCTAAATGTGCAGACACAACAGAAATACAATTACAATGATGAGTAAAAATGACATTGTTTTGCGAAAACTTAACTCAAGCTAACAGGGCGATAGACTTTAATTTGATAGAGCAACAAAGCTTTATGATGTATTGCGGTAATATATCTTTCTTAACATCCAAGAATAACGAAACGGGAAAACTTTATGGATTGTGTAGCACAATATAGATCTTTTTTTATTCGTTTTAGTTATGTTTTCAGTTTCGACGATTTTCGTAACAACTAAAAATAACAGACATCTATTATTGCAAAAATAAATCAATACTTTGCTGAACTTAAAACTAATAAACTCTGAAAATTACAATTTAAAAAAATAACGAAATTCTGAAATATTTTGCTTTTGTCGTGCTTTTGCAGTTTTACGTTTTTAATTTTATATACTTCACCAAACAAGGGCTTGTACACAAAAGATTAAGTTTTTTTCTAGTGAAACATTTTCAATTTGACATCAAAATATCTTAAAGAGTGTCCTTTAAGAAATTTAATAGTCGAGTGGTTCCATAAATTTATATTTTTATTTAACTCCTGACACTGAGTTTTAAGAGCTCATTTAAATTGTTCGAATATCCAAAAAGCCTTAATAATTTTGTGCCGGTAATGAATTTTGAAATAATTCAATTTGAACATTTTGACAAAAATTAACTACACACCGACGTGTTGCTACAAGGAAATGTTCTAAATAATTAATTGCCGTGCTTTAATTTAAAATATGGCTGTAGTCCAGTCATTTGGTCGTAAAAGAAGGGGTTACCTGGAAAGTTTTCCGGGAGTTTTGAAAATTGGCAGTTTTATATAATTTTATGTGCTCTTTCCGAATTTTAACTTTGCCACATCGTATCTTTGCCGCTCGCGCCGCCATATTGGAAAAATGGCGCCTAAAAGCAGTTTTTTAATAATATCTTTTTTCCGACTCATGCCACAATAAAAACATTTATATACAAAATTAAACTAGAGAAAATTTCCTACAATTTATGTAATAATTTTTTTTTCTGTAAAATTACTAGTTTTAACGTACACGGAGAAAAAAATATCCTTAATATAACTATCTAACGTATACCCAATTGACGTATTGTTCTGACAAGGATTCGAATGTCTAATTTAACGATATTTATAAGTCAATTTGACAATCCATAGTATGATCAAAACAGCTTTACATAGTATACTTATAATAAGGATTCGTTTATTTGTTTTAAGCGTTCAAACGAAAAGCTCTCGTGAACGTGTGCAGTATCCGTCGTGTAGGTAACTGGATAGTTAATTTGAGGATTTGAATAGCTATAATAGGGATACGTATGGTTATTATAACGATATTTTGTTTTCCGTCCATATCCGTTAAATCACTATGACAAGAATCTTTTGAATGTCTAAAACAGTAATACGGATCGTTACTATAACGATCCGCAATAAGGATTCACTGGATAGCTAAATTAGCTATACGGTGTATCCTTGTGAAAGATAACTATCCAACGGATAGCTATAATAGGGATACGTATGCTTATTATAAGGATATTTTTTTCTCCGTGTACGAGCACCGCAAACCATCTACGCCAACCCGTGACATTTAATTGTAATTGGTTACATTGTGCAACAAATATACTCAATAAAAAGTATTATAGATAAAGCAGCCGCAGATCATATTTTATTCTTGCATGCTTTCAATGGTTATGATACAACATTAGCATTATTTAATCAAAGAAGAATGAAATTTATTAAGGTACTCCGAAAAAATCCAGATTTAAACGAGGTAAAACAGATGTTCAAAAATCCAAATGCTGATCCAGAGGTTATTGCTAAAGCTGGAGAACGCTTCCTGCTTGAATTATACCTACAGTTACAGTAATTTAAAGTGTAAGAAAAATATGTCTTTAAACAAGTACAGATATGCATGCTTCAAAACATCAGCATATAAAAGTAAATTTAATATTGCATCACTACCACCAACCGAAGCAGCAGCATAACAACATTCGTTTCGAACCTATCACCAGGTTCAGTAGTGATATGGGAATGAACAAAATGCAGAGCTCCGGAAAGCTTGTTTCTTGCAAATGCAAAAAAAAATGTCAGAAAGCCTGTGGATGCAGAAAGACTGGGTTAAAGTGCTGCGTTATATGCACGAATTATAGTGGTACCTGCGATAACTAGCAAGTTCCATCACAAGATAGCGACGAAAAGGAAGAACGAATACTATTTTCGAGCAAAAGTATGATGAAATCGAAAATGAAGAAGATTGCGATAAAACAGGTAATCCCATCGCGGATGATGTGAAAGAAATTTTGGTCTGTAACGTTTCGATCAGTACTAATGACGATGAACTCGCAACACCTGGTCCATCAAGAACAGCCATGAAGAAGAATGCGCAAAATGTTAATATAATGAATTGCATGTGGATTAGGCATACTGAGGATACCACGGTTAGAAAAAACGCGCCACTTACTCTACATCAAGGTGGTGTGAAAATAGGTTTTTAGGCCAAAACGCGTGTTGAACTACACTTTGCGGCTCTCGTATGCCAAAACTATTAATTTTATGGGAAAAAAGATTATTACATAAATTGTAGGAAATTTTCCCTAGTTTAATTTTGTATATAAATGTTTTTATCGTGGAATGAGTCGGAACGGAGATATTATCAAAAAACTGCTTTTAGGCGCCATTTTTTCAATATGGCGGCGCGAGCGGCAAAGATACGAGGTGGCAAAGTTGAAATTCGGAAAGAGCACATAAAATTATATAAAACTACCAATTTTCAAAACTCCCGGAAAACTTTCCAGGTAAAACTACCAAATGACTGGACTACTGGGCATACTGCAATACCGCGTAACTAAAGATTGCAATACCGCTCAAGTATAAGAATTGTAAACATGAGATTTTGTACTTCAATTGTGTATTTTTTTATATTAAAAACTATTTTATTTGTTTAAAATTTGCTACAAATAACCTATACCGTCTACCATCGTGATAGTTTAATTGGTAATTTTAAACAGAAAATAAATTAAAAAATTAATTTTTAATATAAATGTATTAAAGTAAGTATGTTAAATTATTCATTAAAAGATGTCCAAAATTAATTATAGTGACATAAATTGTCTTTCTTCTTGCCTTCTTCTTACGTGTAGTCAGGTTTAAGCGATTTCACTGCTTGAATCTTTGTTCTCAATGTTGTAGTGTTTAAAAGATGAACGGGACCTACAGTTTTACGTGGGTTCCGAACCACGGCAATTTCTAGGAAATCACTTTCGAGCAGTTTTACTCTTGCCAGGTGCTCAACCTAGCGAGGAGAAGAGGAGCGTAAAATTTTTGATGGTTAACCAAACACTAAACCACTAGCTTCACGCTTCCTCTATAACATAAACTTAATATTAATTTAAAAAGAAAATTATTAATTATTTAAAGTAGTAACCTATTAACCCCTTGACGTACAAATAAAATGAAATTAGATGCGTCCAAAATATAGTATTTAATTTGGCTCGACTGAATAGTTATGTGCAAGTTTAGAAACAGAACGTTTTATTTTGAAATTTGCTTTGCTATATGTTGTATGTATAACATTTTGGAATTTTTCTTTCCGAACGCCCTTCTTTCTATTTCTTGAAGACAGTACTTGATGTCTCGCAGATGTCAAAGTTCACAATGGCACATGAAATGGACGACGTCTGCCAGACATCACTATTTTTCAAGGAGTTCTGAAACTAACAAATTTTAGAAGGTTTACGAATTAGTACAACCCAAAGAAAAAAAATTGTATCAAAGCGCAATCTCTGTATAAGTTGGTGGCAATACAAATCTCAGCAACGAGGTGTAAAACTAAAATTTATTTCGACAAATTAAAAAAAACAATTAAATATGGTTGCCCTTCGCCCCTCTTTCCTACTTCTTCTATACCACAATATATAATAAAATGTGATTATTTCTAATTAAATAATTTGTTTTCAAAGTGGCACATTTCGATCTCGGAAACCATTCAGGAAGTTCTAACAATAGATAATCATATTCTGTGCTTATATGTATTAAATTTGAAAGAGATTAGTTCAATAGTTTTTTTAATGCCTTTTTTCATGCTCCTGTAAAATAGTATTTTCAGCAATTACGCGGTATTGCAATGTCACCGAAGATATGTAAATGTATTTATAAAACAATTTTAGTTTATAGGTTAATTTAACTTGTCATAATATGACAGTATTGTGTGGAATAGCCGTAAATAAATAAGGATTGGGATAAAACGGAAATATAATTTTTTTATGACAACTCCCAAGAGTTACCTTGAAAACAGACTACATTAACCTTGATAACATATTTGCACTTTTACAGCTGTACTATATTAATTATTTTTAAAACAAAAGTTTTGTTTACGTTAGTTAGTATTTTTTCAACATTTACATTGCCCACAAATGGCGCAAATTAATTAAAAGTAACGTGAGCACATATTTGTTTTGAGAAAATACAAAAATTATATTTATATAAAAGAATTTATTATAAAGTTTTTTTATATCGCTTTATGTTGAATGTTAAGGGAGTATTTTGAAAAACTATCAAATGTAGGTAAATTACTAGAACTTGAATATTGTCGCTCTCTTCACTTACGTAGTTACGCATTTTGAATTAATTTTGTGTCTTTTTGTTTATATTCTGGAATAGTGGTAAATTACGTTATTGGTATGCAAAACGGGTTGCTCTATTCCACGTCGAAGGTGTTATCTATAAGTTTATTTTGAATCAATTTTGAAACGAAAAACCGACATAGTTGTTAATCTATTATTTTTGACTAAATGTTCTTTTTATTCAAAATTTATCATAGCATAATAACAATAAAATATTTATTTTTAATTTCAAGTTTTATAACGTGTTTTATTTTAATTTTCCAAATTATTTATTATAGATATTTTTAGTTTGCTTTATAGATCTGTTTTATAGATTTTTATCAATAAAGTACTTATACGACATTTTAATCATTTCATATTATTATTATTTTCATAAAAATTTTTTTTGGATTATTCTATTTTAATTTATTTATTTAAGCGGATACCACGTTCTTTGGAAATTTGTTGCGACCAAGGGAATAGAAGATTACTTTTTGTATAATAATACATGACACGAGGTTCAGAGGAAAATTTAGATTTCAGAAATGTTTACGAGTGGTGTTATCTACTAAAAATTTAGACCAAATAAAGTATGCATCGTTGTTTATGGACTGCTGCCTCATACGTATGTACATATATTGACTTTTATTGAGTTCGCAATTCTTTTCACCTTTTCTTGGAACCATAGAATACAATTTAATAATTAGTTAATAAACAAAAAATATTTTGCCATTGTAATAAACTTATGCATAGATATATAATTATATGTATTAAATACTAGGAATTATCTCTAATTACCTCCGTTCGCGTGTTATTCAATCATCCTTAATTTTAACAGTTTTTCAATTTTTTAATTTTTACGCAAAGACCGTAAATGTATTTGAGATAAATATAATTTAGAAAAATCCTCTACCTGCCAATGAAAAACCCGCCAAAATCGGTTTAGCTGTTTTAGAGATTAACTCGAACAAACCAATAAACATATGGACAGATAGACAGACGGACAAAGATTTTAATAACTCGTTTTTGGATTTTGGTAACGTGCCAATAACAATATGGGCTTAAGAAAAATGGTCTTTTTTGAAATCACAGACAGACTTCGTTTGAAACGACTATTTTTTTACGTTATATTAACAAAATATTGATCTATACATCGAAAAAAAAACTCTCACCTAATTTCAATTCTTAATTTGAATTCTCTTAATAGGTAGTCACTAGTTGAATAAATAATTGAATAAAATCAAATCAAAAAATTACAATTGTAAGTACAACTGCATATAATCTTTGATCTAGAATCATAGTTACAATCTTTCATGTTTGACATATGTAGGGGGAAAGTGGCATGAAACAGCCAGTTTTAAAAAAAGGGATAAATAATATAGAAGGACATAAATAAATCAAATTTTTTTTTAAATCTGTAATTGTTCATGCATTTATGTACGTAATGTCATAAAACATTTTTCAAAATTAACGATATTTTTCGACTTCTAATCATTTATAAAAAAAATAAAATTTGGCTTTTTCATAACCTATAGGTATTGAAACAGCCAACCCAATTTTTGAAAAAGCCATGTTCTTATTACAAGATTAAAACTGCACATTAACGAAGATATTATTTAATAATAATCTTAAGCTATAATTTTAGATCTTATATAATTATAAAACGTTTTAAATAACGCAAACTCTCGATAAAATATTTACTTACATAAATCTAAGAAACTGTTAAAAAATTTGACGTTTGAGATCAATCATTGCAAAAACTTAAAAACGTTTTTAGCAAAAATAATGCAATTTCCCTTTTTCGCCACAGGATTTATATGCTCAACCATTACAACTTTGCATCGGTACCACTCTTGATTGCTGTTACTACAATTATTATTGCATTTTATGCAATTAAAAGGTGGCTTTTTCATTACACTGCAGTCCGGCTATTTCAAAACATATTCTCTCAAGAAACAAAATCTCGAAAATTACTATGAATTCAATGATTAGTCTACAAAATATATACGTTATTAGAAGGCCTAATATATCTATAAAATTATAGTGTAATCATATTATTATTAGTTTTGTACGTATAGGCGTTAGAAAACAAATAAACTGAACTCAAAACCTTACTTTTTGACGACAAAATCTTCAATACGTTGTATCGGCGACGTTTATTGACGGTGAACGGTCAAATTTTGTGGGGGACATCTGGCTAGTGTTGTTCTCTTAAAATAATAATACATGAACGATTAGTATGAAAACTACCCCGTAATTGATAATGGCTTTTTCAAAACTCGGCTGTTTCATGCCACTTTCCCCCTACCATTTTGAGATTTGATGGTCAAAACATTTATTGAGATGTTAAGGTATTTTATAATTTTTATTTATAAAATACTTGTATTTATTGTTGTCATACAAATTTGTTAATGTTCAGTTGCTTGAAAAAGTTTTAATAAAGAAACCGAACGTTGCATATTTATCAAAAGTTGTATTATCAAAAGTCCAATTTCTGTTAACTTTAAATAATATTAAAAAATATTTGACGTTAACATTATGATTAATTGTAAATATAAACAAAAACTGTGGATTCACCTGAACTTTCTTTTATAAGTAAAAATAAGAAGTTTTAAAAAGTTCTTAACTTAAACCAGGGGTCCCCAACCTTTTTGCGCCTAACATCACATTCTAGAATGCCGTTCGCGCGGCGGACAACATTAATTTTTTTAAGGTAAATTTATAATGCCACGCGGGTGTTTTATACCAAAATAAGCGTTGTCAAAACTTAAATTTTTGTTAGCGGGGGCGCACAGCGGCGAACACACGTATAACAGACGGCGGGCTCCATGGTACCCGCGGACATAGGGTTGGGGGCTCCTGACTTAAACCCTTCTACAGTTAAATATTCTACAATTCAAACTGTTTAGTGGAGTGTTTCCTAACGTAGGGGGGCAACTAAATTTTAGACTGACTTAGATGGGGCATGATAAAAAAAAGGTTGGGAAACATTGGTTTAGTATTCCTTTTGAACTTTAACTTATCAAGGTTCTATTCTATTTAAAATTAAGTTATAACGGTTATTAAGATAAAGATGTTAGATATCGGTAGTCACAATTAAACTTGTTTACTTATTTCGGATACTTTGCTTTTAAGTTTTTTATCTTTTTTGGTAGAAATATATTTATTTTAAATTGAATTGTGGTATGCCTCAACTCGCATGGATCCATAAGAATACGGATAGAAGCAACGAGCTTCGACACAATTAATTTTGTTGCCAGCAACATCTGTTCAGGCAACAATCGATCGAATGTAGCATGCAACATTCTGGCATGCCACACTTACCTGAAACTTGCTTCAATGGAATTGCGCCTTTATATTTTCAGAATTAACGTCGCAGGTTCATATTTATGCGCGGAGGTGCTTACATAATTTATTAAAGGGATAGGATTTTCTCTGTAAATTTATTAGGGAAATTATAAAGCGGAACAATTACCTCTTGCAACTTGTACAAAAGTGAAATTATATAACGAAAGAGTGATTTTCATATTATATTTTGAGTGAATTTAATTTGAACTGTTGTGAAATTTTAATATATATCATATTTATCCATTAGTTAAGTTCTTTAACTTTATTTGTTGATCGTACTGCTATTAGCCGATGTCTCCCACTGTTCTGCAGATGAAGTGAGGCGAATAAGGCTTGTTTTTCTATGGAACACTGAAGCGATGCCTGAGATGCCCTGCGGCGCCCAACAAAAGCATTTTTAAGTTCGATTTTCTTTATTGTTAATAAAAATATTTGGTTATATTTTATATCTTTGTTAAATAAAATATTGACGCGATGGTTTGATTATATTACATATTAATGCGAGTACCGAAAATTCCTTGTTTTATTTATTCAATTCATTTTATTTAGATAAATATTTATTTAAATTAAAGTTAAATTACTGTATATGCTAGTTTTGTATACCGTCAGTGATACTGCAATACCGGGCAATTAGCTTTTTCTATAAGGTCTAGCATTGAAAATTAGGCTTTATTGAAAAAGTTAGTTACTCGGTATTGCAGTATCACCGACGATGTCTACTTAAAAAAAAAACAGACTTGTTTTCATGCGAACAAAGCGCAAAAGAGAATAAAAACTAAATAACAGAACATTTCAAATAATAGAAAATAGTCATTAACTGGATTTACACACAAAGCCCTGTTTGAGTTTAGTATTAAAATTTAAATATTTGCTATTGTAAAATCAACAATGAAGGATTAAAAAACATGTCCTATTAGAAACTACAGTAAGCTTTATTTAATAGGCTAAAAATAAAGAAATTTGACAATGCTTTTTACTATTATTTATTACTTCAGTTATAAGGCATTAATAATATTCAAATAATTTTAAAATGGCAACTTTTGAAAGAAATGAATACCTACACCATGAAAAATTAAATATTGATTTTGTTGTCGGGTAGTAATAAAAAATAGAAACAGAGTGGGTGGTAAACATAATTCTATTAAATAGTAAGCAACAATAACAATAAACCAATAAATAATAATAACAATAAACAACGATGTACCCAAAGATTTTTAACAAGGGCACACTAATTATAGTACAGTTATACCTCTTAACTTCACATTCCATAACTTCACATCTTCTCTAATTTCACAGTTTTCATAGGTCCCAAAATGGGAGATACATATTATTCTAGGGTTAACTTCACATTCTCTAACTTCACGTTCACATGATTTGCGTTGCAATTTTATATAGGTATGATGAGAGTTAACTTCACAATATAAAAAATCATTTTAGTAAGAAAGACCGATAACTTTTCTTATTTAAAATGTTTCATGGTCACAAAGAACAAAAATTTTTTAAGTTTATTGTATGTACACTAAAGGAAAAAATTAAAGGGTCAAAAAAATTTTATAAATTTTATTGTGATTTTTGACAGGCTGTATTTCAGTGAAAAATGATCGTATCTAAAATTAAAAAAAAAACAATTTAAAGCTTCAGGATTCTAGTTTTCAGATCTTTTAGTAAAAAATTTTTAGAAGCCATTGTTATTACGCAATAATAAGCAATAGCGCGCAAGAAAAAAATTACAAATTTTTTTCATTTTTTTTGTGTCCACGGACTTTTTTTCAGCTAAACCATTATATGAAACGGATAGCTTGTTTATTATTTTTCAAGTTTTTTTTTTAAAAGGTTGGTACGATTATTCTTCACCGAGATACCAGACGTTAAAAAAAAAAGGTACTTTTGTCTTTAATTATTAATATCTCTGTCACCAATAATCGTTCGAAAAATTGCAAAACAATTTTGGAAACTGGACAAAACACCCTACAAAAAACGGCTACAATTTTTAGGAATTTTTTTCCATCGTAAACATAAATTTGAAAAAACATGAAAAATAAGTAATTTATAGTTTTTTAGAAAATTGACGGCTAAGTTACAAATATTTATGAAATGTCTAATGTTAAGCGTGACTTTTATAGCTGAATATACCCAGAACAACTCTGTGAAGTTACAATTCGATTTAGCGAACCGTTCTTTTGTTTCAAACAATCAAACTTTTGAAAAAAAAAATGGTCGCGTTTATTCCCGCTACACACCTCATAATCATGATTAAAATAGAAAAACATTTTTTTTAGCTTTTTTAAGATTTTTACCGCAAACAACATATCGGAAAATTTTTTCGAAAAAAATCTTTTTTTTATTAATTCAATTTTCTCTGGTTTTTAAAACTGTAGTTTTTAAAACTTAAGAAAATATTGAAAAGTATGTAGTAAGGTCTAGAAATCAATCATGTATTACAGATTTTTTTAAAATCTGCAAATAAATCTTAATATTTTAATCTTTTTTCCATAACTTTACATATTCGCTAAGTTTACATTTTTCCGCGGAACATTTTGTGTGAATTTAGGGAGGTAAAACTGTAACTTGAAATCTTTTGGTTCTTACGAAAAATTCACGAGTCAAATAGGCTAGTAATATTACCTAAGTTATATATTTAAAAAAAGGCAACCCAACTCAATGTTTATATATACCTTCGGTAAGGTGTTCTAAAAAACTTGTCAAAAATCATAATCTATATCTTGCCAGCGTTTGAGATATTCAAGAAGATAACTCACAAATAACAATTTTTTGGAAAATTTTGTTTGCTATTCCTTGGGAGTTGGAGGTGGTTTTTATATAATTTGTAGATTTTGAAAAAAATATATTGAGAAAGTAACTATCGTACTTTTTTTTGGATGCAAGTTAAAAGTCTTTCTTGAAAGTTTGTATTCAATTTATTACTCTGTGGGTCAGAAGGTTTGCTTTCATCATACTTCCGAATATACTAACCCAAAGTACATTGGTTCCGACATTCAAATATATATTTTTATAAAAAAACGAAAATAAACTACCTTTATACAATTTTTCACTAGTAGGGGAAAAGTGGCATGAAACAGCCAAGTTTTGAAAAAGCCATCATCAATTACGCGGTAGTTTTCATACGAATCGTTCATGTATTATTATTTTAAGATAGCAACACTAGCCAGATATCCCCCACAAAAATTTGACCGTTCACCGTCAATAAACGGCGCCGATACGACGTATTGAAGATTTTGTCGTCAAAAAGTAAGGTTTTGAGTTCAGTTTATTTGTTTTCTAACGCCTATACGTACAAAACTAATAATAATATGATTACACTATAATTTTATAGATATATTAGGCCTTCTAATAACGTATATATTTTTTAGACTAATCTTTGATTTCATAGTAATTTTCGAGATTTTGTTTCTTGAGAGAATATGTTTTGAAATAGCCGGACTGCAGTGTAATGAAAAAGCCACCTTTTAATTGCATAAAATGAAATAATAATTGTAGTAACAGCAATCAAGAGTGGTACCGATGCAAAATTGTAATGGTTGGGCATATAAATCCTGTGGCGTAAAAGGGAAATTGCATTATTTTTGCTAAAAACGTTTTTAAGTTTTTGCAATGATTGATCTCAAACGTCAAATTTTTGACAGTTTCTTAGATTTATGTAAGTAAATATTTTATCGAGAGTTTGCGTTATTTAAAACGTTTTATAATAATATAAGATCTAAAATTATAGCTTAAGATTATTATTAAATAATATATTCGTTAATGTGCAGTTTTAATCTTGTAATAAGAACATGGGTTTTTTCAAAAATTGGGTTGGCTGTTTCAATACCTATAGGTTATGAAAAAGCCAAGTTTTATTTTTTTTATAAATGATTAGAAGTCGAAAAATATCGTTAATTTTGAAAAATGTTTTATGACATTACGTACATAAATGCATGAACAATTACAGATTTAAAAAAAAAATTGATTTATTTATGTCCTTCTATATTATTTATCCCTTTTTTTAAAACTGGCTGTTTCATGCCACTTTCCCCCTACTTTTGGTGAGTCCCTTTTTAGTAATTAACATTAATTAACTAACATACCAGGGCTCTATTTTTCTTGATATTGCTTCTCTATAAAGGAATACCTTGGTGGAAGCTCTCCCTTTGTTCGTATTCACAGCACGCAGGTGTTTAGGAACAAAAATAAATGAAAGTTCAAGATATGTACTTTTAAGGACTTATTGCACCCCAAGTACTTGGTTCATAAGTTGGATCGCAGTTTGTAAGTTATCGTCTTGAGTGGCCACAGCTTTCTGAGTTTCTATTGGATTTAATCGTGTTGGTACAGACAATTTGGTACTCTGTGGGATTTGCCTTTTTATAGATGACAGGTCTGGGTCCTTTATGGTGTGTTTCGACTTAGTTGTGATACCATTTATAGCAGTCAAACAAAAATAACAATCACTTATGTGATCTGTTGGTTTCGTCCAAGTCATTGGCGCAGCAAAAGGAATATGTTTTGACCGTTAGTCCAACCCAGCAGAAGTTTCACACATGTTACATAGCAAATATGTAGAACCCAATATTTATTTTCATGGCGTACAGGAAAACCGAAGTAACCCAAATATAGTTTGGTAAAAGTTAATTCTCCACACACATAACAAAAACTATCCGGACGATTTAAACTTTTTCGTGACATATTTACAGTCTTAACGTAGGTATATCAATAAATTTCAATTTGTTGACTATGATAGCTATCTAACTTTAGAAATAACGTTATTCAAACATAAATACGTATAAGAAGTGAAATTGAATATGTAGCTGTCACAAAATATGTACTTAAATTAAATATAACAATAAGTAGGTACATTTTATCTTAATTGATAATTTTAATCAAATGGAACAAGCCGTGAAATAGTTTTGATAAATATATATTATATTATAATAACTCTTTTTACTAATTTATTTTTTGCTTTGAAACTCGTGGAATGATACTTAAAATCTTTTTCAGTTATGTAAGTAAAACAAAAATAGGTATAATTAAATTTTAAATAACATACTTGAGTAAATCAATTTATTGAAATTTTTCACGCCCGGTTTGGTTCCCGATTTGAACAGTATTCAAGTTAAATGCTTGTGTTAAACGGTTTTTAAAAAAGTGCAATATGTGGTATTATCCCAAGTTGGTGTGGTTAATTGAGAATGTGACGAAGTTGGAATTTAATTTACGATCATTAAAAAATCTTGCTTGTAAGTAACTTCATAGGTACACGTGTCTCGTTGAAGGAGGGGAAAGTTTTCTTGTGCGTAGTATAAAGCTTCCTCATCCCTTTGCGCTCATTAGACGTAGTAAAGTTTATCCCCACTACTACGGCCGCCGCGACGCCTGAAATGTGTTTTCAGTATCAGCTCTGAAGTTTTGCGAGCTAGACATAGGCTCGCCGTTCTCTCAATAATACGATCTTGATCATTGCACGTGCAGCTAAAGGGAATTTCCCAATTTTCTCAAACTTCGATATTCACGCTCCTGCCATTTCAGTCCACAGGAAACTAAAAGCGTTTCAGCGGCCAGGTAGGCTTTTGATTTATTTACTTTGACGAAATTCTAAGAATTTAATATTTCCAAACTTAACGACCTACGATTTTTAATTAGATTTTTAATATTTATAAATTTATTATAATAAAAAGAATAATCAATATTTTTGTAATAACGGAGTACTTAAGATAGTTACAATTAGAAATTAAAATGTTTTAAAAATGTCGAGGCTAAATTATTAGTATCCATAAATCTTAAATTATGTATGGATTACCTTGGAATATTCTATATTCTAAAATACCTGTTAGTTTGTTTGCCAAAATGTTTTAAAAAAAAACACTATTCAGATATATAAAAAGAGTAATAATCGATTTAAAAATTAAGAGCACTTACGCGAATCTAGAATTGTTATAAAATAGATTAAACTAAGTTAACTTTTTGTATTAAAAGTTTTTACAACTGACCTACAAGTATACTAACTTTTTGTTTTCAGTTAATTTTCCAAATGTTTAGAAAAAGTTTCTTTTTTATTATACAAAAGTTTTTGCATGAAAAAGAGTCTAAATAGAACACGTATTTGGTTCGACTGTAAAAAATAATACCTACTTTAAGTAAAAAACATTCTTAAATATGTATTATTAAAATGTAAATATCTACGTATGTATGTTTTTTAAGATATTTTAGAGAAGCTACTTTTTTATATTATTAAGATTAGTGCAATATAGGTATATGTTATTTTATTTATGTAATGAAGTATTGCAAAGTTTGGATTAGAGTTTGAAGGAAATCTGGACAAAATGTTCATATAAAAAATAAAAAAACAATAAACAACGTTTTAATTTGTTTTTAATTTAAAATAAATAAAGTAGTTAATTACACTGGCACACAAAAAATGAAAAGTGGTCAGTACTTTTTATCAGACCGACCTAGAGTTATGTATTTCGATGCGCTGAATCCAAATCCGAAGTGTGTTTGGCCCGTACACCCTCAAAATTTTGAGTAAATTGCAAAAAACTGCTTCAATTGGCTAAAAATTGTAGTTTTTTGCAATTTACTCAAAATTTTAGAGGTGTATTGGGTAAACCGACCTTAAATTAGGATTCAGGGCATCAAAATACATAACTCTAGGTGGGTCTGGTTAAAAGTACCGATCACTTTTCTTTTTTTGTGTGCCAGTGTTATTGTTTCCCTAAATATTTAAGCGTTATGTGTGGCTTATTGAACACTTTAGCTATCATAACAATTAAGGCCGTTTTTATATTATAGAATTTGTAATAGTACAATGCGTATCCGAGGCGGAAAGAAGCCGATCACGAGTGTGAAGTTAGCGACCCGATCGAAGCGGAGGCTGATACCCCAGGTCTTGCGATTTAAGATTTCTTTCTCTGGTTAAGTTTCACTATATTACTTTATTAAATTTTCATAGTTTGGTTGACAAACTGTCAACTCACAATTTGAGAACATTACCATCCGAACGGAATAATTCGCGTTCGGTCGGGTTACGAAAAGTGTATGCGTGGCAGTCACCGGCTGCAAACAGTTACTTTTTACCAACTTCATATGCCTTTAAAAGTCGACTTTACAAATAGACAGAGAAAAAAAGAGTTTATTGTTAAAACTTGATTTATTAGAATTTACTTAATAAATAATCCCTTATTTTTAAAATTTTAACTGTCAATAATTTCTATTGATAAATTTAACTATGGTATATACAGGTTGTCCTAAATTAAGTAGGCTACCATGGGTATCTCTCTTATTAGTGAAGATATAAGTTTGGTTAAATAGGCAATGTTCTGCAGTTTTAGGAGCTGATTCAGATTCCGTTAAGAAAATGTCACAATTCCGAATAGTCTCAAAGTTATCGTAAAAAAACTGAAAACTGTTATTTTTTTTAATGTCAAATAACTTTGTAATTATAAAATTTACAAAATAAAAAAACTATTCGGAATTTTGAAATTTCTTTAACAGAATCTAAATCGGCATCTAAAACTACAAAACATTGCTCATTTAACCAAACTTCTATCTTCACTAATAAAAGAGATACCCCTGTTAGCCTACTCAATTTGGGACATTCTGTATATGCTATATATAATTATATTAAATAAGAAGGGACATGGGTACCCGGGAAAAAAAAATTATATAATTATATATAATCATGTATAACTTTATAAAGTTTTATATAATTATATATGGTTTTATATTAATGTATATATAATTATGTATAAATTTACATAATTATATAAACCTATATAAAATTTTATAAAGTAGCTTATACCGGGAAAAAGTATTTTATATAATCATATGTGATTATGTATAATTATGTATTATTTTATATAATTATATAAAACCATATAAATTTTTTGTATTATATATTTTTTTATATAATTATATAAAATTATATTAGATTGCTTCTATTAAATTATATATAATGTTATAATATTATATAAATTTATACATAATTATATACATTTTTATATAAACCAGGAAAACATTTTATATAATTTTATAAAATCATATAGGTATAAAAAAATATATTTTGAATATTTTCGATATAATTGTTATTATTTGCTTTTTTCTTTAAAATTATTTATCATTACACTAACTTATGGACAAATTCATAAATTAGATAATTTAATAAGTTTAGGACATATAAATCATAATGTTAATGTCCAATATCTTTTAATAATATTCATAGTTATTCGGAATTGGACAACAATAAAACAATTGTTTTACTGTTGTCCAAGAGTTAACTCTTGTTAAATGTGCAACGTTTTGTTTCTTTATTGAAACTTTTTTAAGCAACTTAACATATGTGAAAAAATATTTTAACCATCTAACCTCAAAATTGTACATGTGTCAAACATGAAAGATTGTCATTTTAGTAAGTCATTTTTAGTAAATATTTGAGAAGGCTTCGTAGGTCAGTGGCAGAGCAAGCAGTCTCTCGATCCAGGGGTCCGGAGTTCAAATCCCCAAAAAAGTTACATAATTCTGTTTCAGATTCATCGATAACATAATCAATCTCACACCGCGCTACTCATTGCAAACTACCTTTCCTTCCACTAAATAAGCAGATACCGAATCACAAAGCTTCTAATTAGTAGACTGATGGTAATTACCACAAATGTTGCTGTAGGGGAATTATTATATAAAATTAATTTTTTATATTTATATAAAATTTTATATAATTATGTAAAATTATATAAAACTAGAAAAAATTACATCGCGCCAAAATTCGTATATAATTATATATGATGATTTATATATAATTATATAATTTTTTTCCCGGGTAGTCTTAACAACTGCACAATTGCATAAAATGTATTTAATGAGATTTGTATATTGCAAAATATCTGCTTTTAACAAATTTTATTACATGTAGATATCTGCGTATCGGTAAATGTCTGGACCAGGTGTCGGCTACGTTTTTATGAAAGAGCCATTTTGAAACTTATTTAAGTTAAATAAATATTGAATGTGCCGCGGCGCACCCTTAAATTGAACGACCGTATGCATACCTAATATTTGCAAAAATTTCAGTTTATACCTACATTATAGAAACTTATATAACGAAAAATATTAAGCATGATATTTGCAAATTAAAAGAGCCAGGTAAAATAAGCAATAAAGTGAAATATCGTCGTTTTCAGTAGAAAACTGCCTAACTCTATTTTTATAACTTTTTCAAGAAAGCCAATAAACATTTTACGAATAGAAAAATGATAAATTAAAAAAAATATGCGGTATCGTTTAAAATATGCTTATTATTAAGTACAACTGTTAACATATTTTCGCACGTGTTCATAAATGTGATAAACTTTTCCTGAGCACAAAAATCTACAGAAGAAATTGTAAATTTGTATCTTTCGTTGTCTTTTGTTACACTAACGGTGCACGGCAAAGTGTCGCGTGGTTTTGACATGGTCGCTAGCACGCCACTCAATCATCAAAAAAGCGTTCCTGATCTGTTTACTTCACGCGGAGATTCACGCACTGCGATCTCTTACCGGACACGTTTTCTTACCCCGAAAGACTCTATAGGCGTCAACATTATATTTTTTTAAGTCAGGCGCAGTAACATATAGTTGAAAACCACTGGTCTACCTATACACAAACGCAAGCTTGGCAGCAGAATACGTGGTTATATTTAATTTAGTTACGCAAAAAAGTATAACTTCTAACGAACGTACGTAAGTACACGCACCGGTTTTTTTTTCAATTTTAAAATAGTAATTTTGAATATAAGATAAAAGACCAGTTGCACGTTTAGGAATGGAACTACAAAAAACGTATTTGACAAGAAATATATTACTAAATATCTTACTTTATGAGATACTAGCCATTTCCCAGAGCTTCACCTGCGTATGACATGTAAAATGAACTTTTGTCTGCTGCATTGTCTGCATTCTCCGGCTCCTGTCATCATAGCGAGATAACATACATACCAGATTTTAAGTCTAATCATAAGCTTATAAACATAAAGAGTTTTATCAAAATCGGCCCAGTAGTTTCTGTGTGAGGCTCAAATAAAAATTTCAGTTTTATAACAGTATATATAATGAAGGTATTATTGTTTAAACAAGTATTTTATGCCTACTATAAAACAAAAACCATTAGTTTTCTAAATTTACAAACTAGTCTTGTAACTGATAAAAAAGCTCTAGTAGTTAACATGTGATTTTTCGTGACCTCACTCATTGACATCAAGATTCGGATATTCATATGTAGTTAATATCAGTATAAAAAAAATAATTTTTATTTAAACAGAATTAACAGGTTCTCAAATCTCTATGGGTAATTGTCATTTTTTATTTGAAAAATCTGTTAAAAAATCAAAACGTCTTTCTAATAAAACTGACGATGGATCTTAATAGTTTTGGTCTTTTTCTTCAAGGAAAAAATATTCACCGACCTTGCAGCCCCCAATTTAGACAATTATAGAGGTTTGAAAAAATGTTGTCTATGGTAGTGACTTCATATCCTTGGATGTGACATTCTTTACATTAATGTAATCCATGGGGATGACATGCTACAAGGAGGTGACACTTTTTAGAAATAAATTTTACCATCAATTACTCAATTAACTTAACATTCAAAATAATAAAAAAAGTCACTTCCATGGATAAATTTTTATCGTCCATGGAAGTGACTTTTTAATTTTTTAATTTTTTATTTGTGGTAAATAAAGTTGATGGTAAAATTTATTTCCAAAAAGAATCACCTCTTTGTAGCATGTCATCCGCATGGATTACATTAATGTAAGGAATGTCATATCCACAGATATGAGGTCACTACCATGGACATTTTTTCAAACCTCTATAATTGTCTAAATTAAAGGCTGCAAGCTCGGTGAATATTTTTTCCTTAAAAAAAAAACCAAAACTATTAAGATCCATCGTCACTTTTATTAGAAAAACGTTTTCATTTTTGACAGATTTTTCTAATAAAAAATGAAAATTACCCTTATATGAAGTGACTGTTGAAATATGAACAAGAGACTAAATGAAACTTAACAACCTGAAATTTTTCAATAAAACTAACCACATTTACGTTATTTACCAATATTAGCTTATTTTTAACGGAAAATACTAAAAATGTCAACTACTAGATACGTCTCAATTACAAGTGCTTTTATGTTATTTAAGTATAAGAAATGGCTATATTACGGAATAAGTTCTTAATATAGAATATCTCTATATTTCCGAAAATTAATAACGTCTAGATTTTGACAGTTTTCCTATTACACCAATGTAAGTATATTACATAATGAATACATAAAAATTTAATAATCGGTCAAAACTTTGATTGTCTGCAGTTGCTAAAGTACAAACTTATACTTTAGCAGCTACAGAACAATGTTGTTATCAGATACAATTAGAATCATCAAAATAAATGAGATATCATTTTAACGTTTAATTTTGCGAATTTTTTTTTCTATGGCACTGGTTCTCAGCTTTATTTAGACAATCTTGGAAAACTTTTTACCCTATTTGTGGTGAATAACACAGGCCTACAATAAAAAAATTTTTGGTGCCGAGATAATTTTGTTATAACTTTAATCTCTACTCCCTTAGAAAACAAAAAATTGTATGTAAACGTCAAAACTACGTACAGTTTCAGAACTACCCTCACTTAAACATTTTTCCTTAAAATTACCATTTTATATACATTAGGGTGGTCGTTAAAAATTAAATTTATTCTGACGCTCTAAAAATACCTTCCTTTTAATGAAAAATACGGGGGAATTTTTGATAATTTTTTTAACAAAAATAACACGTGCCTCAAGACAAAATATGTTCATTTTTTGAAAAATAAATGTAGTTTTTTGTAAGTATCTCTTAAAGTATACAGATTTGAGAAAAAGTTATAAAAGTATTTTGTAGGAAATTCAATTCTCTACAAAAAAAGTTTTTTCAATTTTTTTCATAAAATTTATATTTATAGAGATATTCTCAATAATAAATTCATTAACTTCATATAATCAACATTTTAAGACTCTCAAACGTCATTCTTTCTTAAATGTACCTATATAATTTTCTAAAACTATAATAAATTTTAGTTGTTACAAAATTTTTTATACTTCAGAAAAAATGACGTTTGTAGGTGGTAAAATGTTGACTATATGGATTTAATGAAATTATTATTGAGAATATCTCTATAAATATAAATTGTATGAAAAAAATGGAAAAGACCTTTTTTGTAGAGAATTAAATTTTCTACAAAATACTCCTATAACTTTTTTTCAAATCCGTATACTTTAAAATATACTTACAAAAAACTATATTTATTTTTCAAAAAATAAACATATTTTGTCTTAAGGCACGTGTTATCTTTGTTAAAAAAATTTCCCCGTATTTTTTCATTAAAAGAAAGGCTTTTTGGGGCGTCAGAAAAAATTTAATTTTTAACGACCACCCTAATGTACCTATATAAAACAGTAACTTTAAGGAAAAATATTTAAGTGAGGGTAATTCTGTAACTGTACGTAGTTTTGACGTTTACATACAATTTTTTGTTTTCTAAGGGAGTAGAGATTAAAGTTATAACAAAATTATTTCGGCACCAATTTTTTTTGTAGGCTTGTGTAATCGATAGTAATTGTGAACGGATGACTCTACGTTAAGAGGTACTTTCGGTGGCTTCGCTAAAAAGCATAATTTATTGAAAGCATGTTACAAATAATATTATTATATCGTAATACACAGAGTCTTCCTTAAGGTAGTGCATTTTGCTAATTTAATTAGTTTTGTCATAACCACACCTCAACTTTAAAGAATTTCTTTCCACTGGATGGAATTTTTCTGTCTTAGTAACTATAAATAGATCTCAATCCGTTACATAGTAAAAGTCTTAGTTTTAACATATTTGTTTTTTACATATTATTACAGCCAAAAAAGTAACGCAAAAAGAACGTTTAAAAAAAAAATTAACAAAGCTATTGCGATATTAACGCATAAAAAAACACCCCGAAAAGTACGTTCAACAAAAAAGAAAAAGAAAATATTAAATCTGTAAACTCACAGAAAACAGTGAAAGGCTAGAAAGAAGTAGAGAGAAAAGGCAAAGAAATGTAGTAATTGTTTAGCACTTCAAGATATAAGTAATGTCCCCAGGATCTCTCCTAGTTCGGATAATAAAGTCCTTCCATTATCACCACCTTTTTTAAATGGAAATATAAGCGACTATAGAGCATCTTCTCAGATTTCCTCTAATACAAGAAAAAAATTAATAATTAACTGGCCATTTTACAGATATGCACAAAGTAGCTGTTTAAATAATAAATTAATATTATAAGATTATATTTTAAAAATTATAAATATGCCGCCAATTATAACAAAAGATGATCTCTTAGCGTACAATAACCGATATATGTAAAAGTTAAGATAACTTACCTCCTTAAAAATCAAATTATCTTACTTCTGGAACGTGCTCACCACGTTGGGAACCACCGATCTATGATAAAACTTAAGGTTAAGAAATAATATACAGGTGGTCCACGACTTTTGTATAATTTGGTGTGTCTCGTGTATTTCCTACTGTATTTAAAAGTTGATTTGTATCAAAACGTTTTATAAAAGCGCAATATTTTAAAAAACACTACAATTTTTGGTTTTTTTAACATTATTTTATTTTCATACACTTGAACTTACTACATGTTTCAGAAACCAATTGAGTATGAAAGTAGAGGACAATCAGACACGTTTATATGTAAATGTAGTCGCTATTAGCACTGGCTGCGCATAAAATCCGTTTCTTATTCTTCTAATGTGGGCTCACTTTTGTTCTACAAAGGCTTTGCGATTAAGCAAAGTTATTCTTTAATTTGTAAAGCTATATGGACGTTATACTTTATACGGTAAAAAAATAAATGATAAGAGAAAAGTTGTTATATTTTGAACATAAAATAACAGTAATATGTAAACGTTACAAAAAATACTGGTTAAGTTAATATTATAAGTGAATAAGTGAAGTTTGCAGCAATGTACAACTATCAACAATTAATTGAGATTAATCAAAATCATATTTGGCATTCAATGTGGGACTAATGACATACACTACCTGTACCACGATATCTTTTTGTTTATATAACAAAACCGTTTATTTGAAAAAAAATGTATAATCAGGTAAATCTCTTGCTTTACGTGTTTTATATTGTTTTTTATTAATTATTTAATTACAGTATATTTATATTTTAAATTATAAGTTTATTGTAATTCACTTTAGCATACATGGACTACTTCTTACCTAATCAAAAACACTTACTAAGTAAAACAATCAATGCTTACTTTTTAATATATTTTAAGTCATAAACCAGTGGCGGGATATTTAAAATATACAACAAGCATCTCAAGTTATACTAAAATTTTAAAACTTTGTTGAGAATTAACTGAAAAATTATAAATTGCGTTTTATATGTGAGTACCTATCAAAAAATAAATAAAACAAGATCAAAGTAGGCCATATGTAAAAATACAGGTATTCCCGGATTAATGCGAGTCTGATTAACAGGGAATTCGATTTAGTGCGGCTTCAAATTAGCAACCATATTTCGATTTGCGCTACATTTTGTATTATTACTATACGCAAATTTAAAACTTTGCAGTGTTGTCAATTTTAATAAAATCTATATGCTTTCTTTTTATTTTAGTTTTCTATAATTTCTATAATTCTAGTTTCTATAAAAATATAATGAAACAAACCGGTACGTGAACCTGTGCACGTCCATTGGAAGCTATACTTCTTTGGCCTAATTAAATTAAATATAGCCACGTGTTAAGTTGCGTACCTTGCGTTTGTGTTAAGCTAGGCGATACGCGCATGGTTGTTGGGTATACCTTTACCACGCTTACACTGGTAGCACTTTTGCATACACAGGTACAACGCACTAATTTTTTTGTGTCTTGCTGTGTGATCACAGTGTATGCGAAATTGCTAATGGAACAGACCAAGGTCACACACAGTCGCTTTGCGTCTAATTGGAAAGCCACCTTAGTAAGGATAAAGAAAATATTTAGTTTTCTAAAACGACTAACTTCATAATGTCCAATATTCGTTTGCTATGCGCGCGTAACGTATGTTGCCTGCTAAAATTTAACTCTCAATGCTCCTAAAGAAGTATAACTTCAAAAATTGGATAGTGTTTCCAAGATCTTGGAACGCATCAAGATATGTTTTATATTGATTAACATTAACGCAAGTTTTCTCAGTGCGGCATTTTTAAGCAACCTATTAATCATTCTAATCCGAAAATGTCGGATGGATGTCGAAAGTGATTAAATGAAGAAAACTACGGTTTGAGTTATTTCCTGAGCACCGTAATGATTTACAATTGTTTATGGAAGCCAGAGAAATAACTCTTGCAGGCTATGTTTTGTCCACTGGCCGTTGTTTGTAAATCCCTAACGTAAAGGTTATTTTATTAAATATGCATTTTGACTAAGAATAGTTTAAGCCAAATATTGACCATAGCATTGAATGTAGGTATCTATTATTGGAATAATTAACCTACGTAAGAGACAAACCTCTAAATTGAACGTCAATATGCTTCGTTTATTTCCGTTTAATGCTCAAGATGGTTTCTCGCATTATATTATATAATCCTATACAAATATAGAGGGGTTAATCAGAACACTGCATTATTCAAAATGTATAACCAAATTGTATTAAGTGTTGACCCGTTTTAAAAAAACTGAATTTAAAGTTTACAGGAAACTACGATAAGTTAATAGGACGAAAAGTTTTGAATTTAATTTTATAGATGCCTCGACACAAGTTTTAAAAAAAATTTAATTGAATTACTGTTTGAGCCTCGAAACTTGTTTAAACGAAATGCCATAGCATCTACACAAAACTGCAATAGGGTAAAAATGAAATCTGCCTTTTGTTACATTTTGTCAAACAGTTGTTGGCAACAACATTTTATAGTTTTTTTCATTAGTTTGGTTGGGAGGTACTTTTAGCTGTTTTAGTTTTATTTTACTTCTTTAGCAATTTTGAGTTTATACTATTCCGTTTGGAATGATATATTTAAAACAACGGCACAGTATAACAAAAAGTACACAGTAAAGGAGGGTTTTATCGTAACTTTTTTAACATACCAACATTGTAATTTTTACATTTGGTTTCCCTTTTATAGTTACAGTTTTATTGTTCTTAAATTTAAACCTATATACGTAACTTTTGACGTTTATGATGTTTGAATTTTTTTTTTAATTAATATTAATGCATTTATATTTTCGGTGATAGAAAAATTTATTTATTTTATATCTATTTTAATTTAACAATATTAACCTTTTTATACTTCCAATTATCTTTTATCAAAAGAAATAATTTTGTAACTGTTTTGTATCAGAGTTGCCATGAAATTATTAATTATAATTATAATAGAACTTATTTTATTTTTGTCGTCTGCACAGTTGGATATGTCTGGATTAGCGCTACTATGAAGTAAACATAAAAATTACCGACAGTCGAAGTAAATAATTTTATAGATGTTTTTTACATTTCATGACTATCACGATTTAAACACTTTTTATTATACGACATTTAAATATCTACTACGAGTGTTATTCGGAAAGTCAAGATAGAAATTACACTCATTTCTTAACCTGGTGTGAGTGTGGTGGGGGTATAGCATACCCATATGGTATTAAAACTGTGGTATTTTTAAAAATTACGACCCAACCGTCATGAAACTTTGTGTAGCCGGAGTTAAGGCCGCGGTCCGAAAAAGTGCTGCTTTTCTTTGAAGCGGCGATTAGTTAAATAATAATAGTTGCGCTCTGAATCCCGTTAAATTTTCCAGGAACAACATAAATTTGTTTGCTTTACCATATATGTATTAAATATTGGTTTTTATAATAAACTAAAAATCAGAAAAGTCATTTACAATACTCAGAATGTGGTGTTGAAAGTTCAACACTAATATTTGTAACAAAATTTTTTATATTTTTATTTTTGCGTATGCGCCATCTACCAGAATATAGTCAAAATTAATGTGTTACATTGAACATAACCCAACAAGTAACATTTATAGTGCCTTGCCAGTTCCATTCTCAAATTGTTATAATATACTTGTCAGTAATAGTTTTGCAGGAAGTCATGCATAAAAGCTGCCTCTACAGGGTGACTTATTTTAGATTGTATATAAATCTTTAGTTTTTATGAAATTATAATTTAACCCTTTGGGTACATTTGACGAGTGAGACTCGTCATCGATATGTATAGCCAAAGTTACAGATGACGAGTCTAACTCGTGATTTAAACTTAACAAATGATTTGTGGTGTCACAAATTATTAAAATTTAATTTTTGTTTGTTTTAATTAATATTTTACTCATTTATTTGTTTTATGAATAAAATTATATTTTAGTTATTTATATAAAATTCATCATGAAATTAGAGCAAAATTAAATAAATTCTATATGTTAAAAAAAAGTTAAAATATCTACATCAGGACCCAAGCGGTTAAAAGGCTCACTTTTTTGTCCTTTAATTTAAGTTTGATTACAGTCACTTTGCAATTGTTTTTAACACATATCAGTTTTGTGCAACATAAAATATGTCACCATATAGTATTACCTTCCGTCGGTCTATTTGTACTTTCTTTTATAATACAATAGGTACTTGTTTAAAATTTTTTTAGTAAATAATGTTCAGATCTTATTTTTTCAATTTGATATGTTCTTTCAGTAGTAAAAGTATTATGTTTTTGTTTTAGATGGCTATTACTAAGAAGTCTGTGTTTTTGTTTAAAAAGCCCTAAAGGCTTTGTTTTTTTTTATTAAGTTAAAACTTTGAAATTATTGTATTTGTTTCATTTAAAGTTCATTGTTTATTACCTTTTTCCAAAGTTATGTCATATTTTAGCATAATTTGTGAATGTTTGAATATTTACAGATAATGTAGGTAGTATGTGGGTATCATATCCCACCACATACTTAATGTAAAATTTTTGGCCACATTCTCGCCGGGTTAAATAATTATTTACTTCGCAAACTATTTGATACTTCCACAGTCCAAAAATATGGTATATATTTTAAAACACATCGAATATTAAGAGATAAGATTAACAATTTTGTAATCAGATAAATTACAGCAATAATACTATAACGCATAATAATAAACAGACATTAATTTTTGATTAGATCAAACAATTGTAATAAGTTAAATATTGTATTTGTATATAAAACTAGCGGATACCCGGCGTGTGTTACTACGGTAAAAAAAGAAATACATTTTGTTTATTATGCACTAGCCTTTTACATTGTTTTAGTAGTCTAAAACCATCTTCGTATTATTGCCTTTCAAATGAAATCGGTTTGGGGCACATCGGTTAGATGGTTTCAAAGTCTATAACGGACATAGGTAGAAACATTTTTTGTCTTTTATTTATATAGATAATGGCTGTTCTTACGAAATATAAGATTTTGGTGAAATTAGAGTTAGATCACAAAGAACAAGTACAAATCGAGACAATTTTGTTGACTAAATACAATAGAAAAATTTAATAAAGATCTCATTTCAAAAAGGCAAAATTTTGTCGCTAGATATAGTTATCAGCAAATATATCCCAAAAAAACAATTTTTTGTTAGACATTAAAAATTACTTTCTATTATGTATTTTGTAAATGTAAACTTTACAAAAACTTACTATTTTATTGCTTCTTCCATTGTTATTTGTTTTATTATTAATTTAATATAATTTTGTTCCGAATTTGTTTCTTTTTGTTAATTTTTAACGTATTCAATTATAATCCGTTCCAAAAGTTATTAGAAAATAAAATATCAAACTGAACGCTAAAACATTTTAATTTATCGTATTTGTTGGAAATTTATGTTTAAATAATTTGATACTATAATGATTCCTAAATGTTAGAAGCAGTTTAATAAGAAAATTAATAGTTGCGGTGCTTTCTATACTTGGTTAAAGTTAAATTGGTAATATGACGACTTTGTTAAATTAATTTAAAGTACGTTCGCTTTTGGCTAAGAATTATGTATCCAAAGATTAGTTTCATAAGCAAGTGCTGCTCTTATGGAAACGCTTTGTATTTATTTACTATAGCTGAATCAATATTTTGAACTTTTACATCACTAAAAGGTGACGTCATACACTTTTAACTTAATTTTGATGATTTCATTAAAGATCTATATTTGGAATTGTCTCTAAAATACACTAATTTCTCATAATATTCAGATAGACTAATTTAATATTGCTCCTTCACAATGCCATCCTTCTGAAAATCACCGTTAATTAAAAACGAAATTGTGCAACGATGACGTTGAAATGAAATAAACTACAGTAAATGTATTTGAAGCCGAAGCTCTACATATTGTCGTAATTTAGTTGCAATCTAAACAAAAAAAGTTTAATTTTTAATTCAGGACCAGGTTTTTAATTTAATCATTATTACTATTTTATTTTAAAAAACTCTGAAATTTTAATTAAATATAAATTACAAAGTCTAATATAATTCAGTGAACCGTCTATGGAAATCTATTTTTAATACAAAAATATTAAAATATTTTTAAAATAAGTTTTATTTAAAAGTGTAATGTCATTTACTTTACAAAGATGTAAGAAAAATAATTGAGACGATTCAATGTCTATCCGTTATTTGTCATATTTGATAAACATCATAACACATTAAATATCATAAATATACATTGGATTTTTATGCACATGCATATTTTCACTAGTGCTATACAATTTGGTAAACTAAGCTGACTATAGAATTTAACCGGCTTAATTAGTTTATAGGCCAACCACCCAGACTAGATTAACCGGTTAAATTAGTTAACCAGTCAACCGGTTAAATTAGTTAACCGGCTAATTGATCAAATAGGTAACTACGTATAAGTAGTTTTTTTATCAATCTTGCAAGTGAATTTTTGAATTCCATCAAACTCGACAATATTTACATTCAGCTTCTGCCGTCAACAAAGTTCTAATTGTATACCTATATGTCAAAATACCGCGCGTAATTTGAAATATGTAAGTACCTACACTGACTTGCGTTTAAAACTGCACAACCGACTTAATCGACAAAATATATTATTTAGAAGTATTTAAAAAATAATTATGAACAAATGACGAATATATATAATATAGTTTGCATTTGTACACACGTGATATAAAATTTTTGATCAAAAATAATAATTTTAAAGTGTTCAAATACTAATAATTTTAAATAAAATTGGGAAATCGGTAGTGCGTTTAAAACTACGGGATAAATATATTATGCAATTTGGGTAAAAACTCGTACTTTTCTAAATTCCAATCCGTGTGTTAGGTATATTACCACAAGACGAAGACCAGGATGGTAAAATATGCGGATTGAATTGTCCTGTTTTGCTCCAGAGTTGCATACACTATTTTTAAATATATATAGGTGTATTTATGTCAAAAATTTAAGTTTTGTCCTTATTTTATGGTAAAAGAGCTCCATTTTGTTACCGTTAAACAAGCACTAAACTCGAACTTTCGGCAATGGTATAATAAAAAAGTTATATAAAACGTTTTTTTTTATCGACAATGACTTTTCTCTTTGATAACGTACATCAGCATTTATCAACATTCAAAATATTCAATTCCTCCGATTTTTTTCTGAAAATTTTATTTTTATTAAATTTTACAAAATTATCATGACATAGTATTCAAAATATGTGACGGGCATATCTAATACCCTCGTTGACTGTTTTTGATTACTATTTCAACATATTTTGTAAAAATTAATAAAAATAAGAATGCAATTTAAAGATGTTATAATTGTCATATTGTTATAAAAAATAATGTTTAATGTTCGCTGGAATTGGACACTCAATAAATAACGTTGTTAATTTAACAATTGATGTTTTATTGAGTGGCCAATTCCAGTGAACATTAAACATTATTAAAAGATATTGTTCGTGAATATTATGATTGGTTATAAAAAAATTTCAGAAATGTTCTGATAAATTAACTATTTTGGATGAAGAATTATTAATTTTTTGAGGAGACAAGTACATTATCGATGAAAAAAGAGAACGTCCGTTATATTTTATATTTGCCATCTTCAAAAATAGACGTCTTTATAAATTATAAAGAAACGTATTTAAACGTAGAACAACTTTTTATCAATTAATTGCTTTTACAATTTTATAATTAATAGTCTTATTTTTAAGTTAATTTTATTAATTTGTATATAATAAAAATAAAACAAAATAGTCTACACCTTTATTCTATATAAGTCACAAATATTCGTTATTGTTCCTAGTTTTTCCAAATTGTTTCCGAGTAGCGACTGTATTAAGTATTTTTAATAGTTGAGATGTTGTCAAAAATTTAATTGAAAGTCAAACACAAGCAAGACTTGATTATTCACTTTAAATAATAGATAACTTAGCACAAATAAAAGGTTCTTAATGTGCTCAATCTTGTGTAATACTTAGAAGTGATAAGAAACTTGCTGGACACTTCCTTGCGAACTCTTAAAATGCTTTTGTCACAGTTAAGTATGTGATCGAAGAGATCGTTGCGACTAGTTGTCTATTGTACTAAACCGAATTATATGTATCTTAACTTGCAATAATTAATTGCGTTTTATTAATGATTCATTACAAATAATACATTTTGTACAAGTTTAAGCCATTTTATGTATTATAATATCTGGAAAGAACAGAATATGAAAACAAACTTGAAAAAAACAAAACTCTAAAAAACAAAAAATCTCGTATTTAAATTCGCCGACAGAAATAGAATTTTACAATTAATAACATCACCATCATCACCATCTTTTAACACTCAAAGGCAAAGTTGATAATGTGGAGGGTTGGAAGAATGGTATGAGAGCTGCTAAAATTTCCAAAAACTCTACAAATATATAAATGGAAAAGCTGTCAACGTGACGTATACTTAAAATTTTTGGTCGTACGTCAAACTTTTCACATTGCCTATCAACAACTTATTTACAATTACTAAAGTATTATTAAATCCAATAATAAATGTCATTTCTATTTTAACCAATAATCATAAATGTCAAAAAATTAGAAATGAGTACTGTAGGTGATATAAGTAACAATAATGATTTACAAGAACTATTAAAGCATTTCGATTCTGGTGTAATAAAAACTCGTATAGGGGGGAAAATATGATATTACAACCCACGTGATATTGTCTCCCAACTCGAAAGCAAAGGTGACAAGAATTGCATAGTTCCAGTAGGACTCAAATGTGTAACAAAAACTATTTGTTGCTTTGTTGTACCTTTTAGTTACATAGTTATTAGAGTGTTCCGAAAAATTGATGTATTTTTTTCACTCTCATATAAAAATATAGTAAAATACTTTGAAATAAAAATTCACTCCAAATCTGAGCTTTTAATTCAAATTTTAACAGGTCTTGCATAGAACTTAGAGATTTCTAATTTAAATAACATAGAAAAATAATTTTTTAACACTATCCACTCTCGAAAACTATGTAATCATGTTTTCCACAAAATTAATTAATGATCCTTTATTAGCATAGAATTCTCTACGAAAAAACTCATTGAGTCAAAATTCTATTTTTATCCCGGAAAATGCACTGTTCCTGTGGGATTCAAACTTATCCCACGTGAGCAAAGCCGCGGGTAAAAGCTAGTTAAAAATAAAAGTGATGCTATTATTACATTTACTAGTAAATTTGAAAGTGTCGTTTACATAAACTGTTGAAGTAATTTTGCAATAAAATTATTTTATTGATCTACACGTATGTACTTTTTTGTTTTTGTAACCTATTGTTCGCTCTTTTTGCATTGGATCGGGTTATCCGAATTATCAATTAACCAAACCACCCTCGGTCTCAATTGGTTCAGTAAATCGGCATTCTACTGTATATACAAGGTTAGCTCGTTTAAAGATATTGGTTACATTTATAATTTGAATATTTGTTTTCTAAACAACTGTTCAATCGTTATTGTAAATTTTTGTATTCACTTACTAAAATTAAAATCTTAAAGATCTATAAGTTAAATCAATTTGCAAAACTCTAAAAGCTTAATGTTTTTAATGGTAGTTCAAAGTGCTCTCAAAGCTTTGTATAGGCCAAATTGTAAGTCAAAATGTGAAAAGCGTTCCACTGACATGAAGGCATTGTTCAAACTGATTGCGAGTATAGTATTATACTGCAAAATGAGAAACAATTTTCAATAGCGGACTTGCAGTTCTTTTAAGGTAATACTAAACGCTTATTTAAACATTTTTCTAATTAACTAAGGTATAAATTTCATTAAATTGTCTTATATCTTTAATGAAACATTTGTTAATATGAATTTAAAGCGGGAAGAAGAAAATCGTTGGCTGTAATTAAGAAAAGTGCCAGACATTTTGTACAACTTAAACACTGCAATCCTACATAATATTTTAGTCCAAATTTCAAAGTAAATGAACTTTTCATTACCGTTATTACTGACTCCGGTTTAAAGCATTTGTTTACTAATTCTTGACTTTCCTGCAATTATAATAATAATCAAAATAGAGTAGTACTTTATGCCTAATATGAAAATATTTATAATTCGACTATTCAACACAGTTTTTTCAACTTTTTTCATTAGAAAACCCCCACTATTACTACGAAAAATACGAGGGAATTTAGAAAAGAAATTTTAAAAAGCTTGCAGAATTCCTCATATTAATTTTTTCCTTTCGCCTACCACACAACGCTAGATAATTAATTTTTATTATGCGAACCTTTTCATCTTTGCTTAGTGTACGAAAATATTGCGTGTTATTTAATTACGAATTCCTGTAAAAAATAAAAGACGAAAACAAAGAGCTCATAAAAAGCTTTTCCAAATTTTGAAATAATAAAGCGTAATAGTTTTTTAATCGCGTAAACTGGCAATTTCCGACCTTTTTTAATCCGAGACACCTTTTTTAATAATACAAAAAAATGAAAAATGTTTAGCACCATATTTTTCACACAAAATACCAAAATAAACATAATGTCGTAAAATGTAGAATTTATCTAACAATGAGATAATCGTTTACAATGCGTTTGACAAATACATATTTAAGTTTTGCTTGGTATGTAATTTTTTTTTGGTTAAATATGAAACTAGAATTAAAGCAAGTTTAACTAACATTTATAAGTTGAAAAACAATGCAAAATAGAATATTTAATCTATTGTAAACATAATCCTTAAAAATTAAGTAATAATAGGTAATAATAATAAATAATCAAAAAACCGAAATTTAGTAAAAATATAAGTTATTGCTTCATATGTTTTATCGCAATAATTAAAATCCCAATAACACTTCCGCCAGTATTATTTTTTTAATTATAACTATTAATTTATGTTCCTATGAAACTCTAAATTATGACCCATTAGAAACGTTCAGTTTGTCTGTAATTATTATTTTTCTTATCGAAAGAAGAAAATTTCAAAACAATTTTGCTTCTGATAGTGGTAATGGACCATCGTTGAATTTTTATTTTGCTTTTAGTAATTGAGAAATACAGAAGTAAGAGAGCTTACATTTTATTCTTTACTGTTATCTTTTTGAATATCCACACGGAAAATATTTTTATTCGGAATATTGCATATTCCATTATTAATAAGCGATAGAAAGACTCTTGAAAAACGTTTCCTTTTTATAATGTATTAGTTTATTTTTATAAGGCTTTTCTTATACCAAAAGAGTGAATTTTTAATGTTCATCTTCAAAAAACGGGTAAAACTGTAAAGATTCATCGATCGTTAACAGGTTGGTCATCTAAAAGAAACCCCTAATTTAACACCTCATGCCTACCCTTAAAGCTTAGTAGCGATAGTTTCCGTAAAGTTATACAGCTTTTCAGATAACCTTTAAGCGCATTTCCGTTAAGAATCCTTCCAAAACTCAATAAAACTTTTATTACCTGCTTTTCATTCCTAGGCTTTAATATTGATGACTAAACTTTATTCGACGCAGAAAAGATTTAAACGTTATTACTTACGTGTTCTTCTAAAACTTATAAGTTAATAAAAAATTATTTGCATAATGTAAAATGAATATTTCTCCTGCTAAAATTAGAATGTACCAGATGATTTTTTTCCTTTTTTTGGTACATACGTTTGTGATCATCGGTCTGATTACTTCACTAAAAGTATTTTTTGAGTTCTGACAAGAATTTCCGTGGTTTTTTCTAAAAAAGATTGCAAATTTATAGATATGAAAAAAGTTGTTTTATTGTTCTTTTACTTCGAGAAACTTTTAAACTTAGATGCGAATCTACAATCTTATGATTGAGTAAATATTAAACTTAATAAAACATCTTGATATTTTATATTTGATCTTTCTTTAATTAACAGTTGCATTAAGTATTACTTTGCGTCTTACTTCCATTTTACATTAAAAAAAAATTAAAATTCCAAGTCTGTGGTATACCTAAGTGTTGAAGAACTATTGAGAAGATTCTGTGCATAAACTAGAAAACACAGTGTTGTTTATAGTTTACTATCAGTCATTCTATTCAGAAGTAGTCTAATTCAAAGTTGATGATTTGAATTTAAAGTTAAAACTATAACTGCAAATTTAATTTTATGTTGTTTTACTATACCTAAAATATGATATATATGAATCATATTGATTAAGATATAGGTATATATATCACACCTGTAACAAAACCTATTTACGTAAAAATATGCGCTTATATTCTCTTTTTATTCTATCCTCTTTAATTATATGTCTACCAATTATTCTTTCTGTTATAAAGGCTTATAATTTCCTGGTTTTTATTAAACACATTAAAAAAGTTATAATATTATGATAATAGGGGAGTCAGTAAAAATATGAACCACTTATTACTCTTGCTTCGCTAAAATGTCAATTTAATGAAATAACAAAAATCCCATTTTTCTGATTACTCATTAGTTAGCTATTAGATAATAAACTAGATAATACTAATTTCTAGTTAATTACTTTTATTTTATGAACTTTATGTTAACAGAATATATTATTATCGTAAAAATAAAACAAATCTACTCAAAACACAAAAATAACAACTTTTATATTTATTGTTTTTTAATTACATGTGTAGGTACATAATAGCTACAGTAGTTTATCGTATTTTTAATATATCATAGGGTTTGTAAGAATTTTAATCAGCTGGTACTAAAATAAAACAATAATTTTGCGTAAATTGCAATTTCATAACTAAAAATCTGTTTATAATTTTTGATTTAGATATTCAATTTTTTGTACTAAAGTTATTTTCGCGTAAACTATTTTTTATCTATTAATTAACTAATCCAGTTCAAAATTGAATTTAAACGCGAGTTAAAGATAATTCTCCCTACAGTAAATAACTTATACGTTGTTTCAATATATTTAACTCTTTAAAACAGTAACACAAATAAAACTTTAGCTAAGGAAGTGCTTAAGTAACTAATATTGAATCTTAAATTAGAGTGATGTGCAAACTCATAGGGTTTTCATTAAAGTCAAAATGTATTTATTTATTTGAAATAAACAAATTATATAATTTAAAATACCTAATGGGCAAATAAGGCATTCATTTCTTAATAAGTTTATAAACCAGCTTGTGATACTATTAATTATTTCATATTACAATTTTGAAGTAACTCATTAATTTAACATTTTATATCAAACTGTTACACAAGGGGTTTTAATTCCTTGCATTACAGTTAATGTTTTACTAAACATAACTAATTTAAGTAACTAAAGTCTTTAATAGCGAACGCGTGGATGTAGTCGTTCACCATCTTGGTTGTCGTATCGCTACTGCACTACTTAACATGGACTGCGCGCGCCTTCTTGCGGTACAGTGCATTGCAAAATAATAGTTCGTCACAATCTCCCCCTCGTGACGCGGGGCTCGTCCCGAGCTGGCGGCACGGGAAGCTTCTTCGGTCTTCCTCTTCGTCTAACTCCAACATACGGTGGTGCATCCGGTCCATGGTAAGGACGCAAAGCACTGAGATGGTAAACTCCCAATGGTGATCCCTTCGGTTGGTTAGCAATCTCATAACTAACTGGAGAAATCTTCTTTATAACATAGTAAGGACCGTCTCTACGAGGATCTAACTTACTGGTAGTACCCTTGGATAAACTACTAAGTGTGTGGAGGTTTACTAATACTTTATCTCCTACTTTGAATTCTTTAAAATCTGCACGTTTGGAGTCAGCATAAACTTTATGACGATCTCTGTTTTCTTCATTAACGTCCCTAGCTTCTCGCCAGGTTAAATGCATCTTTTCTAGATACGGAGTAATTTGAGGTACGAAATTATCCAAATTACTAATTTGACTTAGGTCATTCTGGACTTGATCGAGGGAACGGGTTCTCGCCCGAATGTTAAATAAGCGGAAGTATTACCTAAGTTTTCGTTCTTAGCGGTATTCATCGCAAAGCGAATGGTAGATAGGTGATCTGGCCAAGTGGCATGCTCCCCCTTAACTAAAATAGCTAAGCGTGGCTTTAAATCACGATTCTTCCTTTCTACTAAGTTGCTTTCTTGTTGCTCCTTGTCCCAGACCCACGGAAGATTCTTCTTCTTAACTTTGCTAGGAGGTCGTGCGACACCGGAGAAATTGGGGATAAACCTGCGATACCAGGAGCATGTTTGTAAAAACGATTGCAATTGCTTTACGTTACGCGGCGGAGGTAATTTAATAATAGCGGCAGTCTTTTCCAAGTCCACTGAAATTCCTTCTGGCGTAAGCACATGTCCTAAATAACGAATTCTCGGTCGTATAAACATACATTTATCCCGATTGGCACGTAATGGTGCTTTTTGAGCTGGCGACATTCGATAGGGTGGTAATGCTATGGGTAGATGTGATTCTGTGTTTATTTTATGTTCCGAATAAGGAGTTGGTTCTCCATGGGAATCAAAAATCTCTGAATGCTCTGCGAGTAATGCTTGTAACCTGTTTCGCTGCTCCATCTCTAACATATGCCCTTCTTCTATTCTTAAAGTAGCTATACTGGATATTTGCAAATCATCAACATTAGGAACAGTTTCAAACACAAGTGGATACTGGGTTTTAACATTTTTGAAGTGCCATTTGGACTCGCTGACGTTTAACACAATTCCCGTATCTTGAATAAAGTCCATTCCCAATAAAGTTTGGTTTTGAGCATGCGGAAACACTATAAAATTTACTGAAACTACGCGTTGCATTAACTCTACATCTACACAAAATATTAAGACATTTTCAACCTTTGTTGACCCATCGGCAAGTTTTACAGAAATCCTTTCTCTTCTAAAATGCTGTCCCGTATTTTGAAATATTTGGTATAATCGGTGACCGGCAATACTTTGCTTGGCGGCGGTGTCTACCAACCCCGTTCCTTGGAAACCTAATATACTAATTTCTAACATTGGACGCGATCGTGGATTTAGTTTAGGAACTAAATAATTACTTTTGTTAGAGTCAAAGTCCGCACTTGAAAATTCAGATAAAGAAACGCTTGATTGTTTACATCTAGGGCAATTTGATTTAATGTACCCCGGATTGCCGCAACCATAACACTTTAAAATTGTAGCGCGATCCGAATCTTGAGAACTCGTTGATAAAACACTCGAAGGCTGCAACGATTTCGTATTTGAACTTTGAGTATCTGAGTTAACACTTTTGTTAATTTGGCATTGAGTTTACGACATTGATCTTTAGAGTGACCAAAATTTTTACAAAACACACAACGCTGTCTTTTGTTTGAATCTGATTCTACTTTGAATACCGGTTTTACGTCCAAATCTTCGAAGATTTCTTCAATACGACGAGCCTCCTTAAGAAGATCGTTAAAACTTTGTATTTTGTCGCGAGGAATTCTTTGGCGAATTTTAGAGCTTAACAAACCGTACACCATGTCAAGTTGAATCTCTTCGGTTAACGTATTCGACGGTAAGTGAGATAATATGGTTCTACACTTACAAATAAAGACATCTGTTTTCTGGTTATTTTGTTCTTCAGCGAATAATTCTTTGTAAACCTGATAACGAGGCTTTTGAGGTCCGAACGTCAGTCTCAGTAAATTTATCGCATCTTCCCACGTTTCTGTAGTTGCTTTAACGCCTTGCCACCAACTACCCGCAAAACCGTCAAGTAACATTGGTAAACCTTTCAAAGCATTTACATCGGACACCTGCATGCAGTCTTTATAGATTTCTATTGCTGCTATAAAAGCGTTAACATCAACTAGTTTGCCATCAAACCTGGAGTTACAATTTGCGAGATTCCCAGTAGAAGTAGGGGTTGCAGTTGCATTTCTAGGCTGCACACCTTGAATTAGTAATTGCAACTGTTCCATTGTCATCGTAACCGTTTGCTCCATTTTGAGTTGCGTAACCAGTAATGACTCATACAAATCCAAAATAATGTTTAACTAACAGAACTTTAAGAAGCTATCGACGCACATAAACTATAACCTCGAAGAAAACGCGCGAAAAACGCAGAAAAGGAACGCGGTAGGCACACCTACGCACTTTAGAACACACTAATTAATTTATTTATTTTGAGAACTTCGGCCGCGAGTTGGGCGACAATGTTACACAAGGGTTTTTAATTCCTTGCATTACAGTTAATGTTTTACTAAACATAACTAATTTAAGTAACTAAAGTCTTTAATAGCGAACGCGTGGATGTAGTCGTTCACCATCTTGGTTGTCGTATCGCTACTGCACTACTTAACATGGACTGCGCGCGCCTTCTTGCGGTACAGTGCATTGCAAAATAATAGTTCGTCACAAAACTTAATTACTAAATGTAAAGGATGACACATATTTAAAACATCTTTCTCTAAAACAGAGAAAAAATTTTACTTTTTTTATAATTATTTAAAATTTTATAGAAACATACATCACCGTCCAAAAGTAGGGAACCTCCAACGGTTTTACAAAATCATATTTAACGATTATTCAGTGATAGAAACACATTAATGAACGAAACTTCCATTATTAAAATTTAGGAGTAAAAACAGCAAATTAAAATGTTATTTCTACTAATAAAAATTTTAATTAGTAGCTTATCAAAAAAGAACCGTTTTGTTTTTTCAGAATTTGGCATAGCCTTATTTTTTTAAATAAGTTATTGTATAACTTTTTATGAAATTGCATTCCCGAATTGTTGAAGGATGTTTCACATATCATTTTTTAATTTTGGACAAAGTTTTAAAGAAAAGAAAACTCTCATTTTTAAATACGAAAAAAGCTAATTAATAATTTTTCTTATTGATGAAAATACAATTTAAATGTCCTGTAAACCTTAGCAATAAAAGTTTTGTACATTAATGTTTCCATTACTGACTAATATCCAAATACTACGGAAATGGTCGTGGTAGCATATCTTTAGACGTTAGTATAAATTACGTCCACTCATAATTTAGAAAAAAAAATCTATAAAAACCGTTAAATAGAGCATTAATTGTAAAACTGTACTATCTTTTCTATTTAATAATACTTTTTCCAAAGGAGTATTGTAAGTGAAATTTATTATAATGTAACGGATTTCCCAATCCAAATCCAATTTCCAACGAGAGCAAAAGCGGTTCGTACTCGGGTTGTGAATAATAACACAGAGTTGGCCACTAAATTTACAATTACGATTTATTAACACAAATAATAAACAAATTCTCCTTCACCAATAACTTAAACACTAGCACTTAACAATTATTTATTTACTAACTAACTAACTTACGATTCTAATTCACTAACTAATTTATTTACACTCGTATATTTATTTAAACGATTGACACTCGTATGTTGTTTACATTTATACCGATAGCGATAGCGCTCACCTTGTAAACTCACCGAGCGGAGTTAAGAACATTGACATTCACGTACAACTGTTGACTTAGACTGCCGTGTAGGAATACCGCGGAGTTTATATATGTGTCGTGGTATCTATCGAAATGGCTTCTAGAGTATTCGAGATAAATCTCCTCTACAGAGATATGGCGAATTCAAGGTAACTCAGATAGAAACCTCTAGTTAGTCGTGGCTTAAGAGATATTGAGATATATCCGCTTACTCAATATCTCATGGTCGCATGAGTATCTCGCGCTTGATTAATGTACGTCTATCACGGCTCTACACTCGATCACCGTGCCCGTTACAATAAGTTTAATTAATAAAAGTAATACCGTTTTGAAGATTAAAATTATTTAAAAAGAATGTTTTGAATAAAAGTTATTTAATTTCATTGAAATGTAGGGATGTGTTTACAAACGCAGTATTGTAAAATCTTTATTAAACATTAACAATATAAGGTTACATGAAAATTTTAACAATAGTTAACTCTCAGATTTATGACGCAGCTTGGGGTTACCCTTATTTTACGTAGGATCAAACCATTGAAGTAGATTTCTTGTAATACTCAACAATTTGGAAGCTAAAAATAGATGGCTTTTGTTAATATTGAGTTATATATTAGATGAACATGCTTTTAAAATCTGTACGTAAAGATGTTACTAAGGTAAAATATTAAAAATCAATGATCTAATAGCAAAATGTTAATGTTACCTTTATTAAAAACAACACTATAGTATTAATTGCTAGTTTGTTTATTTAGTTTACAAGTTTTAACAATTTACATTCATTTAAGTAGATTTAGTTATTTTGATTTTGTACTTTTGTATTAATGTAAGTACCTACTGATATTAAATAATTAAAGCGGAGCAATAATAAGGCGACTACTATAAAAAAAAACATTTTAATTGGAGTCGGTGAACTTCTCTTCATTAAAGAGTTCATTAAAATAAAAGAAAATTAATTATCAGATTTTCTTTCACGAAACTTTTCGATGGTTGTCGCTAAATAAGGTAAAAACTTTTACCCGAGTACAATTTCTTTTAATTGCTTAATTCTGGAAATAAAAGAAACTTAATTTAGCTATAGAAAAATTATGTTACATCTCTTTTGTCAAATTAATTGAGGATAAAAGTTTATGTGCCGTAATTTTTAACAGTTCCATAAATATTTCAGTTCTAAAGATTCATTATTTTTCTTATTAGTGATTTCTCTCTTATAATTCTATTTAAAGTCACATTTTAGCGAGGTTGTTAGTTATAAAACGAGATGCATTTTAATGACGTTCTAAAATTATTACTAACTTATTTATTGATTGTCAATTAAAAAATCTAATTTATTTACCTGTTTCGTTAACTAATTCTTTGTAATTAATTAGATAATTATAATTGTAACACCAATAAGCGTTATATGCGTATTAATTATGATGTCATTTTTTTCATAACTTAAACCCATAGATAAAGTATCATAAAATAGCTTCACTTTACTAAAATTAACAAGAATTGTCATTTTTTAATTAAATGAGAACAAACTAATTTTTAAAAGGTCATTTTATTATATACCGTAGTCGCCGCTTAGTGTACTCATGTGTTCGTATGCCAGGATAAGAAAATTTGGTAAAAAGGTAAGTGAGAGAGAAAAGAAACGGCGATTTCTTTATTTAGGAAAACTTTATCAGTCTATACATACAATCACTCCCAAACTCGACTCTGTATACATAGTTTATTAACATATATGTGACCATCCATACCAAAAGGAAGCTTAATATCAAAAATAAAATTTTAACGTTAGAACGAAAAGAGTGAGTTTATGCTTAAAGCTAAATAATGCGTAAGAGCAATACAATTTTTTTCTATTGAACTATCGGCACTTACAGTGAACTCCGGTTATAGTGATCAAAACGTACTCGGCTCTACTTGAGCGCTATAAGCGACTAATAATCTAATATGAACTAGAATACAGTGGAAACTCGGTTATCCGGACTAATTATTGTTGCAGCTCATTCGGATAATCGAAAATTCGGTTAATTGAATATATAGAAAAAAAACGAATTTTAGCGAATTTTAGCACAGCTAACGAAAATACGACAGTTGAAGTCAGCCGTCTAACAAAATAAGTTAATAAGTGTGAATCTTACTTAAAATCGAGTGTGCACATTCGAGCTCAAAGTGGCACATTTCCGATCTCCGGACAATGAAGCGCGCCGCTCCGCGTCGCGCTTTATTTGCCTCCCTCGCTCAGAAATGTGCCACTTTTTGCTCGAATGCGCACATCCTTGTGTTAATTGGATTCGACTATAATAATAACAAATCCTTCAAATTCAAATTTTCAATTTGGAAAAAGTTTTCGCTTGAAAGTGCACATACCCTTAAAGGGGTATTCTAGTCTAGAAGCATGAATTTCGGCCGTTTTTTCAAGCTCTGTATAAATAAAACAAAGAATATTTTTACTATTCATTTTTGTATCATTTGTTTATTGATACTTTAAGAATTCATAAAAAAATAAATGAAATAAAAAAATACAAAATATAAGTTATGAGATGGCAAAGTGGAGGGTCCAAAACAAAAATAGTGTCTTGGCGTACAAGGTTTAAACCCTTCTGGACGTCTAAAACAAAAAAAACAAAAAAATTAAATAAATTCTTAATTAGTAAATATGTCGCTATTTCATCCATGGACAAGTCTAAAAAAAATTTTTCACAAAATGGCGGCCGTTTGCAAAATAATAGTATATTGTGTGGCAAGGGGTGAAACAAGACGATTTCTGACGAGGGCGAGAGTCGACTGCCCGAGCGAAGCGAGGGCTGTCATCGCCCTGGTCTGAAATAGTCTTCGTTTCATCCCGTGCTACACATACTATTTTTCATATCACATGTAATGAAACAACGCGTTTTGTAATTTATTAAAATCTTTGACAACGATTTGACGACAGCTGTCAGACGATTATAATTTTATTCGCTTTAAACAAATGCGATTCTGACATTTGTTTCTCCCCTAGGGGAGAAACAAATGTCGTTTCTGACTGACACAGTCGCATTGGTCTGAAATTGTTTTGTTTCGACTGGAAAAACAGGGATCAAAACTCGTTGTTTCTATGCATGTGATATGAAAAAAATTTTTTTTCACGTTTTTTTCAATTCCAAATTTTTTAAAAATAGTAGAATTCAAGATATCAACTTTTCGGTGGGTCACGCCATAGAGGAATGTATATAGAATGTTCATACTAAATTTCAAATAAATCGGTGCAGTAGAACTTGAAAACTAGAAAAAAGTAGTTTCTAGAAAAACACGTTCTGGAAATTTTACTTATAGAATGGTACGCTATACTAAAATATTTATAATAGCTGTAACTTTTTAAATAATTGAAATTTTGAAAAATTCTTCTACGAGCCTATTCTTGAATGTCTAAACTTCGGAAATCTATTATATAAAAAAAATTTCGATTTTTTTAAATTTTTAGACTAGAATACCCCCTTAATAATTGAATTTGCCTATCTTATTCTTCTCTCTTACAAATATATATTAATTAAATCAAACTGAAATAAATGTACCACTTTTCGCTTTTCTTTTAATTAAAAATTACAGTAGGGTATTTTTTACTAAAAAGCACATTTCTATTTTAGTACTTTAAAACTATACTAGATGGGAGAACTTTATCGTGCATGAAGAAAAATACTTTAAGTTTTTCCGAATTTCGACTTTTATTTCTCAACCTTTTTTTTAACATATCCCACCCAAGTAATTCTAAAATTTTGATGCATCCTCTTGTTACATATAAATATTTTTTTATATTGAAAAATTGAATTAATCCATAACTGAAGTCTAATTACAACAGTGTATACAAAATGTGCCTTAAAACTAATTTGTTTATAATTTTTACAAAAATAAAAATTATACAAAAAAAATTGGGGACATAAATTTTGATATACACTTAGATGCGTTTGAAAATGCCCGACCGATTTAATCGACGAAACATATTATTTATGAGTATTAAAAAAAATTATTTTAAACAAATGGCAAATGTATACGATAGTTTGCACTTGTACACACACGTTATAAAATTTCTGACTAAAAATAATGATTTTGAAGTGTTCAAATACTAATAATTCTATGAAAAAATGCGAAATCGGTAGTGCGTTTGAAAATGCCCGTTTTAATGTTTTCCATTTAGAACCGTTTTTTTTCCAACAAACTATAAATATATTGTAGATGTTGTTTAAGAATGTAAATAAGCAAACCATTAAAAGTTTATTGTAAGTGGAATTTTAAATGGTAGCACCAATAAATAGCGTAATTTGTATTTATTACATAAAACAACCATTTTTGACAAATGATGACAGTAAAACGTCAATACAAATTAAAATTTGACAATTAACATAACTAAGATTATTTTTCAAACACTGTAGATCACGTTCCATATTTTGGGCATTTTCAAACATATTATTTAAGCATCATAACAGTAGAATTAATTTTATACACTTCTTATTCACAAAAAAGACGACGTATGTCAGTGAGTACGCACGTATAAATGTCTTTAAAGATTGATTTTTAATTTATTTCCTTTGTTAACTGCGCTTTTGCGACAATGCCTCGTGAAAAGTCTTCTGTGTACTGCGGGATGTGTTGTCAACAAATTTGTGATTTGTCGATGGCTGAGACGGCTGGCACAGCCTGTAAACATAAATTTCACACAATGTGTATTATGGTTCGTTGTTGTTTACAAGCGAAATCAGATGTCAAAGGCTTCATTGCCGATAAATGTCCGGTATGTCCGGTACCTCTGGATTCTTATGCGGTGTTAGTACAAATAAATAAGAAGTTAGATTTGTTGACAGTTTTAGACTCTAAGCTCACTGCTTTGACAGAGCGTGTAGATAAAATTCAGGATAGTTACATTTCGCTAGAGAATCGTGTTTCGAAACTGGAGTCAAGGCGTTTGCCAAATATCGAGTCATCAACTGGCGCTGCGTTTGTTAAGCAAGTTGCAAATTGTATAAAAGCAACTACTGACATAAATATAGAAAACGTCAGCTAGAATTGGAGACAAGGATGCTCAGTGATCAATTTGTTATTTCAGGAGTCTCTGAGACGATTTCTGAGACGACTTCTAGTAATTTGGTGCATACTGTGGTCAGGTTAGGTTCGCTATTGGGTGTTCCGGATCTAGCAGTGGATTGTTTTCATTATGTAGACAGGATTGGAAAGAAAGGTGGTCCTGGTGGAAGCCGAGACATTATAGTTAAGTGTAAGTCGCCGCAGCTTGTTGGCGCCTTTGTCTCAGCTAAGAAGAAACATCGGGACTTTACAGCAAATATTTTGTACCCGCAGCTAGATAAGATACCAATTTATGTCAGCAAGAGATACCCTTCAACGTTATATAAGCTAAGACAATCTGTAATAAAGAAGTATCCGGCGATTAATAGAAGAAATGTCTGGATTGCTGGTTCCAGTGTTTGTATAAAATTGAAAGAGGGATCTGAACCAATTAAGGTTTATCCGTCTACAGATCTGGGCAATGTCCCGGGTCTATCAGCATAATATTTGAATATTGACTCTGTACAACTCCCTTCGGCTGCTGTTCTTGTGCATATTAATCAACTAAAAATTTGTCACCTTAATGCTCAGTCTCTTGTGCCCCATATTGACGAATTTCGAGAATATTTCAGATCTAACTATTACGACGTTATTGCGGTGTCGGAGACTTGGCTCAATTCAAACGTTGTTGATGCTCAAATCAGTTTGCCCATGTTCCATCTACATAGAAACGATCGGAAACGTCGGCATGGCGGTGGGGTTGCTATATTTGTGCGAAATATATTCTCGTCGCGGATTGTTGCGTGGTCACACAATAACTGGGATGGTCGTCCTGAATATTTATTAATTGAACTGTGGTCTGTTGACAAGAAAAAATTTTAATTAGTGTTATTTATAGACCACCACATACTGCTCTGCTGAAAGACTTTGAAGAAGACTTTGACGTACTTCTGCCGGTATATAATAACATTGTAATTATTGGAGACTTGAATATTAATATGCTACATGATACCTATGAAACCAAATGCCTTAAAGACTTTTGCAATGTTCACAGCTTGTATTTAGTTCCGTTCAGTAGTACTCATCATACTTCTACGTCTGATACGTGGATTGATCATTGTATGGTAAATGATCAGTCAACTGTGATTTCTTCTGCTCAGACATTAGAGCCTTTTCTATCGGGACATGATGCTATATCTGTCTGTGTGGATTTTACAGTACCCAGACAGCAGTTTAAGCAATTAAGATGTCGCAATTGGAAACTGGTAAATCGGGAGTCTATAGAGAGGCAACTGTTGAGCTGTAGTTTGCCTGTTGTGGATTACAGTATCTCCATAAATGATTTAATCTCTGATTTAAATCAAGGTATCCTTCGAATTCTAGATGGAATTGCCCTGAACACGTGATTAAAACTTCTCGTCCGCCTGCTCCATGGTTCACTAATGATATTCGTGGGCTTCAGCGTAGAAGAAATAAGTTATATAGGATTTTAGAAGAACTGGGTATGCCTATGCTGAGTACTGCAATATTCGTCGTTTAGTTAAACAAAGGATTACCAAAGCTAAAAAGGAGTTTTTGCAAACAAGGATTGGAATTACTCGAGCCCCAAAAGTCATCTGGGATGATTTCCGAAGGCTTGGGCTTCTTAAAACTAAGTCTTCAATATGTCCGCCAGATCTAGATGGTGACAAGTTAAATGACTACTTCGTGTTAGCAGGTGGTGGTAGTAGTGTTAGTCAGCAGTTTCAGACTGTTTGTTCGTGTGTTGAGAATGAGAAACAGTTTAAATTTGTGGCAATTACGCCAGAAGATGTTCAACGAAATTTGAGTCGTGTAACAACTAATGCTGTAGGCCCGGATGGCTTCTCGATAAGATATTATAAGCAGTTACTGCCTTACTGCTTGCAGTCAATTGTTGACTTCTTCAATGTGTCGTTATCTACTTCAGTGTTTCCTCAGCAGTGGAAAGATTCATTTGTGCTACCGATTCCAAAGGTTAGGTCTCCTCTGCAGTACAGTGATTACAGGCCCATTTCTATTCTATGCCCGCTGTCCAAAGTGCTTGAGCGCTGTGTTTATGATCAGATAATTAGCTACATTACAGTGAATAACTTATTGGATCCGTTTCAGACTGGTTTTCGAAAGGGAGCAAATACTCAGACTGCCGTAATTCGGTTTTGTGATGATATACGTGTAGGGATTGATAAACACTTGGTTACCATTGCTTTGTTTTTTTGACTTTTCCAAAGCATTCGACAGTGTCGATCATCTACTGGTTTTGTTAAAGCTTAAGGATCTAAATTTATCGGAGAATGTCCTGAAGTGGTTTAGCTCGTACTTGAGTGATAGGCGACAAGCAGTGAAGATTGAAGAGGTGCTATCTTCGTGGAAATCGGTGCGTAGTGGTGTTCCGCAGGGTAGCGTCCTTGGCCCGCTGTTATATACCTTGTTTGTGACTGACCTTGGTAAACTTATTGACTGCAATCATATTTTTTTATGCTGATGATTTAGTGATTTATAATACCTGTAAAATATCTGAAATTAGGCAGTCTGTTGAGTGCATTAACGATACTATTTTGAAGATAGAGGCTTGGTGTTGTAACAACTTACTTAGGCTTAATGCAAGTAAAACAAAGGCTTGCATTTTGGAAGTCCGCAACATGTGAAAGATTCAGCGTGTTTAAATGCACTAAAAGTTGTAGTAAATGGGGTACCAATTGATTATGTTACTTCTATAAAGTACCTTGGTATTATAATAAACAGTACTCTGTCATGGCATGAGCAGATAGTGTCAGTCAGTAACCAGGCTATGGGATGCTTAGCGCGTCTAAAGATGAATAGTGGTGTATTAAATACTGAGATGCGAAGAAGACTGGTTACTGCGCTGATACTGCCAATATTTGACTACTGTAGTGCTGTTTATACTAACATCTCTGGTAGACTTCAACAAAGATTGCAACGCAAGTTTAATTCGTGCATTAGATTCATTTACGGTGTGCCGAGGTCGAATCATATCACTCCCTACAGGCGTAGGCTTGGCTGGTTGACTTTGCAGAGCAGGCGAGAATTCTTGATTATGTGCCAGGTGTATAAGATGTTGCATTTACATCATGATAAGCTGCTCCATGATAACTTTCAAATTATGTTATCCATTAGAGATCGCGCTGAGCGTAAGAATGATGTGTTTTACCAACCAAGATTCAGAACAGTTAGTTATGAACGTTCGTTTTTGTTAACAGCTATAAAGACATGGAATAAGCTACCATCAGAACTTGTTGCCTTAGTTATTTTAACAGAATTTAAATCTGCATGTTACCGTTGGTTTTTTGATAGAGACGTTTAAGTTGTTCAGATTCAATATTAATAGTATAGTCTGAATTAACATTTTTATTTTCCTTATTGTCTTATTGTGTTTAAAGTTATTCTGATTTTGTTATTATTATATTAATTTTAATACTCGCTATGTATATATTGATATTTTACGGCCCTTAAGGAACACTTGTTCTAGGGTCGCTTTCCTTTTAAATAAATAAATAAATAAATAAATTTATCGAAACCAAAAGACCAAAATAAAATAAACTACGTTGAATATTTTTATGCTTTCTTTGCCTTTAGGTAACTACTAAACTCGCACAAATTTATTATGAAAGTTACATTACAATCAATACAGGGGGGCTCCAAATAAATATGTTGCAATTATTACCTTACTTTGTGAATTAAATCGGGTGTGCAGTTTCAAACGCACCTTTTTATACGGCCGTTTAAAACTGCACGCCTCCATCTAATAGACAAAATATTATATTTATGAGTATTAGGAAGAATATTTATGACCAATTGCTGAATATATGCGCTATTCTGTTCTTGTGCAGCCAAGTTTTAAATATTATTTGAAATATAATTTTAAAAAATTAAATTACATGACATTATTTTAATTATAAGAAATACTAATTAAAATGCGTAATATACCATATAGCGATCTACAGCCAGAGCAGCCAAAATCGGGAGCGCGCTGCACTGACACCGCCTACCGCTTCATAAATAAAAATGTACATATATCATTAAAACTAATGCCGGGCAATGAAATTTTATTTCGGAATATTGAACTTAAATGTATAACGCATAGAACTAAAAAAATTCAAAAATTGTACAGAGAAGTCATTAAAATTTTTATTTGTTTATTTAAATGTTAATAAAAAGTATTGTTAAGAAAACATTAGATGTTACTAATCTAGTACGTAAGAAATCTAATATAAAAGAGAAGATCTGTAACGATAGTGAGAAAAAATAACAGTAAAAAAATGTAAACACATATTTAGTCAAAAATATAAGAATCTTTGAGTGGTTTTCAAGTACTGAATTTAACAAGTTATATCATACAAATATAACACAATAAGTTCAAGAAACAAGGAAAGTACGAGAAGAATTCAGAACACATTTTGGCACTTCAAATTTAAACTAAAATAAAATGGTCCTTCGAAGCTTACAAAAACATACCCATATTTTGGTCCTAACGAGCCAGATTTAACGCCAGCTGACAACTACAATCTAAAAAACTGAAAAAAGAAGCTTAATACGAAAACTGTGTTTATAGTAACGATTTTACTTCAAGAAAAGGGTAAGTCCTTTACAATTATCCAAGTCCTTTCGAAAATGCAAGACAAGAATACGGCAACGATTGTAGCTACAGACTATAGTCTCAAAGAGCTCATTCGTAAACGAGCCGGTATTAAAGTCAAATTAATAAATTTCAAAAAATACCTTGGTAGTATAGTACATGATTCACATGAACCGCTTCAAGCCGAAATTTATTCACAAATCAACGCAAGATACTCTCGTTTCCAAGAACTTATTACACAGTTTGATAACGTTCAAGAAGCAATAGAATTGACTGTAACGGAGGATCTTTTTGAACAGCAAGCTACGGAAAGGGAGCAATTTGAGTTAGACTATTATAATACGGTTGCAAAAGCAATCACAATGCTTTCGGCAACTAAAAATTCAAATATTAATGACCATATGTCATCTTCTCGCGCAAATCTTCAGGCTAATGACAATCTTTCTGATGCAGGATCGATGCATTCTTCTACACGATCTTATAACTTAGTTACACCAATACCTCCACGAGTAAGTCATGTAAAATTACCACCATTAAAAGTAGAAACATTTAACGGAAAACCTGAAAACTTTACTGCTTTTTATGAATCGTTCAAAAGTCTTATCGAAAATAATCAAAGTCTAGATAATGTCTCTAAATTTCTTTATTTGCGATCTGTTTTAGCAGAGGAGCCTCTGAAAGTTATACAATCTCTTGAAGTTATTTCAATTAACTATCAAGTAGCATGGTCTCTTCTCAAAAGACGTTATGAAAACAAAGGTTTAATGATTCATAACCATATAAAAGGTATTGCCGAGCAACCGCAAATTCACAAAGAATCTCATGATGCGCTGCGTTATTTGTTAGATGAACTTCAAATCCATTATCGTTCTCTTGAAAATTTGGGTGAACCCATTCAATCATGGGATAGTATAATTATCTATTTAATTGTCAATAAATTACCTTACATAACTAAAAAGAATGGGAATACAACATTGTGGAAAAACAAATGAGCTTCCTACATACGGTGATCTAATCAATTTTTAGAAAGGCGTTGCAGGTTTTAGAAAAATTAACAAACAGTACAAAGGTTTTATTGATTCTGCACCAAATGTAAAATTGACCATAAATCAAAACAAACTAAAAGTATATCACAATCTCATGTTGCGATTAAAGAATATGCATGTCCTTTATGTAAAGGTAACCATGGTTTGTATGCTTGTAAAAATTTCATTGCTATGACTATAGAAAATAGAAGGGATGCAGTAAAAAGGCACAAGTCTGCTATAATTGCTTGCGTTTAGGTCACGATGTTAAAAATTGTAAATCGGATTCTGTCGTGTTTGTTCACAAAAACACTCAACCTATTTGCATCAAGACACAAAGCCTAAAACTGTTACAAACCCTCAAGATCATAATACACTTACAAATCAAACAATAAATTGCAAAATAAATTGTGATGCTGAGCAAATCCTACCCACGGCAAAATTATCATTCATTCCAAAGATGGAGAAGAAGTTCAATGCTTAGCTCTTCTTGATTCAGGAAGTATGCGATCTTACATGACAATTTCTCTTTGTAAAAATTGGGGTTATCCACGACAAGTACCAATATTAATCTTACTGGTATAAATCAAACTAAATCAAAAATATATTTTAGAACCTTAGCTAAAATAAAATCAAATCATTCTGATTTTACAGAAACGCTAACCTTTTTATTACTTCCAAACATAACTGAAACACTTTCAGTTACAAATTTTGATAAAAATTCATTAAAATCCCTCCATCTGCTTTAAAGCTTCTTGCAAATTCAAACTTTTTCAAAAATCTTAAAATAGATGTTCTATTAGGAGTTGATGTCTTTTGGAAATTGATCAAATCAAATCAGCCCTATATTAAAAAATATCCTTATCTTATAGATTCAGAGTTGGGAGTTGTAGTTTCAGGTGCTCTTCCAGGAATAAATTCCTCCAAGGTTGAGACCAGTACTAATTTATCTTTAGCAACTCTTTCAAAACAAATTAATCGATTTTGGGAGCAAGAAATATGCGATGAACAAAAATCTCTTTATTCCTTAGAGGAACAATTATGCGAATCGAATTTTAAACAAACCACTATTAGAAACAAAGATGGTCAATTTATAGTTTCCATACCCTTTCGTTTATCAACTGATATTTTAGGCAATGCAAAACAAAGAGCAATCAAACAATTTTCTCTCTTGAAAGAAAATTTACTACAAATGGTATCTCAAAGAATCATATTCTAATTACAAAGAATATCAGATTCTAGGTCATATGGTAAAAAACAATGATTCCTCTAATGCATCTAAATACGAATCTTATATGCCTCATTTACCACTAAAACTACTCACAATTCCTAAGTTAGAACTTTCTGCTGAAGTTGTTCACACAAAACTTATGGAAAAAGTCAAAGTAGTTTTAGATATCAAAATTGACTCAATCACATATTGGACAGATTCACAAATTGTTTTATCGTGGTTAAAATCTGAACCGTATCGTTTAAATACATATGTTGCTAACAGAGTAGTTTTAATTCAATCCTTTACCTCAATAACGCAATGGCAATATGTGTCCACCCATGAAAATCCTAGCGATTTGCTTTCACGTGGTGTTAAACCTTCAAAAGTTGCTACATTAAAATTATGGTGGCATGGACCCGTGTTTCTTCTGTTAAATAAAACCAAATGGCCTTTAACTGTCGAAACAATAAACAATATACCAGAATTAAAACCCTCTACGCTAAGTTCTACGTTACAAGCTAGCGCGGTTAAGTTCTTATTTGATAAATTTTCTTCTTTTTAAAAAAGCAGAAAGTCGCAGCTTACGTCTTGCGTTTTATCGAAAATTGTAAGAAATCAAAAGAATTTAAACAAAAGAGTCCTTTATCTATAAACGATTTAAACAAAAGTCGTTACTTACTTTTAAGGTTATCACAAAGGGAAAGTTTTCTAAAAGAATATCATATTCTGAAAAACGGAAAAACTCTAAGCAGCAAGAGCAAAATCTTCTCACTTTCACCATTTTTTGATAAAGAAAACGATATTATTCGAGTGGGTGGAAGATTATCTCAATCAAATTTTTCTTATGATAAAAAATATCCTATTTTACTTTCAGCCAAGCATCATTTAACGAATGTCATATTTCTTTATGAACATAAAAGATTGATGCATGCTGGAGTTCAGTTGCTTTTATCCCATATAAAAGAAACATATTGGCCTCTCGGAGCTCGTTCTCTTGCAAAGAAAATTATTTATAATTGCGTACAATGTTTTAGAGCAAAACCTCGTGAAACAAGCAATATTATGGGTAATCTTCCCTCCGATCGCATCAAACCAATATCTCCCTTTTCTATAGTTGGTACCGATTTTGCAGGACCTTTTCTGTTAAAAGACAAAAAAGGTCGAGGTGCAAAAATTACCAAATGTTACTTTTGTTTATTTATTTGTTTTGTAACAAAAGCCTGTCATTTAGAGTTGGTATCTGATTTAAGTACTGATGCATTCATTTTGGCCTTAAGACGATTTGCTTCTCGAAGAGGTATGCCTTCAAAAATATACTCCGATAATGCCAAAAATTATGTCGGTGCAAACAATAAATTAAAAGAATTAGGTAAATTCCTAATTAATAATGATAATCTTGAAAAGCTCTTGTAAACGAAGGTGTAAATTGGATCTTTTGCCTTCTTATTCGCCACATTTGGGCGGTATATGGGAATCATGTGTTAAATCGATAAAGTATCATTTAAACAGAGTAATGAATAATATCTCGTTTACCTTTGAGCAAATGAGTACTATATTAACGCAAATAGAAGCTATATTAAATTCTCGTCCGTTATATCCTGCTTCTGAAGATCCTAATGATTTGAATCCCATAACACCCTCACATTTTTTAATGGGTAAAGTAATTACATCTGTACCCGATCCCAATCTGATGCATATACCTGAAAATCGTCTCGATGTATATCAGCATTCACAAGTTATCGTACAACACCTTTGGTCAAGATGGTCCAAAGAATATATTTGCAATCTGCAGCGAAGAAATAAGTGGCAAAACTTATTGAAAATATTGCAATCAACTCGATGGTGATTCTCAAAGATGAAAACCTTCCACCAACAAAATGGCGCCTCGGAAGAATTGTGCAACTGCATGCAGGATCTGATGGTGTGGTTCGAGTGGTGACTATACGTACAGCAAGTGGTTTAACGCGTCGCACGATCACGAAAGTGTGTGTGTTACCTAATAAACAATTATGTTAATGCTCGTAAAAAGTTTTGTTTTTAAATGTTAAATGTGTTTTTGAAAGTTTAATTCAAAAATTCATTACTCTTCAACGGGGGAGTATGTTAAGAAAACATTAGATGTTACTAATCTAGTACGTAAGAAATCTAATATAAAAGAGAAGATCTGTAACGATAGTGAGAAAAAATAACAGTAAAAAAATGTAAACACATATTTAGTCAAAAATATAAGAATCTTTGAGTGGTTTTCAAGTACTGAATTTAACAAGTTATATCATACAAATATAACACAATAAGTTCAAGAAACAAGGAAAGTACGAGAAGAATTCAGAACACATTTTGGCACTTCAAATTTAAACTAAAATAAAATGGTCCTTCGAAGCTTACAAAAACATACCCAAGTATGATAATAAACAAATAAATTTTTTTTCTATTTTTTTTATAAAATTATAAATATATTACTATAAGCTCTAAAAATTTCGTTAAGTTATCTCCACCAGCTTTTTCACAATTAATTTTTTAATTAATAGTACAGAAAATTTTCATTGTAAAAAAAATTGGTGTTAAATTCAAAATTTTCAAAAACTTTTTTAAGGGTTGATTATTAGTAATAACTACTTTTGAAAAATAGATTTGAACAAGTATTCCATGATCAAGTGGAAAATAAGGGGTTCACTTGACGTGACTTGACCCAATGTCATTAATCGATTAACCAAAATTTTTGAAAAATTTCTCTACGTGCTCAATAATTGAATTAGATAGGTATAATATTTAATATTATAAATATTGCCAATTTTATAGAGTTTTAATAAATTAAAACACTCTAAACATGTATAAACCCCTAACAGTTCTAATAATCTGTTTTCTTTTTCAGGTCAGTTAATAAAACTGCATCATTTTTCAATAAATTAATTATTTGGTAAGTTTTTTTTAATGATATCTACAGTAAAAAAATTTTGGTCCGGGTTCTGGTATTTTGCTTTGGTGTTTTACACAACCCCGTGTTCTCTTCCAGATGGTTTCACTTTTTGTTGTTTTCCCTTTCTCTATAGTCCCGCTTTTGTTGTTTCTATCTTCATAACATTTTTCCTCTTTCATAATCCATCAGGTACCTGGGTACAGATCTCTTCTTGGAGATGTTGCGTGCTTGGGATTTGATTTTTCCCGTCCAATTTCGTATGCCTTGCTTAGTTTTTATTTTGCCTTGTAACTATTTTTTTCCGTAATTGCTGTATCAAATAGGGTTTTATACTTCCTCCCTCTTTTTCGGCATTTCAGGTTTTATTATTTCCTGCTGTTTCCTCCATGCGCATGGTTGTGTCGCGAAAAATTTGTTGTCGACTTAATTAAAAGCAATATTCAATGCACAAACGTGATGTTCGTAAATTAATTTAATAAGAAGTCATTATGTGAAACAATTTATATTCTATTTCAGACCCCCTTTGCAGCGATTTATCGCTTCAAACTTCAAGTTATTAATGATTTTAATTAAATGTTTTAGTCAGAATTGTCGTCCCTGCGCTACTATTATTGTCTCTTAGCGATCTCAAAATACACAAATGATTCTTTCCTGTTTATAGGATTAATAAATTAAATTATGAAAGAAACAAAATTATCTGTTTTTCATAAAATCATATTATTCTGTCCATAAAATTTATTCAATATCTTATTTTGTAGAGCAGTAAATAAAAATCAATCTTCTAAAGAAAGAACGAGCGACAGATTGCTGATTTATTAACAGTAAAAAATATGACATAAATCAAATACGTTTAAATTATTTTCAAACTAGATTTATAACACTATTTTTATTTTACAGGGGCAGATATAAAATTATTCTACATCTTGTTTACATATTTTTAATTGTCAATAGTTGGTTTATTTCAATATTTTCAGTAATTGTAAAAGTTGAATTGTTATAATCAGTAAATATAATATTAATCATTCATTTATATTAATTATTTTCCAAAAATACACATTATTTACATATTTGATTTGTAAATAACTTTTTTCTATGAATAAAGATGTCTTCCAAATAAATTAAAAGTCAAACGTCAACTTTTCGTAATATTTTACATCAAGAAACACCTCTCGCTCTTAATTCTCGGACGAGGAACTTAAAATTTAAATTGAAATGAAATAAATTAACGTGCTTTAAAGGAAATTGAATAATAAATACTTCATGAATTTTTGAATTTTTATCTTCTTAATTTTCTAAGCGTCTTTTTTGCGTTTTGATTTATTGCGAACTTCTTAAGAACTGCGAAATGAAACGTTCTGTTTATAAGACGTCCAACTTGAAGCAAATTTTTCAAATATAAAAAACCATTTATCTGGTTAATAATATTTTTATTTATTTTTAAGTATTATTTATCTCTGTTTTAATATAGTTCTTTCTCTATATTTATAGACTAGGTATATGCCTGTAATACAAATTGCTTTTATATCAAATTTTGAAATCGTTAAAAATGCGTTATTTGTAGTTTACCTACTTAAATAAAAAACTTTTAGGTTTCACAAATATTGTAAAAATTTTAATTTACGAACGTCACATAATTTTACATTCTCAAATTGTAGCCCATTAAAAAACGAATTAATAATAAAATGACGACAAAGTACTAATTGCTTTAACGCTTTAAAATATTTTTAATTTCCTTTTGAATAATGTTATTAAATACTTGGAAAAATATCAATAGAACGTCAAATGTAGAATTATTGAAAAATTATGACGGAAGAAAGGTAATACATAATAATTTACATAAGCAATAAATAAAATTGGGTTATCTAAAAAAACATAAAATTTAGCGTCGAGTTTAAAATGGGGCGTACGCGTTTTTGTATTCTAAATTAATCTTTAGATAGCACTTTTATTGGAAGTCGATAACAAGATTAGATCCGTATAAATTTTGCACTAGGCTTTGAATATCCAGTAAGTACTCCTAATACTTGAGTAACTTTTTATTGGTATTCGTAAAATCGTTTTTATTTACGACAGCAAAGATTGCGTTTTCTTTTTAGATAACTCAGAAGTAATTAGCTTTTACCGAACTAACAACAACTCTTACATTAAGATTAAACTTTTGAAAAGTTTCAGAACAAAACCATCAAATAAAAATAATTTAAAATTTAAATTGCCTACTTAATAAAAGAATTTGCGTATATTAATACTAAAAATGCCTGGTAATCTTATATACTTAAATGGGCCACACCAATAAAGAAGGTTTATAAAATAAACAATCTTTGATGTTTGGCATACAATTGACATGTATGTTGCTTGGGAAAGTTTCAATAAAGAAACGAATCATTGCTTTTTAACAGCAGTTAATGGTTTTATTTCATTGTTCTATTCCTATTAACAGCAATTAATAGTAACAAAATAAATACATATTTTCAAACGTTTAAAAACCTGCAATATCTTTGTATTGTCGAGGTTATCGTATTTAAATTTTTATTTTAAATATTCAAATAACCGTTTATTTATTAACTTTACAGATAAGACTCTGAAGACATTTTTTCTGGCAAATTTAAATTCCTTCATAATATCCATTTACGTTTTTACTATAAGTTCAGCCGTTAATGAGAGAAACGTAAAATCCATAAATATTAACTTTAAGATTTTTGATGATTGAAACCGTTTAAGTAACATAGATCCCACTATAGGCACTTTTAAAGATTGCTATTTTTTCTACAATTTTCGCAAAAAACAAACAATTGAAAAAATTAGCACAGAGATATAGATAAACAAGCTCTAAATTTACATGTTCAGTAAATGGGAAAACTTCAAAATCCAATAGTGGTCACTTAGAATTAAAATTAAAGGCCGAAATTGGACGATGTTTTTTTTATGTTTAGAATAATATTTTGTTTATGCACCGCAAAAAAATTGATTAAAAATAAAGCACCCTAATACTCATATATAGTTTTTGTATTGTTTGGATCAACTTTGCTTAGATATATACAGAAAACCAAAGGATCTTTTAAAAAATGATAAATACTCATGTACTTCTAGAACAATTATCACAATATTTTTTTAATGATAAAAAATATTTAAAATAGAAAGATATAATACTCCTATTAAACACCTTTTGTGAGTTAAGTGAGGCCAAATGTGTTGATCATAACAATAATATTGGTTAAGATTCTAAGTAAGGACTATAAAACCCAGAAAATTTAGACCTACATAAAGCTTTATACAAATGTGTTGTGAGCGCCATCTACGAATAACATTTCGCACTTTGAAGAGTTCTTGTTGTACTATGGCTCGCTTCCGCCGGAAATGCTTCTAGAGTTATGATCAGAACTCATGAGGCTATCGAGTGATACCAATAACAGCAGGATTGTTTCACTGTAATGTTTCGTGGTTCTCTTGTCACGCATTTCTAATAGTTTTTGTATTTTAATTGTGTCTGGTCTTTTCTCTGATGTATATGTCATTGTTGACTTTATAATGGCTTTGTATTATCTTAATTTTGGTTTTGTATTGATGTGTTTATTTTTCCATATCGTACTGTTCAGACATCCCGCAATTTTATTGGTTTTTTGAGCTTGATTTTTCCTTTCTTTTTCCACATCTGCATAACTTGTTAGTTGGATGCCCAACTTGTTCTGTGCTTTTACCATATTTTTTTACATATTTTGTTGACGCATATAAATATTTCTCCATCATTAAAGAGCTTTAGCAATAATCAGAGGCATTTTATCATTTCATTAAAAAACAGTTAATAATGAACAATAGATGAAATTTTACTAACGCCACTTGTTCGATAATTAATTCTTCTACATATTTGTATAATAGAATAAGTGGAATTTCGATGAAGTTTCATACAATGTTTTAGTTGTGTATAAAGTAGGGTTTTAAACAGTTATGTTTATTATTCCGGTATTCGTTCCGGTTCAATTAAAAAAATATATATTGGTTTGGTTCCAGTTTTCGTCCTGCAAAATATAACTTGTTCGGTTTTCGGATCAGTTTCCATTCATAGTCCCGGCATAAAGATAAATTTCACGAAGCTGTACTAACTTATTACTTCTAGAAAAGATTGGAAACAATAGAACGATTAACAAATAGCAGTTAAAAACACAAAGATAATTTTTTTCAATTGAAAATGACGTATAGAAACGGCGTTTTGCTAGACTAGAACCAACGACATAATGCTTTAAAATTAGTAATATTAACCTTTGAGCTATTAAGTCGGTTGTTACGAGCATGGGAATTTACGGAGATTGGTTGTCAGTAAAACTTTAAAGTCATTTTTTTTTGAATATTTCTGAATAGTGTGTCGTCTTGCTTGAACAGATTAATGTTAAAGTTTATGATCTAAAAATACTGCAAATATAAACAAAATCTGTGATTCCGAGTTTTGAACCTCGCCTTATAAACTGAGAAGAATTTACATTTTATAGTAAATTTTTTCGTGTTACTTATATTAAATTTAATCAATAAATCAGTACTAAAATTTTCTTACGTCTGTTTTCTTTTCGGTTCAATAAATTATTAGATTAATGAAAGGCGTCTGCATATTTTTAAATTTAACACGCTTAAAAGAATTGCGTTTTTCGGAAGTAATCGAATAAATGATTAATGAAATATGCAAAAAAGTTTAATATTCGATTAAGAGAACACTGTTTTCGAATATAATCACTTGGATAGAAATACTAACCGATTCAGAGAATTGTTAGTCATATAATTGAATAAATTACACCGGCACACAAACAAAAGTGGTCTGTGCATTTGACCAGACCCATTTATCCATATGTAATGTGATGCGCTGAATACAAATCCGAAGTCCATTTGGCCCGTACACCCTTAAAATTTTGAATAAATTACAATAAACTGCAATTTTTAGTCAATTTAAGCAGTATACCATATACGAACGATCGAGATTCACAGATTTTGAATTTGAAATTATGGCTTCAAACTAGGGTAAGTTCACGGGTTGCCGGCCAGATAAAAAACAGTTGCCGTTTTTGGCCGTGGCGGTTGAGAAATAGAATAGATTTATAACAAAAGTCACAACAGAAAGTTGAGATATTATAATTAATACTAAATATTAATGTAACTAAATAGCGCATAACAAGTCGTGTTTTATTGTTTTTACAAATTTTATTGCTGACTGGCCGAGAACGGGCGACGGCTGTTTAACCGGCATACTTACCCTATACCTATAAGGAATTTTAATCACATTTTCTTCATTTTCATAACTGTAATTTTTAGCCATTTTGTGCAATTTAATCAAACTTTTGAGGGTGTACGGGCCGAATGGGCTTTGAATTTGGTTTCAGCGCATCAAAATATATGTATATGGATAAATGGGTCTGGCCAAATGCATAGACCACTTTTTTTGTATACCGGTGTTATCATTTTCTTGTTTTCTACTAGGTATAGGTTATTTTTTCAAATTAATAAAACAAATATAAGGTAGAAGTACCGGTTTTGAACACTGTACTAGTTGTGGACATTTTCCATTTTATTTTGACAAATGTCAAATATAAGAATTATCGCTACTTGCTATAAGTGTAATTAATGTATGTTTAACTACGATAGAAACATTAATGATGTTTTTTTCGTATTTTTTAAGGTATTTTATCAAAATTACTCAAGTGTCTAAAACTGGGCCTAGCGTGTCCAAAACCGGTACTTTTACCTTACTACAATACTTTAAAATAAGCAAAATAAAAAAATTGAGAACCACTGCTTTTCCTCAGGTAGAAAATATGTTATGGTTCTAAGTTGCAGATTGGCCCAGTTAGCGAGAACTTTACGAGTGAAGGTCCTACGATTTTCCATTAGTACGAGTTTTGTTTTTTTTTTGGCTCTTCTGAACAATCGAGTTTTTTGAGTTGTGAGTTTTCTTGCCGCTACTGATATGTTTGTAGCTATAATTTATTGTAAAGAAATAAATTGCTATAAAATCTGCTTAAAAAAAAACGATTTTCTCGGAAACAAACTCGGACTTTTCTTATAAATAATCAATCACAGCTTTGTTTCGTATATCAAAAAGTCGATTCTGACTCGTGAGAGTTTTCTCCATTCGGCATCTACAGTTTATAAAACTTTTTATATAGTTTAACTGTAAAATTACACATCAATCATTTATAAAATTTATGAGAAACGTTTTATACAAGTATCGAAAAAGAAAGCTTTCTCTATATTTTTGACTACTACATATTGTATTTTTGCGATTTTCTACAACAGAATCTGACAGCTTGTTGTCAAGTAGATTTACAATTTTTTTTCAAACAGCGGCTAAATTCAGGGGTACTCGGAAAGATTGGATTTTATTGAAAATCGATTAAATTATTTGTTTTGAAAGGAAATATTTGAAGAGTATTAAAGTAAATAATAACAAATAATAAAATAACGTATTTATCGTCAAGAAAATACGTAAACACGAAAATAAGAACTGTAATGACTAAAAAAAAAAACGAAGACGTACAATCTACTTCATATGCTTGACGAGTTGCTGATTTTACGTGTCTCGACTTTACAGCTTCAAGTTAACATGGGAAATACAATAAATTGTATTTTGGTGGGTTAAATGATCGTAGACTAGTTTTTTGTCTAAATAATAGAATAAATGAGTGTAGTTTATTATGTTTTGAAATATGCATATTAGGGTGTCCGTTATTTCCCAAGTTGATTTTTTTAACTGCCGCCGCATAAATTTTTAGTTTTTGCCGTAAACAGAATATCCATCCCAAAAAAACTCTTACAATGGAACATCACCAACTGTGTTGCATCGATTTCGTTCAAACTTGGCATACAGACTTACTGTTGCATACCAATATTTGATATATTAGTAAAAAATGCTGGCGAATAGTTTTTATTGAGTTATATGACGTTAACCTTCGGGCGGGCGCGCACTTTATTATAACACCAGCGGGCGCGCGTTGTACTTTTTACAACATGACAATTTTTAATAGTTACAATGAGAATTTCTATCAGATGCTGTAAAGACTTTGTTTATAAGGTTCAATTACATAACATAACATAACATAAATAAAGCAAATACGTACACCAACAAAACATTTAGCTATTTTATTACCTTTTAAGTGCATATTTATATCCTACTAGCTGGCCCGCCCCGGCTTCGCGCGGATATCAAAATTCAAACTAAAAACTTTTATTATCAAAATAAAATATAGCTTCTATTACTCAAGGATAATGTATCTTTTTATTAGTGAAAGAATTTTTAGAATCGGTTTAGTAGTTCCAGAGATACAACCAAACAAAATTTAGCTGTTTGTAATATTAGTATAAAATTGTAAATATTTGTCACAAAAAAAATATTAATTTTATTCTGTATGAGCTGTATCATAACATATAATAGAATAACAATCGGTTTTCACCGCTCGTTCATGTGACAAAGTGAATTACGATTAGTTTAGCAAAGTGTTTCTAAATTTCCAGTTATTTGCATTTCGAAAATAAGCATAATCTCTAAATTCTATTCTATTTTATTAATTGAAAAAGCAGAAGGTAAACACAGTGCACCGCAACTGCGATTGACAATGTCATGCTGTGCAGCTTTGCAACTTAACGTCTTATAACTCAATAAAAACTATTCGCCAGCATTTTTTACTAATGTATCAAATATTGGTATGTAATAGTAAGTATGTATGCAAAGTTTGAACAAAATCCATGCGACACAGTTGGTGATGTGCCATTGTTAGTTTTCAAATTAAACCGTGCTGAAATCATGTTACATTTTCTATTTAAATAATATGGGAATTTCGGGCTTTTTGCATTTAATGTTTTTTTTTCTGAAAAAAATAACAATAGGGCAATAACCAATATATATGTTTTATAAAGAATTGAACGCTCTACAAAAAAAATTAGGATAGGTAGCTGTGTATTTACTTATAACTTGAAGTAAATACTGTTTTTGTTCTTCTTTGGTATAGTTAAAATGTTCATATACTCTTGAGTTAATTGAACTGCTCTTTCCACTACATCATTAATGCATTGCAGATTGTTAACAATGTTTAAGCCTTCCAAATAATTGTCATTGGTAGCCCACGTCTCAACATCGAATTCTAAAAAGTTTTTATTTATAGAGAATCGATCAAAAAATTTCAACTAATCTGAATTAATGAAAAAATCAATATCTTTCTTTAGTAAATTGCGAATTTCATTATCGGTGTTTATTATACAGCGTTTAGGGGAATCGAAATCTAAATCTTCATTAGTTTTTAATGCTTTAATCATTTTACGTTTTATGGGAGATGAATAACTTTCGAAAAATCATAAGAGACCTTTTTTGTAGAGTGCTCAATTATTTATAAAAATGTATATGGTCATTGCCGTATTATTATTTTCTTCAGAGAAAAAAAATTAAATGCAAAAAGTCCAAAATTCCCATATTATTTAAATAAGAAATGTAACATGAATTCGGCACGGTTTTGTTTAAAAACTAAAAGTATTTTTGAGTTGGAAATTTTTTTTAGGGCAAAAAATCAACTTCGGAAATAACGGACACCCTAATGCATATGTATTCCACTTTTACTTTTTTACCTTTTTTATCCTACGATTGTTTAAAATAAAATTATTAATTAATTTAGAAATAATTAAATAAAAAATTTTCTTAGCATTTTTAATTTTTTACAATTTTTATTTTAATATTTTTATTTATTATTGTTATTAGTTTGACCGCTACAAGCTGTGTGAGGAAGGTGCACAATTGACACATTGTACATTTTTTAATGGTTTGCTTTGACAAATAGGGGTAAACAGTACAGTTGTTGGCCAGTCAATGACTGGCCATATTTAAAAAATTATTTAATAATAAATCTATATTTCCTAAAATATATTTTCTAATAAATGGTTCGTTCTTTTTGCTAATTTACTATATCTTATTTTAATTAGAAAATATTGGCCGATCACTGTAAATTCACTAGTCAATTACTATATTTATATGGCTAATAACTATGTTGTTTAATAAAAGGGCCAATCACTGTACTGTTTACCCCTATATATTATATATTTTCTTTAAATTTTGCTTAGTTTACTAACGTGGAATACATAGATACCTATTGAATATCAATTGAGAAACGATTATATTATACTAGGACAGTAATTTCTATATGGTCGATAAATAACCTTGTAATACACATTACGTAAGTATCACATGTTAAAACACAAGTTAACGCAAACTACTTTAAATTAAAATTGTACGTTAATATGTTTACAAATATTTAACTTTAATTGATTCTGAAAATCATTCAAGTCTACAAATCAAAGTATATCTAACAATGCTTTGATTTGTAGAGTTGAATAATAGTAATAAACATAATAATGTTTACTTGAATGTAATTCAATGGTTTTATATTTTATGGATTATCTACTAACATGTGAAAGCTTCCATTTATATCTACCATTAAAACTGGGTTAATAGGTTTTCAAACAAACTTTGAACCGTAAAACGTTTTATTGAATTATTGTTAAATTAATTCTAATGTTTATTTTAGGAACACGTATACATATGGAATTAACAAATCAAAAATAATTTCCCCTGCGAAATGTAACAAGCATAAATAAATAAATAAATAAATAAATAAATTGTCAAGTTAACTTTTCCGCATGTAGGCGGCTTACCTTAGAGAAAATACAGCAAAGTTCAATTCGTGAATTATTTACGTTTTCTGTGTATTGCAAAATTTATTTACGTGATCTGTCATTCTTAGTTATTTACAATATTTATTTTTATCATTCACTATTTAAGTAAAAATTTATTTTGTAGTATGCGTATGTTAAATCACTTGGGGTTTCATTGAGGAAACATAACCAATAGAAGCAAATGAAACAACTACCACTAAAAAATAAGCTACGCATATAGTATAACATATCTACACTCAAAAATTATAAATTTTTGGATACCCACAAAAGGATTGGTTTTTGATGTTTTTTCTAGCTTAAAAGTTCTTTAAAAAAAGTTTAAAAATTCCACAAAAAAGATAAAAAGTGATAAAAGTAGAAATTATTAAACAGACATTTATTTTACCATAAAACAAGATTCAGACTGACAATATGTTTTGTCAATTTTTAAGAATTATTATGTAGTAAATTTTAAAATTACATTAAAAGAAAATTAATTATTATTGAGTGTATATTAAGGTGTACCACTAAATTTTTTTTTAAACGCGCATCAAATTTTCAATATAACATCTCAAACAATATATCTCAGTGAAATAAGAGCTCTAGAGGTGCCTATTTTATCTTATCTATTTACCCTTAACTTGTATAATAATTTTAAATGCAACCTTACTCAAAAATACTCATAAAGTTCATATAATTTAATAGTTTTTTAGTGAGTTTTTATTTAGTTTGGAATTTTATTCTTGTTTTTTTTGTAAATATAAATTAAGAATTTTTGTTTAATCCGTTTCCAAAAAGTATATTGAGCAACTAAACGTTTTATATACTTTTAAAGCTTTAAATATAGAGCCTTTGCGTTACACATGTTGGAAAACTTTTCCAATTACTTGTAGTTTTTTTAGGGTAACGTTTAGAACTTCTATTAGCTATAAAGCTCACGGGTTTATTTGACATTTTAAACCCGTTCTGAAATATAGATTTTATAGACATTTCCAAAGTCGCTTCTTTTTTTCAGAAAATTATTGATTGTTAATATTGTTTATTGAAAATATCATTTATTGTTATCGAGTACGATAATATATTTATTATCAGATATTTTAAGAATGCCTATATTTAGTACATTCTTCTTATGATTGCTCTTTTTTTATTTCTTTCTCTGATCACAATGACGGCCGTTCCTTGAATAAAACCACCCGCGTCTCTTTTTATATTAAATCGTCGGAAAATTCTGAAATAAGCAATACTTTTTTTTATTTTATTCTTACTGCATGGGTAAAGTATTTATGTGCTTTTGAAAAAAATTGGCTTTTCTTAAGAACTTTCGTCTTTGAGTTGGAAGTATTACGATGGATTATGAACGTAGCAAAATTAGAAATCTCGTTTTATTTTTATTTTTTATCTACAAATTGGAGTTACGAGCTATAGAAAATTTCTTTAACTGGATAGTGCTAGAAGTGAAAGGTTATAAACCATTTCCAAGTAAGTGAACTTTTTCCAATAGTCGGAATTGCCTCGACAGACAAGAAATTTTCGTTGCGCATCACACTTTTGAGCAATAATAAAACATTTATATGCTATTTCTATCATCTTGTCGTTTTTGAAATAAAAATAAAGTACAAGCACCTTCTGAAGTATGTATTTTATAGCTCTTTCGTTTTTCTCCAGCAGGAGTAAGTACTCTTATAAAATTGTTGTCCATTTATCTTTCCGACGTTGTGAATTTTTCTTTTAAATTTAAATTAGATTAAAAAATATAATTCTACTCAAATAATATTTGCTTGGAAAATTAAGTTTATTACATTTTCATATAAAACGAATGTAAAACGAAATGTACTTTCAGTACAATTTATATTTTAAATGTAACCTATCATTTTAAATAAAATATTCTTACATTTTATTTTTTTTTACATTTAGTAAGTAAGGTAAAAGTCCCTATTATGAGACGATGTCCCGATTTATGATACATTACGTGAATACATTAATTTATTCAAAAAGTACACAATAATCTTTTTAAAAAATACAAAGAATACATAACTTCATCAATTTTGAAAGCAATTTACTAAGTTTGCAGTTATTCTTTTGTTATTGTAATAAGAAAAAATATAAAAGTACCTATAAGCGGTTTGACATTTGCACTTGAATACACGCTCTGAGCAAAGTTGGGCGACAACGACTATTCAATTTTTCAGTCGCGTTAAATTTAATTGCCACTTCTATTTACATATGTGCATTATATGATATTTGAAAGCTAATGAGTATTAGATTTCAATTCTATAACATTTATGCTATTTTTGATTATTTTCGACCGTATCATTAACACCTACACTTATAAACTTGGACGTACCGGTTATTTGAAACACTTAAGAGTGTGTATCGCGCAATAGGGACATACTATTTCCCTTGTCCAGATTTCAAGAGACAGTTTACATTTATAAGTTTTAAATAAACAACCAACGATATTAACTATTTAAAAGTTTAGTTCTGTAATATGAAGTATTGTTGATTAGTACAGCTTAAAATAATTATTTACGAGTAAGTATTTTTAATGAAATAACGTTATATTATAAACCTAACCTACAATCATAAAATGAAACTTTGTTGTACTTGAGCAATTTTTTTTAATAATTAAATAAGTTTTAATATTTTTACATATATTATATGTATATTGATTTATAAAATGTTTTGGATTAAATAACAACAGTGTGCGAAACAAAATTTTAATTAAAAACTGAGAGAATGGAGAATAAACAAAAATCAAAGAAGACAAGAAAGCAATCTAAATTAACAAAAAGAACAAGTTGTGCTCAAATGTGAAGAGTAAAATAACAAAGAAAAGATTAAAAGGAATAACTATGATCCGTTAAGTTTCGAAAAAGCTTTAAAGGCGATCTTTACGAAAGGCAGTAGTTGCCTTTGGAGTACCTGTAGCTACACTAGGTAGAAAGAAAAATATTGGTCCTACTGAGAAGATAAAAATAAGACAGGACTGAGCACAGTGTTATCATCGAAAGAAGAGGATGATATTTTCAAGTGGGTGCTGGATAGAGCTGCGATGGGAGCGCCTTAGGGTGGCGCAAAAACAGACTATTTTTTTGTAGTCTCGAGGAAAAAATGTTAGTTTTGATGTTTTAAGAGTACCTCAAAGGGCAGCTCAATAAAAAATTTTAAGAGGTCGCTCAAAATTTTTAAAATTTCAAAATCCGTCAAAAGACAATTTTTTAAATTTTTTCTCGTTACGGTATAATTTTATAGACAAACAAAAATAAGTTTCTGAAAGTTTCAATTTAAAATTTGAGTTTTAAAAGGCCGCTCAGAATTTTTTTATTTATTAGTGCATCACTTTGGATTTTTCGAGCGACATTTTAATATTAAAATTAAAATTTCATACATTTTTTTTCCATTATTTATTAAAATAATAAACAAAAATTCACCACGAGATGAACTGAAAATGAAACACATGACAAAAAAAAACAAAATTTTATTAAAAAGTGCGTATTAAATTTGCTTTATTAGCATTGGGATATAATCCAAAGTGATGTACTAATAAATAAAAAAAAATTCTGAGCGACCTTTTAAAACTCAAATTTTAAATTGAAACTTTCAGAAACTTATTTTTTGTTTGTCTATAAAATTATATTATAACCCGAAAAAAATTGCAACAGAAAAAAGAAAATTAATAGAACAGGTTAAAAACTGCAAAAAAATTAAAGAAGAAAAGAAATTTGATCTTACGATAATTTTCGTTGATTAGTCGTTTAATTTACAAAAATTTAATGATTTGTTGTCCTAAATTGATTTTTTAACTGTCTCAATAATGGGAACCTGCATCATGAGACACTGGGGCCATACACCTTTAAAGTGTCTCATAAATAAGGACACAGCGGTTCCCATTACAAAAGCTTATTTTGAAGTATTTTTAAATTAATATTTAGTGCAAACTCAAAATATTAATATAAAAATGATAAAACATATGTATCATTTAATTTAAATTGTGTTTTACACTAAAACTGATTAAATAATAGCGCTAATGTTTGACCTACCTAGAAATGTGTCTCATAATAGGGACTTTTACCTTATGTAGTGTATAATTTTCTTTTTAAACCTGCAACCGCTGGTGTTGCTAATAAGCGACTTGTGGCGTTTTAATATACCGCTCTACACGGAAAAAATGTATGGCGTTTGACGGCGTACAGGTTGCGTACTCTAGCGGGGAGTACCATAAGCATCATTTGCAAGCAATATGGTAAATAATGTCATACTTATAGTAGGGGGAAAGTGGCATGAAACAGCCAGTTTTAAAAGAAGGGATAAATAATATAGAAGGACATAAATAAATCAATTTTTTTTTAAATCTGTAATTGTTCATGTATTTATGTACGTAATGTCATAAAACATTTTTCAAAATTAACGATATTTTTCGACTTCTAATCATTTATAAAAAAAATAAAATTTGGACTTTTCATAACCTATAGGTATTGAAAGAGCCAACCCAAGTTTTGAAAAAGCCATGTTCTTATTACAAGATTAAAACTGCACATTAACGAAGATATTATTTAATAATAATCTTAAGCTATAATTTTAGATCTTATATAATTATAAAACGTTTTAAATAACGCAAATTCTGGATAAAATATTTACTTACATACATAAATCTAAAAACTGTCAAAAAATTTGACGTTTGAGATCAATCATTGCAAAAACTTAAAAACGTTTTTAGCAAAAATAATGCAATTTCCTTTTTACGCCACAGGATTTATATGCCCAACCATTACAACTTTTCATCGGTACCACTCTTGATTGCTGTTACTACAATTATTATTGCATTTTATGCAATTAAAAGGTGGCTTTTTCATTACACTGCAGTCCGGCTCTTTCAAAACATATTCTCTCAAGAAACAATATCTCGAAAATTACTATGAAATCAAAGATTAGTCTACAAAATATATACGTTATTAGAAGGCCTAATATATTTATAAAATTATAGTGTAATCATATTATTATTAGTCTTGTACGTATAGGCGTTAGAAAACAAATAAACTGAACTCAAAACCTTACTTTTTGACGACAAAATCTTCAATAAGTCGTATCGGCGCCGTTTATTGACGGTGAACGGTCAAATTTTTGTGTGCGATATCTGGCTAGTGTTGCTATCTTAAAATAATAATATGGTACATAAACGATTCGTATGAAAACTATCGCGTAATTGATAATGGCTCTTTCAAAACTTGACTGTTTCATACCACTTTCCCCCTACTCATGGCAACTATTATAGTAAATAATACCATACGTATAGGACTCGTTGCCATAGTATGCGAATACTATGGTAATAAACACAATACTTTTCTTTCCGTGTATGCAAAAATGTTTTTTATCACAGCTTGCTACAATGAAAAGTGAGAGAGAGAGAAGTGAAGATTTATTATGTGACTATTCTAAAGAAGACGGCCCATAAGAAGCCAAAAATCCCCGGATGTGTTCAGAATTTGATTGCAGATTATTGTAGTACGTTGAAAGCCGAGTACAACGAGGGGTCGGAAAAAATTTGCGACAACGAGAACAAGATCAAAATGTTGTTAGAAGTGGCAAGCAATGCAACAACAGGACTAACGAGAGTCTGGAAGGATACTAACAAAACGAAGAATATCAAGCCCAGGCTTCACCCCCATATTCCTTATAGCAACTTATGACACTAAAAGGTAGACGATCGAGAAATTAGATAAAAGAAAATTAGGTGCTTTTGAGGTATGGGTTTACACACGAATTTTAAGAATACCATGGATAGCACACCGAACAAACGTATCGGTACTACAAGAATTAAATATACAAACGAGACCCGCTATAAAAGTTAATCAATCTATACTCAAATACTTTGGACACACCATGAAGAGAACACAGGAATGAAAAGGCTTGTAGTAGAAGCGATAGTACAAGTTCTATGAACAAGAAAATCTTCGGCCAGAATAGTAGACCAAATAAAAACATGGCCTAGACGAGGATTACATGAAAACATAGAAATGGTACAACATACAGCGCAATGAGAAGTAGAGATTAGTTTTTGTCACAATATCACCAATCCCTTGCAAAAAGCAATAGGACTGAGGAGGACGACTTTTTACTATTCATTATTTTCACTTGTATTAAAGGCAAAACAAATTTACAGTAAAACTTCTTTTATATAGCGATTCTAACGTGATACTCAAGACAGAAACTATTACCGTGTAGATAACTTGATAATCATTATCGTGCTACAGCGACTGCATTATTTTACCATCATGTTGAAGTTTATAATTGATAGTACTCTCGAATCAGTTAATGCAAAATAATATTTGTTTGCGTTGGTTTTAATAATTTTACGAATAACAGTTCGCAAGGTCTGTCATACGTATAAACATTGCAGTATAATAGGAGTATTATCGAGACAACTATCAAAGAACAATTTTGCGAGAATATTATCCTATGTAAACGAGGCCAAATGAACAAATTCCTATTAAAAAAAAATTGAAATCTAATGAAGAAACAAACGGCAATTGCGAACATTCTAATGCCATTGAATTTCTATGAAACTATTTTACAAGTACGCATAATCACTTGAAAAACTACAAGCTATGAACAAATAATGAAATATTTCTAAAGTCTAAAATTACCATCTTGAGGTCAATGAATTAATAGGAGATTAAACGGAGTTACACTTGAATACCAACCCTTTTAACAAGGTTATCATAAATTTCTTTAAGCCTAAATCGGTTCCACGGAGGGACCAATATTGGGTTAGACAAAGGTTTCCTATTTCTACAAAATATCAGTTAAATGGATAAAGTATTTTATTAAGAGGCGATTGAAGTTATTTGTAACTCTGTTAACCATATGTAAACATACATTATTACATATTTTTGGTTTTTTGTATTGTTGTTTGGTATCAACAATTTTATAAATAAATATTAATAAAACCAAACTGCAGCACTTGCTACAAATGAATAAATACTTTTAATCCAAAGCTTCTTTCATAATTTATGTAAATATGTCTATTAGTAATTATTTATTATTATTATACATTTGTATTTGAATATTATGCGTGTTTTAACACCTGCAAAACGTTTTAGTAGCAAATATCATGTTGGTATCAGCTTTAAAGCAATCAACGATGCAATAAATCTTACTTGTGTTTAGAGTCATTTACCTTTAAAAGTTATTGCGGAAATCGATGAACGCTTTATAGTTTATTTTGCAGTTAGAACAAGCTAACATTATTTGATTAATGTCTGGTGTGCAATTATAGTTCCTTCTAACTAAAAATAACTTCCCGAGTTATAAAATGAATTATATTTAAATTTCTATTAAAAGAATTTCTTGCACCAAGTGCTACACTTTTATAGAATACAACTTGTGTGTACGTATGAGCTGCTTTGCTTATGTTTGATGTTTATTTATTTTTCTACACGTAATACATGTGCTTACACATCCTTTCGGTAAATAATATATGTATATTATATTTTTTCTGAAATAAGAAAAATGTAAAAATTAGAACAAATAATTTTGGTATCGGGGAGAACTAAGATTTTTTTATCTTTGAATTAAAAATTGGATTTCTTACGCATGTTAATGCAAGCGCTAATGGTTTTTCTGCAGTCACTGTACCGTGATTTTTAGATCACAAATGAAACAATATAACGGGTTTAAATTACAATTGGGATTATTAAATCCAGTCACTAATTGTATAGATTATTGGAATGATGTAGTGCGTGCCTCTTTTTTAGGCCCATTTGGTCCCGAAAATTTGGCCGTGTCTGTAAAAACAACTCCGTCTCTGGTTGTTTTGGGATACTTACTAAAAACAGCATTCAATCGCCTCCTTCCATATTACTCTGAAACACATTGTTTCCGTTTTACTGCACTACTGACGCTAAATGTCGTCTTAAGGTTCCATAGATATGTTGAGTGACCAGTTGTCGCAGTCCAAACTCCACACGTCTTGTAACACCCCTTCAAACACGGTAAAAATCAATCTCTCGTCCTTCTTTAGTCGATCATCTCTACGAACTTCTGAACTTTACGTGGTATGCTTCAGAGCGTCTGATTAAAATCACCAGTGCACCCTCAATCGCCCACAGTTACAACCTTTTGGACTTCTCCATGGGGATGCTTTGTAGTGTCTATAAGACAATTATATAATATAACAAATCATTAGTTTTCTCTCGCTGCCTTCTGAACTCCACCATGCACATGGTTTAGAGTGACTAAATATAACCAGTCATGTATTCACCCCCGACCATTCTTCATGCGCGACCTTCTGTACAACACTATAGACATATTTCCATGACGAGAAAACGCTGCTATATCTATACGAATTCAATTTTTGTCGACTTCTTCCATTCTTGGTTTGGTCATATGTTTTGCTATTTGGGACTATTCTGCTGACCTTTGTATAAACATCAATGTTTATTAAACAGCAGCTTCATCTTCTTTGTCACTACTTTGAGATGTTCTAGTCACTTTTTTTGTTTTTTCAGAATTTTCCATTAGTGATTACTTCATTTTTTTTATTGCCAAACCAATATCTTCAGCACACTCAAAAGAATACAAATGCGGATTTTGATTCTCATTTACCAATATTTCCTTTAAACGTTTTACCAATTGGATCTTTAATTCGGTCATATTGAGATCTCGTTTCTTCAACTCCCTTTTCAGTTGGGTGTTCCGGCGGTCATACTTATTTCCATTAATGTATTATGTATTTATAACTCGCGAATATTCACAATTCCACACACCTGACACCAATTGTAACGGGTCTACTGAGGTTCGAACTAGGGTTGTAAATATTAAAAGACGTTGAGTTATTTTAATCATCAATTAAATGTATTTAATAATTAATTAACAACTTAATCATTAAAGTAGCTAATATATTGATAACTTATTATATTATTTTATTTTACCTTTAACTAATTTATTTTCACTCTATTTATTTATTTTCACTGTTTGATGTAACCGTGGGCACCCCTACTAGGAGGCTCCTTTAAAAACTTTTTATCGCATACTTCCAAGCGTCTTTCCAAGATTGACTATTGGAGTATGCGTTCGCTTTATATATGTGTTAAGATGGAACGTTCCAGTGCATCCAGAGTATTTTGTCGGCGTTTTGGTTGTTTTTTACATTTTGATTATTATAGGAATAATTATATTTGCTGGAATATATAATGGCCCCGATTCCACGACAAATTCATTTTTTTACTAAAACTATCAAAAAATTAGTAATAAAACGTGAATGATATCATTTCTCTTTCATATTCTATAACGGGAATTTCTCACTGATATGACTATTCAATCTTTCGTTCAAAATCTTTATTTTGAAAAAACAATATCATGGCATACAGGCGACTACAAGCGACTAATCCCATTCTAGCGGGATCGGTCGCCAGTCACGTGTAGTTGCCTGTATACGTTCACTCGTAGTCGATGGCAGTGCACGCTGTTCACTTACATTGCGTCTATTGGGATTAGTCGCTTGTATACGGACGTATACGCGCTACCACCTAGTCGCGCGACTTCGCTTCCAATGGACGACCGGTCTTATGCGTTCAGAATCGCGGTATTCAGACGCTTATTGTAGAAAACACTGGAATATTCTAGCGCGTGTCGGTTACAATAAGAAATATCTAGATACCTATCAACATACATATTAATATAACCTAGTAACACTATATTTAACATAATGTTTAATGTTATCCTCATCCAATACTGAAAGTCCGTAGATAAATATCAGTGTTTATTTTTTATTCTAATTTCAATGTCTAACTAAATTGAGAGAAATGTGAGTTTTTTGATCCTCCAGTATTTTAAAATGTTGTTGATTTCGAGTCGGATATAAGTTCTTGTTAACTTTATTTAAGTTTGTTTAAGTCGTTTGTAAGATAAATATTTCCAAAATAAGATTTACGCGTACAACTATTTTCTTACTGTTGAAAATTAATTGATTGCATCAGTCTGTACTTAAAAAACAATTTCTATTTAAATTGGTTTCAATAAAAAGTTTGCCTAGTGGAAAATAAATAACACTTTAAATGTTCAATATAATCCTGGAGTTTTTCAGATTAATTCCGATGTTGTTTTCGGGAAATCGTTAATCTTTTAAAATTGAATTTCAAACGAGAGAGTTGGAGTTACACGTAGATATTCAGGTACCTATATAGGTAACTTTTGGAATTTAAGTTTTATTTAAAACGAAATCTGTTTAAAAATAATATTTTAAAATACAATTAAGATGTGCTAAAAGATTTCATTATAATTTATATATTGTTTTATCGTAGTGGAGGACAGGGGTTGTTATAACAGAGACAAGTAGTAACTGCCATTTACTGTTATCAATTTGAAAAAGTTGGCATTTAATATTTTACTCAATGTTATGTTACATTTATATTGCATATGGGTCATTCCATATGAAATCAACAAATGGGGTGTGCCGCATGATTTTTAATTTTAATAAAAAAAATTGTAGATGATCTTTGTGGTGCCAGAAACGCTAAACCACCACCATTTATTTTTTTTTTGTATAACTTTTGAACAGTGCCTATCCGAAGTCAAAAATTGGGTCAATTTCATTCTTGTACATAATGGGCTGTAGATCTTTATTTAGAACAGGTATTGAAATGGTTCTTTTTTTATTTGAAAGGGTCATAAATGTGCATTTTATATAATACAATAATATTGAACTAAAACAATTAGGAACAAGATAGTGACCATCCGACATTTCCACAATTTTTTCTCATTTTTACGATATTTGATTGGACGCTGTGTCAACCCTGTTGCATATTAAGGGTTGATTTTTTTTACAATAAAGTAAGGGAGTGTTCCCGGGTATGAGACAAGCTCCAGATATGAGACAGTCAATTATTTTCATTATGCAATGTCAATATGGCCGATCTGATTAGTGTCAAGTACTTCTTTGGTCATCAGTCAGTTTTTGTACTAACACTGAAATGAATCGACGCATTGCTTATATCAACTGCAAACATCGTATGTAAAATTGCAGGTTAAAAACGTTTTTATTTTTTTCAAAATGTTATTTTTTTCATGTAAATCAATTGAAAAAGGAAAATGTAATGTATAGCATTTAGTGTTTTTTATATTTTACGATCCAATATTGGATTAGTCCAATATGTGGCTGGAAAACAATTTTTTTTTTTAATTCTCAAAATGTCGTCATTGTCCGGGTGTGAGACACAGCATATGACCACCACCCAAGGGTTCCAAAGCAAAAACATCATTAGTATAAAGTTGTTTCCGAACAAATTGAACGCTGTTAACAACATCAAATGCAATATTTGCAAGCGGCCAGTTCTTTTGAAGTGCGCAAACACGTGTGCAAGCATCTACACATGCAAACATTGCGACGATTATGAAGAGGAAAGTGATAAATAAAAATTATGGAAAGCATAAAAAATTATAATTTTGAAAAAGATATAAGGTTTTTACTTTATATTTTACAATTTTTAATGTATTTTTGTAGGTGTCTCATACCTAGATACAAATTTTTTTCTTGTCAAAAAACTGTCACTTAAAAAATTGATCATAAAATTTTGCATGTTAATGGAATCACAAAACTTTCTGTGGATAAAAGTTGTGTATTTTTATTACCTTTCCAACAATGAATAGAACACCCGATTTTATTTAACCAGTAAAAAATTTTGGCTCATAAACAAAACCCGTCTCACACCCGGGTACACTCCCTTACTAACCCTTGTGATGTCGTGACATAATTATAATTGTCCTAGAATAAAATCTTCTACGAAAAAAAAATGGCGAACATTGCTAATTTTGAAAAAAGCTCTACTTTGACCCCAAAAAACCCATGTTGAGGAAAAAATAACAATCTGAAATTTTCAGAAATATAGTCTATATCTTCGTTAATTATGTACAATTAGTGCCGTTCTGTTATTTTCACCTCTTTAGAAAATATGATTTTTTTAAAAGTGCTACTTTTACAAATAAATAAGAAAATAATCTGGGAGTTTGAAAATTTATAGAAGTTTTCTAACTTATTTAAACTATTAGAATTATATCACTTTATGATAAAATTTATCAAATAAAATTCAAAATTTTCAAATTCTGTTATTTATTAAAAATAATATAAAAACAATAAAAAACACACGATCCTATAATCGTTTTGGCCCCATCTCAAATAATAAATTAAAAGTTCGACGATATTCTAGCTTAGAAAATCTCAAGATAGTAAAAATTGATAATGAAAAATAAATAATGTATACCTACATGTTTTTTTTGATAAATAACTGAATTTGAAAATGTTGACTTTTATTTAATTATTTTTATCATAAATTGACATAATTCTAATAGTTTAAATAAGTTATAAAACTTCTATAAATTATCAAACTCCCAGATTATTTTCATATTTATTTGTAAAAGAAGCACTTTTAAAAAAATCATATTTCTTAAAGAAGTGAAAATAACAGAACGGCATTAATTGGACATAATTAACGAAGATATAGACTATATTTTCTAAAAATTTCAGATTGTTATTTTTTCCTCAATATGGGCTTTTTGGGGGCAAAATTGAGCATTTTTCAAAATTATCAATGTTCACCATTTCTTTTTCGTAGAAGATTTTATTCTAGGACAATTATAATTATGTCACGACATCACAAGGGTTAGTACCTTATTTAAAAAAAAATCAACCCTTAATATGCAACAGGGTTGACACAGCGTCTAATCAAATATCGTAAAAATGAGAAAAAATTGTGGAAATGTCGGATGGTCACTATCTTGTTCCTAATTGTTTTAGTTCAATTTTAGTGTATTATATAAAATACACATTTATGACCCTTTCAAATAAAAAAAGAACCATTTCAATACCTGTTCTAAATAAAAAGCTACAGCCCATTATGTACAAGTATGAAATTGACCCAATTTTTGACTTCGGATGGGCACTGTTCAGAAGTTATACCATAAAAAAAATAAATGGTGGTGGTTTACCGTTTCTGGCACCACAAAGATCATCTACAATTTTTTTTATCAAAATTAAAACTTATGCGGCACACTTTTTAATTCAAATTTGTTGATTTCATATGGAATGACCCATATGCTAAATAGTGTTTCGCCAAAAAATATAATGCGTGTTTTTCTGCATATATATTTTTTTGGCCAAATGGCGTAAAAAAAATAGTTATGTAAAATTTGATTTCCGGTATCCCTAACTAACAGTCTGTCGTCGCATAGACTCTGGGGGTATAGTCGTGAGTGGTATCAATCGATAAATCACGATGCGCTGAATCGAATATTTTTTTTTTGAAACGGCATGAATATTGGGCTTAAGTGCATCAATTTAAATTTTAGAGAAAAGGATGTTTTTATGTTTATTTAACATTTCAATTAATTTAATTTCTTATTGATTTTTTTGCTTAAATACCTGGTCAGACCTAAAAATGCTTATTAGTTTTAATTTTCTAGAAAACCGCTTTCCCTATTACTTTTCTATATTCATAGTGACGTAACTCGAGACCTATACCAGGTGTTACATTTAAAGTGTCACGAGCTTTTAACTCTTAAACTAATAAAAATTTGAAAAAAAATACAAATATAAAAGTTCATTTAATATATACAATCTATGGACCGGCATAAATGTACTATATAGGACTCTTAATGTTCTTCTTATAATTTGTTAGAGCGCGTCGAGAGCTTTCTAAAAATGTATAACAATTTACTATTTGATTAATAAATAATTTAAATAAAAATATTATTTCGGATTATAAAGCTTTTCAGTAAAGTGCTACGAGCTCATAACTCGTAAACTAAATTAAATTTTAAAAGATTCTTTAATTTATTCGATCTATCCACTAGAATTAATAATACTTCTGTAGTACTTCCAATTTAACTGAAAATGGTGTCAATTTTCTTATGATAAATACAAAGGTATTTATTTTTTTATAGAATTGCATAGAACTCGTCGAGGACTTTCAAGAAATGTAAAATAAGTTACCATTACATTAACAAATATTTAAAAATGTTTTAAAAATTTTTAGAATGTTTCATCAAAATGCCACACTTTTTCAAAACAAGTGTGTTTAGAAGATTTTCTTATTTATTTATTTTGACGTTGGACACAAATATCAATTTTATGCTAGTTTTGGTTTAACTGAAAATTTTATCAATTTTCTTATCGTAAAGAAAATGAAACAATATTTTGCGAGCAATGCCCAATTCCTGTCCACAAAGTATAGATCTGGGAGTCTATCTAATAAATTCTGGAGGAAGTCAAATAAAACGGTCAATTATACCTTGACGAAGCTCTACTACATTTTTTGGAAGAAATCCTTACTATAAGGTCATAAATAAACAATACTGTTAGACATTTTGGAAAGATTTTGATAGGATCTATGGAATTTTAAATAAAAATTATACCTTTCTAATATAAAAAATTTGACACCATTTCCGATTAAACCAAAACTAGAACAAAATTTATATTTATGCCAGTACATAGATTGTATAAATTAAAGAAACTTATATAAGGTAACTGACCCAAATAAAGACCGGTGCTCAATAAAGCCCAGTTTTCAAATTTCCCGCTTCCTGATTTCGAATCATTGACAAAACTCGTATTAATGTACGTGACCATAACTTACGCACAATTGCATAACGCGAGCCCCGCGTCTTGATGATTCTGATCACTCAGGAACAGATACAGAAAATTGGCCGCATTTCTTACTTTTAAGCAGTCTTACAAATACTGGCACTTCACCTACAGCAGATAGAACTGATTTTTAGAAATTCTTATCAACACCAAAATTTAAAGTAAAGAAGTCTGCTCCACGCAAGAAGTCCTTTAACTACCGAGCTCGAGAAGTAACCAAAAATGTATTTGTTGTTTAATAACACTAATAATAATTTAATATAAATATAATAATTATAATTATAATATTAAATTTAATATTAAGTTGATTTGTATATAAGGAAATCCTTGGGCCTTATTGAGACATAGGATCCCCAATAAGGCCCAACCGATATATTTTTTATATTTACTCAAGATTCCTTCTTTTGTTACAAAAGAAAGACTGTTACTTTTTTTTTGAAGTTTAATATAAATAAATATTTTGATTACGAAGTATGGATGCATTTTTTTCAAAAACCTTTTAATTATGCCTTTATAAACTTAAGGTATTTGGTTCCATTACGTACTTTTTTTAAATTCTTATTAATTTAGAAGTTATAAGCTCGTAGCATTTTAGGTGAAACACCGGGTAAACTCTTTCAAAAAGTTTTATATTCGATTCAGCTCATCAAAAGTCTTCGATTAATACCACTCACAAAGTTTATACGTTGGCAGATGTCTTGTATATCGTTCATTTAAACTCAATTTGAGTAGTAAAGCTGACCCCGCACTGACGAACAATTGTCTGAATCGTGCTTCTCTGCACTAATTGGTCGCATTTAAAAGTTGCTCGTTTCGCGTCAATTCAGACGCGTATGCGACGACATTGTCACTTTAGAAGCTGATTTTTCCAAAGAAATTAAATAATGTAATCGTGACAACCATTAACGATACAGTCTTCTGATTTTATGAGTGAGAGTTTGCTACCGCGGTCATTTATACAACTGCAAATCAGTGTAGTAGGTACGATGAAATGATTGCATCAGTAACTGACAAATAGCGAGCGACTACGCTTGCGCGTATAGTCGTTTTAATTTTATAAAACGACTTTTGATTTGTCTCAATAAGTATGATTTTCTGTTCATTTAAAAAACTTGGAAAATTTTCCAAGTTTTAAGTACAATTGTACTTACGGGAAAGTCGTGACATAATCTCCTTGCTCTTATGTCGTCAATCATCACTTAGGTATGAAAAAATATTAAACAAAGTGCAAAAAAGCATCAAAAAAACAAGAGATGTACGTATTGGTGATACCATTATTTTAAGAAATAAAATAAGTATCCGACAAGCAAGCAAAGTATTAGACTTCTGCCCCGTTTAGCTTTATAAGAAAAAGAAAAATAGTGCATCTTGCCAACGGGTACAAAAAATCAAGTTTAGTTTTTAAATTTGAAGTCGAAAATAAGATGGAATTCTATTTACTGAAATGTATAGATATTTGTTTTGATTTTCTTTCGGTACAAAGGCTTTATTCTTATACGTAGTTTCAATGTTTTTCTTCCTATTTTCTACCCCACGTCTATTACAATAGATTCCAAACAAGGGAAGTTCTAGCCATTCATTATTCTTCAGAAAAATAGTCTTGAAAATGCTTTTTAAGTCATAAAAAAACTAGTTATACTTTTCTTGATCGACCATAGTACAACAATTTTAATTTTTAAAAATTAATAAATAAAATATTTATCTCTATATTAGGGTGGGCCGGAAAACAAAATTTTAATATCTTGTGATGTTTCGCTGATTTTTAAAATTGATAATAAATAAACATTTTGGATTTTAATTAATTTTTTTTGTTTTGGCTTGGAATATTTAGAAACATAATTACCTTGTATGATCAGTTTTAACCCGGGTTTTTTACTGTAATATAAAATAGGAGAGCGCTATTTTTTATTTATTTTTTTAAATTATGATAACAATTATGAATATATATTTTTTTAATATTTGATGAACTTTGATGAACACTGCAGTTTTTAAAACAATTTTTACATATATATTCATTTGATATGTATATTCATTTGATATGTATATTCATTATCAATTTTAAAAATTAGTGAGACACCTAAATATATTAAATTTCATTTTTATATAAGCTACAATTTGTACCCTTAAGCTAAAAAATAATTTTAAAAACCTACTCTAGTGTATATGTAGGTATAATTAACAAACAAAAACAACAATATAGAAAGTGAATTAAATTTATTATTAATCAAACGAATTTTCTTTTAGAATGATAAACATTTATATAAATCCTAAAAATAATTGTTACTATATACAACTGTGTGCAACGTAATAAATTACCATAAAGCATTATATAGCACTTTCGATAAAATGTGGAAAACGTAACAAAACATTTCTATCTCCAAGTTTTTATAACACAAAAGAAAATATTTGTTACAACTTATGAATAATTCAGGTGAAGTTTGACGTATTTAGCAAATATATTTATAAAAATCTTTCAGCAATCTTTAGTGTTAGGAAGCTCTTAAAACGATCCTCGCGATTATAAAAAGGCTATCTGTTGAAATAAATTGAATCTGTTCCTGATTTAATAAAAAACCAATTCCATGAAACGATAATGGTAAAGGTTCAAGTATCTCGGGAGCTTCTTTTAAGATTAGAAAGTAGTCGGTTATATATTGGAACAAAAGGAAATCCTAATTGAAATGTAACAATTAACGAAGGAAAAATTTCTATGCTTCAAGGCTATTTTCGACATTATCGCGAAACATACAGCTTTGTTTGTCTTCTTAAATAAAAGCAGAGACATTTGTTTTTCGTGCTTGTTTTTTTGTGGAAAGCCTTATTTTCAAACTCGGTATACCCGAAATGTTTAAATGTTTACATCGATTTTGTATCAACTCATTCCGAAATGTTTATTACAAACCGACATGTTCGGATATTAAAATGCCACTATTTTTGAAGATATGTATTTTCAAGCTGTTATTATTACGTTAGAATATTTTATAAATATTTATATAATTTAATCTTAAAAAGAATAAATAACTAGTTTTATATTATCAGGCTTTTACTCACTGTAACTTGACATTCTTTGACGTTTAAGAACTATTAAGAACTGTTGCAGCATTAAAGTTTAACTTGTTAACTAAAGTAATTAGCAAATAAATTTTATGAAACGATATTTTATATAAAATGCTTAATTATCGCAGTCATTTTGCTTTTGACGTAAAATAATGAGAAAATTAAGAAAGCTGTTACTTGTTTCTTGCAGCAATATACTTACATATACTAGAATAGATCGAAACAATATGCCAGCCAGGGAGCGACCACTCAATACTTTCAAATGAAAGCCAATTTTGTCACTTGGTTTGGTTTTTCAATACCAACTTGAAAGTATAGTCCAATTATTTTCTAATTAATTATGGTCATGTTACTTTTTATTAGTAAAATAATGTAGCGAACGCGAAAAATTAATCTGACGAAACGCTTGAGAAAGATCTATCGTATAAGCGAGTCCAAGACCTTGAACGCGCGTATCGTTCAAGGTGAGAATTTACCCGACATCTCTAGATGCCCTGATATCGGCTATTTCCTACAAATATTAGCGGGCTAGATACGCGGTTAGTACAGTTCTCTACTCCGCTGACTTTCGACGAAATTTAAGGTGAAAATAAATAAATAAAAGTGTGTAAATAAATTAGTGTAGTGCATTAAACTGTAAAAAATAAAATTCGTTTATTAAGTTAAAATTTGGCATAACTAGGAGTACAGGTAATCACCACCTAATGCCAACTCTCCAGTAATATGCCACTTCTCCATACTTTTTCACTGAAAATGTCAATAACGTTTTTTTTGTGCTGTAACATTTTTTTTCAAATATTAATGGATGTGTTGATATCAATTGCAATTTATTATCTGCCTAAAATTTTTGTAAAAACTGTTAAGTCTAAAAAAACGTTGAAATTCACATTTTATAATTATAATTAAATACAAGTATAAAAAAAGCAATTGATTAACTAACAGCATAAAGAAAATATTTGTACCAAACATATAAATGGAGCCTCTCTTCTGTTGCATTAAAAACTATAAATTTTTCAGAGCTGCAAAATCTTTTAGCTATTTAATAATTCAAAAATAGAAATAAACGGGAATTTGAAAATTAATTTAAAAGCACGTACATAGTTTTTAATGTAAAGTGGAAGCTCTAGATAAAATGCAAATGAAAGCTTAACTACAGCTGTGTTTGTTTTTATAGAAAGGTGTACGCAAAAATGTGTGCAAATTTTACGGTTTGTATATTTATTTATTTTTTTTATAAATGGCGGTTATCGATTGTATTACGGTAGATGTTTTTCATATTTAGAGTTTGAATTATTTGTCAATAGTTAAAGGTGTATATTCCTAGATTCCCTTGTCATTCGTCGTAAATTTAAATTTATTGCAGCTGATTTAAAATTTCTTTACGTAGAGTAGAGTCCTGGGAGAAATTGATTGACAATGTTTAAGTACAGTTGTTTAAATTTATAGTTCAGTAATCCTTTTAAAGCACTTGAGACTCTCTTCAATCGAACAGTGAACTTTTATAATTTTAACTTTTTGTGTAGAAATAGTTCTTGAAATAATTTCTAAAGTGTTAGGGGCTCTATTACTTATTGCATTTTTTTAATATTAAAATGCCACTTAAAAGTAAATTAATAAAACTTTTATGAATTCCAAAAAAAATAGAGAAGTTCATTTATTATTAAAGTCAATAAAAGTTTCATAAGGGTTTTTATAAGAATCTAATAAAATTTTTAATATATACTTACCTATATTTTTAATAGGCTCTAAAACTTGTCGAATCAAAATATTTATAATGTATATAGTGACCGCCAGATAGGGCGAGACCGGGGTTGGAAGTTACAATTTTTTTGTTTTGTATTTATAGAGCCCATAGTCTTAATTTATCAATAACATTTATATATCAATAGTGTATTTATTCTAGTTTAAAAAGAAATAAAGATTTTTTCTCTACTATTATCTAAAGAGAACATATTATAATTTTTATGAAAAAAGAGAAGTGTTACTTTTAACCCCTGTGTCAGGGATGGTTGTCACAGTGTCTGAGGTAGGTAGTCACCCGCTAAATAAAAGGTAAAATACAAAACGAGAAAACAAATACCTATTCTATTCCTAACCTATTCTATCTAACGAACTAAGGTTATGGTAACAAAAATGACAAATGTGTAATTACAGCCAATGGTTTATGTAGTAAAATCCCTAGAAACCAATAAAAAAGGCCGCACATATTTATGGTTGCTTTGGACAGGTGACAACTAGCACCCATTAACTTGAGGCAACTTTCCCCAAAACAGTTTTAGACAATTAACTCCCAAAATAAATTTAAATCAATGGTCATTTAAGAAACCATATGAATGATATCATGAAGCATATCTTAAACATTATAAATACACAAAAAAGTATATCACTATGCAAAATTTAAATAAACTTATGAGACTCAACAGAGATGCACAAAAAATTACTTTCCCTGTACAAAAAAACAAACGCATATATTTCTTATACGGTATTTCAGAGCGAACTGAAGTGGAAGGAGGTATTGTGCTCGGGCTTCTTTGACACGGGTAAACAAATTTATTAATTTATTAGGTTTTCTGTTATGGTTAATGTGACAACCTACCCGTTACACAACCATACCCGGTCTCCCCTGCATCAGGCCATATTGGTTTTTGTATTAGTAAGAATAATTATTTTTACTATTGTAAAAATATAATATTACATTACGAAAGTAAGAACAATATCCGTAGGTGTGGGGAGTAGCTGGGTAAAAATGAAGTTCGCGCATTACAGACTTTATTTTAAAAAATACAGGAAAAGGTTATAGGAAAGAGTCTTACGTAGTAGTCAATATATTAACAACCAACATTAATAAACATGAATAAATAGTAAAGTTTGTTTGGTACTTTTCTCACTCAAGGAGAATATGGTTCAATCCTGAAAAGCTCTTGCAACATTTTGCATCATCATAGATGTTATTTCGGCGCAGTACACTCTCTTATGGCTTTTTCTAAATGTTCAATGACGCTGAATGTACAATGTTTATAAACTTAGTTTTTCGAAAAACCCCACACGGAGAAAAAATATCGTCAAAATGACCATACGTATCGCTATTGTAGCTATACGTAGTGTATCGTTCACAGGGACACGCCGTATAGCTAATTTAGCTATAAAGCGTTTTCTTATTTTGAATCATCAAAGTAACGTATCATAAGAACAACGATTCGATTGGCTAATTTAGCTATAGGTTGTATCCCTGTGAAAAATGATATACTACGTATAGCTAAAATAGCGATATGTGTGGTCATTTTAACGATATCTTTCCTCCATGTATTTGAGGATACGTTGGATAGTTATTTTGGCGATATTTTTTTCTCCGTGCACAAAAAAAGTCTCACTGCGTTATGTCAAACGACTTTGGTGACTACAAGGTTTTGTAATATCTTGCAATCCAATTTCCAGAAAACACATCTTCTAAGAAATCTGGAACCAGCTATGCCCTGCTGAAGTAACACCTATAATGTGCAAAATATTGCAATAGTTTTTCACGATAGAACTATATTGTTTATCAGGCGAGGAGGGCACAACAGTAAATTTTAATTTTTATTAATGCGGCAAACTGTGATATTCAATATTCTTTTAAAAGTAACTTTATTCATTTAACAAATCTTTTGTGTTAAAGAGAAAGCTTTCTTATAAATTTTGTCCAGACAATAAAGTATAAAGAATTTTAAATTCTACCTTTTATGTACTTACCTATATCTAATAATTTCTTTTGTGTGCAAGGAATTTATGGGAATACTTGCAGCTCTAATAAATTATGTAGGTATTCGTGCTTTATTAAAGAAGCAAAGTATAAAGAAATGACCTAATTCTATGCGATAATTAAAATTTTAGCAAAATTATTACGTAACAATAGTTGAATTCTGATTGGGTGTATATAATTAAGTAGCTTCTGTCTGTGACATCGTCTATTACTAAATAAGCACCACTTATCTTCTCTTCTATTTTAACGAAAATTGTACTATGTATACCCAATAAGAATAAAAATCCATCTATAAGATTTATATTGGATTAATTTCTAATTGCTAATTGTAGATCTTATGACAATTCTTATCATTATGATATAAAATTATTAATTGAATAAAAACGATGTGTAGGGGAAGTTAACCGGTTGTGGGCACAGTTAGCTATTTAGGCCATAACTTTTGACCAACTCAATATTTATGCAGAATGAGCATATTATAGGGAAGCTAGAGACCTTAGATAACTACTGGCAAAGGAATTAATTTTATATCAATTTAAAAAAAAAAATTTTAACTTTTCATAAAGTAGTCATTTTTCATCATGCAATTTTTTTTAACCGGTTGTGGGCACATCAGGAAAATCCCCTCAAAATGGGAAAATATGGAGTAAAACGCCCCTATATAAAGAAAAAACACAATTTATTCATATTCAAAGCCTTCAGTTATGAAAATAGATGAAAATAAAATTTAAAATAGGCTTTCGCAGTGGACTTCGCGGGATCATCGTCAAATGGCTCCAATGTATGCATCAAAATTGATTTTTGAAATCGACATGGCTAAAAATGCACTAAAAAATCCGCAAAAATTTCGTAAATGTATTATTTACATTTTTCAAGTCATATGAATTGGTCTGTCAAAGATGCTCGACAATCGAAAATCTGATTTTTAATAGTCGTGTTGTGAAAAGAAGTCTGTTTCAAATCCAAAACCAAAAATGTTTAATTTTTTTTAAATTTTTGTGAAAAAGTTTTGATATCTTTACATTTTTGTCGTACATGATAATCGAGCGGGGTCTTTGCCCGCCTCCCTCGAAATCAGGCCGCGGCTACACCCCTAGACTCCGCAGGGGGGTTATGTTAACATGAACAACAATATTCGACAAATTGTCAGCAAAATACAAGGTTTAAATGGCAAAAACTTAAGTGCCCACAACTAGTAAAATGTGGGTGCCCACAACTGGAAAATTCATAGCTGTCGACAAATGACTGGCAAATTTATTTCGCAAAGATTTTGATTAAATCGAAATTAAAATTATAAAAGATATTTAATTTCCTGCATATATTTTCATTAGACCGACTTTTCGCAATAAGTTACTTTTATTTATCGAACTTTAAACACAATAAACGATTACATCGCGGTACATTTTTAGAGATAAAAACATGGAATAACGCATAGCTACTACACATATGCGTCTGTTCGCTTTATATTAGCAATAAAACATAGTGCTGACATTGCGAACAAATGACGATCGTGAAAACACCTGTATCTGCTCACGATCAAAAGTTATTCGGGGGTGCCCACAACCGGAAAATGCCCACAACCGGTTAACTTCCCCTACACATCTTTTAGATATTAGCTTAAAAATAAAAATTTAAAAGGCTCTTTTTAAAACATAATTTATTCAATTTTTTTAATATTTAATCAAAACAGGTAAATAGACGTTTAAATTATATAAACTTAAAAACTCTATTATGTTTGATAACTTTTTTATATCGTAGAGGAAATTTTCTTAAACACACTCGTTTCCTGGCGAGCCGTGTGCGATTCACAAATTTACTAAAAGTCCCCTTTTTCATCCGAGCGTAGCTCTGATTGCCAGCTCCCTTATGTTTGATAACATTTCTGTAAAAAATGTTTTAACGCAATATATGCGAGAACAGGATGACAATAAATAACCCGAACAAATATTTTTTATAAAACTATACAGGGTGTTTCACGACGAACTTACACTATTTATATATTGAAAACTACTCACACGATTTTTATAAAAATTGATATAGAGGGATAACAAGTTATGGCAAATTCAGGGAAAATATTTTGAAAGACATGCCACTTTGGGTTATACCGGAAGTGAACAGCAACTTCGTTATTTTAAATAGAACACCCTATATATTATTTTGTTTTCGGATTTTACGTTAAATTTTAATATTACTTTATGTAAAATACCCTTTACCTAAAATGTGTACTTTTTGAGATATTAATTTTTTTAATGAATAATTGTCAGTTTCAGACCCTTATATTAAAAATTCTATGTGAACATCCCCTATACCAAATAAAATGAGTCTTGCTGGGTTAATGAGTAGGAAGATCAAGCTAATTGAGGACTTGTTAAAAATTGCTTTATTGTATACAGGGCTAGTAAAAAAAAGTGTAGAAAGTTCAACTTCAAAAAAGTCCAATATCTTAATTTTTTTAAATAGAACTACGACTTTTTTTTTCTTTTACTGAAATCTACGGCCAAAAATAAGAGAAGTTTATGTTTACTTTCTTATACCTAAACCTAAGTGTTTTTGAGATATTAACAAAAGCTTAAAAGTTTTTATTATTTCTGCCTTATTGTTGCTTATTAAAAGTAGGCCATGTTATTATTTTTTTTAATTTAGTAAGCCGTATATGCAGCTCTTTTAATTAAATATTAATTGTTATTATTTGTGGTTATTGGCATTTTTACCAAGTGATAGATATGGCTCGTTCGGAATCAAAAAATGAAGATTATGTAAATTTATTGTTTCACACATGGTGAATGTGACAGAGTTATTACTAGAACATGTGCTTTATTACCCTTTGGGTTAAGCAGCATAGTATTCAGGAACATTGATTGTATTAATATTATTATCAACAATAGGCTTCACTTTTTGTTTAAACAACCAAATTGTGTTAAATTTTTAAGTATTTTTTTCACAGTGTCACGGGTGGTTCGTGGTTGATCTGGATGTCTTGTAGCAAATAAAACACGTGTTCTAGTAATAACTCTGTCACATTCGCCATGTATTAAAAATAAATTTACATAATCTTTATTGTTTGATTCCAAACGAGCTATATCTATCACTTGGTAAAAGTGCCAATAACCACAAATAATAACAATTAATATTTAATTAAGAGAGCTACATATACGGCCTACTAAATTAAAAAAATTAATAACATGCCCTACTTTTAATATGCAACAATAAGGTAGAAATAATAAAAACTTTTAAGCTTTTGTTAATATCTCAAAAACACTTAGGTTTAGGTATAGGAAAGTAAACATAAACTTGCCTTATTTTTGCCCGTAGATTTCAGTAAAAGAAAAAAAAAGTGGTAGTTCTATTTAAAAAAATTAAGATATTGGACTTTTTTGAAGTTGAACTTTCTACACCTTTTTTTACTAGCCCTGTATACAATAAAGCAATTTTGAACAGGTCCCCAATTAGCTTGATCTTCCTACTAATTAACCCGGTAAGACTCATTTTATTTGGTATAGGGAATGTACACATAGAATTTTTAATATAAGGGTCTAAAACTGACAATTATTCATTAAAAAAATTAATATCTCAAAAAGTACACATTTTAGGTATAGGGTATTTTACATAAAGTAATATTAAAATTTAACGCAAAATCCAAAAACAAAATAATATATAGGGTATTCTATTTAAAATAACGAAGTTGCTGTTCACTTCCGGTATAACCGAAAGTGGCATGTCTTTTACAATATTTTCCCTGAATTCGCCATTACTTGTTATCTCTCTATACCAATTTTCATAAAAATCGTGTGAGTAGTTTTCAATATATAGATAGTATAAGTTCGTCGTGAAACACCCTGTATAATTTGATCGGATATTCAAGCACTATTAAAATATAACAGCAATGCATACATCCGGTAATAACACATTTAAAGCGTTTTGAAATATCTGTCTTCAGCGTCGATAAACGGTACGAAACGATACTTCAAATATTCGACGATGGGGCGCAACATCTTCGGTGAAATGCGTTTTCATTTTCGGCTTAACGTTTGCTTCAGCAACTCTAAACTTTTATGAGATTTAGTACCCAACCTTGACCCTTAAAATAGATAGGCGGTGAAGCGACTGCTAAAAACGAATTGTATCAATTTAAAGAGCAAAATCTTTAAGAAATATTGTATAGATGTTTGATTTTCTCATGGTCTATGACCTTCAAAATATCTGCGTGAAGGTGGAGCTCTAGAGACGGATGAAAATTTAAAAATGCAAACTGAAAACATACTTGCAGTGAATAAAAACGCAAAACAAAAATACTCTTGAAAAAGACTGTTTTAATAAAATATTAAACGGCAACATACACGTGAAGCAAACAAACTCAATAACAAACCACAGATATAAACAACTCCGCTACATTCAAGAAATAAAACAAGAATGGTGATGTTTTCAGGTCAGAGTGTAGCAGCAAGCTAGGATCATTTTTTGTCTTTTGCACAGGCATAACTCATAGACCATGAGAAAATCAAACATCTATACTATATTCTATTATACTCGGTCACAACTACCTACCAAAGGTTAACTCGCCCAGATTTGTTCCATCTTCGGGAAAACGCTTATTGCTTTACAAGAGGTCAGAAACTGTAATATTATATTCTGAATAAACCATACATTTTCTGAATTTACATGAAAAATGCAATTTTTCGTGCTTGAAATATTGGTATTAAACGTATGAATCACGTGAATATAATTATTACAATACTATTACGATGCGCTGTTACTGCGTTTATTAATATCATTTTCTTCACTCAATTTTCATGGCAAGACTTTCATGACCATGGATCGTGTCTGGGTAAAGCAATATTGACCAGTATTTGTGCAAGTATATTTCGTTCTTAAAAATTAAATTTTTTAAGTTTAGAGGTTCGTTTTTTTGGACTAAGATCAAACGCTATTATCCGTCAGGTTCAAATCAGTTAATCGTAAGATATGTTGATATCCAAAAAATGGGTTTTCTACTAATATTAAGTTGTTTTTATTTTATAGACCACCCGAGTCAAATTTAGGAACTACATTAGTACCGCTAGTACCAAATTAAACCTATTTTAAGAGCGTTTAATCCACAATCTTCTACATAGAATCTCAAGATCCTATATAAGCACTACACTATAGAGGTCACTAGAATATTATAGTATCGTTATTGATACTATATAGTAGGGTGTACCAGTCCCAAACCAGTTAAGAACAAATTTTGACTTTGAAATGCTCTGAAGTGGTATTATGTAGTTTTAACGTAGAAATTATTTGAATCCAAATTTTTAAATTTTTTATAGATTTTGTGAACAATATCAAAAACGGGAATGTGCCTAAGTTTGACTACTGCACTCATAGCTCTTAAATAAACACTAAATTTTTAAAATATGTTTGGAAGGTTATTAACAGTCTAGGCCACGTAACAAAACAGTTGAATTCTTCAAAAATGCCCGCTATTTTTTAATTTATTCAATCGAACATACGAGTGGTCAACCACTGGTACCTGGTTTGGGACTGGTACACCCACCACACGTACCCGTTACAATAAAAATAGAATCTATTTTAGACCTTTTCTTTCTATTTAGAAACTCAGTTTAGGTTTCATTTAGGCTTTAAATTTTTACACGGGTGTGTATTTCGTATGACCAAAGTGTTATTAAGTCCAGCAAAGAAGCGCGACCTTTTAAAAGTTTTCTTGTTTGGTTATATATAACACGGCTTAATCATAATTCTAAGTAATTTTATAAGTAATATCTTAATAAAGAAACCGAGTGCTTATATTATGTACCTAGTATGTACAGTTCGGGTAACGTAGCTAAAGAAAACCAAGATATCCGATGTGTAACAAAAAAACTTTGAGAGAAAGTACAATCGGAGGAAAAAACTTATATAACGTTACACCGTTACAACGTTGTACCGAAGTGTACAAAACGAAGACTTTAAAAAGACTAGACCTTTATAATGTTTTCTACTGTTAGTTTAGGGCGCTTCCAAGGTCAAGGATTCAGCTACGATATTTATACTGTACGCTTCTTTATATTTTTTCAGAATATTATTTTAAAATTTTTAAAGATCTTAATAAAATTACTCAGAAAACATTTCAAAAGTTAATATTTCTAATGTAAACATATTTTGGTTAAAGTAAACACAATATCAGGTAATTAAGTAGCTGACTATATTAAAACATTTTTTTTCAATGTGCGATTGTGAAAAGAGCGTGTAAGAGCAAGAAAGTAATTGATGGTTACAGTGTTTTGTGTTTGAAAACACATGACAACTCCGTAAATTCAAATTCAATTTAAATACAATGTGACGAAGATGTAAATGGTTCAGCTGTTTTCGGATTACATTTATTTAATTGTTTTCTAAACAGAGCCTTTTTTAGTCTAAGAGGGGTCCAAGTGCAAATTTTGTTACGAAGCCTTAGATAATGAAATCACACATTGTTAATTCGTACCGCATTTTATGGAAATCATATTAACACATCCGCATTTGTCAATTTTTGCCAAAACTTTCTCAAAAAGTATGATATTTAATTGTCACCTAAAAAAGCACATTTGAAGCAATTAATTTTTGTCGGATTATATGAAAAATTGTGTTATATGAAGAATATTGTAATTTTTACTCAGCGGTGTATGAAAATCGCATTCACAGAGAACTGCGTTATATGCAAGTTTCTTCTATTTTTATATTGTAAACATTTTTATTATATATAGCTTTAAATTTATAGGTACTTTAACGGTAAGACGGTTTTGATGGACAATTTTTTTGAATTACAAGCAATTGAAAAACTGGATAATTTACAATCACTAGTGTTGTAAACCTGGTGCCAATTAAACACAAATAGGTCCAGTCGACTTCGATCCGTTGCTTTAACAAAAATTAGAAAATTTATAATTAGCGTGTTAAATGTAAGCTATGTACCTATACGAATATATATTAATTTTATATTTTGTTAATGTAATAAATTGTTATTTAAATCAAATTTTCTAGCCTTCAGAACGTAAACATCCTGGAATCGAATAAAAAACTAATAAATTATAGTTAATGGAAAATAAACTTCCAAAACAAAAAGTATATTAATTGAAGTTTTATTCTCAGGACTACATTTAATTGAATATAAAATAACACGCATATTTAATTAACAAAAATTTCAAATGTTTGGTGAACAAAATTTAATTACCATGTTCAAATATTTTATTCTAAATTAAAAATACTAGGCAAAATTACTTAATGTATTTCCTTTTGTTTGATTTTTTTGTTTCTAAAACTATTCCATTTTATATAATTTTACCTGTGTTTGGATTGTGTTCAACTGCCTTTATTTGATTGGTTATACTATTAAGGATTCAAACATTTTCAAATTAACAAAAAATGATATTAAAAATATATAAGTAGATATGTATAAAAGGAGGTATCTATAAAAAAGTAAACACAATAGAAATTTATTAATAAATCAAATATAATAAAAATTCTAGGAATATTTCGAAGAAAGCGATTCTCATTCGAGTGTGACGCAATGGAAAAATTTAACATCGTCATAATTACAGAAAATGAGACGTTATTGATATGTATAGGACAGCGGGAATTCTCAGAAAATGAGTATCACGAAAAGAAAATCGATATTAGCTGGGGTTCTTATTAGAAAAGTACATTCTCACCTGGTGAGCCTTTCTCCTTGAAAATGACAATGAGATTATGAACGCTCGATCTGTAGGGACATAAAACCGCTACCCTTTTATATAAATCTTCCCTTATCAAGCGCTTCTAAAATTTAAGAGAACCAAGGGAACAAGAAACACAATTTCCCTACTAATATAATTATAAGTTTCAACTTTTTTTTATAGTAATAGACAGGCGCTTCGAGATAAAACGATTAAATCTCTTATCTAACTCTTTAATGAAATTTAAGAAACAGATACACCTTTGTTCCGAATTTATATTGTGCTATACACTTATGAATCTTCTTTGTCCAACAAAATCAAAATTGCTGTTTCACAAATTTAATCCTCGTATCCAAGTTTAAATTGAATTTACTAAATTTACGCCTAAAACAATCCAGAAATAATTTGCTACCTTCAAATTTATAGAGAGGAATATATCTATCCATAATAATTTATGTCATAACTATTTATGCATCCATATTTAATACTAATGTTTTGCATAATATTTTACACATTGTTAATTATTAATAGCCTCGTTTTATTAACACTATAACTAACACGACCCGTCAAATCACCGTTTTGAAAATTCGATTAAAATTTGCTATATAAAATGTAATTACATCACCTTTAAACTTCACTTTTCTAAAATATACGTATAATACACATTTCAAGATTCATTTCTTTTTTTATTGTTTGTTTGCTGAGAAAATTTGTAGTCTGGCTTACCTACCAAGACCGGTCATTTGACCGGTCACGGTATGGATCGTTATATGTTTAGTGTCGGAAAGAATAATGTTAAACAATACGCCAAAATAACAAAAAAACCAAACAGCAACATTTAAGAGTTATATTGTATTTAAACATAATTATAAAATACACGATGTATACAATTTGGAGCAAAATCTACATTCAGGAACATTTTTTGTTCAGTTGCGAATCTACAATCATAATGTTGTATCGCGTTTCGTATGTTTTCGTAAACCTTGTTAGAATGCCTCATCCGTTCCGGATATTGGCTAAAACCATGGCAATTCTAACTTTGTTAACAGCGAGACAAAACAGTTCTGTTGATGTTAGTCCAAACCAGTCTCTAAGGTTCTTCATCCAGGAATGGCGCTTTCTTCTTGGACCACATTTTGCTTCAAGTCTTCCTTGCAAGATCAACTGTAATATGTGGTATTTGTTGTATCTCATGATGTGTCCAAGATATTCAAATTTGCGTGTTTTTATTGTGAGAAAAATTTCTTTTTGTTTGTGTAATCGTCTCAGCACTTCTTCGTTCGTTGTGTGTTCCGTGTATGACATCCTGAGTAACCGTCTGTACACCCACATCTCAAAAGCGTTCAATCTGTCTGTTATCTCTTTGTTTATCGTTTATGTTTCCGCACAGTACATTAGGATACAAAACACGTAGCATTTTAGCATTATCATTTTAAATGTTAAGCTCAGATTCCTGGATAGGATTAATGTTTTCATATTTGTAAAGGCTATTCTTGCCTTTTCCATGCCACAGCGCACTTTACTTTAGTAGTCCTAGTTTTCATAGACCTTCTTCTTCTTCTTTATCTTCGCCTTTAATGCAATTGTTCCAACTGCTCTTTTAAGGAGTATTCTCCTCTATTATAAACCATTTCCGGATGTATGTTATAATCACATTGTAGCTTCAGGGAAGACCTATTCTATGTACCTGGTTTTCTTTTACGTTTAACGATTGCCAAAACTCGCTGCACTATGTGGTTCTGATTTCGACGTTGAACATGCCATACCACTTCAATTGAGATTCATCCATAAAGTCCTTAATTGATTGAACACCCAATGAACCTCGGATATGTTCATTATGCAGATGCTCTTTCTTCTTGACACCCACACTCTATCGTAACATTCTCATCTCTGCCACGTGCATCTGTTAATTGTGTTTAGCCAGTATCGCCCATGTTTTTTCACTGTATGCCAAAGCACGCTTAACGACTGTTTTATAAATCTTGCCTTTTAATCGTATAAGCAATTTTTTGTCGCACAACACACCAGAGTCTGATCTCCACTACATCCAACCATCATTCATACGATACTTTACATCCCAGTCAGCTGTTCCTTTTTCATTTATAATAAACCACAAGTATTTCAAGTTTTTATAAACCGTAGTTCCCAAATAGTTGTACGTGCGTACTTGTTTAATGATTTGTCCGTTCACATTTAGTATTCCCGGTTTGTGCCCTGCTTTTGATACCACTATATACTTTGTCTTTGAGCTGGTCAAGTTGGGACAATATTTTTTAAAATGCATTTCTACTCTTGTTACTAGTTTTTGCAGTTCTTCAAATGTGTTAGCCATGATGACCGCATCATCTGCATACCTTATGTTGTTTATACACTCTCCATTAATTTTTATTCTTGGTTGATATTCTAGACCACTTAAAATAAACATACATTGCACAACACTGCACTGCCATAATACTGTAATAATAGGCATCGTAATAATTTTTCAATTTTACCTTGTAAAATATTTTACTCGTCATTAGTAGTATCATATTGGTAAGTCAGATTTTAGAATCACAAGAACTAACCACAAAAATATTATTAGGATTTTGAATTCAGAACTGAACGAAGAATGTTGGTACGTGTAGCTTTTGTGCCAATTTATATACACTCTGTATATAAAACAAACAAGCAAGAGACATTTAAGTAACCTTTCCTAAAATAGCAAATCATATCGTTCTGCATATAAATATTTCCTATTACGTAGCGGTGTTTGATATGTTGCGCTACGAAAAACATTGCGCGACAAGTTATATAATGTATGTAGGTATGTACTTTGCATTTTTCTACATTCAATAGTTTGAGCGTTACTTATGCAATAATAATAAAATAAGTCTGTGGCGTGTAACCACTTTTTATTTTGAATATTTACAAAGGTTATTTACAAGTTGAGGAAGGAATATATACAGATGAACTAAAGGTGAGATGACGTTAGCGGTGGCGGAACCGGAGGTGGATCGCTGGTGATGGTTGTACCGGAGGTTGATCGCTGGTGATGGTTGCACCGGAGGTGGATCACTGACGGTGGCGGAAATGAAGTTGATGCTGGAGGCAGTGTTGTCGAAAAGGTGTGCAGCTCGATGAATCGTAGTAACTGGTCGATCGAGGAACGAGGAATGAGATGAGGTAAACGAAAAGGAAAGGTATTTATAGTAAAAGGGTTGAAAAGAAGAGTAAGGGTCCCACGCTCGAGGACAATGGCTGTCGCAATGGTTTACGACCGGATTACTAACCTAACGGTAGTGTTTACAAATAAACATTTACCGCCAAACTGGAATTTAAGAAATGAAAGGTTGGAAATTGGTTATGTAGATTGGAACGTGAGTGGACATGGATCTTAGGTTTTCGGAAGCAGCATGGGGTGGATCGTAAAAGGATTACCAGCAAGAAAGTACCGTTAGAGGAACTGCGGTTCCCACAGTACCCCCCTGCTAGTGATGGAGTCACGGGAGACCAACTTGAAGGCGATCTGGGAACCGGACGCGTCGTCCGGATCTTGTCTGTGTCCTTGATCCAGGCGTCGACTCGAGAGTCGGTGTGGATGCTGCGGTCTGGCGGATGACTGGTTCTGTTGTTGGTTCCTCTGACATGATGAATGCTGGTTTCAGCCGATCGACGGAGACGTTCACGTTCCGGCCATTGACCTGTACGGTGAACGTTTTGTCCGTGCGACTGATTACTTTGAACGGGCCGTCGTAGGGCTGATGAAGCGGTGGTCGGTGACAGTCGCGGCGGATGAAAACTTGCTCCGTCGTCGCGAGGTCCTTGAACACAAATGTGCGCTTCGTCCCATGTCGTGCGCCTGCTGTAGGTCCCACCTCCTGTTGGAATTGCCGGAGGTGCTTGACGAAGTCGGCTGCATCTTGTAGGTTGTTGTGCGAGTGTTTTGAATCTAAGAATTCTCCCGGAAGACGAAGCGGTTGCCCGTACAGCATTTCGGCGGCTGTACACTGTAGGTCTTGCTTCCAGGCAGAACGGATCCCCAGTAGAACGGTTGGGAGTATTTGCGTCCAACGGTTGTCCTGGTGGCACATGATAGCTGCTTTCAGCTGTCGATGTAGCCTTTCGACCATTCCGTTGGCTGATGGATGGTACGCTGTTGTGCGTAGATGTGTTGACCCCAGAATCTGGTTGAGGTGTTTGAAAAGGTTTGATTCAAACTGCCGCCCTTGGTCGGTTGTTATGCGGAGCGGTGTGCCGAAGCGTGCTACCCAGTGGTGGTAAAAAAGTACGCGCCACTGTAGCTGCTTCCTGGTCGGCGATGGGGATTGCTTCGGGCCAACGGGTGTATCGGTCTACCATCGTGAGGCAGTATCGGTAACCCTCCGCCGATGGCATGATGATGATGTCCATGTGGACGTGTTCGAATCTCGCCGATGGAGGTGTAAAAGAGCCCACCGGTGCAGAGACGTGTCGCGTGACTTTTGAACGCTGGCAGGGTAAACAGCTACGCGTCCATTGCCTGCAATCCGTTTTTACGGATGGCCAGACGTAGCGTTGCGTAACCAGCTTTACCGTTGCTGTAGCTCCAGGGTGCGAGAGCCGGTGTAAACTATTAAATGCTAGCTTGCGGAATTCGTTGGTTACGAACGGGCGTGCTGTTTGTGTAGCTACATCGCAGAAGAGGGATATGTTGCTCCCCGGGATGGGAACAAGTTTCAGCTGGAGTCCAGAGTTTTTGTTGTTCAGGTACTCCTGGAGCTCTTTGTCTTGCTTCTGCGACGTCGCTAGGGCTTCGAAATCGAGTGGATGTTCTAGCGTTTCGATTCTTGAAAGGGCGTCGGCGACTACGTTCTCGTCACCGGCGATGTGTCGGATGTCCGTCGTGAACTGGCTTATGTAGTCCCAAATGCCGGATTTGTCGCGGTGAACACTGTTGCGACTGCTTACGGAAAGCGAAAGTAATTGGTTTGTGGTCCGTATAGACGCAAAATGTTCGCGCCTCTACCATGTGTCTGAACTGTTTTATTGCGAGGTAAATTGCCAGAAGCTCCCTGTCGTAAGCTCCGTAATTGGATTCTGCCGGGCTTAATTTTTTGGAAAAGAATTCCAGCGGTTGCCAATTGTTATTCACGAGTTGCTGCAGCGATGCTCCCACAGCGAAGTCCGAAGCGTCGCTAAAGATAGCTAAGGGTGCGTGCGGCTCCGGGTGTGCCAGTAACGTCGCATGCGCCAGACACTCTCGTGTCTTCGAACGCGCGCTCCGCTTGTGGCGTCCAGCAGACTGGTGTCTTTCCCTTAGCGTTGCCTTGAAGGAGGTTATTTAGAGGTGCCTGTACCGAGGCAGCTTTAGGCAGGAATCTTCTAAAGAAGTTTACCATACCCAAAAACTGTCGGAGTTTCTTGACCGTTTCAGGGCGTGGAAAAGCACGGATTGCGTCGACTTTCTCGGGCAGTGGTCGTGTTCCTTCGCCGGATACCATGTACCCTAAGAATTTGACCTCAGGTTGGCCAAAAATGCATTTTGTCGAGTTGACGACGACGCCGTATGCTTTCAGGCGTTCGAAGAGAACTTTTAAATGCTCGAGATGTTCGTCGAGGGAGGATGAGGCCACGAGTATGTCGTCGATGTACGCGTAACAGAACTCGAGACCTTGCAGAACTTCGTCGATGAACCGCTGGAACGTTTGAGCCGCGTTACGTAACCCAAACGTCATAAACTTGAATTCAAAAAGGCCGAATGGAGTTGTTATGGCCGTTTTTGGGATGTCCTCCTCGGCGACGGGAATTTGATGAAAGGCTCGCACGAGGTCTATTGTTGAAAATATTTTTTGTCCGTGTAAAGCTTGCGAGAAGTCTTGTATGTGCCTTACAGGATATTGGTCGGGGCAAGTTCGAGCGTTGAGGGCTCGGTAGTCGCCGCATGGCCTCCACTCGTTGTCCTTCTTCGGGACCATATGTAGCGGTGAGGACCATGGACTTTGTGAGGGATGGATGACGCCTTGTTTCATCATATCTGAGAATACAGCTTTTGCATTCTTCAGACGTTCTGGAGCAAGACGTCGGGGCTTCTGTGCTACCGGAGGTCCGGGGGTGGTGACAATGTGGTGCTTGGTGGAATGCTTGACCACTGCTGGTTCGCCGCTGGGTCGAGTAATTTCCGGGTACTGGCGTAAAAGTGTATGGAACGGTGATGTCCCCGTTAACGCTCGGATATGTAACCACTCGGTGCTGCACTCTGCTACCTGACCTGGTGCAGTCAAGGTTGTGACGCCGTCGATGAGCCGTTGATTTTGATGTCGACGAGGAGACCAAAATTAGCCAAAAAGTCTGCACCGATGATTGGCTTGGAGACGTCGGCAACGATGAAGCGCCAAGTAAATTCACGTCGTAGCCCTAGGTTTAGCTGTAGGGTTTCGTACCCGAACGTAGGAATGGTGGAGCCGTTTGCCGCGTAAAGTTCATACGGAACTTTAACGCGACGCCCTTGTACGTGCGTCCGTGGTACGACGCATAGGTCTGCTCCTGTGTCGACTAAAAATTGTGTTTTAGTGACTTTGTCGGTTACGAATAGGCGACGTGTTTGAACGCGAGAATCGTTTGCTGTCATTGAAGCCTGGCTCATTCCGTTCCCCGAGTTTGCACATGGGGTTGTGCATTTCTTGGCCTTCTTGCCGAATCGTCTGTGGTACCAGCACACACTTGACGTTTTTTGTGCCTGCCTTTTGAACTGACTGTGTGAGCGGGATCCATGGTGTTGCGAATGTCTTCGTTGTGCCGCCGAAGTCGCTATTTCAGCTCGTAAAGCTGTAGCTACTTCCGCGATCTGCGTGGCAAAGAGCGTTGCTAGCTGGTTGGTGATGGCTTCCATCGGATCCATTTGTTTTTCAGTTGCGGTCATCGTTGGGCTTCCTTTAGATCACGTCGGGCTTCCTTTAGATCACGTCAGGGTCACCAATTTGTGGCGTGTAACCACTTTTTATTTTGAATATTTACAAAGGTTATTTACAAGTTGAGGAAGGAATATATACAGATGAACTAAAGGTGAGATGACGTTAGCGGTGGCGGAACCGGAGGTGGATCGCTGGTGATGGTTGTACCGGAGGTTGATCGCTGGTGATGGTTGCACCGGAGGTGGATCACTGACGGTGGCGGAAATGAAGTTGATGCTGGAGGCAGTGTTGTCGAAAAGGTGTGCAGCTCGATGAATCGTAGTAACTGGTCGATCGAGGAACGAGGAATGAGATGAGGTAAACGAAAAGGAAAGGTATTTATAGTAAAAGGGTTGAAAAGAAGAGTAAGGGTCCCACGCTCGAGGACAATGGCTGTCGCAATGGTTTACGACCGGATTACTAACCTAACGGTAGTGTTTACAAATAAACATTTACCGCCAAACTGGAATTTAAGAAATGAAAGGTTGGAAATTGGTTATGTAGATTGGAACGTGAGTGGACATGGATCTTAGGTTTTCGGAAGCAGCATGGGGTGGATCGTAAAAGGATTACCAGCAAGAAAGTACCGTTAGAGGAACTGCGGTTCCCACAAGTCATATTTATATAGGTGTATACAGTGTGTCTCAAATTGAGTAGGCTAACATGGGTATCTTTCTTATTAGTAAAGATAGAAGTTTGGTTAAATGGGCAATGTTTTGCAGTTTTAGGTGCCCATTCAGATTCTGTTAAGAAAATTTTAAAATTCCGAATAGTTCCGAAATTATGGTCAAAAAACTGAAAATTGTCATTTTCTTTAATGTCAAATAACTTTGTAATTATAAAAATTACAAAAAAAAGTTTAATACAAAAGTTACTAAGTTTCATAAAGTACAGATGGAAATTACGTCAAAATTAAATTCAAAATGGCGGTTTCCAAGATATTGATACCAACTTTCTTATTTTAAATAGGCGCCATATTGGATTTTTACATAGTTAAATAGCATTTTTTTTTCTCTTTTCACCCATGTAAAACAACCCAAATTTAAATAAAAAATTATTAACAATATTAAATTTTTCTGTTTAAAATCAAGTAGCCATGAATTATCAAAGAACAATAAAACAGCACAATACAAGCCAAGGTCATTATATTTATTTTTTGACTGATATTGTAAGTTTTTTAAATAATAATAATTATTACCTTATAAATAATTCAAAATGGCAAAGTTTTTAACTACGCAGTATGATATGTTGTGTACCTACATTAAATGTTACAAAAACTTCTGCGTTGCTGCACAAACATACTTTAACAGTTTTCCAAAAAAAAAGCAACGGAACCTTAAAGTTTTTAAAAGATTGGATGTGAATATGTAGAAGTATGGATGTTTACAATAACTAAATTGAAGGAATGCGGAAGACGATCTTCATCATTTTTTTTTTTTGAAAACTGTTAAAGTATGTTTGTGCAGCAACGCAGGAGCTTTTGTAACATTTAATGTAGGTACAAAACATATCATACTGCGTAGTTAAAAACTTTGCCATTTTGAATTATTTATAAGGTAATAATTATTATTATTTAAAAAACTTACAATATCAGTCAAAAAATAAATATAATGACCTTGGCTTGTATTGTGCTGTTTTATTGTTCTTTGATAATTCATGGCTACTTGATTTTAAACAGAAAAATTTAATATTGTTAATAATTTTTTATTTGAATTTGGGTTGTTATACATGGTTGAAAAGAGAAAAAAAAATGCTATTCAACTATGTAAAAATCCAATATGGCGTCTATTTAAAATAAGAAAGTTGGTATCAATATCTTGGAAACCTCCATTTTTAATTTAATTGTGACTTAATGTCCATCGGTACTTTATGAAACCTAGTAACTTTTGTATTAAACTTTTTTTTTAATTTTTATAATTACAAAGTTATTTGACATTAAAGAAAATGACAATTTTCAGTTTTTTGACCATAACTTCGGAACTATTCGGAATTTAAAAATTTTCTTAACAGAATCTGAATGGGCACCTAAAACTGCAAAACATTGCTCATTTAACCAAACTTCTATCTTCACTAATAAGAAAGATACCCATGTTAGCCTACTCAATTTGGGACACCCTGTATATATATTTAATATAACATAATAATAGCTTCATACCAGAAGGGCGTATGAGCTCAGATTAACAATACGCTACGCTTTACAGAAGTCACACTTTGTGCTGGCACGTTTGATGTTTGTGTCCCAGTTCTAAACTCAGCGCGCAAGTATAGTAAGCGAATATTTGCCCGGCATTTTGAAATAAATATACCTAATACATATTAGTTTGTTATTATATTTTTAAAGTTTTAATTTTCTGGGTTTGTCGAAAATAAAATTCTAGTACGCAACGAACATTGCAAACGGATATAAAGTAGTAAACCCGCCATTAAGAAGACGAAAGTTAAGCGTTCAGTTAACGAAAATGATTCAGTAACGCGGCCTACTCAAGTCAACAGAAATTCTTTAAAATATTTATATTATTATTTACAAGCTGACCTGTCTCATTTTGCAGGGGTATTTTTAAATGTTTAGATTCAATATATCATTTTAACAGTTATCAATAAAATATAATGGTTTATAATTTTTAAAAATTGCATTCTTTAGACTTAAAAACACCACTCACGTATTTACATATCTGTTTTGTCAACCGATTTAAATGAAACAAACGCTAAATGTTAGCCCAATTTTATCTCAATATATCACTGAAAATCGTATCCAAATTGGTTGAATCACCGTGCGGGATTAACATGTGCGCACAGACAAAAATTCTTTAACGATTTTATTATATCTATTGGGAACTGACATGGAGGCGTGGCTTAAAAAACATGTCGGAAAGTAGCTTACAATTTTAAATGTTTAACCCATGTGATAATAGAATAAGTCTTTAAAATGTTATTAAATATCACAGATATATTAGTTTGGACGGGTGATACCCCGAAACAAAAAAATATTTATGATGCGCAACGAATTTAATCTGCGGGGCATTTAATTAAATGTGGAATAAATCGTGAAAAAAATTAATAAAAATGTGAACGTAATTACCGCGCTCTGTATACAAACGTATTTTGTTTTTTGGTCGATTCTATCGTTTTACGTCGTTCTAGTCGTCTTTGCAGCCGAGATTCTTGTTGAACAGTATTTTCTGCTCCAAACGACCTAGGTAAATGGCATGATGGAACCGTTGTTTTTTTTTTAAATCTTTTTTTCGAATTATAATCTAAAAAAATCACGAATAACAAATTACCTTTTTATTAATGTTTAATTACTTGCAAGGTAAAAAAATTATATTCTCAGTTTTTAATTTTTAGGTTAAACTTTAAGAACATACCTGGTAATATATAATCAGTTTTCTTGAAATGTAGAGAGCAAATTTTCATTCGAGGAGTAACTTTATTTATTTTCAATAACTTTTTCCCCGCTTTAAATTTATCAACTTTTTCAAATTACCAAAAAAATTTTCTAGTAACGCTGTACCATCACCAACTTTCGGAAATTTATGGAAAACCACGTTTAAATTTTTATTGGCTTTACTCTTACAATCTCTCACTGCACAACATACTCTATTTTTTGATTTATTATGTTCTGTAAAAATGCACCTTCCATTTTTACTTTTATTTATTAATAATTTATTATAAACTATTTATTATTAATATAAACTGCATATATTTACAATGTATTTACTTAACAGTTGTAAGCTATTAATAGTTTGTTTTTTTACCACCAGATTGCGTGCCTCGATTTGTCAGTTCTCAATAGATTGATTTTCATTTAACATTTTTATTTATGTAGAGCGTGAATATACCATTGAAACAAAAACTGTAGATTTTCATGTTAAGAAATAATTTTTTTAAATCAACTCTAGCGGCGACTTAGAATTATAATTAATGGCTGAAATTTGGTGAAAATTGTTTTCCTTGTTAAAAACAGTATTTTAACAATAGAACGTAGACAAAAATAGAAGTTTAAAACAAAACACCCTAATAAAGTACATTTTGCAATATAAAAGTCGATACTAATTATAACTTTTAGTAATGAGATTTTTGTTGTTGTATTTTGGATAACAAATGTTGTATATCGGGTTCATAAGTCGTAACTTTAGGCAATGCACATGTCGCGCTGGATTCATCAGTCAGCTTATTCCTATAACTACCTGTTATAAAATTTATTTCCAAAGCTAGTAACTCGCAAGCATAAATAGACAGTACAGCAGTTGCTTGTTTTTTAAAACAGTTATAGATTTTGGAAATGACATTGCAAGTTATTATTTATTATTTTGCGTTCCTTTCAATTGCGTCCAATAACCGATCATATTCAATTACTTTCAAGTCCATTATTACACCAACAATTTTTTTCCGTTTTTTTGTTGTAAAATAGGAAAACAATTAAAAAATCGATAACGTGCTAGAAAAATATTTATACGTGCCACCTGTGGCATGCATGCTATTGGTTCGCTGCGGCTGGTCTACCTATACACAAACGCAAGGTACGCAACATAACACGTTGTTTTATTTAATTTAGAACGACAAAGAAGTAAATCTTCTAACTTTGCTTTAAGAACAGTCTATAAAATATGAAACCTCAAATTTTAATATTGATTCAAGTAGATAGATATTTGCCTTACAAAGATAATTTAAATTAGACTTTAATTCTGTCTTCCAACTAACTTTCCTTTAATAGATTTCTGTCAGTCACCATAATGAACAAACGGCAATTTTGTGTCATTAATAACGGTCTCATTGCTGTTAATGTGGGTATCAAAGAGTAGACGTAAAGACGTGGTATTTATAATTCTTATTAATAATCGATTTCGTTAACTATAAGACTCACAATTAGATTTAAGTGTTGATAAAAAAGAAAAGCCACAATTCTAAATTTTTTAATTTTTGCGTAATTTTAAAATTGTACTTAACGAACAAAATTTAAATCACTTTTATTTAAAAAAAAATAATATAATAAATCTGAATTTATCTGAATTAAACTAAAACTGTTCGTGTCAGAATATAATAATCCTCATGAAATCAAGTTATAAATTTCTAAAGATAAGTTATATATTGAATTCTATTAGTTTGTGAGTATGCTTGGACATCTTGAGAGTATGGATGATTTATTAAACTAGTTAAACTTATTAGAACTCTGCTAAATAAACGACGTGTCAAAGTTTCTCTCATATTACAACTTTAGTGAAGATACAACTTTGAATTATGGCAGATACCTTGTATGTATTTTTGTCAAAAAAATCTTCGTCTTGATGTTAAAACTTTTTGTAATTAACTTTACTCTAAATCTAACGCTCATAAAACACCAAATATAAAAATAGAAGTAGCCGGTAGAGAATTATAAACGTGTCCTGTAATTAAATTTAATCTTTTTAACATATTAGTTTAACAATCTTTTCGTGTTTGAAAAAAAATTACAAATATGTTAGATTAATGTTTTATTAGTAACAGTTTCTTTTTATAACAAATTTGCTCTTTTTGTGACGATATTTTCTGTTATATTTTTAAAATTTTAGGTCAGTGAAGTTGAAATTCCAAATCGTTTTAAATTTTAAACTTTATTCAGTAGATTTACTTTTTGTTTGCTGTTGATTTAATGGGTTAACTTTTCACTTGCATTAATTACGCAACTTAAACCATTAAATCGAGTTCTATTATTATAAGATTTAATTATTTTGTTTTTTAATTTAAAATTGTTTTTTTAGTCTCCTTTTATCAACATAAAAAAAAATTTCAATTAATTTCAAAATAAATCTACTTAAATCGTAAGATATTTACATATTAGGTAGGATTGGGCAAAAATTTAACTATTTTTTTCACGATTGGTTTTCGAGGGGTTGAGTTCGCGAACGGCCTAACTGTTGGTAAAATTATTCAGAAAGTACTACTACTGTATCTATGTATATTAAAGACGTTCCGCTAGATTATACTATACGTAGGAAATGAAATTAATCTATTAGGGAAATTTTGAAATCAAATCGGACAGCATCCAAACTCTATTTAATTTTCTAATTTGGTGACGTAAATGAAATATGTCAAAGAAGCGTACTTGTAATTAATTTAATAAATTTACTCATACCATCTTTTCATAATTTTTGTAATGTTTTAGTATGCATCAGTGTATTTATAGAAATATAAAAGCTCTAATTTTGGCCTACCGTGTGACTAAAAAAATTAGTATTAATTAGTTAACAAATAGCTTTAACTTAAACTGCTAAATTATACAGGCCCTATTTATGCACTATCTCAATTTTAGAAAAAGTATCTTCTGAGGTAATGTTGCTCTTTCATTGGAATCGAAATTAAACGCACACAATTAAAAATTTAAAAAAATTTAATATAGCATTTTGAAATCAAATATTTTTTTATAATTAGGTACCTTTATAATTAATTTTTAAACATGATTTGATAGAACTGTTTATATGTAACTTTAGTGCATCGTTTGAGAAAATTTTGTACTTCGGTAATTTTCTTGAGAACTTAGGCATGATAAAAATTTTAAATCCTTATAAAAAATATTTGTTTATAAATCTCATTATTCTGATAATTTTATTAGACATTAATTCAAAAATAAATGTTTATTAATTTGGCTATTAAGTTTAGTATTTACTTTACTGCAATTTTCAATTACATATCTGGAAACAGTTAATTAATTATTGTAAATCATGCTTAAAATTGACTGTGCACATTCGAGCTTAAAATGGCACATTCCGATCTCGGAAAAATGTAGCGCGCCGCTCCAAATTGCACTTCATTTGCTTCTCTCGCTCGGAAATATGCCACTTCTCGCCCGAATGTGTACATTTTTGTATTAATTGAGCTTAAGTTAAAATACATAAGATAACATTGTAATTTCTTAATAAGTAGAAGAGAGTGAAAAAATATCAACATCACATATAGGGGGAAAGTGGCATGAAACAGACAAGTTTTGAAAAAGCCATTATCAATTACGCGGTAGTTTTCATACGAATCGTTCATGTATTATTATTTTAAGATAGCAACACTAGCCAGATATCCCCCACAAAAATTTGACCGTTCACCGTCAATAAACGGCGCCGATACAACGTATTGAAGATTTTGTCGTCAAAAAGTAAGGTTTTGAGTTCAGTTTATTTGTTTTCTAACGCCTATACGTACAAAACTAATAATAATATGATTACACTATAATTTTATAGATATATTAGGCCTTCTAATAACGTATATATTTTGTAGACTAATCTTTGATTTCATAGTAATTTTCGAGATTTTGTTTCTTGAGAGAATATGTTTTGAAATAGCCGGACTGCAGTGTAATGAAAAAGCCACCTTTTAATTGCATAAAATGCAATAATAATTGTAGTAACAGCAATCAAGGGTGGTACCGATGCAAAATTGTAATGGTTGGGCATATAAATCCTGTGGCGTAAAAGGGAAATTGCATTATTTTTGCTAAAAACGTTTTTAAGTTTTTGCAATGATTGATCTCAAACGTCAAATTTTTTGACAGTTTCTTAGATTTATGTAAGTAAATATTTTATCTCGAGTTTGCGTTATTTAAAACGTTTTATAATTATATAAGATCTAAAATTATAGCTTAAGATTATTATTAAATAATATCTTCGTTAATGTGCAGTTTTAATCTTGTAATAAGAACATGGCTTTTTCAAAAATTAGGTTGGCTGTTTCAATACCTATAGGTTATGAAAAAGACAAATTTTAGTTTTTTTATAAATGATTAGAAGACAAAAAATATCGTTAATTTTGAAAAATGTTTTATGACATTACGTACATAAATGCATGAACATTTACAGATTTAAAAAAAAAATTGATTTATTTATGTCCTTCTATATTATTTATCCCTTTTTTTAAAACTGGCTGTTTCATGCCACTTTCCCCCTACATAGTGAGAGAGAACAATCCCAAAATTGACGTTTATTGCAGTTTTCATTCTAAATATTGTAATGAGTGAAAGAGTGGGAAGATACACCAATCTCATAAGTGGAAATAGAAGAGAATGATTAAAACTGTTTCAATAACTATTGGTAATATTTTTAATTAACAATTGTTTGAATGAATACTTTCCATCGTTTGTAAAGATAATTATTGTAAATCGTGCTTAAAGCCGATTGCGCACATTCGAGCTCAAATTGGCACATTCTGATCTCCAGAAAATGAAGCCCACCGCTCTACGTCGCGTTTCTCCGGCACCTATTTACCGTGTATATTGAGAAATAAGTGTACAGTAGAAAGGTGCCAAGATTAGTCTTTTTAAGAGAGGCGCAGTAACATATAGTTTGGAAACCACTGGTCCAGCTATACACAAACGCAAGGTACGCAACATAACACGTGGTTATATTTAATTTAGTTACGTCAAAGATGGATAACTTCTGACATGCGTGCGAAAGTTTTAAACTAGTTTCTTAATAACATTCCAATTTTTTATTTGCCATATTTAATTTAAGAATTTAAGACATTATTTAAGAATATAACACTTGGGAAGAAGCTGTTTGAAGTTTAAGACACTCTGGAAAAACAGATTTCCTTGCACATTTACAATTTTAATAAGTTATTCTAGTTTGACATAAATTATGTTTATGTTAAACGTAATATATTCAAAGAGGAGGTATTACAAATATCCCTTAAATTCAAACAAATCTAAGAAATATAAAAGATCATATTTAACTCTAACATAGTTACATCAACGTAGTTTACTTACATTATCAACATTGCAGAACGAAGGCGCAATTATACTAAATTTCTATAGGAGAATCATGAGTTTTGATAATCTGTTTAGCAATTAATACAACTTCGTAATCAGGCTATTCATAAATGAAAGTAATTAATGAATCTACTGTGTAAATACAGAAACGTGCTTTTGTAATTTAATAAATTATTAAAAAAGTCGAGCGGAAAATTTTTCTGCTAAATAAATATAATAAAGGTTTTGCAGTTACTTACTTTATAAATCAAATAAATTGAAAAAGTAAATTATCTCTTATATACTTACTCTTATATACTTACATATCAAATACTTATTTGTACTTATGTCGAGGCGTATGTTTCTCAAGACTAAAATTGACTTATATTTTGTGCTTTGTACCTATAATTAAATTTTAAAGAATTGTAGGTACCTACTTGGTAACGTTTGAATAGCATCTCATGAGAAATATAAAAAAATATACGTATGTGTATGATTTCAACTGACTTCCTGTAACAAAACTAATGAATGTATTTTACTGCACTTGCTTAATTAGCTCCGCTAATTTTGAAGAGTTGCAATAAAAATTGTAATTTTAAAAATTTGTGTAATTGGTATCAATTTTACATGTTTTCTGTTTTTACAATGTACTTCTCACTAAAAGAATTTATGGGGTTATTGAGTAAAATAATTTTACATCACTTATGTATATATGAAATTAAATACTTATAAATATTTTTAAATATATAGCTATGTTGTAAATTTTGCCGTCTTCGTTTTTAAAAACATAAATTGTAATTGAAATTAGTTTCGTGTTAATATCTTTTTCGCGTGTTCTAGCTTTCAGATTAAACATCATTACGAAAGTTTAGTGTTTTGTACTATTTCTACATTGCTATATCAAAAATGTATAATACTAAATACAGTATATAGGGCATTTATCTATTTTTTGAACAAAAGGCATTGTTTATAGCGCTGCGATATTGGAGTGTGTAAGAATATGTATGTTTGAACACATTGTTTACTGTCTTTCAATTTTACTTACAAATGAAAATGAACTTTGTTTAACTGGGTAGATACCCATGGTACCCAAATTAAATATTTCTATGAACAGAGATTTTCTTCAAACCTATAAGGAGTCGGTTTATTTCTAAAGGTATTTCTGTCTTTTTGTGAGAATCCGTCGATGTATAGTTTCTTAGTGTTTTGATATTTCAGGTGTGTAAAAATTTATAGATTTTTGTTTCGTTACAAAGTTGGATATTTTTTTCTGCAAAAATGTCAAAGACAGTTACATTTTTTTCTCAAAGGTTTAATACAAACATCAGCGAAGAAGAACTAACGAAGCATAATTCCTTTTTAAGTTTAAAAACTGGCGAATATGTACATGTTGTTAATGTAGGTAGTATCTTCAAAAATTATAGGTGCAGGGTACTTACTTAAAATATTTTTTTTTATAAACGATTGAAAAAATATTTGAGGAACAAACAATTTTCTAATCTTGTTGATTTAGAATTTGCTTTAATACAGGAAAACAATTTTAAGCTCCACAAACAATACTGAAATCCCGTAAATTATTTCTTAATAATTACGCAGCTAAAGATTTTCTCTTCAATTAGATGAAACTGCTTTAGAAAAATTTAATTTAAACAACAAAACAATCACGCTCTAGAAATTACTTATTTTCAATTTCTTATTAAACTACATTGCCAACCTTCTTTACGAAAAATACAAATAAAACATCAAATTAAGCAAACAGAATGATAATCAGATTAACATCTTTTATTTTAAATATTAACGAAGGCTTTATAAAATTAAAATCATGAATAGCAACTGAATAACGAATGTAATAAGGCAGTATTTCATTGTCAAGGATATAATTGCCTAATACATAAGTACTATTTCTTGAATTATAATTTGTAATAGTTTTACTTACGTCATTCATTCTATTATACATATAGGTATTTAAAAGCAGACGATGTTTTTCTATATTATTTTGCTAAAATTGATCAATTAGAATTAAATACAATTACAGTAGAGGCCGCTTAATGTGATCACTTTGGGACCGAGATAAAATGATCACATTAACCGGCTGATAACAATAAGCGAAAGACAGCAGCGTAGAAATGCTCTTGTATTGTGTCAGTTGGTTTCAAACCAGTTTGATCACACTAAGAGGTTGATAACATTAACCGTGATCACATTAAGCGGTGTCTACTGTACCTATTATGTTCAACAAACTAATAAAAAGCAAAATAAGCATATTAATACTATAAAGACTGTTCACGTGAGTTCCAATTGAATCGATGAGTATTAAAAGGTGCTAACTTCAAAAATTTTAACTCTTATACGTGAAACCATTTTATAGGAATTGTCCATCAAGAGAAAAAATTGCTTCTATTAAACGGCGCTTTTAAAATTATAATCGAAAAATATGATTGAGTCGTAAAAGGAACTAAAAAGGAGAGGGTCAGAACTCTGAATTATAAGTTATGTTTATATTTGCAGTATTTGAAAATCATTACTTCAACAATAGTTCCTGCAAGCAGTAACACGCACTATTCAGAAATACTAAAAAAAAGGGCTCTACAGTTTTTACGTATTGGTTTATATAACGTAAATTTTCACGCAAATTCTAAGCAACTCGGAACGCACTTGCTACCCAACAACAAACCATGTAAAAAATCTTTGGATATCCACGCTGGGAGCACCTTTTTTTCTTTTCTGCATTTTTTATTCATTTTTTTATGTTCTATATATATATGTAGGTATTTTCCTATAATTATTATTTATAGTAAATGAACATTGGGATGTAATGACAAACGTTTAGTAAAAAAAAGAATACTATATTGGCATAGTCACATGTAAATTAAAATGATAAATGTATTCAGTTCTATTAACACCGTATAGAAACTACGATAGTCCTTCCACAACGCCGGTTTACAAAATAAATAAAAATTTTTAAAGAGTTGCATACATATTGTGGTATTGACTGCTAGTTCAGTCCATTTCTACAAAAAAGAAGATGCTATGTACCGCACGTATAACATTAACAATAGTACAATACATATAGTTTCACATTATTTTTAAAAATGCTACTTTTATTTAGTTATTTAAGGCTGTAGACTACCAAATTTTATCCAATGTATTTTAAATAGGAACTGCGTTCCCGTCCTATTGCCGTATTTTTGGAGATAAAAAATTGAAAATTTTTGTATAAATAGAGACCATATATCTTTAAAACGTAACAATTTTCGATTTTTGATTTATCAACGTGTTTTACGCAAAAAAATTAATAAAGCATAAAACAGACTAAATTTCTAACCATTGTTGTGCTTTTAAAAACAAAGATAATTAATTTCTTTTTTTGCCAATCGAACGAGGAAGCTTGTTAAATTATCATATTTATTTTATTGTTTTCATAAATAGCTTTATTAAATAGTTATAAGCAATTAAAGTACGCCGATTTTGGTCAAAATTGGTAGATTTTCTCGTTTGATTGTCAATGTTAAGCTGCTTAAGGATTTCTTATCGCAAATCCCTTTAAAATCTTCAAAACATAAAATACTAGAAAAAGGTTAAAATTAACAATAGTATACTGGTCAACTTCAAATGGTGGAGTAAGTATGCAGCAAAGGAAAAATATAAAAGAATTCTTATGTTATTATTACTTTTAAGAATCTTTTCCTGTAAATATATTTCATTATTTTAACCCTTATGTGAGTGACGAGGTACCCAGGTGCCTTTTGCATTTTCAATTAAAAGAAAAACTATATTTTATGCATTATAGATAGCTGTGGTGTCCTGAGAGCTCTTAACTTTTTGTAAACTATATTGTTTTTATGCTTTGACCCGGTCAACCCATTTGGAATATTTTGGGGAAGCTAAAACATTTTTTACACCCATAATAGAGTGGCAAGGTACCCTGGTACCTTTATGTGTTTTGTATGATATCTCAAAAAATATTTCTAATTTTGTACTCGAGACGTGTAACATCATTATCAAACTTATGAAACGTAACAACAATTTGAATCTATGGTGGGACATTGCAGCTCGAAATAATGGTAAGTGGTCAGATTTCCACAGTTTAGTCAAATGCTCTCTATTGGATCTATGTACTCCACTACAAATTAGAACGCCAAAATATGCATCCAATTCTTGTTCCTTGAATGGTTTGAATGTTTTTTCTTTCGGTCGCTTGCTAATATCAGAGTAATTTTCTATCAATTTATTATTGTATGTTTCAGTAATCTTAGTTCCTTTTCGATTAGTTTCCCGTAAAATTATGTCGCACATTTCATTGGACAAGATATTTTTGAATATTTCCATTGCATTATAAAATTTACTAAAAGATGCAGCCCCGCCGCGTTGACGAACAATGTTTCGACTATTAGTTTGTGTTTTTGGAAGTAAATCAACCTGCCACTGGGTTATATCTTTCGCTATAAGAACATTTTCCGATGATTCCTCTTCAAAACTATCATCTGAATCATAACAGTCACTCTCATTTTCGATTTCGGCTTCTGGCTCATCATCAGAAACTTCCGATCTAACCTCATCAACTAAACGAATATAATCATCTTTGTTATCAGAAACAACAAATTCACTTTTATCACTAGAAGACTCTGATAGTATCGTTAGTAATTCTATCGAATTATATCTTCGACTACGTAGTTTTTGTTTAGAAGTACTCGTTCCAGTATTCATAGTGAAATAATTATAAACTAACAAAATAACAACTGAACTAATAGAAAAGAAACAAACGTATGCGCCGATAATCTACGTTCGACTTTTTGGCTCGCTAAAATAATAATAATTAAAGGAAGTGTAAGGTAAAATCAAAACTTGATTAGTATAAACTATATGAAGATACCCGGGTACCTCGTCACTCTGATGAAGGTGTTTTTTTTGTCACTCACATAAGGGTTAAATAAAGTGAAGTTGACCACCAACATATTCCTATTTTCTACCTGTTTTGAAAACCTTTTATTCGTCCGAACCTTTCATGGAATTAGTGTTTGTACATCTTTAAGCAGTTTAACCTTGTCAATCAAACGTGAAAAACTACCAATTTTGACCAAAATCGGCGTACTTTAATTGCTTATAACTATTTAATAAAGATATTTATGAAAACAATAAAATAAATACGATAATTTAACAAGCTTCCTCGTTTGATTGGTAAAAAAAGAAATTCATTCTCTTTATTTTTAAAAGCACAACAATGGTTAGTTTAGTCTGTTTTATGCTTTATTAATTCTTGGAATTTACACTAAATACAACTTAGGCCTATAATAACTTAAAAACGACAAGATATATCATAAAATGATAAGAGACCTTTTTTGTAGAGAGTTTAATTCTCTTCAAAATATGTTTTAACCTTATCAGTACACCAAACTATTGGCAAATTGTCAAAATTAAAAAAAAAACTTTTTTTCATGTTATTTAAATAGGAAATAGCACCTCTTAATATTTATATTAAAAACTCAAACTTTGTCAGCATTTTTTTTTCGTCATGTAAAACAATATCTTCGATATCACTTTTGAAAAAAATAATCGGTTTTTTTTAATACAGTACAATATATATATGGTACATCAAACCTCCATAAGTCAAACCTCAATAAGTCGAATTTTTGATCACTCAAACCTTTTTCTCTACGACTTGCCTATTTCAACGTTAATATTTTTACATCAATAACTCGAATTATTTTTGGTTTCCCTTAAACTTTGACTTATCGAGGTTCTACTGTATATATGTATATATTTTTATTGTAGTTGTCAATTTTTAAACTTCAAACTGTCTCTTATAAATTCGAATTATAATTCCGGGCCGCTTTTGATGGGATATTTGTTTTGCACATAGGTACCTGATTCAGATAATACTATAAAAACATGTGCTATTGAAATAACACCTAAAATGCCGCAAAATGTTATAAGAGCTCTTCACTAGAAAACCATATTGTGTATGGAGCGAGGAGCACACCATACTGAACTTTTTATTAATGTTGTTTATAATAATTTGACTGCCATGTAACACTTTTTCTAATAATTTTTTGGTGTATCTTCTAAAAAAAAATCAGTAATGTCCAAACTTTATTTCTCCGAACTGCTCTTACTTTCACAATGCAATATTACTTTGAGATGCTGCCACGTATTTATACAATACCAAAATCTTCATACTGCTAGTAATAAAAGAGACCCATATAGCCTGACTTATCTCTGTGGGTCATTGTATATCTAACAAAATGTTGAAGTAGGTAAGCGTCAATTATAGATGATTCCAATTTTACTTTCTGAAATCGTTTAATTTTTATTTATCCACTAAACCGTTATCTTGGTCGAACTGGATATTTTCTGTTATACCTCCTTCGACAAACCTTCTTAACAAAATTCAATTACATTTTTTGCTGATGTTTTACTTTTTTTAAACGCTCACTCAAATAAAAAAAATGCTCTCGTAAAACAGGAACAAAATGTTAAATCGAACCATATAACAAGATTTAAAATTATTAGGATCCACGAAGTTTAAGTTTGCGAATTCTAATCTCACTGACGCAGGTAGATAAATGTCCTTCGATTATTTTATGATTGTGACCCGCAAGAAAAGATTGTTTTTGTTTTCTTTTATAAATGACTCTCGTAAGGTTGACAAAAACGAAGTGTAAGGGATTCTATTAAGTAGTTCAATACGTCTCTAATCGGTAATCTAACCCGGCTTAAAGAAGTGCTTTCAGAAATTGTTTACAAGTGTCCCGGGAATCAAAATTACTTGCCTTGTTAATTCAATATCTTTGATAATCAATAAGTTTACTGTTATAACACACCTTTATGTATTAATCCTTAAACTAAGGTACATTACATTTTGCCTGGAATAATACTAACTAATTTGAAAATTAATTAAAAGCGTGTTTAGAAGGTTGATTATTCGTTCTATAACTTACTTTGTACCTATCTAGATTTACTATGCGAAGCTTACGAGGTATATTGCATATAGTGTATGTTAGGTGGTGATCCATTTGAGGATTAGAAGTTTTCCCTTAAATTACCATTTCACAAAGTTTAACAAATCTCTATCTTTATAGTATAATTATAAAAAAGAAAATCATTTTGATAAAATGATAATTAATAATATTACTATGTATTTTAAAAACAAACAATTCAATATTATCTTATAGGAAATTTTAAATCTTGTTTCATTATGTTATACAATTATGAAATCGGTCTATTTAAGACTACACGGAAAAAAAACATAGGGATTTTTCCTATTTTTGCATAGGAAAAATTCCTATGTTGACATAGGAATTTTTCCAATGTTAACATAAGGATTTTTCCAATATTAACATAGGCATTTTTCCTACGTTAACATAGTAAAAATAACTATGTAACATAGGAAAACTTTCTATGTATAAAAAAATCAAAGTTCTATAAGTTTGGCATTTTTTATTCAATTTCATTTATTTACAGTAATAACATTGATTATACTAAATCCAACGCTTAGGAATATATTTTTTTCCGTTTGTGATTAATAACAATGACGTTACAAGTGTAAATTTCAAGATCTAAAGCTTTGATTGTTTCAAAATCTTCACATTGGTACAACAACTCAAATGCTTGATAATATCGGTCATAAAAACATTCAAGTTGATTGACATAAATGAACATCTGATCATTATCATCCTTTAAATTAAATTTTTTTTTTATTTTTATTAAAATTGACCCATACTCCCTCACTTTGTAAATCACTCAATTCATCAATTACATCTTTTAAAATGGTTTCAAATCCTAACGACGTAACACCTAGACAATTAAATAAAGCTAAGATATATGTATTTTCCAATTTAGATTGCATAAACTCAGGTAAACATGAAATTCTGGCATAAACCGCGCCAATCTTTGTAATCCCGCGATGGCTACCTAAAGGATTATTTGGCTCATATTCATCGAATGAAATTTCTAAGGGCAAAACGAACTTATTTTCAAATTTTGCAGATATTTCCCTCCATAAAGATCCTTGTACCAAATTCATCAAAATTCCATGGCTCTCTGAAATTACTTTTTGAAAATCTTTTATGTGCTCTAATGAATTGAATTTTTCCATCGTTTTTGTCAAAACTAATGCCAAAGGAATCATTTCAGTGGTAACAGAAATATTTTTTAGTTCTTGACGATTACCTTTGAATTTGAAATCTTCCCGCTGCCCAACCTCGAATGTTTTGGGTGGAATATAAGTCCCCATACGTGCAAAAGCTTCAATTTGCGTATATTCCGTCGGAAAAAAGGTCAAATGTTAACATAGCAAAAATTCCTATGTTAACATTGGAAAAATTCCTATGCGACATAGGAATTTTTCCTATGCAAAAATAGGAAAAATCCCTATGTTTTTTTCTCCGTGTAGGTAAATCTAGAAGAACGTTTCTCTAAAACATATATGTTCTATTAAGATAATATTTTTTCTTTGAGTAAATAATGTGTAAAAGGTGGAATATAAATTTTGGTTGTTCAAATTATCTTTTTATATGTTGATGGGTTTTTTTAAAGTATGCACTGTTTCCAAAAACTCTGTAATAACACTAAAATGTTATAACTAGAAATCTAATATCGCAGATACATAGGTATATCTATAATTGAATCGTTCAGTTTGAAAAGGGCATTTAGTGATATTTTTACAAAATGCATTTTTGTCGACTTTTAACCTTTAATATGAAAAGGACCATCACATATGCGTTATTAATTTAGTCGTTTAAAATCTTTGCATTTAATATTTTATTAAACAAAATGTTTGTTTGATTTTTTTTTATTCAATAAACTATGTTTATTTAAAGGAAGTCATTTATTTTGAAAAAACTAATATACAAAATATTAAAAAAAATAGGTAATGTAATTAACTAGTAAATTGTTGGAATGAGTGGATTCAAACTAGAGTTGTGAATGTTAAAAGTTGATTACTTAATTTAAACTAATTTATTTAGACACTTAACTAACTTATTTGCGCACTTAACCAATTTATTTTTACGGCTACACTTCACAAAATTATATACACACTATTTATTTCCACTGTTGCTCGCATTTATTTCGGAGATTTTAATATAACCGTGAGCACTCCAATTATGAGGCTCCTTCGGAGACACTCGACCGTTGAGCCTCCTTTCAAGACTATCGAGTCGCCCACCGAGACTAACTGATCGGCGCCTTCCTAGCGCCTTATATATATGTGGCAAAAAGTAAGCTCTTTTCATAAAAACTGCTTTTATTTTATATCTGTTACCGCAAATTTACAAAATATATTATTATGCATAAGAACTAATGATTTTAGAAATTATGGATCATTATTAAAATTTTAGCTAATATCGCAATAGGAATTATGCGCAATTACTAAAATATTTATTATGCATGTGGATAAAAAAAATTTAGGAAATACAGTTAACGTCGTTTTACGCCGGGGTTCCGTTCCGAGAGACACCGGCGTAAAATGAACAACACGAAAACTAACTCCGAAACAATTTCACACACACCATAGGCTCCTCGCATACACGGTAATAGAATAAAACAACCTGTAAAAGTGTGTTTGCTGTTAAAATCGCGGCGCCTACTGTCTTTTGGTGTCGGCCGAACCGGGGAATATCACGGCCTAACCGAACGAACCGGAGAATCCCAAGATGGCATCAACCGGCGTAATTGTAAATTGGCGTAAATCAAACCGGCGCAAAACGACGTTTACCTGTACTTGGGGCTTACAATACCGGGATTCCGGGATCCCGAATACCGGAATCCCGGACGATTTTTGTCCGTTATTAAAAACCGGTATTTATGTAAAAATACCGGTATTTTGGTATCACATTAGTTGATAAAAATTGAATTTATGCACAATATAAATCTAATTTAAAATAATATTAATTAATTACAAGAAATTTTTTTTGAAGATAAACAAACAATTTCATTGTATTAAAACCAATATCAGGCACATTTATTACACATACCGAGCCGAGTATGGCACCATCGAGAAGCGGCGGTGTCGGCAATATAAAGCGACTGTTTATGTTTTACGTCTACTACCCAATGAATAGGTCTCGTTTATACAAATATATAAAGTGTGTAACACAAAAATTATTAAATAGTTTAGATTAGATTGTTTAATTTGGAAATCAGTTTTTTGTTAATAATACCGGTATCCCGATATTTCAAATTTCAAATATCAAATACCGGTATTCAGATTTTAGTTCGGTATTGTAAGCCCTACCTGTACTGTAATAACGAAAGAAGTTGTTCATCATACGTATTGGTTAAATAATGTACGTTCGTATTTTTTTAAGTTATGCATATTTAAATTAACATGTTATGAAAAAAAGAGAGCTATACATAGTAATTGCATATAATTCCTAATGTGTTTGGTTAATATCGATATTAACTAAAAATTTCAGTAATTTTCCATAATTTCGTAGATGCTTAGTTTTTATCCATAACGTAATTTGAATATTAGCAACAGCAATCTACAGTAAAACCTTTCTAACACGACCACTGTCGCTTCTCGCTTAAATTGGTTTTTTGTAGAAAGAAAAACAAAGAAAACTGAAAAACCAAGATAGTTTATGTGGATGCGCAATTTTATTTTAAATCAAAGAATTGTTCGAATCGATTATGAATAAGTTTGTTAAAAATTGTTCAACTGGATAATAAACAGCGACCCTATTATTTTAAATTAATTACAGCTAACTGGTATTATGGGAATTGTTAATGTAAATAAAAAAAATTGCTGGATATTTTCTCCAAATATACTAACATTACACCGCATTCGAGCAAGTTAAGCTTTAATGCATTTATATTGACTGAATAACCCTTCGGGGTTACATGTGAAACGGCTCGAAATGCTTTTAGAGAACGAATTTTATTTTTTTAAAAAATTTAATTACGTATTTTAAGATCCCTTTCGGATCAAATTATATTTCTTGTTTTTGATAACGTTAAATTCATTTTATTGTAATATAAAAAGTTTAAGTTCACAAATGTCTTTATTGCTGTCGCCTGTATTTACTAGTTATTCTTGACAATTAAGATAACAATTAATTATTATATGGTAACTTCAAAATATCATAAATACTATCAAGCCGTAGTTTGAAGATGAGTACATACAAATCAGCAGTACCGTGAATCCCGTATGTATATAAATGCAGAGCGTATACGTTTGCTGCTTCTCCAAACAGGTCTTTGATGTAAATACAACCCTTTGACTAATGTTATCAACAATCCCTTTGTAATCAAAACGTTAAGAATTGTAATAGGTATATGTACGTACTTGGAACCCCGTGAAGCTAATTTATACCTTTAGCACTTTCACCAAAGCGACTACATATTGTTTTAAATTTTATTAGATTTTGCACAGAAATTGAATAACTAAACGTTGCCATAATATTAGCACTTTCTGGTATAAAACAAACATAAACAACCCTCGAACAGCTACTGGGAATGTATAATATTAATTAAATCTTTATAAATTTCCTGTCGCGGTTTTATACAAGCTTAAAAGCGCAAAAAGTAAACGAACACTTCTATTTTAAATAAAAACAAAACGTTTGTACGTTGACTGGAAATTTCCATATAAACCTTTTATTATGTTGAAAATGCAATTCGTGCCTCGTTTTCCTAAGATTGCTTTTGCAGTAATTTTTTGTATAATATTTGTGGTGACACTAACAACGCACAGATTACAATTAAAATTCTTTGTCTGCTTGTGTAAAGTCGTAAGACTTTGAATATTGAGAAATTCAAACAAAAAAAATATGGAAGAATACTACTAATAATTTTTCCTTTGTCATACACGGAGAAAAAAATATCATTATAATAACCATACGTATCCTTATTATAGCTATCCGTTGGATAGTTATCTTTCACAGGGATACGCCGTATAGCTAATTTAGCTATCCAGAGTTTCCTTATTGCCGATCGTTATAGTAACGATCCGTATTACTGTTTTAGACATTCAAAAGATTCTTGTCATAGTGATTTAACGGATATGCACGGAGAACAAAATATCGTTATAATAACTATACGTATCCCTATTTTAGCTATTCAAATCCTCAATTAACTATCCAATTACCTACACGACGGATACTGCACACGTTCACGAGAGCTTTTCGTTTGAACGCTTGAATCAAATAAATGAATCCTTATTATAAGTATACTATGGAGAGCTGTTTTGATCATACTATAAATTGTCAAATTGACTTATAAATATCCTTAAATTAGACATTCGAATTCTTGTCAGAACAATACGTCAATTGGGTATACGTTAGATAGTTATATTAAGGATATTTTTTTCTCCGTGTAGAATTAAAAAGGAATGTTTTGTTTTTATTATCGAAAGATGAGAGAAGACAGTCTTATGGAAATGATGTAAATGAGAACAGAAGCAATGACATAACAATTTTCTAGATCATATCTGAAGATTCCTCTTTTATTAAAATCAAAGAATGCAAACGTTTTTATTTATTTTTTGAAAAGTGCTGCTTTATATTATAATTTAATTTAACTTTTTTAAGCAGAATTATTAATTAAAATGAACACTTCTTATTTTTTTTTATTTATGGCAATGCGTTGTAAAAGAATTTGAAAAAGCTCCAAAAGTGAAATATATCAACGAAACAATTTCAACAAACTTTTAACTCTATTGGCAAAGCTGTGCATTGAAAGTGGGTTTGCATAAATTTATTGACCCCAGTAACCCTTCAAAATATTATTTTGCGGAAGGCCAATAAACAGTTTCTGCGACGTCGTTATCATACATAGTCACATAATTCAAAATCAATCTTATTATATACATTTGACTACCTATTGAAAAACGATTTAGTCAATTACAGACAATTAAAATAATTTCAAAAAACTTGTAGATAAGTAAATTGATGTATATAATATTTCTAATTAGGTATAGAATTTAATCAAACATCTCATCTAGTACTACCCAGCGGGCACTCACTCAATGCTTTTAAATGAGAGCCAACTTTGTCACTCGGTTTGGTTTTTCAATAGAAAATTAAAAGTACAGCACTGTAGTTTTTAGATTACTCATAATTATTTTATATCGTCTACGTTAATAAGGCAGCAGAAAATAACAGCGCACTCTGCCAATTTAATAACGTAATAAATTTTGGAGAAATTTATTTTGTCAAGTTGTCATTTACACAGTTAAACCGACTCTGACAAAATTAGGAATGATAAAAGGCGAAAGTAATACCAACATAAAAATTAATTAGTATGGCGCCAAATCGAAATGTCCACATAAATAAAGTCAATCTAAAAAAGGTTATAGACCACAGTAATTATTATATACGTATTACATAATTATTAATATCAATACAAAACTTCCATATACAAAAACGTTATTATTTTTTCTCAAACAATCATTTTTTAAAAGTCACGTCATCCGGTATTCTAATGAAGGTAGATATTGGATAATATTATGAAAGTCTGATGCAGTGATTCTTTTTGTACGTTTTTTTGAGAATACTTAGTTATAACAGATACAAAAAATTGAAACTTATTTTATCTAAAACTATCTTGTTGACCAGGGTAATAAATTACGTCGCCCGGGTCGGGGGGGACAAAGTGTGACATTGTGTGACAAGGAGTCCTAATTTTCGTAACGTCACATTTCAAAATGTAATATATCTCAGTATTTTAACGCGAAATTTGAAATGTTAATGGAAAACTAAAAAAATTTTTTAATTAAATGAAATGGAAATAAAACTAATTTTTGAACTGATGTTTTAAATTAATAATTTTTATACTCTGTCCGGCCAACAGAAATAGTCAAGCCACGCTCCACTAAATTTAACCAATGTATGCGGTGCCCAGTCTCACACGGTACAAATTAATAATCAAGTTTGTCTCCGTTCTTGCAGGACATAAATGCTTGTATGGTTGCTTGTGTTATGTGCTTTAAAAATTAAGGCAATAGAAAAAATTATATTTAAATTTAGCGCACATTTGTGGGAGTGCCTTAACTATTTCTGTTGGCCGGACAGAGTATAGATATAAAATTGCAAAAATTTTGTGACGTCACACTAAAGAGAGAATCTCACAAATGTGACCAGTTGTGACAAAAACGCCTGGGAGGGGGAGGGGGGTTAAAATCATATTAATTATGACGTTGTGGCGTGTAACCACTTTTTATTTTGAATATTTACAAAGGTTATTTACAAGTTGAGGAAGGAATATATACAGATGAACTAAAGGTGAGATGACGTTAGCGGTGGCGGAACCGGAGGTGGATCGCTGGTGATGGTTGTACCGGAGGTTGATCGCTGGTGATGGTTGCACCGGAGGTGGATCACTGACGGTGGCGGAAATGAAGTTGATGCTGGAGGCAGTGTTGTCGAAAAGGTGTGCAGCTCGATGAATCGTAGTAACTGGTCGATCGAGGAACGAGGAATGAGATGAGGTAAACGAAAAGGAAAGGTATTTATAGTAAAAGGGTTGAAAAGAAGAGTAAGGGTCCCACGCTCGAGGACAATGGCTGTCGCAATGGTTTACGACCGGATTACTAACCTAACGGTAGTGTTTACAAATAAACATTTACCGCCAAACTGGAATTTAAGAAATGAAAGGTTGGAAATTGGTTATGTAGATTGGAACGTGAGTGGACATGGATCTTAGGTTTTCGGAAGCAGCATGGGGTGGATCGTAAAAGGATTACCAGCAAGAAAGTACCGTTAGAGGAACTGCGGTTCCCACAGTACCCCCCTGCTAGTGATGGAGTCACGGGAGACCAACTTGAAGGCGATCTGGGAACCGGACGCGTCGTCCGGATCTTGTCTGTGTCCTTGATCCAGGCGTCGACTCGAGAGTCGGTGTGGATGCTGCGGTCTGGCGGATGACTGGTTCTGTTGTTGGTTCCTCTGACATGATGAATGCTGGTTTCAGCCGATCGACGGAGACGTTCACGTTCCGGCCATTGACCTGTACGGTGAACGTTTTGTCCGTGCGACTGATTACTTTGAACGGGCCGTCGTAGGGCTGATGAAGCGGTGGTCGGTGACAGTCGCGGCGGATGAAAACTTGCTCCGTCGTCGCGAGGTCCTTGAACACAAATGTGCGCTTCGTCCCATGTCGTGCGCCTGCTGTAGGTCCCACCTCCTGTTGGAATTTTCGGAGGTCCTTGACGAAGTCGGCTGCATCTTGTAGGTTGTTGTCCGAGTGTTTTGAATCTAAGAATTCTCCCGGAAGACGAAGCGGTTGCCCGTACAGCATTTCGGCGGCTGTACACTGTAGGTCTTGCTTCCAGGCAGAACGGATTCCCAGTAGAACGGTTGGGAGTATTTGCGTCCAACGGTTGTCCTGGTGGCACATGATAGCTGCTTTCAGCTGTCGATGTAGCCTTTCGACCATTCCGTTGGCTGATGGATGGTACGCTGTTGTGCGTAGATGTGTGACCCCAGAATCTGGTTGAGGTGTTTGAAAAGGTTTGATTCAAACTGCCGCCCTTGGTCGGTTGTTATGCGGAGCGGTGTGCCGAAGCGTGCTACCCAGTGGTGGTAAAAAGTACGCGCCACTGTAGCTGCTTCCTGGTCGGCGATGGGGATTGCTTCGGGCCAACGGGTGTATCGGTCTACCATCGTGAGGCAGTATCGGTAACCCTCCGCGGATGGCATGATGATGATGTCCACGTGGACGTGTTCGAATCTCGCCGATGGAGGTGTAAAAGAGCCCACCGGTGCAGAGACGTGTCGCGTGACTTTTGAACGCTGGCAGGGTAAACAGCTACGCGTCCATTGCCTGCAATCCGTTTTACGGATGGCCAGACGTAGCGTTGCGTAACCAGCTTTACCGTTGCTGTAGCTCCAGGGTGCGAGAGCCGGTGTAAACTATTAAATGCTAGCTTGCGGAATTCGTTGGTTACGAACGGGCGTGCTGTTTGTGTAGCTACATCGCAGAAGAGGGATATGTTGCTCCCGGGATGGGAACAAGTTTCAGCTGGAGTCCAGAGTTTTTGTTGTTCAGGTACTCCTGGAGCTCTTTGTCTTGCTTCTGCGACGTCGCTAGGGCTTCGAAATCGAGTGGATGTTCTAGCGTTTCGATTCTTGAAAGGGCGTCGGCGACTACGTTCTCGTCACCGGCGATGTGTCGGATGTCCGTCGTGAACTGGCTTATGTAGTCCAAGTGCCGGATTTGTCGCGGTGAACACTGTTGCGACTGCTTACGGAAAGCGAAAGTAATTGGTTTGTGGTCCGTATAGACGCAAAATGTTCGCGCCTCTACCATGTGTCTGAACTGTTTTATTGCGAGGTAAATTGCCAGAAGCTCCCTGTCGTAAGCTCCGTAATTGGATTCTGCCGGGCTTAATTTTTTGGAAAAGAATTCCAGCGGTTGCCAATTGTTATTCACGAGTTGCTGCAGCGATGCTCCCACAGCGAAGTCCGAAGCGTCGCTAAAGATAGCTAAGGGTGCGTGCGGCTCCGGGTGTGCCAGTAACGTCGCATGCGCCAGACACTCTCGTGTCTTCGAACGCGCGCTCCGCTTGTGGCGTCCAGCAGACTGGTGTCTTTCCCTTAGCGTTGCCTTGAAGGAGGTTATTTAGAGGTGCCTGTACCGAGGCAGCTTTAGGCAGGAATCTTCTAAAGAAGTTTACCATACCCAAAAACTGTCGGAGTTTCTTGACCGTTTCAGGGCGTGGAAAAGCACGGATTGCGTCGACTTTCTCGGGCAGTGGTCGTGTTCCTTCGCCGGATACCATGTACCCTAAGAATTTGACCTCAGGTTGGCCAAAAAATGCACTTTGTCGAGTTGACGACGACGCCGTATGCTTTCAGGCGTTCGAAGAGAACTTTTAAATGCTCGAGATGTTCGTCGAGGGAGGATGAGGCCACGAGTATGTCGTCGATGTACGCGTAACAGAACTCGAGACCTTGCAGAACTTCGTCGATGAACCGCTGGAACGTTTGAGCCGCGTTACGTAACCCAAACGTCATAAACTTGAATTCAAAAAGGCCGAATGGAGTTGTTATGGCCGTTTTTGGGATGTCCTCCTCGGCGACGGGAATTTGATGAAAGGCTCGCACGAGGTCTATTGTTGAAAATATTTTTTTGTCCGTGTAAAGCTTGCGAGAAGTCTTGTATGTGCCTTACAGGATATTGGTCGGGGCAAGTTCGAGCGTTGAGGGCTCGGTAGTCGCCGCATGGCCTCCACTCGTTGTCCTTCTTCGGGACCATATGTAGCGGTGAGGACCATGGACTTTGTGAGGGATGGATGACGCCTTGTTTCATCATATCTGAGAATACAGCTTTTGCATTCTTCAGACGTTCTGGAGCAAGACGTCGGGCTTCTGTGCTACCGGAGGTCCGGGGTGGTGACAATGTGGTGCTTGGTGGAATGCTTGACCACTGCTGGTTCGCCGCTGGGTCGAGTAATTTCCGGGTACTGGCGTAAAAGTGTATGGAACGGTGATGTCCCCGTTAACGCTCGGATATGTAACCACTCGGTGCTGCACTCTGCTACCTGACCTGGTGCAGTCAAGGTTGTGACGCCGTCGATGAGCCGTTGATTTTGATGTCGACGAGGAGACCAAAATTCGCCAAAAAGTCTGCACCGATGATTGGCTTGGAGACGTCGGCAACGATGAAGCGCCAAGTAAATTCACGTCGTAGCCCTAGGTTTAGCTGTAGGGTTTCGTACCCGAACGTAGGAATGGTGGAGCCGTTTGCCGCGTAAAGTTCATACGGAACTTTAACGCGACGCCCTTGTACGTGCGTCCGTGGTACGACGCATAGGTCTGCTCCTGTGTCGACTAAAAATTGTGTTTTAGTGACTTTGTCGGTTACGAATAGGCGACGTGTTTGAACGCGAGAATCGTTTGCCGCCATTAACGATCCGCTTGGTCTTTTCCCGAGTGCGTGCAGGGTGTTGTGCATTTCTTAGCGTCGTTACCGAATCGCCTGTGGTACCAGCATACGCCTGGCGTTTCTCGCGATTGACTTCGGGATTGGCTTCGGGAATGGCTCCGGGAATGGCTTCGCGAGCGGAATCGATGGTGTTGCGGTCGTTCTTGTTTTGCCGCCGACGCTGCTATTTCCGCACGCAAGGTTGTCGTTACCTCGGCAATTTGTGCGGTAAAGAGCGTTGTAAGCTTCGTAACCAGGGCTTCCATCGGATCACTCTGGACTTCTGCAATCCGGGTACGGGATGTAGTTTCCGAAATTGCATCGGCGAGGTTTGACAAGTCGTCCAATTCTGTTTTCTTTTGTGTGGCAAGGATAGCTTGACTTGAAGCGGGCAAGCGTCCTAACCACAGGGGTCGCAATACGTCATCAGGTACCACAGTGCCTGCTAACGTTCGCAGATGCCTCAAAACTGAGATGGTTTTCGGTCCCCGATGTCTTCATGCTCTAATAAGCGTCTGAGCTTGTTTTCTTGGGATTCGCTCAGCCGTTTTATTAGTTCGTTTTTTAGCCTTTGGTATTTGCCGCTTGCAGGTGGATTGGTGAGAATGTCTCTTACTTCTGCAGCGTATCGTTGGTCCAGGTGTCCGGCAACGTAGCTGAACTTCGTGTCTTCGCTGATGACTCCAGCTAGCAGGAACTGATTTTCAATTTGTGCAAACCAAATTTCGGGATCGTCTGCCCAAAAAGGTGGTAACCGTACAGCAATACGGTCGCAAGCAGGGTATCCTTGTTGGGACGGTGTCGTCGCAGTCGACGTTTCTTGCGCTGTGGCCATCTCGGATTTTCGATGTCGGGCTTCTTCAGATCACGTCGGGCTTCCTTTAGATCACGTCGGGTCACCAATTTGTGGCGTGTAACCACTTTTTATTTTGAATATTTACAAAGGTTATTTACAAGTTGAGGAAGGAATATATACAGATGAACTAAAGGTGAGATGACGTTAGCGGTGGCGGAACCGGAGGTGGATCGCTGGTGATGGTTGTACCGGAGGTTGATCGCTGGTGATGGTTGCACCGGAGGTGGATCACTGACGGTGGCGGAAATGAAGTTGATGCTGGAGGCAGTGTTGTCGAAAAGGTGTGCAGCTCGATGAATCGTAGTAACTGGTCGATCGAGGAACGAGGAATGAGATGAGGTAAACGAAAAGGAAAGGTATTTATAGTAAAAGGGTTGAAAAGAAGAGTAAGGGTCCCACGCTCGAGGACAATGGCTGTCGCAATGGTTTACGACCGGATTACTAACCTAACGGTAGTGTTTACAAATAAACATTTACCGCCAAACTGGAATTTAAGAAATGAAAGGTTGGAAATTGGTTATGTAGATTGGAACGTGAGTGGACATGGATCTTAGGTTTTCGGAAGCAGCATGGGGTGGATCGTAAAAGGATTACCAGCAAGAAAGTACCGTTAGAGGAACTGCGGTTCCCACAACGTCATTCCTAGCACGACTAAATTGTATTAACTTTTTGTTTCAAAAAAATTAAAGAAAATGGAAGGCAATAACAAAGAGTTTCATTGTACAAAAAATTGATTTAATTGGCGCCAAGCTGTCATAAGTGAAAATACCCTTTTTATGGTACTGTTTCATTTAATTCTTTTTAAATAAAGACTACTAAACAAATAACTTTTAGATTCGATTTAATGAAAAACTAACATTTTTATGCTATACATTTGACTCTGCTATTATGTCTAACTTAAGGCTAATGTTCAAATTCTAACTACATATAACTTCGTAAACAGTAAATTCATACTTGGATAGTTGGTAAACTCTATCAATTTCATTATTTATAAAATACGTAAGCACTAAACAGTAACTTCCATTCATCTCTAGTGTTTCTGTATCATCCATTATCTATAACCTTTACCCTTTTCAGCACAAATTTTGTTACCAGCATTATTTGTTACCCGAACTCGCTTACTTAATATTTTATCCATCTTCATACTTTACAAACTTATACAACAGTGTTTTAAGGTTAATACGCTTTTTCCCAACACTCCCGTATACAAGTTTGGAAATTTAATTGTTCTACGAACCAACTTTAAATTCTAACAAGCTCTTAGATGAATATAAGCTACTTACAAAATTATCTATTGCTGCTTTAAACTACGTATGCCTTGTAATTGTTTTGTAAAGGGCCTGGAATACATGTTACGTAGTAGCACAAAAACCCATTATTTTCCAACAAACGATACCTACTAGCAAGTTATTAACACATGTATTCAAACAGTAGGTATACTACGTATCGCACAAGGGTATATTTTTTGTAAGTACTACTTAACATCCTGTATGCCCAGATTTGGTAAGATACAGATATGTCACTTATGTTAGCCCAAAATCTTTTGTTCTCGGTGTCACACGTATAGGTACTGACACTTAACCTGGTAATACCTGACACTAATCTAAATAATAAAAGTATATATACAATATGTCCTAAATCTAATTAATTCCGAAAAAAACGCATTTTAATTTTTCAGTAAATGGCGGAACGTTACGCAAACAAAGTGCGTTATTTTGGAACCAGTCAAAACTACTCTGATTTTGTGTTTTTTTTTAAATGTTTGTACTAAAAATACCTTTATAGCTTAAAAAATAACGCCCCTAGTTTCTTGATTCAATTTTTTAATTTTTATAAATTATTAACATCATTGATAAAATAAGCTTATTTATAAAAGTATAACATTTAAAAAAGACATCTACTCATCTGGTACCAAATCGAGATTCAAATGCTATTATTGAGGCTTTTATTTAATGCATTCCTTTTATGTACAACGCTTGTAAATTTAATGTTGATTTAAATGTATTGCGATAGAAATATTTCACAAAAACAATTGTAAAAGATGCTCGTACACAATTGGCCAATTTATTGTGCACAGCAAATGCAGCGATTTGAAAAAGGTTTATTTAAAAATACAATCACGGCTTGTCACCAGTTGAATACCGAATCTCATGGACCTACAACCTGCTCCGGAGCAGATATTAAAAATAATATTCTGCAGATGCAAATTTGAATGTACCGCGACTAGTGGGTGTAGAAAACCGAGGTGTTCTGCACGCAAGATTTGCAGAATGCAATGGCAATACTTGTACTCATTATCCAATATCAATTATTACAGCTAATGATAATGATAATGAAATAGAAGAAAAAAACATGACCGAAAATAAGTAGAATTATTTCAACACGTATTTTATTTTTCAATTAAAAACGAACTAAAGATGTTATAATTTTTTCTTTTTATTTGAATTAGTTAGCTAATTTTTTTTTCCACTAAACTCATTATTTTGATTTTAGAAGACAGTTAAAACAATAAATAAATTTTTACAAAAAAATTAATTTTTTTCCTTTTTATTTCTGAAGATATAGAAAACGTACTTTTAGAGCTTAGTCATTGAAAAGTTGTTGCAGACAAAACGCTTAAGCACAAAAAACTTTATAAAACCAAACGACACAGTCCTAAACGTCAGCACTATGTTTCAAACCGATAAATGCTACGTGAACTGTTTTTATACAGGGTGTTTACGATTAGTTGTTAGAAGCAAATATGAGTTCCACTATTTATCAACTGTAAAACACTTCTTTTCATTGTAAAAAGAAACTTACCATGCTTTTGTAATGCATTTTACAAACATGAGTTATGAAAGTAATTATTGTAGCGAACGCGATAGATTAATGTAAGCAAACGCAATATATTAATCTAATTACTCGCTCAAGAAACATCTATCTTATAAAACCTTAAATACTGGTATCGTTAAAAATGAGAATTATATTCATCTTTCTAGAAGCTCTGATACGGATACCGAGACAGACATATAGGCACAGCCGTTTTCGGTAATAATCAATCTAAGTCTAATTTTAGTTTCGTTAGGTTGAGTGGTCTCTACTCAGTTGGTTTTCGGTGAAACTTAAGGTAATCTCTACCATGCGGTGGAGATAAATTTGTAAATAAATAAACATTGTACATAAACACAAGTGTAAATCAATTAGTTTAGTGCATTAAAACTGTAAGTAAATTAGCAAGTAAGTTTTAATAATTATTAATCTTTAAGTACTGACGTACAAGATGCAGGACGTAGTCACTGACGTATCGTCTCTAAGACTACGCCATATTATTTCAATTATTTTGCTAAAACATCTATTATTTTTTTAAAAATTTGTTACATTTTTATACGCTACATGGATTGAAAATATGAAAATACGCAATAAAATAAAAACAACTGCGATGTGAAAATTAAATTTTTATAAAGTAAAATACTTAAAAATACGAAATCATTTTAACAAACTCAGTAGCGGTAAAGAACAAAAATAAAGCAAATGTCGCAATGAAGTCTCTTTTAAATAGTTATATAAGTTCTATTAAAACATATAAACTGAAAAAAATAAACAAAATCTCAAATAAACAACTTTTTCCTAAATATAACAATACAGAACCATACAATACATGCAATAAAAAAGTTTTATGGTAATCAATCACTATCAAGAAAAAAAACACACCGATGAAGGATTATATTAAAGAATTCTATCAAAATTTGATTAATTTATTAAAATATAAAGCATATTAGGTACACATATTAGCTTCCAGACTTTGATTAATTTTATATAATTTAGTCCAGACGTGTAAGTAAAGCCTCAATCAATATACTGTCAGTTTCAGTTTGTCTCAATTATACTAGTTCTAAACAGAACATTGTTAAGGTAGTTGAGTTTGAGATTTTATTTAATCAGTTTTTGTATGAATTTTCTATTGAGTCCATTTTATCAGTTTTTATTGTACGGTCTTGATATAAACCGGCAGACTCGACCAATTTTTTTGTGACTGTTATCAGCTCTTTTGAAAATAATAAATAAAGTAATATTTTAACTCTTATTAAGATTTCAGTATTAGTACAAATTATACTAAAAAAAAATTGTAAATTTTTATTGTTTCAATTTGATTTAAACTTTTTCCAAATTTACATTTTGACAAAACATAAATCAGTAATTTTATATTCAAATCTATGTGTGTATGGAATACGTTACCATATTTCAAAAGTTAAAAACGCGTTTTAAAAATAAAGGGAGTCAGTACCTACATCTCTTAAGAGAATAAATCTTTTTAAATTCGTGTCATGATTTATTGAAACATAAGCTTAATATTATATATATAAGAGACATTTGCACATGTTTGTAAATGATGTACGAGGTTTTAGTTTTCAACGTGATCTGTGTATAAAATGGTTTAATTTCCTCTAAAATAGATTTTCCGAAAACAATGCAACACTCCATTTCTGTTAAATTACCAATTTAAATTTATTTTAGAATCAGTATGAAATTGTATTTATGATGAATAACACAGGTCAACAGCGATTTTGCTATTTGAAAAATAATAGCAGTTTTTACGTATTTTGAGTTTTTTTTATTATGAAAATAACATTACTTTTCTCTCATTTCTGTCAATTTTTCAGAACCCGATTTTTTTTCTTAAATTGCTTATTAACTGCAATATTTCGTATTTTTACTATAAAAAAAAATATTGAAATAAATTTCTAGGTGCGATGTTTTTCACTTCTTAAATCAACTAAAAAATTGTTTATAAAGTCATTTAACTGCGTTGTTGAGTGTTGTGTCATTTCTTACAATTTTTAGCGATTTATAAGTACTATGGAAAGAGGGCGCTATCTTAACAACCCTAATAACTATTGCTATATAGATATATGGAAATTATAGAAGATGACCTGCAGAGATTACTGCACCAGTTTAACATAACCGCAAAGAAATTCAACATGAAAATATCAGCAGAAAAAAACAAAATTAGTAGTAATATCTAAAGAACCAATAAGGTGCAAATTGGAAATCGATAACCAGACAATAGAACAAGTGATGGCAATTAAATATTTAGGAATTAAATTAACATACAACAACAACATAGAAGAAGAAGTAAAAGAACAAACAATAAAAGCCAACAGAATAGCAGGTTGTCTAAACGATACGATATGGAAAACATAAGCACTTGAGAACAAAAACAAAATCTAGAATATACAAATCTGTTGTTAGACCGGTTTTGACCTACACCGTCGAGACAAGACTAGACGCACGCAAAACTCAAAGATGCCTAGAAACAAGTGAAATGAAAACATTGAGAAAAATTGCAGGAAAAACACTGTGGTATAGAGAAACAAATGAAAACATAAGACGCATATGTGAAGTTGAAAACGTTAACACGTGGGTAAAGAACAGAAAACAAGAATGGAACCAAAACATAAACAGGATGACGGAACAACGGATAGTAAAAATAGCCCGAGATAAATCACCAGGAGGTCGAAGAAGTGTAGGACGCCCACGAAAACGATGGAATGGCGACTTATAACGACACTACATTAAAGAAAAACAGGCAGAAATGTCTAAATTAAAGAAGAAGAAGAAATTATAGTGTTGTAAACTAAAGACCAAATATAACCCGTTTTGATAAAAAAAAACAAACAGAAAACCAGGTAGACCGAAAAGAACATAGAATAGGTCTTCTCTTAAGCTGCAACGTGATTATAATATACGTGCAGAAATGGTTTATAACGGAAGAGAGTACTCTTTAAGAACACCCCAACTCCGATAAGGGAGCAGTTAGAACAAATGGCAAAGATAAAGAAGAAGAAAAAGAAAGAAGAAGTTAAATAGTGTTTATTCTTCGGGAAGTAATACGATCTTTAAAGTTAATTTGTTGTTTTTACATTAAAATTATTTTTTTAAAGATTATAGTGCAGGAAGCAAATAACAAAGGGAAACTTCCATTAATACACTAATACCCATTTATAACAATCCCGTTTATTCCGACCTTTAGTTTATAATCAACCAATCTACAAGGTAAGAACTAACATACTATTAAACGTGTCTTAATTGTTTGGCAAATAACGATCCCGTTTATAGCAAACTTTCGTATATAACAAAACTTCATTTATTTTATAATCGCAAAAGTTTTGGGTTATAACAAATTTAAAACGGCATTTTACCGACTAATGGACGTATTTCCCAAATTTTTTGGCAATCCATATGTAGGTTATTCACTGTATTTAATTTGTTAAAGAAATTCAATATTGAGTGGTTCAATTCCAAAGAAAACAGGTAAACATTTAAATAGCATATTTATAATTGTCGAAAGTTTCCAACATAGTGTACATCAATGTGACGTTTGTCACGAAATGGGATTAAGTAAATTAACGGTTAGAACTCCATAAAAACTTGAGAAACACTCTCAAATACACTCTAACAATGAGATATGAATATTACTTATAATTCGATATTTGACTTGCATGGTAATTCTGCAGTTCACATTAATGATGATGAGGAGGAGGAAGATACAGATAAACAATCTGTGAGGACGGAATTAATACCAGTTGCAACCACATTAGAAGCACTTTGACATAGTGTCAGTGTTCGTGTTTCTTTCGGTTATGAACTCTCCACAATGTGTAGGGGGAAAGTGGCATGAAACAGCCAAGTTTTGAAAAAGCCATTATCAATTACGCGGTAGTTTTCATACGAATCGTTTATGTATTATTATTTTAAGATAGCAACACTAGCCAGATATCCCCACAAAAAATTTTACCGTTCACCGTCAATAAACGGCGCCGATACGACGTATTGAAGATTTTGTCGTCAAAAAGTAAGGTTTTGAGTTCAGTTTATTTGTTTTCTAACGCCTATACGTACAAAACTAATAATAATATGATTAAACTATAATTTTATAGATGTATTAGGCCTTCTAATAACGTATATATTTTGTAGACTAATCTTTGATTTCATAGTAATTTTCGAGATTTTGTTTCTTGAGAGAATATGTTTTGAAATAGCCGGACTGCAGTGTAATGAAAAAGCCACCTTTTAATTGCATAAAATGCAATAATAATTGTAGTAACAGCAATCAAGAGTGATACCAATGCAAAATTATAATGGTTGGGCATATAAATCCTGTGGCGTAAAAGGGAAATTGCATTATTTTTGCTAAAAACGTTTTTAAGTTTTTGCAATGATTGATCTCAAACGTCAAATTTTTTGACAGTTTCTTAGATTTATGTAAGTAAATATTTTATCGAGAGTTTGCGTTATTTAAAACGTTTTATAATTATATAAGATCTAAAATGATAGCTTAAGATTATTATTAAATAATATCTTCGGTAATGTGCAGTTTTAATCTTGTAATAAGAACATGGCTTTTTCAAAACTTGGGTTGGCTGTTTCAATACCTATAGGTTATGAAAAAGCCAAATTTTTTTTTTTTATAAATGATTAGAAGTCGAAAAATATCGTTAATTTTAAAAAATGTTTTATGACATTACGTACATAAATGTATGAACAATTACAGATTTAAAATAAAATTTAATTTATTTATGTCCTATATTATTTATCCCTTTTTTTAAAACTGCCTGTTTCATGCCACTTTCCCCCTACTCGATTGACTACCAAAAATGGAATTACATACTTAATTTTACAAACTAGATTCTATTTTATTTTAATAAGATTTACTAAAGTTACATAAGGTACATATGTAGATGTATTACAAAACATATTATGTAGGGAAAAGTCGGATAGTCCCGGACATTTAAATTAATAAGAATAAAACTTTATTTTAAATTAGAATTAAAACAAATCCAACTCTTCTGGGACGATGTAGAATAAAGACACACAAGTAAATGCAATAAAAAGGATAAAGGAAAAAACAAAAGGTAAAAACGCTAAAAAGAATATTTAAAGTCTTTTCCATGAAGATCATGAAAAAAAACCGAAAGCATCATATGTGAACAAACTTTTGATGAAGACTGGATTCAGTACGATAAATGCAAAAATTGGGCCCACAAAGATTGTGTTTATATATTGTAGTCTTGAAATTTTTATTATTATTAAGATTAAGTCAAAACATTTTAAATATATTTGACTACAAAATTTTGATATAATTAAAAAATTTTAATTAATATGATTATAAAAGTTTTTACTTTTATTTAAAAGAAGAAAATAAAGGCAGAAACTTTGTTATATTTTATTTGCAATTTATTTACCAGATTGTTCAATAAGTTTTGTCGTTCCATAAGAAAAACATAATTTTATGGTTCAAAATACACTTTATTATTCAGTATAATCTCCCTGAAGATTAATACACTTGCTCCAACGATCCTCCAATCTGTGGATCCCATCCCTGAATTAAGAATCCGGAAGGTCTGCAAAATACGCTTCAACAAACGTTATGACCTCTTCATTTGATGAAAAACGCTTGCCACGCATAATTTTTTTCAGTTCTGGAAACAAATGGAAGTCGCTGGGGGCCAAATCTGGTGAATACGGTGGATGCTCCAACAATTCGAACTTTAATTCATGGATTTTAGCCATTGTCAAAATGCTCTTGTGACACGGTGCATTGTCCTGATGAAAAAGGATTTTTTTCTTCTGCAAACCGGGTCTTTTTTCACGAATGTTTTCCTTCAACTGGTCCAAAAGGTTGCAATAATATTCAGAATTAATTGTTTTACCAGTTTGCAAGTAATCCACAAACAAAATTCCTTTTGCATCCCAAAAAACTGATGCCATAACCTTCTTGGCCGATTTCGGGACACGAACTTGTTTCGAAGCCGAACAACCAAGTTCACACCACTCTTTTGCTTCTTGTTTTGATTCAGGATCATGGTGATAGACCCAAGTCTCATCCATAGTGATGAATCGACGCACAAAATCTACTTTATCCTTTTTAAAACGCTCCAAATGTTGCTGAGAAAGTCGCATTCGAATGTGTTTTTGTTCCATTGTTGGCGAATGTGGCACCCATTGTGCACACAGCTTTCTAAAACCCAAAATTTACTTAAAATATGGCTCACACTGCCTAATGAGATGTGTAGAGCCTCTACTAAGTTTCCCTCAGTCAATCGACGATTTTCCAAAACCATATCCTGTATTTTAGCTATGATTTCTGGTGTTGATGCGCTTTTTGGACGTCCTTCACGTGGATCGTCTTCAAGGCTTGTACGACCACGTTTAAATTCAGCAACCCATCTTTCTACTGTTCTAATTGTAGGTGAACAATCATTATACATTTTTAACATTCGTTCGTGAATTTCTTTTGGTGCTACACCTTCTAAAAATAAGAATTTTATCACTGCACGATATTCAATTTTTCCATTGTAAAAAAATACTGTGACACGGCGACACTAAATGGCTTGTAAACAAAGAATGAATTGACAGATTGAAATTAAACTTCACATACGTTCATATGAAGAGTGTAGCAACAAAACAAAAAAAATTTTGGGCTATTAGCAACGCCCTCTCTTATCGAACGACAAAACTTATTGAACAACCTGGTAAGTGTCCGGGGCTACCAGACCTTCTTCTATTTATTTAAAATATTTATGTATATCGGTGTATATGCATTAATAAAAAGAATGAATTTTTGATATTTATCGTTTATTGCGAACTTTGGTTATAGCGAACTGCTTTTGACGATCACTTGAGGTTCGTTATAAGCGCATATTGTTGAATTTTGGAAAGAATTTTTTCCCATGAACAGCAAGTAGCTATTTAACTCAAAGAAGTTTCTGCACAAAACAATTTTTCATTCATTTCGTAAAATAATGACCGTATATTTATTAACGTTTTATGACTTTTTAATTCTGATGTCTAACAATTGTTATTTATTTTTTGAAATTTATTTTATGGTTTATAAAAAAACCTTATGTGATACATAAATTTTTGCTATCGGCGTATTTAAACACTACAAAATAAGGTATTAAAATGAAAACATTAACAAAGTTTAATTTTATAGACATATGAAAACTATTTTCAGTAATATAGATAACTTTAGAAAATGTAAATAAAGAATAAAAGTATCGAATAAACTTATAATTATTTAAGGGTTCAAATGTGATTGTTAATGGAACTTCCAATAGAAATTTAGCAGTTGGTGCACATTCGAACATTATTACTGAACTAAAAACCAATTAGGAACAAGTAGATATCCTAAAATCCATTGTAATGCGTGGAAATATCGAAGATACTGTCTAATTGCAATTCGATGCTGGAGGTTTTCAAAGGGGAAACGATGCCGCGCCGATTACCGCCATATGTAAATTTGGGGGGCGGCTGACTATCTGTACAAGCAGTAATTGCGGAGATATTCAAATTAATCTCAAATTGGAATATTTCGTATAATATCGAAGGATTTATAACAAACCACATTGTCTGCCGCAGCGAGAAATGTATCTCTAATACCACGTTAACGCTTCTTGTAATTTTTACACTTAATTACTTCCAACCATGCAATTTTCTCGGAAATTGCTCTTCTACGACCTTTTTCGAGAAATGCAAAGCAAACCATTTAAGAAATTTATAGTCCAAGAATTATTTTCGTGAATAAGGTTTATCTAAATTAAATTCAAATACGCTTTGCTTTTATATTTAAATTCAATCTTTTTAATTTGCCAATAACACGATTCTTTTTTAAATCTGTTTATCTGAATGCAATGACTAAAAAAATAATAAAAATGATTACAACGTTTTAAACTTAATTAAAAAATCATTTACACGTTAAGTTTCGTCTACCTTCTATAAATATAATATGTAGATGATTCTTTTTAATTTTTGGCAATGAAATTTTTCAAAGAATGGTCCATGGAAATATAGTTAAGGGGACTCGATCGTTTAGCGCCCGTGAATTTGACGAATTTTTAGGATTTCTTTTTAAAAGAAAAAAATCATCAGTCGTTTTCCATCTTTTGCATGTAGCTTCTTTCATCACACTATTTTGCTCTGTCTTGGGCCCTTTGATACTAGTTAAGTCCCGCATATCTTTTAAGGTCGCCTTACTATAGTTGTGGAGGTCTCCCTACACTGCGTTTTTGCCCCCAGATTCGCCATTTGGTAGATTTGAATAAAGAAAATAATAAACAGTAGTATTTAAAACTTGTAGATATATTATATACTTATTATATTCTTCAAAAGTATACAAAAATACATTCTCATACATTCCCAAAACAGACTTTTTCTTTATTGTTTTTTGTATGTAAAAAATAAGTATTCAACGTAAAAACCTTTTTTAGTTGCAACGGTAGGCACTGGTGTACTGAATATCACAGTAATATTTGAGACGAATCGGTCGAGTATTTTTTTGCCTCACGCCGTGCAGAAAAAATAGTTTCGAAATAAATGAGTTTAAAGTTTTAAGAATCTTTAAAAGACCCAAGCAGCTGTATTGATAGGAACAATACATTTATTCATGAGGCGGGCTGTAAAACCCAAAATACCGTCAATATTATCATGAAAATAAATGAAGAACGCGGTGCCATTTTAGAAACGAACCATATAGTGTTGATGCAAGGGTTATTGATAATTTTTAGAAATAATTTAATTTAAAATTATCTAAAACGTTTTTATTGATTTTTTTCTATTTTTTATAATAATCCAATAACTTTATCAATGTTAGATTATTTAATAAATTTTGAAAATAGGATATTACGTATTTCATTCGTGTCTTATTATACACTAAATTTTTTATTTAATACAATTTCTATCTTTTATAGTTTATGAAGTACAAATTCTTGAAACAAAAATTCACTCTATCGGTTCAACATCTGTGCCTCAGAAGTCAACTGTATCATGCAACTTCTTTTTCAGTTTTGATTTTTTGATACCAAATTACTTAAAAGGCTAACCTTAGAAGATATGGGTACGAAGACCAGTTTTTAAAACATCCAAAAGGATTAAGTCATTTTTTTGTAAATAATAATTTTTAAATTTAAATGGTTGTCAAAAATTATTAGAAGCACCCTTTCTTTAAAAAATGTAGAATCTCAAAATTTGAACATTAATTTTTTAAAAGCACAATGGGTTCAAACCTTATAAAAATTGATTAAAAACTTTTGTGATTTAATATAGTTGACCTGTCAGGTGCACATATAGGTATACATTCAAAAATTTGCTTTCGTTTTTTATAGCAAGTAATCTATTTATTACCATCAAAAATTATTAATCCTATATAATATTGGTTTTGCTTCGGACTAGTATATTATTAAACCAATACAGTTTTAATAAAGGAAAATGAGATCATTTTGATGAATGTTTGGTATTTAATTATTTCAACATTTATTCGGAATAATTCACATTTGCTAATCACATGCTTTATCAGAAATCCATAATTTATTAATTTCGTAACCAACAATAAGTAGCTATACGAGGACTGCATCTGTCTATTAAAGTATTTTCTGTAATCTATGAGCATCCTACAAATCAATGTCAAAGGCATAACTCTACAATGTATGAAAAATAGCCCATATCATCTATTATAAGTTGGAGCATAGAATCAAACCTACTCTGGCTACTCACATGGTTACAATAATTTTTAAGAAATCGATTAATATGACTTAATTTTTTAAATTATTAACTTCTAAGATAACAAATTACTTTTAGAACTTCGATTTTTTTTTAACTATACCTTGAAGGAAAAGATGTGCGACCCGGAGCATCTTTACAATGTAAAAAGATACGACGCCGATGCTTTTTTCTATCAGAAAATTTATCTTGCCGTTTGGTTTTATACGGGCTAGCCCCCACTTTGTAACTCCTACGCTGTTTTAAAACCCTTAAATACTAACACCTTGAATTAGTTGGGACAACATTAACAGCCCTTCCGAGAGACGGGAATACACGACTGTGCCATTGTTGTATTTAATAACAAACTGTTCATTATTATTATAACCGGCGCGCTTTATTTTTCTTCAGATCAGAATGTGCTACTTTGAGCACGAATGTGCACACTCGCTTTAGAGCATGATTTACAATAATTTATTTACTTTCTTAGACGGCTAACTTAAGTTAGTCGTCTAAGAAAGTAGCAACAATTGTTGCTAAGTAACGTGAAAAAGTTTGACATACGCCCATAAATGTTGAAGTTTGCGTCGCTCTGACAGCTTTTACCTGCGGCTTCACTGCTGTGGGCTAAGTTAAATCCCACAGGAATTGTGCATTTTTCCGGGATAAAAAATAGCCTATCGCACTCTCCTGCCCATAAACTATCCCAATGCAAAAAATTACATCGATCCGTTGCTCTGTTTCTGCGTAAAAGAAAGACAAACCAACAAACTATGAAACAAACTTTTGTATTTATATATTAGTAGGGATTATAATCTGCTGACATACAAATATAATTTTGTAGACAGCTTATTATTTTCATGGCAGAAATTGTTAACCATACTACCTATATGGTTTAAAAAATATATACATATCGGTATATCCGAGATAAAACGGTAATATTAAATTAAAATGCGTATGATGAATAAATACTTAAAAATATTATTAAATAGAACGTCTCTCTACCTAAAATTTGCAGGAACAATTCAGTTTTTATTATTGTCTTGATTAAATATTTTCAAATTTCTGCAGCTGATTATATAACGAAAACTTCAAATTTTAATATTAAAACCTAAAAGTAATTAATTAAAAATTATTCATATTTAAAGACGTTTATATTCATTTAATAATTAAAAAATTAGCTTTTATTTTATTCAGACGCCTAAGAAATTTAATTAATTTAGCAAATGGAGTAGATAATCTTTTTTATTGCGGATTGAATACGAGTTACTAACGGAATTCTTATTGAAGATATCAATTATATTTTGAAAATACATAATTATGTATGAGAACTCTAAAATTAGCAGAAATAATAAAAAATCGATTCACCTATCAAAAATTTTAAATATACCATCATTTGCTTAACAAAATATAATGTGTAGGTACCCCCACAAATTAAATTAAGCCATTTTATTTTACGCAAAAATTTCATCGTGCCACCTACTAATATGATTTGCGTACTTTCAAAAGAACGCAAAAAGCGAGGAAGGCTTTAAAATGTCATATTCACACTTTGATACACAAAAGACTTTACAAAGAACATAGAGCTTCAACAACACTAATTACAAAAGCAAAAGCTGTAAACATTTTAAATGTGACCTTAACTATAAATAACGCTTTTCTTTTACAACGCGTTATTTACAATGTTTTTAAATGTTATCCCTATATACTATTTTTTGTACACTTTTTTAGTGCTTTTAAAGAGATTAATTTTGGACGAATAGATTTTTTAATAATTTTGTACATACAACGAGTTAATCTCTCCTGTTTTGTGCTTCCTTTCAATTCTACTCCGAGATTTATTTTTAAATTACATACTTAAAGCTCTCTTTAATCGTCTTAATTTTTGTCGTTTAATATTATGGAATTACAGGGAACTTAGGCAAAGAGCTTATTTTTCTTTACTTTTGTATTATAATTTTAATATAGAAAAGTAACTTAGAAGTATTGTAGTACGTAAATACTTATTTACTTTGGTTTGAGTTCAAATATCCATAAAATTAATATTATGAAATTATATTTAATAAAAGCTTACATCAAAATTGTAAATTACTTTCCGTAATTTACATAAAAAATACCTTTTTTAGAATCTGAAATAAAACATGTGTTAGTTTAATGCAACATAGCGATTGGTAAAATACCTTACGCTGATTTCCCATGGACCTTCATTTCATAAACGATAAATTTATGATGTTTTAGCTCTTTTAGCAAAATTGCCGAGTTGTTACTACACCAAATTTTAATTCTATTATTTCGAATTGTTTAAACACAGGTTTCGCTTTTATACGAAAACTAATCAATTCGCAATTTCTTTCTTTTTTCCACTTCTAACGTGTTTTCCATTTCAAATTTAGCAAACTCGAAATATAAGTTTTTTGTGCTAAATCGAAAAATTAGAAGTGTTTTAAGAAACAATTTAAAAGATAAAGTAACATTAAAGGCTATTTACATGCAAATGACACAACATATAAAACTCGTAAGTTATATAATAACTTTCCTTTCTTCTACGCCCTCTGGCTTTAGATATTTAATCAACCTGCTCGAAAGTTATTTGTTTTACCTTCGTATTTAGTTATAATTCTTTTCTATTTTATCGTTCTTTGTTTTTTGAATTGCTTGTTATACATATAAAAAGCTTCGTTTTTATCTCGTACGCAGTTTAACTTTATTCCTGTAGGTATTATTCAAAACAAAACATTTAAAAATTTGGGATTATAAATTGTGAAAGAAATGTAAATTAACAACTTCCAAATTATGCAAGTTTATTGTATTCATCTTAGTTTTATATTAAAAAATTTGCGTTGTAGAAAATTGGTAACAGCTGGAAAAGTTATTTAAATTTCCTTTAAGTATTTTAATATAATTGCTTTCAGCTGAAAAAAATCGTATTTTGCTTGTTCGCGAAGCTCGATTTTATCACGCGAGTAATCCATTCGTTAAAACTTTGTAAACATAACTATTGTATTTTGTTTGAGTAATAAAAGTTTTAAATCCATTTAAAGTCGCAATCAACGAATAGCATATAGCAGGGGTGGCCAAGCTCCTTGATAGTCCGAGCTATTTTCAAAATTTGAAATTTTTTGCGAGCCGCAATTAAATACGTATTTAAAAGGTATGCAAAAAGATATTAAAAATTTTTTTTTAAATTGTATTTATTGAAATCATATAAATAAAAGTACAAAATATGTGTATTAAATTTATATATTAAAAAATAAACACATTTATTTTACTTCTCTTGATAATTCTTTAAAATTTTGAGAGTCACAAATAATCCTTCAAAGAGCGGATGTGGTTCGCGAGCCGCAGGTTGGCCACCCCTGGCATATAGGTATTTTCACGAAGCGAAGAGAATGGTAATTTTCACTATGTACCATAAAAATTATGTATTACCATGTAACATAGTAACCACACCTATTCTTAAAGAACTGAGGTAGGGTGAGTGTACCAGTCCCAAACCAGTTAAGGACAAATTTTGACTTTGAAATGCTCTGAACTGGTAGTATGTAGTTTTAACGTAGAAATGTATATATATATAATTGTTTATTGTTTACTAACGCTGCAATATTGATAAATTATTTGAATCTAAATATTTAAGTTTTTTATAGATTTCGTAACAAAACAGTTAAATTTTTCAAAAATTCCCGCCATTTCTTAATTTATTTAATCGAACATGCGAGTGGTCAACTACTGGTACCTGGTTTGGCACTGGTACACCCACCCTACTATGTAGCATGAGACTCAGTGCCATCATACCTGGTAATATCTACTATGCTCCATAATAGTAATGTGTATAGTGAATATTACTTTGTAGCATAGGAATCAGAGCCATGTAAGAATCTTTCCCACGTAAATATAAGTGCTGACGAATTTGGCGCGGCTAGTGTATGAGTTAAACAGAATCTTTATAATTAACTAAAGTTTTTATTGTAAGTTGACAGCAAGTTTTAAAATAATTTAATATTAAATAAAAGTATATAAAACTAAAATAACTTAAAATTCAGTGTATTAAAATGTAACTAATAATAATAAATGCGCATGTATTATTTAAAAATTTTATATAGATAGTAGGGAAAAATGGTATAAAATGATCCCCTTAAGGGAGAATGGTCGTAAGTCAGAAGTTATCTAACATAATCTTAATTTTAAAAGGAGAATATATTATTCATCTACAAATGCAGAAGATGGTTGAGAAAAATGCGAACGGGAAATTGTGACATTAAAAATAGTCGTGAATATGAGAGGTAATTAAAGGTATCTGATGAAGATGGCTGCTGAAATGACTATTTACAAACTTGCCATAAGACTAAATTACACCTATACAATAATGCAAAAACATAATAAAAAGATTGACAAAATATGAAGACAAAACATATGGATACCGTACACACTCAGCAAAAAGAATAAATCAGCGCACGTTTGGATATCCTAAAAACTTTTTTATCTTGAAGCTAAATCGCATTTCCAAGATCATTTGATAATTAGAGACAAAAAAAGATGACAGTAGTTATCTAAATTGCAAGTACCAAAACCCACCCTGAAACCCGAGCTAAGTGTAAAGAAGTTTTTTTTGTCTATATGGTGGAACAATAACGGCAAATTTCTATTGCGATCCGCTGAATAGTTTTGTACATCCACTTTATTCTCCAGATCTTACTCTATCAGATTACCATTTATTTCGTTCGATGCAACATTTTCTTGTTGAAAAAGTTTGAAAAATGTAGACGATGTAAAAAAAGAACGTTTCCATTCTTTCAATTTAAAAACTTCAGAATTTATTATAAATGGAATAAAAAAATTAGTCTAGAAATGGGAAAATGTCTTCTTGCTTCCATTATAGACATAGTGTCTGTTCTTTTTCAGTGTACCATTTTATAGGTAGTATCTCCACCTTTTTCGTGGTCTTCCTACATCCCTGTTTATTCTTGGTGACTTATCTCTTTATAATTTCTTTCTAAGAATGTGACCTTTCAAAAGGTCATATCCTTAGAAAGAAATTATATTTTAATTGATTAAATTAAAACTAAAGGTTCTAGAATGATTTTTTTGTTTCGTTAGAAATACGATATTCATTTCGGATACACCTAAAATTATTTTTGTAAAAATATAATAATATATTGGTTATAATGTAACTGATTACAATTAACCAATTAATAATGGCAAAGCCTTAGGCACACACTAATTTGATGTGTTATCTTAAGCTTTCAGGTTAAAGCTAATGATTTTAACAAAATCCACAGGGAAAACAAATGTTACAAAACTTGATTAAGAAACTCTTTGGTTACGCTTGCACCACAATAATTATCTAAAAACGCCCTTAAATTTTTAATGTTTTAATGTCTGAAGCACAATAATTAACTCGTAAATCCTTTATTGCAATTTACGTAATGATGTTTCAATACTTACTAATATATTAATCATAATTTCAAGAATATAAAACTGACATTTAAATCTTGCTTGGCTTCATGAGAGTTTTACGTTATTATCGTGTATTTACAAAATTAAGTTTTCTAATCTTTTTAAATAAAGAAATTGTTCTTGTATTGTGTATGTACAAAAATGTAACATCTGATGAAAAGTTTATAATCCAAATCCGTTAACATCAGAAAATTTTTACACGTAGTTCTTGAAAATACTTACTTTAGAATAAACATCGTTTTTATAAGAAAGGGGAAGGTAAAAATAAGCTTGCAAATAATCTTTTAAGAGTTTTAACGAATAAGTTTTAGTGCATTCTTTGTTTCCTCTTTTTTTTTTAAAGAATTTCTAAAGCAAATAGGTACTTTCTAAATATTTTCCAATGCTTTGGAATATTTTTAACTTTATTTTTGTTACCATGTAATTTCTTATATTAGAAAATTCTCTTTAATGACATTAAAATTTGTAACAAAACTAGTCGATATCGTACCCTTAATATTGTAACGCATATATAATTTTATTTACCTAATAATGCTTTGATGCTTGGAATTACAGCTTTTGGTAATAACATGTTAATGCTGTAGAATGCTTTCAAGCTTTATTGCTTACTAGCCACCTGCGATGAAAAGGCACACCCTAACAAAATTACAATGTAAGGAATTGTTACTTGTAAATGTTTATCAAATACTAAAGCAATTTAAAATACAAAAGTTCATATACCACGTCCTATAAATCGTGTAAATAAACATCCTTTTTAGGACGTGCTTCGGTTTACGAAAAAAATTACTGAAATTGTTGACTTTGTAGAAATTCGTAGGCCGAGTAATCAAATTTCATGTCTAGAAATGCGTGAAATGATATTTCTTTAAAATTATTTTAAGATTGGAAAATTCTAAATTCAATTTATAGTTAAAATTTAAAATATGCTGTCAACTTCTTCAAGGGTAAAACAAATCTTTTATACTTAATATGTTTTTTATTACATACTACTTCACATGTTTTGATATACGTACCTACAAAAAATATCATAAATATACAAACACCAAGAAATATACTTTATCTTACACAATCAATTCAAAAAATTGTAGTCTCTACGTAGTTAAACTACCGTTTTTATTTCAAATTCTTCGATTCTTTGTAACTTCGAAGTATATGTGATACAGAAGAGACAGAAGACAAAAACTCTTAGAATATTCCATTTCATTAATTCACCATAGGAGTCTGGTAAACAGTACGATACAGTTGACTAACCGAAATGTATCGTATCTAACATCAAAAGCTACATACAGTGCTGTAACTAAAATAATACCTTATTTAAATAATAATTTTTCATTCTACAAAATTAAACATTAGTTCAAAAGTATTAGAATAAAAGTCTCTATCGATTTTAAAGAAAATCAATTTTGTAGCTGTATTGAAACATTTGGAAAATACAAACAATAGTTACCTACAAGTACCAACTTACTACTTAAAATAGAAATTTTGACCAACTACGTACAGTCAGCCTAAGAAGTAATCAACACCCTAAAAACAGACCTGCAGTAAACGTACCTACTATTCCAAGAGACAAAATCTGGCGCTGCATGGTTAAAAAACAATTAAGATTGATCTTTGTAATTTTAGTACCTTTAGTTCGTTTAATACTTTATTAGGATTTAACAGAGAAATATAACCGATGGTTAAAAAGTTATACATACTTTTTTATTGTATATACTAAATAATTATGTATTAAAAAAATCACATACGCTCACAGAAGTAGTGAAACTTGTTTGATAATAATTTGTGCTGGTCTAAATGATTATCTATACATATATTTTCACATGAATTATATTCCTCGTGCTTTTACACTTTATTTTATTTTCACTTAATGAAGAGTCTTCGTGATATATACTTATTTATTTATCTGGTATTACAGATACTTAATCACTAACTTAATAAATATCTTTAAGGGACTTAATGAATAACTTTAGCTGACTGACTAACTAAACTTAAAATTGAACTTAAATAGGTAAAAACTATTATCGTCCACCTTTTTGAGCGGATATGCCTAAGCACGGAAAACACCTAAGCAATTCCTTGGGAATTGAAAACTAAGAGGTTGAAATATCACCAGCGTATATGGCTTGGCAGTTCTTAAGGTGAATGTAATTCATGTGAATATAGTTATCTACAGACAATATGCTAACGTCGACAAATTTCGGCACATTCGCCAAACACTACTCAAGTAGGCGTTAACAAGGGTATTGGACACTTTCTACGTTATATATTTCCCGGCGTGCCCAGTTCTTCTACTCTCCCCACTCTTTCGAGCTATTGAGTTTGTTGATAAAACATTTCTTTTTCTTTTCTTTTTGGGATTTTACTTTATATCTCCCGTCTTACGTTTATTCCTGACAAAATTTCAGATTCGTCCTCGCATAAGAAGGTTTACTTTAAAAATTCAATAAATAGAAAATTATGTTGCTTTATTTATCTATTTGGTATCAAATTATATAATTCTAGCTGAGTTAAGAATTAAAATTATTTATCCACATTTTTAGTACAACTTTCAGAAATGGACACGGAGTATAGTTCCTTCCACTGGATACGCAAAGGGTGACGGAAAGAATGCATTCAAATAAAAAAGGATGCATACTCCGGGTGGTTTTGGGTGGCTAGAATAACTACGAAAATTTTAGAATAACTACGAAACTGTCTAAGAATTCAATAATAAGGACTTATTTACTTGTTTTTAATTTTTTTAACAATGAATTATGAAATTAGAACAAAATAGTATTTCTGTTGTTAAAAAGTACTTACATTTATTCACTTGCTGAAAACATACAGACATTAAATTTTAATTTAATGAAGTTGGAATCTGACAAAATTATATAACTCTTTCTTTAAATGAAAGTTTTTCGATTCCTGTCCAATCACTTTCAATTTAAACTCTGGATCAAAATTTGGTTTTAATTTTCACGATATTGTAAATCTGAATGCATTTGATGTAATAAACGCAAGAATAAGATTGAATAATAAATCTATACGAGACCCATTTATACTTCCATTCCAATAGCAAGTGGAGCTATTAAACTGAAATTCGTATGAAAATTCAAATTTTCTTTTAAAGACAGGTAATCAATCTCTATTCATTGTTATGATCTTTTGTAATATCTTCAAAAAATTGCAATTGCGTTTAGGCATTTTATTTATTCACAATATTTTTAAAAAATTGTTTTTAGGCGAGCGTTATTATAACAATACTACACGTTTCGTTCACACATTGGACACTCCACTATCGACGATCGATAAATTGCACTTTAAAAATTCATAAAAATTGTTTTTTAAATTTTTTTTTAATGCTTAAATAATGTAAAGGTCTAAAATAACCATTATGTAATCTTAATCATAAGTCGAAACAGTTTTATTGTTGACCGGGACACCGGGACAGAATCGTAGAAACCGGGTTCTTTCCCGGTGCTAACCTACATGTTTTAAATCGATAAACATTTTAACTGTATTGTTTAACGTAAGTACAGTGGAACCTGGATAATTCGAATTTTAAGGGAAACGATAAAATTTTACAATTAATGAGTTTTTAGCTTAGCGAGTATTTTGAAGTACAAAAGATTTTGTGACTATGATTTTGACTCACAAGGGTACAATTTGTATGTACATACAGGTTGACCAGGATAGCTCTGCGGGTGAAATAGTTCTGCATACGGATACACATGAATAGGGAAATTCCTGCAGCGTTGAGGTACAGTCGAGAGCGAAGGGAAAATACTAACCGCGTGATATGGAATCTCAAAGCAAACTTAAAGGCAAAGTATTGAAAAGTCAAACTCGCAAAGTGATAGCCCAATGTGATTCTGTTCATGAAGCAGGAATATATATTTACAGTATTTATTCATTTCAAATAAATAAAATATGCGCATAAATTTCATATTTCCTGTATTTTTTCACAAGAATGTACAAAAGCTGAGCGTACAGTAGGTCTTTTTCTATCCGAATGCGTTCTCTCTTTATTGTGTGCGCCCCTTGTAAGATTCTCACCCGCATAGCTGTCTTGGTCGAACCGTACTTATAAATGTTAATGAATAGAAGGAAATGGCATTTTCCTTCGTCTTATTGAGACTTATGTTTTAACTAAGTTTGAGTTATGCAAGTTTAACTGTATTGTATTGAAAAATAATAATATTCAAATGGATGTTTTTGCGCTTTTGCAATTTTTAATTGATATACTTGATATAAATGTAGCCAACTGATTTCGGCAAACATTTTTAATATGTAGGCTTAGATCTCCCGCACACTAGCAACTTTTCTAATTAAATTTAGCCGGGTGAAAGTTGCTCGCTAACATGCCAAGCGCCCACTGGCAACTAAATAGTTTTTTCTCAATCTTTTTTAAAATGAACTTTGTTAAAACTATGTATACCTATGTGTTGTCTATGTTCTGGTTTTAGGAAAGAAACAGGACACAATATTTTAAGTTTATTTGTTAATTAGCAAAAGGCTTATAAACAAATAATTTTATAAATGGTTTAACAATTTAAAAAAATATCCCAGAAAATATCAAAGAAATTTTATTAATTGTTTTGGCATGAGCGAGGAAACAAAATTAATTCATATTTTTTTACACATTCTATCTTGCCGGCAACAGTTAAATCACCCACAGAACCCAACGTGTTAAAATTTTTTAATCGGCACAACATTTTAAACACTCGCGCGAAAATCAGTATTACAGATAGTGTGTTCTATTTTGCTTCAAAATAGTGGGCTGTGTGCAGAATACCTTATGAGCAATTCCTTTAATCTTCTGTAATACATATAAAAATAGGCGTTGTAACAATTTTGTTTCTTTCAAGGCACTTTCAATATACATTTTAATAATTTATGACATAAAGTTTTTTATATTTATGTACGAACCTTTGGTTAAATGTGCCTTAGCTACAAAGGTTTTAGGGCTCATAACAGTGAATGTTAGCATTGTTTTATCTATTACATATTTATTGGTAGTAAAATTAAGTAACTTGACATAAATTTTAAATTATATGTCAATCATAATTCACTACTCCAAGATATGACTAAAATAAAATTATATGAGCATTTCAAAGTTATTTGCGAAAATTTAGTCATACTATTAAATCGTAATGGTGATTTTTTAGAGAATATTAATTATTTAAAAATTAAAATTTACATACTGATCTTAAAAAAAATAAGTAGTAGGTACCTATTTATAAATACAATAATTGTTTTTTCCCAATAACTTGATAACAAAATAAACGCATACCTACACTGATAAAAAGAAAACTTTGCCTCAACTTGGTTTCCGTTAAGTCAAATACGCCATGTATTTAGATACGGCGAAATACGATACGACTCAGGTTTAGGTACCTACCTCTGCTCAAATTTTTCAATGTAATTGTCTCGAATACTGTATTTTTGACTCGATTGACTTTCAATGGATCCAAATCCGTACAGGCTAAATACATGGCGTATTTGGTAAAAAATCATTATTTTTATCATTGTATGTATTGTATATTACCGAAAATGTATTTTCTACAAATGCTTCGAGTTTTTTTCTAAATAAAAACTTTAAAAGTTTACGAGGAAATATAAAGAAATTGACAATGTTTACATTTGAGAATTTCTTTTATGTATATGCATTTCAGTAAAATTACTTGGTAGGATATAAATGTCAACGTTGTGCTTCCCTCGTTAGAAGCCAGTTTTTTGTGTATTTTCATAAGTCAATATAATAAGATTTTATATTTATTTTGAAGATTTAGAAGTTTTAGAATCGTATTAAAAATGCTGCAGTATATTCTTTTCGGAAATAACAAAAAGCTATTAAATTGTATGAACTTAATGGCTAAGTTTTTATTCTATTATACAAAAAAAATTAATGAACATTAATAACAATTTTTTAGTTTACAGAAAATTTAGATAAATACTTAGGCATAAAAATAAACAATTAAGTTAATTCACATACAGGGTGTTACCGTATAAGTGCCGGAGTCAAAAATTGATCTACAACAAAAAGCTAAGATTTAAATACCAATTTATTAATTGAGTTTACGAAATCAAATATAAATGTATTTATAAAAAGCCGTAAAAATTGCTAAGTAATTATATATAACACATATTATATTATTAATAATAGAAAATAATGAATACATACAAAATGTTCTCGTAAGAACGTTTTACTAATTTATAAACGCTCTTTGCTCATGTTGTCCATGTCTTGTAAATACAGTCAAACCTAGATAAGTCGAAGTCGAAGAGACACCAAAATTAATTCGATTTATCAAAAATTTGAGTTGTCAAAAAAAGTTCAGTTAAATATGATACTTCCGTATAGGTATATATATCAGTTATTTTTAGCTCCTACCATCAAAGTCACTCTTTCTTTGCTGCGTTTCCCACCGTAACACTTTTCATTTAAAAAAGTCAAACTTTTATCCGGTAAGCATTTAAAAAACAAACCAGTTTCATCGGCGTTAAAAATATTGCTATGTTCATACTCTTGCTGTAATAGTGTTAAGACTTTATGCTTCCAAAGTTCGCAATCGTTTTCAGATACTTCTGCACTTTCACCACATATTACATTTTAAATGATGAGATTCCTTTTTTTAAAATAGTGCAGCCAACCCTGACTTTCTTTGAAATTATCATAATGTAATAGGCGCGCCAACTCTTCCGATTTTTATAACAGTACCGGTCCCGAAATTGGTTATTTTTATTACGTGCATACCGAAACCATTCAATCATAGCTTTTTCTAGATTGGGAAAAAGACCCGGGAAATTTTTTTTTATATAATCATGTATAACTTTATATAGTTTTATATGATTATATATGGTTTTATATTAATGTATATATAATTATGTATAAATTTACATAATTATATAAAACTATATAAAATTTTATAAAGTAGCTTATTCCGGGAAAAATTATTTTATATAATCATATGTAATTATGTATAATTATATATAATTATGTATTATTTTATATATTTATATATTAAATTATAATAATTTTTATATAATTATATAAAACCATATAAATTTTTTGTATTATATTTTTTTTTATATAATTATATAAAATTATATTAGATTGCTTCTACTAAATTATATATATTTTTATATAAACCGGGAAAACATTTTATATAATTTTATAAAATCATATATAAAAAAATATATTTTCAATATTTTCAATATAATTGTTATTATTTGCTTTTTTTTTTTAAATTATTTATTATTATACTAACTTATGGACAAATTCATAAATTAGATAATTTAATAAGTTTAGGACATATTAATCATAATGTTAACCTCCAATATCTTTTAATAATATTTAGAGTTATTAGGAATTGTACAAAAATAAAACAATTGTTTTATTGTTGTCCAAGAGTTAACTCTTGTTAAATGTGCAACGTTTTGTTTCTTTATTGAAACTTTTTCAAGCAACTTAACATATGTCAAAAAATATGTTAACCATCTAACCTCAAAATTGTACATGTGTCAAACATGAAAGATTGTCATTTTAGTAAGTCATTTTTATAAGACATTTTTAGTAAATATTAGAGAAGGCTTCGTAGGTCAGTGGCAGAGCAAGCAGTCTCCCGATCCAGAAGTCCGGAGTTCAAATCCCCAAAAAAGTTACATAATTCTGTTTCAGATTCATCGATGATATAATCAATCGCACACCGCGCTACTCATTGCAAACTAGCTTTTTTTCCACTAAATAAGCAGATACCGAATCACAAAGGTTCTAATTAGTAGACTGATGGTAATTACCACAAATGTTGCTGTAGGGAAATTATTATTTAAAATTTATTTTTTATATTTATATATAATTTTATATAATTATGTAAAATTATACATAATCATTTATAAAAAAATTTATAGAATTATGTAAAATTATATAAAACTAGATAACATTATATCGCGCCAAAATTCGTATATAATTATATATGATAATTTATATATAATTTTATATAATTATATAAAAAAAAAATTTCCGGGGAGACTCCTTTAGCCTTTTTCTAGAATGGTGGTCATTTGTATTTTCAGCAGCTACAATTAGATCTCTGTTTTTTAAAATGGTTGATAAAGTGTTTGCGGGAATACCAAAATCTTTAGCTATATCCTTTTTTCTTTTGCGCCCACGTTCCACTTTTTTCTTAAGATTAATTTTTTCTCTTATGCTTAAACTTTTTAATTTTCGTTTACACTCCATGTTAACACGTAAATAATTTTAGTAAAAGTATTACATTTTTTTAGATTTTCTGTTATACTCTGTTACAAACTATAAAGAACGTAAAATACATTTGTTAGACCTCGTACTCGACGAATAACTACTAAAATGAAAACTAAAATGCAAAAATAGTTCCTTTTCTTGAAAAATAAACGGTAAAACTATCTTAAAATTCATAACTGTTCATAAAGCATTTAAACATAAATTAGTTTTTAAATCCCATTGAAGTGCCGCTATCAAAACATCCAAATCTTTTCATCTTAGTTTACAATAGACATTTTAACTAGCAATAATACTGAACCGACTAGTTCTTTAATCCTACCAAATAGTGTACTTTTATGAAAAGTTGTAAAATTTAACTTAATGTTGTCCAAATATTTACTAATGGAAACTCGAATTTAGGGAATTGTAAAACGTTTCGACTTATGGAATAATTCGAGTTATTGAAATTCGAGTTATCGATATAAAAATATTAACGTTGAGATAGACAAGTCCTAAGGAAATAGGTTCGAGTTATTAAAAATTCGACTTATCGGGGTTCGACTTATGGATGTTCGACTGTACTAAAGAAAAACAAAATCGAACAAAAGTTTGTTTTTGTTGTTTTATATAATGCTAAATTTATTACACAAGAAATAGTGAGTTATTTATTTGATAATTGGTAAAATAGTTTAATATATGACATCATTCTTGTAAAATATACTTGATGTTATTTTTTTTAAAGTAATAAGTGTTTAGTTTATTGCTTCGTTTATGTTACAAAAACATACCTTATTTGTACTCTGTTGGTCTTAAAATTTAACTTAAATTGGCCTAATAGTTTCTTCCATTATTAATATTAACTTCGCTAAAAAAATTAACGTTTTATTTAGAATTTTATACGTTTATATTTTTAATTACAGAACAATTATTTTTCATAGATACAACAGGTTTTTTCTAGCAGTATGATTTGACAGCACAGCATTCTTTTAAGTATTTCAAATATTATTTTTTTAACTTTTTAGTTTTTATTCAAGTTTTCATTACCATAAAATGATAAATTTGATACACAAGAAATAATTTATTCAATAATCGATAAAATAATACCGACTACTTTAATACATGATGTTATTCTTGGTAAAAACACGTTCGATGTTATTTTTTTGTAGACCTACAAACATTTTAATAAGTACGTGAAATTTTATTCGGTACATTAAAATATGACTATCAACACTAGAAGCGAAGAAGTCCTACTTAAAGCCAGCGAGATATACTTAAAAATTCTCAAATAGAGCATTACTTGGTACGTTTAGAAATCAACTAAAAAACTATTTATCCATGTATCGTTAAAAATAATAGGGATTTAGTTTATTATTTCATCTATATTACAAGAACATGCTTTTTTGTGCTCTGTTCTTAAACTAGAACTTAAATCTGCTTAGGGGTTTTTACAGTGATTCAATATTAACCTAGGTCGATAATCAACATCTTATTATGATTTTAATACATTTATCATAATAAAAAGATATTGATTGTTTTGTAATTGGATAGAACTCGTCCAGACCTTTCCAAAAATGTATAATAATTTGCAATTTTCTTGATTAATAACACTGGCACACAAAACTAAAAAAGTGGTCAGTACTTTTGACCAGACCCACCTAGGGTTATGTATTTCGATGCCCTGAATCCGAATTGGAGGTCGGTTTACCTAATATAGGTACCTCTAAAATTTTGAGTAAATTGCAAAAAACCACTAAAAATTGCAGTTATGAAAATGAAGAAAATTTGATTAAACTAGATCAAATCTTCCTTATATGTATATTTTGATGAGATGAATCCAAATTCAGAATCTCTTAATCTCGATCATTCATATATTTATCCAAAATCGTAAAAAATAGTAAAAAAAGTAGTAGAACATAGCCAAAAATATCACGAGCACAAAAAAAAAGTGGTCAGTACTTTTGACCAGACACATCTAGGATTATGTATTTTGATGCGCTGAATCCAAATCCGAAGTCTATTTGGCCCATACACCTCCAAAATTTTGAGTAAATTACAAAAAACTGCTTCAATTGGTTAAAAATTGCAGTTTTTTGCAATTTACTCAAAATTTTAGAGGTATATTGGGTAAACCGACCTTAAATTGGGATTCAGGGCATCGAAATACATAACCCTAGGTGAGTCTGGTCAAAAGTACTGACCATTTTTTTATTTTTGTGTGCCAGTGTAATTTATAAAAATTTTTATAGTTAAGATAAGAAAGTTAACACCATTTTAGGTCAAAACAATATATTAAATATTGGTACAGGTATATCGTTAATTTAAATTTTAAAGGAAAACACAAAATTAATTCGTTCAATTAAGGTAATTTTTTTTGGTATATTGAAGGATTTTCTGGAAACAACAAGTGATCAACAAAAGATTTGGAAGGATTGTTTTTCCACCATTAATTTTCATTTGCGTTATGCTTCTCTTCATTATAAATATTTAGAACGCAAATGCTTTTAACGTAGATATTCAGTAAAAAAAATTATGAGCATGTTCAAAAATTATTTAAGTGGAAATAAACGTATGTAAAGGTATAAGGGAATATATATATTTAGTGAAATATTTTTTACAGGCTGTGATATTCGATGAAATCGAACTCACCGACCTGTGCCTAGCCGAGTGCTCTATCAAAAACGTCAACCACAGCTTTCAGGTAAACGCACAAAATTAATTTTAATCTCTAAATAATTTGTTATTTTTATAATTCAAATCTTAATTTAAAAATTTTGTTTTAATTATTTATTAAAGAATAAACTTATTGTATTTTATTATTAATTTTTGAGCTAAACTTGCATTAGACTTGCAAATAAGGTTTTCTGAACTTTTAAATTATTTGTCTGAAATGCAAGAAGCCCTTTACCGTTGAACAATTATTTTTAATGAAAGCATTAACTTAAAGCAAAAATTGTAGTAGAAATGTAAACATTGTTATGAACAATTCATCAAAATAAATTAATGTCTACGCAATTTTACCCCAATAAAAAATTCGCCACGTAATGAGAAGAGTAAAATTCTGCTGAAATTTTTTTAATTAAAACAATTTTTAAAGATAAGAAGATTCTACTTGAGTATTCTAAATGTAAGGAGAGAAGGAGTTCAAATTTACAATTTTAAATGTAGACTGAAACCATCGATACAGCAAAATTTAATTTCTTTCGATTTAATACTTGATTCTTTTAAAATATTATTGTTTTATAAATAAAATTGTTTTTACTTTTTATAAAACGTGCGTACGTACCTATACAGTGAAAACAAAAATGTTTTATACTTTGAAATTAAACATGTAAAAAGTTTATTTCATTAAGGAAATATTTTTAACATATCGATTTAAATTTGAAATTGGAAAAAATGGAATTGATGTTATATTTGACATGGATCTTTACAATTATTAAATAAAGAAGTGATGCATTTTTAAATTAATTTAATAGAAAGAGTGTCATGTGTGTTGCAGGTAATCACTCCATTTAGATCTTTGGTTTTGTGTGCTGAATCTCGACGTGAAATGGAGGAATGGCTGGCTGCACTCACTGCCGCTTCGCAACGTCGTTTTCACGAGCCAGACCAACCCGATTTTCTCTCAGGATATCATCACTGGTTGGTTTATTTAAAGTTATTGTTAGCTATGAAATCCTATAATTGTTATTATCGGTAAAAATATGCGTTTATAAATGCAAATATAGTTTATTTTATTTAAATTAGAAGGTAAATCAATAACTATGTTTTCTAAAAATTGAGATCTAAGATTAGATGAATTTTTGTTAGGAAAATATATAATCTCGATATCATTGGAAAAACCTATTTGTACATGATTGCCTTAGGGGCCGTTCAAGTATTACGTAACGCAATTTTTGAAGATTTTTGACCCCCTCATGTAACGCGCCGTAACGTTTTTCTGAACCTCCCATCCCCAATCTCTAAACGTTACGTAACAACCAAGTAACCATTTTTACCTAAAAGTCACAATTATGTTGCGCAAAGTACGTTTTCTTGACTTGGCCCTGTCCTTACATACATTTTTGGCTTCATCCACCATTGTTCCCCGTAAAACATAATCGAAACAGGTTGCAAACTTGGGAGAACAAAATAAAAATGACGTACACTATAATTGAAGGATTTCCCGTAATACATAAACGAAGGGGGTTGCCAACTTGTGAAATTTTAATTCACTAGCTTTTTATTTAAATAAAAAAAACCAATGTTGTATAACGCGATAGTCGAACCCCTTTCCCGCCACTGTAACGCATCATAACGTTTTACAAGACCCCCCCTCCTCAAATTGCGTTACGTATTACTTGGACGCCTCCTTATTACAAATAATTTAGGCTTAGAATCAAAGCCACTACAATTATTAATAGATCAGGTAATGATCAAAGACGCAGAAAAAATATTAGTTGCTTTACAGTTATTGATAATATTTGTGTTTCCAATGGAAAATAATTAAATCAAAAGATACAACTTTAATAAGTTATTATCCCCGCAAAGCGTTATTTAGCATAAAATTCTTTTATTTTATGGAATAGTATTTAAATTATTTTATACTTTTTATTATAAAAATTACTACGTATCAGATTTTTTATAACTATCCGTTGTAGCACTGTTTCTTATCTATAATAGGGGATACAGTGGTAATGCCGCCACCTTAAGAAAAACTTTTTATTTATGAAAACTTAATTATGGTAATTGCATATGTCCTGATCTCATGTATTGACTTTAGATTTATGAAATCAGTTAATAGTTTAATCCTTAGATCTTGAATGAGGTAATGAAAAAATAGATCTCAACGAATGGCGTCATATCCGCAAATTTTGGGGTAAAAGAGCTATGGAATAAAGTGACAAAAAACATAATACAAAACTAAACTAATATTGTGAATGGGGATCTGAAAAGATCACAAACAAAGTTGTTCGTTTAAGACAGGTAAGGATTGAGGTGATTGCGTAATCCGTGATGGTACTGCTCCGTGAACCAAATATTTCTTTCAAGCGGGTTATAAATTGTGATAGTGATTCAATTAACATCAATTCATTTATTAACATTATTTTTTGAAGATATAAATCAATCCCTGTGAAGCACTAAACAGATTATGATCTATTTCTTTTTAAGACGGCGGTATTTAAAAATTGAAAAGCACGAATTAAAGACTCATTTATTGATGCACCACTACCATAATTATTTTCTGCCGGTCTATTTAGATAAGAATGTGGCCCACACTATCAAAGTGTTTAAAAAACTTTCTTTATTGTTTATCTAAACATTCCTAAAATATTTTTGCATTAGCCATTTAATGACTCAAAATATTATCTACCAATAATTATCACAAGTAAAACTTAATTTTTGAACTTTATATTTAGATATTATAACATTTCTGTGATCGACTATTGGTACATACATACTAATATTTTTAATTGATGGAAACATGTAATTTTTATTTTTTTTAAAAGGTGACTGCTTTTAAAAATTAAATGTAAAATTCTTGAAATATTTCTTTGTCCCTATTAATTTCCATTCTACGCTGATTATAGGTACGCAACATCTCACGCACGACCTACATATTGTAATGTATGTAGAGAAGCCCTAAACGGAGTAACTAGTCATGGGTTAAGCTGTGAAGTATGTAAATGCAAAGTACATAAAAGATGTGCAGCAAAAGCAATCAACAACTGCAAGTGGACTACACTTTCATCGATTGGAATAGATATTATAGAGGATGCGGATGGGGTATGGTTTTATTACATTTTTACTCTTAAAGGCTCAACTTTATGGCACTTGACGACGGAATAATTTTATATGCATGGTTAATAAACTATTTTATAGTTTTTAGAATTTAAACTGGTTACATTTATCATTTTATCTCTTCTATGTAGAACATTACAATGCCTCATCAGTGGATGGAAGGAAACTTACCAGTTTCTGCGAAATGTGCTGTTTGTGATAAAACCTGTGGTTCAGTATTAAGGTAGGCAATTTGAATCAGTAATCTATTAATATAAGGTAAAACATATACCAACCTTACAGACTTCAGGATTGGAGATGTTTGTGGTGTCGAGAAACAGTGCACACGCAATGCAGACCTAGTCTACCGGATGCGTGTCCTTTAGGACCTGCAAGGGTTAGTGTAGTTCCACCAACAGCTTTACATTCGGTATCGGACGAAGCTTGGGAGGTAGTCAGACCTCAAGCTTCCTCTCCACTTTTAGTTTTTGTTAATTCCAAATCGGGTAATGTTTTGTCAATATAAAATTCAACAGTATTAAAAAAACTAACAAATTGCTTTTGTAGGTGATAATCAAGGTGTAAAATTCTTAAGAAGGTTTAAACAATTATTAAATCCTGCACAAGTATTTGATCTCATTTCAACGGGTCCAAGGTTGGGTTTGCGGCTGTTTAGACATTTTGATCCATTCCGAATATTAGTTTGTAGCGGTGACGGTTCGGTAGGATGGGTTTTATCAGAAATTGATAAGCTCGATATGCATGTAAGACATTATCATTAAAATTTGTAACAGCAGTTATTTTGGTTTTTTGTTTTTTAGAAACAGTGCCAAGTTGCGGTTTTACCATTAGGTACGGGTAACGATTTAGCGAGAGTACTTGGTTGGGGCTCTTCCTGTGATGATGATACTCATTTACCCCAACTACTCGAGAAGTACGAAAAAGCTAGCACAAAAATCTTAGATCGATGGAGCATAATGACGTTCGAACGCACAATAGCAATGCCAAAATTATCCTTAGATATTACTCAACCAGAAGGTCAATTGCATAACCAAATAACTCAATACGAAGATAATTTAATTCAACATTTACAAAATATTTTGCAATCAGACGACACATCTACGGTGCTAAATTCTGCGAAAAGACTTTGCGAAACAGTAAAAGATTTCGCTACACAGGTTTCGGAAAGCTCTCTAATTAAAGGGGATGAACAATTAAGCAAAAAATGTGATATTTTACAACAAAAGCTTGAACAATTACTGCAAACATTAACCAGCGAACAAATAGACGTAACGCGTTTAGAATTCGACGACGATCATCAAAAAAGTTCTAAGGACGATACCGAAAGCGAAATATCGTTCGATAAAGCAAAAGTTGAAAAGGAACTAAGCAATTTCAACTTTCGTAAACATAGGCGCACTTCTAGATTCGTAGAACGTGAAAAAGAAGCACTTGTTAATAGGGCAAATAGCTTAAAACGTGCAATTCGCAGTTTAGTTGAACACACCGAGCAAGCAGTCGACGACCAAAACAAGTACACGTTGCTAACGCCTACCATTGAAGTTTCTAGCAATAATGATACTGAAAAACCGGAAGAAGAACCAAAAATGGACTGTTTAAAAGTTGTATCTACAGTGGAATCAAGCTCTAGCTCTGATTTGAGTCTTTGCCCAACTTCTTCCAGCCAAACTTCTTCCAGTCAAACTTCTTCAGTTGTTACAGCTCGATTGGCAACTCTTTCTCCCATGCCAGATTTACGAAGAGATTCAACTTGCGACGATCCAGAATTAATGCAAACGCTACCAGTTCCGCCGGATTTCGCTGATAGTCGACGTGCAAGCCAAGTGCATCAAAAGTAAGAATTATTTAATTATTTAAATTTATATAGAGTAAATATTTTCATTATTGGATCATTAGGGTAGTGTTTTCGTACGAGAATTATTTTCTATTTGTTGTATTTATTTATAATTTATTGAAAACCAGGCAATGTTTGAGAATGTTATCTTTTATCTGCTAGGTAATTTTGAATTTTTAAAATAGTAATTTTTCAAATATTTCAAGAGTAATTGCAATTAAAAAGGAAATGTATTGATATTAAATATTTATTAATATAGTTCTTCATTGTTAATATAATTTTTGCTGTATAATCAATAATTACAATAATAATTATGTCAATTGTTTTTAGATTATAGATTACTAAAAAAAAATATAATTTATTTTTTACTTATAAATTAATTAATACCTGATATATAGCGGGTGTTTTATTTAAAGTGCCACGAGTTTATAACTTCTAAACTAATAAAAATTTTAAAAAATTATACAAGTATAAAAATGTTTTCAATTTATTGGCATAAATATAATTTTTTTTTTACTTTTGGTTTAACAGTAAATGGTGTTAACTCCTTTATCTTAAATAGAAAGGTATTAATTTTTTTACATAATTGGATAGAGCTCGGCAAGAGCGTTCAAAAAATGTATAACAAGTTACCGTTTGATTAATAAATAAATTCAAAAAAATATTTTTATTTTTGATTAAAAAAATTTATACCTTACTATTTAAGAAAAAAATTAAGAAATTTTTATTAATGCCAGTACATAGATCGTATAAATTAAAAAAAAATTTATACTGATCTTTTTTTTGAAATTCAAATTAGTTTAGAAGTTATAAGCTTGTGGCACTTAGCTGAAACATTCTTGTAAACTAAAAGAAATTTTTTTTTAAATTAATTATTAATCAAATGGTAACTTGTTATACATTTTTGGAAAGGCCTCTACGAGCTTTATTCCATTATCTAAAAAAATTAATACTCTTTTATTTAAGATAACAAAGTTGACACGGTTTCCGGTTAAACCAGAAGATTAACAAAAATTGCATTTATTAAGTGCATAGATTGAATTTATATTTATGCCAGTACAGAGATTGTATAAATTAAAAAAACTTTTATACTAGTACTTTTTTGAGAATTGTTATTATTTTAGGAATTATAAGCTCGTGGCACTTTAAATGAAACACCAGGTATATATATAAAATTTTAATTTATTTTTATAATACAGAACTATCAATTATTAAAAAAAATAATTTATAAATATTTTTATAAATTGTGTAATTTCAATTACAAGAAAAATTGAGATATGCCTATTCTATATTTTATTAATTGGTGCTTATTACTAACAATGTGAACTAAATATCATCTTAACTTTTATAAGTAATAAAAGATATACAATTATTCATAAAAAAAAACAACTGGAATAAGATTCAACTCAGTGATGATCAATCTACAGTTTCCTATATAAATATGTGTAACGTCAAACTTAGTTTAACGGATTTTATATGATCGCATGAAAATCAATTTAATTTTTTTGTTTTATAAATCAATTAGCAGAAGTATTTACCTAATCTTAAGCATAACAATTTCATTTCAGTACCGATACAGAAGGTACAACAGCTACGTTAATGGCAACTTGTTCAACTTTAAAAACGATGCAAAATACAATCAACGAGTCAACGTTAACTAGCATTTTAGAAATAGAACACATTATAAAAAATGAAACACAACGACGCGATAGTACAAAAAAAAATGACAGCAAATGTGATCAAGAAGCTGATCATAAAACTTCAGACGACGATAAAGAATGCGGCAGCATTATATCTTACGAAGAAGTTAGTTTTACTTCAGAAGTTGTCGAGCACAACTCCTTTTGTCCTCGTAAAGGAAGCGATGGCGAAGACGTTAACGGACACATTTTTCATATCGATTCACCAGAAACGGATACTTACCCAAATTCAGAAGCTTTACAAGGCGAGTCTCTTTTAGATGATATGAGTTCCATGTTAGGGCAAGACATATACGGATTGGACCAAGACAGCATTGAAAACACCTACACAGACGACACGACTCTTTTTGCAAGCGATTTAAGTGATTTGAAGCAACTCGAACATAAGAAGAGTTTGAAACGCAACTCAATCGATAAAATAAGACGGAGTTCCAGAACTAAAATAGACGAGGATGCAAAATTTGGGTTTGAAAACCCGGCTTTCATGCCGCAGAACATGTTTTTAGACAATCGTTTCGAAATGGAACCGATTAAATATTGTAGTTTGGCACAGTTTGTCGAAGGAAACGATATCGCTAGACGTTCTTTCAAAAAAGTACGACCGAGTTCAAAAATTTGTAAAACCGAAGTGAACGTTAATCGACACAGTACGCTTACTGAAGAAAGTGAAACTAGTGTTTGGGGTTCAAGAACAAGTTTGAACAAGGCTGACAAGGACATGACAAACGCGACAGCGGCCGCTTTACAACAAACAAAAGAAGAGGAAAATGGTGAGCAAAAATCTGAAGAAAAACCCCCAGTCCCCATATTCCCACAAGTTATTGTAGAACCACCTTCTCCGGTCTTGGACGAACAAATAAGAGCAGATCGCATAGATAAGCTTGGTTCGGAATTAGGTTTTGATGTAGGTTCAGAATACGATTTGCAAAATTTGTGTTCTAAGGCCGAACGCTTATCAACCAGCGATGTAACGACCAGTGCCAATAGTTCCAATTCTAATCTTCTTGGCATTGATACAGATCACATGCAATATCTAAGTTGTTCACCTGCAGCTACCCGAAGAATATCTTGCTGCAGTTTGTTAAATCCAGCAGAATCTGCTGCTTTGGCTGCTACCGCTGCCGCAACCAGTAAATTTTATTCAGATATGGAAAAGAAGGAGAAAAAAGATAAGGAGGAAAACCCTAAGAGAAATAGAAAACTTCCTATTATTAATCCTTTGGTTCGATTACCTGCTTGGCCCAGTAAGTATTTTTCGTTAATCGCAATTATTAGTTAAATCACTAACAACGCTTAGACTGATTAACACACAACAAATAAACTGTAAGTTGTAGATGACCCTAATGTAAAATTTTAGTTTCCTTTAGAATAGATTGCCTAGCAAGTGTTTATTCATAAAAACATTTTGAATGTAAATAATCAAAAAATTTAATTTCATCCACTGCATAGAAGCACATTTATTTCTATTGAGACTGAATAACTACTACTATTTAAGACTTAAACATTTAGTACTATTGTAAATCAAGGAGCATTTATGTAAAAGATACAATTATATGTAATTTGTCTGCTTTCTTGGTAAGGTAAACGCTTTAATACTTTAATTTATACCAAATTTTCAAATTAATATTGATAAAGCCTTCGCTCTTAAAGTGTTTAACAAGTAAAATATTTGAAAAAATATACATATATTAAACTTATAATCTGTATCGAGTTAATAAGCTTTAAATACTAGTACAGCCTTTATGTACCTAACAGTATTCAATAATTAAAATTAATTCCACAATATCTGACTATAAAACTGATCTCGTATTCAAAACAATTACTCTAGAATTTTAATTTGTTGTGAAACCAAAAACGTATTTAGTTTACAATAATATTGCCTAATATGGATTCAGTGCCAGTTCCAAATATATTAGCACATTAACCAAAACTTATTTATGTGCATATGTCTTCGTATAACAAAATAAAATAAGAGTTTTATAGATAGGTACTATTCTGCGACTATTCGTTTTAAGAAAAAAGGCCTATTTTATGAATCGAATGTTATTTAAATTTAAAACTACTAAAATACAGGCGGACTCAAAAATTAAACAATAATTTTGATAAACATAAATATTATTGCATAAACGCTCCTGGTTAACTGAACACAAGTTTTATCTACATCTAAATAAAATATTATTCCTCAAATTATGAGGTAAACACAAATACACTATTTCCAATATGTAAAGTCAGTCTCAATTATTCTGCTTATTAAAGCTCAAAAACCCCTTCGCTTTATACTAAAAGTTTATTACAGATGTTACTTCAATAAATACATTGATATAAATTATTTAAAATGGTAGAGGCTAAAGTTAATTTTTTTTCAGACGTTAGTACTGGTACTGGTTTTATTAGTAAATGTCTTCTAGCCAATGCTGATACTCTTTGTGCGGCTGTAGGGCCTTTAATGGATCCCGACGAAACATTAATGGAAGGATATTTTGAGAGATGTGTAATGAACAATTATTTTGGAATTGGTATCGATGCAAAAATCTCATTAGATTTTCACCATAAACGAGAAGAACATCCTGAAAAATGTAGATCTCGAGCAAAAAATTACATGTGGTATGGAGTATTGGGTAGCAAACAATTTTTACAAAAAACTTATAAAAACTTGGGACAAAGAGTACAATTAGAATGTGATGGACAACGAATCCCTTTACCAAGCTTACAAGGAATAGTAGTATTAAATATTCCTAGGTAAAACAATTGCATAAAATTATCATACGTAATATTTGTAAAAATAATCATAGTTTTATGGGCGGTACAAATTTTTGGGGTGGAAATAAAGAAGACGACATATTTCTGGCGCCTTCTTTCGATGATAAAATACTAGAAGTCGTTGCTGTGTTTGGATCTGTACAAATGGCAGCATCAAGATTAATAAATTTACAGCATCATCGAATTGCTCAATGTCAAAGCATACAGATTAACATTTTAGGTAATAGCAAATTTTATTATTCTGTTCGTAGAATAAATAAATAGTAATATTTATAAAGGTGACGAAGGAGTTCCTATTCAAGTAGATGGCGAAGCCTGGGTACAACCACCGGGAGTAATAAGAATTTTGCACAAAAATCGAATGCAGATGTTGTGTAGAAATCGTGCATTAGAAAACTCTTTGAAAACATGGGAAGAAAAACAACGACAAAGCATCGCTTTACATGACAAACGACACTCAATATCGCAAGATAAACACGACAAAGGTAGATATAGTCTTACTAGGCAGAGTATGCCAATCCACGAAAACAAATCACTTTTGACTGTTCCTCGAGACAAACTTCGTCAGCATTCCTTCAGTGGTGCTGTACCGATACTAGAAAAATCGCAATCAATTTACATAGAAAAACGACCAAGCATGATCGAACCAGAAATAATATTTTCTGAAGAAGAACGGTTTCTACTCATTAATTTTATTGAATGCTCTACATCTCTTTCAAAATGGATTAAAATATTAGCAATAAGCTACACGTTAGAAATAGACTTATACACATTAGCGACCAAAACAGATAGTTGCCTTGAAAAAATACATCCGAATGGAAAAATTCTTGAAGGGCCTAGTTTACGAAGAGAATTCAGTAATCTTGTTACAGTTATAAAACAGTTATACGAAGAAAGCTGCTGCTTGTTACACGACCGAGGACCCAAATTAAAATTACGCGATGATTTAGAAAATAAACTTAGCATGAGTTTAGCAAATATGGAAATGGAACTGCGAAAATGTTTTATGTACGAATCGAGTACGGGCAGTTTAGTATATCTTCAGTCTATTCAAGGAGAGCATGTAAGTCATATTTTCCTATATGAAATTTAATTCTATCAAATTTTTAAATTTAAAAAAAACTCTAATTAAACTTAAATATTAACTACCATTTTTTTTTCAGTACGAACGCAAACGTAAAAGTTTGTTTTGGTTAAAATTCAGAACAAGAGGTGTAGGATCATTTTCGCAACCGTCATCGAATTGTAAAACAGCTAGAGACGTGGCATCATGGGGAACACAAGAAGTTGCTACTTGGTTGGAAACTTTACAATTATCAGAATATATTGATAGTTTTGTAAAGAACGACATTAGAGGTAGGGAATTGCTTAGTCTTGCTAGAAGAGACCTAAAGGATTTAGGGGTAACAAAAGTTGGTCACGTTAAAAGAATTTTACAAGCAATCAAGGATTTGACTCAAAGCGTTTAATGTGTTTATAATAATAAAAGTTGATTTTCTTATTTTGAAAATAATATATTTAACATAACTTTCAAAAAATCCTGTACTAGAATTAATGGAACTTCCCAATATCTACTACTTATTTTACAATGACATATTTTTAAACACATTAGCATATGTGTAAGATTTGAAATCGCTGTGATTTTTAAACGTCACCTTATATAAATTCCTTAGGTGATTTAGTATAGATATGTGTCTTAAGATAAACATACAGATTGTATTTTCTTCGTTAGTACCTAATCATTGAACAATACTCATTTAAACTTCGCAATCATTCAATCAACAAAACTTGTAACAAAAAAATTGAATTCGTTAATTGCTAAAATATTGAAGTCGTTATTAATAAAACTTTCTTCTAAAATTAATGTATTTATAACTAATATTCTAAATTGAAAGCAATTGTCTATTTCTAGCAATATCTAAAACTTGATCTTCCTTTCCTTTATTCTAAACTTCATCTATCGTTCGTTCACATTTCCTATATGTGGTGTGCTTTTAATTCTCATCGTCTGAAATATGTTCCACCTCTTAATTGCGTGGTAGTATGTTCTTGCACAAGGTTTTCAATTTTTTAAATGTTGTATTAGAACTAATAGTAAGTAGTACGATTTACAACATTGTAAATTATTTTTTTTAAATTTACTTTAAATTTAATTCAAAGTGTATTCGAAAAGCAAGATCATTTTAAAGTCTTATTCTTTTGCTTGCTTATGTGAATTACAAAAAACAGACAATCGCATATACACTGCATGAAAACGATTTTTGTAATTTAATTAAATAGGTGGAATACTCGCATCAGTAATAGTAGGAAATTTTTTAATGTCGCTGTTTAGGTCATATTCTATGAATCGCTAAAATTAGACTAAAATATAATTTGCAGAAAATTCTACAAATAAAAATTACTATATATTAAGACATTTTTAATTTTAAATGAATGAGATTTGTCTAACAAAAAGTATATGATTTATTTATAATTTTTCAAAGCAATATCATAACACGTGCATGCATATGCGCAAAAAATTATATAGGTATGTTATATCTGTGACTTGCTTAGGATACTTGCCAAATACAGAATATTTTAAATAAAATGAAACATTTTTTTTAGTTGCAACGACGATATATTGACTCATTCTTATATTAATTTTAGCATTTGCTTATTCTAAAAACACCAAGACATTATTTTTTCCTAAATTTTTACTGAAATATTTTCTAAACGAAATTCTTAAAACATCACCCTAAAGTATGAAGGAGTTCCGAATGTATCAATTTTCAATAAGAGACACAGGCGAATAAATTTAAACTTTGGTGTCGCATAACAAGCTTTAAAAATATCGCATTAACAGCTCGATTTGAAACACATTTAATGACCATATACTGTAAAATTAGTATCTTGCGTGTCCAAATTGAACGTTTTATTGATGTGTATTTATTGCATAATTATTTCATCAAAATTGATTATAAATATTCATATGTATGTCACCTTACTAAAATTATTTGGAAAATTATGTTATTTGTTTAAATAATTTAATTGATATTCTTATATAAAAAAAAAGCGCTTATTCAAATAAAATTTAAGTAATATCATTGTATATATAATTATATATACAATGGTAATATTGTAGATATTCGTATAAGTTTATGCATATTTGTAGTTTTTTATGATAAAAACGCATTTTATTTAATTCTTATTACGTAGTTACTTCGTTATGAGAATAAAGCGATTGTGAAATTATATAGGAAACAAAATTTAATTCAAAATTAAATGTGCATATATATTTGTTGTTATAGACGAGTTAAAAATTGGCAAGTTACAGAAAAATATTTTATTGGGTTAAAAAAGATTTGGAATAAATTGCCGTTTAATCTCTATTAGTATATTCTAAACGTAGTAATTTTGTACTACAAAATCTACAATGAAACTTACACTGGCATTGATAATCATTGTACATTGCCTTTTAGATGTTATTCGTGTTAGCCTTGTTTGCGCGCTTATTATATTGTTTGATATCTTTACACGAGAAAAGTTAGTCTTAGATAGTAGTCAATTAAAAGATAGCTTTGTCGAAAACTAAATATCAAAATTTAAAAACCATCCGCATCATTTTACCATACATCCATATAAGTTTATAAAAAACCTGTTATTTTATACTGTTCCCTTATTTCCATTTAAATTTATCCTGATAATTTAATAATTCTGTGATATTGTGTCCTACTTATGTGTATTTAACATTTGGCATGGTAAACATATCAAAAATTTTCTGAAATTCAAAAAATTCGCAAAAAATGTTTAATATAATATAGGTAGGCCTTTTTGATTTATCAGAGTATGTCATTATTTCTTTCGATTATTAATTTTACTAAAAAATTTTAGTTGAATTCAAAAGTTGTTGTAACAAATATAAATATATATCTTATAAGGCCTTGTTATTCGAGGTTTTATATTTGTTAACTAGGATCTATAGCATAGAATAGTTTAGTGCACATAATATAAATATATAATCTTTAAATTGTTGTACATTCCAAAAATTTAATACCATTGATTTTTTAAATCTCTTTATCTAAATTATCTTGTTGATAAGAATGTGTTCATTACTTTTATTGTTGACCTAGTATTTGTATAGGTCTGTAGGTATTAGAACGTACCAAAGTATTAATTAGGCATACTGTTTTTTAGTATTTATTATTATAGTTGTTTAATTTGGTTTACGAAATCTTAAACTATTTATTTTAAAATTAATTTTTCTTCGATTTTACATGCTCTATTCTAAGATACATTTATTTCAAAATTAGAATAATGCGTTTGTTAAAAATTTAGTAGTGGTAAAATATTATTGGTTTATTATAATATACAATTTATTGTTATATATATAAGAAACTCTATTTTTTAGAAAACTTTCAATACTGCAATTTACATTACTCGCATTCATACACTATAACTTCTTAAAAACTAAATGTTTTATTGATAAATTAGTAAGATATTGAAATTTAATAATTCGTTTAAAATTTTTATATAGTGTTATTAGCTAATGAAGTTTTTAAAGGCGTTTTCTAAAAAATATTATTGGTTCGTCTAAATTTAGGATACGTATATGTTACGATTAAAGACATTATTTCGATTAAAAACTTAAATAACTGGGAAGTAATGTTAATATCCATACCAATTGGCGAGTAATGTTAATTTGATTAATATTAACCGATCATTGTCATTAATACCCAACGAACATCAGATAAAGTTATAACACGTCTTTAATCATAATATATACACCTTCGTGCACAATTTGCTATATACGTATTTATCTACGGGACTTAAATCACTTGGGTTACTAACACTTAATTTTCCAATTATGGAATCACATAGATTTACCTACAAATACTAAATTAAACTAAGTATGTAGTTTACAGTTACTTATAATTGTTTATAACATTTTCATACTTGAAACACATTTAATTTTATAATTCCTAAATAGCTACTAGAAGTTTACTTCTATTATAAAAATTTAAAATAGATTAGTTAATCTGTTTTCATTTCAGTTGTAAGTGTTCAAAATTTACATTATTAAAATAAAAAATGCTATTAATTTTTTGCAATTATTAGCTAAAGAAAATATTCCAAATTACACAATCAAAGTATTTTGAATTTGAAAATGAACGTATAGGTAGGTAGTACTTTAAATGTACTATATACTACTGAGGACCAACGATAACGAATCACTTTAGATTTAATATTAAACCATTTAAGCTCTCTTTATTAACACTTATTTATTTTTTTAAAATATTAATTGACATACCATAGGTATTCTATGTATAAATTGTATGCAATATTATTTATAATCATTTTAAGGTATTATAAAGAAAATAAACTGTGTTTGGAAAACAATCTAACCTGTGATATAGGGTTTAAAGGTAATGAAAATTGAGAGCAATATTGTTTTTTTTTTGATACAATGTATGTCTTTGATTTTTACCTATTGTATAAGTCAAGCCTTTTTAAAAATGTTAAATGATGATTTTGGTTGTTTCTTTAACTATTAATGGGTCCAACTGCTGTTTTATTCCCAAAGTATACAACAAATATTACTAGATAACTATAAGTTATATTTAAAACAACTTGTTTTATTCCTTATAACTGTAAAGTGTTCAGTATATTAACCATTATAATTATCAATGTATGTTTGCAGTCGTAGTAATGTATTCTCTTTTCCTAGAATTTCTATCATATCTGCTACACTGGGTCCTTCCTGAAATAAATCAATTTGATATTAACTATCTTTCATTTATTGACATTTAACATCTCCTTATTTCAAAAATTAATTTATTTTTAAAAATTATATACAGTGCATATTCTATATAGTCACCTTTATTTAGCATGGGATCTACGATTTCTCCGAGCCGGGAAAAAAACTTGACATTTGTGAATTCTAGGCACCGTAGTGAAACATGATTGTTTTCAAACATGAATTTGGGGCACCCTTAAATTTCCGCCCGCGGCAGATACTCCGGATCCCCCCCACCCGGGGATGCGTTTAAGGGAACCAAAGTAAAAAAATGTAGCTTTTATACAATATCGAAATAAAAATAGCACAATTTTAGATAATAGAATAAAATCAATTTGTTGAATCTACGTACATAAATTATAATAACCAAATTAGCCAATTTATTAACAGTACAAATATAAACATAATAAAGGTTTGTTACCAAATACTAAGTACACACATACCTCACTTTGCGTCGGAGTTACGTTCCAAAAAAACACGACGCAAATTGAAAAGACGCAATGTGAATTAAGAAAAAATTAGAAAAAAAAGTGGAGCCGTCTGTTAAAAAACAAGAAAAAAACTAAAGACTCGAACCCAAAACAACGCAACCTCGAAAACCTAACGACGCATGGTGAAAATTAGTACTAATTAAGCAGCGACGCAACTTCGAAAAAAACGCAAAAAGAAACGACGCAAAGCGAGGTACGAGTGTATTAATACGCATATTAGGGTGCTTCGTTTTTAAACGACTTTTTTATATACGTTCCATTGAAATATTCTCGTTCTAGACATTACAAAAAAATGCTCACCTAATTTCAGGCCTTAATTTGAATTTGCCTAAAGTGGTCGCCAGTTGATTTTAAAATTTTCGACTTCATTTAACATGTAAATCTACAGGTTTTTTTTCAATAATCTATATATCTGATGCATTTTATACAATCGTCTTATTCTTTACAACAAATTGTAGAGAAAATATCAGTCTTTAAAAGTGCCCCTAGTTGAATCTATGTAACTTGAACGTTCTCGCCTCAAAAAAAGTTTAATTAATTTTTATGGCTTTTTGCATTTTTCTCGTAAACTTAGACTCTGAAGATTCTTTCTGTAGCAAATTTCATTCATACCCAACCCCCAATCCAGAACTATAAAAGGACTTTTGAAAGCGCTGTAATATAATACAACTTCATAAAGGATTTAGCCGGATAAGTATGATGAATCGGTCCCTAAATGACAACCTCTAGCTAAACTACGAAAACTATAAAACTACACAATATTTTCGACCGTCATAAGCCACGTTTTCTTCAAAACTCGTCTATGTCAAGCACAAATGCATCAAATTTTATTTTTTTTTCAAAGTGTTGCACTAACTTTTTTCTAACACAATTATTATGATTAATAGTGCATATCAAGTATTACAACATATATCATTTCAGTGATTGTAAGTCATAGAAAACACTGAAATAATTTTGTTATGAAATAAGTATGTTATTTTTATTTATTATTTAATGATATGGGTAATTATTTTAAACATTAAAAAAAAATAGAAAATATGCTCTTTAAGGTTCCCTAAAACCTTGCCTTGGGTTTATCTCTTTAGATCAATTAGTTTTTGAAATATGTACCTTTTTTTTTCATATATAAGGTCAACGCGAAATGGGGGCGGCAAAACATATAAATCGCATTCGTACATTAAATCGATATTAAAACATAAGTTTAGATATAGGTTGCCATTTGGAGGCCGACTCAACATACTTACCGGCTAAAGCCTTTCAATAACTTAATATATTGGGATCATTTTGATGACTTAATTTCTATATCTATTCATTAATTATTTTATAACTTACTTTTAAACCACTTAAAGTTGATCGAACTATCTTCATCAAATTACTGAATTTAATGTTGTTCTGAGTAGAAAAATTCTTTAAAAATATCTTCAGAGCATCTCGTTGTAAATCGTCCTGTATTTGTAACTCTTGATTCAACTTTTTTATAACGTTGATATGTTCTTTGTCCATTTCTAGTTGCTTACTAGGACATATCCACAAAAATGCTAATTCGTTAGAAACTAAATCGTTCAAACAATTTACTCGATTAATAGCCCACTTTAATATTGATTTGATATATTCTTCATCTAGTTGCAAGGAGTTATCTGTAATTCTAAAAAATTTATCATTTTAAATTTCATATAATTTTGAAGTACAAAACCTGTCCGGAAATTTTTTCTTAATTAGATTCTGAATCTTTATTACAAGAATATCTAACTCTTCTCCACTGTTTATTTGACGTTCCAATTCAAGATGATTAAATTCTAATAATCTTTCTAGCATCAATTTACCAGAATGTGAATTAATTTTAGTTACATCAAACTACAACATAATAGTTAAACAATTTTTATGAATAGGCAACTACTTCTAACAAATAAAATATTAATATGTAACGTTAAAATACCTGTTGAGCTAATTCGTTGATTGTGTAACTTTTTGGTTTTAACCCACGTATTTGAGCTTTTTCAAAACCACCCCCAGAATATGTAATAAAATTAATCAACGCATTTGGTAAAATACCCTTTTGCTTATAGCTTGATATTTGAATATCGCCTTGGCGTTTACTCAATTTACTTCCGTCAGAATTTAATAGTAAAGGTAAATGTCCATACGTAGGAGGATTCCAGTTGAATGCTCTAGAATTTTATACATAATTTATAACAACACTACATTATTTCGTACCTGTATATCATCAAGTGTTTTGGAGTAGAAACTTGCCATTCTACACCTCTTAGTACATGAGTTATATGCATAAAATGGTCATCTACAACATTGGCAAAATGATATGTGGGAAATCCATCTGACTTTATTATAACAGGATCCCCTTCATTTAAAGCTATATCACAAGAAACAGTTCCATAAATAATATCTTTAAATGATTGATTTCCATCCGCTAACTACAAGATTTATTATAAATTATAAAAATTGAATGAAAAATATATTAATACTAATTACTTTAAATCTTATACAAAATTGATCATTATGATCTAATTTGCTTTCAATCTCATCTTTAGTTAAATGACGGCATTTGTTATCATACTTTGGTATTTGTCTTACTCTTACAGCCTCTAATCTCAATAATTCTAATCTTCTATTTGTACAAAAGCAGTAATATGCAGAACCATTCTTTAATAACTTGTGTACTTGTTCCCTAAAAGTATTTAATATAAATGTTAAAAAACTGAGTCCTTTAATATTAAACCTGTATATTAATACCTGTAAATATTTATTCTCTGGGATTGTATATAAGATCCGTATAATCCTCCAATATTAGGACCTTCATCAATATATATTCCTACCCAATTCAAATCTCTTTGTAATTGATTACTGGCTCCCTCTATTGTCCGAGATTGGTCAGTATCTTCAATTCTTAAAATAAATTTGCCATTATTTGATTTCGAAAATAAGTAATTGTATAGTGCTGTTCTTAAGCCTCCAAGGTGTAAATATCCTATTAAAGCATTTTAAAAAATAGATATAGATATTCTTCATGCTTCAAGAAGCTTACCAGTCGGACTTGGAGCAAATCGAACTCGTACATCTCGAGTCTGATACAACCTTATTTGTTTAAAACATGTAGGTCTAGTTATGTTACCTTTAAGTAAACTGAACATTTTCAATAGCAAATTACATTATAAAAACAATAATGCATTGTGTATCTATGTAATGAACAAATAATGAATTAATTTACTCCCCAGCAGACAAAGATTTTCTTATAGGTAATTCCGTGATTATGTAATGTTAGAAAATCATAATTATTTTAAAGAAGACTTTCTTTTAAAACTTTCCCTTAAAATCTATAACAAGAGTTTTCGTTTTCTATAGTTGTGGCAATCTTGTTTATGTACTATTTAGAGGTTATTTTACATAATACTGCTAAAATTCTGAAAATACAGCCCAATGGTTAAATTGTTTATATAAAATTTCAGTGCATTACTCACTTTTTATAATGGTAAGATGAAAGAAATCAATAGAACAATTACATTAGTGCTTGTACAAGAAATACTTAAAGCTCCTTTGGATCTGTCAAGATGAAAGTTCTGTATTTTTATGAGACTAACCTAACTTATTATTAATAATAAAAACTAATATTATAAATAATTTCAGCATAAACTTAAATCATCACAAAGGGAAAAAGTAAAAAAATTTATTTCGTTTACACAAACGGGGGAAAATACAGCTATATACTGTTTAACACAAAATGATTGGAAATTAGATCTTGCTAGTGACAATTACTTTCAAAACCCTGAAGCCTACTTCCGGGAACCCAAAAATATCGATAAAAAGAAGCTGGACTCCTTATACAGTCGCTACAAAGACCCCAATGAATCAGACAAGATAACGGCCGATGGAATCATGAAGTTCTTGGATGAGTTGGGATTATCACCTGAATCAAAATTGGTATTAATTATTGCATGGAAATTTAAAGCTGCTACTCAATGTGAATTTACAAAAGAAGAATTTATTAATGGAATGACAGATTTAGGTTGCGACGGTGTTGATAAATTAAAAGCTCGCTTATCAAATTTAGAAAATGAGTTAAGAGACAATTTTAAATTTAAAGATTTCTACCAATTTACTTTTAATTATGCAAAAAATCCTGGACAAAAAGGATTAGATCTCGATATGGCTATAGCTTATTGGAATATTGTTTTAAAAGGAAAATTCAAGTTCTTAGACATATGGTGTAGATTTTTACAGGTAAACAAGCTACATTAAGTGACTTAAATTTTTTGTAAATATTTTTTCTTTAGGAACATCACAAGAAATCAATTCCAAAAGACACATGGAATTTATTATTAGATTTCGCTGGTCAAATTTCTGATGACATGAGTAATTATGATGAAGAAGGTGCTTGGCCAGTTTTAATTGATGATTTTGTTGAATGGGCTATAGCACAAGCGAAAGAAAATCAACCACATAGTACTAGCCAACTTGATTAGCAAATAAATTATTTCCTACCTAAATTAAGCAACAAAGTTTTGTTTATGCAACTTAAATCATATTAAATACAACTCTTTTTCATCTTTTGTTGTCTGAGGAATGGATAATTTAATTCTTCGTATATAAAATAGATGAGTTTTGATATACCTATTGGTACTTTGTAAATATTAAACTATTAACATTTTAATGAAATATATATATATATATTACGTGATTTTTATTCAGACATTTATATATTAACATTTTCAAAAGGTCATTGAAACATAATTGTTTTAAAAAATACGAAGTATTTAAATTTATATGTCTCAATCTTATAGTTTCAGATCTCTGCATAGGAATTAATGGAGAAACGAAAACAAAACTAGTTAAGGAACTCCTATTAAACAGGTGTTAGCAGGATGATCAAATTTTAAATAAAACATCTATAAACATTCCTTTGTTAAATAAAGCATAATTTGAAAGAAGGAAATTGAAGAGTTTACATAAAACTAGGTTTTGAAATTCACACTGGAAGATATGTAACAAACATTCTTTAGTGAAATTACTTTTGGAATATTGGGAATGGCTCATTACGTTTTTTATTCCAAAAATTTAGAATTAGATTTATACGTCCCAGTATAAACGAAACTGCTCCAGTTTGAGGATTTCATTATAGTTCACTGGCCAGTTTACCATTTTGAACTTGTTATTTGATAAAAATTAAAAAGTAGAAACCCATACAGTACAAAAAGTAGCGCCTTAACTTATTGTAAATTTTTCAATAGGATTTAAAATAATAAATTTTTAAAGAATATTCATGATGGTGATAAATATTAATAATTTTTGAAGATTAAGTTAGAATAGGTATGGGTCGAATATATAGTATTCGTCTGATGCGGTCTACTTTTATAATGATTCTGCTTTGGGCCAAACAGCGGTATTCAGATGGCCTAAACAAAAAATCCTATTGCCACTTGCCTATATCTCTTCAGCGCGTTTTTTGGCAAGGCCAATAAAAAGCGTTTTACGAAATCTTACTGCGTTTTTAAAATGATGAAAGCATTAAAAATAATTATTATACGAATAAAATAAATATAGAAGTCAATTCTGGAAGTGATATGAGAATATATACTACTTCTACAATTCCATCGTGCCAAAACGATATTAAAGTACAGCAAAATAGGAGGAGATGGACATGAAGAAAAAACAGGAAGTAGGCTACTTCCAAAAAACGCCGAAAAATTACTTTGTTTATGACATAATTTATTTTTAATTTTCATTATTCATTTAATAATTATTTTTTAGTATTAAGATTTTAGATGTTAAATTTATGTAAGAGTATAATTTTCTGTTGTATTCGATTAAAATCTACAATCTCGGAAAATTTTTCTGTTTTTTTTTAAACGTCCTGTTGAACGTGCCATTAACCACAGAACACATATATACTAATATTATAAAGACGTAGGAAGTAATTTCTGTAAATCAGGGGTCGGCAACCTGCGGGGCGCATGCGACTCTTTGCAACTTTTTGTGCGACCCGCCAAAGCACCAATTTTTGTTCTCTGACATTATTGTTATAGCATGTCAATAAAAAATAAATTTTTTCTATATTTATTTTTAATAATATTTATACTGGTATATGATACAAAAGCACTATTTAAATTACATTTGAATGTGCGGCCCCAATAAAAAATTTTACTTTGAAAATGGTCCGCCGTCCGAAAAAGGTTGCCGACCCCTGTGTAAATACTGAACGGATTACAAAAATTATTTCACTAATAAGAAACTGCACTATCCCTATGTAATACACTCAAACCTCGATATTATGAACTTATTTGTCCGGAAGATTTTGAACATACTAACGAGAAATTCATACTAATAGAATATATACTAACGAGGTTTGACTGTATAGGCTATATTTTATTATGATAAAAATAAATTTTAGATACAATTCTTAATACCCGTTCAAAGCCAAGGCGGGCCAGCTATAGATGTTTGAAAGACTCATGACTACGCTAATGCGCGAAGAAGGAGTTATAAATCAGCAAAAAGGATGAGTGGTGAAAATATACTACCCAAATCAAAAAGTTATACTAAAGTTAAAATGCAATTGTCTTGAAAAAGACAGATTGTTTTTAAATAAACCTAAGCCAAAAAAAAAATCGAAAGAAGAAATGTAAATAAACCATTATGCAAGATCTTCACGCCACGAGAACAAGGATAAAAATAAACCCACATTAATGAGAATGTTTCTAGGTTGAAGAGTAGGTAGTTTCTTGTGTAGAAAGGGTAACCCTGCATGTTTTGGTTCTTCGCGCAATTTTCATGAGTCTTTCAAACATCAAAATATTCTATAAAATTACTGATTCGGCGCATTCCTAACCATACAGCCAGATCTGCCGACAGATCCTGCAGGCATAACCAAACATCGCATTTGCTAGCCGAATGACAGCATAAAATAATTGGGTACTTGTAACCCTGGATGAAACAATTTTGAATTTATGCGCGTCAACGAAAGTTTTATCGATTTTATGTATTATTTTGTTTTATTAAAGAATTACTTTATCTTCACACGTATTAATATTGAAGAAATCAATTTTAAATAAAATTAACTAATATTCTCGATCTTGTTTTCAGTTTTTTGACTGGTTTGTCGCAGTTCTCCACATTTGTCTATTTCCGATCAGTCTCTTCATTTCTCTATATGTCTTAACGTTGACATCATTCATCACTTGCTTGATGTTAGTGATGAACAAAACAAGACCAAGACTGTAATAGTCTTGGTCTTGGTCTTGTGCTTGCTTATTCGGTCTTGGTCTTGGTCTTGGTCTTGCGTATTCAGTCTTAGTCTCAACCATTTATATGCAACTTTTGCCGAATTTGTCAGACTTTTTATTGGTATAAGTTAAAAATTATGTTCAATTTATATCTAATTCATAAAACTTTATTTTACTACAATCGAATAATATCAAAAAGTGATCTTATCTATAAAGTTTAATCATTTCTAGTTCTTCACTCATTTTGAAATTGTTTTTGTTTAAATAGAAAAGAAACTACACATACACTTACCAAAATATACTTCAATTTATAGGTAAAAGTCAATAAGCAAGTATACAATATGCAAATACAGTAAAACCTCTATTGAACGAACAGTCGCGGGACCAACAATATTGTCCGTTGTGGAGAGGTTTCCGCTAAAGAGAGGTGTTAAAACAATAAGTAACTAGAAAATAGATCAAATGTAGATCTAATTAAAAATTAATATTATATGTATCATATATGTAGATACAAAGAATTAAAAAATAAAATAGAAAATAAATGAAATATGTCAAAACTAATTTAATAACTTGCTAATATTTAATATTAATTAACTTTTAAAAAAGAAGTAATTTAGGTTTGTTTTATAGTTTTAGAATTCAGAATTGCCTTCTTATAAAGCGCCAAAAATACATAAATTAAATTTAACTAAACTTCCTGGAAGGTTTTGAAGTAAGGCGATTTTCCTATTTACGGGTAGATAAAAGAACTTGTTTTATAAATAAGAAATACGTCAAAGATACAAAACTAATCCTCAAAATCAATTTACAGGAAACTTGTGTTGTTGTGTATAATGGAACAAAGATATTTTAATCGTTCAGAGCATTAAACGACGTTTTTTCAATTTTATGGCTTTGTAAGTGTTTGTTTAAGAGAGGACCATAATTAGGCTGTCCGCGTCCGTTAGAGGGGTGTCCGTTGCAAAGAGGGCCTAAATACATTATTTTCCTATACTTTTTGTCGGGACTTTTTAAAATTTTCTGTTGAAGAGGTGTACTGTATTTTGGAATTAATATTGTAAACAAATCCGAAAATATTTTACCGATATAACAATTATCTTAAGGCTGTAGACTACCAAATTTCGTCCAATGTATTTTAAATAGGAACTGCGTTCCCGTCCTATTGTCGTATTTTTGGAGAAAAAAAATATATTTTTAAAACATAACAATTTTTGATTTTTGATTAATCATCGTGTTTTGCGCAAAAAAATTAATAAAGCATAAAACAGACTAAACTTCTAACCGTTGCTGTGCTTTCAAAAATAAAGATAATGAATTTAATTTTTTAATAATCGAACGAGAAACCTTGTTAAATTATTGTATCGATTTTATTTTTTTTATAAACATTTTTAGTAAATAGTTATAAGCAATTGAAGTACGGCGATTTTGGTCAAAATTGGTCGTTTTTCTCGTTTGATTGACAAAGTTAAACTGCTTAAAGATGTACACCTCCGGACATAAGAGTATTTACATGGGAAGTTAAAGCTGAATTTAGAGTTGCTTACCGATGAAAACCCGCTTGTTTGACTTTAAGATGATAGACTGCGGTTCGAATCCCAATAAAGTCCACTTGTTTTAAATTTCTTTTTGATTATACTTTTGTGATAAAATTAAAATATAACAGTATTCGATTAAATATACAATAGGCTCTTGAAAAACAGTTAGTATAACGACAATATAAGAGAAGACATTATAACTATAAAATTATAATACACTATTTTATTGGGATAAATTGATCGTCAATATTATAGACCAATTAGTTCTTAAACAAAAAATATCGTAACTTACTTAGAAGTTTTAAGACAAGCTCTATAAAGTAATAGTTAATACATATAGATTTAAAAAATTAGGAAAAAAAATTGATTGCGTCAGATGTAAAATCGTTTAAATTACTAAGGCGAAATAATCCTTGGGTGAAAAGAATATCCTATAGCAAGGATCGAAAAGTATACTCAACAATTTTCAATTGTTATATTAAATTAAATAATTTTAAAGTTATAATGTCATCTCTTTATTGTCGTTATACTAACTGTTTTTCAAGAGCCCATTTTATATTTAATCAAATACTGTTGTATTTTAATTTGATCACAAAATTATAATCAAATAAAAATTTAAAACAAGTTGGCTTTATTGGGATTCGAACCGCTATCCATCATCTTAAAGTCAAACAAGCGGGTTTTCATCGGTAAGCAACTCCAAATGTAGCTCTCATGTCAAATTCCCATGTAAATACTCTTATGTCCGGAGGTGTACAAACACTAATTCCATGAAAGGTTCGAAAGAATAAAAGATTCTCAAAACAGGTAGAAAATAGGAATATGTTGCTGGTCAACTTCACTTTATTTAAAATAATGAAATATATTTACAGGAAAAGATTATTAAAAGTAATAATAACATAAGAATTCTTTTATATTTTTTCCTTTGCTGCATACTTACCCCACAATTTGAAGTTGCCCAGTATACTATTGTTAATTTTAACCTTTTTCTAGTAATTTATGTTTTGAAGATTTTAAAGGGATTTGCGATAAGAAATCCTTAAGCAGCTTAACATTGTCAATCAAACGAGAAAAACTACCAATTTTGACCAAAATCGGCGTACTTCAATTGCTTATAACTATTTAATAAAGATATTTATAAAAAAAATAATATCGTTACGATAATTTAACAAGCTTTCTCGTTCGATTGGTAAAAAATTAAATTTATTATCTTTATTTTTGAAAGCACGGCAACGGTTAGAAGTTTAGTCTGTTTTGTGCTTTATTAATTTTTTTGCGTAAAACACGATGATAAATCAAAAATCAAAAATCGTTACGTTTTAAAGATATATGGTCTCTATCTATAAAAAAATTTTGAATTTTTTATATTCAAAAATACGGCAATAGTACGGGAACACAGTTCCCATTTAAAATACATTGGACGAAATTTGGTAGTCTACAGCCTTAAATACTGAAAATATCTGTAAAACATGCGAGTTTGTCGGGACTTTTAAAGAAAATAGTGTCGATAGTTGTGAGAGTTTGAAAACTTAAGAAATTACTTTTCTTCCAACGCATAAAAAAAAATGTACAAGGTACTTGAAAAGAGTGAAAATATTGAAAAAAATTAGTTTGTCTTCATATTTCAACCATGTGTTATCCAGACATAGGAACAAAGAACTCCGAGGACATTCTTGTAAATTCCTATTGTCACACAGTGGTAAAGCTTCTTTATATTTAGTATTAAAGTCTAGTAAAGCAAATTGAAAATTTCTACTACAAAAATGTTTTGTTCCAAGAAAAAAATATATTAAAGTTACTTCGAATAGTTTAACTCATAAATTCACGAGAAGTAATAATTTTTGATTTAGTCTTGCGTATTTGGTCTTGTTCTTGCATACTCGGTCTTGTTCTTGTTCGTTTGGTCTTGGTCTTGCTAGCATAAAGACAGTCTTGGTCTTGGTCTTGCAAATATGCAAGACCAAGACTGCAAGAACAAGACCAATTTTGCTCATCACTACTTGATGTATTTCAGACGAGGTCTTCCTCTTTGATTTTTTCCCTCGATTTGTCCTTCTATGATACCATTAAGTAAGCCTTCCTTTCTTGTAACATGTCCAATCAACTGACATCTCCTTTTTTGTATTATTCTTATTATCTTTCTTTCTTCTCCGACTCTTCTCAGGACTTCGTCGTTTGTTACTCTTTCAGTCCAGCTGATCTTAAGCATTCTCCTGTAGCACCATTGTTCAAAAGCCTCAAGGTTTTTTCTTTCTGGTATTCCATAGGGCCAACTTTCACAGCCATACAGAGCAACACTCCATATATAGGTTTGTAGGAAAGTTTTTCTCGTTTTTAGGGTTATGTTATTAGATGTCATTAACGTAGAAGGGTACTCCTAGTTATTACGTTTCGCGGACTGTAGCTGGCGCTGCTTATTTTTAAATTACAGATTGAAATCACTAGTTCTTAATATACCAATAGATAGCACTCGTGTATGTTACGTCACACAAATCGTCACTCTTACTGCTCATGACGTCAAAAATACAAATGCTTATTAAAAGGCAGCTATTGCAAAACAGAAACTGTGTAGGTGGCACAGGAGATTAAAACTTTTATACCACGTTCTCACAAGAATACTAGGTTGAAATTGCAATATAATTTCTACCTAATTATTTAAAGTTTTATACCTATTTATCTAAAATTTTGATTACATGTAATACATACATATATATTGTAAGTTGCATCAATCGAATTTGTTTTTACTAGTAATACTCTGAAACAATTAGTGAAGGTGGAGTTTAAAATAATTTACCCTTATGAATAAATTATTTTTCACATACCTATTTTACGACCATTATTAACAAATATTGTCTAATAAAAAGTTATCAAAAATTAAAAAATTGGTTAGTACTATTATCTTTATAGATCTCGTAGTATTTCACAATAATACCGTTTCGAAAAAAATAAATGCTCTTCTTCTTCTTGCCTTTTTATACCTGTAGTAAGGTTGAGGCGATTTACCCGCTCTCAAAAATAAAATAATTAAAATTCTATAATAGGTAAATAAGTTTTATTATTACATATAAAAGTTTAAAAAAGGTAAAAAAAAAATAATGATAGAACATTAATTAATTGTAACTCATAGGTGTATTCGGATTGTAAAACAAAATGCAATCGAGATTCTTTCCATGTGTTATTTAACATGTTATAAATCATAATGAATTTTACAGTCTTTTGCAAATTTTATTTCAATCATACGTTAAATTACTAATTAATTAACAACCTAAAACCAGATTAGTTATCACAAGATTTTTTTTATCACGCAGATTATGTTTAGTTAAAAGAAAACACTGTGATGATAAAGGGCTAAGCGGATTCAGACTATGAAAAAGATTGGAATAACATTATTAATGTTTAGAATACCCATCCAAAGTGCAAAAAGTCTATAATTTCAAATACAATAATAATTTCAAAAAAAAAGTACTAGTATAGAAACGTACATATAATTTATGTGTTTTGTTTTTTGAGCTGACTATAAAAATTTTACCACTTCCGGTGTAACCCAAAATTGTGTCAATATTCTTATAGTAAACAAAAAGGTATTAATTGTATATCAAAATTAAATAGAGCTTGCAAAGCGCCTTTCTAAATATATACTCCCCGCAAAAATTAAGGGAGCAAGAAACAATTCCAAATTTTTCGGTTTTTTTTGACGGGCTGTATTTAGGTGAAAAATGGTGGTAACGAGGTCGTTAAAAAAGCATTTTGAAGCTCCAAGGTTTTAGTTTTCAGATTTTGTTTTCAAACATTTTTAAAAGCAACGGTTTTTACGTGAAGATACCAAATAGAGCAAAGAATTTTTTTTTCAAATTTTATGCATTTTATGTTCAGTCCACGGGCTTGGAAAACTTTTTAAGGTTGAATAATTTAGATATTATTCATTATTATAAATAATCAATTATAACAGAAAAATAACTAATTGAATTTTTTTTAAAAATGGAGAATTTTTTTTTTCAAATACAAGACAATTATGATCTGCGCTTCGCGTATTATCAAGCTTTGATTATATATAACATAGATTGTCAATCCCATGTTAATTTTGTGCAGCGCTTTTAGGAGACGATCTGGAGGCCGCAAGCGCTTAGTACTGGAGGCGGCGGCTATTCCAATTGTGCGCTGCTGTTGTTTTCGATAAATTTAATAACCCCATTGATAGATGGCAAAGATAATTATTCGAAATTTGAAAAAGGTTTAGTTCTTCGCTATTTGTAAATGTGGAGGTGGAATTTATGAATCTAAATATAGAATTTATGAGTTTATATATTTCTCAAGCAGAGATTTTAAAGCGCTTAAATACAGAATTATTGACTACGAGCAATAAATTAATCGGGCAGCAATTTCAGAATGAATTTGTATTAAATTCTTATTGTTTAACTGCTATTACTATCTTTTACAATTTTACTACATACTAGGCTCTAATCTCGAAATATTTCACCATATAGAAACTACCCATTTTTTTATCTTTTCGATCTTTCAATCTTTTCAAAATACTAAATTGATTTTAAGTACTGACTACGCTATATTATTTGAATTTTTGCCAAAACATTTAATATTTTTTAAAAATTTGTTAAATTTGTGTACACTAAGGTAGAAGTACCGGTTTTGGACACTGTACCAGTTGTGGACATTTTCCACTTTATTTTGACAAATCTCAAATATAAGAATTATCGCTACTTGCTATAAGTGTAATTAATGTATGTTTAACTACGATAGAAACATCAATTATGTTTTTTTCGTATTTTTTAAAGTATTTTATCAAAATTACTCAAGTGTCTAAAACTGGGCCTAACGTGTCCAAAACCGGTACTTTTACCTTATGTGGATTGAGAATATGAAAATACCCTGACGTAATGAAATAAAATTAATTTTGTTGTGAAAATTACATTTTTATAACGTAAAAGACTAAAAATACGAAATACATTTTAATAAACTAAATACAGTTAAAAAACAAAAATAATACAAATGCCACTATAAAGTTTTTTTTAAATGGTTATACAAGTTCCATTCAAACAAACTATACTAAAATAAACAACTTATTACAATAGCGAAAATTGTTACGTTCTTGCTGACGCGCGCAGTCTGTTACACGACGTTTAATTTTTTAATTCGCATTATTTTAGTTACCTTCGGCCAAAATGGCTCTTACTTAGGTATTATACTTGTCAGAAATACACTGAACGTAATGAAATAAAAACAATTTTGTTGTAAAAATTACAGTTTTATAAGACAAAAGGCAAAAAAATACGATAAACATTTTAACAAACTTAGTAGGTACTTTTAAAAAACAAATATATAATGCAAATGTTGCTATAAAGGGTGTTTTATATGGTTGTATTCCATTAAACAAATCAAAATGAACAAAATCCCAAAAAAAACAACTTATTACAATATAGAAATATATGTAGGTACGATCAACCGACAAACATACTTTTTGAAATTCACTTCTAGATCCGATTTATGAGTCTGATATTGGATATGGTTGAGACCCGTCTTCACACGATTTGTACTCTTTTTACAAAGAGGGCCTTAATTTTTTCTTTTAATAGCGTTTTTCTAATTGGTATTTTTCAGTTTAGAATTATTTAAAATAATGTCTATTGTTATATTTCAAATTAGTGTAGCCGCGGCCATAGTAGAAAAATGCCTATAATAAACCATAACGGTACTTTCTGCACAATTGCCCAATGAACATAAAAGTTTGAAATTGAAATATAGGTAAATACTTTTACCTAGTATCAACTTTATCTTTAAAATTTTACAAGCTTGGCGGCAAGCGTTTAATTCTTTATGTGTCAACAATATATCTTTATATCTTATTTACGGTTAAATTATTATTATTTATTATTAAGAATTGATTTTATTGAGAATTTTTAATGTCTTAAAAAACAAATGTATATTAAATATGTATTCATTCTTTAGTTTTCATTAATATATACAATTTGTCAATGTTTCTTATTGTTCTTATTATTTCAATACTTTATGATATCTAAAAGAAGTGATATATAATTTTCGCCGATTCAAGCAGTCTCTCTAATCCCTCCCATCCTAACCGTTATTCTCAATCATAACTTACCTACTTAGTTAAGCTCTAAATAGTCATTTACGACGTTCTGTAACAAAACTAAAATCTGTAAAAAAAATAGTACTTCTTCCTACTGAACGTTAAAGGGAGCCACATTACGAACCACTTTTAACGTGACCTCGGAGCTGCAAATCCGCCTATAACATTAGCAATCTAGGTATATATAATCAAAGTATCAAGCAGCGACCGTAATTTGCTAAGATCTCCTATAAAGATATCCCTCGCTCGTGATACTCTGCTGCTAAAAACTGGCAAGTTGACGGAAAGCTGCATGCGACCTTGTATACATATTGCTATCTCTTTTACAACTTCAACCTCTCAATCTACCTCCAGTCTTGGTAAGCAGACAGCTTCGACAAACACATGTGTAATTATTGGTGACGTCGTATATACATACGTCAACAACATGCACACATGAGAAAGGTTTGCAACAAAGATTTTAAAACTGTTTACTGTGGCCAGAGGCAGCACATTCTATACAAATATTTTCATACACATTTTAAGTACTTCAAACATTAATTTCTAAATATTAAACTGTTTATATTTAATTGTAATTTATTCAAAAAATTCATAAAACTGCACAAATTATACGGCTATAAATATTATTTGAATTTAATATTTTTTTAAAGCAGGAGATACCTCCAACAACTATATTTTTGATTATTTCCCAAACCCTAGCTACGATTTTTTTTAAAGTTTAAATTTTTGCGTTATATTACAATATCAACAAGCTGTCCAAATTTTATTAATTTTGAACTTCCAGTTTTGTGACTTTACTCTTACAAAATATCGGTTTTTTTTATATATTTCTGAAACTTAAGCTACGATTTTTTTTAAATTTTCCCAAAACAATCCTTTAATTAATAATAACCTATGTTCCAAATTTGGTTAACTTTGAACTTGTAGTTTAAAAGTCGGGGGGTACACTTCCACCTTAAGGTCTTTTTGCTGAGAAAAGTCTTATTTGCCTGATGGATGCGGCTTCTTATTTCTCTTTTACTTCTGCCGTCTTTGGTAATTATACTCCCTAAATATTGGAATTCATCCACTTCTGCTAATTTTTCCCCGTCTATTATTATGTTTGTTCTATTTCGGTGTGTTGTTCTTGTGCATACCATAATTTTTGTCTTTTTCTTATTTAATTTTAAGTTACATGAGACATGAGAATGTCTTCAAGTTTCGTTAGGACGTATTGTAGACTGGCCTCGTTGTTTGAAAGAAGAGCAATGTCGTCTGCAAATCTAACTATTTTTATATTTGTACCGCCAATTTTGATTCCGTCGTTACTTTCTACATTCAATTTATTTATGGCTTGCTGGGAATATATTACTACGTTTCCACGGTTATTCAATACGGGTTGAATACGGATTTGCGATCCAACAAGTAGGGGTAAACAGTACAGTTGTTGGCTAGTCGAAAATGATTGGCCATATTTAAAAAAATATTTAATAATAAATCTATATTTCCTAATATATAATTTCTAATAAATGGTTCGTTTTTTTTGTTAATTTCTATATCTTATTTTAATTAGAAAATATTGGCCGATCACTGTAAATTCACTAGTCAATTACTATATTTATATGGCCAATAACTATGTTGTTTAATAAAAGGGCCAATCACTGTACTGTTTACCCCTACGTGTTTCCATAAATAGTTTTGAATACGAATTGAATACATTTACGATACAGCAATCAGCTGTTTTAGGAAAACTTATTTTCTAGGTTAATACGTAGAGCAGGTTCGAAATAAAATTGTGTTGTTTATTTTATTATGTGCTATAATTCTATTAAATTTCATGACAATTTAACATAAAGGTGTATATATTTTAAATTATCATTAGAAAGCGCCAGTGATCTCCAATTGCGCATGCACGATCGCGAGTTACGGGTTTCCATGGAACTCAATACGTTGAAATTCAGATACGATCCTAAAATTTACCGTATCGTATCTGAATCTAAATCGTGTTCAATACGTATTGAATCAGGGTTTCTATGATCACTTTTCACCCGACAACAGTATTGAATCCGTATTCAACCCGTATTGAATGACTGTGGAAACATAGTATATGTTAAACAGTATAGACGATAGCGCGCATCCCTGTCTCACTCCTTTGCCTATGTTTATTTCTCTCTCTTCTTCGTTTATCTTTATGCATCCTTTTTGGTTATTGTACATGTTATATATGAATCGTTTGTCTTTGTAGTCAATTCTAATATTTGTCAGTATGGTAAATAGTTTGTCCCAATTTACGTTATCAAATGCTTTTTCTGCATCTATGAAAGCTATAAACACTTTTTGGTTTTTTTCCAACGATTTTTCTATGATCATTCTTAACGCTAGAAGTGCTTCTCTTGTACTGGTTCCTTTACGAAAGCCAAATTGATCTTCTGTAAGATTTTCATCGATCTTTTTCTCTATTTTTTGATGGATTATTTTTATTATTATTTTTGAGACGTGTGTTACTAAACTTATTGTTCTATGCTCTTCGCACTTATAGCTTCCAGATTTTTTTGGTATAGGTATTATTACACTTTTTAAAAAGTCTTGAAGAATATATCCACTCTCGTATATTGTCTTTGTGAGTTCGTATAGTAGGTCTTTTGTCTTTTGTCCCAAGCATTTTATAATATAGTGTTACTGTAATTTTAGATAAACAGCGATACTTGCAAGTTGTAAAATTCAACAATAATTCTGGCAATTTTATCAGAAATACCAACATTTTTTGGGAAAACCGTGCCTTTATTTCTATTCCAAAATGTATTATAAGTACGCATATTAATAAAATAATTTTCTTTATGACCAAGAACATTTATATAGTTATTTCAACAAAATATAATTATTAATTTAGAGTTGTTACAAGTAGGTACATAACTCAATTGAATGAAATTGAATTGCGCGCTTATAATAAAAAAGATGGCATTAAGAAAATAGAATCTTTGACTACTTTATTGGTCGACTGTTAGTAGGAGTTGCCGAAACGAGAAATTGAAAAGCGCGCAAATGCGCGTTTGATGAATCATTGAGAGGTACAAGTACCGATAATTGGGTAGGGCTGCCATCACCCGCTCTATGAGTGTTATCTTATCTTAATGCAGTTTGAAAATGTTAGCAATATGAAAGCATTTATGACAAACAGAACTTCAGCATGATATTCTGACTGGCGGACATCACGAAACTACAAACACAACGTAAACATGAAGTGTATATTACATTGATGGTCAATTTATTCGCCACAATCTTAACGCGATATGTAAGCTTACTGGTAGTCTATCAATGATGCCAGAACATTAGTTTATCATATTCAATAATTGCTTTTTAACATTTTTTAATACTTTTAAACACTTATTTTGTCTTTCCTTCATGTTCTTTGTTCTATAACTGTGAAGTTTTGCGAAAATTTATATTCATCTTTAAAAAATAAAATGAAACATAATTAGTTACTACAGAAATACGCTTTCTAATTTATAAACGGGCCTATAGAGATATAATTGAGGACTGTTGAATGTACGAATTTCTTTTTATGGCTATAGCCAGCAAACCTACAAAGGAAATAAAAAATCGACATCAAATAGTCATTTTGTTGACCACCTATAGGTGGTGATGGTTATTAAATGTTTACCACCGAAATGTAGTCGCCCCGTTATATAAAGGTTACTGTACGAAGACATCAATATTAGATATCTATATTATTTTCTTTATATTGATGCAGATAAAACAGTATTCTTTATATTTAAAAACTGAGTTATCTGTAAATTTTTTATAAACTCGGAAATAAGAAATCTTGTTTATACCAATATGAATATTATTAAATTGCTTTTTATTTTTCTCTAAACTACATAATTAATTATTATACAAATTGTAAAGTATATACTTATCATATAACTATATAATACCTTAATAAATAAATTAGAATACAATATGCTTAAATATTATAGGAAACCGTATTTAATTTGATATATCACATGATCTTTGTCACATGTTTCACTCCTGCAAGTGTTTCTATTGGCCAAGTTATTCCAAAATCCTACATCTAGCAGCTGATCTAAGGCGTTGTCAGTGCAATTTTGCAAAGTATTTACAGTATTTAACAATTTATTAGAAATTAAATAAATCACAATCATGGCTTTAAGCGATGCTGATGTGCAACGCCAGGTAAAACAAATTACATTAATAGTTTTATCAAAAACTAAAAATATTTTAATAAAATTTTGTTAATTAATTTACCAATAAATTGTAGATCAAGCATATGATGGCATTTATTGAACAAGAAGCTAATGAAAAAGCTGAAGAAATAGATGCAAAAGCTGAAGAAGAGTTTAATATTGAAAAGGGACGTCTTGTGCAACAACAACGTTTAAAAATAATGGAGTATTATGAGAAAAAGGAAAAACAAGTAGAATTGCAAAAGAAAATGTAAGATTTGTTTTATGTACTTGTAGGTTAAGATACTTATTTAATTTATTGAATTCTAGTCAATCCTCGAATATGTTGAATCAAGCACGTCTTAAAGTATTGGAAGTACGTGAAAAACATGTTCGTAATGTTTTGGATGAAGCTCGTAAACGTTTAGGAGAAGTTACAAACAATAGTAGCAAATATGGCGAGATTTTAAAAACTTTGATACTTCAAGCACTTTATCAGGTAATATATTTATTATAAAAAGTATTAATCATGTATTAATGAATTATGTATCAGCTTTTTGAAACCAATGTGCTTATACGAGCTCGTACACAAGACCGAGCACTGGTTGAATCTATTCTCTCTGATGTACAAGAAAAATACAAACAAGCAGTTGGTAAAGATGTAAACTTAAAAGTTGATCAAGAAGGTAGTCTACCAGCTGATACCACGGGTGGAATTGAACTATTGGCTCAACAAGGAAAAATTAAAATAAATAATACTTTAGAAGCTCGTCTGGAATTGATTGCTGCACAATTAGTGCCCCAAATACGTACTGCACTGTTTGGTCGTAATATTAATCGTAAATTTACTGATTAAATATTGATATTTATTCAAATATTAATTAAAATTAGCATTCCACATATTAAAGAGTATCCTTTAGGAAGCTACACAATTTTTATTAATCTTGTAAAAAAAATTTCAATTGTAAAATAGTCACATTTAAAATGATTATAATTAAGAATTAGCACATTGTTAATAATTTATTATTTGCGTATTTTAATAGTTATTCTGTAAATAGATCAAATGAATATGGTCTTGCTAAAAACGCAACGTTTTTTGTTATAAATTCAAAAATTTTACAATTGCTTAAATAAGTGTTATTAAGATTGTTGATTAATTGATATTTAAAAATGCAATTACTGTATTATCACTGTAGTAGTACTCAAATGTAAATAAAATGTTTAAATTATGCAGATTTTTAAATTAATGAAATCTGAAAAACTAAATTCTAGATTATACAACCTTATGAAAATGCATATTCATGTAACTAATTTGTAACATCAAATTTTTTTAATGTAGTTAATTCAAAAATTCTATTTCGTAGTTAATTATAGGTGATAGGAACAGTGTTTTTATGTAAAGTTACACTAGAATATTATATAGGAATAATATAATTTAGAGCCATTAAAAGTTTCGTTTATTAACGTAAATGCAACAAATGTGAAATAATAGTTGTTCCAAATAATTTTGGCAAACTCCAAAATTATTTATAGTAAAATACATCTAGACAGATATTACTATCTGATACGTCATAACACTATTTTTAAATAATTCAAGGATTTTAATCTTTAATATTTAATGTCCTATTTGACGTATTCTTAAGTTTCACAATTTCTGTAACCCAATAACTAAATTTTAGCAAAAAAATTGCGCTGAAAAACATTTAACTTAACAAGAAGTTTATGAATTGAAAAATTTTATTGTATTCAATACTATTTATTGACCACTACCTAGGTATATGGCTTTTATAAAGTATTGAAAAAAATTGCAGTGAAAACTTACTTTTTGAAAATTCAAACGTTGTTTAAGAAACATTTCATCTAGTGAATAACTAAAACGTTTAATATGAATAATTCAATGATTTCATTCAAATTTTTAAAAACTTAAATTATAATAGCTTTGAGAACAATAATCTACATTTAGAAGCGGTTCATAGAACTTCTTAAGTTCATTTTCATATTTAATGCAATAATAAAGTACTATTCATATTGAGATTTAGCGAGTCTAAAAACTTTCCACAACTTCAATGATCACTTCCTAATAAAAATACGGCAAGTTTCCCGTGACAGCTTACGTATAACATTTAAATAGTATTACATTTAAAACCAATAATTTAAAAAGGTCCCAAATTTGAATGTGAAAAAAGGTACAGTTAGGAAAACAGAACCGGTTCGCATGTTATTATGGAGAGGGTAGGTAGATTTTAGAGCAAATCCAGTTGTAAATAGTAACATAGTTCGAAGGAGAAAAGTACTGATAATACTAAACAGTATACAATTCTGATAGCGTTGCTACAACGTATGAGGCTTTCTTACGTCATTAAACTCAAACATCAGCAGTTGTGACCGATTCCGAACAGAACTATTCGCGCTATCGCAAGTTGTGCAGCGCGCGTGGTTCCATCATTTTTTCTAAGTGTTGTGCAACATAGCATGGCAATACCCGGCAAGGAAAGTAATAATGGAGTTTACGAATTTCCATATATGGTTAAACACCAAAATAGGACGAAATGGGAATCTTTTAAACTATTTATATGGGACCCGACAACAAAACAACTTTTTGGACGAACGGGAAAGAATTGGGGTAAGTTCCTTGCTTTCAAGAGCATAAAGTTCATCTTGGTGTAAAAATACAACTGATAACATTTAATATCTGTGTTGTATTGGATATCAGGTATTGTTTTATATGTATTTTTTATATATATCTATCAGTTTGTTGTTTGCATTTTCAGCTTATCTGTTTGTTGCCGCTGTTAAGCAAAATTCAATACCGGATTAATATTTACTTAAACATTTTAAAGAATATAATTCAAATTTTACAAAATATCGGTTTTACGTAATTAATTATTAAGTAATAGTGATTCTGCCACTATTCTTGGAGACATTTAAAATAACTCATGTTACTATTTTAATGGGGAAATTCCGGACGTTCTATTTGAAATGCAAAATAGTAACAAAGAGAAACGCACTCTTGAAAATATATTTCCAGTCGAAGATCTACTTGTTTGTATTGAAAAACTTCAACACTTAATCATAATTGTTACTATTTTTCGACTAAATTACGCACGTTTTTTATCAAACTTGGTTTAAAATAGAAACATATCATTCTATTAATTCCATCATTTATATTAGGTTTTCGTTTCTGATTAATTGGATTCTTATTTTTATATTTGATAACAATTTGTGAAATGTTAATCAAAAAATAATCCAATAATTTTTATTGTATATTTATTTTACTTTGTAAGTACTTTACCTTTATTAAAACCTTACCCACAAGTCATTTCCAAGCAAACAAGTTTGAGTAACCTTGAGAATATCAATTAATATTTTACGTTAGGTTACTTTTTATAAAAATGAGATTCCGAATTTAAAAACGAAAGCAGTTTTGTACACCTGTTATAGATGTATAAATTTGAGTAATCTCTGGTAGACAAAAAAATTAATTGAAAAACGTTTATCAAAAATCTGAAATTACAATGTTTTGAAATAGATGTAGATAAGTACCTTGCTTCTTACAATAATATACAGTAGTATATGTTCTTGATATCTTCTTATTGGTTTTAAACTGAATTCGGTGATTTATTGGAATACATTTTTTTAAAAATTGTTGTTTATACATAACCAACACAATAATGTTTTTAAACTTACTTTCTGACTATAAATTTTTTTATTTATCGTAGCATAATTAAAAAAAAATTATAGTGGTTTCTTTCTATTCGGACATTTAGCTGTCTACCTACACAAGATTTTTAAAGTGATCTTAGGCATTTATCAGTTTAATAACAACTGTTCAGTTAAACATTGTGTATTAACCACTTGATTTAGCTTTGATCTTCAAATTAATATTTTTTACTTTACAAATAAGTTGTAAATACTTATAAATTACTAGAAAAATATTATTAAAAGTGCAAAAAATTTGGATTATATGATAAAGAAAAACTTTCATAGTACAGCAAAAAGTTTCAGTTTACCTTACAATACTTTCTCCCATACCGTCGCCGTATTCGTACCCCTTTCAAATTTTTTTCAACATTTTGTGCTCTTTAGTAAAAATATTTAAAAAAAATTACATAGTCTTGTTACAGACTTTTTGAAATTGTTCGCATATCCATTGCAAACCATTCCTGAGCTACTTTGAGAAACACGGCACTACAATACATAATTTATTCTGGATAATTTTTTATATTAAGAATAATACCTATAAAAAAAATTTTTTTTAATAGAAATTGAAAAAAAAAATACTATACGAAACAGCTATATATTCATTGAAAATATATGAGTAGCAATTATATGCCTCTTTTAAAAGATTGTACAACTGGTTACATTTTTTTGTTGAATCGTTAATTTTTCACAAAGTATACACATATTATTGTTATTTACTAAATTCAGATAACCGTTTATATTAATTAATGGCTGCTTAATATCAGTGCATTATACATAAATGGTGAAAAGTCAAACAACATACAGTACCATATCAAAAATTTTCGGACACCCACAAAACGTTTAGTTTACGATGCTTTTCTAGCTTAAAAATACATTTAAAAACTAATAACGTAACTCGTAACATCATTGTTAAAGTCCGATTATTTTTGATACGTGATTTTTACCTGTTTTATTCTTCAGTGTATTTTAAATAGTCAGATTTTATGTAATTAATAATCTTATTTACAAGTTATTGTTCTAGAATCTTTATTTTAGGCTGACAATTTAAAAAAATATTTTTAGCAATATTTTGGATACAAAATTTGAAAATTACATTAAAACTTAAAAGCGTCCAAAATTTTTTGATGTGGCAGTGTTTGTGTACGAATGCATGTTTAGTTAGGTATTATATGGTTAAATTTTATATTTTAAAATTTATATTAAATAGATAACTAATTTTTTCTATTGCCATTGAGGCCCGTCATTTTATTTTTTTATTTCTACAATATTTATATGTCTGAAGATACAAAATAGCGAGAAAAATACAATTAGTTTATCCAAACATTATTGAAAACGTTTAATGTAAGGTGAACTAACTTCATTTACGCGGGCGATTGTTAAAAATTAACGTCTAAATTGGAATGTTAAATCCTAGATACCACATCCGGCATTATGTTTTATTAAATTTTTTAATATCTGGGAAATGAGAACATAGTTTAAATGGCATAACCTATTGTCCGACAAAGTATTGATCTTTTGTGAGACATATATATTTGTACAAATTGATGCCCATGCCATTAATATATATTTTATTACTTAATATGTTATTCCAAAATTAAACAACGGTATTTCAATTTGCAGTATTGCTTAGTCAATTTTCTGTAAAGATATACTATTCTTTATTAAAATTATGTTAATATTGTAAAGTATAGGGATTAGCGTGTTATAAAAAGTTTATAATATATGTAGACGTTGATTTTTAATGCCATTTTTATTGTTAAACAAATATGATTTTTTATGTGTCAAGATTAAATGATCAAATCTTGACAAGAATCACGTGAATTTTATATCTACACATGAAATAGTTCACTAACCATTTCGTGCAGACGCTACTGCATGCCCGATCTAATCAAGAAAAGGTTATTTATGAGCATTTAAAAAAATAATAAACAAATGGGAGTGTATACGACAGTTCTTCCAAAGGGAAGAACTTCTGTATAAAGATACAGACGTTGTTAAACTTTTGATCAAAATCTATAGTTTTAAAAAGTTGAAATGTTGATGATTCTATATAAACCCATATAGGATATAACGACCAGGCCAACTTTGGTTCAAGTTTGGGCCAAGTCTGTAAACCAAGAGTGGCCCAGTCTTGAATTAACTTTGGCTGATAACATCGTGCCAAGCCTGGCACGCAGTCTTGGGCCAAGTCTGAGTGTCAGGTCTTTGCCCAATTCTGGCCACCATGAATCCGTCCAAAAATAGCAAAAACCATGAATATAATTTTTTTTAAGATGAAAATAAATGATAAAGTCATATTTTCTATTAAGACTGTGAATTTAAATGTTGCTGTACACATGTGTTAACCTAAACGATTCGACTAAATGTGACAAACTATATCCATAACCTAAGTTACAAGTAGATGCTCGTAGTTATCAGACTGTACCAAAAGACAACTTGGACTATGGATTGTGGCTGAGGAATGGCAAACCGAACTTGTCTGAGACGGCTTGGTTAAGGCTTGGGCAAGGATTGGCAAACCAAATCTTAGTTTACCAAATTTAGTCCAGACGTGGGCCATTACTCATAATCCGACACTTGATTGCCCAATGTTGGGCCAAGCTTGTTTTGATCGTCAATCTTATATGGTAAATTACTCAATCTGACGATCCCCCGATAATTTGCGCTATAACTTTTTCGATTAGAAATTATATATTTCTAAAATTTTAAATGTGTTCTAGATATTATCAAAGAATGTGATTACGAAAACATTCAAAAAATTTATTATAACCAAAAAATTATAATAGATGCTGCGCAGTTTCAGGCGCTCATTGGGTTAGGGATTTTTGGGAGATATATTAAAATAGTCAAAATTTATTTAAAAAATTTGTAGATTCATTTAGGAAGTTTCCCAAAGCCCCTCAAAAAATTTAGAATCGTTTTACTAAACGGTTTAAAAGTTTTACAATTTTTATTTATAACAAATTTACACGTGTTTAAATGAAAAACGTACTATTAAGTGAAATAATAGCTAGGAAAATTTGTAAATTTATAAACTAATAGATTAATTATGTACAGAATATACGGTTTAGCCGTTCTTGTCGGACGGGCCTTTACATTTCTTGCTATAACTATGCAATGGAATAGAATTTTTCTTAAAAGTACCAGGTGTGCAACCTTAAAACGGTCGTTTTCTAATAGATGGCAGTACGCGCGCATTAGGCATTAGCCAACCTTGCCTGCCATTTTTTCTCATTGCTTTGATCTTTGCCATTAGTAAACAAAAGACAAAGTCAGCAATTTCGGACAATAACGTGTCCTTTGATCACGATAAACATGTCGAATTTTGTGCCAGATAAAGAGCATTTGCGGGGAGCACTGCTATTCCTCTTCAATTGGAAGAAATCCGGCGCCGAAGCGCATAGAATTCTTGTGGAGGTCTATGGCGACAGTGCTCTTAGTGAAACTCGGTGCAGAGCGTGGTTTCGGCAATTCAGAGACGGAATTTTAAACGTCACCGACAAGAAGCGCGAAAATCGACCCAAAGTTTTTGAGGACACCGAATTGCAAGATTTATTGGACGAAGACGATACCCAATCGCAGAAACAACTTGCCGCGAAGTTGAATGTTAGCCACCAAGCAATTTCGAAACGCCTTTTTGCTATGGGAAAGATCCAAAAGATCGGGAAGTGGGTGCCACATCAATTGAACGATCGACAGATGGAACGACGCCAGACCGCGTGCGAAATCTTGCTTGATCGGCACAACAGAAAATTATTTTTGCATCGAATCGTCACTGGCGATGAAAAATGGATCTTTTTTGAAAACCCTAAGCGCAAAAAATCGTGGGTGGACCCCGGAGAACCCTCAACATCGTCTGCTAGGCCAAATCGATTCGGGAAAAAGACAATGCTGTGTGTTTGGTGGGACCAGAAGGGGGTGGTTTACTACGAACTGTTCAAACCTGGTGAAACGATCAATACTCAACGCTACCAACAACAAATCATTGAATTGGATCGTGAATTGTGCAAAAAAAGACCCGAACACGCGGATCGGCATGAGGGTATCATTTTCCAGCACGACAACGCACCATCACACATAGCAAGATTGGTCCGGGATACATTGGATGCACTTGGCTGGGAGTTGCTACCCCACCCGCCCTACTCTCCTGATCTGGCCCCTTCAGATTACCATTTGTTTGCGTCGATGGGACACGCACTTGCTGAGCAGCACTTCAATTCTTATGAAGATGTAAAAAAATGGCTCGATGGGTGGTTCTTATCCAAAGGGGATGAATTCTTTTGGGGTGGAATCTACAATCTTCCTCGAAGATGGGAAAAATGTATAGCCAGCGAGGGCAATTACTTTGAATAAAATATTTTTCACTTTTCTGCGTTAATTATTGTGTTTTGCTAAATAAAAAAACAGCCGTTTTAAGGTTGCACACCTGGTATAAAGACTAATACAGCAAAAAATTATATTTTTGGAAAATTTCAGGTGTATGTAACTTCTTAACAGCGCATCTATAAAAGCATTTTTGTTTAATACTCATAAATAACATATTTTGTTTATTATATCGGGCGTACAGTCGCTAACTATTTCTACTGTAGTACATTCAATTTTAACGCTACTCTTTTTGATGTAAGAAATAGATAAGTATAAATAAAAATATATAAAGCACAAACTCCCCCAAGATCTAAAGCTGCTCTTTTTAGTGTGTCTAAAAATAACTAATTATAGTTTGTTTACTTTAGTTTACATAAACTGCATAGACAATATTGTTAAAAATAATCTCAGTAAGTATTGTGTTGATTTCTAAACTTTCGCAACATTGCTTTACAGAAAAATTATGTAAGTTTCATTGTTTGTTTATGTATTACAATTGATTCGTGCTTAAAATATATGTAGTATATATAATAATACTCGAGGTGTGTCTTGTTTTTTTAATGGAAAAGCGTGTTATATAAAATAATTAAAAGGGAGGAAATCGATTATAAAAATCTAACCTTGTGGGCTTTCCATGACCTAAATTTTCAATCTCAACACCGAAAATAATTATTGCACTTAATTTGTATTTGGCAAATTTTCAAAATAATTTTATCTTTAAACTAAAATAATAGATACAAATATATGAATTGATTTAAATAAGGAATGATGCTTTTTTTTTATTGTTATGTTTGTTCGAATCCAATTTTTATTTGTAATTAATAATTGAACTAATCTGGAATAGGTCTTTTGGTCGAAGGGCGCTGAAACCACGCCTAAGTAAAAAAAAATAATTTAACATACTAAAATATTTTATCAACATAAACAAAGTAGGAAGGTCGTCTATGTATTTGTAGAAACTATTGTTTTGCGATTGCAAGTGTTGTTCACAAAAAAAACCTATTGTGGTTTATATTTTAATTATTTTTAATTTGGGTAATATTCGATGGAATTGTTTTAGTAACATTTTATTGTCAAGTTTTCAGTTTAATGAATAAACACATATTTTACATACAGTAACTTTAAGTGTAAATGAGAACAATTCTTACTAAAAACATTATCATTATAATTGATGCTTTAAAAACGTAATAAATAAAAACTTTCCAACGGCAATAAAATTAAATGTTTTTGTGGCATTGTGATCTAAAAATGATTATCAATAAGAAAAGTTGTGTACCTAAAACAAAAAAAATGTAAAATGGCTAATATATATGTAAATAAAATGCACTTTAAATAGACATTATAGAACTATTCTCACACCAAAACTATCATCCTATAAAATTAATATTTTATTGAAAGTCGAATAACTATTGTAGAAATAAATTTTGACATACTATACAGCGAGTGCCAGATAAGTCGGGCCATATGGGTTTTTTTTATTAATACATAGTAGTTGAAGATTTTGGTATTGTATGAATGCGTGGCAGCATCTCAAAACTAATATTACGTTGTGAAAGTAAGAACAATATCCGAAGGTGTGGGGGGCAGGTTCAATTAAAAAGATATAGGTACGGCTTGACCAAGATAGTTTGGCGGGTGAGAATCTTACAAGCGACGCACACGTTAAAGAGAGAACGCATTCGGAAAGAAAAAAACGTACTGCACGCTCGGCTTTTGTACATTCTGGTGAAAAAATACATGAAATATAAAATTTTTTAGGTATAAAAGGGTAGTAAATTTTCACGTCTTAGTGCCCGCCGCTTATCAAGATAGGTAATTGGAAATATAAAAGCTATTGGCCGCACACTTTACGGATGGATCCTAAGTCCCGTCCTCACGGGAAGAACGCGATTTCAAAATAAAGTTAAAGGGTTCCGTCGAAACGGAACACCCGACTAGTATTTTCACTTCTCTCTCGACCGTACCTCAACCTTGCAGGACTTTCCCTATTCATGCGCATCCGTAGGCGGGACTATTTAACTCGCCAACTTATCTTGGTCAAGCAATTACTACGTTTCCACGGTTATTCAATACGGATTGAATACGAATTTGCGATCCAACAGGTACGTGTTTCCATAAATGGTTTGAATACGAATTGAATACGTTTACGATACAGCAATCAGCTGTTTTCGGAAAACTTATTTTCTAGGTTAATACGTAGAGCAGGTTCGAAATAAAATTGTGTTGTTTATTTTATTGTGTGCTACAATTCTATTAAATTTCATGACAATTTAATGTAAAGGTGTATATATTTTAAATTATCATTAGAAAGCGCCAGTGATCTCCAATTGCGCATGCACGATTGCGAGTTACGGGTTTCCATGGAACTCAATACATTGAAATTCAGATACGATCCTAAAATTTACCGTATCGTATCTGAATCAAAATCGTGTTCAATACGTATTGAATCAGGGTTTCCATGACCACTTTTCACCCGACAACAGTATTGAATCCGTATTCAACCCGTATTGAATGACTGTGGAAACGTAGTAAATATATCGGTTTGGTTACGGTTTTTGTCTGGCTAAATATAGCAGGTTTGTCAATTTTCGGTTCAGTTTCGAGTGATTAATTTAGAATATTTTTTTCTTTTGTAATACTTTAGAGATACTTTATGAATTGACACAATAATAAAGTATAAATTCACGTTTATTTAAAATTATAATAATTAATTAAGTGTAGGTGTGGTATTAAAATGTATACGATTATATGGAAGTATACCAAAATATTTTTCCGCTAAAGTTATGATTTTCGTTCTGGCAAAAATTACGGTTTTTTCGGTTTTCGGTTCAGTTTTGGTACAAAGCTCTAACTTAAACTATCCCCTATATGGTATTATAAATTTTATTTTATATTTTATTCAAATATGTACCTACATGCCTGTTCTAAATAAAAACAGGATCATAATTTGAAAACTGTTTTTTTTTTTGGCTACAGTACAATAAACGAATATCTTCCATAAGTGGACAAAAACGTTAGCCACGTGACTATCCGCTTACGGGAACTTTCTTCTTTGCCTTTTTTGTACCCGTTGTCAGGTTTAGGCGAACTATTCCTAAGGGAACTTTCACTATACAAAACAAAACATCTTCCTAGTCGTTGCATGTTTTTACAAAATTATTTTCTTAAAGTTAAGATGAAGTATTACATGCCCGAGACCATAAGATTTCTTGAATTTTGAGAAAATTTTTTCAAAACATTTAATATAAACGTATTTACATGTATCAATTTCTATTTTAAAATCATCATTACATGCTGTTGATTAAAACTTTCACTAAAAGTTAATTTAGATCAAAGGCTTCAAACAACATACTGTTCTTAACATTAATAGGTGATAAGGGATATGTTTATTTTGGTTGACAGATAATCATTTAGTTTTAACTCCTACTTAAAGTTTAGTTTTAATTTCATATCAGAGACTTCCCTAACAGCACATAATATTGCAGGAATATTGCTGGAATATTATTGTAATATTACAATGAAATATTGCAAAGACATATTCAAATAATATTCCTGCAATATTTAAAAATAGTATTTGCTTGGTAAAACAAGATCCCGAATATTCACAAATATTAAAAAGAATCATCAACTTTTGCGAATAATAGTAAATTATGAAAATAATTGAATTTAAACAGAAATAGGTAGATTTGAAAACTATAATAATATATTATAAAGCATTAATTAATGCTTTATAATATATTATTATAGTTTTTTTTAAATCTTATGTTATTTCCAAGTGCTAACCACATGGATGTTGAGCATATGTTTAATAATACTTTTAATACAAAAAAATTAGTTACCAAACAATTTCGATAAAAACTTTGTCGATGACAATACATATTTATGTACATTAGACTGGTTCAAAACAATTGATTATTTTTTTTGAATGTCAGATGTTTAACAGTTATAGGAAGAGGAAATAAGACACCTGTTTTAATTTGAGCACTTATTATTAATATTTAGCGGTTCCTGAATACAATTTGCCATATAAATAACATGAGAAATATTGTTCTTAGTTATTTGTGAATTTTGTAGCTCAGTAACGGGTACATAAATAGCCGATACAAATTTTTATAGGGAATTTAATGCTCTACAAAAAAATCTCTTATAATGATAAATTCACTCTTTCCAAAGCTATTCAAGATTAACCTTGAAATCATGTAAAAAAAATGTTTTCGAGATTCACAGCGAAACGACTAAACTAATCAGAAAATATAAATCATGACCTACACAGTTTTGTAACAATATTAGCCTTTATGAAGAACTTGGATATGTATTAAACTAAAAGAACTCAGAAATGATATAGGAAAAAGTTGTAGGTCGTAAAACAGACTAGTTTTTCTTTCTAGAAAAGGTTTTTTTTTCAATTTTATAAGGAACTTAGCTATTTAAGCAATAATTTGAATCTTTGATTTGAAAAAATCAGTTTTCAAGTTGAATTGACATAACAAAGGGAACAAGTCCAAAACTTTAAAATTTTAGTGTAAATTACCTTCTATCAAAAGAGTTTACAGTAAAAAATCAATTGTGACATTATAACTCTTTGGCGGTAGTGATCTTCTAAATATATTTGTCCGTTTCACATACTAATATAGTGTTTTTTAGTGTTTTTTTAGTGCATATAATGCATATTGGGACTTTATGCTATAAATGCATAGGTTGGTGCACATTTGCTTTTTTTGCATATGTTGGCATATTTAAATATTCTGAAAACTTTTGCATTTCTCCACATTTCTCCTAATATGTATGTAAAACTTCCGACAAAAAATTACCTGGGTGAGAATTTACGGAAAAGGGATTAAAGTGACAATGCTAATCCATAGTCTAGAAACAATTTCTATTGAGTCTACGAACAATCGGTTTAAAGTTTTAGCATTTTTCGCAGAAATCTTAATACTTAAGTAGGTAAATGTAAGAACGAAAATGGTTGTTTATATATCGGTCATCGTTGTGTACATCGTATAATTAATTATTAACGATTCTTTTTTAAAATAATTTTACGTTCTGAAAATGCGAAAATCGCCAAAAGAAAAGTTGACGGCACAAAAAGTTGGATAGGAGATCTTAGTGAATTAAAAATCATTAAGGAAAAAAATGTTTTTTGTATTTTTTCAAGTAAATATTTATATTGAAAAAAGTAGAATTTAGCAACTTGAACGTTACAAAATACTTAATTTAGTTTAAAATAAATTATTATTTATAAAAGCACATTTTGAAATAATTGGAGAGGGGATTACACAGATAGAAGATCTAAAATTATCATTAAACAATAGTATTAACACTGTCAACCGGATTGAAGAAAAAATAGGAGCCATTGGGGGATTAGTTGGGAACAATATTACAAAATAAATCAACGGATATTTTAAATAAAAACAAAGGATTTACTATTTTAAAATTGTCTAACAACGTTTTAAATGGCAATGTTAATGAAGGTATACCTACAAGTCCTTCTATAGCCACCAGTTTTAAATATATGTACCTACACCGATAACATCTTGCGATGTGGAAAAATCATTTTCATCGTAGAAATATATTTTAAGTCAGTGGTTTCCAACCTTTCGGTACCTGCGCCCCCCTTAAAAAAACAAAAATTGGTGCGCCCCCTTAATTTTTCTAACAATCTAATTTCATAAATACTCAACTGATATTATAATTTATTTAATGGGCTGTAAAATAATATACAATATTATGTAAAAATATACATAAAATTTTTTTGATACCTATTCGACTTTTTTGGTTTGTATTCGAAAATGATATTTTGGAAACAGCTGCATGCCCCCCTTGCAACAGTCTTGCGCCCCCCAGGTTGGAAACCACTGTTTTAAGTAATTGTAGGTATAATTTAAGAATGGCAAATATTGAAAAATATATATGTAATTATATATTGTTGTATTAAATAATTTGTTAATACAGTTTTACCTCCCTAACTTCACACAAAATGTTCCGCGGAAAAATGTGAACTTAGGGAATATGTGAAGTTATGGAAAAAATATTATGATTTATTTGCAGATTTAAAAAAATCTGTAATACATGATTGTTTTCTAGACCTTACTACATACTTTTCAATATTCTAATTAATTAACACAAATAAAAAGAAAAAAATTTGCAATTTTATTTTTGCGCGCTATTGCTTATTATTGCGTGATAACAGTGGCTTCTAAAAATTTTTGACTAAGAGATCTGAAAACTAGAATCTTGAAACTTTAAATTTCTTTTTTAAAATTTTAGATACGATCATTTTTCACTGAAATACAGCCTGTCAAAAAGTATATCAAATTTAGGAAATTTTTTTGACCCTTTAATTTTTTTCTTTAGTATACATGAAATAAACTTAAAAGATTTTTTTTCTTTGTGAACATGAAACATATTTTAAATAAGAAAAGCGAAGTTATCTGTCTTTCTTACTAAAATGATTTTTTTATATTGTGAAGTTAACGCTCATTATACCTGTATAAAATTGCAACGCAAATCATGTGAACGTGAAGTTAGACAATGTGAAGTTAACCCTAGGATAATTTGTATCTCTCATTTTGGGATCTATGAAAACTGTGAAATTAGAGAAGATGTGAAGTTATGGAATGTGAAGTTAGAGAGGTATAACTGTATTTATGAATGTATTTTATTTTCAAAAAAACGAAATTGCACATTATTAATGCTTTTTGCATATTTAGGCAATATTTAATGCATATTGCATGCATATATTGGACATTTTTAAGTGCATATTTTCCAGTCTTTACTAATAAGTAATTTATTTTAAAGTTATTCTTGTATCTCAGCAGTTTTATGAATTCTGTTTTTAGAATATTCATTACATACAATACCTATTTATGTCACAAGAAGAAGTAGAAAGCAAAATTTTATAACTGATGGAAGATTTGCAGTGTCGCCCATTTTATAAAGGGCTATTATAAACAATTTAATGCGGAACATTATAAATACTTACACTTGAACAATTAAATAATTTATTATTAAATATTTAAAAGTGTTTTTAACTTAAGTCGATTATGATTTAAGAGGGGCAACTTGAATACAAATTACTCATTAGAGTAATATTCCACCAACTTGTATATCCTCACATATCTTGAATCATTTAATATATTAATACCAAAAAAGTTTAAAACTACAAATTTTTTCCATGATTAATTCTATGTTAGAACTGTATTTCCTGAAAATTTCAGTTTTTTTGAAACTCTCCCACAAGAGATTCATCAATTTGACTAAATTATCAATAGTTAGAGCATCATTCCGACCGAGGGGTTAGAATATAACTGTTAATTTTTTACTGGAAACTCTTTTCGTATAAAATAACTTACAATACAAATTTTGATAATTTATACTTGTCTTCTTCATTAGATAATTTCAAGTTTCAAAAATTCAGAAAGAGCTAATGGTAAGTTCTTATTAAATATACGACAAACTTAGGTCAAACTTTTCAGAACTTGGGTTTTTTCAGAGTTCTCTAACTCATTAGTTCGACAAATATTCAAGTTAATATGAACTACAATTTTGGTAAAAAGGTACCGCAGGCTATGACTTAAAAATGAACGGATGAATATAGAACAAGAAAAATTTTTTTAGAAATTATTTACTATCTACTAAACGTCAAGAAATAAGATATCACAATATGAATTTTTCCTGATACGATCAAGCAACTTCAACTGGACGATTTGTTGTGGAATGACCCAAGTAGGGTGGGTGTACCAGTCCCAAACCAGGTACCAGTAGTTGACCACTCGCATGTTCGATTGAATAAATTAAGAAATGGCGGGCATTTTTGAAGAATTCGACTGTTTTGTAACGTGGCCTAGAATGTTAACAACGTTCCAAACATATTTTAAAAATTTAGTGTTTATTTAAGAGCTATGAGCGCAGTGGTCAACCTTAGGTGCATTCCCGTTTTTGATATTGTTCACGAAATCTATAAAAAACTTAAATATTTAGATTCAAATAATTTATCAATATTGCAGCGTTAGTAAACAATAAACAATTTTATATATACATTTCTACGTTAAAACTACAGTCAAACCTGGATAAGTGAGAACTGGATAAGCGAGAAACCTCTAGAAGTGTGAGTAATTGTCAGATCCCGTCGGTTTAACCGTCCAAAACCTCTATAAATGAGAGTCGTTTTTCCTTTGTGGACCTCTATAACTGAGACTGCTGCTTGCCTGTACTTCTATAAGAGACAGTCGAGCAAATATTTAACATATGCTATTTATGACCCATTCTTAAATTTCTTGGAATTAAATGTTCGGAGCCTCAAATATCTATTCACTAAATGTGTCAAAAAGACTTCATTTAATTAACGTCAATCATCTATTATACTTTCTGTCTACAATTCTTTCACTCTATTCAAACACCTTAATTTATTTTATCTATCTTTATCCCTTAATAGCTATTCTGAAATTTTTTTATTTCTTAAATTGCCAACCTGCGTCAACTGTCGTCTTACTTATTTTTATAAAATAACTTTTTTCAAACAAAGGGACACTCCCAAACTAAAAAATAAAATAGTATAAGAAGGCTGCAAAATTTGTTAAGAATAAGTAAAACCCTAACATTGTTTTTGTATCGTGCATGTGTACCGTCTTATTTGTCTAACTTACTAGAGTTGATAAGTGTCAATTGCGAATATAGATTCGTCGTGTACTCAAAATGGCAAAACGAAAAATCAAAATACTGTCGTTCAGTGATAAACTTAAAATAGTCAATGCGGTCGACAGCCTCATTTTTTTATAAGCATTTATGTAGGTACATATATCAAATTCTAATGAACAAAACTTATACAATTACAAACATTATTATCACTCCATATGTACATACATATTTGTTATATTTTTTAAACCTCTATAAGAGAGAAATGTTATTCCTGTACCTGTATAAGCGAGAAACCTGGTTTAGTGAAAAACTTCTATAAGCGAGAATGAGATTGCGGTCCCTTGAACTCTCGCTTATCCAGGTTTGACTGTACATAATACCAGTTCAGAGCATTTCAAAGTTAAAATTTATCCTTAACTGGTTTGGGACTGGTACTCTCACCCTATGTTCGTTGTAAATCTTTATTTTAGTTTTCTCTCATATTAAAAACTTTTTAGATTTATATAATATATAAGAATAGATTGATTTACATACCTTATTTTTACAATAAAATAAAACAAAAGAACAGAATGGTAATTTTTGTTCAGACTTAAAAACTTTTTTGTCTTATTATACATTTGGAAGTGGGGCAAGGGGGTGTTTAAGCAGATGTTTGGCGCCTGTATCACACACTATTTGGTGTGGTTCCACAGCAATAATAATACAATTAGGTATATGAAGAAAATGATATTTAAACATGATTATTCAGATTTGTTAATACTTGAAATTTTTTTTATATTATAGCTTCTTTTGCAAAATCTTTTACTGGATTAAATATATCGACATAGTTTTTGTGTTAGTAGTAGGGTTTATGTATATTTCATAGATAAAATTATCTACATTATTATTTATTGCATAAGCTGTTATACATTGGTTCACTGGAACGACAGCAAAATTTAAAAAAAAACATTTTGTGATACATGAGAAACATTATCCTTGAGTGCTTAAAGATTGACAATGCATTTGCAATTATAATATAGGAGTTATTAAAGAACACATTGGAGTAAATATTTCAATTTATTGAATTTCACAGAAATGTGTATATTATTTTATATAAATGCCGTGTTTTACACAAACTTATTAATATAAAGAGATTAAATTGTATTTAGGTAGGTACACTAAAACCTTTATCTAGTGAACGCTTTAACTAACATAATATCTAATTGGAAAGGATGTTTGCCACAGAGATCGTTTTCTCTTAAAATATAAAACTAGTACTTACTTATTTTACCAAAAAAAATACTAAAAACTAACAATAGAATAATTCAAATAGATTTAGTCGGCTAGGATAATTCCATGGAAAAATCTACCAAAAAAAAAACGAAAAAATGAGGACTATATTTTAATATTAAAACTACTTTTGCAGAGTTCAAACACTATTGTATTTTACATTTCCATAAAAGACATCACGATTTTTGTTTTTTTCCTCACAATTCTACATCGGGCCTACCCGTCCTTTTTAAGATTAGAACCACATTAATGTCGTGTAAAAGCCAAACAATGTACAGGCAAAATTGTTAATTTTTCGTTTTTTAGTATTTTTATTTCCATCTATACTGGAGTCAGACGAATAAGTACTGGAACTTAACCCACTTATACTTAAAATAAAGAAAAAATACAAATTGTACTTTCTAGATTGGCTTATTAGTTAAAATACACTAAGAAACATTAGAAAATTTTAGAATTTAGTTCGTCCTCCTTTGGATTTTATAATTGCAAATCTGAATATACTACACTTGGTACATTCCGCCTCGTTCTGGCGTTCCATTCTTGTACTAACGCCGTTTTTAATGCCGTTTTGATTTATGCGATGTTCTTTAATTGTTTTTTCAAAATACCTCAAAGATGCTTGATTGAATTCATAGCTGGTGACTGTAGGCAATAAAGGAAATGCTATTGTCAGTAAACCAGCTCATCGTAGACGCTGAATTATGACAAAAGAGCATTGTCTTGTTGAAATATGACCATATAAGTTGCTGTCACAAAAATACGTTAACGAAGGCGTAATGGCAGTTTCAAGTACTTTTATATACTTTTGACTGTTCATACGACCTTCGCAAACAAACATTTCGCCAACACCATCAGCAGCCATGCAGCCAGATCATCATAGTGTCTGTGTTAAAGTAGTACTACGCAATTTGGATGATATTCTTGCCCTTAAGTCGCCTCACGAAAGTCACACATGGTGTTCCAAATTCTAGAAAGAAAAAGCTTTTAAATTTTATGTATAATTTTAATGATTGAAATGAAGCAAACAAGTAATAGTTTTTATTAATAGTAAAAGGAGTAAAATAAACTTACCTCAAAGTTGGATTCGTCAGACCAGACCACATTGGACCAATCTTTCTCTGTAAAATGTTGGTGCTTAGATTATTCTAGTGGCTTTTATTGTTGTTGAGCTGATTCTTTAGCTTTTACATCATTTTAGTCCGCTTCTCAAGTCTTCTTCTTGCTGTTCGAGCACTTATTGGCCTTCCTGTCTCTTCGGATAAGACAGCAGCAAGCTCAGATGAGGTTTTCTTCCTATTTCAACGATTCGCGTATTAATTTTCTATCCTCACGCTTTGTACAACGTTTTCTGCCTGTTCTTTGTCTATTGGCGTGAGTACCAGTTTCAAAAACCGTTTTAGGGAGATTGTACAGACAACTGAACATTTTATCAACTTGGCAATTTCTTTTGGGTTCTTCTTCTTCATGCAAAAGTTGGATTTTCACACGATTTTCAAACTAATTTCACTTTTTTGGCATTTTAACATCGAATAATTGTCAAATTTGTCGCAAAACCGGAAATAAAAACTTGACTACTTTAGAATCAATACAAATGACCAAACTTAGAATGATTCGATCACAGGAAAACCCATTTTTGTTTTTGGTCACCACGTGTTCTATGACCAAAATACCGCTTGTTTAGTAATATTTATGACCCAGAAAAGTATTTAAAATAAGCATTTATTACTTGCTAAATTAGTATACCTGCACTGTGCATTTTTATTGCCTAATACTTTTCCAAGCTTATACTGGAGTCAGACGAATAAGTACTGGAACTTAACCCACTTGTAAATGACCCTAAAATGAGCACAAACATACACTAAGTGAAGTGGCCTTATATGTAATAATTTTGTGTTATGGTATTGTAATCTTTAATTTAAAAATGTGTAATAAATACCTACCTTATTATTTAGAATATTTCGTGAACTTTTATTGAAGTCGGTTATAACGATATCATTAAACCTATATGTAATTTTTTTTTAAATCAAAACGATGATTGATATAACAAATATGGCAATTGGCAATGAAGCACGTACTGAATGACCTCAGTCTCTTTTAAATCCATATGGATACGGTGCTGTATTGCCATTTACGAAAAATATAAAATGCATTTTTATCGAAATTCTTTAGATTTAAGACATATTGTATATAAACTTTTATTCCTCACATTGCTGTCGGGTATCACCCGGTTAAGTTTTAGTACCTATTAGTCTGACACTATGTATGTATTAGATTGGACACTTTATGAAAACAGGTTACTGAAATAAAATTATTACGAAACAATGCAATAAATTCTAATCCATTGTCAAAAACAGACAAAGTATTGTGCCCAAAACCTGCAATACAGGTAAACGTCGTTTTGCGCCGGTTCGATTTACGCCGATTCACAATTACGCCGGTTGCTGCCGTCATGGAATTCTCCGGTTCGTTCGGTTCGGCCGTGGGATTCCCCGGTTCGGCCGACACCAAAAGACAGTAGGCGCCGCGATTTTAACAGCAAACACACTTATACAGGTTTGTTTTCCTCTATTACCGCGTATGCGAGCAGCCTATTGTGTGTGTGAAATTGTTTCAGAGTTAGTTTTCGTTTTGTTCATTTTACGCCGATTTTTTTTTACGCCGGTGTCTCTGGGAACGGAACCCCGGCGTAAAACGACGTTTACCTGTACTGTTTTCCATGTGCATTATTAAAGTGTTCTTTTTTTAAATTATAATGCTGTATTGTATTTTTGTTTTCATTGTGATTTTTATGAGCCTTATCTTAAATAATATTAAAATTAATTGACTCAATTTTCTTAAAACATAATTTTTGCAAATATGTATCTACATTGTTTTGTCATTCGCGGCAGATTCGAGTACTGAAATTGCTAAATGGTCTGGATTAAAAAAATATTCACATAAATCATTTTAAATTATAAATATTTTGATAGGTATATTTTAAGTGTGTTTTACGTAGGTAAAAAACAATTGTAGGGGCCGAATTGCAAGTCCTCGTGGACCGGATTCGGCCCCGAACCGTAGTGTCAAAGCACTTTTACTAAATTAAGTGTTACTGTATTCATAAAATTTAGTCTTTTGTCCAATAACGTATATATAGATTATCAAATTATTAAAATAAACCTTTGATCTTTCATGTTGTGCTGAATGAGTTAACTCATTGCACTACTGACAGGTCTGGGCATTCAACTTATGTTTTTATATTACCTGCAAGTTTTCAAGGCTGTCACATACATTTTTAATGAACTACCTCGTAAAACTAGTTATAACAAAGATTTTCAATGTTTATAACACTAGACCCTCATATCAGTAATTTAGAAAAAAAAATAATTGAACTAATTTCAGACAATAGTTTACTATGAAAAAAAAGTTATTCTGTACGGTTTTGTATATAGTAAATAGACATAAGACTCATTGTAAGTACATACTTAGGGAACCAGTGATTTTTTTATATAACGAATTTTTGTGGTGCATGAAATATCGTAGAAAATGGTATAAAAGTATGGTACTTAAATATGTATTAGGTATATCCCTAACGTGCTTAGAGAAGTAAATATAAATTGTTTTTTTTTTTGTTGACACAATAGTGTAAAGTATTCATTTATTTCACTTGCCAATCTTGATATGCTACTACATATTTACATGTAAACGATTCAAAATATATTTTTACATTATTTAACGATATTTCGGTAGTGATAAAAACAATAATTTAAGTGCCAGTGTGTCTATTAATTATTTTCCGTTTTTTAGTTGTAAGCGTTCTGGGCACATTAGAACATTGACCTTTAAAATTGTTCAAACTGAAACGAACATTATATTTGTAACAGTTTCACTGTGTAAAAATGTGAATATCTACATTTAATCTAGGTATATTACATATTTGAATCTGTAGGTGTTTGTATTTATTTTTAAAATATATCCTTAATCTAATTATAAATTTATAATATTAGAACTAAAAATTAAGCAAACTCTATGTATACATTTTTAAAAAATAATAATTATCGTATTAGGTATATTATTTTTAGCAAATTATTTATTTAGAAGCAATCGAGCACCGACCAAAAGGTACTTGTAATATTAATAACAATTATTAAATTAAGGCGTCTAAAAATATTAACGTTTATCACTTTAGGATTAGCAAACAGCCTTTTGTCAAATATTATTTATACGTAGGTATACTATTTTTTTTTAAATAAAATATTTAAAATAAACTGTAACTTTTTGTAGGGGTTGTCTATTAAGAGAGCTTTTACTGTATTTTCATGTCGATTATATTTTTAAAGAATAAGTAAAATAATGTACAGTTAACTTCTTTTGTTATATAATGATAAGTTGGTATAGAAATTGATAGTATGTTACTAGGGGTTTTTTTTGTTTTTTTTTAATATCACGTATATTTATTTACAATTAATTATGGGACACATTTCATTTACGGACTTAATGCATATATCAAGTTTTTTATATGAACAGGTGCATGCATCAAATTTTCCAAATTTACATTTCAAGCGTAACTTATACTTCCAAACTGAGTCACATAATAGGTATATCCAAAGGGCGCATCGACCACGTGTATTTTGACTCATTTAATTGAAAAACTGAAATTAGAGGAATATTTTGTTTAGATTGTAACTTGAACTAACGAATGGTAAAGGTACGATGAATGTTTGTTTTGAACTTGAAATGAGAGTAATATTTCAAATAGTAATTCAATCTTCAATAAACAAGGTATTATGTTATAGACAAAATAAGCAGTTGTGTAAAATTTAAAAAAAAATGATTAAGGCGATCGCTAAATAGTTAATTACAAATGAGTTTTTTCAATGCGCAAAATAAATGTAACTAAAGAAAATTAAGGATAACTGAATTATTGATTTGTAAAGGTAATGGGTTTGGCAATTTCCCGATATTTCTGACTAGATCTGGCACAAACTGAGCTTATTAATACCTGCTTTGCTGACGTTCAGAGTATACCATATTTTTAGAACGAGTAAACAGCAGGAAAATGCCTATGTTAAATTCTTAACGTCCAAGACATCCCGATAATTATTTTCTAATTATTACCAGAAATCTAATTATAAACTGTGCATGCAGTCTTGTACTAGGTAATTTAAAATATTATATTAAAATTATTTATTGCCGAATATGTAAATATTAAAAAAAAGTGATTATATTCTTTTTTTAATAATTTGAATTAATTGGAGAATATCAAACGTTACGGATTTACAATGAGTTGATTCTCTCCGGTAGTGCCCTCTATTTTTGTACGTCCGGAAGGATCCTTCAAATGCGTACGAAATTTTTAAAATTCTTTGACGGAAATGACGAATTGCGTAATAAGTATGTGTATATCCTTGATCAAGCGTGCGACTAACAATGTGATGTGATTTACATGCTTTGTTATATAAAATATTTCTGATTAATTTATTTTTTCATACTTAGGAGTAAAAAAGATTAATCAAGAAAAACGATAGAAGGTGATATCTTGAATTTTAGAATTTTATTTTGGTTAGTACCAAAATTAAGTCGTTATTTAAACTACTTGTTTACATATGTATGTACCTATATGTATATTAAAAATTGTAAATAGAGATATTTTATAGAAGATTAAAACGCGTGAAGTACATAAATAATTATTTAAAAATATCGATTTAAAGTTTTCATAAAAGGTAAAAAAAAATGTATATCGATTTGGACAATAAAAATGTAATAAGACAGTCTGTAAAGAGCCAACTAGATTGACAATATTAATTTACTAATTTTTTAAATTAATTAATTGAATTATTTAACTAATTTGTACTACAAATAATCCAACCGGTTTCTTGATTCAGACTCCTCACAACCATGGCCATAACAAAAAAAAAGAACATTATTAATTTCCGAAAAAAATTTTGCACGTATAGACACTTTTCTCTTACGAAAAACCTACGTACAATCTTACGTCATAGTCGATCATCTCATCTATATATTAGTGATTTTTTTTTGGATAACTCAGAACTTTATATTACTACATAGTTTTTTGCGCTCTCATATTAAAGTAGTGTAGTATATGTCTAGTTAAAAATCGCTAGAACTATATACCTGCACGGATTGTCACGATGAACACAACGCCTTGGTCAATCTAGAGTGCCGCGATCATGCATACAGATCACTTGCTTTGACCGAGTTGCCATTGGCAATTAGATCCTTTTTAATTAAAGCAATATAACAAATCAACTTTTCTGTTATCGATCGTCAATGAGGTGCTAGTGATTATTAGGTCTAATTTTCATCAACTTCTATTAATATTCACCTTAATTATTGATAAATTAATTTGTAGTTTAAGAAAAAATATTTTAAATATAATTATAAACAACATTTCTTTGTAAACATGAATAAATCCTTTGAATAGACCTTCAATTATTCATACCGTTTTAGCAAAATTTGAATTGCATTTTTTGAATACTTGGCACGCAGAACTAACACAAAATCTAGATAGAAAGGTACTATATTCTGTACTGCTAGACATATCTATTTTTTATTTTAGGTGATACTATAATCGCATAAACAATTTTCATTCTATTTACCTAAATTAGAAGAAAATCTAAACAGTAACTTATAATTAATAGTTTAATTTAAATAATAGTAAAGAAATATTTTGCACTAATTATAAATTGTATCTAAATTATTATTACAGTAAAACCTAACATACCTATCAGTTGTTTATAATGACTCTGCTAATTTTTTGTGCAAAAAATAAATGTAGGACTTAGATAATTAATTATGTAATACTTAGCAAATAAATGATTATGTTAATAGAATCGCACTAGAATTCACTGAGAACTAACTTAAGGTAGTGGTGTGCTCATACAAGTCAATCATCCTTTTTTTAAAATTTTATTGAAAATGTCATAATTGTTAATGTAATACTTTTGACAATATTACTGTACTATTCATTACATTTTATACTTTATTATATATAGGTAATGCGCATACTATATATCGTGAACGAAAAAATTAAGAATTACATTTTGAACGTGCTTAGGTATTTTTTTGGAATGCGAATGAAGATTCACTATCGTAAAATAAAAATAATGCTAGCAAATTATTTATTATGTGTTAATATAAGTCATTTTAAATGTGACTACCGAACTGCATGGTTGCCGTGATGGCCACTTCTGTTCGCAGCTTGAGTATGCGTCTATGGGTGTTGGAAAAGTTCTGTACGTAGATCAGTGGTTTCCAAATTATTACCTCTCTTTAAAAAATCTAATCTCAGCGACTTCGCACTTTATTTAATAAAATAATTCATCACATTTGTAAAAGATAAAAAAATGTTCTTATCAATATAAAAAATTACATTTTTGTTAAACGTTTTGTGCTTCCCATTGCACTAGTCCGGCGACTCTCCAGGAAAGCGAGTCGCTCAGTTTGGTAATCGCTGACTTATGTGTAAAGCACCTCAACTGTACGATTACAAAATGTCATGTTAATATTTTTCATTGTAAGAAAAATAATTAATAAATAAATACATACATTATTTCGAACATATATTTATTATATATATACAGTGTGTCCCAAATTGAGTAGGCTAACATGGGTATCTTTCTTATTAGTGAAGATAGAAGTTGGGTTAAATGGGCAATGTTTTGCAGTTTTGGGTGCCGATTCAGATTCTGTTAAGAAAATTTTAAAATTCCGAATAGATCCGAAGTTATCGTAAAAAAACTGAAAATTGTCATTTTCTTTAATGTCAAATAACTTTGTAATTATTAAAATTACAAAAAAAAGTTTAATATAAAAATTACTATGGTTCATAAAATACAAATGGAAATTAACTCATAATTAAATTTAAAATGGCGGTTTCCAAGATATTGATACCAACTTTCTTATTTTAAACGGACGCCATATTGGATTTTTATATAGTTAAATAGCATTTTTTTTTCTCTTTTCAACCATGTATAACAACCTATATTTAAATAAAAAATTATTAACAATATTTTTGTCTATTTTAAATCAAATAGCCATGAATTATCAAAGAACAATAAAACACCATAATACAAGCCAAGGTTATTATATTTATTTTTTGACTGATATTGTAAGTTTTTTGAATAATAATAATTATTACTTTATAAATAATTCAAAATGGCAAAGTTTTTAACTGAGCAGTATGATATGTTTTATACCTACATTAATTGTTACTAAAGCTCCTGCGTTGCTCCACAATCATACTTTAACAGTTTTCCAAAAAAAAAAGCAACCGAACGTTAAAATTTTTAAAAGATTGGATGTGAATATGCAGAAGTATGGATGTTTACAGTAACCAAATTTAAAGAATGTGGAAGATAAATCGTCATCATTTTTTTTTAAATGTTAAAGTATGTTTGTGCACCTACGCAGGAGCTTTTGTAACATTTAATGTAGGTACAAAACATGTTTTGTACTAACAAGGGACCCTTTTTAGTGGTCCGTGGCTTTACGCAATGAGACCCACATCATTCGATAGAGCATCAAAACCTACTCTAGAAAACGTTTTCAAATTTTGCGAAATGATTTGTTTTACGATAAGACAAGCTCCAGAAGTTTGTGTTAATCTGTCAAAACTGGTTTTTCCTATTATACACGGCGAATTGTACTTTATATAACATAATACTTAGTCGAATGGAAAACGCGTTCGCGCTCTAATCTTTTGCATTTTGTTGCCCCGGGTTCGAGTCCTCTAGGTAGCAAAAGGAGTTTTGCAATTTTTTTTGAAGGAGAATTGTTCATTTTCGTTTATACAATGATTAGATGTGTTTTTCGACGAAAAATAGGTATAAACAGCACAAAATCACCGGAAAATATATAAACTAAATTAAAAAGTTTTTAATAAATTTATATGTTTTCCGTTAACAGGGTTGTATTACCAATAAGTACGCATACTGTCAAAATTATTTGCAGTGTGTGGACGAAGTGCTTTACTATTCTATTATTGTTGTGATTAATTCAGTATTGTAAAAACAATCTTTTTGAAGACTACTTTGACCAGTGTTTTTTTAAGAACAACGATATGTTATTATGTTGTTTATAAAATTATAACTTAAAAGTTAAATTAAGAACATAAAGTAAATTGTAAGGATCAAAATCTTTATTTATTAGCTTGTGTGGTCGACGACAACAAAGTGTCGAAAGCAAAGCCGGTGTTGACAATAAGAGCATAAGCCAAAAGAATACTCTTCACATCCAGCTTCTTGGCATAGGGATTCGTCAAATTGGGGATAACACACTTGAACCGGCGTCTGGTAGGAAGAAATCGCTTCATTTGAGTAGCCACTCTTCTTCCAGGCATTGCGAATTTTTTAACAAAAAAACATCCAATCATTGTATAAACGACAATAAACAATTCTCCTATAAAAAAAATTGCCAAAATTTCTTTGCTGCCTAGAGGATTCGAACTCGGGGCAACAAAATGCCAAAGATTGGAGCGCGAGCGCGTTCTCCAGTCGACCACCGGATTATGTTATATAACTTGCAATTTGCCATGTATAATAGAGGAGACCAGTTTTGACAGATTAACACAAACTTCTGGAGCTTGTCTTGTCGTAACACGAATCATTTCGCAAAATTTGAAAACGCTTTCTAGAGTAGGTTTTGATGCCCTATCGAATGATGTGGGTCTCATTGCGTAAAGCCACGGACCACTAAAAAGGGTCCCTTGTAAGCAGTATATGCATATACTGATTAGTTAAAAACTTTGAAATTTTGAATTATTTATAAGGTAATAATAATTATTATTCAAAAAACTTACAATATCAGTCAAAAAAAAAATATAATGACCTTGGCTTGTATTATGTTGTTTTATTGTTCTTTGATAATTCATGGCTACTTGATTTAATACAGAAAAATTTAATATTGTTAATAATTTTTTATTTAAATATGGGTTGTTATAACATGGTTTAAAAGAGAAAAAAAAATGCTATTTAACTGTGTAAAAATCTAATATGGCATCCATTTAAAATAAGAAAGTTTGTATCAATATCTTGGAAACCGCCATTTTGAATTTAATTTTGACTTAATTTCTATCTGTGTTTTATGAAACCTAGTAACTTTTATATTAAACTTTTTTTTGTAAATTTTATAATTACAAAGTTATTTGACATTAAAGAAAATGACGATATTTAGTTTTTTGCGATTACTTCGGAACTATTCGGCATTTTAAAATTTTCTTAACGGAATCTGAATCGGCACCTAAAACTGCAAAACATTGCCCATTTAACCAAACTTCTATCTCTACTAATAAGAAAGATACCCATTTTAACCTACTCAATTTGGGACACCCTCTATATACCCTCCAGATGATATTATTAAATTTTTTATAATATATTATTTTAATATTAAGGTAGAGATCAAACTCCTTAAATTATTTTGAAAAATTAAACATTCTCAAATTACATTTTAAATGCATAAAAATTAACTCAATATTTATAATACCTAATACTATTAAAATATAGCGCTTTATTCAAGATTCCGATTGGTTACTTTATAATAAACCTACAGATACTAATTCAATTAAATAATTCAAGATCTCATTATATTCGTATTTACTGCTTTATAAATAGTTTAATTTATAGTAAAGGGTTTATTTACGTTTTGTAATAATATTTATAGAAATTAAATAAAAGTTTATCGGTCAATTCGTATTTGATTGCAAAATAATTGTTAACTAGAATGATATTACATGAGCCCTCTCTATAATTACAGAATACCTGTAATTTATTTCACCTTGAATTTAACTGGTTTGAACAACTGTTAACGTTTAACTAAATTATTGTTGTAATGTTTAAAAAAAATTTACGTTTATTTTGAAAATTTTATCATCTTCTTTTTTGGATAATTTTTTATAATTAAGGTGACACTATTTAACGACTATAAACAAAAAATTAGATAATTTTTAATACCGCAAAGCGGTTCGAGTATAAATATTCAATAGTTTTGTTATTGTATGATTCCTTAAATAATTTAGTATTTTGCATTTTTATTTTAATGGCCACCATTTGTTATTTAATGGGTGAAACAAGTCAATAAGTATTAGTATTTCTGTTACTCTGTTTGGGAAGATATTTGTAAATATTTTTATATTTTATTAAGCCGATGTAAAATTGATACTATTTCTATACATTTATTATACGTATGAACATACATAAATGTCTGACAATGAGATCTTTTGGTCAAGGATTGCAAAACAAAAAATTAAACCGAACTAAAAGTTTTACCAACTTCTGTTAAATTAATTGGATCCAAGGTTACTGGATTAACATTTCATTTCCTTTTGACACAATACATTATATAATACTAATTAGTAATATAAAAGTGTTCGTACAGTACCACAATCTGTCTTGTCTAATAATTAAATATGTATTACAATAATAAACATTTTCTTGAAGAAAACACATTTATAGGAAATATAGAATATTTCTAATTTTATCAATTTTAAATTTTATATATGTATTTCTATGTGCAAAAGAATTTCTATAAGTTGACTATACACTATTTAAACTAATATAAGTATTTCAAAACAAATCTCATTTTCACCAATACTTTATGGAAAACTATTTTCCTATAAAACGATTGATTTCATTTAGTATTATACATATATTTATAGATCATTTTTAATATGCTAACATTCTTTTCTTTAAAATAAATATAGTTTAAAGATCTTCTACACAGCCCAAGTTGGATATATGGAGAAGCTTCGTTGTTTGCTTATGGAATTTGTCCCTAGGCGAAACTCGGGCACTGTATGTACCTATTTCATGGAATCGAAAAAACCACTAATAATTTACCAATTACTAATTTTCTACAGAATTTTGCACTAGAAAGAAGTAATCGACAACCTTTATCTCGCCTATATACTTGAATGTAGTACTCTAAAATCTAAAATGAAGTTCAACTTTTTAATGTGCTTTTGTAACTAAATGAAGTATATGACCAGCGGGTGTTTTCTAAAAATTTTTAACCATCTCAATTTACTCACGGTAGTTCAAAACGTTAAAATTTTTTATATAAACCTTGATTTAAATTCAAAACGCATTTATTTATTAAAAAGGTAAATATGGGGTGTTTTACTTGAAAGAAAAAATAAAGTCTGGTGTTGCTTGAAGCGTATTGGACACACTGTGTAATTTAATAATTTTAGAAAATAGATAACGTTCATACAAGTTTTATTTAAAAAATTTCATTGATATTTCAAATGCAGACATGGGTGGGGACAGATAGATCATACATAAGATACATTCTATATGATATAATTACAAATTGTAGATTACTTAAGAAAATGATATTAGAAAATATTTAATTATCAAATAATATTAAAGATAGAAAATACGTATTGGTTTGATTTTATGAGACCTTGGTCATTTTTTCTCACCATAAAATTAAAAAATGTTATAATTATAAAGAACGTTGGTATAATGTACTCTGAAATTATTAGACAGGATGCGGTCATATTAAAATGTTGGACGGAAATTTAATAAAGCGGTGAGATATCTCACATCTATGTACATATGTTTGTTAAAAATAAAGTTAATTAAACTATTCAAGCTATCTTTAATATAATCAAATTTGAAAGTTTTTAATGCATTTTTCAGCGTTTGATTCAAAAATATTTTCATAGTCTTCTTTTTCCAGGCCAACTTCTTCTCTTTTATACAATTTTCTACATATGTTTAGCCGCTTTATTTGCAATATGCATGGCAGGATTGTATGCAACAATAGACAAAAACAAACCCAGTTATACAAGTGAGAGAAGTATAATTGGAACTAATCCTGGGTTAGGATTTCGACCAATTGCTGATGAGACATCGGAAGGAGCGCTTATTTATTATAATCTTCAAAAAGAAAACACGACACGTAAATGGATAAATTTGATGCAGAATTTTTTTAAAGGTAAATATATTTTTTTAATGGCCCTTGTTATTAGAAATTTTTATTGATTTAGTTATTTTTTTCTTCTAATGCATTATGTTTATAATTAAACAATTTATAAGATTATTGGTCAAATAATTTTGAATTATCTTTTCAGTTTTCAAAAAACCTATATTTAGATCAATTTGATTAAGATACAATTTATTAAAGAAGTATTTTTCAGATTATAACAAAACACATTTGGGGGCTGAAACGAAATTTGCTCCAGCATGTAGTTTTAGTCAACTTCCAAAGGATGGACAAGCTTGCCCTGTTAATATGTACAATTTTGGACCTTGCAGTCCTCCAAATTTTGGATACAACACATCAACACCTTGTGTGTTTTTAAAACTTAACAGGGTAATTTTGCAGTGACACCTAAGTCTTTATTAACATTTGCAATTGCATTATATAGATTGATTTTAGATTTACAATTGGATTCCTGACTATTATCTAGCTTCTACAGATATGAAAGATATGGATAATTCTCCCAAAGACTTAAAAACTAGAATAGACAGGGCTGCTTTAAAGCAAGAAGTAAGTTATAATAATATGGAATTTTATATAAAAATTCCTAACTGTAAATTTAAAAATCTAGAATCATCAAGTTTGGGTTAGCTGCAGAGGTGAAAATCCGAGAGACGTGGAACTTATGCCCGAAGAAAATTTTAGATATTATCCAACTGATGGTGGATTTCCAGGATATTATTATCCTTTCAAACACAATAAAAATGATTATTTGAGTCCATTAGTTGCAGTACAATTAGTTAATATAGCATGTAAGTCATGTTGATTATCATTACTAATTATAAATCAAAATATAAAATGAAAATATATTTTGGTAAAGTCTTTAGTTTACGTCAATTGAAAATTTTTAAATATTGATTAATACTTCAAGACGAAAATTTAATTACATTTTATAAAAAGAAATGTTTATTTAGACTGGAGATTCTAAAAATACTAAAATTCTCATCTGTTTTAGTATGTGTCGCTTATCTGGGTTAATGTGATTCTTATTTCATTGAGTTAAAAATTTCATGTAAATACAATCAACTTTAGGATTTTTATCACATCCGAAGGGTACTAGATACTTATTGACTTAAAAGAAATAATACGCTATATTTCTTCAAAATTTTCTATATGAAAAACGCAAGTGGTAAAACAATTATCTATTGAAATCGTACTGTTAGTTTAAGATATTTTTTTAATATGTCATAAAGTACATTCGTATTGTTGATTTAAAAACTTAAAATATTTATAATACTAGGTATTATTTGCCTACATATTTGATTTTGAATTTATTGTGAATAGAAATTCTTATTTATTTTCTTTCAGACGGGGAAATCATAAACATAGAGTGTCGAGCATGGGCGAAGAACATTCACTATAATGGTGGTATTTCAGAAAAACGAACTGGTTCAGTGCATTTTGAAATAATGATAGACAAAGAATAACAATAATGTTGTTATAGGCGATATATTTTTTTTAAGTTTTTTAGGTAACGTATATCTGTTAGTTTGACCTTTTGTTAATAAGAATGAACACATACGTTTCCAATTAGATAACAAGTAAGTTTTAATTATAGTTCTGAAATTTTACAAGTGCCATTTAGCAACACACAACATGGAACTTCTCAATTTTTTGCATCTCACATTCTAATTCTATTATTTTTTATGGTACTTAAACTTAGGAAATTTTGTTGTTAGTTTTTATTGTTTAAAATAATTTAACATTAATTTTGAAAGTGATTTTATTAATTTATAGTTAAATAAGTTTTATTTTGAGGTAACATATATTTTCTATTTTAGTGCCAAATTAAACATTTTTAGTTCGAATAATTACGGTTTTATTTATATTGCTTTAGTTTCCATTTCAAACTTCTCTAGGTGCCTTATACGTTAGGATTATTGTATATTTATAAAAATAGTATTATCTTTGTACACGTACATATGAATAATATTATATACCTATAAATAGTGAAGCCACATACAGAGCTCTGCGAAGGCAGTTGAAAGTTATTTATGTAATAACTGTACAAAGAATATATGTATGTAGAATGTAAAATTGCTACTAAATTTGTGAATACATTTTGTCTGCTAGTGTATGTATTTCATGTTGAAGGAGTAAAAAGAATAATACTCCTAATTGCCCAAATAAAAAATTCCGATTTTACGTGTTCAGTACTACTGATTTGCATAGCCCTGGTAAAACATATATAATACTTAGTTGACATGTGATCATTTTACTATTTAATATTTGTTAATAATTTTGAATGTAAAATAGAAGACAAAATTATATAAACGTTATATAATTGTTTGTTATCTATTTTCTTGTTTATTAGTGTTTAAGACTAATTTTGTTCTAATTATAAGTTGTAGTAGACTGTAGTGGCACTATTGTGAGTTCATTGATTTTTCTTTATATATCACTTGAGAAATATGTCGCAGAATAATAGTAAAAATATACTTTTTAATTCAGCTAATTACCTTGTATTAATAAAATCTTACCTATTTATTTCTATATTTAATAATGTGTGATTTTAAACATCTGATATTTGTTTCTCTATTGTCCAAATCTTCTAAAGGAGATACTTATAGTGACTTCTGCATCTTTTTTATTAGTTCCTTTTTATTTTTGTTTATCTTAAGCTATATAGTCCATTGTTCTGTGTAACGGTTTTGTTAGGTAGTCGATGCTTTTTTTTTTGATCAGAAACTCCCACAGCATCCCTAGAATTCTAAGCTCTCAACCTACTACATTTTTCTGTTTCCCTGACTGTCAATAGATATGAAAGTACAAAATCTTGAGATTGTAGAAGTTGTTCAAGCGGCTGTGGCAAAACGTCTTAAGGGGGCGATCCAAAACATTAGCGATTTTAACATGATGCGGTGAAATAATGAATTACTACAGCGCGGTTTAGTGCTAAGTTAAGTCTCTCAAAAAATATCTTTTGGTTTCTAGGTGGCTCTCCCGCTTGTCAGAAGTTTTATACAAACACGGGGCCTTGAATACGATAGTTGTATAGAGATGCAAGATATCGATTTTTACGATGTTTTGAAAAACGTTCAAAATACATAAGTTGCTGCATATCTCGTTTTATCGGTCAAACTCGCATACTTTCGTCTATTTTCGACATGTAGTTTGGTATAGGAAACAGTTGATTACTTCGAATATTATTTCAAACGTTACTTATACATATTCAGAGAATTTTCATGCGATTTCGATTGTTAGGTTTGGCGGAAAGCGCAAAGTAAGCGTCGGCGCGCAATGCAAAAACCAGTTTAAATTTAAGAACACATATTTATTATGTTATGAATCTTAATTAATGCGAATTGTTTTATTAATATTACAAAGTAACATAAATATGTGTATAAAATTGTAAAATACTTTTACTTTTTTTTTAAAATGAAAAATAATAATTATAGTATTGCAGAAGGGCGTTAATGATTAATTTTCTGGATTTCTTTTTATTTGTTCTGATGATATGTTTATTATTTTTAAATATAGTTCTCATGTTATATAATTTTATCATAAATAAATGTTGAAAATACTTTGATACTAATGTTTTTTAGTCCAATTATATTTAATAAAAAAAAAATTTCTATATAAATTTTAAATCGTTTTATATATCGAAATTATTTATAATTATGGTTAAAAAATAACGAACAAAATTTTAAGCGCAGAAGAGTATTTTGTGGTAAAAATATACACCGTGATAAGGGGGTAAGAACGAAAAAAGTTAAATTTTGGAAATAATAAACATGCTTAGTATTTTCAAATTTTAGAACAATTGGAAATGATGGGGAATACAAAGTGAATACCTATTTAAATTGCATACCTTTAATAAATATTTTCTCAAAAGGGCATATTTTTGCAGGAATCGACAATTTTGGAACAGATGATAACGAAATTTATTTTATTTTATTATCTATGTGTGCTGCCAGAAAATGTTTACCAAAATCGGTATACTTCAATTGCTTGATAGCCATTTAATAAAAATTAATATCAAAAAAATAAAATCTACGATAATTTCACAAGCTTTGCCGTTTTTATTAATACAATTATCATTATTTTGAAAAACGGACGAAAGCTTCGAAGTTGAGCTGTTTTACGTTTTATTAATTTTTTGTGTAAAACTCGTTGATTTATCAAAATCCAAAATTATATTTTTAAAAACGGATGATCTTTAACTCTAAAAAAATTCAACTTTACATCTTAAAAAAAATAAAATCAAAAACCTACAACCACTTCACAACATACTATAACGTTTATCAAAGTCTATTTGTATACGTGCTTTATTTTTTGGAAGATTGTGATCCCTACCATACCTTTTGGTGGCACCCTGAGGTTTATAAACCTTGTTTTGTATAACATCTATAATAGGGTGCTTCGTTTTTAAACGATTTTTTTAATTTATGGTCCATTGAGAAAATATTGTTCTAAACAAAAAAATAAATTTTCACATAATTTCAATCTTTAATTTTAATTGGTTATTAGTTAATTTTCAAATTTTCACATTTATTTAATATGTGAATTTACAATTTTTTTTTAATTATCTATATATCTGCTGCATTTTAGGTAATTGTCGTGTTCTTTATGAAAAATTGTAGGAAAAATAACAATCTTTAAAAGTGCTCCATAGTTGGATCTGTCACTTGAATGGTTTCACGGCATTTTTTTCATAAACGGCTAAACTTATAGCAAAAAGATAAATGGCAATTTTGGAGGAAATTAAATTTTCTACAAAAAAGGTCTGCAGTCAAGAGTTGTGAAAAAATAATAAATAAACGGTTATTTGAAAATTTAATATGGAATTTTTAACACGATAATACAAAAATATTTTAAATGTTTATACGTTGGAATGTATTTATCTTATAAACTAATCACTTTACAACTTGGGCTCTACGGTGGGCACTTTTAAAAATTTATATTTTCTTTACAAATTTCCGCAAAGAACAAGATAATTCTATAAAATGCAGGACAGATACAGATATATAAATTCACGTGTTAAATGCATGTAAAAATTTTAAAATGAATTGGCGACCACTTAGAATTAAAATTAAAGATTGAAAATTGGAGAAAATTTCTTTTTCTGTTCTAAAACAATATTTTGTCTGCGGATCGCAAAAATAATTGTTTAAAAACGAAGCACCCTAATACATATATTTTTTTTATGCTGGCTATTATTCAAAATGTTTATCTTTATGAATAATTAAAATTTGCAGTAATTTTAGTATTGGAAACGTTACGCACAAAAGTTTCATTAAAATCATTTAACTTATTATAAATGTTAAAATAACTAATATTAAAAATTGTTATTATAATATTGAGTTGAAAGGTGTGAAAATTATTTTTTAAATATTAACAGAATAAGAACAAGTTGCATTTATAGTTCAATATCGATCGATCCTGTGTATAACACTCTGTCTAAGCGTAATTAGAAATATGCAATACACAACATTTCTAACATCAGGCACTAGAATGAAATGGTTTAATATTTTGTAGGGATTGATTTATATTTGAGTAATGAATGCATTGATATTATTACACCATTACGTTGTTACGATTTTTATCGATCTGCGTTCAGCGTACCTTAAAAACATCTGGTCCGCGGGGCAACACCGCAAGGAATAGCGCTATTACGCAATCCTTACTAGTCCTAAACGATTTCTTATATAAAAACCATACAAATATGTTTGTAATCATTACAGACCCTAAAATAAATTCTGAGTGTAATTTTTAATTATTATAGTCTTTTTTCTGATGTAATAACTCCATCCCAAGGCGCCATTACCCCACAACTTGAGGATATAAAGCAACTCCTTGAAATCTATATTTTTCTTCATCAGGCTCAAGATCTAAGAAATTTCTTTTATCTGATTTCGCCAATTTAAAGCCATTACTTAAGAACAGGACATATGCAAGAAACATAATTAAATTTTCAGAAATAATAAATACACCTATCGCTTTTCGTCAATGAAAATCACAGAAGTAATTCTCAATAGTCAAACATGTGGTGTCGGAATTTCCAGCACTTGAATGGTAAACAACAATTTTCAAATATAACTGTTCAGCGCTATTACCATCTAACGCATAAGAGTCAAAGTTTTGGTTAGCGAAGACAACGAACCGCAATAAAAATTTCAACATAACCCTATCAAGAGAGATCATGAACAGTGCCTCGGCGTTTCTATTACCAAATTGTTATTAGACACTTTTGAAACACAATTTTTTAATAATGTATACATAAAAGATGCCTCTAGAGCATATTATATTTCAAATTTGATAAAATTGCCTAGTTTTTGCACAATTACAGCCTAAACTATTATCTTTTTTGCCCCTTAAAACATTGTAATTTAAGTAGGTTTGCTATTTTTTTTTAGATTTACATTACATTTTTGTGCAAAATGAACTATAATATCTTCTAGTCCAATCCTTTATTGGTCTATTTAATTTTTTTTACAACATTTTATATTGTTAATTAGAAATGGTAATCGAAATACAAAACATCTAAATTTTTATCGATATTAGGCAACCCATTTCTCTCGGATCGCCCCCTTAAAAGCGTCTCCCAAAAAAATTCGTAGAGACGAACCAACCATATAAACATGGGTGCGCAAGAGACCAATTTAAAAACTCGTTAAATGTATTTGATAAAATCTTCAGTAAATTGAGTTCGCAGGTATTAATACGATTACTTTTGAGACAGATCTTATACAATACAGCTGGAATAACCACATTATTAGAACCATGTAGTTTTAAAGATTTGTTAGTTTTCGGTAGTGCAGCTATAATTTTAGAACGCATTAAGGCTTTCCGGTATGGATAGTGAGGGTACCCTAGACCATACCACCTGAGATAACATTCAAGTTTGATAGAGCTATATCAGTTTCATCTAAAATATTAAGATTCTAAAGTGAAAGAAGCATGTCAAAAATTGAACTTTGAGTGTCATATATGTACCTGCATATATGCATATGTAAAAAAATTTCTTTATTAGTTACCTATTCTAAAATATTTTTAAAATTGCGAAACATAGTTACTGTAGATTTTGTACACATACCGGGTGTCTCATTTAAAGTGCCACGCGCTTATAACTCCTAAACTAATAAGAATTTTTTTTTTAACATACAAGTATGGATGTTCTTATTAAATTGTATAGACCTCGTCCAAGGCCTTTCCAAAAATGTATAATAAGTTACTATTTACTTGATAAATAATTTTAGAAAAAAAATTTTTCTCTGTATTTCCAGGATGTTTCACCTAACTAGGGAAGGCTCTTTGACGTGTGTCTCCGATTTGGATGAAAATTTTACCACATGTTCCACGAACTAGTACAAGTACACCTACAAAATATTTAGCCTTGAATCATCCTATTACGCGAGATACGGCATATTAAATTTTGAAAGAAAAAAATTTGTGATTGAGTCACTTATGGTCAAAGAACATTTGATTTTTTAATTGAAATATAATAAAAAAACATTGCACGGCACATGACAGTAATTTTGAAATCGCACTGATTTTTTAAAATAGGTTATTTTTTTTAAACGTATATAGGGCCAATTTTTTTGACTATTAAATGCAGCCTTGTCTACTGATTTTAAATATAAAATACCCCTTGATTAGCACGCTTAATATTTTGCGAAAAAAGATACGCCAAGCGAAATGACTTTCTCAAAATCGCACTATTGGAACTTAATCGACATAAAATAAATATCTAAATGCGTTCCAACAGTCTTAAAACAGTAATAATTAATATTTTTAAAATGTGTTTTTATACACTAGAACAAAAACAAAGTTTATTGAAATTGACAAAGCAGTATTTACAGAAGAAATTGCAGTGCACTAAGAATAGAAAATATCGTTCAATCTGAAATTATTGTCCTGTGGCGTGCTGCGTTTTTTATTATATTTCAATTAGAAAAATCTAATGTTCTTTGACCATAAGTGATAAAGAAAATTTAATTTTTATTCACGTTTTAATTTATTTACTAAAAAAAAGAATCTAATAAACACGCAGTGTTTAAATTAAAAAGTAAATGTATAAAATATTAACAGTTTCGACTCTTTTTAAGTGAAAAATATAATAGTAGATGAGCAACCCTTCTAACGTATGCTGTGGGTATACGCAATTTGAAAGAAAAAGGTAGCGAATTTTCCTTTTCAAGAAAATGTGTTTTATTAATAAAAGTTTATATTTATTATCAATTTATCATGATTTTTTTAATACAGGCAGCGCTCGATTAACATTCGTTCATTAACACGAAAGACGATTTATAATTATCACGAAAATTTCAGATAGGCCGATATTTTCTATTCTTACTGCACTGTAATTTCTTATGTAAATACTGCTTTGTCAATTTCAATAAACTTTGTTTTTGTTCTAGTGTATAAAAGCACATTTTAAAAATATTAATTATTACTGTTTTAAGACTGTTGGAACGCTTTTTGATATTTATTTTATGTCGATTAAGTTCGAATAGTGAAATTTTGATAAAGTAATTTCGCTTGGCGTATCTTTTTGTGCAAAATATTAAGCGTGCTAATCAAGGGGTATTTTATATTTAAAATCAGTAGACAAGGCTGCATTTAATAGTCAAAAAAATTGGCCTTATATACGTTTAAAAAAAATAACCTATTTTAAAAAAACAGTGCGACGTCAAAATTACTGTCATGTGGCGTGCAATGTTTTTTATTATATTTTAATTTAAAAAATCAAATGTTCTTTGACCATAACTGACTCAATCACAATTTTTTTTCTTTCAAAATTTAATATGCCGTATCTCGCGTAATTGGCCGATTCAAGGCTAAATATTTTGTAGGTGTACTTGTACTAGTTCGTGGAACATGTGGTAAAATTTTCATCCAAATCGGAGACACACGTCAAAGAGCCTTCCCTAGTAAGTTCCACGAGCTTCCAACTCCTAAACTAATAATAAATGCAAAAAAAGGACAAGTATAAAAGTTCTTTTAATTCATACGATCTATTCACTCGTATCAATATTAATTTTGTTCTACTTGCATTTTTAAGTGGAAATCGTGTCAACTGGTTTAACTTAAATAGAAGGGTTTTAATTTTTTTAGAAAGGAGACATATGTGGTAAAAAATCCCCGGATGTGCACTGAAATTTGATTGGAGATTATTGTAGTATGTACGTTGAAAGACGAGTGCAACAAGGGGTCGCAAAAAATTTTGCGACAACGGGAACATGGTCAAAGTGTTGTTAGAAGTGATATATGGAAAAGTTGCAAAGTCCAAATTTAATGCATAAGAGTTGCCGAAAAACAGTGATATGCATGTAAGCGCTGCTGGCCGAGTGGTGACAAAGTCAGCAAAGCAGAAGAATTGCAGCGACTTTTCTTATACACAGTTGAACTTCGATAAGTCGAAGTTGAAGGGAAGCTAAAAATAAATCGAGTTATCAAAAACTCGAGTTATCGATATAAAAATATTGACAATGAAATATGCAAGTACTAGGGAAACAGGTTCGAGTTATCAAACATTCGGCTTATCGAGGTTCGACTGTACTTAAGCTTTTCTTGAACAAATGTATCTTTTTTCTGACATTTTGCATAATATCTTCTCAACATTGTTTCATTATGAGTATAAAACAGTATTCCTATCGAAAAATGCAGATTTAAGATCGACATCGACAAAACTTTTAATGTGATTTTGACCATGTTCCCGTAACACTACAAAATTTTTTCAAGCAAGTTGAAACTCAGTGAACTGTGTACTATCATAATCTGCAATCAAATTTCGGTGCACATCCGGGGAGTTTTGCCACATATGGGCCGTCACCTTAGGTAAAGCTCGTCAAGAGCTTTCCCAAAAATTCTTATTAGTATAAGAGTTAAAAGGTTGTGGTGGTTTTGGTGAAACATGTTAAAAATAAAAAAAAAAATTTTTTTTAATTATTTATCAACTAAAACTTATTATACTGTAACGGATTTCCCAATCCAAATCCAATATCCAACGAGAGCAAAAGCGGTTCGTACTCGGGTTGTGAATAATAACACACAGTTGGCAACTTAATTTACAATTACAATTTATTAACACAAATAATAAACAAATTCTTCTTTACCAATAACTTAAACACTAGCACTTAATAATTATTTATTTACTAACTAACTTACGGTTCTAATACACTAACTAATTTATTTACACTCGTATATTTATTTAAACGATTGACACTCGTATGTTGTTTACATTTATACCGATAGCGATAGCGCTCACCTTGTAAATTCACCGAGTGGAGTTAAGAACATTGACAATCACGTACAACTGTTGACTTAGACTGCCGTGTAGGAGTACCGCGGAGTTTATATATGTGTCGTGGTATCAATCGAACTAGCTTCTAGAGTATTCGAGATAAATCTCCTCTACAGAGATATGGCGAATTCAAGGTAACTCAGATAGAAACCTCTAGTTAGTCGTGGCTTAAGAGATATTGAGATATATCCGCTTACTCAATATCTCATGGTCGCATGAGTATCTCGCGCTTGATTAATGTACATCTATCACGGCTCTACACTCGATCACCGTGCCCGTTACAATACATTGTTAGAAAGTTCTCGTCAAAGTCTATCCAATTTTCTAAAAAATTAATACCCTTCTGTTTAAGATAATAAAGTTTACATCATTTCCAGTTAAACCAAAACTAGAACACAATTTATGTATAGGGTCAATTATTCAGTGATTGAACGTTACGCCTTCAACTTAAAATATTAAGTTGTGATTTTTTCTAATGACACTGTTGTAAATGAATATGGTTAGAATAAACCCCATCAGACGACAAGAGACGAAATTTATTCCTGTGACTGTACCTGAAATCAACACGTGTGAATGTTACGTGATAATTCTTCAAACGACGTTTAAGATTTCAGTTTGAAATTGTTGTTTTATTAGTGTTTTGCAGGCCACAAAGACCCGAAGGACCTCATCAAACGAACTGGTATACCTAGGAGGACCGTCTACCGAGTTGTGGCCCGACTCAGGGCTGGCCAAGGTGTCCATCGGGCGTCGGGACAAGGAAGACCTCCACTCCTGACAGTAAACGACAAACGTCGCATGACTTCAATCCAATAGAAAAATTGTGGAAACTCATGAAAGATGTTCTTGAAAAAGAGTTAGAGCGCTCCATAGACGACTGGAGGGCCAAAATCGGGAAGATCTGGGAAGAATCGGGCCCAAAATACTTGGAGTCAATAATCACAAGTATGGATTCTCGACTTTGAGACTGCATTTCGCCCAACGGACATAAAATTAAATATTAATTAATATTAAATATAATTTATCATCTATTCAGCTAATTTGTGAAATTATAAAATAGTCATTCTATTCAATAAAACTAAATTTAAACTGGATTTATTCTAGTGCCACTAATTTTGCACCACAGTTTACATTATGAGTAATATAATTAATATATTTGATTATTGGGTGTTCATTTATTGGGTTGATAAAAAGGGCGAAAACCAGTAAATGAACAGTTGTTGATTTACCGGAAAATTTTTATTTAGAACAAAAAGCCACAAAACATACAGAAACCATCATGTATATTCTTCTGATGTCTAAGGTTAAATTGTCGACAAAACAGATAATAATTCTTACGCGCGTATTAACTATTTTCAAACCCATCATCGTGTAACGCCAACACTGCAAAATCTATCACCACGTCAAGCACGGCTATTCGCTTGGAATCTATCAGAGAAAACTAGCAAGCAAAATAGCAGCAAAAAAAAATCATCATCCGGGGCAGGCTTTACTCAGAATGTATTTTTAGCATTGGTAACTGTAGAAAATGTTCTTAATCATGGACAACGGGGATTACTAAAGCAAAAAAACATTCTTAATTTTTTTACTGAAAGTTGTTTTTGGTCGTTTTTTTTAATTTATTCTATGTATTTGTATTTTATTAATTTTATGTACATCTATATATGTATTATACATAATGTATAGTATGTAAATATACGTAATTAAATTTATGAGTATTTACAGACATATGTATTTACATGCATAAAATGGTACTAGGCACGGTTTGATTTAATTTTGATCTTCCTAATATTTTTTTAATTGTTGCCATATTCTGTTATTATTGTTTTTTCTCTTGATAAATCGAACACTCGATAATTCGAAGTGTTTTTGAAGTCTCATCAACTTCTAATTATTAAGAGTGGACTGGTATGGTGATTGTTTTCACTTGCAATACAGTCAACGTGTGCCTATAGGCATGGGTGTACCTAGGGGGAAGTAAGGGTGGGCACTGCCCACCCTAAAAAAATTGAAAGCTTGCGGTGGCTGATGAGATAGCGGACTGCCAACTCTAGCTACGGCCATGCCTATAGCCTAAGCTACTATTATCAAACAGGTGTGACGCGACCCGTCTAGTGGTTCCAAAAAAAATGTTAAGGGTTGCGAAAATTTTAAAATGTTCTCATGTTAAATAACAAATTTTATTGTAAAAAAAAGGTAACAACAATAACAATATTGTATGCGGAATGACTAAAAAAAAGATACTTAATTAAGTTAAGCCTATAGGTATTTATTATGAAATTCAATTTCACAACGTGTTTAATATAAAATAAATTTGCCTTTGCTGTAGAGAGGAACAATGTTTTTTTTCAACAACTTTAAAGTTATAGTTCTATAACTTATGTGACTTCGAAAAACACGCGTAAAACATTTTATATTACCTAACTGTTATTATTTTGTAGTCACGTTTTTGAATACAGTCGAACCTCGATAAGTCGAAGTTGAAGGGAAACAAAAATAATTCGAGTTATCGATATAAATATCTTAACGTTGAAATAGGCAAGTCTTAGGGCAACAGGTTCGAGCTATCAAAAATTCGGCTTATCAAGGTTCGACTTATGGAGGTACGACTGTAATTTTAAAATAAACGAAACACTCGCTAATATTCATCTGACAATTACTACGTTTCCACAGTCATTCAATACGGGTTGAATACGGATTCAATACTGTTGTCGGGTGAAAAGTGGACATGGAAACCCTGATTCAATACGTATTGAACACGATTTTGATTCAGATACGATACGGTAAATTTTAGGATCGTATCTGAATTTCAATGTATTGAGTTCCATGGAAACCCGTAACTCGCAATCGTGCATGCGCAATTGGAGATCACTGGCGCTTTCTAATGATAATTTAAAATATATACACCTTTACATTAAATTGTCATGAAATTTAATAGAATTGTAGCACACAATAAAATAAACAACACAATTTTATTTCGAACCTGCTCTACGTATTAACCTAGAAAATAAGTTTTCCGAAAACAGCTGATTGCTGTATTGTAAATGTATTCAATTCGTATTCAAAACTATTTATGTAAACACGTACCTGTTGGATCGCAAATTCGTATTCACTCCGTATTGAATAACCGTGGAAACGTAGTAAATATCTGAATCTAAATCGTGTTCAATACGTATTGAATCAGGGTTTCCATGATCACTTTTCACTCGACAACAGTATTGAATCCGTATTCAACCCGTATTGAATGACTGTGGAAACGTAGTAAGAATATAATTAATATTTGTGACTATTTTTTATGACTGCTTAATTTTGCCATAATTTATCGAAATGAAAATGCTTATGAATGGTAAAAAGATCTTTTACATGCAAGTTTCTGTAAATAACAGTAATTGTTGAAGTTAAAGAATTAGAATAGCAATAAACAAATTCACACGCTTCATTTCCTAAAGAAGAAAGCAATGAACAGTAAACAAAAGCATCGCTTTCAGGTCAGACTTTACGAACAAACTGCCAATTATTAAATAAATAAAAAATAAGCCCCACTTTCTTTTCTATCAAATCTACTACCTTTAATTTCAAATGCAACAGCCATCGAATTGCAAAGCAAGGCTAACAAGTGATGAAGGCGTTGGAGCGACATAAAGAACAGTTTATCTTTTGCTAAAGAACAGCCGGTCTTCTCCAGATGTAATTAAAATATATAAATAATTATAGTGGTACACAAAATATTTGTTATTTGTGCTACAGATCAATTCACCATAATAAAAATACTCGCAATCGATCAAATTAGAAACAATAATAAATCAATTATTTTAAAAAATACTTATGTTATAATAAAATAAAATAATGTTGTGTTTATTAATATTAGGGAGTTTAATTTCTTCTGGATTAGCGCAAGGGTGAGTTTTTCAATAATTTTCTTGTTTTTGGCGATGACATCAACTTTGTTCTATTTTTATATTTGCTACCTACAAGTTATTTGAATATTAATATTTATAAACGTTTCGTTTTTTGTTGGAGGACAATAAAAAAGTATAAGACGATACAGAAATAATGCTTTACATTTTTTTTTCGCGCACAATTAATTCACATCAATTTGAAGTCAGTGTAAAAAAGAAATACTTGTTAATAAATGACGCAGAATAATGCGACACAGAAATGTAAATGACTAGAATTTACTTAGAAATAAAACGTCACATTCATGAATCAGATTAGCATTATTTAAGAACGCTTTCCATATAAGATTGTAACTTCTCGCAAATGAATTATTTAATTTGTATTTAAATTTGACAAAATGATGGAGAGTTCAGATTACATACAAATAATTGGATACTTTTACATTGTGATTAAAGTGAGAGTACGGCTACCAAAGGTTTCTCAACGAACCAGCGTTGAAATCTCACATATTCGTATCTTTCCTTATTTGTATAACGTTTCAGAGAAATCGAAACTGTTCCTACGTTTTATCTTTTAAACAAAATGAAATGGTTGGTTATTTCAAATTAAAAAAAATATTACATAAATGTTCTTATTGGCATTTTAGTAAAAATGCAGCATTTTCATATATTTATTTTAAGAGTTACATTTATTTGGGTTTCTTTTTTAATAAAAATGTTATACTGAAATTTGACAATTTTGATTTACTTTTCGTAATTTTAAAAAATAAACAAATATTACTTTTACCCTTGATTTAATTTTCAAAGTCAGAATATTTCAAAGGTCCTTGAATCCACACAAACTCAAACAGAATTACATTTCAGAATATTAATTAGGATAGCCACAAAAGATTTAACTTTTTTGATTTGCCTATTAATTATTAAAATAGCTCACTAAAATTTATTTTGTATATTGTGTGAAAAGAGAAAGTGTTCATATAAAAGTAAAAACTACGAATGTTATGAATGATGTTATAATAATTTATATGCAAATCATATAAAATAATACCTACCTACTCAATTTTCTTAAATTAAAATTATAACAATATTAGTTCATAGTTTTTGAATGCAAATAGAAAATTATTATTCAAATTATTTCTTAGAATCTCTTAAGATGAATTTGAGAACCAGAGGGTAATTATTTTAAATATTTTTGTGTAGGTTTTACAAGGTGGTTGGCCCAAGAATAATCCGCCCAAACAGTGAATATCATGCATCCGTTGGCATACAAGAAACATCGGTGCCGACAACGGTCAATATTACTATCTGGGGGCAATCTAATACTGGAAACTCATTTAATACTTATACAACAGTTCTTGTTGAACCTTACACCACAAAAATAGCAAATTTGGAGGTAAACCATAAGATACAAACTTTTTCTTCTAGTAGGTAGGGTGGGTGTACCAGTCCCAAACCAGGTACCAGTAGTTGACCATTCAATTGAATAAATTAAGAAATACGGGCATTTTTGAAGAATATAACTGTTTTGTTACGTGCCCCCTAGACTGTTAACAACCTTCCAAACATATTTTAAAAATTTAGTGCTTATTTAAGAGCCATGAGCGCAGTGGTCAACCTTAGGCTGTGTTCTCACCGAAAGCAACCGTCAACTACAACGCCACTGCAACGCAATTGCTGTTTCTGTTGCATTGCTTTTGTGTACTTACTAAAAGCAACTCCTGTTCAACTCAGTTCTATAGAAATGTCGAAATTGTTGCTGCTTACTTGCTAATAAAATAGCATAAAAAGAAGATTAATCGAAAATTTTGGCTTAGTATTTTTTTTATTCGTAATATGGAGCATAGTTCATACATAGTAGCACAGGAATTAATTCATGATCCCCTTAAATTCCACGGATTCTACCGTATGCTTTTTCTTTTATGTCTAAACGGGTGTATGTTACCTTTAAAATATTATATAAACAGGGATGTGCTTCCACAAGTGCCAAAAAGTCTAAATTTTTTACTGCGTCGTCTGCCATAATGCCTTATTTCAAAGCAACTTTTGGAAGAAACTGGCGACTGCGACTCGGCATACGGCACTCTTAGCAACTGGTTTCTCCCTGATTGCATTGCGGTTGAGTTGAATTCCTATCAGTGCGAACACTTGTATTGAAATATAAGGGTAACGTCGCGTTGCAGTGGCGTTGTAGTTGACGGTTGCTTTCGGTGAGAACACGGCCTTAGGCTTAACTGGTTTGGGACTGGTACACCCACCCTACCTAATTCTTAAAGATATATAAAATTCATTTTATTTCAAACAAATTAAGAACTAAAAAAACTAAATAAAAAATATTAGACTGAATTTAGTTGTATTATTAACATAATCTAAACCAATTATTTAAGTTTTTGCTAAAATAAAATAAGTGAAATAGGTAATTTTCCAATTTCAAAAGATATTTTATTTATTCGCATTTAGTTATAAATCGAATAAGCTAAAACTTCCAGTGAATGACCGATTTGTTGCATGGACGGAAATTTTGATATAAAAAACTACACTAAGGGAAAAAATTAAAGGGTCAAAAAAATTTCCGACATTTTATGGTGTTTTTTGACAGGCTATATTTCAGTGAAAAATGGTCGTATCTAAAATTTAAAAAAATTATTTTGAAGCTCCAAGTTTCTAGTTTTCAGATCTTTTATTGAAAAATTTTTAGAAGCCACTGTTATCATGCAATCTTAAGCAATGGCGCGCAAGAAAAATTTTGCAAATTTTCTTGTTCTTCGTTGAGTCTTCACGGACTTACAAATTTTTTTTTAGCTAAACCATTATATGTAGCAGATAGCCTGTTTATTCAGCGTCAAGTTACTTTTTTTAAAACCTTAATACGATGTTTTTTCACCGAGATACAGGACGTTAAATAGAAAAGATCCTTTTGTATTCCATCATTGATATCTCAGTAACCAATAGTCGTACGGGAAATTGCAAAACAGTTTTGGAAACTGGAAAAAACGCCCTATAAGAAACTGCTATGACTTTTGTGAATTTTTTTTATTTTATTTTTTAACATCAATTTGAAAACACATGAAAAAAAGAGTATTTTTTGGATTTATAGAAAATTGACGGCTAAGTTACAAATATTTATGAAATGAGAAATGTTGAGCGTGACTTTTATAGCTGAATATACTCTAAAAAACTCTGTGAAGTTACAATTCGATCTACCAAACCTTTCCTATTGTTTTACACAGTCAAACTTTTGAACAGAATTAAAGGGTCACTTTTCTTGTCGCTAAAAAATTTCTAATGATAATTAAAATAGAAAATAAATATTTCTAATGCAAAAAACATTTAAATTAATGCAAAAAAAAAATTTTTTTTTTATTTTAAAATTTTTTTGAAAAATTTTGGAATTTTTTTTTGAAAAAGCTTTATTATTTTTAAAAAAACAATGTTCAATCGTTTCTAGTTTGATTACCATTTCTTTACCGCCGTCAGGGTATGAAGTGTAAATCCGACCGCGCAACATCCACGTAGTACGCTTTGGGTAACACTAATTCCGGCGGTAAAGAAATCGTAATCGAACTAGAAACGATTGGACATTGTTTTTTATAAATAAGAAAGCTTTTTCAAAAAAAAAAATTAAAAATTTTTGAAAAATAAATTTAAAAATTTTAAATAATTTTTTTTTTTTGCAGTCATTTAAATGTTTTTTGCAATAGAAATATTTATTTTCTATTTTAATTATGATTATAAATTTTTTAGCGACAAGAAACGTGACCCTTTAATTCTTTTCAAAAGTTTGATTGTGTAAAACAATAGGAAAGGTTTGGTAGATCGAATTGTAACTTCACAGAGTTTTTAGGGTATATTCAGCTACAAAACTCACGCTCAACATTTGTCATTTCATAAATATTTGTAACTTAACCGTCAATTCTCTATAAATCCAAAAAATACTCTTTTTTTCATGTGTTTTCAAATTGATGTTAAAGAATGAAAAAAAAAAAATTCCTAAAAGTCATAACAGTTTCTTATAGGGCGTTTATTCCAGTTTCCAAAACTGTTTTGCAATTTCCCGTACGACTATTGGTTACTGAGATATCAGTGATGGAATACAAAAGGATCTTTTCTATTTAACGTCCTGTATCTCGGTGAAAAAACATCGTATCAAGGTTTTAAAAAAATAAACTTAAAGCTGAATAAGCAGGCTATCTGCTACTAATTTTTAATGTGTTCAATGAAACGAAAATTTGCAAAATTTTCTTGCAATTCATGTAACAGTGCCTAAAATTTTTCAATAAAAGATCTGAAAACCAGAATCTTGGAGCTTCAAAATGATTTTTTTAAATTTTAGATACGACCATTTTTCACTTAAATACAGCCTGTCAAAAAGCACCATAAAATGTCGGAAATTTTTTTGACCCTTTAATTTTTTCCTTTAGTGTAGTAAAGAAATTATAAAATCCAAAACAACTTTTATAGTTTTAATAAGATTTTATTTGTGTTTATGAATTAATGAAAACATTGTCGCCATTTGGACATAAACTTTGTAACATGAACTATAAAGAGTATCTTTATACTCTGAGGAGTTCAGTAAATGACTTTTTCGTGTAAATATTGACCGGGGCGTAGCCCATTGAATAACTGATTAATTAATTTGCCGGTTAAAAGTGAATAATTCATAAAATTGATTTTAAACACTAGGTAATAGGTATTTAGCAAATATGTGTATAAAAAAGTTTAAGTAGGTAGTCATAGACTGGACGTTTTCCCTATCTTGATTATTTTACATTTAAAAAACATTTTCCCGTTTATCTTGGCTAGATAAAGAAGGCTTACTTGAAAATTTTAAAAACTTTTACCATGAACAGTTAACAAAATAAATATTACCATTTTGATTAAAAGATGTAAAAAAATGCAAAATACATAAATAAAACTATACAGTAATTAAAAAACTAGCTATCTTCTTTTATTACGTTTCTTGAACAACATAATTTTTCTATCATCTATATTTTTTACTTCGAGATTTACAAAATCACTTCAGTTTCCTTTAAAATTTTTAATTTAGGAATTAGCTATATTTAAATGATACACTGTAATTTTACAAAAGTGTGTTGTAATTTTATAAAATGTATTGTAATTTTACAAAACTTTATTGTAATTTTACAAACTTGTATACTCGAAATTACAATTGTGAATTGTAAAAACAGATAGCGTTCATGACTAGATTGAAATATTGTAAAAATGCAAACAAAAAATAATGATTTGTAATTGCAAATATTGGTTAGTGTAGCGGGCGACGGGTCGATCCGAAGTCGATTGAACGGCTTCTGACGATGGCAGCGCTTGCTACTTAATTCGTACTTTCGTTGTCCCTGGTGTCCTGAAGACGACCGTTGTTTTGTTGTAAAAAGCTCAGGTCAACTCTTCGAAGGTGCAGGTGACCCGTATAACGTTGGCTTTACGAATGCCTGTTTGGCTCCGCGACAGCCCTTTAAATAATATGCGGGCGTAGTGTCTCGTTACGTTGTTTAGACGGTGCGCCCTCTAGTAGGGGTGTCGCGTATTAGGGTGGGGGCGTGTTATGCGTAGAGGGATGGTTTAGTAGAGCTTGTGTTACATTAGTAATTTTACAAAACATTAGATTTAATCCTACAGCTTAGAATTCTAAATTACAATAAGTATCTGACGAATACAAAACATTTGTAAAATTGCAATGCGCTTAGTACTCTAGCTATTACAAAATGTAATATTACAACAAATGCGTGTTAAAATTCCAATTCAATACAAGAGTTTGTAATTTTACTATGCAATTGCTTAGTAAAAATGTAGTAAATTTACAAACATTTTTAACAGTGTAGGTTATAAAATACGCTTTGATATAATATAATATTAAAATTGCTTTCTATAATTTTAAATTATGAATTTTCGTAAGTGTTAAACATTGGAAAAAGTTTATTTAAATAAGCTTATTTTTCACCATCACCTGAAAATGTCGAAATAAAAATTCTGTCCAAATTTTAACCCTTAATTCCAATTAGAAAGTCATTCATCGAGTTTTAAGATTTCCCATTTAAATGACATAGAAAAATGTTTTTCACATTATTCACTTTTTCCAACTACTATGTAATCATTTTTTTGGCGTATTTGTCGATGATTAACTTTAAATTCTCTACAAAATATTTCATTGTTATAAAATTTTATAAAAATAATTTTTGTGGGTAGTATATCTATCTCCTATAATTAAAAAATCATAAAACTAAGACTAGATTACGGGTTTCTATCATTTTATAATTATATTTTTTGATAAGGATTACCGCTTTTCAAAATTACTTACCTTTCTACTAAGTTATTAACTTTATTTTTTATTTAAAACAAGCATTGCTTCAAAAAGTAATATACAATCTTCAAAATGTGAGAAAATTTGTACGATCATGTTACCGTAGTCTTACTCTATAGCGCTGTCAACTTTAATGTTATTTGGATCTATTAAACGTAGAATTAAGTTATGAATTCAAAATAAGATTCATTCGTTCACTATATGTCATATTTTAAAATAATAATTTATTTCTGTAGATTGGAGATATTGAACCTGGAGAATATAAATTAACAACACGAGGATATGGTGGAGTACAATTTCAATCTACCACACCTTTAAATTATTTTAAAAAAAGTTACTCCGTTTTTATACAAACGGACAAAGCCGTGTACAAGCCAGGACATAAAATATTATTTCGAACGTTGATATTAAATTCTCAACTAAAGCCTTTGTTAGAAGCCAGAAATGAACCGATTGTTGTTCATATTACTGTAAGTTTTCTTTTTTAATCGTATTATTTATTATTTTTACTACGGAAATATTATATTTTATCCCTCTCCACCAAGCTAAGATAGAATCAAAATCGTGTTTCTTTTTAGGATGGTGGCGGAAATAAAGTAAAAGAATGGAAAGACATAATCGCCACAAAAGGAGTATTTTCAGGTGAATTACAACTTAGCAATCAACCAGTTCTTGGAAAATGGAATATACTTGTAACAATACGAAAACAAACTTACATGAAATTTTTTGAAGTTGCTGAATATGTATTACCAAAATTTTTAATCGATATCCAAGCTCCAAAACATACAACTTTCGAAGAAAATATACTGAATATAAACATACAATCTAAGTAAAGCTTTAAAATGATTGATTATTTCACTTAGTAATTAATTTTAAAATTTTCAGATATAATTATGGTAAAAAGGTCAAAGGTGTTGCGACAGTTACCATTTATCCTACAATTTATTCGGGAGTTATACAGCCAATTTTTCAAAATCCTGTTCGAAAGGTATTTCCAATCGATGGATCGGCAAATGTCGATTTCGATATTGCAAACGAACTAAAATTAAGCAACGAATACGAAAGAACTGTAATTGTTGACGTGATTATAGAAGAAGCACTAACTGGAAGAAGACAAAACAATAGCATGGAAGTTCATATACATAAATACGATTACCAAATGGAAATTATCAAAACTGCTGAATACTATAAACCAGGACTTAAATACACTTCTTACGTAAAAAAAAAATAAATTATTATCAATGTTAAAATTAATTTTTTTGCACTTACAGATTAAAGTTTTAAATCATGATGGAACTCCACTAAAATCTGATCAAAATACTGTAACAGTCCGGCATGGATATTCCAGAGTTAATGAAGTATACAAAGAAGAAAAGTATCAATTCGATAAGAATGGAATTATTAAATTAGAGCTCTATCCACCTATAAATTCTACCAACGAAACGGCACTTAGGATTGAGGTAATGAAAATCACTCTGCAAAACTTTCTTACTAAACACAGACATATTTAGGCTGAATACATAAATTTGAAAGAAAGAATGTCGCCAGTTCCTGCTGCAATTTCACCTACCAACACTTTCTTACAAGTTGGTCTTGAAAAAGACAGTAATCCAGAAGTAAACCACTTAGTTGAAGTTATTGTTAACTGTACGGAACCGTTAAAATATATCAATTATCAAATCCTAGGACGAGGAGACATATTAATTGCTCATACTTCACGGATTAATTATCAAAAGGTTAGTGCTTTCTGAAAATTTAAAATCTCTTTTTAATTCAGTTTTATATTTTTTTAGGAATTTAAATTTCATTTTACATCTACTTATGCGATGGTTCCTACTGCTCATTTGTTAGTAAATTATATTAGAAATGATGGGCAGGTTGTGGCAGACTCCTTAGACATAGAAATAGATGGTTTAGTTCAAAACCATGTAATAATTTATAACAAAAACTTATAAAACATCTAAATTTTCAACTTTTAGATCGATGTACAACTAAACACTGTTGAAAGTCAACCAGATGAAGATGTTAGCTTAGGAATTCGTTCACAGCCCAATTCGTATATAGGATTATTGGCAGTTGATCGTAACGTTGGAAAATTACGTTCTGGTTATGACTTATCATACGAAGCTGTTGCTGAAGAACTTAAAAGTTATGACGTAGCTGATTTTTCACCTTACGCATCAATTATGAAAGACGCAAATTCTCATTATTTTTGGAAACCGGGTGCTAGTAGTACACATGATATTTTCCACGTGAGTTGTATTATATGGAAGTTATGTTAACATTTTTTTATTTGTTAATATTTAGGATTCAGGAGCAGTTATCGTAACGAATGCTTTAGTACCGAGTTACAGACCTACGTGTAAGTGTTTAATGTTACTCTGACGTTTTTCTCTAACTTTTACATTGCTTTTTAGTGGAAGATATTTATCTACGGCCAGTCTCTTATGGCAGTAGTACAGTAAAACCTGATAGAGGTGCAGGATTAGCTCTACACAGTGTCACAAGACCTCCTTTAGCAGGACCATTTGCATTTAGTAGAATTCCTAGGCCAGTTTGGGATAAACCAAAAGTATACTTAACTGAAGATATTGCTGATACTTGGCTTTTTACCAATTTTTCGTTAAGGTAAAAAAATACACATCCAGAGAATTAGAAAATATTTATTCTTTTATTCAGTCTAGAAGGAAAACCGTTGACTATAAAACGAAAAGTTCCCAATTCGTTAACAACATGGGTAGTAAGCGGATTTTCTTTGAATTCTCGTTATGGTTTAGGATTATTAGAATCGCCAAAGAAATTACAAATTTCGAAAAATTTCTTTCTTAAAATTGAACTGCCGTATTCGATCCAACGTGAAGAAACTTTATCGATACCTGCCGTTGTTTATAACAATTTAGATAAAGATATACTTGCAGAAGTTACAATTCATAATCCAGAACAAAAGTTTAGATTTACGGACGCGAATAATAAAAAAAATTCTACGACAAGTAAGTTTCGAATATGTTTTTTTGTTTTCATTTTATTATAAATTGGAATAAAATTGAGTGTATTTAAAAAAATATTTTAGAAATCGAATTATATAGAAGAACTAAAATAGCAGTAAAGAAAAATAGTGGAGCTCCTGTATCTTTTATGATAACACCAAATAAATTAGGATCTATTGAGATTAAAGTTGGTGCTTTCGTTTCCGGTTTAGGAGAAGATGTTGTCAGAAAAAATCTATTAGTCCAGGTAATTAAAATATTGAACAAGTTCAAAACTTTTTATAAAATTACTAGTGTTATTCTTATAAATTCTTTTCTTTTTCAAAATTAGTAAACACATATTTATTGCCATGCATTATATTTCTAGGCCGAAGGAGAAACTCAGTATTTTACAAAGTCAATTTTAATTGATTTACGAAACAAAAATTTATTCAAAGGCAACATAACTCTTGAATTACCAAAAAATATTGTATCAGAATCAGAAAAAATTGAAATTGCAGTACTCGGTGACTTGTTGTGGACTTCAATCACAAATTTGAATAATTTAATTTATTTACCAACTGGATGTGGTGAACAGAATCTTATACACTTTGTACCGAATCTTATTACGTTAAATTACCTAATCAACACACGCCAGTTAACTCCAACAATTTTGGAAGAAGCTATAAGCAATATGGAAAAAGCTTATCAGCAACAGTTAACTTATAAAAGAACTGATGGTTCGTTCAGTGCTTTTGGAAACAGAGATTCAAATAGTAGTATTTGGTATGCAATTAAAAAACAAAGTATATATGACAATAAATACATTTTACATTTCAGGATAACTGCATATGTTGCTCTTGCTTTTAAGCAAGCGAAACCATTCATTTTTGTGGATGATAATATTATTTCAACTGCTCTTAAATGGTTAGACGAGCAACAAGCAAGTAATGGAAGTTTCATAGAAACTGGTACGATTATTCATAGCAATATGCAAAGTAAAGATAAAAATTTAGCACTTACTGCTTTTACTTTACTTGCTTTTATCGAAAATCAGGTATGGAATAATGTCATATTTTAAAATGTTAGTTTAACTTTTTTTTCAATATTTACCTTAGAAATCATTTCCAATATACTCAAATACAATAACCAGAGCATTAGATTTCGTGGCACAAAATTTAGATGATTCTGCAAGTGTGTACACAATTGCTATCTGCAGTTATGTGCTACAACTAGCCAACCATCCTTCAAAATTGGGTACTTTTAATATCTTGGACGTGAAAGCTAAAACTGGAGATAATCTAAAGTGGTGGGCCGAACCAATATTAAAGAACGAAGAAAAAAATCCTTGGAACCATTTACCAAAATCTTTAGACATCGAAGCTACATCTTATGCTTTGTTATCATTTCTAGAACAAAATCTTTTAGAAGATGCTCAACCAGTACTGAATTGGTTGATCCAACAACAAAATAATTTTGGAGGTTTTACATCAACTCAAGATACTGTTATTGGAATGATTGCTTTATATAAACTTGTATCAAAATTAAGTATAAACACAAATATGCAAATCGATTTTAAATATAAAGATGGAGAAGATCAATTTAGAATCAATCCGAATAATGGCATGATTGAACAGAAATTACAGGTAGATGGTTATTATATAAAATCATTTTTTGACTAGACAGTAATTGTAGATAAATAAGGAGACAAGAATAGTCAATATAACAGCCCAAGGAGAAGGAATTGCAATTTTCAGAGTTGTTTACAAATACAACACCAATGTAACAGGGCCTTGGCCGATGTTTACTTTAGATCCACAAGTTGATAAAAATTCAAATCAATACCATTTACAGTTATCAATTTGTACAGCGTAAGTAATACGTATATAGCCACAGTTGCACAATCAATCATTTTCTTAATTAGTTTTGTTAGTAAAAACTTGACTTCAAGTCCGGAAAGTAACATGGCTATTATGGAAGTTAGTTTACCATCAGGTTTTACAGCAGATATTGATTCATTACCTAGTTTGGAAGTATCACAAAACGTCCAAAAAGTGGATACGAAAAATGATTATACTACTATTGTTTTGTATTTCAATAATTTAACAAGATATGAATATTGCCCGACTGTATCGGCCTTTCAAACACACAAAGTTGCTAAACAAAAACCAGTATCAGTCATCGTATATGATTATTATGATAGTTGTAAGTTGCTTATTTAATATTTTATACAACATTTATCAATGTTATTTTACTATTTTAGCTCGACGCGCTAGAATATTCTATAAAACCAAATATACATCTCTTTGTGACATTTGCGATGACGACGATTGTATTAACCAATGTAAAGAAATCAATTCGGAACAATTTACAGGTCCAGTAGAAGGACATGCAAATCTTAAAACAGTAAATAATTGGATGTATATTATACTAATGACATTTATAATCTTATATTAGCATTAGAGTTGCACTTTAAGTAATTCCTTTCTTTTAACTCAGGCGATTTAAAAGAATATGTGATATCTACAAAATTTAAGAGAACATAATATTGTATAAACATTATTTAGCTATGTACTATGCATTGCCATTTAGTTTAAGACTAGATATTATTAATTATTTAACAGTAAATTAACAAATTAACGACTGATTTTATAATCATTTCTATTCTGTTTAAAAAAATCCTATAATAAGAACTATTTAGAATAATTTATAAAGAATACATATAAATTCTCTAAATCTTAATAAGTTAATATTGTAAAATAATTATTTGAGAAAATGGGTGCCACATAACAACTACTAAAATGTGATAATAAATCTATTTAGTATAAGATGTACTTTATTAAAAATATTAAACAATTGTGTATTTACAAAATAAAATTAATTTCCTGTACTATCTATTTATATGTTTTTTTTAATAACTCTTTTTTTCTATCAAAATAAAAACTATTCAGTACGTATATGATATAATTTGAAAAATTAGTTATGAAAACCGCGATGTCATCTACCAATAATTATGGTGGTTCACATAAGTTACAATTAAATGCCCATAAAAAACCGCATGAAAGATAGCGCTGTCCATCACATTTTCGTACTTGTAATATTTTACTACGTTATAAATCTTTAATAACACTACTTACAAGATCGGAAGTATTTGCCGTTCAACTGTTATATATTTTCTAAAACGGCTTCGTTTTATTCTTAAATCGTAATATGTCTTTAGATAAGTTTATAAAATTGTTATTACAATATCATTAAATAAAAACCAGGTAATAACTGAAAATTTTGTTTTTATATCAAAAGGTATTTTTTATTTTACATCTTTCTTGATTATGTACGGGAAAAGCAAATCGGGGCATTTGTTTTGTAGATGGTTTTATTTTTGCAATAATTATGTAGGATTGTATTTTGTTGTTATCTAGGGATTTGTTAAGAGATTTAAAGGCAGGATATTTTATGAGCAAAACGAATAGATGTTCCCTTTATTGTCTAACTTCTTTTTTTTTACTCTCAGGTCACTTATTAAAAATATAATTTAACTTAATCATAGTAGCTTTACATCTATTCCTACAATTATGAAACATGTTTAATATTTAATAAAACAAAATAATATTATTTTAAATAAAATAAGTATAAACATTTTTGTCAGAACTGGTTTTGATAAGCTGATATTTTTTATTATAATTGGAAGTATCATTGGAAAAATGATCGAAAGGAGAATATCATGGGTATACCAAAAATCCGCTAAATTATAGTTTCAGTATGGTCAAATTGTTTTGCCCAACAAACCGATTCTAATATTGAAGTCCGACCCTTAAACAATAATCGTCTCTATTATATCAGTTATACTTGGATTTCTGTCCCTATCTTGCGCATTTTATTGGTGCTATACTATTTGTGTAAATTGCTGTAAGTGATATTCCAATGTAGTTCCTTTTCTTAAAGAACATAATAACTAAGACGAAAAAGAAATGTGTTATGTCTAAAGTTACATAGCTGCTATTTACTTGTTTTTGGGGACATCTATGATTTCGGTTATTTTAGATGTAACACATCAGTGAACAGTCTCTTACTATTTCTTCTATGATACTATTCAATAGATATTTCCATGTACAACAAAAAACAATGAGTAATACGCGGTTGAAAAAAACTTTAACAGTTGTACCAGATATTACAAAAGGAATTAAACTAAATAATGTATGACTTCAATGAACTTTTTTTGAGCAACATTTGAACCTGTCCAGTTAAAAATGTTAATCAAAGAAAGCAATAAACTATTCAATTAACTGTCACTGTTTCAAAATACACCTATCCCCCGATTTACACGGTAGATACGTTCCTGAAAAAAACGTGTAAATCGAAAATGAAAAATTTTTAAGTCAAAACCGTGTAAATCGAAAAGCTTGCAGAAAATGCATAATTTTGCTATTTAACAGTTGTGATTTATTTCAATATTTTTAGGTGTACACAGAAATAAAAATAAAATGCATTGACAGGTTAAAATATGTAATATATTACGGAAACACTGTGAAACTTTCACTCAAATACAATTTTCCGTAGATAAAACTTTAATTTTATGCGAAGAAATACAGACACAGTGTGCGTGTGCAGCAAGTCAGCACATAAGCTCGGGATTCCCCGTGAGATGTGTACACAGCGCACGTGTTCAATCACAGTAGCATTTAGTAGAGTGCGATAAAAACAAAAAAAAAACTTATTTGGAAAACCGTGTAAAAGCGAAAACGTGTAAAACAAGTACCGTGTAAATCGGGGGATAGGTGTACATCTATTTATTTTAATTTGCCGCCTAGTCAGCCATATTATTAAGCTACACCTACATGTCAGTTTCTAATAATCTATCGCTGCTTTTAAATAGCCTGAATGCGTAAACAGAGTATCGATTTTACCGAACGTCACTTGGTCCGAAAAAGACCGACATATCTCAACATGCGCCTCACGTTTTACTTCAAAAATAATTCATACCTAAATTTTTGAAAATTTGAAAGTTTGAAACAATGCTATACAATTGACCCTCGTATAATGCTGTTAATCAGTACTGCATTATAAGAACATCTTATTAACACATCGTCATTGGACAATTTTTGCTAAAACTTTCCTAGAAAATGAAGAATTTAATTGTCGGCTAAAAGCATATACTTGAGGCAACTCATTTTTATCACCTAATGCGTTATAAGGAGAATGTCACAATTTCTACTCGGTGTTATACGGATACGAAGTTCTAAGAAGCTTTATATAAATTTAAATTCATAAAGTGTATTAAAAACTATTAATGATAATAGAATAATGCTTTTTAATATATTTAAAAATAATCGAATTTGCAAGTTCAGTGCAAACGATTTAATTAATTAAATAAACACAATGTGTAGTAATATAGTAAACTATTCTATTTACTAGCTCTAAAATATTATTAATAACAAATTCAATTTTCTGTGATTATTTATTAAATATCTATCTACGATCGCATAAGTTCAAATAAATTACGTACAAGGATTATCTGTAATCTTTGAAAATTTTTAGTTGGTAAAATTGTTGTTAAATAGATACTAAAATATATTTTAAAAATTTAGCTAAATAATTAATTTAAAAAACTTTTTTCCAAGATTAAAGGTAAATTTTTACTTTTTGAAAACATCTTAGAAATTATTAATCTGCAACAAAAAGCTATAAACTAAATAGTCATATTCGAGATAAAGCTAGTAAACTACATTAAACATTAATAATTATAGATATACTTAACTTTAATGGAACCAGTTTTACTATTTTGATGTTTCTCTATGGTCCTTTAAAATCTACACGAAATTCCACATTATAAGTATTTTAATTAATATTGACTATATCAAAATAATATGGTATAATCTAAATCACAAAAAACCCCATCACCTCTGGAAACTGAAATTAATAAATATTATATACTTGTTAAAAATTAAGCAAAGCTTGATGTAGTAGAAAATTCAATTCAAAATTGTTAAAATGAATCAGTTTATATCTATAATTAAACATCATCAATCTTACAGAATATCAAACTTACGGATGATCTTGCAAACAAATCTGAAATTACTAACAATAAGACTACTACAAAACAAAATACTAATGTTAACTCTTTACACAGATTAAATTGTTAAATATAACATGATGCATTCATATTGTTTATTTATCTATATGAACATTATAACAATAAAATGAGAGAGCTACCATGCTATATTATAATACGTGTATACATGTCGTATATGATGACAACAGATCTAAAACTGACGATAATACATCAGCAGCATAAATGCAGATTCAAATAAATACGTAAGTCAGGACACAATGAAAATCTTAAAATAAATATATCATCAGACTCGATTACCACTATTTAACATACACAAAATTTTAAATTATAAAAAAAATAAGATAAAAAACACGATTAAGTATATGTATATACAAAATTTCACACCTTTTCAGTTTCCCACATGCACCTCACCTATTTTAGTATTTCAATATATACAAGGTCTAAAATGCAAATAATAACAAATATCATTGAAATTATGGTAATGATCATAAACAAAACAAAATATATATAATGAAACTTAAAAACCATCAGCACAGCAGTCCTCAAAACCACCTATTTTCTGTGTAAATACTGAAGTATTTATAATTATTTTCCAAGTCAATACTTTAGATATTAATATTGACTTCTTGTAATTTAATAATGATAAACTTACGCAAATCATTACCAAATTCTTACGTAAATTCTTTAAATTTAGAAATAAACAATTGTCTACTTTTCTTTTACAATTTCATCCTAAATTACGGTTTGTCCAATGAGTTAAACCTACATAGAGTATAATTATACTTAAATTAATCATTATTACTCGTTAAAATGGGAATACATAGTTATGAAGCGTAATAGTTCTGTTCATTACAATAATGACATAAGCAATACTCATTTCTAAATACATTTTTTTTTTCAAAAATTCTGCACTCAAGTGTTTCTTTTAATTTTCCATCTTTCATTTTTTTTTTCATGAAAAGTTTTCAAATGTATCACAGTTCACCAAATACCCACTTTTCGCTTATTTTTACACACTACATGAGTTTTTATTTATAAATTTGGCTTTATGCATTTTCTGCTTCTTGATTTCTTTGCGCATTTTCTGCTTCTAATTGTTTAGCCGCTGCCTGTTCAGCAGCTGCCCTTGCAGCAGCTACAGCTGCAGATCTACTAGCGCTTGACCTCAAATTTTTCCTTTCAATGACTGTTTCAGGATCCAATATAATTTCTCCAGACTTACGCTTACCCCTTGTTCGCTTTGCACTTTTCTTTGGAGCTGTTTCGGTCGATTCAGTTGTTTCTGATTGAGCTGATGGTGTTTCTGTAGCTGGAAACAATGAAGGTTCAAGATTTTCTGTTGTTTGAGTATTTTCAGGTTGCTGCGAAGATTTTTCAACTGGCAAAGTTAACAACTTCTCCTCCGCTTCTACCGAGGCAATACTGCTACTTTTAACCACTGTTGAAGGAGGTAATAATGCTTCTATGTCCACATCTCCTGTAGGAATTGCAGATGACGATACCTGCGGCACGGGAGCGTTCTCAATAGATTCCTTGAACCTTTTGGCATTCTCTTCCTCTTTATTAGCGCTTTCAGGAGATTCAGTATTATTCTGCAACTCTCTCTGTCGTTTAGGAATCTGTCGTGATTGATCATCGGCCATCGCTCTAGCCAACAATTCTGCATTGTTCTTACTTAGCTTTTCTATTGCGTCTTTCATGTCTTGATCCCGACCTTTTTTAGAAGAAGTTGTATTAGTTTGTGTAGCTTCTAATAATTTATTAAAATCTGCAAAGCTTGGTAAGTCTTTCATGTTTTTAAATTTTTCAGGATTTGTAAAATCGGTAGGAAGCATGCCCCTTAAGCTATCTAGAGTTTTTTGTTTGTCATCTTTTTTATGCTTTAAGGAAGCATCTAAAGTTCCAGCAACTTTCGAAATACTTTCCAGCAATTGAGTGTCAGGAGGCAGTATCAAATTTTGTAGATGAGAATCTCCCCTGCTCGACCTTGGCGATTTCGATTGACTTGAAACTGTAGTAGTCGAAGTGGTCGGCGCACGACTTGTGGATGTTTTGTTTGATTTTGAAGAATTCGGTGAAGCGGTTGGATTTAGATTTCCATTAAGTAAATTGCACTGCTGTGCTAAACTGTCATATGCCGCAGACATTCCTGGTTGTAATGCAAATGGATTCAATCCACCAAGACCGAGAGGTGTGTAGAGAAGACTCGGATTTGGAAAGAAGAATGGGAACGGTGTTGAGGTTGGTAAAGAAGCTGAAGTCGAAGGAACAGAAGACTTGCTTGAACCATGTGCTTCCGATTTTTGTTGTTTACTTTTACTCTCTGAATTATTTGAGTTATTTGAGTTTTTATTTTTACTTCCAGACGGTTCAGTTCCCAAAGAAGAAGGATCCATACCTAAACCCGGCAGTCCTAATCCTGCAAGGTTCGCAAATAAATTCATATTTCCCAAATTACCAAGACCTGCCATCGAATTCAATGCATTTATGTTTGGCATTCCAGCTGTAAAAGGCATCAAAAGCGGATTCTTTGGATCAAATAGTGGATTTTTTGGATCGAAAAGAGGATTCTTCGGATCAAATAATGCATTCTTTGAATCGAATTGTCCTAAACCTGATAACCCAGACAAGAGGCTGGAGTTGAGACCTGTCAATCCAGAACCAGCCAGCGAAGGAAAGGGTAGACTTGAAGCCAAAGAAGTAGCCAAGTTTGCAGAACTCACACTCGAAGTCGATCCTGTTGGACTGGATAGTAGTGGAGGGCGACCTGGAGTTGCTTTCTTTAGTGAATTACAGAATCGTTTTTGTAAATCGTGACTTAAATTACCGCGTTCTTTAACCAGTTCCGCCCACTTTGGATCAATATCATACATTGGATTTTCCATTAACCATTGCCCCAAACGCTTCAATGTCGGTGCTTTAGGCCCAGTTAATTTCTTGTTTGTAACTCGATGAATTACAGACACATTTTCATTTCCAGTCAGCTTTTTCCAATCCAATAAAGAAGGATCGACACGTGGCCTACGTCTTCTAGGTGCCAAATAATCAGAATTTAATGGTTGTTCTGATAATGCGGCATTTTGCTCGGCTAACCATTTATTAACTTTCGCTTCGTGAGAATAGGAATTGACTTTAGAGCTAAAATCAGCAACTTTATTAATATCAGCAATCATAGCTTCGTAACTCTTTTGCTGTTGTTGCTGTTTCTTCAACAAAAGATTTTGTTGTTCAGCCTGAGCTAAGAAGCTTGAAAAACTGTCTTTTGTAGATATTGTCGACTTCAGATTTGGAGTAGCACAACTACGTGGAGGTGCTGGAGATGGAATCGAAGTAACAGTTATTGTAAATGGTTTTTGATGATGAGCCGTAGTCAATGGTGCAGAAGTTGGTGTAACTGTTACACTAGGAGTTACTGTCGACTTTTTAGTCGTTTCCGGATATAACATTTGCTCTTTTGCCGCTGACAATCCCAAAACTATTTCATCTAATTTTCTACGTTTTTTCTCTTTACCCACAACAGGCTCTTCTATTGGCTATAAAATTTAAAAAAAACATTGCAATTTTAAGTTATCAATAACGTATAATTTAAATTACTTACGCAATTTTTACGTTTCATTAGCTTAGAAAGAGTATCATCTAATTTGTTTCCAATTCCTTTTGTAGAAGATCCTTGCTTCTTTAATGAAAAGTCTTGTACCTCATTTTGAAGATCGTGATTTGTAACTTTTGGTATCTCGGGAGTATTCATTTTTGGTAACCTAAATACACTAAATTGATGAAACATATTTAAACTCAAACATAATTGTAAATATTAATTATCTAATGTAAATATGTTAGGCTCTTGTGCATAACTATCAGTTGATATTTAATTAGAAAGAAATGCTTACTAATTATAACAATAAAAGATAAAAAAATAATTAAATATTATCTTATACATTCGATTTAATTATTTTCTTAATTCTTTTTAAGATTCACCTTGTAAATAATATTATAATTAAGAATAATTTTAATAATAATTGTTTTTTGTATACATACCATTCCTTTATCTATAATATTTTAATTATAATATAATCCTCTTTATAAATATATCAAGTAACTTAATCACTTCTGTATCCTAACTGTGATTCATTTTATTTATTAAATATATTATTTAATATGATAAATAAATGTTTACAAGTAAACAATAAAATTGTTTTGACTTACCCTGAACTCAAATCGATCGGAGTTAATGTGCTGCTAGTACCCGGAATAACAGAAGTCTGTCCAATGGTTTTTGGAGCGTGATATTTTAAATCGTAAGGCATACCCAACATCCTACTAGTTTGTTGATGAGCAGGTGGAGGTTGCAAAGATTGAGTGACAGGCGTTGATCTCCTAGAATCTTCTGAATCTTCGTTCTCCCATGAAGTACCAGGTTTAGGCAAAGGATTTGGTAGACCTCCATGGCTACTATTCAGTAACGCATGTAATTTAGCTCTTTCAGTTTCCACGTCAATAGCAATATGGCGTTTTCGTTTCTTATTAGCACTATTTCTGTGTAAACTATCGGTCGTAATGGTAATGACTTCAGAATCACCCAACGACATTGGAGTAGACGTTTCTCTTTTTGGTGGATCATTTGGTATCTCATGTATCGGAATATCGAATTCACTTCCAATTCCATTAGCATAAGCAGAAAAACTTTTAGAAGCTGGCCATTCCTTTGTTTCAATAGCATAGACAATATGTTGTAAACGTACTTGTATTGCATATTCACGTGGCCACTTTACTGCATTATTAAACAGCTGTGCTACAGTAGTTTCACTAAAATCCAAAGCTCCTGTACCTTGTTTATCGCGTAAAACAAAAGTATCAACTTGAGTTAATCTGGACAAAGGTTGAATTACTTCTAAATCTGGAAACATGGCCTTCAGCTCTGCCGCTTGCTTAGCGCACAAATCTGTTTCATCTTCTACTTCTTTCTTCGATACCTTTTCTTTTTCTTCTGTTTTGGGTTCATCTTTTGTAACTTTTATTTCTTCTTGGACCTCTTTTTTCGGTTCACTTTCTTTTTCTTCTTCTTTCTTGACAGGTTCTTCTAGAGTTTCCTTAGTTTCTTCTTTGATAGGTTCTTCAGATTTCGATTCTTGGGTTTCGATTGGTTTTGGTATCGATTCCGGTATCTTTTCTTCAATTTCAGGTTTAGGAGTAAGTGTTTCAATTTTAGTTTCCTTTGCCTCCTGTTCTTCTACTAAATCGTTTTTAACAAGGGTTAATTCGATCATGGTATTTTCTTCTTTTCGTTTCTCTTTTTCTTTATCTTCGGTATTTTCTTTCTTTAGACTAACTTTTTCGATTTTAAGCGTGCCTTCTCCCTTTTCTAATTTTACCAAAATTTCATTCTTATCAAACTTCAGTATGTCTTCGCGGCTTTCCAATTTGATTGCATCTTTGTTATCTTGAGATTCTTGTGCGGAACTATTAACTTTTTTACGGAGTATTTCTTGAAATGATAAATCTGGATCATTTAATATAAAGTAGTCTGTTCGACCCAAGCCGTGCCTGTAATATAAATAATAGTTTTTCACATTTTATATTTATAAATTCTTTCTTATAATTAAAAAGATAACAACTACAGTATGATTCACAAGAAACTGTATATAAAGGGCCATTGGATTACTCTAAACTATTTAATATGAATTAAAAAAACAGGTACGCCTTTGAAAAAATTTATACAGAAATGTTCTGTAAAAAATGGTTTTTAATTGGTAATTTTAATAAAATTCTCAGTCACAGCTGGCACCTAGGCACTATAGAACTTCAGCATCCCCAATTTCCACTTGATATTATAGATAACATTTAATACAATATGTCATTTTTGTTTAAATTCTTTCTGTATATTTGTACAATATATAATCCTTAAGCTTTATGAACTGACATAAAACTTAAACCTACTAAGTCATACCCCAGTTTATGAAAAAGGTACAAAAATCTTTGTATAGAACTGTGCACCTCACAGAATAGCGGTGAGGTATTTGACTGTTGTGCGCTTGCTCACAAAGCTGCAAGATGAAAAAATAAAAATAAAGTTGAATTAAATTTAATGTTTTGCATGACAACGTTCTAATGTTATTATAAAGTCGGGCCTATGTAAAACACACTTATTTTGTACATTCAAATAGACACAAAACAGTTAAAAAATATGTGCCGAATAATTTTAAAAGATCATTTTGTTTAGAATTTTGTCAACTTTTAAAATATTTTAATTAAATATATAAATAAAAATTAAATGCTGTTCGTTGGTAGCGCATCACTTGAGAACGGCTGGAGCGATTTGGTTATTTTTTTTTAATATTCGTAATAGACCGAATAAGGTTTGTAGTGAAAAAAAAGGAAGAGTTGTCCGAAAAATTGGGGAAAAAAATGAAAGCGCTATTTTTATTGAAATTTGAAGAAAATAACGTCTATAGGGTCAACTAGTTACTAATAAAAATCCTAAAAGTAGTAATAAAGGGGATTCAATTTTACATTTGATCTAATATGAACCTGAATTTTACCCACTTAGATTAATCTAATAATCCTTTATAACATTACGAAATCTTATTTTAATAGGTAAAATAACTTGGAAATAATATTCATATTTTATTAACTATAACACGAAGAAAAAAAATTAAAGATTTTTAAATTTTTATTGGGTCGTCTAATTATGACGAAAGTATGTGCAATACCTCATGAATCGCCCTGTATAAGAGTTAAAATAAATAAAATACGTACTTAGCAACTCCCAATAAAAGATCTTTATCATGTTTTCCAGGTATCCACCAATCTGGCATATCTGCAGAAGTAACACAAACTTTTAAACGGTCTTCTAATTTAGGATGTGTTACTACTTCTTCACGTATTCTAGATAATAATTCCAATCTTTCCAGAGTTCTTCTAGCCTTTTCTTCACTAATGTGTTCAATCGTCGTATCATAACTATCTTCATCAATTTTAATACCGGTTTGTCTTTTACACATTACAACAAAATTCTTATAATAATCAGTAATTTCATCGTCAGTTTTCTTATCTAATTTGGCTAATTGTTTAAATTTGGTCCAGTCATAAGCTTTTTTCTTGCGATAATAATTGACACCGTAAGATGAAACTACCCTGAAAAAGTCAGCTTCTTCACGTCTTGTCCACTTTCTTGCAATACTATGTTTTTCTTTTTCGCGCACTGCTTGTTCTAATTGCTTGCCTTGACGCTCCATCTTCTGGAAATCTTAGTATCAATTTTCGAATATTCATGAATAGTAACTAAATTTTCTAATTTTATTCTACTCAAACTTAATTACTATTTGAATATTAAACTTTTATTATTAATATTTAATGATTTAACTATAGATAATGTAAATTTCACTTTAGTTTTTAAGCTTCTAATTAGTCTTCAATGCTTTAACTTTGTAAAAGTTACAGAACGGTATTGCCGTAGACAAAAAACGAAATGGAGTTCGTTTCATTGTCAATAAAAATAAAATTTGTGTATGAAACGTATACCTAAACAAAAAAAAATTAATCGAAATGAATAAATTCTAACATCCTACAACATTAAGTTGAGAGTTGCTATGATACAATCAAAACTTTCAAAAGTAATAAATAAAAGCTTCTATAAATTGAATTAGAAGAATAAAAACTAAAGCTAAAAATGCTCATAACATTTATGTACATCTAGAAACTTAAAACAAATATTACTAACCAAGAGATAGAGAGCTAGCTGTTGAAGGTCCCATCCAGGCATGGCAAGGGAGGCGGCATCACGCGCATCTAGCTGTTGCGACACCTGCGCCAGTGCAGCCAAGGGGGAGGACAGGGCACTCTCTACACTCGCAGGCTGCACAGTGCATACTACATACTACCAGAACAACTAGCACGCTCATGCGTGTGCATATGATATATGATTTTGTATCAAACATGAAGAAAATTGCATTATTTCTTACTTATTTAAACTTATCAATCTTCATGTTTGTTTACGAATTAATGATACGACTAACATTTTAGTTTTTTAAATATAATTTTGTTATGATAACATCAAAACAAGCAAGAATATCTATTCATCATATTTTTGTATAACAGTTTTGACAATAAGATTTTTAAAATTTAAGCACAAAGCAGCCGTCAAGCACAGAACATTCAAAAAAAAAATCAAATTGAATATTCGAATAATATGAACTTAAAGCTTAGTGCTGAATGATTCTAATTTCTTTAGAAAATATTGTATATTGTATTAAAATTTTATATGAAAGTAAAAAAAATCAATAACTTATCATACCTTAGTCTTGGATAGTTTTTGTTGTTCTTCTTTACGATAACTTCGTTGATATGAAGTTATAACTCTCCTTAAACGTGTATTAAGATCAGTAGCTGAAGGCCAAATTTGTTTATCGTCCAGTTCATCATACAGTCTTTCATCAGGATCACCAGATGGTTGTGTTTCCGATGAACCTGATGGACCAGGAGATGGTTCAGCCATGTCAGAATTAATATCCATGAGATCACGGTGTCTGTTTGGTTTAATAGTAAATTCTTCATTTGTATCATCATCATCAAGATCGTCATCATTACTATTAAACAAATGCACTTAATAATACTTATTCTTCATAACTCAACATAAATTACAAGACCAGAATGAGACATTTTCAACTGCAAAACCATCCTGATCCTGTAACTAACCATAAAATATTTCACTTACTAAATATATATATATATATCAATACCGTCTTGTAAACGTACCCTTTGGTCCCCGAATGACTTACCCAATATGGAAAGGTATAGACAAACGTTTAAGTGCAAAAATTAAGAAACCACATGCAGACGTTTACCAAGTTATAACAATATTAGCCAAGCTATGGCTGCATAATAAAACAAAAATAAAAAAAATACATCAGATTAAACTAAAAAAAATAACAATACCTGTGAGCTCAAAATCCATAGCTCTGATAAGTTAGTAAACAAACAATATAACTGCGATGACAATGACGATATGATTGCTAAAGGGAGCCTATGACTACTTACAGTGCAGGCGTATGGGGTTGCGTGTTAGAAGCCAGCTGGAGCTCTCGGGCAGAGGGCGGACCACAGCGGGACAGGAAACAGAGGATGGGGTCTGCACGCATCTCCGTATAATTTTCATAGCCGTGCTTCCAAGTTCCCACTAGCAGAGACTTGTCGCATTCTGTATCCCACCACTCACAAGGCAATTGCTCCGTTATGGGAGGATTTATCGGCAAGGCACTGTGAATAATGTTGCCAATTGTCAATTTTGATATTCAAATCGTATATACAAAATTTTGGATATTTACTGCTTCTTTCATTAATTTTGATCTCAGTTTATGTTCCATTCCTCTTCAAGATAGGTAGATTAGAAATTTAATTAAATTATCAAGGGTTTCGATCTAAAGATAAATTTGGTACCAAGTGCCGTACCGTTCTCTTATTTAGTTCTCTTCAAGGGGGTTGGGAACCATTAATAAATTGTATTAGTGTTATTAATAAATTAAAAATGTATGAGGTTAAAAATAAGCAATAAAAGCTTGGTGTTTGGTGAAATGATGCACACACGTTCAATGAAAACAATTTTAGTTTACAACATTTATAATTTTTTACACTGAACAAAACAAAAAGTGAACATGAAAGAACCAATATTTTTAATGTTTCGCGAAGCAACTAGCATAGCCACAAGCATTGGCATGCATAAAAGTTAATAAAATTAAGCAAGTCTGATTCCCAACAATAAGTCAGTACACTAAGTGAATTCTTTTAATATTAATATTAGTGACACCTATAAACCAAAGAAAAACAAAAAAAAAATGTCTTCTTAGTTTTACCGTATCTTAGTAACCCAAGTACACTTAGAGTTCAGAATGAGTAATGTAATGAAGAGTTAAAAATTAAATTAAAAACATTACCTTGCATGTACTCCATCTGCAATATGTTGAACAAGATCTCCAATTATTTCATGTTTAATGTAATATAACATTCGCACACGAAGAAGAACCCTGAAAAACATAGATAATTTGTTCTTAAATAAATAATTATCGATTATAAATATGTACTTCATTTAAAAACTTATCAGATATCGTGAGAATATTTAATTTCATTAAATACCTAAAGTATTTTCCAAATTAGCATGAATGGCATCATTTTAATTAAAACAAGATTTTACTTCAAAAAAATTTATAATATAAAGTAATTAACTTACTTATTGGCATGGCGACCTAAATGCTTCTTATAATTATTCTCTAAAAAGATGTCTCCGTCATACTTTTCATTTTTACTCCAATGATTAGGATCTGTAAGTGCAGCATGACGAGAATCTTTACTCTTCTTTTTATTCTTATTTCGAATACCTCTAGGCACTGGATCTTTTAAACCATGATGATTTCTTGTTATTTTCATACCTTCTCCATTTTCGCACGGCGTTATTAAATCCCATATAAAACTGCGTATTTTTTCATCTCCCCGATAAAATCTCAGGCAATATAATAACTAAAAATATTTTCATTAATATGCGAAAAAGCTATATAAATCAATACCACCAAATACCGAATGTAAAGTATAACAATCATTATAAATTAATAATATATAATAAAATTACTTACTATAACTCTTGCACAGTCCTCAATATCAGATTCTTTCCATCCTTTTCTCAATTGTGAATGATCCAATATTTCTCGCCAACGGCCCCAACCAAATGTAAGTAATCCTCTTTCTACCATAAAGCATTCCCTACGTGCCCAACTTCCATAGACAATATCACCTCTATCACCTTCTCTGGGCAAGTAGTCGTCACTTCTAAGTTTCTTTTTCAACTTCTTATTCCTACGACTTCGCATACCTAATGAAAGTCCATCATTTTCACCATCGGAATCTGAAGAACTTTCCAACTCTGACATATCAATAGCACTTTCGTCATGACCATAACGCTTGATTTGTGTACGTCTTCGTGGTTCAGAAAGAACTAAATCTTCAGTTTCGTCCTTTTCCGTTGTGTCTATATCCGCACGCTTTGCCCACTTATTCCAAAAATCGGGATCGTCAATATTAATATCAGACCTAAAATATGGTAAAATTTTAGTACAGTAAAACAAAAAAATTAAATAAATAGTGCTCTATCTTATTTTATTTTCAAATAAGTACTCACCTATTGGCACTAGAAGCAAAACTAGCTTTGGAAAATGTTGAACCCTTCTCAGACTCCATTGTAATAACTTGAGTACGTCGAGCTAATATCATATCAATGTCTTCTTCACAGAACTTATCACCATCGTTCTCCTCATCAAGCAAAGCTCCATATGCTCCTTTTTTTAGTAAATCTTCAATCTCTTTCTTTGATAATTGACGATTACCAGATTCTTTTCCTCCTTGAGAAGTGTTCATACTTTGCAAAACTGCTTTATCTAAGCCAAGTTTAAGCGACGCTTTATCGAACATTTCTCGCTCGTAGGTATTGCGACATAATAATCTATAGATTTTCACCATTTTTTGTTGTCCAATTCTGTGACAACGAGCCTGGGCTTGTAAGTCGTTTTGTGGATTCCAATCACTATCATAAATAATTACAGTGTCGGCAGCTGTTAAATTAATACCTAAACCTCCTGCTTTTGTGCACAACAAGAATACGAATCGATCTGAATCGGGTCTTGAAAATCTGTCAATTGCAGCCTGTCGTAAATTTCCTCTTATTCTTCCATCGATCCTTTCATAAGGATATTTTCTATACATTAAGTAATCTTCTAGTATATCCAAACAACGAACCATTTGACTAAATACGAGCACCCTGTGGCCATTAGCTCGTAATTTTGGTAGAAGCTTGTCAATTAATACCATTTTACCACTTGAATTAATTAACGCCTTATAATATGCATCTACGTCTTCCCCATGTTGTAATTTAAAGTCATACTGGATTTGATCTTCCGCTCCATTTAAAAGATAAGGATGAATGCAGCATTTACGTAATTCCATCATAGTGTTCATTAAATTTGGTATATTTGCTTGTGTTGTACCCTTTTGCAAAAACGAAAAATTTCTTTCCAAAATACCCCTGTAGTATTTCTTTTGAATATTAGTTAATTCAACTTCTACAACAGTTTCTTCTTTTGGAGCCAAAGACTTTTCAACGTCTTCTTTAAGTCTTCGTAACATCATTGGTTTAAGTATACACTGTAATTTACTTACTTCTTGTTCTGATTTTAGCGCTCCAAATTCTTGTAAAAATGATTCAGAGTTTGGAAATTGTGAAGGTTCTAAAAAATTCAAAAGAGAAAATAATTCATTTACATTATTTTGTAAAGGTGTCCCTGATAGTAATACACGATGCTCAAGATTTAATTGGCGTAAACCTTCCAATAATTTACAATTTCTATTTTTTAATCTGTGGGCTTCGTCAATTATACAAACTCTCCACACAAATCCTTTCAAATCGGCAAAATCAGTTACAATGATTTCAAAAGTGGTTATAAGAATGTTAAACTTTGTTAATTCTTTTATTGGTTGCCCTTTGTCATTTTTAAAGTAATATTCATACTCCTGAATCATATTTCGACTTGCAGAAGAACCATGATAAACGATAACGTTTAAATCTGTCCAAGCTTCAATTTCTCTTTGCCAATTAGGTATAGTTGAAAGAGGCGCAATAATTAAAAATGGCCCCCTAAGACCAAATTCATAAATAGAATGTAGAAACGTTAAACTTTGAATGGTCTTTCCTAAACCCATCTCGTCAGCTAGAATACAATTTCTGCTGTTATGCCAAGAAAAAAGTAACCAATTTAAACCCTCTAATTGATATTCTCTCAAAATATTGCCACCTTTGTATACAGCTGACTTTTCTAATTTAACCCAAAAATCTGGATGTGGTCTTCGTTTGGGTTTCCATTTATCCTTAGGTGGAATTGTTTTAAATATTATAAACTGTTGTATTTTTAATGGATCTACATCCTCTTCTAATTCCCACGTACTATCTTCATATTGTAACGACCTCCACTTTACTAAATAATGTTTAATAGTTTCTTGAGAATTAGGATCAGTATGTTCGGCAACATCCAACACTCGATCTACTTCTATATAATCGGGATTAAACGGTTCGTCGTCAAGATATTCAAAAATGTTAAGTTGTTGTTGCTGTTTCTGTTTAAAGCGTTTAATTTTATTAGCTATTCTTTTATCGCCTTTATACAATTCTTCTTCGGTCTTCCATTCGCAATGTAAATATGAAAAGTTTCTGTATTTTACATAATATTCTTCTGTATCCGTCATAACCGTTTCAAAAGGTTTTTCCTCTGTTACATTATCCGGTTTTACTTCAACTATTTCAGCAGGTTTTTCATCTTCAGCTGGTTTTTCTAAAACAACTTCGTTTTCAGTCTTCTCGGTGGTTTGACTAGATTCTTCTGGTGGTTTTTCGTCAGTGGTAGGTGGCTGGTCTGGTATAACTTCCACACGTTTTTCTCGTTTACTCAACCGAGAAGATAGAACATATTGTACAACCATTGCATCTTCATCCGTTGTATTCACATATACAAAGTTAGGTTTATTTGCACCATCACCAGTCGTAGAAGATGGATCATCTATCAATTCAGTGACGTTAAGAACAGGTGCGATTAAAACAGGTGCTGAAGGTACTGGTGTTTTCTTAGGCTTTGATGGAATAGCTGGAGTATCGTCATCGGAAAATCTTAACATCACGTCGTCTATATATTTCTTTCTTTGAGTGTTTCTAGCAGAACGTCGTTTCTGAGTAGCATTCTCAGCATCTTCTGGTGGCGAAGGTGGAGGTGTAGCTATTAAGTCTTCACCTTCACCGTCGGATTCAGTTAATTGACCTTTACGTTTTCGATTTTTTCCAGATCCACTACTTCTCGAAGAACGCGCTTTCGAAGATACTACTTTCTTTGGTTGCGAAGGTTTCGATCTCTTTGGCGTTTTCCTAACCATTTTTTCTATTTCTTCATTCGAATTAGATTGTTCTTCAAAAGTATATTCGTCCTTTTTTATTTCTACCTCGCCAGGTTCAAGAATTCCCTCTGCTGGAGTTTGTGAATCTGCTTGTATTTGTTCGTCGTCTTTTGTAGATTCCGGGAGAATTTCTCCTGGTTCTGGAATATTGAAATCATCAATTAACGCCGATTGGGAAGTTTGTGAAATATCAGCTGCTTGTTCATCGCCGCTTTCAGCAGATTTATTAAAACTATCGTCCAATAACGATTCGTCACCATCGTGTTTCTTTTTGCGAACATACTTTCTCTTAACTCTTTGCTCTTTTGGTTCTTTTGGTTCCCTTTTCTTTCTTTCCTTGGGTAGTTTTGGTTCTTTTGGAGGTTTAGGTTCTTTCGGTTTCTTTGGTTCTCGTGGTTTTCGCGAATTTCTAGACTTTTTCTGTTTGTCCGACTCTAAATCACTGCTCATTGCGTCTAATCCCAAATCAGTAACTTCGCTGGAAGGTATATTAAGACCAGCTCCAGGTGTTACACAATCTTCAGAAACCGGCAACGGTTGTGAAGGTACCATCATTCCCATTTGTGGAGTTATACTTTGTTGAGGCAATTGAATGGCTGCTGCGTCCTTTTCTCCCTTCTTTTGCCTCGGTTTTTTGGTTCTTTGTGTACTCTTACCTCTTCCTCTACCAGTAGTACTAGAAACTTGTGGACTGTCAATCATCGGTGATGTAAAAAGTGGACTCTGTAGAACACATTGTGGACCACCATTACATTGATCATTAGCTTCATGTTGGGCTAATATGTTTAATCTTTCTTGTAAGTGTGTAATTTTTTCTTGATGTTCCGGTGCCGGGGGCATACAATAAAGTTCTTGTAACTGTTGTTGTAATGCTGCGCGTTCCTGATGATGACTTATAGGAGGTTGATAACTCATATCTTGATTAGGGATCATTCCATGGCTTGGAGCAATAGGTGGAGGTGCAGTCATTCCTAAGGGCATTCCTGGTATCCCCATGTTCATATTATGCGGCATTGGACGTGGTCCAGTCATAGGCATACCTGTAGTTGCCATAATTGCTGAAGAATTTTGATCGTATATAGCAGACGTTTGTGAATGCATATTTGGATGCAACAAGTTTGTATTTTGTTGAACAGGCGGAACAGTTTGATTTGCAAGAGGAACTGGAGGAACTACAACTGACGGTATAGTTTGTGAATTTGCTATATTCACTTGATTAAGCGGTGCCTGTGAAGGTTGAGTAGCATTTTGTTGAAGAACCGGTGGTATTGAAATATTTTGCGAATTCTGCATATTTGATACCATTGATCCAGATGTCGGAATTTGATTCATTTGGATCGTCATCTGAGGAGATAAATTCTGTTGGTTTAATTGATTTTGTTGCAAATTAATGTTATGTGAAGACGGTTGAGGTATAGGTGGCATAGTTGTTAGTTGAGATTGCTGTGAAGTTGTAGTAGACACCGCTTGACTTGCGATAGTCGAGGCAGACGTTGAATCATGAGATACTGAAGAACTCGAAGATTCTTGACTGTATAAGGGTACATTAGACGGCATAAGATCGTCCATATTGCTAGTTTTTATGGAAACTTGAGAAACGCTCTTACTAAAGTTAGTCATACTAGAAACGCTAGTAAAGTCGGTAAAATTCGTTGTACTGTTTTGACTTTGAGAAGGTAGTTGTTGCGTAGCGTTGCTGCTGTTGCTATTATCTTCAATAGATTTTAAAGAATCCATGTTTGCAGGAAGACTAGACTCCTGATTGCTAGCTGCATTATCGTCAGTTGTGGAGGAAGGTGTTGGTGTTGCGGGATGCGAAACTGGAACATCGTGAATACTATTTGGCGTAGATACATCAGTATTATTGTTAGTTGTACTACTAGGTTTATCAGGCATGCTACCTGATAAAGGAGATCTTACTGAATTAAAATCACTTTGCGTAATAACAGGTGGCAAACTATCCTGTGAAATTGGAGTGCTAACTTCTGGTATCGAGACAGGTTTACAGACTTCTTTTTGAATCTCTTCATTTCCAAAACTAGGTTCTACATTTTGGTTATTCTGAATGCTTGTAACGGGTATATTAGAAGTAGCTGGCAAACTTTGAGATTGCGGCGGCATAGCTTGACTCGGTGGCATTTGACTTTGATCTAATAAACTCATATTACCATTCATGCTGGGCATAAGAGATCGTTGTTGTTGAGGTGGTGGTGGTGGCCATTGTTGTGGCTCAGGCATCGCATTTCTCATAGCCATTGCAGGAGACAACGGATTTTGAGGGGTCTGAGGAGGGCCTAAAGTATTTCTAGACTGATAAGTGGGATATTCGGTATTATTAGAACTTGAAGGAGGCATAACCATCTGTTCCAAAGCTTGTAGAGTACTTTGTTGAGAGTACGTTGGCATGGGTACAGGAGATGCCGTTGTAGATTTTGGCGTTAAACTTGTGGCAGGCCTTGGGCTTAAATTTGTCTGTTGCATTTGAGGATGCGGCGAAACATTAGGTTTCGCTGGTGACATTACAGGCCGCGGTGACATTTGAGGAGCAGGTGGCCTTGGGGACATTTGTGGTCTAGGCGAAGACATTTGCGGCGACAATTGTGGGAATGGTGCTCTGTACTGAGGACTTCCACTACCTAATACTCCAGGGCCAGCAGGATGCTTTGAAGGGTACTGTGCTGCATTAGGCGCAACTTCCATAGGCCTTTGTATGTTTTGAATTGGTTGATGTGGAGCCTGTGTATATCCCATGTTAGTAGGATGTGTTAAATGATTTTGAGTTGGTGGTTGCTGTGCAGCAGGTACATGTCCCTGACTGGTAGGATGTGGTTGAGCCATATGTCCAGGAGTAGGTGTATGCGTACTTAACGCTTGACCATGACTCATATGGTTATACTGCTGTGCTTGTGATACTCCCATGTCAATTTGATGATGAGTTTGTGGATATTGGTGATGATGGGGCAATCGCTGATGCATGTAACCAGAATACGCTTGACCAGCAGCGGCTGCTGGATAAGCAGTGCCTTGAGGGTAATGAGGAGTGTGTCTCTGTTGCATGGTAGGATACGCAGTCTGGTGAGACTGTTGCATTATAGGATGTTGTGTTGGAGGAAACTGATGCTTTTGCTCTTGCTGATGGCCATACCCCATAGTCTGTTGGCGGTAAGTACCCATTTGTCCATATCGATGCATTGGATAACCAGAATGTTGATTCCAGCTTTGCATACTTGTGGTATCGCTCATGCCCAATTGATGTTCAGGCATAGAATACATATTATCAGGTTGATAAGGATATTGTCCTGCAGGAGTTGTCTGAGGTGCTGGAGGCCGTGTCATTTGTCTTTGATGAGGATAAGGCCCCCCAGGAGGCCCCATGGGTCTTTCGGTCCCGTATCCTTGAGCATACATATTTTGTGCGTTGGGATCCATGTGTGTAAAATCCGTTCCACCAAAGGAAGCCAATTTTTGAAGAGGATTTTCCTGCGTGTACGTCGGCTGAGCATACGCTGGAGCAGCATCACGTGCACCCGTCACCGCAGGGTCAAAGTGGTCTCCACCCAAATCGGGCAAACCTTCCAACATACCAGCTCCATCTTCCCCGAACAAGTCGTAAGTGTCCATCGCTTTAGGCGGCACATAGCGCCTCCTTACTGTTCATCGCTTACCACACCATGGCTGAAAACACATCAATATGTTTAACAACATGCTATTTGAAAGATGAAAATTACTAGTAATGGTATTTTTAAGGAAACGTCGCTGCCACCTAGTCTAAAGGGGAAAAGCTATACGCTTATGAGTTCAAAATACCATCAGCGTTACAACTTTCCACCTTAAGCCAAAGTTCTTTTATAAGTCAGGAAACTTCAAGAATAATTAAGTTTAATTCATAATCTTACCTAGTTTTAAATTTGAAAATTGCCCATTTAAAACAACAAAAATAAAATATAAAAATTATAGATTCTTATTATGACGTTCTATCTATTTTTATCTTTGGTTAAATACTTTAATAATTTTTTCAACAATTTATAGAAATATTCACTTGATTTCAATGGTTTCACAAGATGTATCAATTTTTACACTATTTATTTTATAACTTTTCTTTGAAATTATTGGTATTATTTCGCATATTTGCTATCATAACACAAACGTAATACCATTACAATACAACCTTATCAAATCGCAATCAAAAAAAAAAGTATCAAATTCATCTCATGGTCAGAGAACACGTAATATTGAACCACATCCTTTAAAGATATATTTTTTAAATATTCAAACAAAATTAAATGGAGACTTTTTTACGATCGATTAAAACATAATTATTTCAACAAATTAATAAATTATATTATCGATACACCACCCGTTAATAAATGTCGGTGAAATGCAAAAAAACTATAAACACAATGTATCATTTACTTGTGTTTGTTGTACTTATAGATAAAAAAAATTAATAAAAAATGTATAGGATAAAATTCGTATCAAGTAGCTTGAAAAAAAATTTAAATGAATGTTAAATAAAGTTTCCCTATATGCAATATATATATTTACTCAGTTAACAAAATATTGTATGTACAATTTTTCGTTAAATATGTATTTTCTATCTGTACATACTTGTACATACGTGTACCTTTTTCCAAAGTAGAGATTAGAAATAAATGAGTATAATTATAATAAACTAGTATTGGATAATTTAAACGTAATTTGAAGATATTATAAAACGAATATTAATTACATGTAAGTTGGTAACTTTGATTATTGAATAAAAATTTAACGAATAGGACAACAGTACGAACTAAAAAAAAAATGATTCATTACATGTAACCTTCATACAGATGAGTAATTATTAATTTCCTAATAATTGAAAAATTGGCCATTACTAAATACTAAAAAATATTTAACTGAAATATTTCTTTTAAATTTATAAATTTTGTAAATAATATTTATGAAGTAATTGCAAACGTAAATTATTATTCCGTAGATTTTCTACTATTAATTTCCTTTTAAACTCGACTGCGAAAGGCGGTCATAATTTAAATAAATTAAGCATTAAGAGTAATTATAGAACAAAGTTATAAAAAACCAAAAAAAAAAAAATGCTTCCATGACAACGTGTAAATAAAGGTCATAACGCCATTTAAAATAATCGAAGATTCAAGCGTTCATCCTTCAGGATGTTCCCGTTGGTAATTAAGGGATTGATTAGCAGTAGGGGGTGTGCTCGAGCTTCTAGACATCTTATTTTTATATTTTCCCAACCGAAGTTTAACACAACGAAATAAACATTATATTTCAGATAATATTTTGTCTCAAATAAATAAAGTGTCAAAACTGATAAGTGATTATTCGTCAACTTATCAATCTGCACCCGGCAAGAGAACAATGAACCTTACCGCGACCGCCATTTGAGATATCCACCGCTTGGGTGCTCGCATTCCAAATTAGCGATATTGCGGATTTCGTCAAAGGTCACAGATTCTTACAACCCTATTGTTTTACGCGAGTACACCTTCGATTTAATGCCGCTCACTTTTTTAAACGCTCATTCTATTTTTTTTTCAAGAAAAAGTATTCCAAATAGATCATACACATGCCCGACATAAGCCTTAATGAGAGAAAAGAGACTATTTAATTGGATAGAATAATACAGTTCTGTATTTAGTTGTCGAAATACGACCAATCAGGTGATATCTTGTGTAGATGCATTAGAAATGTTGATTTTCGAACGAGCAATGGCGAATCCACTAGTTATTTATTTTTTATTTAAAACCAAATTGTAATTATTTCGATGTCTTATGATGCGATAAGCATCTTTTTTAGAATCGACGTGCTTATTAAAAACAATCGCTCACAATTACAATGCAAAACAAATGTTTAGGAAACTCACCATGGACACCGTCGATCTGGTGCTAACGAGGTGACTTCTTCCGACAAGCAACAACCACAAACAATATTTTAACTAGATTTTCACCCTCACCAATAACAAAATTTTATACATCACTTTTACGTTTACCTATTTTTGACTAAGTAAGCCACCTAAAACATTCGCTATAAGGAAATTTACTTAATTAAAATCAGTGCATTTAGTGCATACATTAACCCAAGACGCCATTTTAACTACTACGCTTTGGGTGCTACAGCTGCCACCTATGGCGCGAAGTTTGAAAACTTAACACTGATTCCTAACCACCTCTAATTCCTCAAATTTAAAAATTATTTTTTAACATAAAACTATTGGAATAAATTCTTATATAAATAAGCATAAAAAATAATTAAAAGCATATATTTATATAAAATAACAGTTTTATTGTTTAGATTTTTTTTGAGCAGGTTGATCTAATTCCATTTCTTCCTCTTCGTGCATTATTTCTGCAGAATTCTTTTCATTTGTATCTTTCACAGTTTCCACAAGCATTAAAGTTTTTCCGTGTCGCCTTCCCACTGAAATGAAATTACATATTATGTAGTTGTAAAAACATATTACACTAACAATTACCCGAATGGATAAACACATTTCTTCCAAAATGTAACATTGCGTTTTTCGCTTTTTCTTCGGGAAGGCCTAAAATTAATGATCTAGTTTAATATAGGATAATTTTAAGGCAGTATGGTATCAAAATAATTGCAAAAGTAGGATACAAGTTCATAACATCATAAGGGCTTCTAAATATCACATCGTTAATAGCTCCACTAGATATTATTATATTCCGCGATTTACCCACTGCATGGTATAAATGTGCAGTGGCAATAGTATTCTTTCTTCGTGTACTATCTAAAATTGCAGGTCCATACAATAATTCAAAGTAATATCCTTTACTTATTAATTGGTTATATAATTTACGAGTTAATTTATAATTTCCTCTAGTTTCAGAATTGTATGTAAATATGTCTGCATCTACTGAACTACAAGTATACTAGAAAAAAAAAATACTTTTAGTCTTTTTTTATACATTTATGGTCCCAACAAAAACTATAGTAACTAATAAATTGTAGTTTTACTAGATAGTCATTAGATACCTATTTCCTTATTTGAAATTAGTTGTAAAAACTGACTTGGTTATACATTCTAGTTTTTCATTGCATATATTCGACCCAGACTTACATATTTTTCTAAAGAAATTTTTGCTATAATAGTGATGTTGAACAATAAAGAAAAATTAGTTTTCTGAGTTACATAGGTTTTCATTGGGCACATCAATATAAAACATTCTTGTAGTCATAATAGGTAGAAGAAAATAGATTATAGCTACATGTATCTATGTTCTTAAATATATTTACCTGAAATGCTTGTTGTGTTAAAGGCTGAATAGCAATTATATGATATTTTTTATAATTAGAAGAATTTGTCTAAAATAATTTAATAAGTATATCAAATAAAACATTAAAAAAGCACTATAACACATTATTCAAATACTTACAATCTTATTAAAAATATCCTGATTAGAAAATACTATAGTTAATCTATTTAAAATTTTTAAATCTTCATAATCCTACAAACAAAAAAACATTAGTTCATAAACACAATTAATGATAAACCAAATATTACTTTATTTTTAGTAAATTCAATAGGACTAGGTACAATATCATTTGATTCCCTCGATTCTCCTTTTTTTTTCTTTTTCTTATTTTCTACATTTGTTTCAGCAATTACTTGTTCAACAGCAATAGTTCTATATCCATCTAAAATCAAAAATTTTAAATTCACCGCCAAAATAATTATGTGGTCTACCAACAATCCAAGATTTTTTTAGCAATTTGTGGAAATTTTTCGTTATTTATACAACTTTCAGGAATACAATAATCAAAGTATCCATTTGCAGCATCCATCGTATGCTATTTTTTTTTTATAACATAAAATAATAATTATTCACATCTAAAAGAAAGCACATGCAGCTTAAATTGAATACCCGATAGCGCCAGGCACCAAACAAGCATTAGAAGTTGAATAGCAAGCGAACTTATCGGCCATCGGAATAATGTTGTTCGATAGAAGGAAATAGAACATGGCGATTTATTCATTAAAGAGATTCCTACTATTTCGCTAGGTTCTTCGACTTTGAATGTAGTTTCTCCAACTTTTCTTAGTAAAATTAATTTAACAAATTGGTGATCCTTAACGGGATTAATTTTTTTTCCAGAATATAGTTATAAAACAACACTACTATAATTAAATGTAATGAAACATTGCAAGAACTAATTACTATACATTTTTAATTTTACTTTCGTCGCCATCATGAGCACGTAGTATTATAATTGAACACATAAATGTAATAAAGCAAAAATTCAATTTTGCTACAAATCTAATATTAAATAATAATATCTCGGCAATAATAATCAAAACAAAGATTAATTGAAATTATATACATATTTCATGCTCGATTTTGTCCCAAAACTTTGTTTAATACACCTGCGCCATCTTGCGACCAATATATTTACTATGTATCCACGATGTGAACCAAAATTGTGACTAAAAATGCATATTAATTAGTTTTAGCAAAGAATAGTGTATACCGTTAACTGCAGTATTGATATTTTAAAAATACCTAGACACTTTCGTTTGTAAATCTTCACTCTAACTTAATTTTTGTATTGTAAAAAAACTATTGATTTAAAATGCAATTTAGTTCTGCCACTCTACAACTAGAGATAGAGAATTTACTTGGAATTATTGGTGGCTTTCCAATTAGACGCACAGTGATGTTGACATTCGTCTTTTACAAATTTGTGAACATCCTCTGCAATTGAGTTCACGTACTAAAAAACGTTCATTTAGAGCACTGCAATACCTTTTTTCTGCTATGAGTCCAATTGGAAAGGCACCTTTATTTATCAACGATTTTCTATGATAAATAAAGTGTGTGCAGTTTATTTATGCATGATAAATTCAATTTTTTTTATTAAACAACAATAATGTTAATACGTCAAATTATAACTAAACTAAATTTTTTAAATAAATATATGCCTTTGTATCAACAAATGCAACAACAAAAATATTGTCAAAAAAAGAAAAATAGAGGAGCAATAGATTCCAACCCTACTTTAGGCGATATTGGTTCAAAATATGAAATATTTAGAGACGAAGATGCGGAAATAATATTAGATGTTTGTGAAGAGCGACAAAAATATGCTAGTTTGCTAGAAGCACAAAAATTAGAAGCCCAGGATCCCTTCCAAGGATTAAACTTGGAACGTATGTTTATATGTAGGTGTTAGGAATACTATTTCAATTTATACTTATTTAAGGCAGATGGAAAAAGTGGAGTTTTTGATATAGAAGATTTAGTTGAAGTTCTAAATTGCGAAAATGCTAATGACATATTTGTAGCAACAGTTCCACCTGAATGCAAATATGTAGATTACCTATGTGTTGTAAGTGGTAAATCTCAAAGACATATGCTTGCCATAGCTCAATTTATAAGAAAAGTTTATAAACTAAAAAGACACAGTACGGATATAGTTCCTAAACTGGAAGGAGCTGACTCGGAAGATTGGATGGCTCTTGATTTAGGTAAAATAATAGATAGTCAGAAATATCTACAATCATATATATGTTTATTTATAGGTAATATTGCAGTACATATTTTTTCAAAAAGTGCTAGAACAGTGTATGATCTAGACTCATTATGGTCTATTGGTCCAGAATTTGATGAAGAATGTAATAAGCAAGATCCTGTAGTTGAAATGTTAGAAAGACATGCAGTATATTTAAAAGATCTTCAACCTGCTGATTAATTTGTAAATAAAATCATTAACTTCTATATGTAAGTTTTTAAATTTTTAGCAAATACATAGTTTGTTTGTTATTTTCATTTTAAGTGCGTAGTATACTAAATTTTGGGATCCATACTTGCAATGTAAATTTCAAATCTCTGTCACAGTTGTAATTTTAAAGATAAGAATAACGTAATAACTATCTGGCCTAATACAATAAAAAATAAAATCGTTCGTCAGATTACATAAGTTTTCTCATTCAATTAAAATAATGAAATCAGTATTTTTATTTTTACAGATGTGAGGTCTAGAACACGTTTAGACAGTTTTTCTCTTTCTTAATTTTTTCATGCAAAATTCGCAATTGATATCAAATTTAAGTATACATCCACGAAATTGGGTAGACTAGGCTTTTAAACACTGACATGCCGCATGAAAGGCCGTTAAATGAGGTAAATAGCCTAGTTTTAGAAGTCAAACTAAAGAACATTTTTAGTATCTTGAAAGGTGTATTAGAAACAATTTAAAATTACTCATTTTATCAAAGTTCATTATTAGTAAAAGAGTCTGAATTGTACATGTTGATTTATCATGTTTCCATTTTATTAAATTTTGCTAGCAATAAATCCTACGAAATTGTGAAGTAGCATTATTTGACCACACTGTACGTGCAATACTATAATTAAAGAATCCCTCTGTAAAGCATCAATAATAAAATGCGTATTTACAGTTAGATCAATTAGTTTTGGAACGACGAATGATCAAAAAAATATCTTAGAAATCACTTAAAAATTAATATATCTCAATCTTTTTTACTTGCTTCTAAATTCAAAGCCTTGTACATAATTATGATTTAAAAAAACCTAAGAAAAGAAAATAAAAGAACAAAATAATTATTCTTTACAAGAAAGTGTATTTAATCCTGTAATTTAAATTTGGCACAGTTTTCTTTCGAATTTTTAGAAAACATACTCAGTTTTTATAAAAACAGCAACTATTAATGCTTTTTGAGATTGCTTAATTTTTTGTATACTTCATGTATGTACAAGTTTTAAAGCATTTTTCTAAGTTTTGTGTAAAATTTGAAGCATCGTAATAGTTTTAGGATCATTACATCACCCTTAATAAACATAATTCAAAATTTTCTCAAAATTATTTTCAATCATAAACTATAATTATAAAAAAATCACATTTCAAATTTAAATATTTAAAAACGTTGCAAAATATTTTTTTTATATGTAGCAAGCTTATTCGTATTCACAAACAGCAATAGCGTTATTTATTTTTTGGTTGAGTTTTAATATTCAATAAATGAAAACGCTTTTCTGAATTACTTAAAGGAATGTTCCTAATACAAACTGGAAAAAATAAAATTTTTTGTAATTATGTTCCTAAGACCTCCTTTGAATGATACTTTATACGAAATTTTATTGGGTAACCAACCAAATGCATCTTAATTTAAATTCTAGTAAAACAGTACAATATATTGGTCAATTCTGTTAAAAATTATTAATAAAGCATCAATAGCTTACTGAAACTTGTTGTCTAGTACGATACGGCTGTTTACACAAGAAACATTTTGGAAATTTTCTTTCCGCATTTGTAATTTGTAATTTTGGATTCCTACAACCACTGTTTCTTTATACATCTTATGTTAGTAACAGTATTATTTTATCTTGTGACCATAGGGTCATATTAAATGCCTACTTCACTACTTGAGTTTTATTCACTACACTTTACATTACTATATGAGACAATATACCGTTTGGTAATATATTAAAGGTATAAATAAAAAGAGGAATCGACTTTATCTAACAATAACTGGTGACTGACTAATGACAAACTGCTCACACAAAAGGAACAGTAGGAAGTCGCGCCCAGTCGACGCTTGTTCCTCAATTTTTTTAAGATTACCGCTTAGTAAAGGAAACACGAGCAACCAGAAACTTCTTGCAAGAATTGGCAACTTTGTTTCTAAAAACTAAGCGGGAGCGACTAAAGTTGCTATTTGTTGTAAAGACACGACTTTAAATTTTGTTATTTTTACTGAAAATGAGTGGAGCCTAGACTTTTTATTAGTTCTTAGCAAATATAAAAGTATTTAAGGTGGGTTCATAAATGATTATATGTGGTAAAATAACATGATTGTTTATCGTTTGCGACCGTCCGATATGTTTCTTAAATAGGCAATTTAACGTTGTCGTAGGTCAAAAAACTTGCGATTCTCAAAGTATGAGCTTAATTTTGATTTTGCTATAACTTTTTCAAACAAATGAATTTAGAATGATGACCCAATAGAAACTCTTTTAAAAAATCACCCCCACCACCCATCTCCGGCACTAACAACTAATCGTAAACACTCTGTATAAAAAATTAATACACTTAAAACATTTTCTATACTAAGCTTCGCAAAGTTTCTTTAGCCTTATCATAAGATCCTAAATATACAATACTTGAAACAAAGTACCTATTTTAAAAGCATAAAATAAAGCTTTGTATATGGAAAATAAAACCTTTCTTTGCAACATTCCCAACAGTTTACAATCTGTCTGGCGTCAGAAACAAAGATGCAAATTGTTTAGAGGAGTGCAAATGTAGTCAGTTTTGTATATATAACGTTCTTTGACAATATTTTATTTTCGCCTTGAATGCGAGGTTTTGCTGCGTTAGCCTATTCTTACACAACGTATTCTTTAGTAAATGTCTTTTGCAATGCAGAACATAGAATATTTAGAGTAAGTATTGAATAATAATTTTTTTGAATTTTTACCTTTTACCACATTTACCTATATGTTATTATGAAACATGATATTTCAGCTTGCCGCAAACGGCACAAGATCAACAAGAAAATACTACTGCATCAGCTCCTTCTGAGTTTAACATTCAAACGTTTAATACAGGTAAACAAAGCTATTCTTACAAAAAAACAATAAAAAATAAGCACTGTTTTGTAGGACCCAATAATATTTCTATAAGAGGTGGCCCGTTAGTTATTGTGGCATTTGGTCCTAATTCTCAGACTTGTACCTGCCCTTATTGCTCTCATTTGGTGTCTACAAGTGTTAAATCAAGAGCTACTATGAAAACCCATGTAATGGCATGTGTACTATGTTCAATTATGTAAGTAGTATATATATATATATATATATATCACTAAATTTTATCACATAATAGCACAGGAAATGTAGCTCAAAGATTAAACTAAATATCAAACCGAAAGTCCAGTTTTGCTTATACATATGCATAAATACTTTTAATTTAAATAATATGTTTAATATGAAGCAATTAATTTTTTTTGTTTAGGGCCTGGTGCTGTTGTTTTTGTCCTTACTGCATGGATTCTTGCCAGGACCGTAATCATTATTGTCCAAACTGCAATAACTATTTGGGATCCTATCGTGTTTAACTAACTGTCTTTTTGCTAAATGTTTTATACTTTTTCTACACTTGAATAAATAAACCAAAAAGGATTTTTAAATAATATTTTTATATATTAAAAAAAACGATTTTAAGTGACTATGTTTTTCATAATAATCAAGAGATAATAAAATAACTTTGTTGATCATCCATTAATGGACAATGTTAAAAATAACTTAATTTTTGCCTCTCTGATAGAGATAAATAGTTAATGAAACATTGATTCAGACCTAAATAAACATAACAAAGTATTCATATTGCCAAAAACAATCACAAATATTTTTTTTGCACATCAAATGTCATGGGAATCACTACAAATGGTATGCTATTCGTATTTTAAATAAAAATCTATAATTTTTTCTTCAGAATTTACTAAATTAATTTAAAAAAATTTTTTTTTTTTGTAAAAACCAGGACACTACCAAAATATATAGAGTATATCTCGAAAACTAATATATTCATGTTTAAAAAATAAGCATAAAAGCTTCTTGAAGTCATCAATTTTTTCCGCACGTATAAATTTTATAGTATTTAAAAATTTAACCAAAAATGATATCAATTCTCTTATTTTAAATAAAAATATATTAATTTTTTTCATAACTGGATTCTTCGAGAGATTGTAAAAAATTACACTAATGTTGAAAATTAATTATTAAAAAATATTTATATTTTTATAAACACCAAGATATTACACCAATGTCCAGAGACTTTAACTCGAACATTGATAGTATAATCTGTTATCCATATTAAATAAGTCTTATTATTTTACAGTACTTTATATATGTACGCATCTCACTAATATAATGTTGCAGATCGTCCGTCAATATCAGAAAACCGCAGTTAAATTCGTAATAATCATGATTGAACGAACCAGCTAAAGCATTGAGGGATGTTTATTCTTTCTTGACAATAACAAGAGTAGATATAAATAAGGGATTTCTGGTACTGAGCTACCCCCTATATTACATTAGTGTACATTGAAGCTCTTAGTCTGCAAGACTTATTTCAGTATGCGGTTCCATTTCTTTATTAAAACTATTTATTACCCTTCTCATTATATCAGGTGGTGACTTAGTAAGCAAATTGAGATTAAATTTTTAAATTATCATTTTAAGAATGTTATTATCCACCAAACAGTTAATCCAGTTATTGTATAAATTTACATAAAAACACGACTTTTACTGTATAATGAAACCTTTAATAAACGTTACTGATATGTCACAAATTACACATTTATAAAAACAGTATATCTGCATAGATAATCGGCCTTTTACCACTCAATTAAAATGAATTGATTGTTAATGTGTTTGAGAATAAACTTACATAATATATATTAAAATATCTAGCTACAGATCCTTATATACATAAATTTATCGATCTTATTTTTGCAATTTCTAAGTTTGGTATGAGCTTTTAATTGGTGAAATACTTAAATTTAAAATTATTAGCACAAATAAGCTATTTAATTATTTCAATTTCTCACTTAAAAGTACTAAACATTATTTTTGTACAATTCTTGATTATCATTGAACACATAAAAAGATCTCATTATTGTCTTCTACAGTTCGATAACAATTGACAACAAATACGAGTCGTTCAAAAAAAAAGTTGTGAATGATTGCTCCCTTCTATAAATCGTTAAAACAGTCTTTCAATGAACGATACCATCTTCAATTACCAATCTAAATTTTAAACTAAAATTAAACAATAAACCAAGCAACATTAATCAATTAGCAACTCAAAATGGACAGATCCTATTCTATCTTGTCGATTATGTTTTATATTTTTTGCCCATGCTTTACATTCGATGTTGATTACAATTCCACCTAAAATAATTAGTAATATTTTTGTGTCAAATATTAGAAAAAAAAGCACATACTTATTGGTCGAAGAAACTGAACTGCTACTAGTGGACTTAAGTATCCTTCACCGTTTTTGTAAGGATAATAGTATCCAGGAAACCCTTGCATTTCTGGATAATATGCAATAGGGCCTAAATATTCCACATCTGCTGGATTTTCACCCTCACAACTAATCCAAACTGTGTTTCTCTAAAATTAATATAAATGTAGTATTTTAAATTTCTTAACGTTTTTCACTTTTATCACTTTTCTTACAGAAATAAATTTATATTAAATAACATATTGTAGCAAACGCGATAAATTAATCAGGACAAACGCTAGAGAAAACTCTATCGTAAAGCGATAAGCTAACTCAATACGAGACCTAAACGCGCGTATCGTTCAAGGTGAGAATTCACTAGACATCTCTGAAAACCGCGATAACGGCTATCAACTACACATATAAGCAGGCCAGATTGCGATGTTAGTCAGACTCTTCTTAGCTCGCGTTCGGTGTTCTAAATCATTTGCTTATTCTTTTATTAAATAAATTGTAATTGTTGTTAAAATAAGTGACCGACTCTTAATATTCGCAACCTTAGTTCGAACTTAACTCAATCGTTGCAATATACAGCGGAAGAGAGCTAAAAGAAATTTGTTATGTGTTAGAGTATAGTGGGTTTACAGCGAGCTGTGGAGCCGAAGTTTACGTATTTTATAACTCCTTCACATGTGGATTCTGAATCGACTTCTGTATTGGACCCTTTGTTCAAGTTTACTTGTAAGTTGTACTACAGTACTTGTGAACGTTGAAGAGTTCTTAATGTTCATAAAGTTCAATATGTAAAGAAAAAGAAAGGACTATATGCTTTCATCCATTTGTTGAAGTAAGGGAAGCCAAGAGAACTTTCATCTTAATATATTCAGAGTTACTGCAGTCTCATCAAACTGTGCGTTCCCTGGCGATCCTTGTTTACAACTCCTATTACTCGCCTATGATTCGATGCTAAAATATTTAAAAGAGTATATGTGTTTGAACAGCCCCATATAGCGAATTTTAAATTTGTATCTGAGGTACCGATTCAATCGCCGGCGACTGAAAATTTTGAATTCTAACTTTTTGTATCCGAATATTGTACTGAACGCGCAGCTACTTGTGAAAGGCTCGGTTTGAGTGCATTTATTTGTTGCATGCGAGATACGCATATTTGAGATATAGTATCAACGTGTAAAAGAAGTGTAAAGTTTGAGGAGTGGAGTCAATAAGAAGCTGTCAAATCCGACTGATCATAATTTTTAAATTAAAAATAAATGCATATTAATTGTCTCAACACCATAAAGTATTATTTCATTTATAAGTGGTTATATAATATTTAAAGTTAACCAGTTGGTGTCTTTTATAATAATATATAAAGGTATTCTGAAATAACATTGTATAAACTACTTACTTTAATTTGAGTGGTATTTCCAATGTGGTATTTAAGTTGTAAAGGCATATCAGGTGGTAAATCTCTAGTATCGTTATAGTATTCAGGAATCCAGCCATAGATTTTGTTCAATTTCAAAAATATGCATGGAGAATTTCGATGATAATCGAAGAATTTTTCTCTACTACAACTTTTCCAAAGTTTTACATCAACATCACATACTTCGCCAGATTTTGGAAATTGTTCATAGCTACATCTTGTTGTTGTTGCTGTACCTTTCTCGAGTTTTCCAGGAGTATAATACTCTATAAATGATGTTAAAGTAATATATGTTATTTAAATAACAAAGAATACCTACTATCTAGAAAATTATTAAGATTCTTAACCCACTTTAAATAATGGGTTTTGTTTGATGCTTGGAACCATATCAAAGTACTTTCGATGTTATCTTGTGTTGGCATGGGGCGAAATCCTAAACCAGGATTTGTACCAATAATAGAACGATCTAATCGCCACTTCGGTATACGAGGGTCTAACGTTTGATAAAATACCCACATACATATTGCAACCAATGCTGCTAGCATTCCATAGAAAATGAAGTAGAATAACAAAATTTTTGCTGAAAATACATTATTATTAAAAAAAAAAAATACTGATTTATCTTATATTTATTTAATAATACTGTTTTGCTTTGCTTATGTGGTTTTTACAGATTGTTTTTAAACGGTAATTGACCATTTCCACTGCATTAATTTATGTACAGCAAACCTCGTTAGTATGAATCTCCAATAGTATAAATACTTTTATTACAACGTTGACTATATTATGCTATGCAAAACTCATTTTTAATGTGTCGGGTCCGAAATTAGGTATAAGCAATTTCTCCGCTGGTGTTTTTGTTGTATGCAGTGCATTTCACACACTCAAGGGTATTGTTGAAAAAAAATTTCTGATACAGTTTGACCCTTGGTGATTGCCCATTGCCTAGATAGGGAAAATATCTGTAAAGTTTTATGATGATTTTAGCGTAGGTAAAAAAATAAGTATTTCATCCTTCAAATTAAAACGGGAACTGTTCTAATAGTTTTTAATTGAGAAAAAAACGTTATAAGATCTCAGATATTTTATTAGTCGATATACGTTTGTCACTTTTTTGTTCCCCCTCCCATAAGAACATTTTCAATAAAAATAAATGTGTGCATACCAACGAGGTGTGACTGTATATGTTAAATGTGAATTTTTAAAAGGTTTTTGTTTGAAACAAGTAACTTAGGTTAATTCTTGAGAAAATTATTAAAGTTAGAGCAGTAAATATTGATAGAAAATTAAACGCATAAGTACTTATTTTATTTTTATTTTAGTCCACAAAACTATCATTTTTAGAATCTTTTATGTTTTCCCCCTGTCTTATTCATAGTTATTAGCCACAGTGCTTATTTAAATAGCACTGCTTCAGTAACAAAAGTATAGTCCAAAGTTTCAACAGAACTACACAGCCATTTATAAAGGTACAGTACTATCCCTGCGTGTTACACCTCACAATCTTACGAATTTAACATTTTTATGATCTTCGCTCAACCCTAAACTCCAAAAAAAATATTTCTGGCTCCCTGAAGCCTTCTATTGCTGTTTATAGTGTGTGTAACTGTGTATCCGTGTGACTTGTACCTATTTGAAATGCAATTCAAATAATTCAAGTTGATATTAAATGACAATAAATTTATCCTAACCATGAAAATTTTCATTTTAATAAAACTTCTATAGTATACGTTTTACTTACTTATACATACACACACACAAACCTTCGCACCAATACTTTTACTCATGGTACGGCCGAAACTAATTTTTATACTGCCCCTCAAGATTTTACGAAGTGCCCAAATCCTTGTAACATGTCGAGGTAGTACTGCATGTACATTAGAATTAATCTAACAAAAACATTATAAGAATGCTTTCTATTGTTTATCATCAATTAAACATTCCTATATGTATGTATATGTATAATTGCTTGTATTAAGTAGGTAATTTTTAAACAATTAGTGAAAATTGAAATTAAATGAAAAAAATGTTTTTCATTAATTGTTTTTGTTTCTCGTTGAATATTTTTAGTTTTCCTTTACATTAGAATGGTCAATAAACTCCTTGATCAATACTTTTGCCTAAATACAGGCACCCCCCGATTAGCGCGATTAATAGGTTTCTTGAAAATACCGCTAAACTAACTTGATCAGAAATATAAAATTCATCTTAATTTGATGAATATACTAAAAAAGGTTTTTTCAATGTGATTTTCATACACTAGAATACAAAGGATATAAAATTTATTGAAATTTACAAAACGATAGTTTTTAAATTCAGTGCAGTAAGAATACAAAATAACGCACATGCATAAATATTATTATCCCTTTTATTTAAAAATATCTGTACTCTGACCATACAATCCATAAGCTCATTTAAACTTAAATTGAGTGAACATTTCAATGCATATTTATTGTTTACCCGAATAGTCATATTAGAATCGGTTTCTTGGACGTTTACTTGAATGATATCAACGGGTGTACTTATTTTATATTTTTTTAATTATGTACGTTACAACACGTATATATCACCACTCACATTTTTTTATAATAATTGGTCATTATATCCCTTCAAATGTATACATACTAAAGGCTTCTTATTTTAAAAAATTTAATTTTTTAAATGAATCAAACATTGCGGTTACAATGAATAATGACGCTATTAGTCATGATTCATAAAGAGAGTATTTAATTACATTGACCAACAAGAAATCATAAATACAAAACGCCTATTAAATTTCACATATGTATTTCAAATAATGATTCCATATTTTTGATAATAATTGATTTAAATTATCAACTATAAATTCCTACAAAGTAAAGTTTTATTTACCGTTGAATTTTACTGCAACGACTAACACACCTAGTTATATGAAACTTTTAAAACTTACCCCAACTTTTACAATCCCGTCCTGCAAAAGTGCGATTTTTAGGATCATAAAATTTTGTAGATATAAAGCCTATATCACGCATAGGATAACTCTTTGTACCGGTCATTTTCTAATAAAATAAACACTGATAACCGTATAAAGAATGCCACCTTTTCTCTCGCATAGTAATTCGACAGGTAGGCGAGGCACGTATAAGTCCGAGACTCAATCGCCGTTCTTTTCCAGTGTTGCGACAACACTGCTTTAGAAACCAACCTGTACGTCACTCCTATTTGATGGGTCAAAAAAGTTCAACGGTTTTACTTTCCAGAAGGATAAGTCATCAGCTAATCTTAATTAATGCAGTGCACATTCCGTTTAGTTATTTAGTAATGTATTTCTGAAAACCATAATCAATAGAAAAGTTTACAGTACCATGTTTTATGGTTTCCTTGGTTACCTGAAAAAATTTACAATTATTACTTGTGTTCAGTCGGCACAAGAAGTAATCACCAATCCCAGTAGCAGCGCTTACAGTTATCGAGCTATTCCAAGAGACAAAATCAGGCGTTACATGGTTGAAAGAAAATTCAAGGTATATCTTCGTAATTTTAATAACTAGAGGTAAAGGCACCTTAAATAGACACTTAAGGTATTTGTGATAGCTGTTGCTTTTATTAGAAAATATTTAGTTGTAGCTACTCAGGTAGATTTTACTTAGTAGATTAGAAGCGTTGGATGAATACATTTTAAAATAGATACTAAATTGTAAATTTTTAACTTCATAGAACAGATTTGTCTCTGGGTTTTAATTTTTGCAGAATCCAAATAAAACAATTTTATTAGTATACAATGAATCACTACAAATAAACTTTTATATTTAACTGATAAGTAAGGTAAAAGTACCGGTTTTGGACACGTTAGGCCCAGTTTTAAACACTTGAGTAATTTTGATAAAATACCTTAAAAAATGCGAAAAAAACATCATTGTTGTTTCTATCGTAGTTAAACATACATTAATTACACTTATAGCAAGTAGCGATAATTCTTATATTTGACATTTGTCAAAATAAAATGGAAAATGTCCACAACTGGTCCAACAGTGTCCAAAACCGGTACTTTTACCTTAGTTGTCATAAGATTAAAAAATTTAAAATATTAACGATCGACAGCCACGGGCAGAAGAATGTAAACATATTTCCAATTTTAACAAAAATTAAAAAATAGTTGATATATATAGCCTATCAATCGTGTGATTAAAAATCTTTTAACTTGAATTTGCTTTTAAATCAGTAAATTATAATATAATTTACTGAGAAATGAGAAATACATATATGTAAAAAAAAATATTTTTATATCACAAACTGTAAAAGAATTACCCTGAGCGCATTAGTACTTTGAATTTTTTAGTGGCAACTTGGGCCTTCAAAATACCCCAAATAGAAAACATTTCTTTACCTGTGACGCCGGGGTTGTTTACACAATAAAATATTTTAACCTTTAAATTTTCTAATACTATTATCATTATAAAATACTATTTAGACAAGTTTCTTGTTTCTCTATGTAGAATCATGCCTATAGAATATGTTTCGCTCTTACAAGAATTGATGTAATGTGCTTTTTAACCAAATAATAGAAAAAATTATTTGTTATACTTTGTTTAAAAATTCTGTTATGTAACTGTATTCTGTAAAAAGAAAAAAAAAGAGACAAAACTGTTTTTACGAATTTAAAAGTGAAAAACTTACAAGGGACCCTTTTTAGTGGCCCGTGGCTTTACGCAATGAGACCCACATCATTCGATAGGGCATCAAAACCTACTCTAGAAAACGTTTTCAAATTTTGCGAAATGATTTGTGTTACGACAAGACAAGCACCAGAAGTTTGTGTTATTCTGTGAAAACTGGTTTTTCCTATTATACACGGTGAATTGTACTTTATATAACATAATACTTTGGTCGAATGGAGAACGCGCTCGCGCTCAAATGTTTTGCATTTTGTTGCCCCGGGTTCGAGTCCTCTAGGTAGCAAAAGGATTATGCAATTTTTTTTGAAAGAGAATTGTTTATTTTGGTTTATACAATGATTAGATGTGTTTTTCGACGAAAAATAGGTATAAACAGCACAAAATCACCGGAAAATATGTAAACTAAATTAAAATGTTTTTAATAAATTTATATGTTATTCCGTTAACAGGGTTGTATTACCAATAAGTACGCATACTGTCAAAATTATTTGCAGTGTGTGGACGAAGTGCTTTACTATTCTATTATTGTTGTGATTAATTCAGTATTGTAAAAACAATCTTTTTGAAGACTACTTTGACCAGTGTTTTTTTAAGAACAACGATATGTTATTATGTTGTTTATAAAATTATAACTTAAAAGTTAAATTAAAAACATAAAGTAAATTGTAAGGATCGAAATCTTTATTTATTAGCATGTGTGGTCGACCACAACAAAGTGTCGAAAGCAAAGCCGGTGTTGACAATAAGAGCATAAGCGAAAAGAATACTCTTCACATCCAGTTTCTTGGCATAGGGATCCGTCAAATTAGAGATAACAAACTTGAACCGGCGTCTGGTAAGAAGAAATCGCTTCATTGGAGTAGCCACTCTTCTTCCAGGCATTGCGGATTTTTTAACAAAAAAACATCCAATCATTGTATAAACGACAATAAACAATTCTCCTATAAAAAAAATTGCAAAAATCTCTTTGCAGCGTAGAGGATTCGAACTCGGGGCAACAAAATGCAAAATATTGAAGAGCGAGCGCATTCCCCAGTCGACCACCGTATTATGTTATATAACTTGCAATTCGCCATGTATAATAGAGGAAACCAGTTTTGACAGATTAACACAAACTTCTGGAGTTTGCCATGTCGTAACACGAATCATTTCGCAAATTTTTAAAACGCTTTCTAGGATAGGTTTTGATGCCCTATCGAATGATGTGGGTCTTATTGCGTAAAGCCACGGACCACTAAAAAGGGTCCCTTGTTAGTATTCTCAAATACATTCATCAAATACCTTCAACTTGAACATACCTATGAACCAATAATTACCTGATGCTCTACACAAACTTCCGTTTGATAAAAATAAAAGCTGCCATAAATCTTTTTAAATGTTTGTTTATACTTTAAACACCGTTTTAACTAAAATCTGTCTCTTGGAATAGCTCGATCACTCTAAGTGCTGTGTCTAAGGGGTTGATTACTTCTTAGGCTGACTCTACATATGCAAGCATGTTTATGTTTGGTACCGCTGTGCAAGAAATGCATTGGACCGGTGCGATATAATTTAATGACACAATAACTAGTTATTTGAAGTTTTTTTGAACTTATGCTTTTTTTGGCGCCTTGAAAGTAAATTAATTATTGTGAATCGTGCTTAAAACCAAGTGCGCAAATTTGAGCTCAAAGTAACACATTCCGATCTCGGGAAAATGAAGCGCGCCGCTCCGGGTCGCGAAGTAGACGTATACCGAGTTACCATTGTATACATTTTTCCTATAGAAGATGTGTATGTTTTTAAGGGAAGCGCAGTAAGATGTTATTTGAAAACCACTGATCTAGTTTTACACAAACGCAACACGTGGGTATATGTATTTAATTTAGTTACACTAAAGAAGTATAACTTCTAACGCGCGTACATAAGTACACGCACCGAATTTTTTTATACAAATTAAAAAAAGGGCTGTAAAAATAAATTTCGTAACTTAATGACGACAACTAACGGATTGGTCTTTTATGCATATATCTTCTTCTTCTTCTTGCCTTTTTATACCTGTATCAGGTTTAGGCGATTTCCCCGCTTGAAACTTTGTTGTGAATGTTGTAGTGTTTCAAAGATTCAAGGGACCTACAGTTTTACGTGGGTTCCGAACTACGGCAATTTCTAGGGAAATTTTCGAGCAGTTTTACTCTTGCCATGTGCTCAGCCTTGCGAAGAGAAGAGGAGCGTGAAAATTTTACGATGATCAGCGTGGGGATTCGAACCACTTCAAACCCACCTCGCGAGCGCAGCAGCCCAAACACTAAACCACTTGCGCACGCTTCCTCTTTTATGCATATATTTAATACTAAATACAGTCGAACCTCGATAAGACGAAGTTGAAGGGAAACTAAAAATAAAAAGAGTTATCAAAAAAAGTCGAGTTAAATACATTTGTGTGTAGATATTATATCTACAGTGTGTCCCAAATAGAGTAGGATACAAAAGTGTATCTTTCTTATTAGTGAAGATAGAAGTTTGGTTAAATGGGCAATGTTTTGCAGTTTGAGGTGCCCATTCAGATTTTGTTAAGAAAATTTTAAAATTCCGAATAGTTCCGAAGTTATCGTAAAAAAACTGAAAATTGTCATTTTCTTTAATGTCAAATAACTTTGTAAAAATAAAATTTACAAAAAAAAGTTTAATAGAAAAGTTAATAGGTTTCATAAAATACAAATAGAAATTAAGTCAAAATTAAATTCAAAATGGCGGTTTTCAAGGTATTGGTACCAACTTTCTTATTTTAAATGAGCGCCATATTGGATTTTTACATAGTTAAATAGCTTTCTTTTTCTCTTTTCAACCATGTATAACAACCCATATTTAAATAAAAAATTATTAACAATATTAAATTTTTCTGTTTTAAATCAAGTAGTCATGAATTATCAAAGAACAATTAAACAGCATAATACAAACCAACGTCATTGTATTTATTTTTTGACTAATATTGTAAGTTTTTAAATAATAATTATGATTGCCTTATAAATAATTCAAAATGGCAAAGTTTTTAACTGAGCAGTATGATATGTTTTGTACCTACATTAAATGCTACAAAAGCTCTTGCGTTGCTGCACAAACATACTTTAACAGTTTTCCAAGAAAAAAACATGATAAAAATCATCTTCCTTATTCTTTCAATTTGGTTACTGTAAACATCCATACTTCTGCATATTCACATCCAATCTTTTAATAATTTTAACATTCGGTTGCTTTTTTTTTGGAAAACTGTTAAAGTATGTTTGTACAGCAACGCAGGAGCTTTTGTAACATTTAATGTAGATACAAAACATATCATACTGTTCAATTAAAAACTTTGCCATTTTGAATTATTTATAAGGCAATCATAATTATTATTCAAAAAACTTACAATATTAGTCAAAAAATAAATATAATGACGTTGGCTTGTATTATGCTGTTTAATTGTTCTTTGATAATTCATGTCTACTTGATTTAAAACAGAAAAATTTAATATTGTTAATAATTTTTTATTTAAATATGGGTTGTTATACATGGTTGAAAAGAGAAAAAAAAAAGCTATTTAACTATGTAAAAATCCAATATGGCGCCCATTTAAAATAAGAAAATTGGTATCAATATCTTGAAAACCGACATTTTTAATTTAATTTTGACTTAATTTCTATCTGTATTTTATAAAACCTAGTAACTTTTATATTAAACTTTTTTTTGTAAATTTTATAATTTAAAGTTATTTGACATTAAAGAAAATGACAATTTTCAGTTTTTTACGATAACTTCGGAACTATTCGGAATTTAAAATTTTTCTTAACAGAATCTGAATGGGCACCTAAAACTGCAAAACATTGCCCATTTAACCAAACTTCTATCTTCACTAATAAGAAAGATACCCATGTTAGCCTACTCTATTTGGGACACACTGTATATGTACCATCTTTTATACAAAATAATCAAAATTTGTAAACAATCATTAACATTATTTGTTGTTATCAAGTACTTAGGTAATATGGTTATTTACATCTTATTTATTGTTGGATTGAAAGTAATCTAAAATTGTATTTTGCTTCATTGATCCAAAATGTTGGGTTTCTTTCTACAAATTTTTCCAATGATCTCCCGAAACCGGAATTTTTTTATTACGTGTATACCAAAACCATTCAATCATAGCTTTCTCTAAGTTTGGAAAAGGACACTTCGTTAGCCTTTTTCTAATTTTTGTTTACGCTTCTTGTTAATCGGCAAACAATTTTAGAAAAATTATTTAATTTTCTTTTTCATGTTGCAAACTTTTATAAACTATAAACAACGAAAAATATACTTCTTTGTACTCGTGCTCGACGAATTACGACCAAAACAAAAAAAAAGGCAAAAATAGACCATTTACTTGTAAAAGAAACGGTAAAACCATCTTAAAGGCCATTGCCGGATTTACATGGAAAAGTGCCCTTGAAGATATTTAGCTTATTTTTTTTCCAGTGATGTATCTTAGCATTACTAACAATTGTACAAAATTTTAAGTCCCGGGTCCTTATGGTTTTTAAATAAAAAAATACATTTTGTTTTTAGAAAACAATTTTTTTCTCGGCAACGACTTGACCGATCGATTTGTGCTTTGGATATGTTATAGACATATATTCACCCTATAAGGTAACAATATAAAAATATTAACGTTGAAATAGGCAAGTCCTAGGGAAACAGGTTCAAGTTCGAGTTATCAAAAATTCGGCTTATCGAGGTTCGACTTATAGAGCTTCGACTGTATATGCTACTATGTAACTGTGTGTCTCGTTACTGATGTAAGTCGTACGAGGGCTAATCATAAAATTACAAATTCGAATAATTTATGAATAATGTAACATATTATTGAAGTACATATTACAATGTTACTTACGCATACTAAAATAGGTTTATTTTTATTAACAGATACAGGCAACCCTCGATTATGGTGATTAATAAATTAATAAATTAACATACATTGCCTGCAAATGCCTTACTAAACGAAATCACACTAATCAAAATCATACTAATTGAACTTGATATGCAATATAAGATATATATAATGTGCTTTAGAACTTGAAAACATTAACTAATTCTTTTTAAATGTGTTTTTAATATTATAATATTTAAAAAAAAATGATCTAAAATGTATTAAAATTAACAAACGATGTTTTTTTAAATTTCAGTGCAGTAAGAATATAAAATATCGTGCACCTTAAAATTTGTTTGTTAATTATAAACCGCGTTTAATCAAAATTCGCATTGATCACATTTGGGCTAATTGGGGGATGCTTGTATAAATCTAAATTAATTTTTTCAAAATGTTTAATAAGTACCTATATTTAAAATGTTTTGATCAAAACAAAATTGTTATATTATTAAACTTAACAGTTTTTCTAAAACTTAATGAGCAACTTCTTTGATAAATCTATATTATGAAAAGCAAACATATTTATTTTAAAATTTGCATCCGTAAATACCTACTACTTAAATAACTTTAATATGTAATAAAACAAAATAACATGAACGGATAAAAATTGTTTAGAAGATAATTATCGCTTTTGTTGAAATTAAGTACACAATTAAATAAACAAATAAATCTAACATATCCAGATAAATAAGCCTTGGCATTTTAAAAATATTGAAAATGTCAGTTATTTTGGCTTATAAAATTGTATTACCTTTCTTAGTTAACCATTTTCTAACTTTCACAGTTTTACGAAAACCAAACATTCAAGAAAGCTTAAAAGACTTCACACTGAATGATTAGTAAGACTTATTTTTTAATGAAAACAGGAATTCATAGCGAAATATTGGTAGGTAGGTATATAGGTATGTGTTAACCCTTCGTTAGTCCCCTGAAATATCGTCCCATGTTAAGTCAATGGAGGTGGTCTACGATCGTAGACCAGGTGACTAACGAAGGGTTAAGCAGTCTTAATAATTTATATTTATTTTTCTTTAAATTTTTTTTATAGATTACCACTTGAAAACACGGCAAAAAATGACAATGCAATTATCAGGTATACAGTACCAGAAATTTGGATAACTGTATTTTAAAATGTAATGATCATGTGGAAAAAATATCGGAAGAGAGATTACCGTAGAACATATTACATTGGATTCTACAAAGATGACGAAAACAAATACCATTTTTATATTATATGTTATGGAAGAGCGAGGTCTAAGAATCATAGACTGGAAAAATAGACAAATATGTAAGCGGAGGCCAAAAAATTTATAAAAAAAAAATAAAAACAGGACATTCTTGGTGACCGTTGTTGAAAGTTTTTAAATATAATTAAATTAATGCAGGTAGAAAATGCTTTAAGCAGGAGCTCGGAATTTAATCAGTACTCTTCAAATACTAAAATTTCCAGTTGAAAATATCGATTTTTAGTCAAACTAAACATTTTACTTTCAAGAGAACGTGAAAAATGGTTTATTCAAAAGTTTTCTATTGCTAGTTACATATTTTTTTCATTTTTCAAGCAATTTATGGATGCCAAAAAAAAAATACAATTGGTACACCTAGTACAAATACAATTACATCCAAAAAAATTGAACCTTAAATAGTTTTAATAATCCGAATAATTAAATTATTTTAACACATTGTATGCGGGTACATTTCGCGGCGGAATTGTGTCGGGCTCGGGGGTTTTGCGCGCAATTTAGTTATTCAGTTAAATCTCAATAAATCAAAAATTATTAAATTTTTTAACCTAAACTTTTCGTATTTTATATTGAAATATATAATACTATGATTGTCGTAAAAAAAATTAAATTTTTAGTGGAAAAATTTATAATAGTATCCCAAAATTGATTTTTTTTAACTACAGATAAACCCTCTAGATTTACACGTTTAAATCATAGCAGAAGTAGCCTAAAAACATTCGATTTCGTTTTCAGTATATATCGGTATTTTTGTACCCACAAACAAGAGCGACAATTGTTTAACACATGCTGTGATTTTGTATATTACTGCAAACGCGTTTTGACATGCTCTGTTCCAATTCATTTTGCACATACAATAGCTAAAAATGTTTTTATCAGCCTACTACTTCTTTCTCTAAAAGCAATACAAAGAAACCATGCCGTTACACTAAAACGTACTAGTACGTTTCCCGCGCTCAACATATAGGTAGTACCGATATTATATGTATAAAAAGGCCTCTATAGACATGATTATTAATTAATTTAAAACACAAATCATTTGCCTAAATTTAGTTTATGGAAAAGCTGCAGACTTTAACATTTATATCAAACTAGCTGGCCCGCCCGGCTTCGCACGGGTATTGCGATTTCGAAGTAAAAACTATTTTTTTTTCAAAATAAAATATAGTCTATGTTACTCAAGAATAGTGTCTTGTACTTGTTAATTCAAGTCTCTTCAAAATCCATTCAGCCGTTTCCCAGATATACGGACAAAAATTTCAAAATGCATGTTTGGGTTTTGGTAACGTACAAATAACCATATGAGCTTAAGAAAAAAATCTTTATTTTGAAATAACAGACAGACACTTCAATTTTATTTATATGTATAGATTACAAAAAAGTAATTCGCTCTGTGTTTGCCTTATTTAAATATTGCTTCTATATCAGTTTAGTAACGTTTACGTTATTTGTCTTAATCATAGCATGTCATTACTTTCATCATAAAACCATATTTGAAATTTGCCACCTTGATGATTTTGGGCTAGGTATTTCACCTAAATTAACACTAAAATAGTACTAAGCTTATTAAAAGAAACAAATTAAAAACTACGTAAAAACAAAAAAAAGTTGCTTGATATACTTGTAAAATACAATAGAGCGCATTAAGGTAAAAGCCCTCATTATTACCATTTTGTTTAATTTTATTGATTATTTAATGTAATTAATCTTACTGCAAATTACAATTATAGTATTTTATTATCAATCTTTGTGATCCGTAGGTACAATGTAGAAAAGTTTAATTTTAGTTTAAAATGTAAAATATCTATAAATTTGTTTTTCTCGACTAAACCAAAACATCTTATAAGTTTAAAATTATTTAACATCTTGGTTAAGAGTGACTGCATTTTCAAGAGTAAACGTCGTATAACTTATGTAACTATTCCATATAAAATTATTTTAATCCCGTTAAAGTCTAAAAAATATAATTAATTATTTGTGGCTTTTAGATTTAGTAATATTATAGATGCACAGCAAAGAGACGTTAACATTTCAAGTGACATTTTACCATAGACAATTTACATTTTACCATAGACAATTTGTTCTTGAGTAATGTTACTATCGTATAAATATTAACAAATATTGACATTAATATTTATACGATACTAACGTCACTCAATTGTTTTTCCTTCCCGGACTTAACCGAATTCTTTTACGTTCATTGCGATCTTCACGTTCCTGAGCAGTACGATTAGATTGATAATTAATTTGATTTGTTGCATTTCGGGTTCTTCTGCCTAAATTTGTCCACCGTCTTATAGGAGGCATATCTTTCTATAATATAAAAATGAATCGCTGAATGTGTTGTTAAGCGCAAATCTCCAGAGCACACACAACACTTTATAAATGAGTCACAAACGCACAGACAATTTACAAAACACGGCGCAAAAACACGTGTGAACCACGTACGCCACCATACGGGTGGCCCGGAACCATACACCCCCCTCCACATAGTATAGAAAAATGTTGTTTTTAGAATTTTTTAGGCATTTTTTTAAATTTTTCTCCGTAAGAACCATCCTCGTACTTCAAGGAATATTCTAAAAAAAGAATTAGCGAAATCGGTTCATCTGCTCTCGAGATTTGCGCTTAGGTACACATTCAGCGATTCATTTTTATATTATAGATAAATACATATTTATTTCACATTTAAGAATGGTAAAGTATTTACTTATAATATCCAAAAAGTTTGTAGGGGAAGATGGGGTAGCCCCGGACACTTGAAAGAATTGCATGTAAAAAATATAAATAAATAAATTTATTTATATTTTGTGATTTAAAACAAAAGTAGGAACTCTTAAGTTTATACGACATAAAAATTTGTAATGATATATTTGTTTTTTTAGGAAATATGGCCAATCCAATTTGACCTTAATTTTTGGCAATACAAAAAGTGACGGGTAACCCCGGACTAGTACTTATTAATGGCCTAATTGCTTTTTGGCATTACAAATAACAAAAATAATTAATATCTAAACAATCTATATAAACACAATTGTCATATGTCCAGTCTTTGCACTCAGTTTCTTTCTCTCGGTCTTTGGAAAAACTTTGAATATTTTTGTCTGTTATCAATATTGTTTTGCAATTTGTTGTTTTTTTTGCTTTGACAATTTTATTTTTTGTAGTTTTCTGCTTTTTCTCTAAAAATTTTTTAAATGGTGAAGATGTTAAAATTTCTCTCTTTTGGGTTTTTCGAGCTCTCGTTGCCAAATGTTTTTTTGCTGCATCAGGAAATGGTGACAGCTGTTTTAATAAATTTGCTGTGCTGATTGAAGGCACCGGGTCAGCATCAGTCAATATTTGGCTAGTGGAAGACGCTAGGTATGAAAATTTTGTTGAAGGCTGTATGTGTGTGGGTTTTGGGCCAGTGCTAATTGAAGGCAATAAGAATGAACGTTGGGCTATTTCAGGCTGATTAAAATTAGTTTTCTGGGCTATATCTATAGGGGGAAAGTGGTATGAAACAGCCAAGTTTTGAAAGAGCCATTATCAATTACGCGGTAGCTTTCATACGAATCGTTTATGTATTATTATTTTAAGATAGCAACACTAGCCAGATATCCCCCACAAAAATTTGACCGTTCACCGTCAATAAACGGCGCCGATAGACGTATTGAAGATTTTGTCGTCAAAAAGTAAGGTTTTGAGTTCAGTTTATTTGTTTTTTAACGCCTATACGTACAAAACTAATAATAATATGATTACACTATAATTTTATAGATATATTAGGCCTTCTAATAACGTATATATTTTGTAGACTAATCTTTGATTTCATAGTAATTTTCGAGATTTTGTTTCTTGAGAGAATATGTTTTGAAAGAGCCGGACTGCAGTGTAATGAAAAACCCACCTTTTAACTGCATGAAATGCAATAATAATTGTAGTAACAGCAATCAAGAGTGGTACCGATGCAAAGTTGTAATGGTTGGGCATATAAATCCTGTGACGTAAAAGGGAAATTGCATTATTTTTGTTAAAACCGTTTTTAAGTTTTTGCAATGATTGATCTCAAACGTCAAATTTTTTGACAGTTTCTTAGATTTATGTACACTTAGATGCGTTTGAAAATGCCCGACCCACTTAATCGACAAAACATATTATTTATGAGTATTAAAAAAAATAATTATAAACAAATGGCAAATGTATACGATAGTTTACACTTGTACACACACGTTATAAAATTTTTGACCAAAAATAATGATTTTGAAGTGTTCAAATACTAATAATTCTATGAAAAAATGCGAAATCGGTAGTGCGTTTGAAAATGCCCGTTTTAATGTTTTCCATTTAGAACCGTTTTTTTTCCAACAAACTATAAATATATTGTAGATGTTGTTTAAGAATGTAAATAAGCAAACCATTAAAAGTTTATTGTAAGTGAAATTTTAAATGGTAGCACCAATAAATAGCGTAATTTGTATTTATTACATAAAACAACCATTTTTGACAAATGATGACAGTAAAACGTCAATACAAATAAAAATTTGACAATTAACATAACTAAGATTATTCTTTAAACACTGTAGATCACGTTTCATATTTTGGGCATTTTCAAACATATCATTTAAGCATCATAACAGTAGAATTAATTTTATACACTTCTTATTCACAAATTTATCGGAACTAAAAGTCCAAAATAAAATAAACTACATTGAATATTTTTATGGTTTCTTCGCCTTTTGGTAACTACTAAACTCGCACGCATTTATTATGAAAGTTACATTACAATCAATACAGGGGGGCTCCAAATAAATATGGTGCAATTATTACCTTACTTTGTGAATTAAATCGGGTGTGCAGTTTCAAACGCACTTTTTTATACGGCCGTTTAAAACTGCACGCCTCCATCTAATAGACAAAATATTATATTTATGAGTATTAAGAAGAATATTTATGACCAATTGGTGAATATATGCGCTATTCTGTTCTTGTGAAGCCGAGTTTTAAACGCCGTATAAAAAAGTGCGTTTGAAACTGCACAACCGATCTAATTCACAAAGTAAGGTAATAATTGCACCATATTTATTTGGAGCCACCCTGTATTGATTGTAATGTAACTTTCATAATAAATTCGTGCAAGTTTAGTAGTTACCAAAAGCCAAAGAAAGCATAAAAATATTCAACGTAGTTTATTTTATTTTGGACTTTTAGTTCCGATAAATTTGTGAATAAGAAGTGTATAAAATTAATTGTACTGTTATGATGCTTAAATGATATGTTTGAAAATGCCCAAAATATGAAACGTGATCTACAGTGTTTTAAGAATAATCTTGGTTATGTTAATTGTCAAATTTTAATTTGTATTGACGTTTTACTGTCATCATTTGTCAAAAATAGTTGTTTTATGTAATAAATTCAAATTACGCTATTTATTGGTGCTACCATTTAAAATTTCACTTACAATAAACTTTTAATGGTTTGCTTATTTAAATTCTTAAACAACATCTACAATATATTTATAGTTTGTTGGAAAAAAAACGGTTCTAAATGGAAAAAAATTAAAACGGGCATTTTCAAACGCACTACCGATTTCGCATTTTTTCATAGAATTATTAGTATTTGAACACTTCAAAATCATTATTTTTGGTCAAAAATTTTATAACGTGGGTGTACAAGTCCAAACTATCGTATACATTTGCCATTTGTTTATAATTATTTTTTTTAATACTCATAAATAATATGTTTTGTCGATTAAATCGGTCGGGCATTTTCAAACGCATCTAAATGTAAGTCAATATTTGATCCAGAATTTGCGTTATTTAAAACGTTTTATAATTATATAAGATCTAAAATTATAGCTTAAGATTATTATTAAATAATATCTTCGTTAATGGCAGTTCTAATCTTGTAATAAGAACATGGCTTTTTCAAAACTTGGGTTGGCTTTTTCAATACCTATAGGTTATGAAAAAGCCAAATTTTATTTTTTTTATAAATGATTAGAAGTCGAAAAATATCGTTAATTTTAAAAAATGTTTTATGACATTAGGTACATAAATGCATGAACAATTACAGATTAAAAAAAAAAATTGATTTATTTATGTCCTTCTATATTATTTATCCCTTTTTTTTAAAACTGGCTGTTTCATGCCACTTTCCCCCTATCCATCACAAATTTAACTGTTTCTTTCATTTTACTTTCGTCCCATTTTCCTCTGTTACTATATTTCCCCTTAAATTTTGGCATTATCTAAGTATATCTGCTATAATAAAATGATATTGTAACGTTTTTATAGATGTTGAACACCGTTGCGATTCGTAGTGGATGTGAAAAATACAAAAAATTGACTGAAATAATAATTGATTTATTTATACAGTAATTTAACCACTATTTAATTTCACAATAAATGATAAAGCACCGACAAGTTATTTATTTTAACTTTAGTATAGAGTAACTTTTGAAAAATATTATTAATTAAACTAAAATAATGTCTGGGGGTACCCGACATTTTAGTGTCCGGAGGTACCCGATTCTTAACATTAAACATTTTTATTCAGAGCTCCTAAGATCTAGTAGAAATATTGCAAATACTATTACAAAGTTTAAATTTAATGCATTTTCTTCAACTTCAAGTAAAAAAATAAGTATTCACACTTACGTTTTCTAGTTGATAACTTGGAATGAAATCTAACGAGCGCGATGAAAAATTTTTATATTTTACAAACTCCTCTGTAAATTGTAACAGACTCGGTGTTTACGTGACAACTAAATTGCATTTGTTTTACACTCTAGACGAGGCCTGTTTTAAAGAAAATTTTACCAATGCAACGTGATTTGGTTCTTGGAAATTCTTATGTCCGCGGTTACCCACTGTCCGGGGCTACCCCACTTTCCCCTATATCTAAAAAATTATACAAATCTCCATGATTTTTTTAAAATCTGTATAATTCTAATTTGTTAACATTCATGATGATTATTATACTTTTCCTATTTATTTAAAATAGTTTTTATTTTGTATTGCAATTACAAATAATATTATTATTTTTAAAAAATTGTAATTTCTACGCCGATCAGTTGTGTATGTTCTAGTCATCTTTTTTACATCAATGTTTAGTAACATATTTTGAAAAACATTTTATAAAACTTTGCTAAAAAAATTGGGGAATTTTATTATACTATACCATAGCTAACGATTTAAGAACATGTTTAAGTAATTTTAATTAAAGTTAAAAATGTTTAGGAAATTCAATAAAATTTCCAAATTTTAAATGAGCTTTAATTTCAAGATACTTTCGTGTCTTAAGGTTTATTGGATTGCCCTTGAAAATTAACCAGTTGCAACCAACTACTATGAAAAGCTCCATTTATCACTGCTCTATTATAAAATATACAATAAAATACATTGTAAATGTATCTATCTACTTTTTATTAAAACTATATGTAATTAATAATTTTTTTCTTATAACTTTATGTTGATAAATTAAATCGAAGGATACTTACACCAACTTGTAGCATTTCTTCCAAAAAAGCTTTTATCTTTAGGGTTCCAAAAAAAACGTTTAATTTTTTCTTTGGCCGTTAACTTCATATCTTCAGGTTTAACAAAATAGGCATTTTGTGTATTTAATAATTCATCTTGTTTGTGAACGGCCACCGAAAATTTTCTTGTACTATTGGTAACCGGCATTTTTGGATCTTTAAAAAAAATGCAAAAGGGTAAATATCGAGTCTTATCAGCAAGGATTTACTAACGACTGACTAAGGACAGAAGCTGTGGACAGTAGGAGGGCCCGGATATTAACAATTTTGTACATGAATACATCCTTAACAGAGGTCCTACATATTTTTATATAATAATTTGAATCGAAATCTTTTGCAAACTTTTAATATTTAAGAAATTTAATTGAGTAATAAAAGATTTGATTTATTAAAATGAGTCAATAAGTAAATTGCCACAGAAATAAATTAATACAAAAGAGATAAAATGTTAGCGTTTATTATACGGTATAAATATAACAAAAACGGATTTTGTAATATTTTAATGATTTTTAAATGCAATTGAATTTTAAATGTATGTTTTTATTATGTAAGACTGACCCGTGATGAAACATTAAAAATTTTGGCAACCGCTCATCGTCATCTGCAATAACTATTAGTGTAATGGAATAACGTTACCTTGACGTAAAACTGGACCAACGGAAGTTATATTGTCTGGTCAGTAAATTGTTAATTTAAGGTGTAAACGAGATTTATTATAAATAATTTAGTATTTACGAGATAAAACGTTTGACATAATTTGCATTTTACTATTGTAATATTTTTTTTTAAATAGATTTAAATGTTTTAATTTATAACTACTTTTATAATATATGCTTTTTAAAAACTGTAAAAGGTACTGAAAATTGAGCAAAACAAGGGTAGCTTAAATAACGCAACTTAAGTAGAGTTAGGAAATATACAGAGGATTATAATAAAGGAAATGGCAAATTAAAGACAATCAAAGAATTAAAGAAGATCTGAATCATTCCTGTGGTCGTGTTACATGACCTTTATGCAAGAAATAAATTAAATTTCGGCAACAATTTATTCAAAATTTAATAATCTCAGTTGTTTAAATATTTATTATAAAAATATACATATAAATAACTAATTTCTTTTTATCTCATATCCGATAAAGTACACGGAGAAAATACTGCAGCTAAAATTATTACGGTATACGCTGCACTGGTGGACCAGACGATCGTTTTTAAAAAAATTACTGTAAATATGATAAATTTTACTATATGGTTCTACTACAATTTCAAACATGCGCCACTTCGAAAAGTACTAAAAATAAATTTTACAAAAGCGCCGACCGAATAACTACCTGGTCCTTTTTTTATTTTTACTAAGACCGTAGTAATATTTGTCGTATTTTTATTCTTATATGTTGTTTATATGCCCTCCAGTAAAAAAATCCAATGAACCACTGTACTTTTTGATAACTTTTTGTAGAAAAAGTCTATTGTGAGTACAAATTTTTTGTTAATTCTAGGACTTTGGTTTCTTGTATTAGTGTGCATAAAATAGTGTGCATTTGTATCAATTTCACCCAAATAGGTTTTACGGTGATGTATTTTTATCCGTTGCAGTAAGGTAAAAGTCCCTATTATGAGACACATTTCTAGGTAGGTCAAACATTAGCGCTATTATTTAATCAGTTTTAGTGTAAAACACAATTTAAATTAAATGATACATATGTTTTATCATTTTTATATTAATATTTTGAGTTTGCACTAAATATTAATTTAAAAATACTTCAAAATAAGCTTTTGTAATGGGAACCGCTGTGTCCTTATTTATGAGACACTTTAAAGGTGTATGGCCCCAGTGTCTCATGATGCAGGTTCCCATTATTGAGACAGTTAAAAAATCAATTTAGGACAACAAATCATTAAATTTTTGTAAATTAAACGACTAATCAACGAAAATTATCGTAAGATCAAATTTCTTTTCTTCTTTAATTTTTTTTGCAGTTTTTAACCTGTTCTATTAATTTTCTTTTTTCTGTTGCAATTTTTTTCGGGTTATAATATAATTTTATAGACAAACAAAAATAAGTTTCTGAAAGTTTCAATTTAAAATTTGAGTTTTAAAAGGTCGCTCAGAATTTTTTTATTTATTAGTACATCACTTTGGATTATATCCCAATGCTAATAAAGCAAATTTAATACGCACTTTTTAATAAAATTTTGTTTTTTTTTGTCATGTGTTTCATTTTCAGTTCATCTCGTGGTGAATTTTTGTTTATTATTTTAATAAATAATGGAAAAAAAATGTATGAAATTTTAATTTTAATATTAAAATGTCGCTCGAAAAATCCAAAGTGATGCACTAATAAATAAAAAAATTCTGAGCGACCTTTTTAAAAATTTAAATTTTAAATTGAAACTTTCAGAAACTTATTTTTTGTTTGTCTATAAAATTATACCGTAACGAGAAAAAAAATTTAAAAAAAATTGTATTTTGACGGATTTTAAAATTTTAAAAAATTTTGAGCGACCTCTTAAAATTTTTTTATTGAGCTGCCCTTTGGAGGTACTCTTAAAACATCAAAAACTAACATTTTTTTCCTCGAGACTACAAAAAAAAATAGTCTGTTTTTTTGCGCCACCCTAAGGCGCTCCCATCGCAGCTCTATCCAGCACCCACTTGAAAATATCATCCTCTTCTTTCGATGATAACACTGTGCTCGGTCCTGTCTTATTTTTTATCTTCTCAGTAGGACCAATATTTTTCTTTCTACCTAGTGTAGCTACAGGTACTCCAAAGGCAACTACTGCCTTTCGTAAAGATCGCCTTTAAAGCTTTTTCGAAACTTAACGGATCATAGTTATTCCTTTTAATCTTTTTCTTTGTTATTTTACTCTTCACATTTGAGCACAACTTGTTCTTTTTTTGTTAATTTAGATTGCTTTCTTGTCTTCTTTGATTTTTGTTTATTCTCCATTCTCTCAGTTTTTAATTAAAATTTTTGTTTCGCACACTGTTGTTATTTAATCCAAAACATTTTATAAATCAATATACATATAATATATGTAAAAATATTAAAACTTATTTAATTATTAAAAAAAAATTGCTCAAGTACAACAAAGTTTCATTTTATGATTGTAGGTTAGGTTTATAATATAACGTTATTTCATTAAAAATACTTACTCGTAAATAATTATTTTAAGCTGTACTAATCAACAATACTTCATATTACAGAACTAAACTTTTAAATAGTTAATATCATTGGTTGTTTATTTAAAACTTATAAATGTAAACTGTCTCTTGAAGTCCGGACAAGCAAAATAGTATGTCCCTATTGCGCGATACACTCTTAAATGTCTCAAATAACCGGTACGTCCAAGTTTATAAGTGTAGGTGTTAATGATACAGTCGAAAATAGTCATAAAATAGTCATAAAATAGCATAAATGCTTATAGAATTGAAATCTAATACTCATTAGCTTTCAAATATCATATAATGCACATATGTAAATAGAAGTGGCAATTAAATTTAACGCGACTGAAAAATTGAATAGTCGTTGTCGCCCAACTTTGCTCAGAGCGTGTATTCAAGTGCAAATGTCAAACCGCTTATAGGTACTTTTATATTTTTTCTTATTACAATAACAAAAGAATAACTGCAAACTTAGTAAATTGCTTTCAAAATTGATGAAGTTATGTATTCTTTGTATTTTTTAAAAAGATTATTGTGTACTTTTTGAATAAATTAATGTATTCACGTAATGTATCATAAATCGGGACATCGTCTCATAATAGGGACTTTTACCTTATTTGGTTTTAATATTAATATTTGTTTAAAACAAAAATAAAACTTTATAGTCAATGTACAGTAAAACCTGCTTAAACCGGACGCTCTATATACCGGAAACCTGAACAAACGGAAAAAAAATTCGGAACGAACATAATTCTTATGTAAAATAATACTGTAAACCGGAAACCTGCCTAACGCGGAAACGGAATGATTTTCTTGCACTGTTGGCGTAAATAACCTGACTAAAACGGAATTATTTTTGGGGCTCCGTATTAGCACATAAGTTTTAGGAACAATTAACTCTAATCGTTTTTAAAGGAAATCTGTTGAATAAAGCAATGTAACGTTATTTCTACCCAACCATTCTTTTGTCGCAGGTACAGTCAACTCGCGTTATAACGAAGTTCGATATAACGAAAATCTCGATATAAAGAAAGAAACCGCCGGTCCCTTGAAAATCTCGCTTTATAACGAAAATTTTAATGGGTTTTGGTCCCCTCGATATAACGAAGTTTTCTTGACTAAAGTCTAATAATTTTTGTTAAAAAAGTAAGTACTGTAGGTATGTTATATAATTTACATAATGTGTTTCTACACAATTTTTGATTTTTTTATCTTAAAGAAATGCAAACTTAACACTATCAATTATCAATTACTTGCAAAGCCATGACCTTGACGACAGTGTATTTTCAAGTATCTTAAATCTGGAGAACGCAATTGAACGGACACGTACAGTCACCTGCATACAAACTAAAATTACGGAGTTTTTTTAGATTATACGTGTTTCTATTTGTATTATTTCTATTGTTTTTTTTTTTATTGTTGTTTTCTATTGTTTTATTATTTTTTTTTACATTTCTGCGTTATATTGGTTATTTTAATAAACAACAACGAATTTGTGGTGTTTTGGATTGATTAATTCTATATCTCTAAACAAAGTAAAAATTTGTTAATTTATGCTTTTATAATAAGGAATTTCGATATAACGAACTTTCGATATAACGAACTTTTTCGTGGGTCCCTTGAAATTCGTTATAACGCGAGTTGACTGTATAAGTTTTGGTACCTACTGTACAATGTAGATATTCTTTCTCAGTTTAGTTTTTATAAGTGAGTTGAAGACACCTGTGTGCTTGAATCCTTTTTAAATTTATTTGTAAAAATGACTTCTAAACATAAGACACTTACATTAGAGAATAAAATTAAAATGATTGAAGAACACGAAAAATCAAACGTTCAGCTAATAGTCCGGTCAAATTAGACATAAAATAGTGGTCAAATAACAAAAATTCCGACAGAGCTAAATTTTGGTTGAGACCTTGGGTACACCATTAGAAATAAAGTGTCAAAAGTCCCCATCAATCCAATGTGTGCTAAAAAAGTTATTTGGGGTCAAGGGTCAAAATTGAAGTTTTTTGGATTTTTTTCGAAAACGATAAGTTTTATTAAAAAAGTCGTTCAGACAAAAATTATAGAACTTAAAATTATCTACAAAAATGATTCTTATACTTTTTTTTCTAAGAATGACCATTCGTGAGATATCGGGATTCTACACTAAATGAAAAACTTCAGTGAACATTAAACATTATTAAAAGATATTGGACGTGAACATTATGATTAATTTATATATAAGGTTACTGCGGGTAATAAGGCCTGTTGGGTAATAAGGCCTAATTAACAAAAATCGTATTTAAAATAACCGCTTTGGCTTAAGACCACACACACAAACACCTATTGAACGAAAATGTCTCTACAAGTTCGTGGAGGCGGCATATTCCGCTTCCTGTCCCAAATGTAGCATCATATATCGTAAAACGCGGCCAGGCAACACGAATAATAAAAATCGGTCCGAATCAATCGTTAGTATTATTTGAAATATTACACTTAGCGATGTAAAATCACATTTATTTTCTTTATTCGTTCAAGCTTCGATGATTTTAAATATTTGAATGACGTATCATAGAACAAATATTTTTTATTTTGATTTTCTTACATACGTGGTCGGCGGTTATTAAAACTTACTAAATTTAACCATAGGCCTTATTATACTCCTACTTTTTGTATCAAAGTTTAATTGTTTTCTAATACATTTTACATTACTTTTAAGGTCTTACGGATATAAATATGTAAAGAAACATGTTGTACCGTAACTCTTTTTTATTTGCATTTTTTTTTAAATGTACCATATATGTAACAATTTGTTAATAAAATAATTTGCACTGTATTGGAGCACTAATAAGGTGCACTTCATAAAAAAAATTAAAAATTCGTAGAACTATGGCTTAGGTATAACAGGGGTGATGTACCCGTCTCATGAAAAGTATTATATATTTATTTTTAGATTATACGAAGTATTAATGTTCTTCTTTGATATAACACTAAAATTGTTTTAAAAATTAACAAAACATTTTTCGTATACTTAAATTTAACTATTCAAAAACTTAAAAAAAATTAACTTTTGATTTGACTTGCTAGGCATATTATCTTTATAAATTATAAAATAAAATAAAGCAAAATATATAACAAATATACGCCTACATTTTTATTTATTACACGTTGATCCTATAGTCAAGATACAACTGATCGACAATTATCGAGGAACATCACACCGGCCCTTGATGTTTAATCATCACAAGAATAAAATTAAAGATTATGTTGTGTTAAAATCAGACTACTACTATGCAAACGTTAATAAATAATCTTCCTGCTTACGATAAGTCATTATTAGGTAATAAAAAGTATGTCAGTGGATTATACTAATGACTTTGAGTGCGCTAGTGACTGTTAGGAGAGGCAATTTGTAATTTTTTTTTAAATTTTTATTCCAATTGCTGTATTCATCTATTTAATAAACTTAGTTATCAAATATATTATGTCCAGTTTGATTATTTAAATTTTTTATAGCTGTAGGCCTTATTACCCTTCAGTAGTATAATAAGGCCTACTGACAAGGTTTTTAAAAATGTTAATTTTTGGTTTTGTTTATGGTGAAAGTTGCCATTTTTCCCTTATATTTTATAGTAACTGAATCTTAAAAATGATTTCTGTTAAAACCTGTTGATTAAATTCTATGTTTTTTCATTTAATTTCCAATTTCCCTTAGCTAGGCCTTATTACCCGCAGTTACCTTCTGTATTGAGTTTTATTTTAAATTACTTCTTCCTTATAATCTTTTATAACCCTTTGTAAAACGGAAACCTGTGTAAACGAAAAAAAAAATAACGGACCGATCGCGTTCCGTTTTAGGCAAGTTTTACTGTATAATAGTTGAAAAACTAACAAAGAGTTGTACTTCTTTTATATTGCTCTACCTACTACCAGATGTTGGGTTAAACTTGTAAATAAATTTTTATTGCTCTTTCTTCAATTTTTCGGTTACAATCTGTGTATTGCTTCAGTTGAACTTGTCACGAGCACATCATATTTAGTTGTTTGAAAAATTATTAAATTTAATAAATTTCTGATATTATCAATTACACTACAGAGATTATTTCTCAGAATGTAACAGCTTCTAATGAAAATACATATGTATATACCTAAAACATGAATATAAAAAAAAATTAATAATATATGATGTAACAAAAAATGATAGTTTTTATTTATAAAACCTACCCTATCTTTATACAATTTTTTTAAATTGATTAAAATCATAATTAATATGCAAATTTATGCATATTCATAGCCATGTGCATTTTACCTGATACCATAGTAAAAATTACTATAATACTAAACTAAATTCTATCATTTAGTAACACACACAAAATACAAACCTCTCTTTTTTATTATTACCGATGACCATAGTAAAAGTTCAGGTCCACTTGGGGTAAATTTATGCTCCTTGTTGGCAAATCTTTCTTTTTACTATGGACCATAGTAAACTTAAATGTAAACCGGATATGGTCCAGCTTTACTGAAAAACATAGTAATATTTCAAAGATTTCTTTCGCAAAAAGTACTACAAGATTTTCTCCGTATACATAAATTAATTTGTATAGGGCAAGTAACTCAGCCTTAAGATAACTAAGGAAGACTGGAGTCTCGACGGTACCCCATTAGTTAAAGAGTGTTAATGTTTTACTTTGAAATTGAATCTAAATATACTGGCAAAAAAAAAATCGAGACAGTACGACAATAATAACATCTTTATTTTCTGCTTTTCAATTATTGGAAATTTAGTCCTTATATAGGTCCTTTACATAGATTGATTAATATTTTTATAAAATATATTGCTTATTGGATGTATTGATATTATTCAGGGGCGGCCCTATGGCGGTCGAGTGGTGCGACTGCACCGGACACCGTCATAGGGGGGACGCCGAAAATGCATGTATGTTATCTTCAGTTTTTATGAGCAACTTAACCCATTTTGTACCAATGGTGCGTTAAGGCACCAGTTCTAAAATATGAGAAAAAAACACATATTTATGTGGTGTTAGTTTTCTATTATAGTTTATTTAGTGATGAATTAAGGTTTAATCAAATAGCAACAATCTGCAAAATGTTTCTACCGCGTCTTTTCGTCCCGACAGCCAGAACAACTCTGTCGGCTTACCTTTTGTCTGCAGCACTTAATGTTTATTGCCCGTCTGAGATATTTTGGCGACAGACCCAAAAATTGCCGTGCCCCTAACAATGCACCGTCCAACGTCTTCCTAAATCTAATCCTTAAATTTACGACTTAATTACTAACGGTCACATTCACTCACGCACTCACTCTGTTTCCGATACTACATTTATTTATTTTATATGCTATATGTCCTAGAATCATCTTACCCATAGCACAGGGATCATGTTGGACACCCCGATGTATAAAAGGATCCTTTAGCAGGATTTTAAAAAATGAATCGGATATGAAATATTAAAGAATGTAAAAATTCCAATACTTAAACAAATAAACCTTCTATCCAAAACCGATTTAACATTAAGATTATGTTGGATAACTTCTGCCTTACGACCATTTTCCCCTACACATTTTTTACAGTAAATTATTCAACATTTTCATTTATATAAAATTAGTGATAAAATGTCATATTTTGTTGCAAAATACTGCATAGGATATTGAAACATTTCTAAGAATACGAATTTATTGTTGACGGTAAAAATATGTTTTGTAAATCTACAATAAAATACGCCTGGTGCGTTATCGTACTGAAGTAATTCTATAAGATTTTACTCAGACATTAAATTCTTCTCGCTTTAATCAATATCTATATCGTTTCAACCGAAGTCGTTACAAGTCATTTCTACTGTGTATGCAAAATGACAATGAAAACGTAGGGCTGCGGGTCGCCGTTTGGACAGCCCTGTTGTAGGTCGTATGCAGTGTTACGAATGGTTGACTCAATTCAAAAGATGGCATCAAATAATTGAAAATGGTACCTGACCAAGGATACCCACAACTTTAACTAATAACACGTTAAAAAAACCAAAATATACTGCAAGCACATCTTCGAGTGATTGTCGAAGAACTTGCAATAGTTGTGTGAATAAAATCTCAAAAAGACACTATGGTTTCTTCACTAAGACAATGCTCCTGCTAACTAAACTTTGTTAATTTGGCAGTTTTGTGACAAAAATTGAATTATTGTCTTTTCCCAACCTCTGTGTTCCTTAGCTAGACTTTTTGTTATTTTTTCTTCTTCCCAAAATGAACATCAGCGCCGCTTTACCTTTATTCATATTTTTTAAAATAAATTGCCATAGGAATTATAAGACGTTGCATAGAAAGCTTCTCAAGACGGCTTTGTCTAATCAGTAGTAGAAGTACCACTGATGTTGAGACAAGTATGTACAAATGTGAATAAAAAGAGTAGTGCTTTGAAGAAGACAAAGACTAATAGAGAAGTTGCTTGATGTCCAAAATGCAATTTGTTTTTCCCTTATAACAAAATATAAACCAAGAAAAAATGACATATTTTTTTTTAAATGTGTTCACAAACGACGAAATTATAGGCTTCAAAAGAACACCCACCATTTTTTATAAGAATAGCCCCCAAAGACTATCCATTAATTAATAAACTCAATGAAGACAATTTTTCATGTTGAATTGAATTGTGCCCTCATTATCAAAATAAGACAACCGAAAGTTCGTCGAATCGATCAATACTTTAACATGTAGACTTATAGGGAGAACCAGTATTTTGCATTGTGCAGGTTTAATACTCATTACAACCCAAATCTAACTTGTTTATCAAGTCGCATCAACAAGCAATATGCTAATCAGCTTTTTGAAGTTTCCGGACATGGGTGAAAAATTAGTAGTGTTATTTATTCACACATTATCAGTTATCTTATCGTCTAATGCTTAATTAAAAATTATATATGAGCTAAGAAAGTCAAAACTAACAAAAAAATGAAGGCACTTTAAAGAAACAGAATTGGCCTGTAGGGGTTGTAGAACTTTGGTCGCGGACTCGGCAGTAAAATGCTTCACGCAAGAAGCATCAATGAGTTTCACAATTTTTTTTTTTATTAAACAAAAGCAGGAACAAAATTATATGTAGAGAAAGGTCGCCTAAAGCGATTAATGCCCGATATGTAGATAGGTCGAATTTATAAGTGTATTTATACTGCCTGTACCCTGCCCGATGGGTGTCAGACCATTTCTGACACCGAATTTGCTTAAAAAAAGTAAATAAAAAATTTATAATTTCTTAAAAATTTGAAGTTAATAATTTAACTATTTAATTATAATTGATGGGAATAAATTGGTATCAAAAATGAGTGATTTAAAGCGTTGAAGTAATTATGACTTAAAATGGTCAACTAAATACAGTCGAACTTCCATAAGTCGAACGCCGATAAGCCGAATTTTTGATAGCTCGGACTCGAACCAGTTTCCTTGCCTATCTCAACGTTAATATTTTTATGTCAATAACTCGAAATTTAATAAATCGAATTATTTAATTAGTCCAAGCGTTTTACAATTCATTAAATTCAAGTTTTCATTAGTAAATATGTCGATGACTCGAAGTTAAATTATACAACTTTTCTAAAAATTTCTACCTGGAAGGATTAAGAAGGGTTGGTTTGGTGTTATTGATGCTTTAAAAGCTCTATTGTTAACTATGATGAAAAGGTTTTATACCTACTACAAGCTGCTTTGACGGCGGCACTTCAATTGGATTTAAAAACTAATTTATGTTTAAATGCCTTATAAACAGTTATGAATTTTTAAGCTGGTTTTACCGATTCTTTTACAACAAAAGGAATTATTTTTACATTTTAGTTTTCAGTTTGGTAGTTATTCGTTATTCAACGACTAACAAATGCGTTTTACGTTCTGTATAGCTTGTAACAGAGTATAATAGAAAATCTAAAAAAGTTTAATACTTTTTCTAAAATTATTTACGTATTAACATGGAGTGTAAACAAAAATTAAAAAATTTAACCATAAGGGAGAAAATTAATCTTATAAAAGAAGTGGAACGTGGGCTCAAAAGAAAAAAGGATATAGCTAAAGATTTTGGTATTCCCGCAAACACTTTATCAACCATTTTAAAAAACAGAGACCTAATTGTAGCTGCTAAAGATACAAATGGCAAATTTCAACGTTGATAAAGATTTGAAAGTTGCTGAAATTCCTAGCGATGAAAGCAGTATAAGTAAAGTGCTAGAAGAAAATAAGAAAAACTGTGAAAGTGAATATGAAAGTGATACAGATGTTATAGTAAACATCCCTTCAACAACTCAAGTTTACAATGCAATAGATACTATTTCTCTATTGCTATGTGCTCAAGAACATGTTCCTACAGATATATTATTATCGGTAAGATCATTGGAAAAAATTGTAGAAACGTAACATTTTGGAGGAATGAAGCAAAAGACAATTTTAAATTACTTTCAATTTAACAGTAAATAATATGTAAATAACTATATTTTTTAGAGTCTTAATAAAAATAAATAATGTTAATGATTGTAGATCAATTTTGGTTATTTTCTATAAAAAATGAATGATATATATTTACGGAAGTATTTAACTGAACTTCTTTTGGTAACTCGAGTTTTTGATATGACGAATTATTTTTGCTGTCCATTCGACTTCGACTTATCGAGGTTCGACTGTATTATATTGCGTAAATACAGGGTGTTTACGATTAGTTGTCAGAGCCGGAAATGGGTGGTGGGGTAATGTTTTAGAAGAGTTTCTATTTGGTAATATTTCAAAATTCATTTGTTTGGAAAAGTTATAGCAAAATCAAAATTAAGCTCATATTTTAAATAACGCAGGTTTTTTGACCTACAGCAACGTTAAATTGCCTAACTAAGAAACATATCCGACGACCTCAAAGAATAAAACAATTCATGTTATTTTACCACATATAAAATTAATTGCTTGTGAATTACTTTTATTTATAAAACCAACGTGCCTGAGTTAAAATATCGAGTTCCACTATTTATCAGTGCCAACGCTTATTTTTGTTTTACAAAGAGACTTCCGATGCTTTCGTTATTCATTTCTAAAACATATCCTATAGAAGTAAGTATTATAAAAATGAGACAATTTGAGGGAGGTTCCTGGCACAAAAAAACTTTCTAAACACAATTAACATTTTGGCATACTAATTTTAGGCATTTCTTCTTCATAAAGTGTCCTGTCTGAATCCGGGTGTGGCTATTTCTTCGCTTGTGCTTTTGCCGTGTAGGTATGTCGTAGTAAATTTTACAGAGACAAGAGATGTTATTGGGAAAATTTCTTTGATGCAGTTGTACTCTTGATGGTTGCCCACTGCCTTACAAGGGGAAGCGGCGTAATGGTATATCATGGGTTTGAACCCAGATCGCTAGCGCATCAGTGCACATATCAAACCTTTACGTTACGCCGCTTTTCTTGGCCCTGTGTTGTAGATAAATTATAACTTATTTAAATGTAACTGCAGTGGTCAAAAATAAAGTAGGTTATTGGGTTCGTAATCAAAATATAGATCGTAATGAATTTCAAGGATAAATATTTGAGTTTTTATAATAAAACCTGCGATATAAATAAAACTTGGGCGACCTTTATAAGTTTAAAAAATTCAGTTACTGTTGTTTTATAAATAAGTAAACCTAACGGTTCTAAAACGGTTTTTGAGGAAAAATTAAATTTTTGCATCTTGTCTATAGAAGATCGTTTTGATGTCTCTTTTCCGAAATTGTCTACTATTAATTGTCCCGAACCACCCCTTGTCGTTTTTGATATATGTTCAGAAACACAATAAGTGGTTCATATTGACCGATGAACCTTAATCTACCTAGTTTAAACTACCTTCTCGTACTCTAGAAAGATCTTGCGACTACACCCCCGATCTAAAAGATAAAATATGTTATTTATAAGTATTAAAAAACAAAATTTGGTGAAATATCGAATGTAGTATGTGATAGTTCGTCCTTTTACACAGAAGCTATTAAATATTTAATTAAAAATTATGAATTTAATTTGTTTAAAGTACTGACAATGCTAAAAAAAATAGCCCAATTCGACGAAGGCCAAAGATTCCACAGTATATTTTTTTTTATTAAAAACTTAATATTTACTAAACACAGGGGGCACAATAGGTCATTTTTGGCCGCAGTGCTGTGGGTTATGTACCGAACCCCGTGAAATAATAATATTTACAAAAACTTATAAATATGTGACTTAAAAAACTTTCAAAAATTGTATTGTAAGTAATAAGATAAAATTATAAATGTTGGTAACAAACATTAGCATAATGTGTATTTGGCCGATGAAAATGAAATTTTGTTCAAATATATAATTACAATAAAAACTGCGTACTTTAAATTCAACGACTAAAATAACTAAGAGTATTCTACAAATTCTGTCGATTATATTCCATACTTTGGACAAATATATAGCTCACAAAAAAATGCAATAATAACGCCATATTTAATTGAAACCTCACTACGATTAGTCAAATGTAACTAACACAATAAATTTGTATGAATTTATTAGTTCTTAGAAACCCTTCATATCATAAAAATATTTAACCTAGTTCATTTTAAACTGAGTTTTTACTTCCGGGAACTTTATAATATACAGTCGAACCTCGATAAGTCGAAGTCGAAGGGACACCAAAATTAATTCGAATTATCAATAATTCGAGTTATTAAAAAAAGCTTAAAAATTAAATATATATTTGTGTATGTATATATCTTTTATGTGAAATGGTATTTTATATAACGTAATTAGAACTGTAAGTGGTTTAAAGCATACTTTAAAAATCCCGCTTCAAATAAGTCACTGTGATTGGCTCATTTTTGATACACCATTATGGCCGTTAGCTAATTGACCAATCAGAAAGATTAATCACTTCGTAACCATAGTTAGGGGGAAAGTGGCATGAAACAGCCAAGTTTTGAAAGAGCCATTATCAATTACGCGGTAGTTTTCATATGAATCGTTTATGTATTATTATTTTAAGATAGCAACACTAGCCAGATATCCCCCACAAAAATTTGACCGTTCACCGTCAAGAAACAGCGCCGATACGACGTATTGAAGATTTTGTCGTCAAAAAGTAAGGTTTTGAGTTCAGTTTATTTGTTTTCTAACGCCTATACGTACAAAACTAATAATAATATGATTACACTATAATTTTATAGATATATTAGGCCTTCTAATAACGTATATATTTTGTAGACTAATCTTTGATTTCATAGTAATTTTCGAGATTTTGTTCCTTGAGAGAATATGTTTTGAAAAAGCCGGACTGCAGTGTAATAAAAGAGCCACCTTTTAATTGCATAAAATGCAATAATAATTGTAGTAACAGCAATCAAGAGTGGTACCGATGCAAAGTTGTAATGGTTGGGCATATAAAGCCTGTGGCGTAAAAGGGAAATTGCATTATTTTTGCTAAAAACGTTTTTAAGTTTTTGCAATGATTGATCTCAAACGTCAAATTTTTTGACAGTTTCTTAGATTTATGTAAGTCAATATTTTATCCAGAATTTGCGTTATTTAAAACGTTTTATAATTATATAAGATCTAAAATTATAGCTTAAGATTATTATTAAATAATATCTTCGTTAATGTGCAGTTTTAATCTTGTAATAAGAACATGGCTTTTTCAAAACTTGGGTTGACTCTTTCAATACCTATAGGTTATGAAAAAGCCAAATTTTATTTTTTTTTATAAATGATTAGAAGTCGAAAAATATTGTTAATTTTGAAAAATGTTTTATGACGTTACGTACATAAATGCATGAACAATTACAGATTTATAAAAAAATTTGATTTATTTATGTCCTTCTATATTATTTATAAAACTGGCTGTTTCATGCCACTTTCCCCCTATATTAGAATAGTTTCAATTCTACCTTTTTGAAATAGGGATTTTGTCGAGAAACACTTTCCAACTTGAGTTATCAAAGAATTCGAGTTGTGGAGTTATTAAAATTTAACTGTACATAAAATTTATTAAAGTGGTTAAGCTGAAAATTTTCATATTACTTACAACAATTGTTAAATGATAAAGAAAGGTGCGTGTACTTATGCACGCCCGTGAGAAGTTATACTTCTTGGCATAACTAAATTAAATGTAATCATAAATGTAAATAAATACCAGGATGTGCACGTTTGAGCGAAAAGTAGCACATTTCCGAGCGAGGGAGGCAAATGAAGCGCGACGCGGAGCGGCGCGCTTCATTTTCCAGATCGGAATGTGCCACTGAGCTCGAATGTCATTTACATTAAGCACGATTCACAATACTTAAGTTATTTTCTAAAAAAATTTAATTATCCTAACTAATATTATAAAAGCGAAAGTAACTCTGGCTGTTTGTCTATCTGTCTGTTACCTTTTCACGCCTAAACATAAATTAGTTTTTAAATCCAATTGAAGTGACGCCGTCAAAACAGCTTGTAGTATAAAACCTTTTCATAGAATAGACCTTTTAAGCAGCAATAACACCGAACCGCACCCCTCCTTTAATCCTCTCTCAGGTAGCGTAATTTTTAGAAAAGTTGTAAAATTTAACTTTGAGTCATTGACCTATTTACTAATGGAAACTTGAATTTAAAGAATTGTAAAACGCTTTGACTTATTAAATAATTCGATTTATAGAAATTCGATTTATTGACCTAAAAATATTAACGTTGAGAAAGGCAAATCTTAGAGAAACAGGTTCGAGTTCGAGCTATGAAAAATTCGTCTTATTGGCGTTCGACTTATGGAAGTTCGACTGTATATAAAATATAGCTAGATAAATTACATTACACTATTATAATTATTAAATGATATTTTTCTAAATGCCCAAGTTATGGAATGTAATATACAGGGTAATATACAAGGCCTAAGTGCAGTTGGACTGATGTTCACCCCAAATTCTAATCCTAATACAGGGTTTCAACAACACTCTTAGTTATTTTGGTTTTCAAATTTAAAATTGTTCTGACTTTTTTATTGTAATTATGTAAACAAAATTGTTAGTTTATTGACCAAATACAAATTACGCCATTTTTTGGTACCACCATTTATAATTCTTTATAATTTAACATAAAATAAAATGTTTTAAGGCTTTCTTAATGAAATTTTTATTCACATATTTATAATTTTTGAAAATACACTGCTTTTAATAGAAAAAATTATATCTTGCGGTCTGGGGCGTTCGTCGGTTTGAGGTACTGTATTTATAATTATCAATATTTCGTTACTTTCAAATCATAATATTTGATCAAAAAAAACAGCCCTTGTGTAATAAGACGAACTATCACATACATTCGCCATTTAGACAAATTGTGTTTTTTAATACTCATAAATAACATAGTTTTCTATTAGATCAGGGGTGCAGTCCCAAACACGTTTATGTGTATGTATTATATTAATATTTTGATTAAAATAAAATACCTACATACATCTTAACGGAATCTAGGCACAAAATCTACATAGCACGTATACATATTAAACGAAGGAAATAAAAGAGCGCTGTAAAAACAATCATGTTCCTATAGGATTTAGGAAAATATCCTTGAAATATGCAACGTAAACATAAATTATTGCGCAATATTGATTGTAGAGTTTCATAAAATTGGAGATTGCGTAAATATAATAAAAGAGATGGCGTTCACGGTTTAAATGTTGGGGAACGCGCGTTGCAGTAGCATTTCACGATCGAAGTCTTTGGCGAAGGTGCGCAGGTCGGGTGCCTGCAACCCCAGGGAGAGCCCGTCCTACATCCCTTTCGGCGAAAAGGGTAGCAGTGAATAACACATATTACAAGAATGGCGGAGAAGAAAACCGAACAGTTTTATACCCGTCCGCCGAAATTGGGAAAATGGGACAGCTTCAAAATATTTCTTTGGAATTCCGAAACCCACCAGTTTCTTGGAAGGACAGGAGCCAGCTGGGGTGAGAAATTTTATTTCGATACTGTAAACGAATTATTTGTGACGGAGTCTTTTAATTAATTGCTTCGATTAAACATTTTTTTTGAAATTCAATTTTGAAAAAATATTGCTTAGAAATAAATCATGGCCGCTTTAAGACGCCGACAGTAATGGTGGACGACGCCCGATGCGTTCGATCGTTTTGCAATTTTTAATTCTTGTCCATCTTCATTTGGTAGATTTATTTAAAATAAATTATATTAAAGGAATACGTGTTCTAGCCATTGTAAAACCTTTTGGATACTTGTACATTTATGTTTCAATTAATATGTTAACAGTTGCGTAACCTACTTTGATTATTACTTTATTTCCAAACTCACAAATGATAATGAAGTAATTCAAAAGCCAAACAGGACGTCTTTATCTCAAACTTATATTTCCTTTTATAGATTTGGCTATACGTTTGATCTTTGTTCTGTAAAATCAAAAATTTGACATTGTCGTGTTAAAATTTTGATAAAGATTGACCTTGACCACATTTATTTTTGATCTATTTTTTACAAGTACAATTTAATTATTTGTATGGTTAATTCGGAATTAAAAGACTAGAAAGTATGTTTTCAAAATACATTTAGGTATATACATAGAAAGCTCATACTTCATTTTAACAATGACAAAAAATATTGGAAAATAAAACTAAAACTATATTTTTTACATAATGAATAAAAAATTGTAACAATAAAATGATTCAAAAATTACATAACGAAATTAAAAAAGTAGCATATCTCAACTGCATTTTGAAAACCACTATTCGAATGTACATGTTTTTTTGCTGTAATATTTGCTTAATACACTGGTTGCAAATTTACAATAAAACTAATCAGTTCGATTAAACATGTCAAAATGCACAGGCGCATTGTCTTTACACTTTAAAATCTATTAGAGTACCGACATTTGACTGTACTTCCTTATTTTATTAAAAAATAGTATCACCGGAATTTGCAAAAAGTCAACATTTTTAAAACGTTTACATTTGGTTTTTATTTGTAAACATTTCAACACTTACATCCTATTGTTAGCTTAACGCATTTGAAATTTAGCGCTCTAAATGAGAATTCTGATTGGTTAATTTACGAAATAGCCGTGGTTACCTATGTAATTATGTAGAGATCTCATTTAAAGACGTGCACCACCCGAATCGTGTATTTACATCCCACCAGTAGGATTTGTTGTTTCCATGTATTATTAACAATTTAATTAAAGTATATTTTTTGTTTAAATTTTACTGTAACTTTCTGGTAAAAAAACACTATAATTTTATGAAAAATTTAAAATTTTGATTAATAAATTTTTAAGTATTAGGCAATTATTAAAGGCTGGGCAAAGGGTTAGAGATACGGTTTTTTATATTTAATTATAACCCGTGTGTTTTATTTAAACGAAATTTACTAATTTAATATGTTACAGAACAATAGGTGTTTTTAATTGCATTCCACACAGTTTTAAATATGTAATTTAAAACTTCTTTTCTTCAACTTCGAGTAGATATTTGAAAAAAAATTAAATTTCTATTCAAGGCGTTTTAATTAAAAGCAAAGAATATGTACAATAGTTTACCATTTTATATATTTGTGTCTTTGTAATTTAACAATTAAGAATTATCTTTGCGTCACGAACTTACTGAAATGTCGGTGTCATTCTTGAACATAAAACTAGAAATTAAAAAAATTGCATGCCTCTTGAACAAAAACCGCATCGCCATAAATACACATCGTACTCATTGTAATTAATCAAAATTTATTTATACTTTAAATTCTTTTCAAGTTGCACATCTTTTGTGTCTTAATAACCACATCGGACTTTGAGGTTTTCAAAATCGCATTGTATAGTTAACCTTCGGAACCGATGAAGAGGATTCAGTCAGTTTCGTGTAATTTTTTTTCTAAAGCAAAGCCTTAAAATTTCAATAATTTATTCATGTTTCTAAATTGCTTCGAGCTATTAAATAAATCTGTATTAAAGCAATGGTAAATCTTTTAAAAAGGGAATTTTAATTAGAATTTTAAAAGTAAATCCGCGGTAAGTTTTAAATCATATTTAGATTAATTTCAGGGCGAATATCTTCATCATAATTCTAATTAAGTTGATTAAATTAGGTGTAGGATAAAATTAGTAATTTAAGTTTTCTTAATTATCTGCAGTTTTCTTTACAGAATATATAAAATGATATTTTTTGAACATAAAAAATAACATTTTTTAGGTTTTGATGCATATCTTCTATTTATACAGAAAACGTGCTTAGAGGGATTGTATAGATTTTTTCTTTACCCTATACATATTAACATCCACATCGCATGATCAAAAAGTCTTCGGATCGCGATAACCATAGACTATCAAAACTATCTATAGAATTTTTAATAACAAAAATTTTATGTTTTGCTTGAAATATTTTTATTTTTTATATAATCTGCTAACTTGAAATAAATAATTTTATATAAAGCTTGTTAATACCATGTCAACCCTGGCCCAAAGAATTTTTGATTATACAATACAGAGTGATTTCTAATATTGAGGACATTTTGAATTTTGCGCCACATTAATTTATTTTTATGTTAGTAGTACCGGACGAGATTTGTTGGACAGAAGTTACCGGTGGCGTCTTCAATATAGATGGTCAATATCACATTAATAATTTTCAAAAGTTGTTTTAGATCACTTACTTTTTATATAAAATATGAAAAAAAGTGTAATTAAAGACGAGAATAAATGCAAAAAATGCAAATGCAACTACGAATATCAAAAGAACAAAACACAAAACCTTTTTAGAACGTTGACGAGTTGACCTTGAGATTTTACTGTAAAAACTACCAGATTTTTAAAATTTAATGACATTCAAACTATGAAATACACTGAAAACTGTGGCCCCAAATTCAAAACGTCCTCAATCTTAAAAAATCATCTTGTATATTACCCTGTATAGTACAATATACAAAGTCTAACAGAATTTTAATAAAAAGTACGAATTTTTGTGAGTATTGACTGGAGTAATAATAATAAACTTTTCATCGACTACACTTTTAATAGCAAAAAAGTTCACATCGCTTTATATTTGCAGAGATTGTCAATTAAGTTATAAGTGTAATTAATTAACTGTAACGTCATTGCATAACTTCATTTATGGTTTACATTGTTAGACGAATTCATTGTTTATATACATATTTGAGTTATTTCGTTAGACTTTGTACTGAATATATCATATAATAATATTAAATCATATAAAGTTTGACTAATATGTGGGTTAAGGTTACAAGTACACGAAAGTCGATAGAAAGATTAGTATGAGGGTTAAAGGCGAAAAGACCTTTAGAAAGCTTTGGTTATCGATTATTATTGGTACTATGAAAAAGATGATTTGTTTTCATGTAAATATAAAAGTAAAAGTTTCACAATAGAGTTTTCAAAATTATTTAAAACTCTTTACCCAGTTAAAGGTAAATATAACATACATAACACATATTTTTAAAAGTCTATTTCCTACACTTTTATTAGCCAATGAAACCTATGACATTTTAATATAAACCAATCTATAATGCATTACAGCCGTAAAAAATAACTGTTTTCGTTTGAATTATACTCTTTTGTACACTAGTAGACAAAAAGATGTTGGCAATGTACACCCAGTTGTTAACGGCTATCTGTGTTCAATAAGTTGTTTTATTGATCTAAGAGTAATGTCTTCGTAAACTGTCAAAAGGCGTTACTTATGGGTCATTCCATATGAAATCAACAAATTTGAATTAAAAAGTGTGCCGCATAATTTTTAATTTTGATAAAAAAAATTGTAGATGATTTTTGTGGTGCCAGAAACGCTAAACTACCACCATTTATTTTTTTTATTGTATAACTTCTGAACAGTGCCCATCCGAAGTCAAAAATTGGGTCAATTTCATACTTGTACATAATGAACTATAGCTTTTTATTTAGAACAGGTATTGAAATGGTTCTTTTTTTATTTGAAAGGGTCGTAAATGTGTATTTTATATAATACAATAAAATTGAACTAAAACAATTAGGAACAAGATAGTGACCACCCGACATTTCCACAATTTTTTCTCATTTTTACGATATTTGATTGGACGCTGTGTCAACCCTGTTGCATATTAAGGGTTGATTTTTTTTTACAATAAAGTACTAACCCTTGTGATGTCGTGGCATAATTATCATTGGCCTAGAATAAAATCTTCTACGAAGAAAAAAATTGTGAATATTGATAATTTTGAAAAAAGCTCAACTTTGACCCTAAAAAAACCCATGTGGAGGAAAAAATAAAAATCTGAAATTTTCAGGAAATATAGTCTATATCTTCGTTAATTATGTCCAATTAGTGCCGTTCTGTTATTTTTACTTCTTTAAGAAATATGATTTTTTTAAAAGTCTTACTTTTACAAATAAATATGAAAATAATCTGGGAGTTTGATAATTTATAGAAGTTTTCTAACTTATTTAAACTATTAGAATTATGTCAATTTATGATAAAAATAATGAAATAAAAATCAAAATTTTCAAATTCTGTTATTTATTAAAAATAATATAATAACAATAAATAACACACGATCCTATCATCATTTTGTCCCCATCTCAAATAATAAATTAAAAGTGCGACGATATTCTAGCTCAGAAAATCTCAAGATAGTAAAAGTTTGTAATAAAAAATAAATACTTTCTACATACCATATATATATTTTTTTTTTTGATGAATACCAGAATTTGAAAATTTTGATTTTGATTTCATTATTTTTATCATAAATTGACATAATTCTAATAGTTTAAATAAGTTATAAAACTTCTATAAATTGTCAAACTCCCAGATCATTTTCTCATTTATTTGTAAAAGTAGCACTTTTAAAAAAATCATATTTCTTAAAGAAGTGAAAATAACGAACGGCACTAATTCGACATAATTAACGAAGATATAGACTATATTTCCTGAAAATTTCAAATTGTTATTTTTTTCTCAACATGCGTTTATTTGGGGTCAAAGTTGAGCTTTTTTCAAAATTATCAATGTTCACCATATTTTTTTTTCGTAGATTTTATTCTAGGCCAATTATAATTATGTCACAACATCACAAGGGTTAGTACTTTATTGTAAAAAAAAATCAACCCTTAATATGGAACAGAGTTGACCCAGCGTCCAATCAAATATCGTAAAAATGAGAAAAAATTGTTGAAATGTCGGATGGACACTATCTTGTTCCTAATTGTTTTAGTTCAATTTTATTGTATTATATAAAATGCACATTTATGACCCTTCAAATAAAAAAAAAACCATTTCAATACCTGTTCTAAATAAAAAGCTACAGCCCATTATGTACAAGTATGAAATTGACCCAATTTTTGACTTCGGATGGGCACTGTCCAGAAGTTATACAATAAAAAAAATAAATGGTGGTGGTTTAGCGTTTCTGGCACCACAAAGATCATCTACAATTTTTTTTATTAAATTTAAAAATCATGCGGCACACCCCATTTGTTGATTTCATATGGAATGACCCTTATGCTAGGAACAAATAAATCTCTGTTGTCATAACTACGTGTAAAATTGTAACGTTGAACGTCGAAATGTACCCCTAGTTATTACGTTTCGTGGACAGTAATTGGCGCTACTTATTTTCAAATTACAGATTGAAAGCAATAGTTCCTATTTCTATTTTATACCACTTTTTTAACTTCAATGTTTCGTAAACAATATTCGATAAACAAATATTTATAGATATCACACGTACAAGTATTGTTAACGTCATGTAGGGAGAAAGTGGCATGAAACAGCCAGTTTTAAAAAAGGGATAAATAATATAGAAGGACATAAATAAATCAATTTTTTTTTAATCTGTAATTGTTCATGCATTTATGTACGTAATGTCATAAAACATTTTTTAAAATTAACGATATTTTTCGACTTCTAATCATTTATAACAAAAATAACATTTGGCTTTTTCATAACCTATAGGTATTGAAAGAGCCAACCCAAGTTTTGAAAAAGCCATGTTCTTATTACAAGATTAAAACTGCACATTGATATTATTTAATAATAATCTTAAGCTATAATTTTAGATCTTATATAATTATAAAATGTTTTAAATAACGCAAATTCTGGATAAAATATTGACTTACATAAATCTAATAAACTGTCAAAAAATTTGACGTTTGAAATCAATCATTGCAAAAACTTTAGCAAAAATAATGCAATTTCCCTTTTACGCCACAGGATTTATATGCCCAACCATTACAACTTTGCATCGGTACCACTCTTGATTGCTGTTACTACAATTATTATTGCATTTTATGCAATTAAAAGGTGGGTCTTTCATTACACTGCAGTCCGACTCTTTCAAAACATATTCTCTCAAGAAACAAAATCTCGAAAAAACTATGAAATTAAAGATTAGTCTACAAAATATATACGTTATTAGAAGGCCTAATATATCTATAAAATTATAGTGTAATCATATTATTATTAGTTTTGTACGTATAGGCGTTAGAAAACAAATAAACTGAACTCAAAACCTTACTTTTTGACGACTAGATCTTCAATACGTCGTATCGGCGCCGTTTATTGACGGTGAACGGTCAAATTTTTGTGTGCGATATCTGGCTAGTGTTGCTATCTTAAAATAATAATACATAAACGATTCCTATGAAAACTACCGCGTAATTGATAATGGCTCTCTCAAAACTTGGCTGTTTCATGCCACTTTCCCCCTATACGTTAGCAACATATAATTAAACATTAGAAGGGTTTACAACAAAGAATTTATTACTGTTTTTCCTCACCAGAGGAAGCATATTCGATACAAATATTATTAACGCATTTTAAGTACAGTAAAACCTCGATATAACGGACCTCTATTTAACGAACTTCGGATATAACAGACAAAAAATTCGGTCAAATGTAAAAAAATTAAAAACGTCCTGTTAATATTATACATGCTTAAATTCAAGTGTCGCCGCATGGAAACAATGTTTAGCGGCCATGATAATCACGTCATACGTCTAGCACTAAAATTTGAGACATAATGCCGTCCTGCTCGTATACTGCACCTAGCCAGAGCGATAGTATACTAGTATAAATCTATTTTTATATAACTTTCGGCTTTAACGGACATTACCTCCCCCCAATCAGTCCGTTATATCGAGGTTTTACTGTACTTTATACATGCATTTCTAAATATTGAATGATTTGTATTTAATTTTAATTTATTCAAAACTATACATAGTATTCGGCTATAAGTGTTATGTGAATAATTTTGTTTTTAAACCAGGAGAAACGCTTTTTTTTTAATTTTAAAATTTTACATTATTTTATTAATTTTGAACTTGCCATTTTGTGACTTTACATTTGAAATTATCAGTTTTTTCTAAATATTTTAGATACTTAAACTATTTTTTTCTAATTTTGTAAAATAAATCATTCATCAATAGTAACCTATGATCCTTTGCTTAACTTTCATATTGTAGTTTAAAAGTCGTGGGGTACACATCCACCTTAAGTTTATTTTTGATCTTGGCACATTATCTTCCGCCAAATTAAATGATTTTTTTCTAAACAGATTTTGCAATGTTTGTCTTTACTTTACTCGAAGCGTCAATTAGTGGTCGTTCTATCGCTCGGAAGTAAAATGGCTCGTTGCAAAGAAAGATGAAAATTTTTAAAGCTTACATTTATTGCATTTTGCAACACCGAATATTTGATTTTAATTGTGCTATCTGTCGCACTACATGATTATCTTGCATTGAATTATTCATTGACTTGTAGCAAAGCATAAGATAATCTTATGCTTATGCTAGATTTCCGCTTAAGCCGTTGAGACCCGGGCCTAGGGCGGAAAAATTTCAGAGGCGCCGAAACATATTCAATATCCAAACACACACACACACAGACATACATATATTCAAAAAGGGCGTCATATCAAAATAGGCGCAAGTGTAGTTAAGTCCGCTACTGATGAGATTGCTATTAATTTTTCAATTTGTAAAATTATATTAGAAATTTTCATCATATTCCAAAAATCAAGAAAATATTTTAACAATATTGGCACATTATCAGTTGTCCTTTTTTTTTTCATTACTGCAGTAGCCCCAAAATGGCTGTAATTTTACACAATCCTCAAATATATTTTAGTTACGTAATTGTTGGAAATACGATCTTACAATTATGAATATGTTAAAAAAATCTTTCTACATGTCAACTGTTTTCGAATATAGTTCGAGAATCATTGTTCATGACATTTTTCTTCAAGTTAAAATTTTTTTAAATAGTATTTTACACCCTAGCAAATACTAAATGAAAAGTCTGCATTACCCGCGGTGCTGGGTTTGTCATACCTGACTTGTCTAAATGAATATAAGGTATAAAAATAATCAATTACTTTATATTAAGGCTGTTTTCACAAACAATCGTTTATACTTTTATATAGACAAAAACCAAGGGACGATCGGTTATGTTAAACCAAGACGCGTCACACAAGTTTAAACAATGAATTTCTATCTTGCTTGAAGTATAAACTATTATTTGTGAAAATTCCAGCCTTGAAGAAATTTATTTTTTTTTTACATTTTATACTGATTTAAGACATTCAGAGGTGTAAAACGCAGCTACGCGGGAATGGCAGACTTGAAATTTCGTATTTGCCTGGGTATAAATTATTACTTAAAAAATTTAAGTTTTTAAGAAAAATGGTATGAAAAATGGCCACCAGTTTTCGGATTAATACAGCACTTGATCCGCATGCAATTTGACTTTGGAACCACTGCGCTACTGAATATGTATTGGGGGGGAGCGAAAAAAAATTTTTTTTTCTTAGCTTGGGTGTGGAATTTCTAGCTTTTGAAAAAAAAATTACTCAACATCTTGAGGTGGCCCACTGACTGAAAATGAATTATGAGTAAAAATTTTTGGTTGCAAGAATTTTTTTGCCTTGTAATCTTTGAAAACATTTAAAAATTAACAAATATGACCGTTTCCAACTCAAATTTTACTCTTATGTCCAAAAGAAGCTTTTTTAAAAACTACAGTAAATAGTCACAAATTTTTTTTCAAATTCATAACTTTTAATTGGCATAAAAGAAGACAATCTGCAGTTTCTAAAACACTTTCAAAAAAGTTATGAATTTAAGAAAAGACTCATCATTAATTTTCAGTCAGTGGGCCACCTCAAGATGAGTAATTTTTTTTTTTTATAAGCTACAAATTCCACTTCCAAGCTAACAAAAAAAACTTTTTTTCGCTCTACCCTAATATGTATAAATACAAAGTGAGGGGAAATGGTGTTTTAAAACCTCAAGCCAGCTATTGAAAATTATAAGTAACATCGATAAGGTATTATATCTCAATCCTAAATTGACAATTATAGAATAAAATTTTTGTAATAAAGTCTCCAATAGCAAATATACGTAAGTATATTTCTAACATAAGTATCTTACAAGGGACCCTTTTTAGTGGTCCGTGGCATTACGCAACGAGACCTACACCATTCGATAGGGCATCAAAAACTACTCTAGGAACCGTTTTCAAATTTTGCGAAATGATTCGGGTTACTACAAGACAAGCCCCAAAAGTTTGTGTTAATCTGTCAAAACTGGTGTCCGCTTTTGTACATTGCGAATTGCACTTTACCTAATATGATCCGATGGTCGAATGGAGAAAGCATTCGCTCTCGAACTTTTAGCATTTTGTCGCTCCGGGTTCGAATCCTCTAGGGAGCAAAGCGATGTTTGCAATTTTGTTTGAAGGAGAATTGTTTATTGTTGATTATACAATAATTGGACTTCTTTTTAGACCAAAAATAGATCTATAAGCCGCACAATCCCCGGAAAATATGTAAACTAAATTAAAAAAATCCTAGTGGTAAAATATACAAGCAATCAGGTTTAGAGAATTGTATGAACAAAAGGTACACATAATAACATACCGTTGTTCTTAAAAAAACACTGGTCAAAGCAGTCTTTAAAAGACTGTTTTACAAAACTGAATTAATCACAACAATAATAGAATAAAAAGCACTTCGTCCACACACTGCAAATCATTTTGGCAGTATTTGTACTTATTGGTAATACAACCCTGTTAACTTATTGGTAGGTACATTAATAGATTTTTAAAAATAATTTTAAAAGTTTACATATTTTCCGGAGATTTTTTGCTGTATATACCTATTTTTTGAAAAAAATACGTCCAATCCTTGTAAAAAACGACAATAAAGAATTCTCCTTTAAAAAAATTGCAAACATCGCTGTACTCCCTAGAAGATTCAAACCCGGGACGACAAAATGCAAAAAGTTCGAGAGCGAATGCTTCTCCATTCGACCATGGGATCATATTATGTAAAGTGCAATTCGTAATGTACAAAAGCGGACACCAGTTTTGACAGATTAACATAAACTTTTGGGGCTTGTCTTGTAGTAACCCGAATCATTTCGCAAAATTTGAAAACGGTTTCTAGAGTAGTTTTTGATGCCCTATCGAATAGTGTAGGTCTAGTTGCGTAATGCCACGGACCACTAAAAAGGGTCCCTTGTTAGTTATAAAAAGTAAATTTTGCATTTAAATTTAATATGTAGCACCCTGATGCTGCATCAGGGTGCTTCATTTTTAAAGGTTTTTTTTGTTACTTTCCATTGGCAATATATTGTTATACACGGAGAAAAAAATATCCTTAATATAACTATCTAACGTATACCCATTTGACGTATTGTTCTGACAAGGATTCGAATGTCTAATTTAACGATATTTATAAGTCAATTTGACAATTCATAGTATGATCAAAACAGCTCTACATAGTATACTTATAATAAGGATTCATTTATTTGATTCAAGCGTTCAAACGAAAAGCTCTCGTGAACGTGTGCAGTATCCGTCGTGTAGGTAACTGTATAGTTAATTTGAGGATTTAAATAGCTATAATAGGAATACGTATGGTTATTATAACGATATTTTGTTCTCCGTGCATATCCGTTAAATCACTATGACAAGAATCTTTTGAATGTCTAAAACAGTAATACGGATCGTTACTATAACGATCCGCAATAAGGAAACGCTGGATAGCTAAATTAGCTATACGGCGTATCCCTGTGAAAGATAACTATCCAACGGATAGCTATAATAGGGATACGTATGATTATTATAACGATATTTTTTTCTCCGTGTAAACATCTAAAAAAAAATCTTATGTATTTCTTATATATTTTATGCCATCGAGTTATGCTTTACGGTAAATTGTAGAGAAATATCAATCTTTAATAGTACCCGTACTTCAATCTATGTAACTTGACCGTTCTCACTCTTAAAAAATCTTAAATTAAATTATTATGAATTTTTGCATTTTTCTTATAAACGGCTAGACTTAAATTTACAAGACAATTTTTAAGGAAATTAAATTGGCTACAAAAAAGGTCTGCAGAGTCGCTATTAGTTTATCAGATAAATGGATTCAAACGTATAAAAACCTAAAATGTGTTTGTATTACCGAATTTATCGAATTAAAAATTCTATATTAAATTTTCAAATTACTGCTTAAACTCTGCTATTTTATGAGGATGAATTTAAAGTAGGGACAGTTGGGGTACAATGGAACGAAAAAGTTATTTCGATTTTTAGAAAAATCTGTGTTTTATATTTTTATAAATTCTGCTTAAAACAATTAAGAACAGACCTAAAACTCTTGATTGAACACAAAAAAGAGATTAATAATTAATCTTAAACCTAAAATATATACGTGTTTATAAAAAACTTTTTTTGTTCCATTGTGCCCCAGGTCTGGGGTACAATGGAACAGGGCCAATAAATCGCGTAAGATCATAAAGTATATTAAAATATATTATTAACCAATGAAATACTTCCTTAACACTCTTGCTTGCTAAGCATGAACTTGGCAACAACAATTTTATATCTATAATTGACACTATTGCCATGTCAGGTTTTAGAGGAAAGTAAAAGCCTCTCACATATTAGTCTCACTATGCAGATCCCTATTACTATTTCTCATATGCTCTCTAACCAATATGACTTTAAAATCTGCAACAAAAAACCAATAAAGTAAATGAGGTTGTATGTTGCAGTGTTCTATTGTGTCGCGTTCCAAGGTGCCCCATAACGTTTCAAAAGTTTCAAACGCGAATTTTAAAAACTTGGTAATGATTTCCATTTTATATTCTACTGTATTAAATAGTCAATATGATTAAAATTTATGTAAAAAAATATCACACACCTTACTAGTATACTTTTTCAGTAAAAACAATAGTTTTTGGGTAAGAAAATGTGACTTTTTACTAATGAAAACTATTGTTTTCTTCTCAGAACTTTGTTGTTGCAGAGCGGCCTAATTTCACTTCATTCCCGTGTGGATAGTTGGGCACTGTAATCGCTCAAAACAGAAACCCGCGAATTTGTTTGGTATTTGAATATTAATCGTCGTTGTTCCATTGTACCCCGCGTTCCATTGTACCCCAACTGTCCCTAATCTGATGAAGAAATTATTTAAAAAAAAATTTGGCATAAATTTGGTTAATCAATATTTTTTTATCCAACTTAGTTATTTGAGTGATAGATACTTAATTCTAATATTATCTAATATTATTCTACTACACATTTGAATACTTATTAACCAAAAAAAAAAAAGACTTGTAATTTTATTGTACACATTAAATTGAATTGGAATTGCAGGTTTTTTATGATTGACATCTTTGTTAATAAAATCGATCTTAAAAAATTTCGTAGTTTTTATTATGCTTATGAAATATTTTTACTAGGTAGTACTACTCGAGTGGAGGAATTTCAATAACCAGTAATTGATTTGAAAGCTTTGTGTTCTGTACTTTCTTTCAAAGCAAATCGAGATTTTACATTTTTCGAGAGTATATAACATATTTCTTTTTAACAACATTGAGAAACTGGTCGTTTTTTATTACAATAAATAGAAGTATGTAAGGTAGTAATTAAAGTTTAATTTGTAATGTTACATTTTAATTAATTAATTAAGGAGCATGCATAGTTTTATGTCATCGAAGAGCTAAGTGTCTTTATTTTTGTATTATAATAATGTTATAAATAACACGGAACATTAACTGACATTCTACTGAACTTGCCTCTAAGAATATTTCTATCACATAACTTCGTATTACCTTTAGTAGAACCCAATTTTTATTTATAATAATTTAACACAATATTTAATACATAAAGTGCATTCTTTTTCATAAAATACAAGAAAAATTTACTACACCAGCCTCATAATTTAGGAAAGTTTTAACAAATATGTTTTTTTATCATTTGCTTTGCCTCAAAAATTTTGTAAAAAACGTTTTTAGACCCAGCAGTTTAGACTGTGCATCGTCCGTCAGTCAGATAGTTAAAGTTTTATTAAGTAAATGTATTTATTTTAAACCTTTAATAGATAGAGAATACTCCTTAAGAACACGCCTACCCCGATAAGGGAGCAGTTGGAACAATTGCATTAAAGGCGAAGATAAAGAAGAAGAATAGATAGAGAAGTGAAGTATCAAATATTTTAGTAATCATACAATTTTTGCGATTAACTGGTTGGGAAGCACTATTCTAGTTTATAAATGTAGTCTATTAGTTCAAAACATTTTATTAAAGATACTAATATTATTGTAATATATTGTGTAGATAAATCGTGTTTTTTACTTCAAAATTTAACTGTTTAATAGTTTAATATAATAAAAAATTTGTAAATTATAAATTACTACAAGGTCATAACATTCTGTCGTTATAAATATTCAAATTACTCTAATTAGTTATACCATTTAGAAATGACTTTTTAACACAATAAAAATTACCAAAGTTACATTTTAAAAAGGAAGCCTGCGTTTATGATTTATTTTTTTGTAATATGATAATATAAAATTTGCAAAAAACATGCTTACGACTAATTTAATTAATAAAACTTTAAAAGTAAGTACTATTAGTTAGCTAAACAGCTTTATTTATTTATATTAGATGGCATAAGTAGTACGTATAATTTTTCTAATTTTAATTTAATTGGAAATGGCTCGGGAAAATTTTGGATATCTATCGAAATAAAAAAGTCATAAGAAAAATCAATTTTGGGGCAGAGTGCTTTTTGACGAGAAGGTAATCATAGAATTTTATCTTAATATGAAAATAAATTGAGTTTAACTTGTATATCACATATTAACTTGATTGATTGATTATTTACTAAGATATACCAAAAATAACAGCAATCAATTCCTCGGTACTTTTTTCTGCTTGGAATTTTAAAGGTTTATTTTAAGATATAACTAATTATCGTCATTATATTAGTTTATTTCATTGTCTCTCTATGTTAAAGTATTACAAAAAATAATCATGCAATTTGTATTGCATTGAATAAGTACATTCATATATATTTTTAATTCCGTCATAAAAAGCAGTTATACGGTTCTATATAAAGCTGAAGGTTGGTTATCTCAATTTATGGTTGTTATTTGACATCAAAAATTGATATATAATTAATTCTCATCAAGATATACAATAGTATGCGAAATTTAATCATTGTAATTTATTGAAATTAAAAATAATTAACTAATGTAAGTAATCCATGTTGTAGAATAACTACATATCTGGTAATAAAATATATAGTTTAATTTTATTTCAAGTTATTTTATTAAAATTAATCTCATTTTCATTGTCAGATTCGTAAGAAATTGTGTTAGTTTTTAAATGGTGTTGTTTGATTAATGTTTGTCAAGAAACTAAAGATACCTTTTTGGAAGAGCAAAAAAGCAGTTATTGAAAAATTAAAGGATTTTAAAACAAAGCGTTTTCATTAGTTTTTCACTAAATCAATAGAAGCTGTTTTATATTCGACGAAATATATCCAAAAAAGTTTGCATGTTTAATGCTAGTATATACGTTATTTTTGTCTGCTATTTATAAAATGGGAGGGTTAATTGTAGTGTTTTCAATTATAGCATATTTTTACTGCTATTTAAAAATAAATTGCCATTTCAGTGGAAATTAACAAAAAAAATTTATTTTCGCATAATTGGGTATAAAATCACCGAATATGTCTCGATGAACAAATAGAGGCGTCTGTCTATTTGAGGAAGAAAAGTTCGAAAGCAGGTGACACATTTTTAAAGAAATTGAAATAAAACCAATTTAGTAATGGTCGTTAGAAATATTAAAGTCTGGAGGGTGCTTCTTTATATAAGGTCACGTAATCGTAAGTAGGTCAATTTTACTGACTTTTGGATAAATATACCATGCGAGAAGTAGAGAAGTTACGATCAATAAACTGTAACCCTCACACCACCTCCAATTTAAATCTCTTGCAATAGGAAAAGCAACGGAAATTTTCCATTTTTACTTTATACTAAACGTTGAAAATTATTCGATTTACGTTTATAAGTTGAACTTCGTTATACGTATCTACATTTAAGTTTAAATTGCTGTTTGAGTACTTTAGCGACTTTACTAAAATTATTTTATAACTTTTGAATCTGATTTCAAAGCTCCAAGCTTTTCAAAAATACGTATAAAATCTAACTAATTTTCCCAACTATAATAAGAGGAAGTATCAATTGATTGCCAGTGCGTTTCAATAAAAGTACTTTTAATTAAAGAACCACTTTAGTTCTTTGAATTTGAACAAAGAGCAATTTTCGAGATATGGTGCATTAAACTTTTCCATATTGAATATACATACCTGTTGTTTCTCCTCTTTAAAGTTTTGCACTAGAACTTTAAAATTAAACTTGCTTTGAAAATCAAACATAAACTTAAAATAATATTTTGTTTCAGGAAAAATTATACTTTTCTATCTACTTTTCTACGCCGCTTTAATTGGATTCTTTGCAGCAATGTTAACAATATTTTATCAGACGTTAGATGACAAAAAACCTAAGTGGCGGTTAGATGGCTCATTAATTGGTACTAATCCTGGTATGTATTTATGTAACACTTTAAAAAACTAAATTTAATGAAATGTTCTACTCTTTAACCGCTTTTAATAATTGATAATAAAATATGTTTCTAGGTCTTGGTTTTCGACCAATGCCACCAGAAAGTAATGTAGAAAGCACATTAATTTGGTATAGAGCCAGTGATGAGAGCAACACACAATTTTGGAGAAATCAATTAGACGAATTTTTAATACGTAAACAATAATGAAATAAAAAAAATTACAATTCTCACACGAAGACTTTTGTAGCTTATCACAAAGAACGCACTCCTGAAGGCACTATTGGTGGTTGTGATCAGGGAAAACCTCCACCACCAGATAGTGGAAAAGTATGCGATGTTCAAGTAGATAATTGGTATCCTTGTATTTCTTCTGCTCAATATAATTATAATTCAAGCGAAGGGGGCCCTTGTATTTTTCTCAAGCTCAATAAGGTATAAATACATAATCAGTTCTGTTAGAGTATTTGTAAAAACTGAAAAACTTAGATTTTTGGATGGGAACCAGCTTACTACAATCGTTCGACAATTCCGGACCACATGCCCGAGGATCTTCAAAATTACATTAGAAAGAATGAAGACGCATATGGTGCCAACTCAACCGCTGTAATGTTTACAACGAAACATGTTTGTTTAAAAACTAACATTGTTTTTGTAGCTGAAAACTGTTTGGGTTAGTTGCGAAGGTGAGAATCCTGCAGATATTGAAAATATTGGTCCTATAAGTTACCGTCCCGGTCTTGGATTTGACGGACAGTATTTTCCATTCTTAAACGTAGATCATTATCTTAGCCCATTAGTTGCTGTTTACTTTGAAAGACCAACGCGTAAGTATATTTTTTACTTAAATAAATTGAGTGCATTTTTATAATTGAAAACCACTTTTTATCGATGAATTTGTTTGGCTATATTATGTTCATTTTCTATCAGTCAGTGGAGAATTCAAAACAATTTTGTCGTAACTTTGTTTAATATTGTTATACATACTCTATTGTTATACTTATATACCTTTTTAACTTTACTGAACAGATATAAAGCTATCAAACATACACAATAAATAATAATTTCAATAAATACAATAGTTTCCAGATTTATGCAATATACATAAACTTGTTTCTGAAATTAAATAGTTACAATTAACAACTTCGCTTTGTTCAAAAAGCGCGCGTTTTTCATACAGAATCTTAGGTAGAGTGGCCTGAAGTGCTTGAGATCGAGTTGACTGAGATGTCGATCTTTGATCTTGCTGAAATATCAATTCTAAGTCGGGCATCTCAGCTAGCCCGAGTTCAGATATCTCAGTCAGATCAAAGATCGACATCTCAGTCAACTCCATCTCAAGCACTTCAGGTCACTCTATCTCGAACTCAGTATGAGAAATACGCGATTTTTGAACACGCTTTTTTGATAATAATTTAAAATTACTTTCGTAAATTTGCAAACGAACTATATACAATTAAAAGAACACAGTAGAAGTCCCTTTTTTAAATAATGTGGAACGAAAATAGCAATCAATAATTTTTGATATTTCGTTTTTTTTTAAATAAAAGTAAAACAATACATAGTGGTGACTAGGGTTGGTTGTTAAAATAAACATAGAGACTTATTACCTATATGGATTTAATACCTAATAATTCATATAGTAATATTTTAGTATTGCACCGTTTTAACCAGTTGGGTGTAACAATGTGCCCTATTAACTAGGGCTAAACGTTACACAGACGAATTCTAAAAATTGATGAATATCTCGTCATTATAATATGCTTATCATCAAACAATATATTACATTTTTAAGTTAAAGGATCACTAAATTGAATAATATTTTATGGATACCAAATTATTTAATACGGCATAAAATTTTATTAGATTTGTCACCTCCAACTCCAGTCTTCCCTACATATGTTTAAGAGGATACTATAAAGATTTTTTTATGAATAGTTTGTTTTTCGGTTGTAATTAGAGAATAACTAATATATGTACACACATAACAAAAACAATTTTTTTTTAAGTAACTCTCACACAAACAATTTTTGATAATGTTTAATGATTTTTGAGATATATCATAAAATTTAAGAAAGTGTTATTATATTGTAAAAAAATTCACAGGAACTACTTTTTGATGTGGATCTTATTGGTTTTATGGAATTGGTAACCTTAATAAAATTCTGCTTATGATATACAAAAGTGCACCAATTTATATTCTTTTTTTAAACTTATGGAAGATAATTTATTAATAGGTGGAGTTTTAATCAACATCGAGTGTAAGGCGTGGGCCAGAAATATAATTCACGATCGTCTAGATAAACGTGGTTCAGTACACTTTGAAATTATGGTAGATTATTAAACTAAAAGTCTTCACCTCGCCACTTCCATGCTCAGGCCGAGGAAATAATACTGCCATCATACATTACATATTCGAAAAGTTATAAGAAATGTGTCTGTGCAAATTGATGGCATAGTTATTATAACTGATGCGTTTATAAAATTAGTTGACAGACTAGTTTACATTTTGTTTAATTGCGTCGTTAGTGCAAATTTGGATTAAAGTGCTTTTGAAAATCAATTTGCAGCTGAACTGCTTGATGAATAATTTCAGTAATATTAAGTTTTACAGCAAATTCGCGTTTCATTTTTATTGAAAGTGCGTAACTTATTTAATCTAATATTATCGGTACTTACATTAGTATTACAAATTAATCAGTATTATTTTAATAATTAAGATGAATGAATCAAGCAGATCGGCTCTAAATACCAAGTGATTCGCAACATGGTCAAAATATGTGAAAAGAAAAATGTATTTATAACAAATCGGTTCTAAAACATACTATAACACTATACATATATTTTATATATTAATATGTGCCTTTAAGTTAGTAATAAAATATAAGTAAACTTAAAAAAATTAAAGCATTCCAAAGTAATTATTGCTCTGTTTGGTATTTAACGGAATTTAGAATGAATTTAACATTTTTTGGTCATGTTGTTAAATACAATAGCAGCAAGTGCAAGAAAACTTTAATTTTCTACAAATCACGCAGATAAGTAAATATTAACTAAAGTTAGCTGCATTTGCTGAACACCAACCACTACGTACTTTAAAATTATACTGTTGTCCCATTCTACACATATGGACACATTACAATAATACTTGTTGTTATCTGTATGAGTAAATGAGTAAAACATTGTTGCAAAAACCATATTCATGTTGTGATAGGAGCGAATGTGTGTCAAAATATAAATTTTTATTTATTTATAAGATATGTACATAGGTTTCATTTTTCATATGTACTTAGGTATTATTTAATTAAACATATGTGAATCGTTTTAGTACTTATATGAAAGTACTTAGTTTTATAAGCTTGTGCAATCAGTACACAAGAAAACTTCTTGTGTACTGTTTTGAATGAGTTTTTGTTTTAAAATTTAATAATAATGTGCATGTTGCGCACTGTTAACACTACCCACAAGTTTTGAAGCTTAATTAGATATATGCAGAACAATGAAATTGTTATAAATTAGTAAATACTTAAATGTTAACTGTACTTGGTATAGTTTAGATAATTTTAGAATTATTCAGATTTGTAAGTAACAAGTGAGTATTTGAATTGTAGATTTGCGAATGCAATGTGCATATCTAAAGCTAAAGCAATTTAACTTCAAACAGTTCAGTCTGTTAATCGTTGCTTAATAATACCATAAATAAATATAATACCCTCATATTATTTTATGTAATGTACAGTCATTCATGATTTTTATAAATGGTCTAATGTTGGGCACAGTCTGGTAATAACTGATTTAATTGCTGTGCAATTAGTGGGTGCACATTTAAATACATTTTTGTTTGCTTTACTGTAATTTTTTAAAAGTAAATAAAATAAACAATAGTGGTTCTATACGTTTTTGTTATTCGACAATTACTAGTATACGTAACTAACTTGGAAATGTTAAAATCCAACATAAAGAGATAAGAAGTCTATAGTGAACAATTCATATGCAGTGAAACTTCTAAGGGGAATGATCCTTTGTCCATTAGAGAGTCGACTGAAGAAAAGTTGAAACCGAAATAACAGATATTTGAGAAAAAAGTACATTATACATGATTACCTATGTATGTAAGTTGATCGGTCTCAGTTATCAAATTGATAAAAATTGACTTTAAGATTTTTAACAGTAAGATCGTTTATAGAAAAGAAAAATTAGTTGACAAATTTATTCCATGTTTTTTGTTCTAGTGGACACTTGTTCTTAGAAGTTAGAAACTGGACTGTTTTCATCCTTCTCTCCGATACAGAGAGATCAATTACAGTAAGTATTGAGCTTAATATCATTACAGAGAATGTCTGCTAGACAAAAGGTAAAAATATATAAAAACCATTAATTAATTAATTAAGACGGCAAATAAAATAATGTTCGTAACAGAAAAGTCCATTAGTAGAAGTTTTACTGTATATGTAACCTGAAAATAAGCCTGCCTCTAAACGCAAACCAAACAACGGAGAAGAATGAAGAATTGCCTAATGGAAAATCAAATGTCCCAGTCGAATTGAAACAAAGATCACGTGTCAATGGCAATTACAATATTTTACAAACAATATGACACGATTTTGAAAAAAAAGATTAGTATATAAAAATGCTTAAAAATTAATAATTCTTAATCACCTATCTATAAATTCAATTCATGTCCGCTCTCGCTGTGGCGATGACTCTACAATGGTACAGGTGCAGTGGGAACGGGAATCTAGCACATGAAAAATACATTTTAAAATGAATTAGAGTTTTTAAAATTTGCATTTTAAACAAGATATTCTTGAAAAATTGTCACATAATACAAAATCTAGACGGCCATTTCATATCTCGCACCAGGTCCGACATAATCAATGGAGTATTTACAGCACTAGCGTAGCGGGGGGCATGGCCCCGGGCGGCATACGAAAAGGGGCGGCGGCAAGCGCACATTTTTAATAATAAAAAAATTTAATGCTGCTTTATTTGACTTTTACTAATTTTTTTGACTAATAATTAAAATAGAGAGGACGGCCAATTTCCCGGCGGCGAAAACCCACGCTAAACCACTAATTTACAGAAATACCTCGCTATAACGTCATTGCTGGGAGACGCGGTAATTCCCATATTTACATACATACACTTAGATGCGTTTGAAAATGCCCGACCGATTTAATCGATAAAACATATTATTTGTGAATATTAAAAAAAATAATTATAAACAAATGGCAAATGTATACGATAGTTTGCACTTGTACAGACACGTTATAAAATGTTTGACAAAAAATAATGATTTTGAAGTGTTCAAATACTAATAATTCTAAAAAAAAATGCGAAATCGGTAGTGCGTTTGAAAATGCCCGTTTTAATGTTTTCCATTTAGAACCGTTTTTTTTTCCAACAAACTATAAATATATTGTAGATGTTGTTTAAGAATGTAAATAACCAAACCATTAAAAGTTTATTGTAAGTGAAATTTTAAATGGAAGCACCAATAAATAGCGTAATTTGTATTTATTACATAAAACAACCATTTTTGACAAATGATGACAGTAAAACGTCAATACAAATTAAAATTTGACAATTAACATAACTAAGATTATTCTTTAAACACTGTAGATCACGTTCCATATTTTGGGCATTTTCAAACATATCATTTAAGCATCATAACAGTAGAATTAATTTTATACACTTCTTATTCACTTTATCGGAACTAAAAGACCAAAATAAAATAAATTACGTTGAATATTTTTATGCTTTCTGCGCCTTTTGGTAACTACTAAACTCGCACGAATTTATTATGAAAGTTACATTACAATCAATACAGGGGGGCTCCAAATAAATATGGTGCAATTATTACCTTACTTTGTGAATTAAATCGGGTGTGCAGTTTCAAACGCACTTTTTTATACGGCCGTTTAAAACTGTACGCTTCCATCTAATAGACAAAATATTATATTTATGAGTATTAAGAAGAATATTTATGACCAATTGGTGAATATATGCGCTATTCTGTTCTTGTGCATCCGAGTTTTAAACGCCGTATAAAAAGTGCGTTTGAATCTACACAACCGATCTAATTCACAAAGTAAGGTAATAATTGCACCATATTTATTTGGAGCCACCTTGTATTGATTGTAATGTAACTTTCATAATAAATTCGTGCGAGTTTAGTAGTTACCAAAAGCGCGAAAAAAGCATAAAAATATTCAACGTAGTTTATTTTATTTTGGTTTTTTAGTTCCGATAAATTTTTTCTTTTTTTTTTTTATTTAAAGGAAAAGCGACCCTAGAACAAGTGTTCCTTAAGGGCCGTAAAATATCAATATATACATAGTGAGTATTAAAATTAATATAATAATAACAAAATCAGAATAACATAAAACACAATAAAGACAATAAGGAAAATAAAAATTTTAATTTTGACTATACTATTGATATTGAATCTGAACAACTTAAACGTCTCTATCAAAAAACCAACGGTAACATGCAGATTTAAATTCTGTTAAAATAACTAAGGCAACAAGTTCTGATGGTAGCTTATTCCATGTCTTTATAGCTGTTAACAAAAACGAACGTTCATAACTGTAAGAAAGGACAATCCCGGATACGCATGTGCGAGAAAAGGGGGTTTTGAATAGAATAAGTAAGATAGAGTAGTGTGAGCAGAGCGTATATAATAAGGTGTGTGGGTAGTCATTTAAAGAGAGAATAGAATTTTTAGTTCAGAAAGAATCTTTTTAACCGAAACATTAATGTTAAAACAATCACAGGTTATGGGCCCAGATAACGTGTCTGACGCTGAGAACATTGTGTAAGTTCGGTTAAAAGAACAAAAGCTTAGAACGTGTATCACAGGTGTGCGGTTAGGCATAGTGTGCGTTCGGTTGTTGTCTAACGGTTAAAAATGACTGCATCTAGACAAGAAATTGTATTCAATCATAATGTTATGCGGCTCAAGGGAAATGAAATTTGGAATATCTGGAAATTCCAAATTCAGATATACCTAAAATCAAAATCATTGTTCGGTGTGGTCACCGGAGTTGATGCTCAAGATTTTACAAAGTCTCCGCAAATTTAGGAAGGTGGGAAACGCGCGATTCGAAGGCGCAAGAAGCAATAGTGTCACGTCTAGAGGACGCACCTACTACGCATGTGTTGAATTGCACGACATATCACGAAATGTGGTTGAAATGTTTACGAAATGCAATCGGAAGCGAGTGTTTACTTATTGCAACAGAAGTTTTATAACATAAAATATAAGGGGCAAGGCATGGCAGCGTTTATCTCGCAAGATATTGCTTGCCAGCTGAAAAACTTGAAGGAGGAAATCTCGGAGAAAATGTTAATATCGAAAATATTAATGTCGCTACCGGAAGAGTTAAACCATTTTAATTCAGCTTGGGAGTCAACACCAAAGTCTCAACAGAACATCAATGAACTTTCTTCACGTCTTCAAGTCGAAGAGAACCGAATTAAAGTTAGGGGAATTAACGGAGTATCGGCGTTTAACAGTCGTAAGGTATTCGAGTGTTATGGTTGCGATAAAACACTTAATCTAGAATTAGTATACAGAAGAAACAGTGAGGCAAAAATGTTATCAGGGTTTGTAGATTTTGATTTTGCAGGAGACACTGAAAATCGAAAGTCAACCAGTGGTTTTTTATTTTTCTAATTTGGTGGCTTGGTTTCTTGGTGCTCAAGAAAACAGCCTACTGTAACACTTTCGACGACTGAAGCCGAATATGTGGCCTTAAGTCAGTCTATAAGTGAAGCGTGCTGGTTGAAGAATCTAATAGATAAAATGAAATTGTTTGAACCTGTCACAAAAATAACGATATTTGAAGACAATCAGAGCACAATTAAACTTTGTAAAAGTAATGAACAATTGAAAAGAGTAAAACATATGGATGTAAAGTATCATTTTGTTAAAGAAAAGGTTAAGTCTAATCTTATAAACATACAATATGTGAGCTCAACGGATCAGCTGGCGGACATACTAACAAAACCGCTGAGTAGGATAGCGTTCACTAAGCTAAGAGATCAGTTGCTAGTGTAAGAATTTTGGTACTTGTGCCTTGGAATGAAACAATTTTGAATTTATGCGCGTCAACGAAAGTTTTATCGATTTTATGGCTTGGATATTGTAAGTCAGTGAAATACAGCTGTATTTTGAGTTTAACCTAAAAAGTTGATTTTGAAAGTATAAGGTATGTATTATTTTGTTTTATTAAAGAATTACTTTATTTCACACGTATTAATATTGAAGAGATCAATTTTAAATAAAATTTACTAATATTATGTTACGTTAATTTTAGATAAACAGCGATACTTCCAAGTTATAAACTCCTACAAAAATTCTGGCAATTTTTATGTATCATTCATCTGAATCAGATCGTGGAAGAATATTACTAATTAAACAAGTTGTACTAGAAAAATCTGCATCCTATTAATTAAAGAAGACTACAGGTAAAACGTTACACTAATTATGATGAAATTTAAGTATATACGTATATTTTAAAAACCACAATAATATATGACAAGTATATTGCAGGAATATCTTTTTGGATTAAAAAGGATGGACCAAGAAGGTATTTACAAATCAAAGACTAGATTGAAATGGCCAAGAAATAATAGCTAAAGTATGAAGGCAGAAAGGCAGGCCACAAAGAATATAGATGGGGAGTCTATGACGACTAAGAATATTTATATACTTATTTCAACAAAATATAATTATGAATTTAGAGTTGTTAAAAGTGCATAACTTAATTCATTGAAAATTGAATTGCGCGCTTATAATAAAAGAGGTGGCATTAAAAAAATAGAATATATGTAACTACTTCTATTGAGGCGTACTTTGGGTAGCATATACTCACAAAATTTTACAATACAGCATCATCTAACGCGTATTATTTGTAAACAAATAGAATCGTTGACTACTTTATTGGTCAACTGTTAGTAGGAGTTGCCGAAACAAGAAATTGAGAAGCGCGCGAATGCGCGTTTCATGAATCATTGCAAGGCACAAGTACCAGAATTTTTTTAATGTTATATTGTATTCTTTTTTTGTAACTTTTTAAGTTTGACTAGATTTTTTGGTGTAACCGAGATTGAGGGAGGGTGTAAGAATGGACAATCCCGGATACGCATGTGCGAGAAAAGGGGGTTTTGAATAGAATAAGTAAGACAGTGTAGTGTGAGTAGAGCGTATAGAATAAGATGTGTGGGTAGTCATTATAAGAGAGAATAGAACTTTTAGTTCAGAAAGAATCTTTTTAACCGAAACATTAATGTTAAAACAATCACAATAACTAACTGTTCTGGATCTTGGCTGGTAAAACATATCAGCGCGATCTCTAATGGATAACATAATTTGAAAGTTATCATGGAGCAGCTTATCATGATGTAAATGCAGCACCTTATACACCTGGCACATAATCAAGAATTCTCGCTTGCTCTGCAAAGTCAACCAGCCAAGCCTACGCCTGTAGGGAGTGATATGTTTCGACCTCCGCACACCGTAAACGAATCTAATGCACGCATTAAACTTCCGTTGCAATCTTTGTTGAAGTCTACCAGAGATGTTAGTATAAACAGCACTACAGTAATCAAATATTGGCAGTATCAGCGCAGTAACCAGTCTTCTTCGCATCTCAGTATTTAATACACCACTATTCATCTTTAGACGCGCTAAGCATCCCATAGCCTGGTTATTGACTGACACTATCTGCTCATGCCATGACAGAGTACTGTTTATTATAATACCAAGGTACTTCATAGAAGTAACATCTTCAAAATAGTATCGTTAATGCACTCAACAGACTGCCTAATTTCAGATATTTTACACGTATTATAAATCACTAAATCATCAGCATAAAAAATATGATTGCAGTCAATAAGCTTACCTGGGTCAGTCACAAACAAGGTATATAACAGCGGTCCAAGGACGCTACTCTGCGGAACACCACTACGCACCGATTTCCACGAAGATAGCACCTCTTCAATCTTCACTGCTTGTCGCCTATCACTCAAGTACGAGCTAAACCACTTCAGGACATTCTCCGATAAATTTAGATCCTTAAGCTTTAGCAGAAGCAGTAGATGATCGAGACTGTCGAATGCTTTGGAAAAGTCAAAAAACAAAGCAATGGTAACCAAGTGTTTATCAATCCCTACACGTATATAATCACAAAACCGAATTACGGCAGTCTGAGTATTTGCTCCCTTTCGAAAACCAGTCTGAAACGGATCCAATAAGTTATTCACTGTAATGTAGCTAATTATCTGATCATAAACACAGGGCTCAAGCACTTTGGACAGCGGGCATAGAATAGAAATGGGCCTGTAATCACTGTACTGCAGAGGAGACCTAACCTTTGGAATTGGTCGCACAAATGAATCTTTCCACTGCTGAGGAAACACTGAAGTAGACAACGACATATTGAAAAAGTCAATAATTGGCTGCAAGCAGTAAGGCAGTAACTGCTTATAATATCTTATCGAGAAGCCATCCGGGCCTACAGCATTAGTTGTTACACGACTTAAATTTCGTTGGACATCTTCTGGCGTAATTGCCACAAATTTAAACTGTTTCTCATTCTCAACACACGGACAAACAGTCTGAAACTGCTGACTAACACTACTACCACCACCTGCAAACACGAAGTAGTCATTTAACTTGTCAACATCTAGATCTGGCGGACATATTAAAGACTTAGTTTTAAGAAGCCCAAGCCTTCGGAAATCATCCCAGATGACTTTTGGGGCTCCAGTAATTCCAATCCTTGTTTGCAAAAACTCCCTTTTAGCTTTGGTAATCATTTGTTTAACTAAACGACGAATATTGCAGTACTCAGCATAGGCATACCCAGTTCTTCTAAAAATCCTATATAACTTATTTCTTCTACGCTGAAGCCCACGAATATCATTAGTGAACCACGGAGCAGGCGGACGAGAAGTTTTAATCACGTGTTCAGGGGCAATCCCATCTAGAATTCGAAGGATAACTTGATTTAAATCAGAGATTAAATCATTTATGGAGATACTGTAATCCACAACAGGCAAACAACAGCTCAACAGCTGCCTCTCTATAGACTCCCGATTTACCAGTTTCCAATTGCGATATCTTAATTGCTTAAACTGCTGTCTGGGTACTGCAAAATCCACACAGAAAGATATAGCATCATGTCCCGATAGAAAAGGCTCTAATGTCTGAGCAGAAGAAACCACAATTGACTGATCATTTACTATACAATGATCAATCCACGTATCAGACGTAGAAGTATGATGAGTACTACTGAACGGAACTAAATACAAGCTGTGAATATTGCAAAAGTCTTTAAGGCACTTGGTTTTATAGGTATTATGTAGCATATTAATATTCAAGTCTCCAATAATTACAATGTTATTATATACCGGCAGAAGTACATCAAAGTCTTCTTTAAAGTCTTTCAGCAGACCTGTATGCGGTGGTCTATAAATAACACTAATTAAAATTTTTTTCTTGTCAACCGACCACAGTTCAATTAATAAATATTCAGGACGACCATCCCAGTTATTGTGAGACCACGCAACAATCCGCGACGACAATATATTTTGCACAAATATAGCAACCCCACCGCCATGCCGACGTTTACGATCGTTTCTATGTAGATGAAACATGGGCAAACTAATTTGAGCACCAACAACGTTTGAATTGAGCCAAGTCTACGACACCGCAATAACGACGTAATAGTTAGATCTGAAATATTCCCGAAATTCGTCAATATGGGGCACAAGAGACTGAGCATTAAGGTGACAAATTTTTAGTTGATTAATATGCACAAGAACAGCAGTCGAAGGCAGTTGTACAGAGTCATTATTGAAATATTATGCTGATAGACCCGGGATATTGCCAAGATCTGTCGACGGATAAACCTTAATTGGTTCAGATCCCTCTTTCAATTTTATACAAACACTGGAACCAGCAATCCAGACACTTCTTCTATTAATCGCCGGATACTTCTTTATTACAGATTGTCTTAGCTTATATAACGTTGAAGGGTATCTCTTGCTGACATAAATTGGTATCTTATCTAGCTGCGGGTACAAAATATTTGCTGTAAAGTCCCGATGTTTCTTCTTAGCTGAGACAAAGGTGCCAACAAGCTGCGGCGACTTACACTTAACTATAATGTCTCGGCTTCTACCAGGACCACCTTTCTTTCCAATCCTGTCTACATCATGAAAACAATCCACTGCTAGATCCGGAACACCCAATAGCGAACCTAACCTGACCACAGTATGCACCAAATTACTAGAAGTTGTCTCAGAAATCGTCTCAGAGACTCTTGAAATAACAAATTGATCACTGGGCATCCTTGTCTCCAATTCTAGCTGACGTTTTTCTATATTTATATCAGTAGTTGCTTTTACACAATTTGCAACTTGCTTAACAAACGCAGCGCCAGTTGATGACTCGATGTTTGGCAAACGGCTTGACTCCAGTTTCAAAACACGATTCTCTAGCGAAATGCAACTATCCTAAATTTTATCTACACGCTCTGTCAAACCAGTGAGCTTAGAGTCTAAAACTGTCAACAAATCTAACTTCTTATTTATTTGTACCAACACCGCATAAGAATCCAGAGGTACCCGATATACCGGACATTTATCGGTAATGAAGATTTTGACATCTGATTTCGCTTGTAAACAACAACGAACCATAATACACATTGTGTGAAATTTATGTTTACAGGCTGTGCCAGCCATCGACAATTCAGAAATTTGTTGACAACACATTCCGCAGTTCACAGAAGACTTTTCACGAGGCATTGTGACAAAAGTGCAGTGAAATGTGAGATAAAATTACCAAAGGTTAACGACAAATATCTGAATATAAACCAGCTAACTATACAACAACTGTAACAAAATTGTAACACGTAAATACCAGTTAACAAAGGAAATAAATTAAAAATCAATCTTCAAAGACATTTATACGTGCGTACTCACTGACATAAGTCGTTTTATTTTTTTTTTTTTGAATAAGAAGTGTATAAAATTAATTCTACTTTTATGATGCTTAAATGATATGTTTGATAATGCCCAAAATATAGAACGTGATCTACAGTGTTTTAAGAATAATCTTAGTTATGTTAACACATTGTATGCGGGAAACGTACTAGTACGTTTTCCGTCGATTGGTACTTGAGCGCGGAAAACGTACTAGTACGTTTTAGTGTAACGGTATGGTTTCTTTGTATTGCTTTTAGAGAAAGAAGTAGTAGGGTGATAAAAACATTTTTAGCTATGGTTTGTACAAAATAAATTGGAAGAGAGCATGTCAAAACGCGTTTGCAGTAATCAGTGCCGGATTAGCCACGTAGCAAAAGTAGCAAATGCTACGGGCCTCGAGAATTGGGGGGGCCAAAAAAGTTTATTTGTAACAGTTTTGCTTTATTTAATACCCTAAACTTGAGAACCTAGAGCAAATCAACGGCCCCTTGACAAAATTTGATATACGTCCCCCGCTGGCTTAATCCGACACTAGCAGTAATATACAAAATCACATCAGATGGCCCATAGCGCTACTTTATAGCATGTGTTAAACAATTGTCGCTCTTGTTTGTGGGTACAAAAATACCGATATATACTGAAAACGAAATCGAATGTTTTTAGGCTACTTCTGCTACCATTTAAACGTGTAAATCTAGAGGGTTTATCTGTAGTTTAAAAAAATCAATTTTGCTATACTATTATAAATTTATCCACTAAAAATTTTATTTTTTTTACGACAATCATAATATTATATATTTCAATATAAAATACGAAAAGTTTGGGTTAAAAACTTAAATAATTTTCGATTTATTGAGATTTCACTGAATAACTAAGTTGCGCGCAAAACGCAATAAAACGCGTTTCCGCGAAATGTACCCGCATACAATGTGTTAATTGTCAAATTTTAATTGGTATTGACGTTTTACTGTCATCATTTGTCAAAAATTGTTGTTTTATGTAATAAATACAAATTACGCTATTTATTGGTGCTACCATTTAAAATTTCACTTACAATAAACTTTTAATGGTTTGCTTATTTACATTCTTAAACAACATCTACAATATATTTATAGTTTGTTGGAAAAAAAACGGTTCTAAATGGAAAACATTAAAACGGGCATTTTCAAACGCACTACCGATTTCGCATTTTTTCTTAGAATTATTAGTATTTGAACACTTCAAAATCATTATTTTTGGTCAAAAATTTTATAACGTGTGTGTACAAGTGCAAACTATCGTATACATTTGCCATTTGTTTATAATTATTTTTTAATACTCATAAATAATATGTTTTGTCGATTAAGTCGGTCGGGCATTTTCAAACGCATCTAAGTGTACAAATAGAATCGTTGACTACTTTATTGGTCAACTGTTAGTAGGAGTTGCCGAAACGAGAAATTGAAAAGCGCGCGAATGCGCGTTTCATGAATCATTGCAAGGCACAAGTACCAGAATTTTTCTAATGTTATATTGTATTCTTTTTTTGTAACTTTTTAAGTTTAACTAGATTTTTTGGTGTAACCGAGATTGAGGGAGGGTGTAAGAATGGACAATCTCGGATACGCATGTGCGAGAAAAGGGGGTTTTGAATAGAATGAGTAAGACAGTGTAGTGTGAGTAGAGCGTATAGAATAAGGTGCGTGGGTAGTCGTTATAAGAGAGAATAGAACTTTTAGTTCAGAAAGAATCTTTTTAACCGAAACATTAATGTTAAAACAATCACAATAACTAACTGTTCTGGATCTTGGCTGGTAAAACATATCAGCGCGATCTCTAATGGATAACATAATTCGAAAGTTATCATGGAGCAGCTTATCATGATGTAAATGCAGCATCTTATACACCTGGCACATAATCAAGAATTCTCGCTTGCTCTGCAAAGTCAACCAGCCAAGCCTACGCCTGTAGGGAGTGATATGATTCGACCTCCGCACACCGTAAACGGATCTAATGCACGCATTAAACTTCCGTTGCAATCTTTGTTGAAGTCTACCAGAGATGTTAGTATAAACAGCACTACAGTAATCAAATATTGACAGTATCAGCGCAGTAACCAGTCTTCTTCGCATCTCAGTATTTAATACACCACTATTCATCTTTAGACGCGCTAAGCATCCCATAGCCTGGTTATTGACTGACACTATCTGCTCATGCCATGACAGAGTACTGTTTATTATAATACCAAGGTACTTCATAGAAGTAACATCTTCAAAATAGTATCGTTAATGCACTCAACAGACTGCCTAATTTCAGATATTTTACACGTATTATAAATCACTAAATCATCAGCATAAAAAATATGATTGCAGTCAATAAGCTTACCTGGGTCAGTCACAAACAAGGTATATAACAGCGGTCCAAGGACGCTACTCTGCGGAACACCACTACGCACCGATTTCCACGAAGATAGCACCTCTTCAATCTTCACTGCTTGTCGCCTATCACTCAAGTACGAGCTAAACCACTTCAGGACATTCTCCGATAAATTTAGATCCTTAAGCTTTAGCAAAAGCAGTAGATGATCGACACTGTCGAATGCTTTGGAAAAGTCAAAAAACAAAGCAATGGTAACCAAGTGTTTATCAATCCCTACACGTATATCATCACAAAACCGAATTACGGCAGTCTGAGTATTTGCTCCCTTTCGAAAACCAGTCTGAAACGGATCCAATAAGTTATTCACTGTAATGTAGCTAATTATCTGATCATAAACACAGGGCTCAAGCACTTTGGACAGCGGGCATAGAATAGAAATGGGCCTGTAATCACTGTACTGCAGAGGAGACCTAACCTTTGGAATTGGTAGCACAAATGAATCTTTCCACTGCTGAGGAAACACTGAAGTAGACAACGACACATTGAAAAAGTCAATAATTGGCTGCAAGCAGTAAGGCAGTAACTGCTTATAATATCTTATCGAGAAGCCATCCGGGCCTACAGCATTAGTTGTTACACGACTTAAATTTCGTTGGACATCTTCTGGCGTAATTGCCACAAATTTAAACTGTTTCTCATTCTCAACACACGGACAAACAGTCTGAAACTGCTGACTAACACTACTACCACCACCTGCAAACACGAAGTAGTCATTTAACTTGTCAACATCTAGATCTGGCGGACATATTGAAGACTTAGTTTTAAGAAGCCCAAGCCTTCGGAAATCATCCCAGATGACTTTTGGGGCTCGAGTAATTCCAATCCTTGTTTGCAAAAACTCCCTTTTAGCTTTGGTAATCATTTGTTTAACTAAACGACGAATATTGCAGTACTCAGCATAGGCATACCCAGTTCTTCTAAAAATCTTATATAACTTATTTCTTCTACGCTGAAGCCCACGAATATCATTAGTGAACCATGGAGCAGGCGGACGAGAAGTTTTAATCACGTGTTCAGGGCAATCCATCTAGAATTCGAAGGATAACTTGATTTAAATCAGAGATTAAATCATTTATGGAGATACTGTAATCCACAACAGGCAAACAACAGCTCAACAGTTGCCTCTCTATAGACTCCCGATTTACCAGTTTCCAATTGCGATCATCTTAATTGCTTAAACTGCTGTCTGGGTACTGCAAAATCCACACAGAAAGATATAGCATCATGTCCCGATAGAAAAGGCTCTAATGTCTGAGCAGAAGAAACCACAATTGACTGATCATTTACTATACAATGATCAATCCACGTATCAGACGTAGAAGTATGATGAGTACTACTGAACGGAACTAAATACAAGCTGTGAATATTGCAAAAGTCTTTAAGGCACTTGGTTTTATAGGTATTATGTAGCATATTAATATTCAAGTCTCCAATAATTACAATGTTATTATATACCGGCAGAAGTACATCAAAGTCTTCTTTAAAGTCTTTCAGCAGACCAGTATGCGGTAGTCTATAAATAACACTAATTAAAATTTTTTCTTGTCAACAGACCACAGTTCAATTAATAAATATTCAGGACGACCATCCCAGTTATTGTGAGACCACGCAACAATCCGCGACGACAATATATTTTGCACAAATATAGCAACCCCACCGCCATGCCGACGTTTACGATCGTTTCTATGTAGATGAAACATGGGCAAACTATTTGAGCACCAACAACGTTTGAATTGAGCCAAGTCTACGACACCGCAATAACGACGTAATAGTTAGATCTGAAATATTCTCGAAATTCGTCAATATGGGGCACAAGAGACTGAGCATTAAGGTGACAAATTTTTAGTTGATTAATATGCACAAGAACAGCAGCCGAAGGCAGTTGTACAGAGTCAATTTTTCAAATATTATGCTGATAGACCCGGGATATTGCCAAGATCTGTCGACGGATAAACCTTAATTGGTTCAGATCCCTCTTTCAATTTTATACAAACACTGGAACCAGCAATCCAGACATTTCTTCTATTATTCGCCGGATACTTCTTTATTACAGATTGTCTTAGCTTATATAACGTTGAAGGGTATCTCTTGCTGACATAAATTGGTATCTTATCTAGCTGCGGGTACAAAATATTTGCTGTAAAGTCCCGATGTTTCTTCTTAGCTGAGACAAAGGTGCCAACAAGCTGCGGCGACTTACACTTAACTATAATGTCTCGGCTTCCACCAGGACCACCTTTCTTTCCAATCCTGTCTACATAATGAAAACAATCCACTGCTAGATCCGGAACACCCAATAGCGAACCTAACCTGACCACAGTATGCACCAAATTACTAGAAGTCGTCTCAGAAATCGTCTCAGAGACTCCTGAAATAACAAATTGATCACTGAGCATCCTTGTCTCCAATTCTAGCTGACGTTTTTCTATATTTATATCAGTAGTTGCTTTTAACAATTTGCAACTTGCTTAACAAACGCAGCGCCAGTTGATGACTCGATGTTTGGCAAACGCTTGACTCCAGTTTCAAAACACGATTCTCTAGCGAAATGCAACTATCCTGAATTTTATCTACACGCTCTGTCAAACCAGTGAGCTTAGAGTCTAAAACTGTCAACAAATCTAACTTCTTATTTATTTGTACCAACACCGCATAAGAATCCAGAGGTACCCGAATACCGGACATTTATCGGTAATGAAGCCTTTTGACATCTGATTTCGCTTGTAAACAACAACGAACCATAATACACATTGTGTGAAATTTATGTTTACAGGCTGTGCCAGCCATCGACAATTCAGAAATTTGTTGACAACACATTCCGCAGTTCACAGAAGACTTTTCACGAGGCATTGTGACAAAAGTGCAGTGAAATGTGAGATAAAATTACCAAAGGTTAACGACAAATATCTGAATATAAACCAGCTAACTATACAACAACTGTAACAAAATTGTAACACGTAAATACCAGTTAACAAAGGAAATAAATTAAAAATCAATCTTCAAAGACATTTATACGTGCGTACTCACTGACATAAGTCGTTTTATTTTTTTTTTTTGAATAAGAAGTGTATAAAATTAATTCTACTTTTATGATGCTTAAATGATATGTTTGATAATGCCCAAAATATAGAACGTGATCTACAGTGTTTTAAGAATAATCTTAGTTATGTTAACACATTGTATGCGGGAAACGTACTAGTACGTTTTCCGTCGATTGGTACTTGAGCGCGGGAAACGTACTAGTACGTTTTAGTGTAACGGTATGGTTTCTTTGTATTGCTTTTAGAGAAAGAAGTAGTAGGGTGATAAAAACATTTTTAGTTATGGTTTGTACAAAATAAATTGGAAGAGAGCATGTCAAAACGCGTTTGCAGTAATCAGTGCCGGATTAGCCACGTAGCAAAAGTAGCAAATGCTACGGGCCTCGAGAATTGGGGGGGCCAAAAAAGTTTATTTGTAACAGTTTTGCTTTATTTAATACCCTAAACTTGAGAACCTAGAGCAAATCAACGGCCCCTTGACAAAATTTGATATACGTCCCCCGCTGGCTTAATCCGACACTAGCAGTAATATACAAAATCACATCAGATGGCCCATAGCGCTACTTTATAGCATGTGTTAAACAATTGTCGCTCTTGTTTGTGGGTACAAAAATACCGATATATACTGAAAACGAAATCGAATGTTTTTAGGCTACTTCTGCTACCATTTAAACGTGTAAATCTAGAGGGTTTATCTGTAGTTTAAAAAAATCAATTTTGCTATACTATTATAAATTTATCCACTAAAAATTTTATTTTTTTTACGACAATCATAATATTATATATTTCAATATAAAATACGAAAAGTTTGGGTTAAAAACTTAAATAATTTTCGATTTATTGAGATTTCACTGAATAACTAAGTTGCGCGCAAAACGCAATAAAACGCGTTTCCGCGAAATGTACCCGCATACAATGTGTTAATTGTCAAATTTTAATTGGTATTGACGTTTTACTGTCATCATTTGTCAAAAATTGTTGTTTTATGTAATAAATACAAATTACGCTATTTATTGGTGCTACCATTTAAAATTTCACTTACAATAAACTTTTAATGGTTTGCTTATTTACATTCTTAAACAACATCTACAATATATTTATAGTTTGTTGGAAAAAAAACGGTTCTAAATGGAAAACATTAAAACGGGCATTTTCAAACGCACTACCGATTTCGCATTTTTTTTTAAATTATTAATTATTTGAACACTTCAAAATCATTATTTTTGGTCAAAAATTTTATAACGTGTGTGTACAAGTGCAAACTATCGTATACATTTGCCATTTGTTTATAATTATTTTTTTTAATACTCATAAATAATATGTTTTGTCGATTAAGTCGGTCGGGCATTTTCAAACGCATCTAAGTGTATATACATTGTGAACTACGGACCAGCGCGTACATGTGGGGATTCCCCGGACTTGTCGGTTGTACCACAGAATACTCACTTAAAGAAGCGAAGCTTGTCGTCGGCACCTTAGATCTTCAGGTTCCCATATCACGTGACGTCCGCCATCTTATCGGAGCGGGTAGCGCGAGTTTTAAAATGCCTTTAGTTTAAAAGTTGAAATGCATTATGCTTAAAACTGTTCGAAACTACATAAATTAATAGAAAAATCATAGTTATCATACATAATTTATAAGTATAAGTGTAGTAGTTTTGTTTATGTTTCAAAAATCGGTAAATAACTACTAATAACTGAGTTCCGATAGTATTGCAACCTACTTATTTTCAAGAATTTGCTCCTCCCTGCGATAAGGTCGCTCGCAAAACATATCAAGTTATCAAAGAATTTAGACAATGAGTTGAAAGAACAGAATGTGTGCGATTCTGTGAATCTAAACCAGTTTCAGCCAACTTACGAGCTGGGTAAGCGCGTAGATAAATGCAGTTTAAAAAGGCAGCGCTCTGTGTTCTGTGTAAGCAGTGAGTCTCTGTTGTTTTTGTTCAGCAGGTTATACCCTTTAAAAAAAAAGCAGCAACCAGCACGCTTGATGTTTGAAAATAAAAAGTCAAAACTTATTTTTTAATTTATACCGCAATTTGTATAACATCATTATTTAAACTTTAATTTGTCAGGTTTTCACAGTTGTTCTTCATTATAAAAAAAAAACAATAATTCTTTTTATTTAACTTCCCATCATGTGTATTATTTCTTCTTGTACTATGTTCTAGAGCACCCTAACTTAACGAGTATTCTGTATAATATAATTGTAAATTGAATCCCTAGAAAAATATGTGGGAATCTTTGACTTTTACAGTTAACTTAGTGAGTTACAGCAGCACTCTGTAAACTCAGGTTGTCCAGGCAGCGACTCTGGCAATCATAAAATACAAAGAATGTAAGTTTTGAACAACAGGCAGCGTCTCTGTTGTTTGGAGCTACAGGCAGTGTCTCTGTACCATCTTATAGTTACGGTCAGCACTCTGTAAACTTCAGTGTTTGATCCAGGCAGGATCTCTGGCAATCTTAAAATGTTTCTTTTAGAAACAGGCAGCGTCTCTGTACGTTTTGGGTTATCAGGCAGGTCTCTGATACAATCATTATTTTATCAGTACATCTCTGTAAACCAGCTTGTAGTGCTATCATGCATCCTAATCATTGTTTAAACAAGGGACAAGAGTACCTTTTAAAAATGTTTCTTTTAAGCCGTTCAACCATCAAGGAAATAATCAGAAGATTTTGGTTCAGTGGGCACATGTATAATATTAGTTGTTTATATAGCTCCATGGCACTTTACATAGTCAGGTACTGTAACGCTATTTCTTCATTAATTCAATAAAGATGGAACCAATGGGATACAAAGGAGGTACCCGTGTATTAAATAATTCTTAGTTTCTATTAAGCCTTCAAAGAGCGCCATTCATGTAAGGCCATTATACGTGCCTTTTGGCGTTATTGCTGTGGCATTTATTGTTATAAACTTAAGTTGTTCCTTTTTAAGCTCTTCAAAGGGCACCATTCATGTAAGGCCATTATACGTGCCTTTTATGTTATTGCCGATGTAATTAATATAAGATTGATTGTACCAATTCTGGGTACGAAAGAGGTCATGCCCTTTTAGAAAAACAAATAGTAAGGAGATGGGTATAAAAGCCTTTCGTACCCAGGAAAGGGATTATTAATGTCACGATTCTTGAAGTGACGATTATATTTTGTGTATTGTGATTGCTCAATTATATTTTGTGTTAAAATCAAGACTGTGTATTGTGATTGCCATTATTATTTTGGTCAATATATTTATATCGGAAGAATAGTGATTATATTTACAAACCCTGTCACTTCCAAGCTGACATGTATTATTTCTTCCTCTGTTAACATACGGTTCTTGAGGAATGCATCCCTAACGTTAAACGAGGTATTCTGTACTACATATAATTGTAAAATTGAAATCCCTAAGAAAAATTAATGTTGGGAATCTTTGACTTTTAACATTAGATAATCAAATAAATAATTGTAAATAAGCATTACTTGCATTGCTGCCCGATAGATATGCAGCTGCACACAACTGGAGTTACATCTGTGCATGCTAGGCTAAGTAATATTCGTCTCCATTTCATCTCGTGAATGTCTTTTTCCCATAATTTCCTTCTAAACAGAATTACGAATTGGGGAACCCCTGACATATATAGGGGTCTTCTATGGTCGAGTTACATGACACGCCGAAATTCAAAGTTTATTTTTGTACAAAACAAATATGATAAATTAAATATTAACCTTTGTCACCAAATTTATCATTCTGAAACTTTCAACTCACAAAATTGCAGAAGACACATTTAGAAAGCCTTCTAGTTTATTTCAAATAAATATTATTTAAAGTTAATGGGAATTGGACTGCCCATAAAATCAACTCTTCTTAAATATGCAATGTTTCGTTTTTTTATTGGAAATTTTTAAGCAACTGAAAATTAACAATTTTGTATAACAGAAATACAAGTATTTTATAAATAAAATTATAAAATACCTTAACATGTTAAAGAATAGTATATAATGACATATTAAATAAAATAAAACTAAAAAAAATTAAATTTATAAGTACAACTACATATAATCTTTGATCTAGACACATGTAAGTACTATTTACAATCTTTCATATTTGACACATGTACAGTAATCTCTATGTACAATTGGAAGTGGGAAAATAGAATGTCATTAATCCAAATTTGATCGACTCCAAGCAACTATTGCTTCTGCCACTACACAACAAATTTGGTTTTATAAGACAATTTGTTAAGGCATTGCCGAAAGATGAAGATGCTATCAATTACCTATTTGTGTTTATGTCTTGCCAAATTTTCGGATGCAAAATTAAAGCAGGAATTATTCAGTGAACCTCACATCAGGAAACTTATCCAGGACGACAATTTTAAGTATCCTTAGTTTTGGATTCACGAATAAAAAAAACTTTTAGCCGCGAATACAAGTGGTTATAATTTTTAAATCCGCTACTTTAAATAAATAGCTTTGAGTGGTTTAAAAAAAGAATTTTTTTTTTCAACGTCTCATGTTTAATAGTTGTAGGAATTAAAATTTGAGCCCTTGGTATTAATATTTAGTCATTCCTGAACGCGATTTTCCATTTTAATAATGTGGGAAAATGTTTGTAGTTATTTCTGACTTGGAGCTCAACAACGAGACATGTACACAATGCCCGATACATATTATTGTAGGAAATCTAGCGCTCTACAAAAAAGCACTAATAATTTTTTGATACTCAACTCTTTCAAAAGTTAGTGAAGGTTAAAGTTTAGGAACAAGCGACACCAGGTAATCGCAAAACTAGAACGACACTGGCTATCAGACAATAATTAAAGAGGACCCATCCAGGGGCCAACAACTTCTGACCCTTTTCATACGGAATTTCGGTAAAGACAGTCTGACTGGAATTACAAATTGACAATAGTAATTTCTCCAAAATTAATCACGTTATTATTAATTCATTAAATATTATAATAAAATAATTTATAACTTCCAGTTTTTTAAAATATCCGTTTTTTTAGTTTGTTGAAGTCTGCTATTGCCAGAGTGCGGTGCTAATTTCTTGTACCTTATTAACGTTGGAAACGTAAAATAACTAAAAAATCTAGAAACTAAGGGGTTATACTTGTAAGTTGGTATGAAAAGTCAGACCCAATAAACTAAATTAGCTCGCATCTAATAGTCCCCCTGGACCCATCAATAGAGGGCCCTCCAAACGACAATATTATTTATAAAATTAGTTTATAGGATTAAAAAAAATCTGATTGCTAATAAAATAAATATTCAAAAATATATATTTTAATTTGTATCACTTTTAAATTAAAATCTAACGATTTTAGTTTAATTTTGAATGGTTATTCTAGAAATCTAATGTTTGAAATTCGCGCTAAGAAATAAAGTATAGCTAATCTGAGCATGCGATTTAAAAACACGGTGTAGTGCACGACGCATTGCGAACGGCAAAAGCTGACAGTCAGGGAAGACATTGTGTTAATAAGTTCTTAACTTCTATTATTATTGTAATTATAATATTTATTAAAATATGAAGAAACTTATATTTATAACATTAGTTAGTGCTCTGGTTGTAGTGATTTATGGTAAGAATTTTCAATTATATGTATAAAATGAAGATACAATTTGACAAAAGGGGTGGTATGAATATACAATGACGTTTTCTTATTCATCAATCACGTGAAATAGCCATGGACACCGATAAAGTTTTCTAAATACGATAATAAAAATGATATCTAACAAATACAATTTTGAATAGATCTTGTTAAAAAAACCTTGTTTAATGTTATTTATTTCAGTAATACAATCAATCCATTTAGGGAATTGTGAAACAATCTATGAAAAATAACCTTGATTTTTTCTTCTTAATACAAAAACTTTATAGTTCTATTACTAACAGTTAATCGTTTACTAATAAATATTATTTCTTCCTAAGTATAGAATAAACCCTAAGATATAGTCAAAATTATTTATCATTAAGGAGAGTATAAATTTATTAGCTATCAAATACTACACTTAAATTAAAATATTCTTTGTTATAAATGGTTTAACAGGTTTTTTAAGGAGGAAATTAATATCAAGATTAATCAACCAATAGCCTTCATCAAGAATTTCTTTCTTCAGAATGTTGCATGTATATCTTTGAATATTGAATATATATATTTATGTACATATACTAGAAGTATATGTACTGATTAACTTATAAAGTAAAACATTGAAGATAATAAGATAATAACTAACATATTTCATTTAGCATAAACGTTTTAATTTAAAATTTGTTTTAGGCCAAGACATAAAGGAACCTGAAAATACTAATACTTCAACTATTACACCACCGTCAACTACAACATCAATACCTACGACGTCATCATTAAAACCTACAACTTCATCAACAACTACAATTATTACAATACCTCCAAAACCACCAACGACCTCTACACTATCTCCAACGACCTCTGCAACATCTCCGACGACCTCTAAAACAACTGCGGGAACCACTACAACACCTAAACCAACACCTGCTCCAAAACCTCCAACTCCTATAGATCCTGTTGTAGGACAATGGAATGTTAATCATACAAATGAAAATGTAATTTGCCTATTGATACAATTTGCAATGCAAATTGAAATACCTTATAATACTACTTCAAATAAAACATTTATTGCACCTGTCAATATACCAAAAGAAGCAATTAGTAGTGGAATATGCAGGGCCAATACTACAAATGTCACACTTGAATGGACTGTCAAAATTAATGACACGACAAACTCAACTGATCAGATAACTTTCAATTTTGTTAAGAATGCTACTTCAAAAACCTATGATCTTGATGATATTGAAGTTTCAATCACTCCAGATGCTGCGAATTTCCCAGGAGCCAAAGGTATGAGCACTATTATAAATAGGGTAAGTTCGCCGGTTGCCGACCAGATAAAAAATAGTTCCCGTTTTCGGCCGTGGCGGTCAAGAAATAGAATATATTTATAACGAAAGTCACAACAGGAAGTTGAGGTATTATAATTAATATTAAATATGACTAACTAAATAGCGCATGACAAGTTTGTTTAACAAGTCGTGTTTTATTGTTTTTACAAATTATATTGCTGACTGGCCGAGAACGGGTGACGGCCGGCTGACCGGTATACTTACCCTATATATTTATATACACATTAGTGTAGTTGAGAATTGATATTTACTTCAAAATTCAATTAAAAACTTATCAAATGGACCACATACACTTCTTACAGTAAATATACTGAATTGAACTTTACTCGACAAGTTAAAGGAATATGTGTCTAAAAAAACAGTTAAAGGGTTTTTCTATATTTTTTATATATTGGGTTCTGTGGAAAGTAACTTCGTTTATTTTTTCATTAAAATCAAAATTTTTTTATAGTATATAAATATCTCAATTATATATTAATCTAAAAAAAATTCGTGATCTGAACTAAAAATATCAAAACTCTGAAATAGATCTCATAATACTTAGCAAACTGACCCGTAAGAGATCGCTACCAATAATATATACTCTATCTAGAAATCCTGGATCGTTTTTTCAGAAATGTTTATATCCAAGAAAACTGTTCTTGAGAAGAACACAAAAAACTCGTTTGGTTATTATTATATTTTCCATATAATATTTTCTTGCGATTTCTGTCTTTTACAAAAAATCGCAAAGTAAATTTTTGAAAAATAAAACACTGGGACATGACTTATTTTGAATAAACTTTATGGATAGGTCGATTTTGAATGTATACCATATAGTACATGACTAAATTTAATTGAAACGCTCGTTTTTTAAGCGAAAAAACAATGGTTGGTTCATTTGAATTTGCAGTTTAATAAACATAAAAGAAATACAGATATATAAAACTAAAAAAGTGTTATACTAATTTAGGTAAATCATATTGATATTAAAAAAGGGTAGAGGAATATCTTTACTCATAAAAATAGTCCTTATTTTCACTAAATTAAAATCATTTAATTTCCTTGTTGATGAATTCCGTTTTTTTTTCTGCTCGATTTACTAAAAGAAAAACGAAAGTTCATAATCAGACGCATAATTTGCCGTCTTATTTTTCCAGGAGCTTTTCCTATCGTTAGTGCTAGTTATCTTGTTCATGTTTCTTTCTATAACTTCGAAAGTTTTAAAATAATAGTTAGAGTCCCATATTTTGGATATCAGTTGGAACAATGTTCTGTCCTAATGCATTAAATCTAGCTTTTATCGTCTTTTAAGCGACCGATGATGTAGAATTGTACGGAAATAAAGTAGCGAGACATACTGATTTTGTTTAAACTTATCAATTTTAAATTGTTGCTAATATTTCATAACAATTTTGTTAAGATGTACATGTGTTAAAAAGAACATGTGCTTAATGGTTGATCATCATGTTACACAACCTGACCTAAGTTCACTTTACATAATTTTTTAGAAAAACGCTTCTCAATTGGTTTTTTAAAGTACAATATACGTGAAATTTGTTTGCGATATTATATCAAAAATATGTTAAAAAGTAAATAATTAGATTTAAAATAATTCAATTGGTATTTTATATAATGCGTCATGTTAACCAAAGGAAATTTGATAAACTATTATGTATAAGTCATAAGTTCTAAAAATATTTTTAATTGAAAAATTGTAACAAAAACTACATTATTCAAGTCCGCAATTTTTGTCCAAATATGAGGAAAATTTTACTTTGCGGAATGAATATAGTTCATTAGGTTATCACAAAAACGTTTTACCGAGAAATTTATTAATAAAAAATGTGTATATAATTCATATATATCATTATATTTTAATATGATTTAAAATGGATTAGTTGTTTTATGAAAAACATCTATTTTCATTTAAAATAATATGTTGTTTGTTTACAATTTTAGATGTGACCCCTTTGAAATTACATCACAAACATGACGAGTTTGGAACATCCCTTTCGAAGTCATATAGGTGCAATAAAAAACAATCTATGAATTTTACTGATAATACGTTGCAAAAGGGCACTATAAGTATTAGTCATTTGCAATTCCAAGCCTTTGTTAATGCCACCAAGAAGGAATTTACCATTGGTAAGATTTGATTTAAATTTTTAATTATCCATAAATGATTTGCCCCTTCTATTTCGATTTTAGCTGAAGATTGTACGCCATCGGATACTCCAGATGTAGTTCCAATTGCTGTGGGGTGTGCCTTAGCAGCACTTGTAATTATTGTATTAGCTGCTTACTTGATTGGCAGACGACGTCGCCAAGCTCGTGGCTATTTATCCATGTGAGTTTAAGATACACTCCATGGTAACAAAGGCAGGACTGACAGTTAGTTTTAACCATTTTTACACTGGCGTTTTCACGTTTTTGTAATTTGTATAGTATATGCTTTTTCTGCTACGTTGTAGTGTAAAATTGGTTAAGTTGTGATTTTTTAAATATTAATTTAGTTTGCTATTTTCGTATTAACGAGTGTTTTCTTTTCATGGAAATGTTTTATGTTGATTTTTTTTTAAAACGCCCTGGTTTTAAATGTTTTTCTATGTTGCTTCATTTTTAAAGGTTTTTGGGATTATAAACAGTACCCATACGATTTTTGAAAAATTCTAGATATATAATATAGTTATTAAAAAGTTATAGATATAGATTGTCATAATACTAGTTTATTTAGTTTTTATTCTAAATCTAAGCAGTAGTATTACCTGAAGTTAATTCAAAGATTTATGATTTTGATTTTTCATTAAATCCAGCCTTGTGTGTCTTATGCATACCTATATATGAAAATTAACCTTAAATTGTAAATGTAAAGTTAAAATTATGTTTTGTATTTTGCGAAGTAGATTTTAGATATTATTTTGGATTGGTTGGCAAATACTTGGCTGTGATGGAATTTTCGTCTTGATATGTAACTTCTCTTGATAATAGACTGTAAAACTTTAATACAATAAAGATTTGTGGGGTCAGTGTGCTTTGTTTTTATTCCTTGTAACTGTTGTCCTAAGTATTACTGTGGAGTGTATTTCTGCTAGTACTATATATTATCAAATAGTGTCAACAAGTTTTTCATGTCACAAACTTTTATATGACCTTACATAATTGCTGCATGAAATATTCAAGAAAATTAAATATATTGATGCACCAATAAAAAAAACAGACCACCCCAATGGTTTTTGCATATAAAGATTGGATTAATTCAGTTTTAGACGACTATCATAAATGTACATATTTTTTTAAAACTTGGCAAATAGTTTTGGTCATCAAGATAGCTTGAAATGTCCTATTAAGTCCTATGTTAATTTCAACTGTTCTTTTATTAAAGAGCATGAATTTATCATCCTAGGTGTTTCCGTTTTATCACAATAAATTTTTTTGAAGAGTTCAATCAAACAATTTATTAGGTCTAATATTAGTCTCGGTATATCTGATTAGTTTTAGATATTGAAAATGTTTTTACCTGTCTGATATCTTATTTAAATGTTTTTTTTTAACAATTTTATAGACTGGAATTAATCATCATTTTTCCCAATATTATTTTTTAAGCTGAAGCTGTTTTTTTTCCAGTAATTAGTAATCAGTATTATATATCTATTTTTTTATAACAGTAATCGCAATGGCAAGTTGTAGGTATACTGTAAAATTGTTACTGTTTATGTTACCTTAATTCGATACCTCAGTTCAATACTATAGTTTTAACATAATGGATTATTAAAAACTCCTATTACTGACTTTATCATAAAGCTTTTGTGTTAGGGAACTTTTGGATAAAAATTTACATGATTATTTTATTAATTAACTATCTTTTTTATCTCTAATTTTTTTAAAATCATAGTTGTTACACTATTGAAATTAAAATTTCAGTAAAAAAAAACGCTATTTTCCAGTTTGACTTACATTATATAAAATACACATTTTTCATAGGTACGGTGAAACTAATTAAAAAATTATGTTTTTTGTGATGTTACCCTATTGAACTGCCGTAGCCAATTAATTATGTAAAGTATAAATTACAATAGAATTAACAAAAAAAATGAAATAAAAGTAAAGTAACTTTCTGTGTACAATTATCTACTAATACCTGTTATACTTTATGGCAGGGGTCGGCAACCTGTGGCCCGCGGGCCACATGCGGCCCTTTGCAAACTTTTTGTGCGGCCCGCCAAAGCACGAATTTTTGTTCTCTGACATTATTGTTATAGCATGTCAATAAAAAATATTTTTTTTCTATATTTATTTTTAATAATATTTATACTCGTATATGATATAAAAGCACTATTTAAATTACATTTGAATGTGCGGCCCGCATAAAAAATTTTACTTTGAAAATGACCCGCCGTCCGAAAAAGGTTGCTGACTTCTGCTTTATGGCATTCTTTACAATATTCCAGGAAAGTGCTTGCTAAAACATGTACTTACTAGTAATAACATTTATCATCTTTATTATAAAACAAAACTATTCTAAAACATAAAGAAAAAAATAGCAATACTCAGTACTATATTTATTAATCATAATGTTAAAGTCCAATAGCTTTTAATATTATTTAAAGTTTACAGGAATTGGACAACAATAAAACAACACTTGTTAAATGTGCAAAGATTCGTTTCTTTATTGAAATTTTTTCAAGCAACTTAACATCTCAAAAAAATGTTTTATTGTTGTCCAATTCCTGTTAACTTTAAATAATACTATATTTATTATTTGAAGTTAGTAGAAAACATTCTATTACAAATGATGTTTCATTTTACAGGTTTACAGAAACAAAACAAGAGTCAGATTACATACCAATGAAAAATCTGTCTTGTTTTCAATAGCTTCGTATTGTGATATGGAATACCTACACAGAATTGATGTTTACACAAGTAGGTAGCTGACACGGAAGACTTATTTTTTTTATTAAATAATATTTTAAGTATTATGCACGTTGTGATCCTAGTAAAATATTGTGATATTAGAATAAACCAAAGTATTTTAAATAGGATCTTATTTAAATAAATGAGTTTTTTATTTTGCTTACTTTCCACCTTTACATAATACAGCAAAATAACGACGCATTTATTTATTAAGTTTGGTAATTTTTTATCGACATATATGTATGTTTCACATTATATATTATCTTTGTGACATTTATGTTTAAGTTTTTATAATATACAATTAATTTAATTTTAATAACTTTATGAAAGAAGATACCAAAAAATACAAAATATTTTTATGCAAGCTATATTGTGCTTTATTTAGCAGAATAAAACAACGTATGTATAGTTAGAAAATAAAAATCTAAGGATAACTTACATTAGCCTGTAATCTTTACTGCAGAATTTCCTCAAGGTTTTTAGAAAAAGATAAATAATTTTAAAATCGATATTATTAATTTTATGTAGTTGTCTATACATCTAATTTGAAATGACAATTGATGAGGCTGCTGCAAGACTAGATAGCTATACAAAACATTATTTATGGAAAATTAGGAAAAAAACATGTTTAGTTGTATCAAACAAGTTTTTTTCTCTAATTTCCCATAAACTGTTTTATAGAACTATCTCGTTCTTGACGTAAAATACTTAATTATATACACAATGAATAATAAACAAAGTAAAATGTGAAACTCGTGGAGAAATAAAAAAGTATGTATAAACTTTTTTACAAAATTACTGCAATAGAAACAATATCACAATAAGAGTTTCCAAAAAAAACATTCAGACTTCTCTTTTATTTTCCTAAAATGATTTTTCAAATAAAAAAATTGAAAATTGTTTATTCACAAAAAATTAAAACTAACGTTTTAAATTAATCTTATAATAGGATTAACTGCCAATAATGTTTCAAATTAAAAGGCATTTTTTAATTATAAGTAAACTTAAATTCAGTTATTTTCTGCATATGTAAAAAACACCTTAGTACGACATAAATAAGATACGCAAACATTACTTAATTATAATATATACATAATCATATAAATCCAATGTCTTTTATATGAAAATATTCACTACTAGTACGTATAGTTTTTATTCAAAATCTTCGTTACTTGTAGTAGGTTTTGCAGATAGATTTTGTTTGTTATAAACATGCTTTTGTCCACTACTTGAAACTGTAGTCGAACTGGTAGGTGATGTTACAGATATGATACTTCCGCCTTTAATTTTTCCTATGCTGCTTACGAATTTTCCACCAACAGAGATTGGCCCACCATTTCCCGCTAATTCAAAATTACCAGGAGTGGATTCAACCAATGTTAAGTGATTTCCAGGTGGTGTCTGCAAGTTCATCAATTCTAAATAACTAATATCGTTTTAATAAAAAGTATTTGTCTACTTACAGACATTTGCGAACTTTTACTACTGCTTGGTCTACTAATATAAACCTTAGTAGGTTTTGCAAGCAAAGATTTCTTAAAAAAACACATGTAATTTATATTTACTTAAATTCGTTAAAGATTAGCTTACATTTAAGTTCTTAGATGGGACCGACTGTCTAAGAACAAACGATTGGCTTTGTACTTTGTTGTTAATAGAAGCAGATGATTGTAACTGTTGTGTTTTTTGAAGATTTTGTGTACATTTTGACATATGCTTAGGCCAGTGCTTCTGTTGGCAAGGATAATCGCAATAACTTGTATTCCAACAACAATAAAATTGCGCTTCTTTTGAACAATTTGCACACCTAGATAAATTAATGTTACAGAAAAAATTAATTGAATTTTAATGTCTACTTTACCATTGCTTAGATTTAGCATCTTCAACTCGCTTTAAAGTTTCTGCTTCGCACATAGTTCGAGTTTCTTCGATAAGACGTTGTTGTTCTTCCAACATACTTTTCTGTATGTCTTTCAATACAGTACTAACATTTTTTTTAATCTCTAAAATTTCCTCTGCGTGTCTATGTTTGAGTTCTTCATTTTCTAATTTAAGTCTTGTAATTTCAGCTTCTGGGATTTGCGAATTGCCCATATCTTGCAAAAGTTCAATTAACATGCAGCGAAAATAATCATTTATCTAAAAAGAATTATTAAATAAATAATTTAGGAATATTTTATGAACTAATTACTCTATGTGAGATAGAATTTATTTGGCTTGTAACTACTCCTGCGGAACTAGGGAGACCTTGATCAAGTTGTATACTAAGAGGTCCTGGTGGTCTTGGTCTAAGTTTTGGAGGTCCGTGGTTCATTATTTCAGCGATATTAATAAGCACTCTTTCCGGAACTCCCGAGCTAATTTCTTTAATTTCTTCCACATCTATATTATGTTGAATAACACTTTTTTCTAAATTACCAATATTATTAACAGATATTGGAGAAGCTGTTGAAGTCAAAATTGGTATAGAAGCAACCAAAGCTTGTGAATTTGTTGTTGTAGTTGTGGACGTTATTGTAGATTTACTAATAATATTAATTGAAGATGATTTAGAAGTTGCTTTAATTTGTGGTATAATATTTTGTGATTCTGGTATATCTCCAGAAGGTATAGGAATTTCTCGTCTATTACCAGAAAAATTTGATGCTGTTGAAGTTGATGTTACTTGTTGTACATGGACATTACCGAGAGGATGTGGGACCATTGTTAGCATAGAACTACTCGTATTGGCAGAAAAGGTAATAGGTTGATTAGGAGGTAAACTATTACTATTTACTGTTAGTTGCCCTATAATTTTTCCACCATTATTATCAGATAATTTAGAAACAGTAGAAGGTTTTGGAGATGAAAATATAGAAGATACTGCTATTGATTTGGAAACTTTTATAAGATCTTTTTTTAATCCAGAATATGTATTTCTTACAACGGGCGAAGGAAAAGACTTCCGTGCTTTTGGCATTTTTGTTATGGGTTTAATAAACACCTCTTTTTTCTTCGAAACTGGGGTAAGAGTAATTTCATCATGTGCATGATCCAAGCTATAACGTTTTGCAACGTCATCTATTACTTTAGACAAATTATCAACAACTTTAAAAGTAACACCTTCAGTTTGCGAATGTTTGCTAATATCTTTTTGCTTGGGTTTATTTTGAACTCTTTCTGATATATTTAAAGCAGACATATACTTGCGTTTTAATTCCATATATTCATTTTCATTTACTTCCTCGTCCGAAGAAAGTTCGCTTTTGATTGTAATTGCATCGTCAATGTCTAAATCATCATCTTGTGCTGATAATTTGCTTGAAGCATCCTTACCACTTCGTACATCAATTATTTGAATCGATTTTAAACAGTTTTCAGGTAATGATTTTAACATTTTTTCTCTAGTTGAGTTTGAATTTTCATTCAGATCTTTATTTTTTATATCTTCTATATTAACAACTTTAACCAGTTTTTTTTCAAAAGGATTCACTTCTATTACATCATCGATCTGTACACTATCGCAGCTTCGTTTACGTTTTTTTGATTCCTTATTTTCTTCAGCTTTAGACGCAACAGACACTTTTTTTTCAATTTTATCTGAAAATGCACAGCCTATGAACGATAATCAATAAAAAGTAAGCTTAAAAATCTACCATTAAATGTTAACTAAATCTATTTACCTTCAATGTCCTTATCTACAGAATCTCGTTTATTTTGAACAGCAACACTTGGCTTCTTTTTCTTGATAGGCGTGATTGTATTATTAATCACTACTTCAGAGCGAGTAATTGTTGGTTCTTTGTTCTGTTTATTAAGTTCTGAAATTTGAGAATTTTCTTGTTTTTGAACCGCCTTAGTAGAATCTTGTACAGCATGATGTTCCTTAGAATTACGTTGAATTAGTTGGTTTGTTTCTTCTAAAATATTTTCTAACTCGTCATATTCCTTTAAAGATTTTCCTATCACCGTATCAATTTCTTTTTTAGTCATTGGTCTATCGTTTTGCTCTTTATAATCAGCTATATCGGTTTCTGAATCACTTTTTGGTCACTTCAGATTTAGTATTTGTTTCAAATATCTCTATATCTGGCGATAGTTCTGTAATTTTTTCTAAAACTGTTACATCCTTGTTTTTAAGTTTCTTTAGTAATAAATCAGTTTCACTTGTGTTCTGTGTTGTACTTGAAATGTACTTTTCAGCATTCTCTTCAATATTTAACTCAGTCACTTCAGATGAATTTATGCTTGGTTCACTTTCAGTTTCATTCAACTTCTTCATTAACCGGTCAGCAATTTTCGATTTACTTTGTGGGGAAATTGAAAACTCTGCATTTTCGTTGACTCCCAAATTAACTTGCACAACAGGTTTGCGTTTTGCTTCAAGTGTTATATCAGGAAGTTCAATTTTCATTACATCGTCTGTTGTAATACTTTCTGAAATACTAATATTACCACTGTCGTTTTCAAGAACAATTTCCATATTTTCAGAAATGTCGACTTTACTGATATTTGAGAGTCGACTTGAATCACTTTTTATGCTTTGATCACTATTGCGTCGCATTACTTTAATTGGGGTTTCATATTCACTACTAGATGATCTTTTTCTTATATTTTCTGGTGATATTTTTGGAATTACTTTAATTTTACCTACAATTAAAGTTTGTAAAAAAATAATTTTTTTCGAACTTTTTACCTGATGTATTTGTATGTCCACCTCGCATCCTCACTTTACCACATCGAACAATATGAGTACCAACAACCATCTTTTCTTCGTTTTTCTCTTGAAAGTTTGTATGTTGTTTCGTAATTTCAGAATTCTTGGAATCGTTAAGTTGATCTAACGAATTATTTATACCGCTATCTGCGATTGTTTCTGCTGACGTATCATCATCTTCACTACTATCTTCACTTTCTGGATTTTCAGTGTCTTCTAAACTTTTACTAGATTGTAAACTATTTGCTTCAGGATCATCAGATTCGCTATCTGATTTTTCAGATACTGTTTCCAAATGAGAAGAACTTACATTTCCATTTGAATTTAATTTATTGTTCTTAGACGCTTTAGTGGAATTCCTCGACTTTGTTGTAAATTTAGGTAACATTAATTGTAATTGTTCCGATTCTTTATCAGGATTATATAATGTCTTATAAGGAGCATAAGAAAAGTCCAAAAATACATTTTTTAAATTTTCCACATGAATTTTCAATTCCTGACAAAATAAATAATTAATTACGTATTATAAGTGATTTTGAGAGATTTAGAAATTATAAATCTCGTTTTCTTAACTTTTACAATTATCCAAGCAAATATATTAAAAGCAATAATTTCAGTAATCTTAGACACGTTGTATAATTACCTTCAAGCTTTCTTTTATATCATTTCGTTTCTGTCGATTAGAATTTGGTTCTTTTTCAGAAAATAAATAACATTCTTTATAAGCTATCCAGGCTCGATCATGAGCTCCAAAAAATCTGACATCTACCATTCCTGAATTATTTGATCGCATTGCTTTTGCTGGCCAATATGGAAATCCTTAAATTACGAATAGTAATATATGGTAACACAATTAAATGATATATTTAAGAATGTTTACCTTTTAATTTAGCCCACACTAGCAAATGTGGCTTAGGACAAACTTCTACAAACCAAGTTTTCTTTTTAGTATTTGCATTTAAATAGCAGTTAGCACAGTTTTCAATTTCAGACATTTCTTGTCTGCAAATTTTCAATATACCTTTGGCAATTGAAGTTAATTTTGACTGATCTAAAATAATTTAAATTAATTATCCATACAATTATCAAATTAAAATAACACCCACAAGAATTAAAAACAATACTGTTATGTAAAATCCATTTTGCGTCTGATTCAAATGCTTGTGTACTACCATAGACGTTTTCTTTAATGTTTTTTCAAGGCGTGTTAAATCCATAGGTTGATTAGGAGGTAAACTATTACTATTTACTGTTAGTTGCCCTATAATTTTTCCACCATTATTATCAGATAATTTAGAAACAGTAGAAGGTTTTGGAGATGAAAATATAGAAGATACTGCTATTGATTTGGAAACTTTTATAAGATCTTTTTTTAATCCAGAATATGTATTTCTTACAACGGGCGAAGGAAAAGACTTCCGTGCTTTTGGCATTTTGTTATGGGTTTAATAAACACCTCTTTTTCTTCGAAACTGGGGTAAGAGTAATTTCATCATGTGCATGATCCAAGCTATAACGTTTTGCAACGTCATCTATTACTTTAGACAAATTATCAACAACTTTAAAAGTAACACCTTCAGTTTGCGAATGTTTGCTAATATCTTTTTGCTTGGGTTTATTTTGAACTCTTTCTGATATATTTAAAGCAGACATATACTTGCGTTTTAATTCCATATATTCATTTTCATTTACTTCCTCGTCCGAAGAAAGTTCGCTTTTGATTGTAATTGCATCGTCAATGTCTAAATCATCATCTTGTGCTGATAATTTGCTTGAAGCATCCTTACCACTTCGTACATCAATTATTTGAATCGATTTTAAACAGTTTTCAGGTAATGATTTTAACATTTTTTCTCTAGTTGAGTTTGAATTTTCATTCAGATCTTTATTTTTTATATCTTCTATATTAACAACTTTAACCAGTTTTTTTTCAAAAGGATTCACTTCTATTACATCATCGATCTGTACACTATCGCAGCTTCGTTTACGTTTTTTTGATTCCTTATTTTCTTCAGCTTTAGACGCAACAGACACTTTTTTTTCAATTTTATCTGAAAATGCACAGCCTATGAACGATAATCAATAAAAAGTAAGCTTAAAAATCTACCATTAAATGTTAACTAAATCTATTTACCTTCAATGTCCTTATCTACAGAATCTCGTTTATTTTGAACAGCAACACTTGGCTTCTTTTTCTTGATAGGCGTGATTGTATTATTAATCACTACTTCAGAGCGAGTAATTGTTGGTTCTTTGTTCTGTTTATTAAGTTCTGAAATTTGAGAATTTTCTTGTTTTTGAACCGCCTTAGTAGAATCTTGTACAGCATGATGTTCCTTAGAATTACGTTGAATTAGTTGGTTTGTTTCTTCTAAAATATTTTCTAACTCGTCATATTCCTTTAAAGATTTTCCTATCACCGTATCAATTTCTTTTTTAGTCATTGGTCTATCGTTTTGCTCTTTATAATCAGCTATATCGGTTTCTGAATCACTTTTTTTGGTCACTTCAGATTTAGTATTTGTTTCAAATATCTCTATATCTGGCGATAGTTCTGTAATTTTTTCTAAAACTGTTACATCCTTGTTTTTAAGTTTCTTTAGTAATAAATCAGTTTCACTTGTGTTCTGTGTTGTACTTGAAATGTACTTTTCAGCATTCTCTTCAATATTTAACTCAGTCACTTCAGATGAATTTATGCTTGGTTCACTTTCAGTTTCATTCAACTTCTTCATTAACCGGTCAGCAATTTTCGATTTACTTTGTGGGGAAATTGAAAACTCTGCATTTTCGTTGACTCCCAAATTAACTTGCACAACAGGTTTGCGTTTTGCTTCAAGTGTTATATCAGGAAGTTCAATTTTCATTACATCGTCTGTTGTAATACTTTCTGAAATACTAATATTACCACTGTCGTTTTCAAGAACAATTTCCATATTTTCAGAAATGTCGACTTTACTGATATTTGAGAGTCGACTTGAATCACTTTTTATGCTTTGATCACTATTGCGTCGCATTACTTTAATTGGGGTTTCATATTCACTACTAGATAATCTTTTTCTTATATTTTCTGGTGATATTTTTGGAATTACTTTAATTTTACCTACAATTAAAGTTTGTAAAAAAATAATTTTTTTCGAACTTTTTACCTGATGTATTTGTATGTCCACCTCGCATCCTCACTTTACCACATCGAACAATATGAGTACCAACAACCATCTTTTCTTCGTTTTCTCTTGAAAGTTTGTATGTTGTTTCGTAATTTCAGAATTCTTGGAATCGTTAAGTTGATCTAACGAATTATTTATACCGCTATCTGCGATTGTTTCTGCTGACGTATCATCATCTTCACTACTATCTTCACTTTCTGGATTTTCAGTGTCTTCTAAACTTTTACTAGATTGTAAACTATTTGCTTCAGGATCATCAGATTCGCTATCTGATTTTTCAGATACTGTTTCCAAATGAGAAGAACTTACATTTCCATTTGAATTTAATTTGTTGTTCTTAGACGCTTTAGTGGAATTCCTCGCCTTTGTTGTAAATTTAGGTAACATTAATTGTAATTGTTCCGATTCTTTATCAGGATTATATAATGTCTTATAAGGAGCATAAGAAAAGTCCAAAAATACATTTTTTAAATTTTCCACATGAATTTTCAATTCCTGACAAAATAAATAATTAATTACGTATTATAAGTGATTTGGAGAGATTTAGAAATTATAAATCTCGTTTTCTTAACTTTTACAATTATCCAAGCAAATATATTAAAAGCAATAATTTCAGTAATCTTAGACACGTTGTATAATTACCTTCAAGCTTTCTTTTATATCATTTCGTTTCTGTCGATTAGAATTTGGTTCTTTTTCAGAAAATAAATAACATTCTTTATAAGCTATCCAGGCTCGATCATGAGCTCCAAAAAATCTGACATCTACCATTCCTGAATTATTTGATCGCATTGCTTTTGCTGGCCAATATGGAAATCCTTAAATTACGAATAGTAATATATGGTAACACAATTAAATGATATATTTAAGAATGTTTACCTTTTAATTTAGCCCACACTAGCAAATGTGGCTTAGGACAAACTTCTACAAACCAAGTTTTCTTTTTAGTATTTGCATTTAAATAGCAGTTAGCACAGTTTTCAATTTCAGACATTTCTTGTCTGCAAATTTTCAATATACCTTTGGCAATTGAAGTTAATTTTGACTGATCTAAAATAATTTAAATTAATTATCCATACAATTATCAAATTAAAATAACACCCACAAGAATTAAAAACAATACTGTTATGTAAAATCCATTTTGCGTCTGATTCAAATGCTTGTGTACTACCATAGACGTTTTCTTTAATGTTTTTTTCAAGGCGTGTTAAATCCATAGGTTGTACAATGTATTTCTTATAATCAGGGAACTCAGTCTCATTTACTGGATGAATAAAAGGTTCGCACTATAAAATATATTTGAAAAAAAAATGTTTAAAATTATTATACAAACTACTTACTCCACTAACTTGCATCATTCTTTTTAATGCAAATTTTAAAAGACCACATAGATGTTCAAGTGTTAACTCTCTCATAGCAGGAGATCTAAAATACGTCATTAAATTTGTTAATGAGATACTTACTTAGATAAAAGGCCTCCAGCTAATACAGTCATGATATAAATCTTACCTTTGTTTTAAGTTTTCTGCTTTTAAAACGCCTACACATTCTGGACAAAGCCAATGGTTTGGTTGAGAAATAGTTTGACGAATGCATTTTCCATGATAAGATCTAGGACAAGTTTCACAAAATGTAGTCACATTGATGTTGTGACACCTCCAACAAAATGCATCTTTTATCTGAAATTTATTTTAATATAATACTATTTTAAAAAGTAAAAATGTTCCATCATAAACTATAGAAAAGATGTTTCTAAATATCTACTTTAAAATATTTTTTAATATCCAAAATTTTAAGTGAAATAACCAATTAAATATTTAGAGATCATTATAATATGACTATGCAAAGTATGTAAATTAATGATTGTTGATTCAGAAAATGAGAGAGAGAGAGAGAGAGAGAGACAGAAAGATAATATTAATGTTAAAAATAATTCTCTACCTTATTATCCATCATTAATGGAAGATTGTTTAATAATTTCCTATTGTTTAATTCATGTTCATCGGTCGTACTACCTTCATTAACATCATTCCAGTTTTCACTTTTCACTTTATATGGTTTATTACTACCGTCCTTCTCTTTAATACTATCTTCAGAGTCTGAAATGTTAGAAGATTCAATATCACTGGAACTGCTGCCTGCACCAGTCTTTAATTGTTTGCTCTGGAATTCTTTTACAATTTTCTTATCTGACTTAGCAATTTCGGGAGTCAAACTTAGGGATATACGACCTTTACAATCTGAATTTAAAGTTTCATTAATTTTGCCATGCTCTACACTTTTTCTCTTATGAATTATATTTGTATTTAGGTTTGCTTCTTTAGAAAGAGCTAGTATTGATTTTAGTTCCCTATTAGGTTTATGAGTTACTACATCTTTCCCAGTTGTATCAATTACAGATTCCACATTATTTAGCTGTTGATTAGAAGTCTCTTCATCTGTTTCTGAGTTAGATAAATCATTACATTCTTTATTTTGAGCAACTGTGTCAATATTTTCATCTAAAGCGTCTAAACTAAGGTCATCTGTAGTATCTTCAGTTGTATGAACAGCATGGATACTACTCTGACTTTCCTCTTGTACAGACATGGTAGATTCCAACTAAAACTGTTAAAAAAATTTGTATTAAATCATTGAGAATACTTATAATACAACTTTAAAGCTACTTACATTTACATGCTATTTCTGATTATTAATATTGACACTCATCTAATTTAACACTAGTGAAGTGTGTAGCTATTTATGTAGCATTTGGTAATCATCAGTATAATTCTTACACTACGTGAAAACTTGCCAGATAAAAACAATAGGTCGACTACCTTCACTCTAGTGGCAAACAGCAGAATCATACTGCATTATATTTTAATAGGGTATACCAGTGTTACTTGATTGCTATTCTCATATAAAATAAGCATATGCTCATATAGAGGCCCCTTAACTCTAGTTTCCTTTCAACTCTTCAAGGTTGCTACATTTTGTCATTAGTTTGTCAATTACATGCAATAATTGATAGCATATGTAATTTAGAAGGTAATATCAATTTATATATTAATAAAATATTATTACTCTGTCTTAAGTTTTATTTAAGGGAATTATTTAGAAGTCTGCCAATTATTTTTCCCTATGTAATAAACGAAGTAAGTTTATATAACACAATAATTTTCTTTGATTATATAAATCTTGGGCATGTTTCAGATAATTTTTATACACCTTTGGATTACTTAAGGAAAGGATACTCGTTTTACATATTCGAAATATACTAAATAATTAGAAATATAATGGTTACATTCTTACAGTGTACTTCAGTTAGAGAGCTTTTACTAATTTATTTCTTACAAAGTATAAAGTGAAATTGAGTTTATTTAGCATACTCTTGAAACATCATAAATGCAAATAATAAATAAACACAATTACTTGAGCATTACTATTTGATAAATAACTTTAAAAACTAACTGAATCAAATAATGAAGGGAATGTAATTTAAACACGTTTTTTATAGATTTGTAAGCATATAGGAAAACGTCAAAGGCGTTACTAATAGATTACAAATGATTCACAAATAAAATTGGAACCATTAACATTGACAAACATGTACTTAAATTAATAGAAATGGTTTTATTGTAGTACATAGGTATAATAACAGTAAGTTTTTAGAAGAAAATCAAGTGTATTTTCTTAAGAAAAATACAAAACATTGGTTCATATGATTGTTCAAAGTTGAATTTATTAAAGAATTGCTAGATTTTAATTATTATTAATAAGTAAATTTATTTTAAAATATAATCAATATTTTAATGATTATAAATCTAATAACTACATGACATAAAACAGCATAAATTACGTGCATACGTATATTGAAATCAAAATAAACATAAATTTAGTTTTACAGCTGTTACCAAGTATTCTTAATTTAAATTAGTTATTTCTTGCAAGATAAGGTCAAAGACTAAGTTGTCTATAGATGTATTTACTTATATATTTTTATTTAAAATTTGTCTTTAGATAACAAGAGACTGGGGTATTGAGGTTCTATGTTGGCTATTAAAATTCCAGTGAAGTGTCAGCTGTCTACATAAGCAATCAACATTTCTAGTTCAGAGTGCTCATTTTGAGTATTGTTAATGTGTATATTTAAAAACTAGAAAATGCAACTAGTTAAGTAGATTGAAAATTGTCGAAAAAAAGTGAAACAATATAAAATAATACAAATGATGGGACTTTTTGGAACTTCATCGCCATTTGACACTGACGTTGGTGAGTCATTTTTCATCTAATGTAATTGAACTGATACGAACATCATTATTATTTGTTGAAATAATATATTAATCATATGATATTAATCAATTCATGATTCATAAACCAATAAGATTTCATATAGATACTCAAACTGTCTTTCTTGCAACTAGAAAAGGCTACTAGTGAAAATAATACATCAGAACAATGGGGATTAATTTTGGATGTTTGTGATAAAGCTAGTAAAACATCCGAAGATTCTAGAAATTGTTTGAGATCAATTTTTAAAAGATTAAATAACACAGATCCTCATGTTGCCCTACAAGCAGCAACGGTGATAATCATTATTTTGATTCTCTTTAACCTAACTAAAACAATTCACTTTTCAGCTATTAGATGCTTGTGTAAGTAACTGTGGCAAAACTTTTCATATTGAAGTTGCTTCAAGGGAATTTGAAAATGAATATTGTAAACTAATTAAGAAATGTCATCCACTAGTACAGCAAAAATTGAAAGAATGTTTAAAAAAGTGGGCCGAAAATGAATTCAAGTCTGATCAACAGTTAAATTTAATTCCTTCTTTATATGTTAAATTAAAGGTTTCCGGAATTGATTTTTCTACAGATGCAGTTAGTATTATCCTTTCATTGTATAAATACAGATTATAAATACATTTCATTTGTAGCCTATAAAAAAAGCAGTTGCATTTAGTAAAGACCCGAATGTAGTACAATCACAAGAAGAAGAAGATCAAATTGCAAAAGCAATAGAATTATCATTAAAGGAAACTTCGGGATCGCCCAGAAATTCGTCATCTGCTGCAAGTTCGCTATATCCAACAAATTTGATGTCTAACACTGTTGCAATGGCCAACACTGGAACTGCATCGGCTTCTTCAACACCTGCTAAAGACCTTAGAAAAGTTAGGGCTTTGTATGACTTTGAGGCAGCAGAAGATAATGAATTAACATTTAGTGCTGGAGAAATAAGTATGAAAGCATAATTATGCTAGTTGTTAGAGCGATATTTAATTATTCTTTTTTTTTGCAGTTGTAGTAATTGATGATTCTGATGCAAATTGGTGGAAAGGTAGTAATCAACGTGGAGAAGGTCTATTTCCTGCAAATTTTGTTACTGCGGATTTGTCAGCCGAACCAGAACAATTAGGTAAATGTTTTTAGTCATATATTTTCCATATTTAAGTATATATTTATCTAGTATATGAGAAAACAAAGAAGGCTGAGAAAGTCGTTCAATTTAAAGAAAAGGCTGAAATTAAGAGTGAAAAAGAACCAGAAGATGTTGAAATAAATGAGGGAAAAATTGACAGATTATTACATCTTTTGCACGAAGCTGATCCAACTAGTTCTGAACAAGATAGTGAAGAAATGTTACAATTAGAAAGTATAGTTATTACAATTATTAATTTTTCTTATATTAATATTGTTTAAATGTAGGTGAAGTAAATAGCATGGGCCCTTTGATTGATTCAGAATTAGAAAGAGTTGACCAAAAACATGCACAGTTGACACAATTAAGCTCTGATTTAGTCGAAGCTCTTAGTTTATATCACATGTTAATGCGTGAACCACAATATCCACCAGTGAATAAACTTACGTATCCATTTCCAGCTGGTGCGCCTCCTAATTCTGTGGTAAATTGAAATATACGTAAAACGTTTAATTGTGTGATAACAAAAGAATTTTAGATATACAATGGGAATATACCACCTTCAACAGCAGTCCCACCCTATATGACCTCATATGGAATAGCTCCAGGAATGAATGCTAACGATAGGTCTTACATACCTGCACAGATTCCACAAGGTCATCCTCATATGCAAATTCCACCACCAGGATTACCTATACCAGGACCCATTCCAACTGGTATGGTTCCCCAACATATTATCCCACCAGGAGGTCCTAATTCCCGTATGAATTTGCCTACTTATCCCACTCCGAATATACAGCAAGGGTAAATGTTTTTGTAACAGAATCTAAACAAATTAAATTAAGAAAATCGCATTTTTAGAATATCTAATTATGGACCTCAAAGTATTCCACAAGGATATTCCTCAATTCCACCTCAGGTGACACAAATAACTCCCAATAGTACTGGTAATACTACACAACCTGGCCATTATCCAGCAGCTTCTAATACTCACACTATGTGAAAATTGTAGACTAATGAATCAAAATATTTTGATTTTTTTTCTTAAAATGTGATCAATTTATAATTCAATTTGAAAGCAAACTGGTTTAGCAGGACGGATTTTATGTACATTATCAGTTTAATTATTGATTATAGATGCTATCGATTATATTTTTAACTCATAGAACATATTTTATTAGATATACGCTTTCTATTATATTGCACTTTTGTAATATAGGTTTAATATTGCTCGTGAATAGTGATCTACTAATAGGCGATTTGGTATTTTATGAGAGTGCAAAGGTATTGTTTCTATTTGATTAAAACCGAAAATCTACATATTAAAAGGTGCAATTATTGGTATTGTAAAAATTCACCTATATAAATTTTTAAATATACATACTTTTATTTATAGTATAAAATGGTTTTTGATGTATATAACAAGGACGAACTCTTAAAAAATAGAATATGTGGACATTATTTAGTGTAATTATTAAAGTTATATAAAAAGTAAAGAATCAATGGCAATTTTTGAATACCCTATTTATTCTCCTATATGTCTAGTCTGGCAATTAATAACATGCTATTTTAATTGCCTTTTTGTACAATTTATTTCAAATATCAAAATGCATTGATGGTTGTCCTAAATATTACTTTATATATTAACGAAAAGTTTCTGTACAGGATACATGAACCTCGAAATTAAATGTTTTATATTTTTATAATTTCTATTTACTTAATGATAATATGTTAAAGATTCATATTTAATCGATGTATTTGGTATTTTTAATAATAAAAGGTATATGTTAATATAAAATTATATTTAAAAGTATAAAGTATCTCAAATTTTAATTTATAAATTGGTGTCCTATTTGTTATTGAAGAAAATTTTATTTCTTATTTGTTTTTTTTAATATGGTTATTGCGCTCATTTTAATTATTGCGCTACGCATGTAATTTATTTTTAATCAATTTTATACAACTATGATACTATTAATTGAGTACGTATTACTAGAAATATAATTATAGGAAGTATCATATGAACAATTGTGATGTTTGATATACATATAACTTATTTAGTTAAAAGTATAATATTTATTAGAGCTTATAACAAACAGCGTCTATTTATTTTAAATACATATATTGAAATACATGTGCTGGTAAAAAGTTCAAACAACTATCTTCTTAAAGTAAATTTTTATTTAAATGTAAATAAGACCAGAACAGCACGAAAGCAATACACTCCAAAAAACGATTAGAGAAAGCCAGAAATCTGATGGATCTTATGATAACGGAAAGCAATGAAAAGGGACAAGCAGAAAGGATTGAAGAAATAATAAAACGAGTAAAAATAATAAAACCAAAGGAAGCATTAATAAACACTTTGAAACACGAACGGATATACAAAGACTTGAACCAAATCAAACAGAGAGGAAAGAATAGAAACAACCAAACAAAAACAAAACAAAGCAAACCTAAATACACCTCCTAGAAGTCTGATCAACAAGGAGGTAAGAGATCAAAGCCCCCCACCATTTATGAACGGAAAAAAGACTAAAGTAGAACAAACAAAGACAATAACCACAGAATACTCACTTAAAGAAGCGAAGCTTGACCCTTTTTGATCGGCATTATATCTACACGCATGACCCGCTCCGTTAACATGGCGTCGTAAAGCTTGGATTTAGATTGAACAAATCGCACACATTCTGTTTCTTTCTAACTCATTGTCTAAATTCATTTGATGAACTTGAGTATGTTTTGCGAGCGACCTCTATCGCAGGGAGAAGACAAATTCATTGAAAATGAGTAGGTTGCAATACTATCGGAACTCAGTTGCATGGAGACTCTTCTTTAAAATGTTTATTAATTAAAGAAAATAATAATTTGTCACGCTGTTTTTTTTTTTTAAGTTCAAAATAAGGGAAACTTTGATATAAAATTATCGATATTTTGAAATAGATTTAAAAAAAATACTTCCAAAGTAAAGCCTTACCTAAAAACCGCAGTTATACCTACACTTACCCTACAAGGATTCACAGAAAGAGTATCAACACTAACGCTAAACTTGGGTAGAAATCAAAAACTCGTAATCATACAGGTATATGCCCCAGCGCAGTCTGCATCAGATGAGGATCTAGAAAAGTTTTATACGGACTTAGAAATGGCACTAGAAGAAGCAAGAAGGAGAACGAAGGATGTAATAATTATGGGTGATATGAACAGTAAAATAGGACATCGAGAAAGAGGAGAAACAATTATGGGCCCATTCGGCTATGGACGTAGGAACGATAGAGGAAGAGAATTAATAAGGTTTGCACAAAAACACAAATTATATATATTGAATACCTTCTTTAAAGCCAAAGCAGGCAAGAAATGAACTTGGAAATCTCCGAATGGTCTATACAAAAATGAAATTGATTTTATTTTAACTACAAGTATAGAAACAAGTACGAGTGTAGGCGTAATAACCCAATTTGAAATGAGTAGCGACCACAGAATGTTACGAGTGAAGATGAAATTTAACAAAGAAAAGAGACTCCAAAGAATTACAACTCGAGCAAAGCAAGATAAATACATCGATGGGGAGGAATACAGAAGTAAAATGAAGGAAAAAACGGTACAAAACAAGAACACACTGGAGAAAATAGATAACGTGCAAGAAGTTTACAACTGGTTAGAAAGCAATATAAATGAAGCAAAAAAGCAAGCCACAAAAATAAGATCGACTCAAGACAAAAAAATATCGCCAAATACAAGAAATCTAATAAGTAAAAGAGAATCGTTAAAAAAAGGAACAGGAGTTACAGCAAGAATAGAATATGCGGAATTAGACAAACTGGTTAAAAGAGAGATTAGAAAAGATATAAGAAAGTACGAAAAGATCAAAATTGAATCTATAATTGGGGGAACTGGATCAACAAGAAAACTAAAGAATGAACTAGAGAGCGGAAAGTACTGGATAAATCAACTAAAAGATAAAGCAGGAGAATTGCAAAAGTCTAGAACAAAGATCATGTAGGTAGCAACAGAATTCTATGCAGAACTGTTTCAAAGTAATAAAAAAATAGAATTAATAAAAAACATGAAGCGTTAGTGGAGAGTAAAGAGGAATGCAAAGGAATAGAAGGAGAAGAAATAAAAAAAGCAATTGACAGACTGAAAAGAGAAAAAACACCTGGCCCTGATGGAATAACGAATGAGGATCTAAAAGCTCTACCAGCAGAAACCATTGAAATCTTAAAATTACTATTTAATAAAATACTTTCAGAAGAGAACATACCCGAACAATGGAAATGTGCCACTATAACCTTGATACATAAGAAAGGCAACCGAGACGAAATGAAAAACTATAGACCTATAGGCCTAATCTCTACAATCTATAAATTATTTACAACAATTATCAAAGAAAGAATCACTGGAACATTGAATGAAAATCAGCCCCCAGAACAGGCTGGTTTTAGAAGTGGTTATTCCACCACTGACCACTTGCAGACAGTAAACCAGATTATTGAGAAGTGTAGTGAGTACAATAAACCTATACACTTGGCGTTCATCGACTATTCCAAGGCATTTGATAGCTTGGAACATCCCCAAATGATAGAAGCACTAGGAAAACAAGATATACCTCGAAAATACATCAGGTTAATGGAAGAAATATAAAGTCAGAGCAAGGCAAATATCAAGTTAGAAAGAGAAGGAGTGTACTTTAATCTAGAAAGAGGTGTAAGGCAGGGAGACCCTTTGTCGCCAAATCTTTTACTTGCACACTGGAACAAATATTTAGAAACTTGAATTGGATAGAACAAGGGGTAACATTTAACGGGAAAAAACTATCGAATCTGAGATTTGCTGCCGATGTGGTGCTATTAGCTGAAAGCAAAACTTCGCTAAAGCAGATGATAGAAGAACTAAGTATAGAAAGTGCAAAAGCTGGACTTAAGGGGAGGTTCTCAGGTTGAAGTCGCCAAAAACCGTGGCCAGACGGCAGCATATTTGATTACTATTTGAACTGATCGCGTTTACCGCACAATTCTTTACAAGGACATTACAAAACGAGTTCGCAACTTCACGATGCTTCTCGATACAGCTGTAGACAAATTCCAGCTGTTTTAAAATTCTGCTCCGTGTAGTTACATGTATTTTATTTTAGTACTAGCTGCCCGCTCGGCTTTGCTCGGCTTCGCACGGGTATTGCGATTTCAAAAAAAGTGTGGGAATTGTTGAAACTAAGAAAAGTAAATTTTATGTCTAGTACAAACCCTATGGCAAATAACTAAATATTTAACTAGTTTCTAAAACTAATCCTTTATGATTTTAATATACCTTCATATTAATATCATTATTCAGCGAACAACTGAGTATTTCCCGGAGCGTTACTAAAATTACGGAAAACTCACTTATTTTAAATATTTTATTAACAAAAAACATTTTTACATAAAGAAATATTGATTCTTTGTATGTAAGGTTTATTTAAACTATAAACGTTACTGTTAGTTTCATATTTGGAAAATTGTATACTTACAACTGATAAGTTCTTCTCATTAGCGGGGTTATTTTGCGTCATAATGTTTTTGTATGTGATATAGTACATAGTATTTCTATATTTTTTCCTCCAAAATTGCTGTAAGTCTAGCCGTTTATGAAAAAATGCATAAATTGAAAAAAATTGAAGTTATGATTTTTTAGAGGTAAGACCGTTCAAGTTACATAGATCCAACTCTGGGCAATTTGAAAGATTGTAATTTTCTCTACAATTTTCCGCTAAGAACAAGACAATTGTATACAATTTAGCAGAAGTATAAATAATTGAAAAGAAAAATTGTAAATTTACATGTTAAGTAAATGAGAAAATTAAAAAATCAACTAGGATAACCCGACCAATAGATGGACAAATTTTCTTTTAATAAGTAATTATATTAAATTTAAGTATAAAATCCATCTACTGGTGATATGAATTTTTTTTTAAAATTTATAGTTTATAAAATAGTTTTATAAAAACCTTATCAGATCGTTTCACAGCTTTTAATTCCGTTTATTTTAACACGAATTCAAAAAACAAAAATATTCAAATTAAATAGGTATCATTGCTAAAATAAAATTTTAAATATTTTAATATTGTAATATGCCTGCACTAATAATTATTTATTTTTATTAATAAAAAATTGGAATTCTTATAATAATAAATTTTAATTATAAATTAATTAATTACGTTTTCATTTCTAAATAGTAATGTATACCAAAATTTCTTAAAATTACTCTTAGTTTAAAATTATTATAACCTACTAATACGAGATTTTTAACTTTTTAATTTATGGTCTTTCAGTTTTTAATTTTTTCTTATAAGTACGTTATTAACAATCTTCAAACCCAATTAGTACCTTTAAGATTATTAATCAAAAAATTTCAATGTTTATAAACTTCAGTCATGAAATAATAAACACAGTCAAAGTTATTTTACGTTCTTACATGTGAAGTTGAAAATATTGTTAAAATATGCGCGCCATGTAAGCCAAAGTACACGAATCACTTGAACGGGTAGTCTCTCTCTCTCTAACATGCAATGCATATGGAAGTAAATTTTCCAAATGAATAATCTCAATTAATACTTTATTAATTTGAACACGACTTGCACCAAATCAATCTGTTAAACTTTGTTCGTGATGAGACATATTTCAATTTCATGAATTCTTTTGTAGTTTTAAATAATTTGCATCTTTAGGACGCCCGCGAAGTTAAACTTGTGAATTAAAATGAATTCCACTTTTAAAATTGTGTCTCATCATTCTTTAAACAAACCGAATTCATTTTATTCAAACAATTCAAATTGATTAAATAATTTAAGAGATTATTAGTTTCGAAAATTCGAATAAATTTAACCTCAAAACGTATCCTGGCAATCCCACCTTCAGTCATTCTTACATGTGAAGTTGCAAGTAATTATTGTTAAAATATACGCGCCATCTAAGCCAAAGTACCGAATCACTTGAACGGGTAGCCTCTCTCTTAACATGCAATGCATATGGAAGTAAATTTTCCATATTAATAATCTCAATTAATACTTTGTTAATTTGAACACGACTTGCACCAAATCAATCCTTTAAACTTTGTTCGTGGTGAGACATATTTCAATTTTATGACTTCTTTTGTAGTTTTAAATAATTTGCATCTTTAAGATGACCGCGAAGTTAAACTTGTGAATTAAAATGAATTCGACTTTTAAAATTATGTCTCATCATTTTTAAACAATCCGAATTCATTTTATTCAAACAGAATTCAAATTGATTAAATAATTTAAGAGATTTGTAGTATTGAAAATTCGAATAAATCTAACCTCAAAACGTACCCTGACAATCCCACCTTAAGATAAATTTTGAAAAAACTAATATAATAGCAAACCGGAAGGCAGACGATATAATTGTTGATGGGCAAAAAGTAGCGTACAAAGAAGACATCATCTATCTTGGACAGCTAATTTCATTTAAAAACAGGACAGAAAAGGAAGTGCAAAGAAGAATCGATCTAGGTTGGAAGACATATTTAACATATTTAAAAACAACATCTCGAATACATTAAAACGCAAAGTATTTAATATGTGCATCATTCCAACGCTGACATACGGAGCTCAGACGTGGAATTTAACTAAAAAACTAAACAATAAACTTAGAATAACTCAATCAAAAATGGAGCGTTCTATACTAAATTTAAAACTAAGTGATAGAGTAAGTGTAAAGGACATTAGAAACAAAACACGGACTGATGATGTGCTGATGAGATGCAAAAAGCTAAAATGGAATTGGGCAGGCCACGTGGGCAGCATGTCGGATGAAAGATGGGCTAAGTGGATAACACAGTGGGTACCGAGCGGACTGGATAGGAAGAGAGGTTGACCTACGGCTAGATGGTCAGCTGAAATTGAACAAACAGCAGGGAAACGTTGGTGGCAGAAGACAGAGAATAAAAAGGAATGGAAAAAGCAGGGGGAGGCCTTTGCCCAACAATAGGACCTAATGGGCTTATAATAAAAATAAGATTAAACAGCCACCATTGCAAAGCATATCACAGTGACTTGCAGTTGAAAGTTATAAAGCAATCCTTTAGAAGTTCAAAAAATAATAAAATTTGTATTCGAGTTGCAGTAGTGTAATTTAATTAAAACAGAAAAATAGCGACACCATCGTTTTTCTTTATTTAACAATTCCATCAACAGTTGATTACAATATATATTGAAATTTGTCTTTTAATGTTTAAAACATAAAAAGTCCACATTATCTGCCACTGCGACGCACTGGTAGAGACAAGGATCAGGAGACTTGGCGTCTCATACGTGGAGATACAAGAACTCCACTCAATACTCCCGAAAGACGCCCTGGACTATTTTAAGGATACAAGACTCTTGGAAGAGGAGAACTAAATACAGGGGGCACAATCGGTCATTTTTGACCGCAGTGCTGTAGGCTGTGTACCAAACTCCGAGAGAAAAAAAATCATTTGTTAGTTACTGTATTGTTTACAAATTTTTTCATTTAATTTTACAAAAGAATTTATTTTACATTAATTAGTGGAGAACGGATAAGACATGTTTTATTACCACTTATAGTCTAAATACCAAAATAATTTAATAATTTTATTAAAAGGATAATCTCTAATACTGGTATAAATAATATAATTTGGCAAATCTAGCATTATAAATAATTTTAAATCTACTTATGATTCGATTTATGTATATAATATCCTTTATCATTTAACTTTCTATATAACGATATGTATTTCCCTGCTGAAGTTGTTCTTGGAACAATAAATTTTTCACAAAACATTGTCTTATTTAAAGCTGCATTACTAAGATTTCCATAATTTAAAGTTCTTAAAAAATTTAACACAAATGTATAACAATTATAATTTTCTTCATTGTAGTTTCTGGAGAACCAACATTTTTGCTTACAAACTTGAAGAAGTACATTATCCCAATGTTCTATCCATGGAGATGGGGCTTGCTCGAGAAGCAAACATTGGTTCCACTGTTCATTTCTGTGTCGACGAAGACCATTTTTATCAAATTCTACTATAGTTCCTGTTGATGTTGTTACTCCAATGTGTAAGTCCATGGAATTGTAATAATCACTGCAAGTAAGAATTATTTTTTAATTTAATAATCATATTATTTTCATTTAGGTGTACATATATCGTCATCCTTATATATTAATAATTTTTTTAGAATTTCAAATTAAATTATTAATAGAATATAAAATAAAAATATACTTACTTTAAAAAATCACCACTGGTTGGTTTTATTACTACTGCACATGCATACTGGGAAGCTCGAATGAAAGGATAAGGAACTCTAAAATAACACCTTTAATGTACCTAACATTATAATTATTTAATAGCTACAAATAATGTATCTAATTTATGTTCCATTGTTAGTTTTAAAACTGAAAATGTAGTGACCTACATAGTTGTAAACTATACAAAGCAGCATACCTAAATGGCAAAAGAGAAAAACTAGCTTCTGATAAATCAATGTTACATACAGGACACAAATCTGGTAACAAGAAGCAAAATACTTTTGGCCCACAATGTTGAAAACATATTATTCCTGGATCCATTATTCCTAAAATTAAAATAATTTTTATAGGAATTTACCACATTATTCCTAAATTAAATTACCTGTTGCTGTAGCAACAATCTGAATTTTAATTTTTATTTAATAATTATATAATACTGAAATTGCTCTAATGGGGTTTGAAGGGTCATGTTAATTAACATTACAAAGAAGTAACACACTTACATACTCCTTTTCCATAAATAGAAATACTACCTACTTTATGCATGCCAATTTTAAAAAAACTCATTTTCTATTAATTTGTAGGTTAATATTTAATCAAATAATTAATTGATTTTTTACTAAAGAAATGAGAACGTTAACAATGCAAGAACTGTGAAAGCAACTAAATGAAGTGAGTGTACAGCACGTAGCGACCTTGTTTATATATAGAATTTCTAACTTGCGGTCAAGAACTTATCTACCTATTTTGTTGTTTAATTGTTTCCATAGCAATACTGAATAAAATCAAACTATTCCTTTCTAGTTCCGAGGGTGGTTGGATTATATAATTTGAAAGCAGTTTTAAATAATATTGAGAGCGTACGTCCTTTGAATAGTATTGTAATAATATACGTTTAGTTTGCTTACTTATTTCTTAAAGTAATGGATTAATAGAAACTTAGGGTGAGTAAACAAAAATCGATATTTAGATACGTTTCAATCATTCGATTTTTGCACGTTAGTTGGAAATTTCTTTTACTCGCGCAAATATCAATAAAAATATCTTAGCTATTTTAAAAATGTTATGATAAATGTATATTCAAATAACACACATAATTATTATTAAATGCAATTTTATAATTTCAAGTAAAATACTTATAAGTGCAATTTTAGTAGATCATTGAATAAAATTAAGTAACTTTGATTAAAATAGTTGATAAATAAATGAAATAACAAATATGTACTTACCGCTGTTATTGATCACATTTTATTAAGCAAATTTTAGTATAATTGAACTTGCATGTTGAACGGTTAATACTGAAGTAAGTATATCTAATAACTTGAGTCGGACGCCAACATTAAACCAGTGCAAAAGTTATCTTAAGTTGCTAAAATTCCGGATATCCGACCTACTGAAGAAGAGATACAGACTCTTGGAAATATTCATGTGAACGTTAAAAATGTATTGTTTGCCGTACAATGAATGAAAATTCTAAAATGTCGTGGGAGACGGTATATTCAAAGTTTTGTTACATATTTTTTAAGAACTTATTAAACGTACTCCTAATCATGATAGTTACGTTACTAGAGATGGTCCAAATATTAAAATTATATATTTACAATATACTATATCCGGTTAACAATAAGTGTACTACCGCAGAACCTGGACAAGCGAATCTGGTTAATAAAACGAAGAAAAAAGCCATTCCCTTCCGTTGAAGCTCTAAATATATCTAGGATATGTCGAATTATTCAAACTCTGTAATTCGAACAAAATATTACCTATTTCCCTATGAGGAACTATTATTACATATTTATATTCTATAACTCGAAGTTCAAAAAGCAGACTCGTTATGTTTAAGTTAATAAAGTGATGACGTCACACTTTAAATTCTTCTAACTCTCAGAAAAATTTGATGTTTTTTTTCTATTGCTTTTTATACACGTGCATTTCTATTCATTGAATGCTCTAAGTATTTACTTAGACATTGTGTTCTTGTAAATTAAAATTGTATTTGTAAAATTCTTTATATCTCGAAAAAATTATAAGCTGAATTCTCATTAACTCAAAATTTTTAGTATTTTCCTTAAAATTCGAGTTACCCAGGTTCCACTATATTTTAATTTTTATTGTACTTAATGCTATTTTTAAAATATTACCATGAAAATACATACATACATATGTACTAGAGTGCTTCGTTTATACAACTTTTTTTTTAATTTACGCTCCATTGACAAAATAATGTTTTAAAAATAGGAAAAAAAAATTTTATCAAATTTCTGTTCTTTATTTTAATTCGAACTTGTTAGTTGATTTTAAAATTTTGTCATTTATTTAACATATAAATCTACAGTTTATATGTATTTCAATTAACTGTATCTCTGTTATGTTCTATGCAATCGTCTTGTTCTTTAATGCAAATTTTAGGGAAAATATCAATCTTTAAAAGTGCTCATAGTGGGATCTATGTAACTTGAACGGTTTCATCCCTAAAAAATTTTAAAGTTAATTATTATTGATTTTTGTATTTCTCTTATGAAAGACTAGACTTATAGTAAAAAACTAAATGACAATTTTCAAGGAAATATTTGCTACAAAAAAAGGTCTTTAGAGTCTAAGGTTGTAAAGCTATTAGTTTATGAGATAAATAGATTCAAACATATAAAATCTAAAATATCTTTGTAATGTCGAGTTCAACGTATTTAAAATTCCATATTAAATTTTCAAATAACCATTAAATGACCTTGGGAATTTCTTCTGACTTTTTTATATTTAAATTTTCGTTAACAAAAACCCTGTTTTCGAAGGTAGGTCAAAACTGAAAAGAGGTGCTTGAATATGGGGGTAGGCTATTTCTCCGCTTGTGCCTTTTGTTGTGTATGTCGTAGTGTATTTCAAAGACACTAAGGATATTATTGTGGAAATTTTCCTGGGGCAGTTTTGCCCTTGCTGATTCCTCACTGCCTTGCAAAATAGACATAAGATAATCTCAGAATTACAAAAATACTTCAGAAAATATCGTTAAAAGCAAAATTTTGCAAAAAGTTTGATAGATCAGTCAAAAAGTGGAACAAACCTTGAATTTTTTTGTAGGTTCAAATTTGACCTTGAATAACTTTTGAAGAAGTAGGATTATCGAAAATTTACAAAGGACCTTTTTTGTAGAGCGCCAAATTCTCTACCAGAATATACTATTACTACGTTTCCACAGTCATTCAATACGGATTCAATACTGTTGTCGGGTGAAAAGTAGTCATGGAAACCCTGATTCAATACGTATTGAACACGATTTTGATTCAGATACGATACGGTAAATTTTAGGATCGTATCTGAATTTCAACGTATTGAGTTCTATGGAAACCCGTGACTCGGTCGTGTCATGCGCAATTGGAGATCATTAGCGCTCCTACAGGTTAGCTGAATAATCATAATAAAATAAAGGTAACCTTCACAAATTTTTATCATCGACTTAAGAGTGTTATTTAATTAAATCTTGTGAAAATGAGCGAAATGAGTGAATATGAAAAAGCCGAAAAAAGAAATTTTTGGACAGACGCAGAAACAGAAGTTATGCTAGACGTTTTCATTAATAAACAAATATCCTCATTATTTGATGGTAAAAAGTATAAAAACGCCCAAATATACAAACTGATACATTCAGAGATTAGAAACATGGCATGGCAAATAAAAATTCTATACACATTCAAAATAAATGGAAAACCCTAAAAAGTAAATATACAAAAACAAAGAAGAAGAATCTTACTAGCGGAGAAGCGAGGGCTGACTGCGAATTTTATGACAAATTACACAAAATTCTGTCAACTAGGCCTTCAACTCTTATTGAGGGTGTGGACTCCTTGCCCCCGTTCGATGACATACCGATTGTTGTAGACATTCAGGAAGAAATCGATGAAGTTTTATCTCCTACAAGTTCATCGAGCAGGGGCATGGAAAGTGCCACAGATGTTATGGAACAGCAAAATTTAACACCTGCCCCAAAACGAAAAAGACTTATGAGGAGTGTGAATTCATCATTGAGTAAAAGAGATGAAGAGTATTTTTGACATTCAGAAAAAATAATGCAATTTTAATATTACATCAAAAAGAACAAGATGAAATTGAAGCAAGAAGAAAAGAACAACATTTAAGCAAAATGCTGTCGTGTTTCGCCTCTGCTGTGGACAAATTGGTTGTACCTCAGCCACAATCTTCTCCGCAACAAATATTGGGTATGTTCCCATCCATGTTTTACCCTTACCAATCCAGCAGTCAGTCATCCAACAATATTGAGGAAGAGCAAGGGGACCGTATAAATAAAGAACATTAGAATTAAGTTACTTATAAGTTTTTTAATATTTTTTTGGATAATTTTTTATTTGTTCCTATTATTGAATACAATTTTTGTTTTTTATTATAATTATTAAATGTTGCTTATTAAAACTATATATACAAACATAATGTAATGATTATTTCTTATATTTTATTTACTTGTTCGGTGGTTAATTCAAGTTAAACTTAAGTTTGATTTCCTCAGTGGGAATTGCAACATGTATGTTTTTAAAGCATCTCTTATTACTGAGGCGTCAAGATCATCTAACTCTCTAGCATTCATTACGGGTTGTGGAAAAATTACTTCACTTTCTTTTACATCTTTCATCCATTGGTTTAAAAAAACGTCCTTGTGTTTCAACAATGTTATGAAGTATTGTACAACTTTTAACTATCATAGGCACAAACTTATAATTGATATCCATGCGTTTTAACAAGCATCTGAACCTGGCCTTCAGTCTGCCAAAAGCATTTTCTACAACTACGCGTCCTAAACTGTGATAGGCATTATATGATTCCTCCTCAGGTGTTACGATTCCTTTATAACCTTTCTGAAGCCAAGGAAGTAGCGGGTATGCAGGATCTCCAAGCAGAAAGTACGGGATCTCTACTTCGTTAATGGTGCTACTGTGTTGTGAGATGTACAAAGAATGATATTTATATAAGTTACTGTCTTTTAACACCTGTGCATCATAGTTAGATCCTGGGTGCTTACAAGTCACATTTCTGAATCTAAAAAAAAATATAAAGTTTAATAGTATATTGCCAGTTTAATGAATATGAGTACATTGTAAATATGATGTCTGTAACACTAACCTGTAGTTGCAGTCTACTACAGCCATCATACTGTAAGATGGCCATCCCTTGCGGTTAATGTAATCATAATAACCATCTTTTGGTGCTAGAATAGGTATGTGAGACCCATCGATTGCGCCAATAATATTAGGAATTCCACATGCCTTTTCAAAATTCCTTGCAATTTCTTGGCAAGCTACTGCGTTAGGCATACAGAGATATTCCTTTTCAAACTCTTCAATTATGGCTAATACTACAGAATAGACACACTTGTGCACCACACATTTGTTTGTCCCAAACTGGTTAGCCACAACTCTGTACTCGCAGCAAGACGCTAATTTATACAAAGCAATAGCAACTTTTTTCAATTGATATAGCTTTTCTTACAGAGTTCGGCGAAGGTTCAAGATACAGTTTTAAACGCAAACAAATTATTTTAAACGTTGACTTAGTCATTCGAAAGTTCTCCAACCAATCTTCATCTAAAAAGTTTTCTTGTACTGTTACGTCCCACCAATGTGTACTTCTTTTCTTCACCTAAAATCTTGGTCGTAATCGGCCCCTTGTTTGAAAATAATACCTATTCTAATGACATCTGCTGCAGCTTCAAAAATATTATTTCATTTCTTCTTCTTCGTCGTTTGTAGGCTTCTGCCTCAGAATATAGATAGTCAACACCAATTAGGCATTGTTGCATTAGAAGCAACAGCTTTGATTTTGTTTCTAAATTCATTTATAGAAATGAAAGCTTAGCAAGGCAAAATACACAAAACACACACTTTATTATTTTAAAATATATACACCTCTATCAAATTGTCATTAAAATTTTATAGAACTATAGCACACAATAAAATAAACAACACAATTTTATTTCGAACCTGCTCTACGTATTAACCTAGAAAATAAGTTTTCCGAAAACAGCTGATTGCTGTATCGTAAATGTATTCAATTCGTATTCAACACTATTTATGGAAACACGTACCTGTTGGATCGCAAATCCGTATTCAATCCGTATTGAATGACTGTGGAAACGTAGTCTATGTTATGGTCTTAGCTGTCTAATGAGGCGTTCCAGAAAAAAAAAATATCGGTGTTATTTAAATGGGAATTAGAAATTTGCGATGCGCGACCTTTCAATATTAATATTAAGGGCTCTGCTTTTCACAGGCGTCTTCCTTCCCAGAAGTTTTCAATTGAGGATTTTGAAAAAAAAATAGTCGATTTTTTTGAATCAACCTAATATATATAATATACTAGCTGTTTCGCCCGGCTTCGCACGGGTATTGCGAATTTAGAAGTAAAAACTAATTTTATTCAAAATAAAATATAGCCTATGTCAGGGGTTTCCAAACTTTTTTATACTGGGACTCCCTTTACAGGTTGTAATTTTGCGACGCTTTTCAAAAAGAATATATTTGTTTGTTGCTCTAGCAGTCATTAAGATTAATGAATTTATTTCTTATTTTTATTTAATTATAGCTGGCCCGGCGAACTTCGTACCGCCTCAGAATTGAATAATGTGTCAAAATTCAATAACTAAAAATTAGCAGAAAACCAAAAAATAAAATACGCATACACTATTTCCACAAAAAATACATATACATGCCAATTTTCATGGTTATGGGCTGAACGGTGTTGGAGTGAAACGGTAACATACAAATACATATATACCTATATGTATATACAAATACAGTAGACGCCACTTAATGTGATCACGGTTAATGTTATCAACAGCTTAATGTGTTCAAACTGTCTTTGAATCGGTCCACCCAATACAAAAGCATTACAATTTGTTCGTTTATTATTATCAATATTTCGTTTATTGTGATCAATGCTGAGTCCATTAGGCATTAGGACAGCGGTTTCCAAACTATATGTAACCTCGCCTCCCTTCTAAAATATTTAATCATATGACGCACTTCTCAGTTTGACAACGTTAGATTAAATATGAGAAAAAAAATTCTATAATGGATTTGCTTTAAATTTTTACAGGACGTTTCTATAGACCCCAAACCGCATAGCCGGAGCCATTCTTCCCTGCTTCTCCTTCAACACCGTAAATTTTTACGAATTTCTCGAGAAATTAAAAGTTGAAGTTTTAGGTACATTTTTGTAGCATAAAAGTTACTTATTCTTACCATTCTACTTAACTCATGCCTTAATATTTTTTTAATTTAAGGCAGTAATTCATATTCTTCTTTCTCTTTTCCGGCGCATAGGGTAAATGCGCCTGACAGCCGTCCGGCGCCAGATCTCTGCCTGTCAGCAATAAAATTTGTAAAAACAATAAAACACGACTTGTTAAACAAACTTGTCATGCGCTATTTAGTTACACTCATATTTAGTATTAATTATAATACCTCAATTTCCTGTTATGACTTTCTGTATAGATTTCTTGTTAATGCAAATAAAAGCAAGTGCAACGGTTCTCTCAATTCTAAGTTTTGTGATTCAAAGTGGTAGTGCGCAAACATTTATTTAACAGTAAGTATTTCATATAATTCTTCGTTATAAATCTTAGAAGTAATTAAGTATAAGGTATCATATGTTTCTTTATCATTATAGACAAAATTTAGATAATTTGATTGAAATTGTTAAATATAATTAAAAGGCCGCTAAACGGTTCAAATAAATTTGCGATATTCTATTTCGCGGCTGCCGCGGCCGAAAACGGCAAATGTTACATTGCCAATTAATTATGTTTATTTGTAAAGGGTTTTCCAATAAGAGGTTTCATTTTGAATAGCCCGCTATTTGGGCAGCTGTCACTTTTGAAGCTGTCATCTTTTGACATTTGACAAGTAAAAACTACGCCATTACTAAAAATGGAACGATACACGCTTCAACAACGCATTGAAATTGTTAAAATCCATTATAAAAACGGTGAAAATTTTGCAGTCACGGTTCGTAAAACTAAGGCACTTTTGGGTCGTCTTGAAGCACCTTCTCGGTCGGCAATAGTGAAACTGGTACAAAAATTTAAGCTGTTGGGACAAGTTATTGATGTGAAGAATGGAAACCGTGTGCGTCGCTCAAGAACAACTGAGAATATTGCTGCTGTAGCCCATAGTGTTGACGAAAACCCAGGTTTGTCGATTCCTCGTCGATCTTTGGAATTAGGTATTCCACAAACGACATTACACCGTATTTTGCATAAAGACTTAGCTCTTAAGACTTTTAAAGTTCAGTTAACACAAGAACTCAAGCCGGTCGATCACCAGCAACGTCGTATCTTTGTTGATTGGGTTCTTGAAATGCATCGAAATGATCCGGATTTTTATCGAAAAATTTTCTTCAGTGATGAGGCCCATTTTCACCTCGGAGGCTATGTTAATAAGCAGAATTGTCCAATTTGGGGCTCCAAAAATCCAAGAATGATTGTTGAAAAGCCTCTCTATCCTCAACGTGTCACTGTTTAATGCGGTTTTTGGGCTGGTGGTGTGATTGGACCTCACTTATTCGAAAATGGGGCTGGTGCAACTGTTACGGTGAATGGATTGCGCTACCGAGCTATGATTAATGATTTTTTATGGCCGAAATTGGAAGATATTGATGTCGACGACGTTTATTTTCAACAAGACGGTGCTACGTGCCACTCGAGCAATGGAACCATGGTAATTTTGCAAGAAAAGTTTCTTGGCCGTGTTATTTCTCGAAAAGGTGATCACAATTGGCCACCGAGATCTTGTTACTTGACACCTTTAGATTTTTTTCTTTGGGGCCACGTAAAAGATAAGGTCTATGCCAATGCTTCACAATCGATTCAAGACCTTAAAGATGGAATTCGTGAAGTTATTGCGAACATACAGCCGCAAATATGCGAATTGGTAATAGAAAATTTCATGAAAAGGATATGCTGCTGCAAGCGTAGCCGTGGTGGCCATTTGGCTGATATCATTTTCCATTGTTAATGGCATACCTTCCTCTTCAAAATGATGTAAACATCCATTGATTTCTGTTAAAAAAATACTAGTTTTTTTTAATATCAAAATGAAACCTCTTATTGGAAAACCCTTTATTAAGGCTTACGTATTTACCGCTCTTTTTTGATAAACCTCGTAGAGTTTATTGTTGGGAATATTGTGTCTAATTTTCGGCCGCCAAAATAACAATGTTTTTTAAATTATACGGTCTTAAAGAAGGCCTGAGAAACAGTATGATTTTGCCGGTTATCAAATACTACTGTTTGTAATGATTTTATAGAGGCATATACCAGGTGTGCAACCTTAAAACGGCTGTTTTTTTATTTAGCAAAACACAATAATTAACGCAGAAAAGTGAAAAATATTTAATTCGAAGTAATTGCCCTCGCTGGCTATACATTTTTCCCATCTTCGAGGAAGATTGTGGATTCCACCCCAAAAGAATTCATCCCCTTTGGATAAGAACCACCCATCGAGCCATTTTTAACATCTTCATAAGAATTGAAGTGCTGCTCAGCAAGTGCGTGTCCCATCGACGCAAACAAATGGTAATCTGAAGGGGCCAGATCAGGAGAGTAGGGCGGGTGGGGTAGCAACTCCCAGCCAAGTGCATCCAATGTATCCCGGACCAATCTTGCTGTGTGTGATGGTGCGTTGTCGTGCTGGAAAATGATACCCTCATGCCGATCCGCGTGTTCGGGTCTTTTTTTGCACAATTCACGATCCAATTCGATGATTTGTTGTTGGTAGCGTTGAGTATTGATCGTTTCACCAGGTTTCAACAGTTCGTAGTAAACCACCCCTTCTGGTCCCACCAAACACACAGCATTGTCTTTTCCCGAATCGATTTGGCCTAGCAGACGATGTTGAGGGTTTTCCGGGTCCACCCACGATTTTGCGCTTAGGGTTTTCAAAAGATCCATTTTTCATCGCCAGTGACGATTCGATGCAAAAATGATTTTCTGTTGTGCCGATCAAGCAAGATTTCGCACGCGGTCTGGCGTCGTTCCATCTGTCGATCTTTCAATTGATGTGGCACCCACTTCCCGATCTTTTAGATCTTTCCCATAGCAAAAAGGCATTTCGAAATTGCTTGGTGGCTAACATTCAACTTCGCGGCAAGTTGTTTCTGCGATTGGGTAAATCTTGCAATTCGGTGTCCTCAAAAACTTTTGGTCGATTTTCGCGCTTCTTGTCGGTGACGTTAAAAATTCCGTCTCTGAATTGCCGAAACCACGCTCTGCACCGAGTTTCACTCAGAGCACTGTCGCCATAGACCTCCACAAGAATTCTATGCGCTTCGGCGGCGGATTTCTTCCAATTGAAGAGGAATAGCAGTGCTCCCCGCAAATGCTCTTTATCTGGCACAAAATTCGACATGTTTATCGTGATCAAAGGACACGTTATTGTCCGAAATTGCTGACTTTGTCTTTTGTTTACTAATGGCAAAGATCAAAGCAATGAGAAAAAATGGCAGGCAAGGTTGGCTAATGCCTAATGCGCGCGTACTGCCATCTATTAGAAAACGGCCGTTTTAAGGTTGCACACCTGGTAAAAGGGTCGGTTGTAGGATACGTATTAATATTTCGTTTTTTATAGATGCCATCTTTTAAAAAGTGTAAGAATAAATAAAAAAACAAAAAACAAAACACAAAACACAAGGTGCTCAACCATAAAAAGAAAATTATATTCTTATCCAGAAGAATGTCTTAAACGAGCCCTTTATGAAATTCGGGAAAATGGACTATTCATTCGTAAAGCGAGCAAAAGATATGGGGTTCCTAGAACAACAATTCAGGATAGGATTCATGGCAGAGCGGAAGATACTTTAAAAAAACCAGGACCTGCACCTTTATTAACGAAAATTTATTAACGAAAATTCATTGCTCGAACTGTGATGGTGAACTTAATAGTGATACAGAAGAGAACAACGACAAAAATATTGGATGCGATTCTTGTACGCGATGGTATCACTTAAAATGCACCAAATTTATGGTATTTTTATATGAGGAAGCTGCAAATGAGGACTATAAATGTGATTTTGTGGTTGAATAAAATCAATTAAAGTTAAGGAAACATTTTGTACAACTTCAGACATTGTTTATTAATACATTTTAAGAATAGTTATTGATGTTTGTTATGCTTAGATTGACAATTTGAACATAATTTAGCTCGATGTTGTAGACAAAATATAAAGTAATTTGTAATCGGTCGTCGTAAAATTTATTATGACTAGCCTTCTAGGGTTAATAAAGTTTGCATTTCTTGCTAATAAATAAAAATGTGACTAGCTAGCTAAAATAACTAAAATAAATAATAAAATATGCGATTAGCTAGCTAAAATAACTAAAATTCAACGTCGCATTGTCGGGCCGAGGTCCAGCTTATACAATGTCGATAAATAGTGTTTGAAGGCCGAGCAATGGTAATATTGGACATTTTAAAAGAAGTCTAGTTTCTTAAATTAATTCTAGTTTTTAAAGACTTTTTATAGCTGAATCTAAAATAACAATAGACTAAGTTATCAGAACAAAAAAAAAATACATTTAGAAGAATTTTAAATTTTCTAGCTCAGTTCAAACTTCAAAATTTAGTTAACTGGCCGTCAACCGGCGCATTTACCCTATCATTTTGTATACGCAAAACGGTACTTGTGCCTTGCAATGATTCATGAAACGCGCATTCGCGCGCTTCTCAATTTCTCGTTTCGGCAACTCCTACTAACAGTTGACCACTAAAGTAGTCAACGATTCTATTTGTTTACAATACGCGTTAGATGATGCTGTAGTGTAAAATTTTCTGAGTATATGCTACCCAAAATACGCCTCAATAGAAGTAGTTACATATATTCTATTTTCTTAATGCCACCTCTTTTATTATAAGCGCGCAATTCAATTTTCAATGATTTGAGTTATGCACTTTTAACAACTCTAAATTCATAATTATATTTTGTTGAAATAAGTATATAAATGTTCTTAGTCGTCATAGACTCCCCATCTATATTCTTTGTGACCTGCCTTTCTGCCTTCATACTTTTGCTATTATTATTTCTTGGCCATTTCAATCTAGTCTTTGATTTGTAAATACCTTCTTGGTCTATCCTTTTTAATCCAAAAAGATATCCCTGCAATATACTTGTCATATATTATTGTGGTTTTTAAAATATACATATATACTTAAATTTCATCATAATTAGTGTAACGTTTTACCTGTAGTCTTCTTTAATTAATAGGATGCAGATTTTTCTACTACAACTTGTTTAATTAGTAATATTCTTCCACGATCTGATTCAGATGAATGATACATAAAAATTGCCAGAATTACTGTAGGAGTTTATAACTTGGAAGTATCGCTGTTTATCTAAAATTAACGTAACATAATATTAGTAAATTTTATTTAAAATTGATCTCTCCAATATTAATACGTGTGAAGATAAAGTAATTCTTTAATAAAACAAAATAATACATACCTTATACTTTCAAAATCAACTTTTTAGGTTAAACTCAAAATACAGCTGTATTTCACTGACTTACAATATCCGAGCCATAAAATCGATAAAACTTTCGTTGACGCGCATAAATTCAAAATTGTTTCATTCCAAGGCACAAGTACCCTTGTTTCTATTCATATCACTTAGTAGTGGCGTGCTTCTTGCAGCACATTATTTATGATTATTAAAAATTAATTTATTCGTATTAACGAAGAATCTATTTCATTGGCACTAAATTGCTCTAATTTTGAAACAAAATCTGTGGTTGTTAATCTGTGATTTTGCCCTATTTCTCTAAGTGAGAATTTTTCATTACTGGTTGTTAATATCTTAGGGCCCCCATAACGTGGTTTATCTTCAATATTACCTTTTTTAAATTATGGCAACTTGTAGCATATACTGTACTTAATTTTAATTGAAACATATCCGCTATTGAATAAAGGGTTTTTCCTTTTTTCTCTATAAAAAATGACAACAGATCTAATATTAATGTTGGTATTAAGTATTTTATTTTTTTTACATTTTGAAAAAATATTTCTCATCGCTCTAATTGCAAAAACAAACTACCTTACCCTAACAGCCCGTAGTGTATTTTTGAAATAATAATATTGCATTTTTATGGTACCTTGCAGATTTTTAACTAAACGGTTATTGTGATTTCCAATAACTTTTTCACAGCCTCTTTCAATGTGTTTGTGTTTCAGATTTTATTTGCGTAAACATTTTTAATTATGTATATTTTAATCAAAATAAATAAATCAAGTAGAAGAATATTTCATCTAACATATAATAAACAAATTTTAATACTATAAACACACTTTATGTATTATTATGCTCATTTTATTCGTCTAGGTAGCATTTCTAAAAATGTGTTACATTACTGTATGTAGTAACTTTAAAATACAAAATTGTATGAGTTCTTCATTAATAAATATAAAATTCTAACACGATTCGAAAGTATCAAATAATAATATGTAATACAAAAACATACTAATTTAAAATACTCCAAATCTTTTATGTAAGCAGTTCAGTTGTGACAACATCCGGCTTTATTTTTTTTTCTTAGGATCTTAATTGGTAATAAAACGTGACTGATAAAAAAACACTCTTACAATACGATCAGTTTATATGGGAAAATAAAATTGTGGTTTTTACTATTTTTCTTGAAATTTCTTCATATTTTCTCACCTATAGTTTCCTTGGACTTCTACAACTATTTCAAAACCAAAATTGGCCAAATCGGCCCAGCCGTTCTCGAGTTTTAGTCAGACTAACACTCGCCATTTCATTTTTATATATAAGAGAAAATATGTATGTGTAGCGAACCCACATTTATGTAATATAAACGATTTTTCTATTTTAATAGATATTTTTTACAATTTTATAAGAAATTTAATTTTTTTTACTATATACCTTGTATTAATTTATTATTTTATTTTAGAAAACTTCATTCAATAATGCGTAATGCTGCCGCATGATAGCAATCAGTATTTATGGTTGCTTTTGTCGGTTATATTTTTCTTGCGCGACGTCACCACGTTTGCAGGATTTAATTGTTTAAGTAATCCATGTATTCATGGTGTTTGCATAGACGACTTAAATGCAAGCTATTCATGTTATTGCATCGATGGTTACACAGGTATTCAGTGTCAAACAAATTGGGATGAATGTTGGTCAAATCCTTGCCAAAACGGGGGTAATTGCATCGATGGTATTGCTGCCTTTAATTGTTCTTGTCCTCCAGGATTTATAGGTATTGTTTATTCAGTTGATGATGATTGTTTATTTAATTAATAGTAAACATTCAAAAAAATCTTTATTATTAAAATACATATTTACAGGGGACTTCTGCGAAGAAGACTTTAATGAATGCGATAGTAATCCATGTTTAAATAATGGCACATGCATTGATATACCTAATGGGTACAATTGTTCTTGTATATCAGGTTATTTTGGAATTCACTGCGAAATTGATGTTGCTGTATGTAATATAACTAATGAAACAAGATGCGCTAACGGCGGCGTTTGTGAGGAAGGTCCTGGTGTTACATTTAATTGCAGATGTCAACCAGGTGATTAAATACAGTTAAAACCTTACAATATTATTGATATTAATATTTATTTAGGCTGGGAAGGCTTTTTATGTGAAGATGAAATTAACGAATGTTTATCTTCACCTTGTCAAAACGGAGGAGTTTGTATAGACCAGGATGCTGATTATGCATGTGCATGTCTCTTGGGTAATTTTTATAGAACTCATATTAAATAAATCATTGTTTATTCTTGTATATTATAGACAATGATCCGTTAATAATGTATTTATTAATTATATTTTAAGGATACACGGGAAAAAATTGTGAAGAAGTTATTTTACACTGTGAAAGTAATCCTTGTGAAAATGGTGCTCTATGTCTCACTGAAGAAGGGCGGCCTATTTGTTATTGCGTTCCAGACTTTCACGGAGTTCGGTGCCAATTTCAATATGACGAGTGTCAGCTTAATGCACAGTAAGTCTTTATTTAAACAGCACGGGACATTTGAAAATATATATACAATTTTAGATGTCTGAATGGAGGAACATGTATTGACGGAATAGACAGTTTCACTTGTTCATGCCCTCCAAATCTTACTGGTATTTATTGTGAGTGCCTTATAAGTGGAACAAATCAATTAGATTGTAATTATATTATGACTACCAGTGCTGATATATCGTTGCATACTATTAAACCAACTGAGACAATAACTAATACATCAACTGAAATTCAGGATTTTAACATTACGACCTCGACCTTTACACAAGTGCCAAATATATCTACTATTATCACAGAAACTTCCATTTCTTATTCTCAGACGGAAATGCCTACTTTTTTAAATACAACATATGTAGACACAACAGCTACAATTTTTTATACTACGGATGAAACCACAATGAATGACCAGTATTTGTCAACTACGGATATCTTATATACTTCAACCGACATGACTACCTTTTCTGAATTGGAGTTAACTACTACAGAAGAAACACTAAAACCAGAAGAAATTACTCCACTTACGTATACAACAGAAATGTTTTCTGAGTCTTCTACGTTATATGTAACTCCTAAGGCAGAATTTAATATTTCTACAGTTTTTGAAACTACTTCAACTTCTCTAATGACAGAGTCACAATCACCATTCCCATTATCTATTTTGCAGACAACATTAACATTACCAACAAGCATATCCACGTTATTAATAGAAAATCCTACAATGACCACCAGTGCTGAAACGGGACAAACATTTATATACTCCTCATCTTTATTTACTGAGACAACAACCTCTGTTATGGAAAATTCAACAGGGGTTTATTTAGATTGTACGATTATTACAAATTCATGTCAGAATGGAGGAACTTGTACGCATACATTAGAAGGCTATAAGGTAACTTATAAAATGATTTCAACAGCATGTGACGTTGTATTTGCAGTGCATCTGTCAATATGACGCTGAAGGGCCTCGTTGTGAAATAACTTTGGGTATTAGAAATGCAGCTTTTGGTGGAGACTCTTTTTTAACACATCGTTTAACAAATACATCTGCAACTAAAATAGAATTTACAACAAAAACATTCTCTCCTAGTGGTCTAATATTTTATTCCAGCATAGATGGAACCTATATGGCTTTGTATCTTGAAAATGGTTATTTAAAATTTATATTTTCATGTGGCTATCAAACTATGTTATTAAGTGAGCTTAAACATACAGTAAACGATGGGTTTAATTTAAATATTAAAGCACAGTAGGTTAATTATGTTTTACTAATTGATTTTGTTAATCATAGAGAATACTTTTTCAGATTAGAATTTTCAAAAGATTTTAAACGTTGTAATGCCTCTGTTATGATGAATAATACTTTAACCATGAGTGGTAATCAGATTGCAATCTTTAACCATATAATTAAACCCATCTCTATATTGTATTTGGGAGGATTTCCTCAAGAAAAGGTAAAAGATCAAATACCATCGGCAGGATTTATGGGTTGCATTACTGATCTAAAGGTATAAGCATATAACATTTTTAAAATATGAATATTTACATATGTACGTTTTAATGAAACTCTTAGATTTCTAATAAAAAAATTGATATCTTCAAAGAAGCTGAAGATGGTTTTAAAGTATCCGAATGTTCATCTTTGGCTTGTCTTTCAAATCCTTGTAATAATGGAGGGACTTGTGTAGAATCTAACGACGATTGGTTTTGTCATTGTAAAAATGGGTATTTTAAAAAAAATATATTAAAATTTTAAACCCATGTTCTATTCTTTTAGCTATTTAGGAAAACTATGTGAAAGTTCCGTATGTGATAACAATCCGTGTCTGTTTGGTGCATCATGTTTACCCTTTACTGGAAATGGGTACATATGTCTATGTCCTTTTGGAAAACATGGTCATTTTTGTGAAAATGGTATGTATTCGAATTTACTTACGAAAATATACATATTTTGTTTCTATTGTTAAACACCTGTGTTTATAAATTTTTAGAACTTGAGACCAGTGAACCATATTTTTCATCAAGTATTCATGGATATTCTTCGTACGCTGCTTATCCTATTCCAATCGGTGGCATATCAAGTAATATGGAATTAATATTTAAATTTTCGCCTACTACAATGGATCAAATTTCAATTTTAATGTTTATTGGACAATCCGGTATGCATGATTCATCTTCTGATCATATGGCTGTTAGTTTCGTTAAAGGATATGTCTTGTTAACTTGGAATTTAGGATCAGGTAATTATAATGCTTTTATACAGTTAATGAAAGTTTTTAATGAAAATCGTATAATTTAGGCCCAAGACGCATATTTACATCTAGGCCATTAGATACAGGAAAAAGCAGTTACACGTTAAGATTAGGACGTTTTGGAAGACGAGCATGGTTGTCTGTTGATAACTTGGGGAACGTAACAGGAAGATCTCCAGGGAATTTAGCACAATTAGATGTAGTTTCTATTTTATATCTTGGTGGACACCATTCTCCAAATTTTTCGATTCTACCTCACGATCTTCCTTTGCATAGTGGTTTTGCAGGATGTATATTTGATGTTGAATTAAAATCTGGTAATCTGGTTATACCTTTACAAAGTTCAAGACAAGTAGTTGGTAGGGCAGTCGGCCAATGTGAAACTACAGAATGTCATGAAAAATTATGTCAAAATGATGGAGCTTGTTTACATCATGGTGGAACTTTCACGTATGTGAATACATGCTTTGATAATTTTTTTGTTAAGCATGTGTTTCCAATTATATTTGATTTATCTAATATACTTTTAATGTAATGAATAGTTAAATATAAATTAATTTAATTATAGATGTTTATGCCAGGATGGATGGTTTGGTCCATTATGTAATTTAAAACACAATCCATGTGATTACAATTATAACAATTGTTCTTTTGGATCAGTATGTGTTCCTTTATTAATGGGTTATGAATGCGATTGCCCTATTGGAAAATCCGGAAAGCATTGTGAAAATGGTAAAAAGTTTATTCTTTTTAAAAGTAATCTATTTTTGTCTGATTTTAGCGGAAAAATTATCCGATGTTAGTTTATCCGGGAAAAGATCATATTTGGCATTAAAAGGTGTTCATCTTGAAAACTCAAAATTTAATATAGAACTACAATTACGACCCTTAACTGATCGGGGATTAATTTTATATGTTGGACATGGCGAGAATAGCTTTCTATCATTAACTTTACATAGTGGAATGTTAGAATTTCGAGTACTTCCTGGTAATGTATATAAAAACTATATGAATATTAAAAAATAATAATAATAAAGTTTTAGCAAAACGTAGACCAAACAGCGGTCAAGTTTTGTCCATAAAAAGTAATAAATTATTAGCAATGGGGGTTTGGTATAATATACGTTTAAGAAAATACGGAAATAAATTATATTTGTATGTTGATACAATTGTTAATAGTGGATTACTTCATAATGGAGACCTTCTTGGAATCTCTGAAGAAATAATTTATCTTGGTAACTTTTTAAAAATATATATTCTAACACTGAAATAGGTACCTATTGAATGTAGTGTAGTTTTTTCAAAATGCATATTCTATAGTAACTTAATTTTTTTATAAAATAATATACAATATATGCTCATTTTGAATAATCTACTGAACAATAAGTTTACTTTTAAATGTCTATTTTAGGAGGACTTCCTGACATGTCCAAATTACCATATTCTGCTTCATCAAATTTACCAACACCGTTTTCTGGTTGTATTCGACAATTAAAAATAAATACAGACCATATACGTTTAACTTCAGAACATATAATAAGTGGAAGAAATGTAGCAGATTGTGATGGCACACCTTGTGGTGGAGATGCTTGTGAAAATGGTGGAACTTGTTGGCTGGATTCAAATTTAAATCCCATTTGTACATGTCCTGAACCTTTTGTAGGAGAAAGATGTGAAATTATTCCTACATGTAAAGAAAAGGTTTGTCAAAATAGAGGAAAATGTATAGGAACACGATGTTCTTGTATACTTGGCTACACAGGGACGTTTTGTGAATCTGCAATAAGAATTCATACACCTGAATTTATGGGCAATAGCCATCTTGTTATTAAAAGATCAAGCAATGACAAGAAAAGAGCTCTATATAATAATAGTCTCAAAGATTTACATATAAATTTTACTACTGCTCAACAATATGGATTAATTTTCTGGAGTACAAAGGTAAATTATACCTACATGTTTTTCTATTATTTTTTTTAGTAATTTTTATTTTTAGGGTAGAAGTTTTATCGGAGTTGGTTTAGAAAAAGGTTATTTAAAAATAACATACGGAATTAAAACTTTACACAATGCAATTGTTGAAATTTCTGCAGCAAAATATCTTTCTGATGGCTTATGGCACAATTTAGAAATATATTTTAAAGGCAATCTCCAAATAAAGTTGGATCATAAGCTTCTGCATACTAAAAATAAACAGAACGACATACAGACAATTTCTACTGATGGCATTTACTACTTAGGCGGATTACCATTAAATAATGAAACTTTGTTTGAAAAAACGTATGGCTTATTTCCGCATTATTTTGTAGGATGCCTTAAAGGAATTAAATTTGACCAAGAAAATATCATAACAGATTTTTCTATATATGATGGCGAAAACTTAGAAGTCTGTAGTATTTCTTAAACTAGTATTATGAGATTGCCAAAAAAACTGCCATTTTTCTAGTCAAAAATATATGTATACTTATTGTTATAAATGTTATCAGTTGTGCTTAGTGTAGTTAAACAGCAAATTTTTGTAACAAATGCACTTTTATATTTTATAAACGAAAGTTTTCAACTTCTACGTTAGTACCTATTACACTATTATTGTACACGTTTTGTTAAATGTTTCTTGCACAGTTATACTACTTATTACTAGATAATAGTTTTATAAAAATATGTGCAATAAGTACAAAATAATACCATTGCAATATTCTTTAATGTTTTAAATAAATATTAGATTTTTTTTAAACAAAATGTCAATTTATAAAAATATCTAATAGATAAAATAAAATAGTTCTTTTTATTTATTATCACAATTAAACATTTTCACTTACTGTTTTTATTCAAAATGTAACAAGCAGTCAAATTAAAAGCGGAAAAACAAGTGCTACTATGAAAATCAAAACAATAAAACACAAAACCCTTTAGAAACACTAACGAGTGCTTACGACTTGACCCTTATTTTTGACATCAAAAACTACCAGATTCTTACAATTTAACCATATTCAAATTATGAAATACACTATAAACTGTAGCGCCGATTTAAATCGTTCTAAATCGTAAAAAATCACTTTCCGGCATGTTCAAATAAAATGAGCTAGGCGTCCCAAATTTCTGATTAAGAAACGATATCCTGCATATAATTTAAGCCAGAGATTAACTTTATTTAAAAAACTAAGGCTAGGTGGTACACAATGGGACCGTAAATATCTAAAAACAGGTTAAATTTTAGAAATTTGAGTTTTTTTCACCCAAAATTATAAGTAAAAAACTGAAATTTGCTGGCAAAAAATTATCATAGATTAAACGGCCATTAAACCACAGCCATTAAAAATTTCAGTAAAAATAAAATTTCAGAAAATATTTTTTAATATTTTTAGTTGAAATTTAGACAGTAATTTTTAACTAGTAAGAGCTACTTTTAGTCCAATTTCATTGAAATCGGTATAAATTTCCTGAGGTATTTTAAAATCAATTTTGCCCTCAAAAAGCGTATATACTTTATACCTACATATATCTAGGGATTGCAATCCGGCGTCATTTTCAATCCGGCCGGATCCGGTCGGGATCCGGCCGGATTGATCAAATCAGGATGATTTTTTCTTTTCAGTTCAAAATGAACTGTTAGTAAGTTAATGAAGTGTCATTTCACGCACTTATAGGTAGTTTATAAAAAATAAATCATAAATATATAAAATCAACTTTATTTCCAAACCAATGTCAAGTTAAGAATAGACAACAAGAAAACAATTAAAATTTAAGAGTGTAGATAACTAGTAAAATTTTTACGATATAACGAGTAGCTCAGTCTTCCTAGATTTCACTTTCACAGATAGATCAATTATAAGTATCAATATTAATTATAAATTATCAAGTAACTTTATAAAATCTAATAAGTACCATTAACCTTACGTAATTTACTGAGATGAGATCAAAATAATTATTAAAGTATTTAAGGATGCTAACAAACAATTATTCAATAGGTATTTATGACAGACACCATCATGATATGATGAATCTGTTGAATAAATGGCACAAATTATCACAATAATGAGTTTGTACTATCATAACAACTCTTTAGTTTAATCAACTTACAATAAATAATTGTTTTAAGTAATAATTGTAAGAAAATATAAGTATTAAAAAAAAATAAATTTTGATTTTAAAAAAAGGATCGTAGAAAACAAATATTGTTAATTGTGTCATCTGCTAGACGACTTTTAATAAAGCTGCAAATATAGCCTTCGGCCGAAAAGGCCCTTTCAGCTTTTACACTTGTCGGCTTTATTGTTAGCAAATAATCATGAATAGCAGACAAGTATTCTCCTCGAACTCCATCACTTTCAAATGTCGTCATTTCTTTTTTTAGTACTTTATCAAAATCTTTCTCTTTTTTAATATGTATGCTACAACACGTGGTTTCTTGCTGGATTTGTAATTGTAATTCTTCCTGTAGTATAGGTAATAGTACACAGTTTCATATCACATAGTATAGCAAACTTTTTTTTTTCGAGATGTCACTGAGTACTATCTGGCGATAGTACTCAGTATTATCTTGTTCTCTCCGTGTACTCATGCAACAGCTCTATTATTTTGCCAAAAATTGCTAGCACCGGATCCGGCATATTGGTACCGGATCCGGTAACCGTTTAATGATGCCGGATCTGCCGGATTGCCGGATCCGTTTTTCCGGATTGCAATCCCTACATATATCTATTGCATTGGGGGGACGAACATAATCTCATAAAATTTTAACTGAAGATTCCTTGAACATTGACAAAAAAAGGGTACGAGTTTGGTTACTAATTTGCAGTAGAAGGGGTTCAGAAAAAAACAAAAACCAAAAAATTACCCTAAAAAGGGTTAAAAGAACCCTTTTTTGCCATTCACACAATGTTCCGACAACTTTGGAAGGTAGAAATTTTGAGGTTTTTTTAGTTTTATCATTACAAAAAATAACCCAAAATTTGGAACCGCACATCAAAATTTCATAACTCGTCTGCCTCCATACTGCACTAAAATAAATATCTCCAATTTTACATATTATTAAAAATATCTTGTTATTTTAAAAATAAAGGTATAACATTAAAAAAAAAATTTTGTCACACTGTGTACTAGCATAGACTAAATATATAAAGACTTGTCACGTAAGTTAGAATTGTTTGCCCATAAAAACGCGTTTGAAAGATGGCGCTGTGCATCATCTTTTCTACTTTTAAAATTTTGCCCTTTACAGACCTTGAATAACACTCCTGCCAGGGTCGGATTTATTAACCGTTTAATTTTTATATATTTTTTGTAAGTGACTCGTTTTATTCCTAGATCTTGGTAATATTTCTTAAAATAAGTTCAAAAACTTATTGTTACAATAACATTGAATAATAATCGGCCATTAATTAAAAAAAAAATGTTTTTACATCAAAGCGTAATTTTTAATCATATTAAGAAAAAAACAATACAATTTGTTTACAAAAAGCATATATACATCAATAAAAATACAAACTTTTAATATTTTAAAACATAATAACTATAAAAAAATTCAATAAAATATTTAACAAATAACTAATAAAAATATTTATTTTACACAAATGCAACTTAATATCTACAAATTTCAATAAATAGCAACAAATACACAAAATAGTATAAAGTACTACAATAAAAACTAACTTAAATTTTATTAAATTGAGTTCAATTTTAATTTTAATAATGACGAGATTCACAATAAAATTTAAAGATATTTTAAAATTAGTAGTTTTTTATTTTTTTTAAAAGCATTATCCTTTTTATTTTAAAATCTTTTGGATTCCCATGTTATTTGTTTCAATGTACGCAACAAAATGGTGTAATAAATAAAATATTTACGATGAATTGTACATTCTTCGAAAAAAAATGGATAAAATTTTTTAAATAGTTATAGCACATTTTAAATAATAATTTTACAAAACCATTTAAATGAAAATTTTTTCCGTAATGTTTCTTAAAAATTGACAAACAAATACTAACTATTTTGTTGGCAATATTAGACGGAAAATGCAAACCGAAAGAAACTCCTTTCAAACTTGTAAATGATTTTTCTTTTAATAATGTAGTATTGTGTTGTTCTTTGTTGGATTCTTCAAATTTATTTAATAAATAGTTTCTACATGCAGAACACTTATATTTTTTTAAAGTACGTTTTACTACAAAACCCGCTGTATAACGTACGGAACACGTTTCTAAAGTATGTTTTAATGTTTCATCAGCCGTGACACACTCCGAATTAGACAAATCTGTTTCAAAAAACGGTTCAGTTAAAACACTATTTGATTCATCGGAATTAAGTAAAAAATTAATTGAATCTACTTCACAATTTCCATTTTGCTCAATAATAAAATTTAATTTTGAGGTAATTAATTGGCGAAAACTAAACCAAAATAGATGAGGAGTTGGATTTCTTTCAAATCCACTTTTTTTTTTCTAATAACCGAAAAAAAATTTTCCAAAGGATCTTGACATAACCTTCGATTTAATAACCTTGTCAATGAACTTATATACCTACCAAATGAGTCCTTCTCAGTAATTCACAAAAAGGGATTAACAGTAGTATCTTCTGCTTTTACCTGGTCTTTGCTTTGTAAACCCTTTATTTTTTATACCTTCCCGAGTCGAAATTTAGAGCCTACATAGATCCCCGAGTCGATGTTTAGAGCCTACATAGATTCCCCTAGTCCGAAAAAGACCCGATTTATAGCAGTGTAACCCGACTAGGTCCGACAGTAGGCTCCTAGCTCCTACTATTCCCCAAGAGATGTGATTTTGAACCTCTGTCCGATAGCTGCAAATACCGAAATCAGCTAAGCAGCGTTGCCAGTTGTTTTCGATATTGTAATTTGTTTGTTGATCACAAGTTAGCTGTTATATTACAATTGAATACGTTTATATTTTTTCATATCATTTATACACATAAAGTACGCATAAACTAAATACACCCATACCTCACTTTGCGTCGGAGTTACGTTCCAAAAAAACACGACGCAAATTAAAAAGACGCAATGTGAATTAAGAAAAAATTAGAAAAAAAAGTGGAGCCGTCTGTTAAAAAACAAGAAAAAAACTAAAGACTCGAACCCAAATCAACGCAACTTCGAAAACCTAACGACGCACGGTGAAAATTAGTACTAATTAATCAGCGACGCAACTTCGAAAAAAACGAAAAAAGAAACGACGCAAAGCGAAGTACGGGTGTACTTTTTATGTAAGTTATGGTTTTAAGCGTTGACATTGGTTATTACACTATTACGTTTATGAATTAACATCCAAATTAATTATATGTATATTTAAATAAAAAACTGTTAATACTAATAACTAAAATGTTTTTAAAATCTTGTCTATTAAATTTATGAGAATGGCATTAAATGGGTTTGACTATATGAAAAAGACGTGGCCACACTCTCTATTTACATGTGTTCTTTTACATTGATGACTCTCCACCAGTCAAGTAAATCTTATGGTCGGGCAACCTAACCTACAAAGTGCGCTCTTATTATTAATCTTTACCGATTTGTCTTTAATTTCGAAGAAACAGCAACAGCTTACTAAAAAGTGACTAACTCAGAAAGTAAAACCCATCCTACAAAATCTCAGAGTAATCCAGGTATTTTATAATTTTGAATATTGTTTTATCAAAGTTACTAGGTAATTCTGTACTATCAATGTATTTGTATATTATAATACAAAATAAATAAATATATATATATATATATATATATATACATACAATATTAGTTTAATTATTATAAATACTAATAATAATATTTATGATTATAATTCTTCTTTTTTTTAATGTAATTGTTATTTTTAAATTGTTATTTTAAACTTTAGCTACGTATTTTAAATAAAAGTATTCTACACATTTTAAATGCGAATTAAATCCATATTATTATTATTATTATAAAATAGGGTACAGAGGTCTAAAATCGGATCTAATTTAAATTTCCATCAGATCCGACTTTGAACCCCAAAGTGGTACAAATGGAAATTTGTACCACTTTGGAGACCAAAGTCGGACCTAATTTAACATAGGAATAAACTCTACTTTGATTCTCCGAGTCCGGAATGAGTCCGACTTTAGGAGGCTCAATATCGGCGCTAAATTTCGCTTCGGGTTCTTATGGAAAAAAACTTTCATTCATGATTGTATTTGAAAGTTTATATTTTCTAATACATCCCAATACTTTAACAGTTTTCAAAAAAAAAATGATGAAGATCGTCTTCCACATTCCTTCAATTTGGTTATTGTAAACATCCATACTTCTACATATTCACATCCAATCTTTTAAAAATTTTAAGGTTCCGTTGCTTTTTTTTTTGGAAAACTGTTGAAGTATGTTTGTGCAGCAACGCAAGAGCTTTTGTAACATTTAATGTAGGTACAAAACATATCATACTGCGTAGTTAAAAACTTTGCCATTTTGAATTATTTATAAGGTAATAATTATTATTATTTAAAAAACTTACAATATCAGTCAAAAAATAAATATAATGACCTTGGCTTGTATTATGCTGTTTTATTGTTCTTTGATAATTCATGGCTACTTGATTTTAAACAGAAAAATTTAATATTGTTAATAATTTTTTATTTGGGTTGTTATACATGGTTGAAAAGAGAAAAAAAAATGCTATTTAACTATTTAAAAATCCAATATGGCGTCTATTTAAAATAAGAAAGTTGGTATCAATATCTTGGAAACCGTCATTTTGAATTTAATTTTGACTTAATTTCCATCTGTACTTTATGAAACCTAGTAACTTTTGTATTAAACTTTTTTTTTTAATTTTTATAATTACAATGTTATTTGACATTAAAGAAAATGACAATTTTCAGTTTTTTGACCATAACTTCGGAACTATTCGGAATTTTAAAATTTTCTTAACAGAATCTGGATGGGCATCTAAAACTGCAAAACATTGCCCATTTAATCAAACTTCTATCTTCACTAATAAGAAAGATACCCATGTTAGCCTACTCAATTTGGGACACCCTGTATATATAGTACACCTATTTATGATTTATGGCATACTAAAATGAATAACGAGCATTGTTCTTGACTAATTAATTTTTTTTATTTCTGTCATTTGTCTATCAATATAGATATACTTCTACAAAAAATAATTTATGCAAAACAAATAAAACACATAAAAACAATCAATTAAACAAATATTTTTAAATAATATATCTTGTTTTGTTACAATTATATAATAAAAACAACAGTAGCTTTAAAACATGTTCAAAAAATTCGCTAAACTTTGAACACACAAATTATAGTTTCAGCGTAGTAAAATTGTTTAGACAAAGCGATTCTATTTTTGTGGAATCCGACCCTTACAAAATAACTTCCTGTATTACATCTGTTATATTTAGGACTTTCTGTCTTTATCGTGTGCACTTCAGTGTTGCTATAGCGTTTGTCGAAATTACTGTAAGTGATATTTCGATGTAGTCTTTTTCTTAAAGGTACGCGTTATATGAACATTATAAGTAAGACGAAGAAAAATGAGTTGTAACTAAAGTTGCATAGCTGCTATTTACTCATTTTTGGCGACATCTATGTATTCAGGTATTTTAGATGTGATACATCAGTGAACAGTCTCTTATTATTTCGTCTATGGCTCTAGTCTCCACTACAACATTTGCATGACTTGCTGTCGGAGTTTAATAAGTCGTACGTTACTAATATTAGTAAAACACATTTTGAAAAATTAGTAGGTATTTATGTCGTACTTGTAGATTATGTACCAGTTGTAAACCAACAAAATTTTTAAGTCGCCTAGTGATTTTAAATGTCAATGAAATATGTTTACAAAGCTTTATTTTGAGGTTAAATTTTTACTACATTATTTCAAATTTTGGTAAAGACAGAAAGAGAGTTACATCAAAATAACTCATTTGAATAAAAATTCTAATCTCGATAAATAGCATTTTAAACTATGACGCTGGGTTCAATTTAGTTGAAGCAGATTTTATATGTATACAGAGTGTTTCCAAAGATATATAAGAGCTGAAAAGTGGTGGTTGAGAACAATTAATAGAAGAAGTTTGCGAAAGAGACACATTAAAACCATCCTTTATGGAGAAGTTGCATAAATTTAATGTTTTCCAAAAACCGTTTTAGAAGCGTTAGCTTTTTCCTATTTATAAAAATTTTTTAAACTTAAAAAGATTACCCCCGATAGCTTTATTTATTGTTTGTTAAGCTTTTATTATAAAAATAATAAACTCCCGGAATCGGTAATTTATCCTTGAACTTATTACCTACAAATTTGATTATGTATAAGAAACGTCCAGACCTACTATTTTTGTTTAAATTGCAGCTACATTTACGTAAGTTCTAATTTATCTACAACAAAGGGCTAAAATTTGTGTGCCAAAATGTTAATTAGGTTTACGAAATAAAATATAAATGTTACTCATAAAAGGTCGTAAGATTTGCAGACTGGGTAATTGTGTATAACACATATCTTGTCTGATATATAATAGCCCCTGTCACACTGGTGGCTTTCCAATTAGACGCACAGCGACTGTGTGTGTCCTTGGTCTGTTCAATTAACAACTTTGCGCACACTGTGTGCACACAGCGAGACACAAGAAAAATTTGTGCGTTGTACCTATGTAAGTGAAAGTGGTACCAGTAATTCTAGATAAATTTATTTTTAACGTATTGATAAATATAAATCTTTAATAAATAATTAACTTACTTTTTAAAAATATCTTGTTTTATAATTGTGCACAGATTATGTTATTTTATCAATTTTATTTACAATTAGTGAACATTATCTGCAATTGACTTCACGTCCTAAATAACGTTCATTTAGAGCACCGCAGTACCTTTTTTCTGGCACACACCATGCTTCATTGTGTACATACCGTGCGTCGAATTCGAAAGCCACCACTGTGTTCACTGTCTCACTACGTACTACCATAGACAAAATAGTAATATGTATGTATTATATATTTAGTCTATGGTACTACTCTGTCCTAGACATAGTTTCTCTTAGTCGTAGTTTTTGACTACCTAAAAAAGTTTATTTTGTTTACTAGTTTTATTATTTCAAACTGTAAATAAATATTAGAGCGATACAATTTGAACAAACCTTTTTTTTGCTTTGTAACAAAATATTGTAGCATATATCAAAAAAACATTCCCTAAAAGTTTCATTCCTTAATTTTATTTCTTAATCTAAATCTAAACAAGCTGGAAGTACAAGAAGCCGAAGATGGAATTCAGTGGTCCTTAGACAGAAGATAGCAGACCTTTAAAGAAACACTATCAAAAACTGCAAAGGATATCTGTGGGGAAAGAGAAATTAAGCAAGATCCAACACATAAGCGAACAAAATGATGGAACGAAAAAGTGAAGAATAAAATCAAAGCCAAAAAAGAAGCATGGAAGAAATATATAATAAATAGAACGGAGCAAAATAAAACAGACTACCAAGTAAAAAGAAACGAAGCAAAGGAAGCGGTAAAACAAGCTAAGAAAGACACATGGGAGGAATTCGGTAGGAAGATTTGAAGACAACTACATAGAAAACCAAAAACAGTTTTGGAATATAGTGAAACGCCTAAAGGGAAACAGAGCACCAAAAGACAGAAATATTAGGAACGAGACGGGAGCACTACAAACAAGAACAGAAGACATACTGAAAACATGGAAAGACCACTATACAATCAAATTTAAAGATGAAGAAACAGAAATCCAGAGAGAAGAACAACAGCCCCAAGAAGAAAATCTTACCCAAGACAGCGAAGAGGGAATAACAGAAGAAGAAATAAAAGAAGCCTTGAAGAAAACAAAAAATGGTAAGGCGGCCGGAGAAGATAATATAGCCTTAGAAATGTTGAAAAAAAGCGGCCCGATAGTAATTAAATGGATGAAAGAGGATGAAAGCATGGAACACAGAACAGATCCCAAAAGACTGGGAGAAGAACATTATAATACCCATACATAAAAAGGGAGACACCACTAACAGAGACAACTATAGGGCTATATGTCTATTATCAGTGGCGCTAAAAATATATACAAGAATAGTTGAGAAAAGACTAAGAACTGAAACAGAAAATAAATTAGAAGAAGAACAAACCGCGTTTAGACCAGGAAGACAAACACAAGACTACATATATACAATAAGAGCCATAATCGAAAAGCTGATTGAAAAGAAAAAAAACATCTACCTACTCTTCCTAGATTTAAAAGGAGCATTTGACCAAGTACCACACAAATGCATATGGAAAGCGCTGGAGGACCTAGAAGTAACCCCAAAACTACGGAGGATCATTAGGAACATGAATAAGAACGTAGCGGGAAAGATAAGATTAAATAACCAAGTATCGGAAGAATTTCAAATGGAAAAGGGTATCAAACAAGGGGATAGTCTAAGCCCGCTCCTGTTTGTGATTTTTATGGATCACATAAACAAGAAATGTAAACAGAAATAAGAAACATCCACATAGGATACCACAATTTGCACCCAATAATGACTCAAGACCTAATATACGCCGACGATATACTACTCATGGCAAGAAATATAAATCAATTACAACTAAACATAAATATATGGAATAAACACCTAGAAGAAAGTGGGATGGCTATCAATACGGAAAAAATAAAAGTAATGCATATCACAAAACAGTAAAACGAAGAAGAAATAGATTTACAAATAGACGGAAAACAGATTCAAACAGTACAAACATATGAATACCTTGGAGTCCTAATCAACAGGGATGGAAGACTAGATCAAGAATTGAAACACAGAATAAATAAAGGAAACAGAGTATACTATCAAGTAAATAACACATTGATAGGGAAAAAGAAATTAGCATAAAAGCAAAATTGCACTTATTTAAGACGATATATACTCTTACACTTCTATACTCTTCCGAGACATGGGTGATAACAGACATTACGCAACAGATCCATACGAGAAGAATTGGAAATTACACCGATGGTAGAAGAAATAAAAGCAAAACAGCTACAATGGTACGGACACCTGGTCCGAATGAACGACGAACGGTATCCGAAAAAGATTTTTGAGATGTGATGGAAGGAGGGACAGAGGAAGACCCAGGCGAAAGTGGGAAGACAACATCTGTGATAAGCACGAGAAAGAGGAAAGACCATGACACAAATCCGAACACTCGCAAGGGATAGACGAAAGTTCAAACAATGGCTCAAATCCCCAACACCGTGAGGTAAATGGGTGAAGAGGAAGTAAGTAAGTAAGTAAGTAAAATTTTATTTCTAACAAGGGGTAGACACGAGGTGGAAAATTCATTTCGGGAGGAAACTCGGTATATAAGTAGTACACCTTTAGAGTATTCACCCCCTATTATAAGAAAGCGCAATGGCCAATCAATTTTGAGAAAAAGGCCTTTGAAAATTCCTTCCCGACTTATATACTTTATTTATAAAATACTTGTATTTATTGTTATTGTTATACAAAATCGTTAATTTTCAGTTGCTTGAAAAAGTTTCAATAAAGAAAAGAAACGTTGCGTATTTCTCAAGAGTTGATTTTATTGAAATCCAATTCCTGTTAACTTTAAATAATACATTCCAGATATTTTAATGTGTATTCTGGACTATTGTTAATTAGAGATCGTAATCATTATAAACTCTATAAACATATAATTAGTTCTGAAATACATATATAGAACACATTGTATCAGTAAAAATGCATTAAAACTTTATAAATCGAATGTTTAAGGCATTAATGAGTAGGTATATAGATGAAAGTGGTATAAAATGATCCCCTTAAAGAAAATGGTTGTAAGTTAACATAAGTTAACATAATTTTAATGTTAAAACAGTTTTGGATAGACGGTTTATCTGTTGCATTTTTACATTATTTAATATTTAATGTATATCCGATTCATTTTTTAAAAACCTTCTAAAAGATCATTTTATACACCGGGGTGTCCAAAATGATTCCTGTGCTGCAGGTAAGATGATCCTAGAAGATTCAGTCAGCAGATCATCCACGAAAAAAACCGTTTTTGGTATATTAAATATAGAAAACAAATATAGTATCGTTTACAACGTTTTATTGAAATAATATGTGAAATAAAATGTTACTTGTCTACAAAAAAGAATTTTTTATTTTTGAGATCTATTATTTATAACCACAGTTATTTACAATAACATAAAAAAAAATTTAGCCAATAAATAATTCGATCCACCTAAAGTTTGCTTATTTTTACACTTCGGCGTCTTTTTAGTGACTTTAAAGCACTCCACAAACAAAGGGATCATTTTGCCCTGAACCCATGATTAACATTTAAAACTCTATAAACTAATTTTAAATTTTATACGGTTACCGCGTTACGTTTTAATCAGAATTGAACATTTTAGAAAGCTGCAAATGTAACAGTCATTGCATAAAACTAAATATGAACAAAGTTAGTCTTACCTTAAATCAGCACCACACAAGTATGATTTTTCACTGAACACAATACTTGTTGCTCACATCACCATGCCGGTTTAACAAACTAATAAGTAGGCCGATATTGACATATTACCTAACAATTAACTAGATAACGTTAGCAGTTTTATCAGAACCGAAGAGGATCATTTTACCCCAAAAGATCATTTTGTAGCACTTTCCCCTATTTAAATTTAAATAATAACTCAACAAAACATATTAAATTAGACAATACGTTTCGATTGAACACATTTCCTAGTATAGTGAAAATTTTATAAGTAATACTTTTAATTAATGTAGTAAGGGAGTGTACCCGGGTATGAGACGGGTTTTGTTTATGAGCCAAAATTTTTTACTGGTTAAAAAAAGTCGGGTGTTCTATTCACTGTTGGAAAGGTAATAAAAATACACAACTTTTATCCGCAGAAAGTTTTGTGATTCCATTAACATGCAAAATTTTATGACCAATTTTCTAAGCATCGGATTTTTGACAAGAAAAGAATTTGTATCTAGGTATGAGACACCTACAAAAATACATTAAAAATTGTAAAATATAAAGTAAAAACATATCTATTTCAAAATTTTAATTTTTTATGTTTTCCATAATTTTTATTTATCAATTTCCTCTTCATAATCGTCGCAATTGTTTGCATGCGTAGATGCTTGCACACATGTTTGCGCACTTCAAAAGAACTGGCCGTTTGCAAATATTGCTTTTGATCTTGTTAACAGCGTTCAATTTGTTCGGCAACAACTTTATACTAATGATATTTTTGCTTTGGAACCCTTGGGTGGTGGTAATATGCTGTGTCTCATACCAGGACAATGACGAAATATCGAGAATTTAAAAAAAAATGTCTTCCAACCACATATTGGCCTAATCCAATATTGGATCGTAAAATATAAGAAAAACACTAAATGCTATACATTACACTTTCCTTTTTAAATTGATTTACATGAAAAAAATAACACTTTGAAAAAATCAAAACGTTTTCACACTGCAATTTCACATGCGATGTTTGCAAGTGATAGAAGCAATGCGTCGATTCATTTCAGTGTTAGCACAAAAACTGACTGATGATCAAAGAAATATTTGACAGTAATCAGATCGGCCATATTGACATTGCATAATGAATATAATTGACTGTCTCATACCCGGGAACACTTCCCTACCTATACCGAATCTTGCATGAATTTGTAATGATAAGTAACATCTGTCCGAGTAAACGACCTTCGTGTAAATAAATGACGCTCGGACGAACTTAATTAATTACGAATATTAAAACTCTTTAGTTTTAATAAAATGCCGCAGCTTAGACGTGAGGTTAAACTTTTCTTATCCACACACATAAAATTCGAATACTAACATGAAAGGGTCTTGTGCATCGTCGTTTTAAGGGCGCCGAAATACCGGAATAAATACTTAAAAGTTAATGACCATAGTAGTTTGAATTCCTTCAAAATACTTTGCAGTTATTTGGGTGTAACTTTATTATGTTTATGGCTATTTTGAGGCGTGTATCGCAGTCTCAAGGGTCTTAAACCTCAGACGACGAATTGCTTAACATAGGGGACAGGGCAAGGGACTAAAGTTCTTTCACTTCCAACTTTTAAATAGTGGAAGGAGAATGTCTACGTGCTTCTTTTAACGTTTCTATTTCTATTTATTTATATTAATAATTCTATTGTGCAATTAAAAAACCTACTTCTACGTCAAATTAGAATAATGCAACCAATGCTTCCAAAGATGTATACCGACATATCTACTTTATATCACTTGAGAGGGTTGTAAAATTTTATAGGCGGGAATGGGTTATAAATAGGTAGAAAAATGCTATGCAATAAATTACATGGAACTAACCCTGTAATCATAAGGACTTATACCCCTTCTGATGTGTTAATAAGAGGGATCTTCTCGACTGATTTACGTACAAAAATGCGTCATACGTTCGTTTCATTGATAATCAGCAGTGTTTTCTAATGTTGATTTCGGAGTACCTATTTTAATATTATAATCAAAAATTATTATCATAGATGTCCATACATATAAATATATTGTAATACTGTATGTTGTTTACGTATCCGTATTTTTCTCAAGATCCGGTTTTACACAAAATTACAAATAACTAAATGTAAGTTTAAGTGGAGATAATGGCCTGTTTACTATATTATTTATTGTTTATTTACTTACATCAAAAACTTACTCTCGTTAATCGAGAATTATAGCAAGCGGTTAAATTGCAAAGAGTGATATTTTGCTATTTAAAAAATTTAATTTGCTACAAAAAAGGTTTGTAAAGTCTTCACTGTAAAGTTTATGAGAAACCTAAAATATCTTTACATTATCACGTTTATCATATAAAAAATTCCATATTTAATTTTTAAATATAGGTACGTTTATTTATTAAATTTACGGCAAAAATTTGAATATTTTTTCTAGGTACAATTTGCCGTAAAGAACAAGACGAATCCATAAAATACAGCAGAGATATAGATAATTAAAAAATAACAACTGTAGATTTACATGGTAAGTAAATGGGAATATTTTAAAATCAACTAGAGACCACTTAGTTTTAAAATGAAAGACTGAAATTTGGAGAAAAATGCTTTTTTGGTGCGTAGAACAATATTTAGTCTGTGAAAAGTAAAAAATAAAAAATTGTTTTAAAACGAAGCACCCGAATGCACATATACCTACAGATTACTTACGTATGACAAATAAGTAATTATTATTCATTTTACATGGAGCAGCGTTTCCCTAACTTTTTCAGACTGGAGACTGATATTTTTGAACATTTTTTGGCGACCTATGCTAATATGTACTTATTAACACAATAACCTTTATATTAAACATGCCTAATGTAATATTTTTTAAGGACCGGCAATTTTTTTAATTTTTGAGAAAATCAGGGTGAATTCTTGAGCGTATTGAATCTTAATACATAAGCAACCGGTGCTAACTTAAAGCCTCCAAACTTGGTCAAAATTCAAAAAAAACAATTTTTTTTCTTATTCCTTCATTTTTAAAAGCAGTTTTTTTGTAAATTAGAGAATACGATAGTTTTAGATTGCTAAAAATATTATTGACAATTAATAGATTTTAACTAATAACTCTGTTGTAGATGAAGCACAAACTTGTTTTTTTTAAATAGAAATAACAGTTGGCTATGACTTAATTAAAAAGCATTTTTTTAAATTTTTTAACGGTAGACAAGCTGACCTATTTTTTTTATAAACAAGGAAGTTATATAAATGTAACTTAATATTAAAAATAAATACATATGTATATGGTTGGCTGTGAATGTATTGTGCCATGAATTACTAAATTAAGAATTAATCATTTATACTAAATGTATTATAAAAAAATATTTTTATTTCTGTTGTTAAAAATATTTATTGTTTTTAAGATACTTTCCAATGTCTTAAAAACACATTAATTGATTTTCTAAACGATTTTTGCTTATTATTTTGAAAAGCATACAATATAGAATTTTTTAGCTAATCTAGTAAGTCGTATCTGTTTAAATACACAATATTTTTTAATGCCTTTTCCTTTCCCAGTAAAAAAAGTTCACATCTTTGCGACCACGGAATAAGAGCATATTCTGCCCTTTAATATAAATTACTCTGTAGCTATACTATAACATTGCTATAAAACTTGTTTTTTTGCTTGTGAAGATATGATATTAAATATAAGTAATAAAAGAAGCAAAAATGTTAAAATAATCGACTTTTTAAAAGAAATAAAAAATAATATGTTTACATATATTTTGACTTGCGAATTACCTACTAATAATCCTTTATTTTGAATTTGCCATGAAGGATACTGTTTTGCCACTTAAAGCCAATTTCTCTTAGTGGCAAAGGTAGTTAAACGAATTAACGTTTAATTACTATTTTTTATTTAGTATACACTAAATATTTAACAAAAAGGTGATTATCTTTCGGAAGACGGTATGTCTGGACGTTTTATGGTTTTCTCGTAAACTAAACTCGAATTGTTTTTTCTCACCTTGGTGATATACTTTTTTTTGTTTTTCCAAAACCCCCCAATTTCAAATAATATCTAAAATTCGCTCTAGTTCTGAACATTCTCCCCCCGTTGTGAGATTAATCGAACAACAAACATTAATACATAAGAACTATGCTAAACTACGGTGTTTCAAATAACTCAACTAAACTAATTTAATGTCTCTAATTTTTGGAGACTCAATTTCTGATGACGGCACTGGTAATACGGCCACTTTCTTCACATTTCTCACTATAGACGAATTTGCTGTTTTTATTAACACTGTACGCACTATTCCGTCACTACCGGGGTAACACTCAAAGATTTTTCCCAATCTCCATTGGGTAGTTGGGACGTTGTCTTCGCGTAACAAGACTACAGCACCCTTTAGAACTTCAGGTCCTGTACGTTGCCATTTGGTACGAACGGTTAATTCATTTAAATATTCGTGACTCCAACGAGTCCAAAATGTTGCTTTACTTTTGTACATGTTCCCAGTGTGACAACCGATTACTAGGAACGCACGTGTAATCATGACCACGTAAGTTGGTCAATGAATCACCTATTAGAAAATGGCCAGGAGAAAGTGCAATAGGATCAGTAGGATCCGAAGAAAGGGGATTTAACGATCTAGAATTTACTATAGGTGCGATCTCTATAATTAATTTGTTAAATTGTTCATATATAAATAACATATCTTCATGATATACCTGTTTTTGTATGCATTTGATTACTCTAATTTCTACGCAGTGTAACTCCTCTACAGTCAAAGGTTTGGTAGTTTGCATTCGCTTTACAAAACGAAAACAATAAGCTAAAGAACGTATCATTCGTTCTAAACTAGAAAATCTGGTTAATGTTGTAAAAGGTCTAATAAACGTAACTAAACATATTGGTCGTCGTTGTTCATGTAATTCTTCGTCATTTGGTAGCTCAAAACTTGGCCAATACGAAATGGTTTGACTTAACCACGGTGGTCCATTTCGCCATAAAGTTGCAGTAATAAAATCAGCAGGTAATATTCCTCTTGATACAAGGTCAGCTGGATTGTCATACGTGGATACATGTCGCCAGCAATTTACCTCGGTCACGGTTTGTATATTTGCAATCCGATGAGCAACAAAGGTTTTTAATTGTTGAGGACTAGTTCGAAGCCAACGTAGAACAATAGTAGAATCGGTCCAGTAAAAAGTTGGAACCTCTTTACGGAGAGCTGTTTTTACAACTTTCATTAATGAGGACAAAAGTTTTGCCCACACAGTTCTAATCTCGGTATCGTCAAAGTCTTAATAGGTGCAACTCGGGATTTGGCACATAATAATTGAACATGAATAATACCCGATTGATCAACAGTGCGCAAATAGACGCAAGCTCCGTACGCCTTCTCACTAGCATCGGAAAAGCCATGTAATTCTATTTCTTTTACATCAGCTGTCATCACGGTACGTTGAAAGGACAATAAATTAAGAGAAGATAATTGTTGACGATACGTCAACCACTCAGTATGAAGGTTGGCTGGTAACGATTCGTCCCAATCTAATTTATGATTCCATAAATTTTGTAAAATAATTTTTGCAAGTATTATAACAGGGGCTAACAATACTAAAGGGTCAAAAAGTTTGGCAACTTCGGATAAAATAATTCGCTTGGTAATTTTTTTTGTTTGAATGGGAGTTACTGTATAGGTAAGCGTATCTGTACGTGAGTCCCAATATACACCTAACGTTTTTAATGTAGTATCACCAAGCTGTTGTCGAGGGTTGATGTCATCCGCAGGAATACTTTCTAAAACTGAAAGGTCATTAGAAGCCCACTGCCGCATCGTTAAGCCAGCAGTCGAAAGGATTCCTGTCATTTGTTGTATTATAATTTTTGCTTCTCTTCTAGTTTTAGCACCACTAATGAAATCATCAACATAAAAATCAGTTGATAGTAACGGAGCAACCTCTGGGTAGGATGCACCTTCATCTACCGCTAATTGCTGTAAACAACGAATGGCTAAGTACGGGGCACAGGTAACACCAAACGTAACGGTGTTCAGTTCATAGGTTTTTACCTTTTCTGTTGGTCTCTCCATATAATACGCTGAAATTTACGATCTTGTTTTCTAACTAAAAACTGTCGATACATTTGCTTCAAATCACCCATAATTACAATAGGGTGTTGACGAAATCTAATTAAAGTCGTGAACAAATCAGGTTGAATAGTAGGCCCAGTATACAAAACATCATTCAAAGATGTGCCTGTGGTAGTCTTTAAAGAAGCATCAAAACCACACGTACTTTTGTGGTTAAACTAGACTCTTTAAAAACTGCGTGGTGTGGCAAATAATAAGTATCTGATATTAAATAATTGTCGGTAACAGGAGACATATGGTTTTGTTTTAAATAATCATCTAAAACTTCTTCGTACTGAACTTTCAGTGCAGGTATTTGATTTAACTTTCGTTCGGTATTGTCAAATCTTTTACGAGCAATATTATAAGATTGACCTAATTTCGGAGCACATGGATTGAAGGGTAGGGCAATAACATAACGCCCACTAGAATTCCTTGTTACATGTTTAAGAAAATGTTGTTCGCATTTTTTCTTCTTCTTCGGTAAATTTTTTAACAATAGGACATTCTTCGACTTCCCAAAATTTCTGTAGGTCGAACTCAGCAGGAACGGTGGTAACATGACATTGAGATTTTGTTTGACAGATCGAAGGGGCATTTCCACCTATAATCCATCCTAGAATTGTTTTCTGTAGATATAATTCTTGTTGATTAAAAGTAGGTAATTTTATCTGTCCGACAGACAATTATGAAAGGGTTGTGCCTGCTCCTAATAAGATATCTTATATCTTATATTATTATAATTATTATATATCTTATATCTGGTGCAGGTTGATAGAAATTTGGATCAGCTAGATTAATATTATGAGGTAATTTTATTAATTCACGGTGAATCGGTTGCTCTGGTATGATATGTGAAATTTGTGGAACGATTAGAAATGTAAGGGTTTTTTTATAACCATTCAAACGAGATTTTATGGTAGCTGTGGTTAACTTGGTACAGTAAGTAGTCATAGAATTTAATGCTCCTACAGGTATGTTGCATACTGTTTTCTTCAATTTTAAAATATCTACAAGACGTTGCGTCATAAAATTGGTGGTAGAGCAGGTATCGAGTAGCCCTCGGCATCGAATCGGTTTTTGTTCCTGGTCCAAAATATCAAGAACAGCAGTGACCATTATGTCATTAGACATAGCATTTACTACAAAAGTTACTTGTTTATTATCTGTTGATGAACTGGAATTAATATGCTTTTCGGCTTCTGGTTGGCAGTACATTTCTTTTTTATTTTGAGCCGATTGTGGTTGAGAATTTTCCATAACATTATGATCGCGATATACATGTAATAAAGTGTGATGACGTTTATTGCATATTTTACAAGACGTTTGTAGTCTACATGCCTTAACTCCATGTCCTTTTCCAAAACAATTAAAACATAAATGCGCATCCTTTACTACTTTTCGACGATTTTCAACAGTTAAATCTCGAAATTTATTACAAGTATGCAATAAATGGTACATAGGATACGTTGGACATAAAATGGACTTCTGATGATACGTAGTATTATTACTTTGATTACTGTAGTGAGTAACTAACGCTTGAGATCGCGATATTTCTTTACGATGATTATATTCTCCTTGAAATGTTTATTGTAAGCTATTTCATTGTGTGATGATTCTGCACAGTTTGCCCTCTTACTTAAAAACTTCAACAAGTCTTTAAACGATGGAAATGTATGATCATTTATAGTTAATTCCCATTGCCATACAGTATGTGAACTGATCTTTGATAAAATCAAATCGACTAATGGGATATCCCAAAATTCAACTGGTGCTTTTAAATTATCCAAAGCTCTGGTGTGTTGATAAAATATATCAACAAGTTCATTGATTGCAGTTGGTGTATCTCTTTGTAATCGTGGAAGCTCTCTTAAGATCGTCATGTGTCTTTGTGCCATACGACGGGGATTTTCATACTTTTCTTTTAAAATAGAAATTGCAATGTCGTAATTATTGTCGGTGAGTTCTAATGACTCAATACTTCTTGCAGCTTTACCGGTTAAAGACATTTTTAAATAATTAAGTTTTTTAATTAACGGAAGATTTTCTTGGTCTATTAGAGTTGAAAATAAACTAAAAACGAAGCCCACTTTTGGGAGTTCCGTCAAAAGTTGGCAGAGGTATAGTAGGCAGGGTTACTGTTGCCTTAGTTTCTGACGGTATGACAGCGATCGGTTGTGTCAAATTGACATTTGTTGACAGTGGATTTAATTCTTCTAGAAGATCTAATGCACGACCAGTTTCTATATTAAAATTATCAATATAGTTATTGCGATTTTCAATTTCGTTTTCATCTAATTCTTCTATTCTGTCTTGTATGCTTTCAAAGTTTTCAAAGGTTTTTACAACAGTTTTTAGCGAAGCTTGAATTAGATGTCGTTGTATTTTCTCCGGTTCAGAGTCTGCTTTATCAAGATGTTTCTTTAATGATGTAATTGTCGCTTGAATGTGACCACGTTTTCTTTTTTAAAGTTGAGAGATCGGACATGATGTATTTATTTATAGAAAACGTAAAAAATAACCGTAAGGAATTGAATAATTGTACGACAAACGTGTACTCAAAAACGACTGGCCAAATTTTCTAATAGGTAAAAATGACCAACTTACCTTATTACTGCGATGGTTGATGTTCGTTACGACTGTTGATACGTGTTACAAAGATTGATGCTGGACTTGTAGTTTCTCTGGGGGTATTCTCTTGAAATGCACTCACTTAACACTTATTAAACTGCTTCTTCTTAGCTCCTTATATCCGGCTCGAAGGACCAAATGTTTTGCCACTTAAAGCCAATTTCTCTTAGTGGCAAAGGTAGTTAAACGAATTAACGTTTAATTACTATTTTTTATTTAGTATACACTAAATATTTAACAAAAAGGTGATTATCTTTCGGAAGACGGTATGTCTGGACGTTTTATGGTTTTCTCGTAAACTAAACTCGAATTGTTTTTTCTCACCTTGGTGATATACTTTTTTTTGTTTTTCCAAAACCCCCCAATTTCAAATAATATCTAAAATTCGCTCTAGTTCTGAACAGATACAGATAACATAGGTAAGGGTAAAACTGGGATCGTTGCCCTAGAAGGATAGATGCCTCGTAATTTCAATTGAGATTTGTAAACAATCGCAGCTAATTCTTCTAAGCAAAGGTGCCCCCCCCCCGGGCTTAATCAGCAGCCGCGTGCATTGAAAGTGTCATATGTTATTTAATAAAGCTTGAAGATTTCGCTCACGGATAACACGATTACAAAATCAACGATTTTTTAGAAGCTTGTAACTTATCTTTTATAAAATAAGTTAATTTTATTATATTGCTATTTGCAAGTGTATGGTTTGAATATCACTAATAGGTAGTAGTTTTGAAATTTTATTTACGGTGTTTTGTTTTAAAAATCGCCTCGACTTGGTTGAGTTTAGAGGCTCCTAAGCGCATTATTCCCGAATGGCTTAAGCTGAAGCTTTCATTGCCTTTAACCAAAGTTTTTGTTTTTAGAATGCCTCGTAAATACATATATAAGAAATGAACGTTTCTTCCAGTAATACGGATGCAGTTACTCAAAATGAAGACACTCTACAACCGGAATCAGGTCTATCCAATGAATAAATTCTAGAAGCTGACCCAAATGTACCCAACATCTCTCACCATAGGAGTTTTTCTAATTTTAGTCCACCGATTCATTTGCAAAATAGCAAAATTATTAATATCATCGATACTTTAAAAAAAGAAACGCCCGCAAATATTCTTGATCTAACGTAAATATAAGAGAGGAAAACCATCTGATGCAATTTTAAACACAAAAGAAAGTCTTGAAGCTAAGAAAGTGACTCTGATCATTCCTTGCAAAAATAAACATTGGCCAGCCGAAACTAATATCCAGGAGAAAGTGGCTGCAAAAAGTTTTAAGTAAAGACCAAGAAAAATTTTAAAATTTTAAATTAAATATCTATACAACATTTTGATTAATCAGATACAAAAAAAAAGATTCCATATGTACAAAATGTTTTGACAAATATTGAAAGACCAAAGCATTTGCTGATTGGATACAATGTATCATGTGTAAACAATAGGTACATGAGGATGTACGATGACTATTGCAACAAATGTGGTCGTATAAAACGTGCAAGTTGAAAAAATTTAATGTGATTTTTTTTGTTTTATTATTATTTTTTATAAAAATAAATAATTATAACCAAAGTGTAATGTACCATTGATAAAGATTAATATAAAACGGATTAATTATAATTTTTCTTTTATTAATCACTAAGGACAACTATTTTCATAGTGTCATAAGCATGGGAGCATCCAAACCTATGCAGTAGGCAACTATCTTAACAACCAGTACTGGGAATTTCATTATTTTTTCAAATATATGTTATAGTTTTATTTAATTACCATTGACCACGTAGTAGCTAATAAACATGTTTTCATTAAAATAATAATCTGTTTAAATATTATTATTTCTCGGGAAGAAACAGTTAATTTCAAAATGTGGGGCAACTATCCCACTTTTACCCTATACATAAATGGGTACCTATATCTTTGTACTCATAGTAAATTACACATTTGCTCTTATGAGTAACGTCTATTTGCTATTCGTTAATATATCAGAATAGAATTTTAAAATTTTTAGAAATTATCCGGCATTTAATAAATATTTTGTTGACTAACAATCTATTTTGGTTGTATTATTACCATTATTTTCAAAATACGGAAGTCGTTAAAAAGTTAATAACATAAAAACAAGTTTGTGTTTTTATGAAAGAACAATAAAAATACAATATTAAACCCAAACAATTATATGTACAAATATTACAGATAACAAATATTAAAGAAAAATTAGTAAGTTGTTTACAGTTAGAATTCATTACGACTAAATAAAAAGTTGCTATTTTAAAAATTGCACACCGGTTCTTAAGATATTTATAATCATGCAACTTTTTTGATAGTTCTACAATCGTTTTTTATTAAATTTCATTAAGCATTGCATTGTATACCTATTTAAATGTGAGATTACCTTTCCAATGTTGTTGATATACCTATCCAAAAATATTAAAACTGTTTTTGAACAATTAACTTTAACTAATTAGTGAAGTTACAAAATCAATTATTTTCATTATAGTTAATTTCTTGATAAGTGGCAATTTTCTCGTCAGTGCTCCTGAAGTCTTGGTAGGTTTTAACTTCATAAGTAGGGCTTTTGGACACATCAAATAAAATTACAATACAGGGTCGCAGTAAGATAATCTTAGACCTGACAACAAATATCAATTAATTTGGGCAACGCGCCCTTACTGCATCTTTACTTTTACATACATACATATGTAAGAATATTTTCTACATACAGGAAGACTTCGTTTGCCGCTTAGAATGCGTTTTTAGACGAGACTGCGCTAAACGATGTCATTTTGAAATGTCACATTAAGTTGCTGCAATTTAAATTTTGAGGTATTTTGAAGCTTCAAACCAACCGCATTGTATCCAAAGAACCGAAGAATCGTTAAACAAGGCCTTATGTATATGTATAAGTAATACATTTTATATTAATTCAACTTATAACATTAGGAACATTATTTAAACTTGCTTTTATACATGTACATAAATCTGTATCAACTCTCTCATAAGAATCATCACTTATCTCAATTAAAAAAAAATATAGAATTGCCAATAACTAGAGTACTTAGTCAATGATAAATAAATCGTAAAAAGCAAATAATAAGTAATGATACATGATTTATAGAATAGATAACAACAAACTTATGTAATATGTACTTTAAAAAAATAATAAAAAACCATGTGTTTGAATATAAGAAACAGTATGTAGGACGTAATCAGTGCCCGAATAAGCTAGCGGGAGGCTTATACCAATTGCAAACAATAGGTCCATGATTTACTTTACGTGTTAAAGTTTAGGATATAAAACAAACCGCACATTTTACAAAAAAAAAATTTGCATTTATTGTGAAAAAATTTAGAGATAACACTAGTCAAATCAATACATATTTTTACCTTCCGTGTACGAGGTAGGATATGATTAACGGTTGGTAATCGTGCTTAAAACCAATCTTCTTTTTTTCATATCGAATAATCCAATAAAGCTGAATAAAATAATGTTTTTGATTTGAAACATTGGGTATTAACATAGAGAATTTTCACGAATGCGAGGTATGTGCACGTTCGAGCGAAAAGTGGCACATTTCCGGAGATCGGAATGTGCCACTTTGAGCTCGAATATGCGCAGTTCGCTTTTCGCCACAATTAACAATGATCAATTTACTTTAAAAAAAATTGAAGTATTTTTAAAACCGTAGATGCGCTCTCAAAAGTTTATTTTGGGGATTCGCTAACTTTTCATAATTTTTTACTTTTTCTTACTAAGAAATTGCCGCAAAATTAATTTGTATTTAAATAAGGAAACAAAAATAAAATTATTTTTAGGATTTCTTAATATTCGGTATCGTAATTGACATGTGTCTTTGGAATTTAGTGCGCTAGAAAAGACTTAATAGTTTATAAGTTGAAGAAAACGTGAAGTTTTTGTATTTTTATTAATGAAAGTCTATTCTAATGCATAAATAATTATGTGTTTTATTTAAACCTATTCATTATTAGTTATTAATAGTATTGTATTGTGCATCTAGTGCAGTAAGTTGTCGATTGCTCATGAGAGCAAAGTTGAGCGCACGAACAAAGTGAGTGCGCTGATTCGCTCGAGTGGGCAATCAACAACATCGCACGAGTTGCAGATACTATTTTTTATTACGAATGTATTAATATGAGTATAAATTTTTTAAATGTCAACCTCACTTTTTTAATATTTACGCTTCGATTATGTTTTAAAATGGGCAAATAGCTCCTTTTCAATTGCAACAGGGAGCGCTAAGATACTGCTTAGCCCGCAAGAGTAATAAAAAATATATTTCTAATTATTTAACAGTTACTACGTTTCCACGGTTATTCAATACGGATTGAATACGAATTTGCGATCCAATAGGTACGTGTTTCCATAAATAGTTTTGAATACGAATTGAATACATTTACGATACAGCAATAAGCTGTTTTCGGAAAACTTATTTTCTAGGTTAATACGTAGACCAGGTTCGAAATAAAATTGTGTTGTTTATTTTATTGTGTGCTATAATTCTATTAAATTTCATGACAATTTAACATAAAGGTGTATATATTTTAAATTATCATTAGAAAGCGCTAGTGATCTCCAATTGCGCATGCACGATCGCGAATGACGGGTTTCCATGGAACTCAATACGTTGAAATTCAGATACGATCCTAAAATTTACCGTATCGTATCTCAATCTAAATCGTGTTCAATACGTATTGAATCAGGGTTTCCATTACCACTTTTCACCCGACAACAGTATTGAATCCGTATTCAACCCGTATTGAATGACTGTGGAAACGTAGTAAGTCATAAAGTACAATTTTACGGATTTTATTTCATTTTATTTTCGGGGCATGGCAAACCCCACTAAGAATGGCAATGGACATTTTGTCACCTAATATACGGAAGGTTAAGTAAATCATTTTCTATGAGAGGCCTACCAAAGCGTCGAACCGTAGCACTTGCTAACTCTTGCCACGTGGCTAATCCGGCACTGGACGTAACTAATAACGAATAAAAATAAATGATACAAGCAAATAAACATTTAAATTAGCGGTTAAATATTCGTCGATTTTGGTGAATGACAAATGTGTCATAAGTACACCACTATATTTATTTCAATTTTGACACTAGTTATCAAAAATTCGATTACCTACAAGCCTACTACAATTGTAAATATTGTACAAAAATAATGAAAAAAATTAAGATCCGTTAAAATGTCATAGTAAAGTAGATGCACCCATGTACGGTACTATTACCCGTTACTTGCTATTACTTATTAATAGATTCAACTGTTTGGCCTTCTGTATTTATATATAATTTAAGAGAAGACAATATCAATATTACGTTTGGAACAAAAACAATTAAATATTGTTTGTTGTCTGAAATCGTCAGACTAACTAGAAATAAATTGCTTTGTTTTCATTTTTAAAAATGCCCAGACCGATTCATTTTACTCATCTAATATACCTTTCCATCATATTCTTGGACGCGAACGTCTGAAAGGGAGCATTCACATTCTCGACTATGTGAAAAACGCTCCGCGAAGCGTACTCTTTGTTGCAGCGGATTCCACAAACGCAAGAAAAAAAAATAAATAGGAAAAAGTTGCTCCGGTGAGAATATTTTGGCGGGAATCGACTTTACAACCTTACTACGTTACGACGCAGTTGTCGATGTAAGGATACATAATGCAGCTCCAGTCAATTCATCATCGCAAGCTGTAACTCTCCTCGTCTATTCCCATTCTGTAGGTTTATTTTTGTTTCTGTCTGCACGTACAACCTGCTGCAGTACGCAACATTGAGAACGCTCCTTCTTATTGGCGTATTCCCTCCAAAATAAACGACGCTACACCCAGTGTGTTTGATGCATGAGCTTGAGTGTTAGTTCGATTTTAGAATTCAGCGTCGAAGCGTATTTGGAGTCGTATATGCGTAACGTGGTTTTGTTTTGATCTAAGACGACGTAGTAAATCGACAGATTGATTACTTGATGTATTAACAGTTTTATCTTTACACGTGTGTGTACTTTAGTGGTATTTCTAATTAGTAAAAGAACTAGATAATAAAGACATATCTATGTATTTGTATTTCTGTGACTTTATACATGTATATGTATTGTGATCGTGCTGCTATTTTCGTATGCCTTTATTATTCTTGACTTGGAACAGCTGGATCAAAAATGAGGTACCGATTTGTTTATATGTTTATTTTGTTAAGTACCTTATGAAATTTTAGATATTTTCCTTAATTTACTTGCCAGCCTAAACGTTAACATTTGATTTGTTTTTTAATATGTAGTTCTGTCTTTTAAACGTATTTTTTTCAATTTAAATTCGATTTTATTTTATTTCGACCTTGTCTTTTTCAACAATTTCATGTAAACAACGTTCTAGCCAAATTTTCTCAAGTAATTAATGAATAAACGACGAGAGTCTATTAATTCTTTTTATTTTCCTTACAAATTATACGCATAATACGATTATAAACGAAATTCCCAAGGACTTCTTACCCTCCATTTCCAGTCAAAATAAAGAGTAGCGTGTCGGGGACGTTCGATAATACTAAGGCTCGTTCACGTTGCACACCGTAAACATATCGGAGTTGCTGTAAAAATCAACAATACGCTTTTAATGCGGATCTATCATTATTGATGGCACTAATTTTAAAATACTTTGTAAATATTTGTTGTTGACTATGTGGGAGGAGGTCCTTCGTTGTGTATGGAAAAATTGTTTTTTTTAAAGTCTCTGACGACTCGGCACCATTAGAGAAATGTGTATCTAGAAAATTAGTCGTAATTCAAATTGTTCCTCCCATTATCTGAATAAGTTTAGTCACTAGTTATTTCGTTAGAAGTTTTGATTAGCGTTTTATCGTATATTTTTAAGACTTCCGTGTCTTAAAATAATTTAGGTGTGTTAATTGATATTTTGTGTTCACTGTGCGACTAGCTTTAATTAGTTTGTTTATAAAATGATCGGTCTTTAATGACTAAAAAGAAAATGTACAGGAATAATATTTTTTTTATTAAATAGTAGTATTACTTGACCAATTTAAGGTGGCGGGTGAGAATCTTACAAGCGACGCACACGATAAAGAGAGAACGCCTTCGGATAGAAAAAGACGTACTGTACGCTCGGCTTTTGTACATTCTGGTGAAAAAATACATGAAATATAAAATTTTTTCGGATATTTTATTTATTTGAAATAAATAAAAACTGTAAATAAACTAAACTTCATGAACATAAATACGTACTTACTAGCGGCAGAAAGTCAAATATTTTAATTACCGGACTAATAATTATTAGTGGATAAAATACATACATATAAAAATATATTTATAAAAAAATAATAAAGTACTATCATTAAAATGAAAAAAAAACTTGGTTTCTTAGATGAAGATTCGAAATGTTTGATGTCTTATATACCAAAGCTATTTTGCATGAATGAAAGAGTCCGTGGGAAGCTGGTTAAAATTCTTGGAACTTGGATAATAGGTACAAATGGGTAGTAAATTTTCACGTCTTAGTGCCCGCTGCTTATCAAGATAGGTAATTGGAAATGTAAAAGCTATTGACGGCACACTTTACGGATGGATCCTAAGTCCCGTTCTCACGGGAAGAACGCGTTTTCAAAATAAAGTTAAAGGGTTCTGTCGAAACGGAACACCCGATTAGTATTTTCACTTCTCTCTCGACTGTACCTCAACCTTGCAGGACTTGTCCTATTCATGCGCATCCGTAGGCGGGACTATTTCACCCGCCACCTTATCTTGGGCAAGCAATACTACAGTGGAATTCGGATATATTGAACTTGAAAAATGCATCAAAATTGGTTCACTATAAAAGAAAAATTAAATTCTTTATTATGTTCTATTTTTTTTACATTCAAAAGAAGTAAAATACCTACCATAGGTTATTTTAAAATATATATAGATTATATGGTACGTTTTTTTCGATACTTTAAGTAACGTTTTATTATAACCGGAAGTTCACTATAAGGGGGTTCAATATATGCGAATTCACGAGTATTTAATGTATTTATCGACTTTACTTTAAAATTATGTATTTTTATTAAAATGCATAAATTTTTTACCAATTGTTTTCGTGCAAGTTTTGTTTTCATAAAATTTAATTATTTTTGTTGACATTTTTTAATAATGATACGTTTATCAAAGAATGCACATATAGTGTATTTATGCAATAATGTATAAATATAACTACTTTATCTCCAAATTACTCCTCCCGTAGCTTGACCGGCCTTGCACATGAATTTTTATATCTAAAGATTATAACGTAAAACAATATTGAAGAAACTTGGATAGACGTAGCTCGGGAAAACGGCCGCAGATTACGAAATTTTTCACCATAGTAGCTGTTAATGTTAGTTAAAGTTTGGCCAAAATCGAAGTGAAACTTTGTGGTCTTTTGGGGATAAAATAATAAAATTTAATACCTATTTAAACAATAAGTTTTATATTTCCAACAATTTAATAGATTATCACAAAAAATTGTCAACGTCATAAGTACTCGTGCTGAAACAAATTAAGAAATAGATCTAACAATTTAAACATAATAAATGAATTGTGTGAATTTTTTTAAGGTATACTTCTTTTGGAGCGATGAGTGTCAAATTTTAGCAGGTAACGGAAGATGCGCGCGCACTTCTAACAAAAAGTTAGCAGTTGAAGTTAGCCGTGTAAGAAATTAAATTAATTATTGTGAATCGTGCTTAAAGCCGAGTGTGCACATTCGAGCTCAAAGTGGCACATTCCGATCTCGGGAAAATGAAGCGCGCCGCTCCGCGTCGCGCTTCATTTGCTTCCCTCGCTCGGAAATGTGCCACTTTTGCTCGAATGCGCACATTCTCATATTTATTGAATTTGTATGCATTATTTTTTGCATTTTTGGTTTGTTTTCAATTTACACGGTTTTCCATAAAAAAATTATGATTTTGATTTACAGGGTTAACCGTGTAAATTAGAGAAAAGGTGTACAGTGGGGAGGTGCAAAGACTAGATTTTTTTAAGAGTCGCAGCTACATATAATTTTTAAACTAGTGGTCTAGCTACACATAAACGCAAGATAAGCAACATAACACGTGGTTACATTTAATTTAGTTACGCCAAAGAATTGTAACCCCTGACGCGCCTACATAAATACCCGCACCGGTTTTATTTAAAGGAAATACGTTACAACACTAACATTTTGCCGAAAGAATCGTCAAGTAATTTTCGATAATATGTATTTTTTTTGTAGGCAACGTGATCAAAAGTTAAAAATCTATCAGCAAAAATGCAAGACGTCACCAAAATAACGTAAACAATAATGGGGCTTTAATGAAAGAAAAGGGGCGTACCATCAGATAAGGTTACTTTGGTTTTACGTAAACTAAATTATATAAGTAATACGTTTTTCTGTAACGAAATATTCCACTATTGAGTTAGTAAGAAGCTAATCGTTGGTTTTCAGTCTGATTCTGAACTTGTAAATTACTCTCATAATCGAATTTAAGGTTTAGCTAATTAATAACTAACATATTCGGTTTCAAACAAGTAACAGGTAACTTGGTTTACGTAAAATATTAGTCATTTTATTTAACTGCAAACCCTGTTTCATTCTTAATAACCCCATAATTGCTTGTCTTGGTACAGTGACGGTTTGCCGGTTTGTGCCACCCGGATGCGAAATTATTTTGTCCCTCTTCAAATATAATATTTATATTACAAAATTAAAAGTAACGGTTTTTTTATATACAGTCGAACCTCGATAAGCCAAATTTTTGATAATTCGAACCTGTTTTCCTAGGACTTGCCTATTTCAACGTTACTATTTTTATATCAATAACTCTAATTTTTGATAACTCGAATTATTTTTAGTTTCCTTTCAACTTCGACTTATCAAGATTTGAATGTATTTTCTATTTTGAAAATAACTTTTGTTTACTGATTAGTTAATTGTCTCATATACCTACTGTAATATAATTGTTTTTTTTTGACTGCCTGAGGAAGTCAAAAATATACGACGAAACTTTGCAACTTTTTAAAAAATCTAGTAAATCTACTAGATCTTTTACTGTCCAAGTACCAAAAAACAAACCATACATATACATGTATTTCAACATGAATGATATCAATAACAAATTACATACTAAACTTTTTTAACGACAAAAAACTATTTTGTAGAATTTTTTTGTTTTTGTTGTGGGCCGTTTTTAATTTCATTGTGTTTAGTAATAGTTCTTCTCGACTATTAAAATTAATTTAATCATAAAATTAAAGGTAAAATACATAGTTTTTAATTATTTGTTGCTCCAATTGTTTTTCATGTTTCTTTCAAAAAACTGTTACGTTTAAGCCAATTAACTGACAAATAAATATATTTAATATAACGATAAGTTGCTCTGTTAATTTTCCTTTACAGTTAAGCACGTTAAAAGCATTTATTTTCTATAAACTTAACGGATTTTCTAATGATTCAATAGCTTAAATTTATTTATAATTATCTCATTATTAGTTGTAACACTTTACTAAATTAGTTAACTATTTTGATGCGTTATAATACACAATAAAGGGGTTGTTAGAAATTCGATTTTATTAATCAATTAAAATTTTTAAATATATTATCAGGGAGGTTTTCTGTTTCGGCAATTTAATTATTTAGATTTTGTAATTAAACCATAAAGTTTATTGTGTTTCGTTATATTACCTCTAGAATTTCTGAACTTTTATCGTTTTCTAATCGGTTTTCAGAATTAATTATTGGCGCATGTGCCTTATAAAACTATGATCAAAAAGATGACTATAAATAGTTTATTGAGCCTAAAAGTTTTCAAGAATTTCTAATCGGAAAGCCTTAGAACCACCAATACACATAAAATTTTTTAATTAGATGGGTTACTTTTACTTTTAAGAGGTTGTTGGCGGTGCCATATAATAATCCTTTTGTTTTTCCACAAGGCGCTTTTGAAATTTGAGTAGTCTGCTTTTATAGCTTTGAAAGGTGTTGTGTCTGGCGTATGCGTTATAAAATCTGTTTGCCTCTCAATGTAACAACAGCAGGCGATCTGTGGCCTGAATAACTATAAAATTTAGGTCATTATATCTTTTTTACTATATTTCTCGGATGCAAGCTGTTTACAAACACTTGACTGGCTTGCCTTTATATTGTTTGTCAGTTTAATGTTTAATTCCTTTTATTCTGGAACGAGTACTCAATGATTTAAGTCTAAAGTGCTAAAAAAATTGCGTGAGCACTGGATTATCGTTCTAAAGGGTTAATTAATTATTGTCTAAATCTTTTATTACTTGTTTTTATTTAGAATAACGGAGTTGTTTGTTCAAAAATATTTGCTCATGATTTTTTGACTAAAGAAAAAAATATTACTTTATTTCGATTTCAGTTTAAATATCGGTGTGTTCCTTGTAAGGCCGATGAAAAATTTGACGGCTGGCTTTACTAATTTTTATAATTTTATTATAAAAGTTATTGGCAACTTATTTGATATCGATAGAATACTCATTAGTATTATTTTTAAAACATTTCCATGAATACATTCTGAGTTATATGATTGTGTTCAAGTAATGTTCGTTGAGTATTTTATAAGTGAATATATTATGGGAAGCATTAAACGTTATGTTTTAATGAAACACCTTTTTATCTAGTTTAAGTATAAGCAGATATTTTGATTGTCACAACGTTAGTTTTAAGTTAAAGGACTGATTTATTATATCGGCCTTGTATGGAGCCTTGTTCCTAGTAAGGCCGTTTGGAAGAGTTTAATAAAACTTAAGTTTAATAAATAGTGATTAAGTCTGCAATAAAAAAAGTGTTTTATATGTTACATAATAAAATAAAGTGATACTTACTAATTTGTTTGTTTCATTTATCCAGTAGTTTATTTGTTAGAGTGGCTTTCATTGGTCCACCCACCTTAATTCATCTGTGATTACGTATAGTATATGTATAAAGCTTTAAATTTTGTATTTTTTTTTATATTGGGTTCTTTTGCTCTTCTTTCCAGAATCTTTTGTCATTTCTTCCAGAGTGAATTTTCGCTTGTGTAAATTACAGATTTTCGCAAATTTTGATTCTTTTATGCTACATACTCTCTGGGTAAATCTTAAGGGTACTGCTTTATTACTAGTTGGGAAGAATTGATGTGTAGTTTCAGAATTTTTAATTGTTGAGTTTGTTGTAAAATTAGAAAGCCGAGATGCTTAAAGATGTGTTTACCGTAGACTGTGAATATTTTTGTAAGCGCTTAACATCCGTAACAATAGTTGGTTCGTGTCTGGTATATGAGTTGAAGTAATTTCTCACTGGAATTAAGACATTTCAATTACGTAAGGTGAAAATGAATACAAGTAACTTAACCTATGGTAACCTCCATGGTATTGAGATAAAACGTTGATGAATAAACGAGTTAGAAGAGTTAGAGAGAGCATTAACTGGGCAATGTAATTCTGCAAATACGAAGGTTGTAAAACTCTGCAGCTATCAAATTATACATATCATGACTTGTAATTTAGATTTGAAAGAAATTAATTCTACTATCAACTATTATAAGGCACTATGTAGGTAAATACTTAAAAATAACAGTCACTAACGGTAACTTACAACTCTTGTAAACAGGATATATATCTCGATGGTAAGTTTCAAATGGCGGCTTTCTCACGGTACGTAAACCATGCTAAAAATTAATACTGAGTCATAAATTTCCCTTATGAAATGAACAAACTCGAACTTTAGATATTAACCGATTTTATTATTATGCATATTTTAGACGGATGAAGGTAATCTTTGTTTATGTCGTGTTTGTGGGCGTTGCTTTTGTTCAAGGTAAATAAGTTATTATCTCTCCATACTAAAATAACAACAATGACTTGCACTTTATTATTTATAAACATGCATTTAAAAATTTTCAATTATTCGTGGGAACGGAATATAGCAAATTTAGTTCTGTGGTCATACGGTTGGATTTATAAAGAAATTTACTGGATGGGGGTACCTCAATAGAAAGTGCTTTGCTGTAAAACGAGTAACTTTTATTTTCTATAATATTTTAATTAATAAAGTATTTGATAATTATTTTAATTTCTAATCTCTATGATGCACAAATAATATTTCAGATATAAGTGTGCGTAGCAGTTGCATCAAAAATTGAAAGTCATAGAGACATTGGACAACAAACACAAAAATTGAGTTGTTTCGATAGATAGTCATGAAACACATAGTTTTTTTGTATATTTTGTTTACTGCAGTAGAACCCCGATAAGTCGAACCTCAAGCGAGACACGAAAAAAATTGAGTTAGAGAGGTTTCGACTTATAATTTAAAACGTGCTTAGGTAGAGCTCAAACAAAAGCTACGACAATAACAATAAATACTCAAAATGGAACAAAGGGACACCTCGTAAACATGTGTTGACGTCAGTTGCAAAAATTGGTATACTTTTTTTAGAAATACTTTTGAGTGTTATAGGTAGTTGAATCAAACATTGATATGCACGAGATACAGAGCTCAAATATATTTTTTTCGAGTTATAGAGGGAAAATATATACCTACTAAAATATCTTTTAGGGAAATACTGATTATTTCGACTTAGCGAGGGCTTAGATTTTGAGATATCGAGGTTCTACTGTATTATAAACCATTTCTATAATTTCCACTATTTGATGCACTTTTTTATATAAAATGTGTACCTTGGAATCGATAGGTGCAAAATCTTATGCCTTTTTAAGTTAACCGATGTATTAAATTTTATTTCTAGTATTTAGACTGTTTATTTTTTTTTGTTAGAAAAACTGGTAATTTATTTATTTTTATTGTTTATAAATCATTGTTTTTATTAAAGAAAGTATGTAATTACTTACATATAATTTGGTACTATTTCATAGGCTGCTTGGATCACTCTCTTTGATCTGTTTGCGGACAACTCCCGCAAGAGGACATCTCTTAAAAATGAACCAATTTTATGAAACCAATTTTTCCCTTATATAGTTCATCGTAAAATATATTTTCATAAGCGGACGCTTCCGTTGCCGGTCGTGGACACTAGACTTTCACTTGTTTCTTATTGAAATCTCTTACAAACACACCATAATACGTAAAAAAGGTAACTCGGTCTTTAATTTTCATACATTTTCGTGGAACATGCAAGGTCTTTTCCTGTAAATAAAGTAATACGAGGAATACAAGTATACTTACATCTATTTGAAAGAAAATTGGGCTAAAGAAAACTTCCTTAAAACAAATATTGGAAGTAGTAAATCTATTGAAAAGAGACGTGCTAACTACGTACAACATTTTAAAGAAAAGCTCCAGATATAACAAAAAAATATCTGAAAAACGATGTATGTAAATGAAAATCAGAAACATTTATTTTTTTAAAACGTAACATTCTAACATTGATAAGACTGTATTACGAATGGTTTTCAATAGCTAGAAATCAAAATATAATTTTCTCGGAAAATCGCTATTTTTTTGTTAATGTATGTATGGTAATTCTTAAAAGAATTTTTATTTTATTATACATTTTGTTTTATACTCTATTCAAGATGTAGTACATGCCAATTTTAAATAAAAATAGTTGTATAATTCTAAATCCGATTGTTTTGGAGCACCAATCTAATAAACGGACATTTCCTATAAGTGTCAAAAACATTACTCCCATAACTGTCCGCGAATAGGAGCTTTCACAGGTACTTAGATTTAAAAAAAAACCTTTCCTTTATACAGTTAACGTAGTTATTTATTCATATTTAATTTTAAGAATAAGCAATTATTCACACGCTGGTTTGTGTTGTCGTAAAAAGTTTCTCTTTAGACTAGGGATGCGTATTTATTACGCTTAGATTAACGTTCTGCCCATATCCCTGCAGGATTCCAAAATAAATAATCTACGTAGGACGCTGTAAAATATTCGAGTCATGTGCTCTGTAATTCTGCGAAATTATGTTATTCATTCAATAATGTATTTTGTTTACAGTCCTTTTTAAGGTGCGCACACACATGAAAACAAACTAATTGAGAATTCCTCGGATCATTGTTTATAATAAATAATTGTTGTCTGTGGGGACATAATTGAATCTCTAATTTTGGTCTCGTTAACTTTTACGTCAACATTATAACTGACGAAATTCCACAATTTTTTTTCGTGTTGACCAAGAATAAACAAACAACCCGGCAAACAGTTACGTTTTTAATTTAATTACAGCAAAACGAAGAGATTCGATTACACATTACAACACATCAGAGAATACCACGGAATAGCACAACCATAACGTAAATAGATATTCGGCAAAGTATTTCGTGATGGTTTACAAACCTAAAAATATTTCCCAAATACATTACGAAATTATGACCCGGAAATTTTAAAATAATTTAGTAATAAAACGGATATATAGACTAGGTATAGTAGTTATGTATTTAATGTTTTATTAAAACCATCTGCAGGTATTTTACGAACGTGGACGATTAAATATGTAAACGACCTAATCGCAGTTTGTTGTGTTTATTGTGGCTATCATTATTTTATTATTATGGAAATATAACATTCTTACAAAACATAATAACAATTAGATAACATTGAATATGTAATTGTAGGCATTCTTTTAATTGCGTGTAGTACGTTTTATGCGTGAAGGAAAATTCCGGTATGTTCCTTTTAATTTCATTTTACATTAATTTACAAGTCTTGCTATTAGACATTTAAATAGACCCAATTAGAAAATTATTAACGTCGATTGGAACAAATTTACTTCTGGGATTGATTTTTAAATTGTTTCGTGTATTTAAGCGGATTAGTGGCTATTTATATTGCCCTAACTTAATTTTTAAGGTCCAGTAATTCAATAGCGTTTTAAATCTAACCCTCCAATGAGGTTTTATCAATTTAGAACGGGCTTTTTTTATGTTTTTCATTGGTATCACTTCAAGATTTTCTTAATTTTTCTACTTTGAGTTGATGTTAATGGGATCAAACAGTTTCTTTTCAATTTTTATTAGGGTTGTGACGAACACTTGATTCGCTTGAAATCTGCAGATAATTTGCGAATTAAGACGCTATTTTTTTTTACAAAAAAATCATATTAAAAAACTATAAAATTATCTGTTACAATCATTCTTAATGTATATCTTAGGGTGTGTCATTTAGCATCAACTTTTTTTTTCAGTAGCCACTCGACTTTATATTTAAAGAAAGATAAAATAATAAGCCTGTTAAAATTTTACCACCTAATATTAATATTAAGACGTGCCACATCGCGAATTTCTATTTCCCATTTTTTTTTGAACATTGAAATTTTATATCTCGGCAGTGGGAAATTTCAAAGATAAGCTCAATATACCTATAAATGGGAAATAGCAATTTGCAATGAGGAGCCTCTTAATATTAATATTAAGGGCTAAAATATTAACAGGTAAATATTTTTCCTTTCTACAAGTCGGATGGCTACTGAAAAAAAATTATATGTATTGTAGCGAACGCGATAGATTAATCTGATCAAACGCTTGAGAGAGATCTATCGTATAAGCGAGGCCGAAATCTTGAACGCGCGTCTCGTTCCAGGTGAGAATTTCTGGACATCTCTAGAAGCCCCGATATCGGCTACACATATAAACGGGGTAGATGTAGTTTTCTATTCAGCTCGCTCTCGGTGAAATTCAAGGTGATCTCGCAGGCGCGGTGAAAATAAATAAATAAAAGTGTGTAAATAAATTAGTGTAGTGCATGAAACTGTAAGTAAATTAGTAAGTAAGTTAAATAATTATTAAGTAAATCCTCTAGTATTTTAGTTATTTTTGTAAATAATTTGTTAATTCTTTTGTTAAAAATAAATTTTAATTATTGTTAAAATAAGTGACCGACTGTTAATATGCGCAACTCTGGTTCGAACTCTAGCGAAATTGTTACAATATGTAACTTTAGATTTTGCTATACCTACCTATTATGAACGACTTTTTAAGTATTTAATGCTCCATACTCACACTTCAGAAAATTAGCGTTTTAAGTTCTGTAAAGGCATGTCGAATTTCAAGAATAGTGATTTATGTACTTTTCGACCATCCAATTTATTATGATAAGACGTATAAAGCAAATCAGCCAGCTACAAACTAAAAATAAGTACACTGCCGTTTGTTAGAATTAAATTTTTCGCTAAAGGAATTGTAAAGTTGTATGATAAATTTGGTAGAAATGTATTAAGAAATACTAAGTACCTACTATTATATTTTTGTAAAAAAATGACTCAAACTAATTCTGTTTTCGACTTTATTAACAATGGATTAGAACTTATTAGTCTACATATTTTGGACTTCTTGTCGCTTGTCTCATTTTTTTCTTCCTTCATAATTATAAAAAAGAAAGTAAAAAACCGAGTTTTCAAAGATTGCATTGTACTTTATCAAATGGCTTTTGGATGGTTATAAAAATTATTATAAATATAGTTTTAGAGAACATTACATTATGTTATAAATATTCATATTTGTAATAGCTATTTAAGCGTATCTAAAATTCACCATTTATTATATCTTTAATTTCTCCAAACATATTACACCGTAGTAATTAACTAACGTTATAATGTGATAAAATGATAAATCATAAATGTGTTTGATGTCTAAATCGAAAGAAAAATAGTTTTTATCATCGTTAATTGGCACTTATCAGTTCATGGAATTTTTATTAAAATTTTTGTTTGCTTTATTAGTTAGGAGAGAAACAGGTGCCAATTTACTTGTACACTCAATAATTATAAAAACGAATTAATGTTATCTATGAAACACTTTTATAACAAATTTGGTTCTTCAGTTTCAAGTCAGTATCTTTTTGGTTTTTACAAGGTAAATGTTTGCTTGCCGATATGTGTTTAAGAAGTTAGAAATTGCGGTTTTTAATTTGTAATCGTATGTTTAATATTTTTTTACATTTTGACTATTATTTGTATTAGTAATAAAATTACTTGTTTAAATTGTATGTGGTGTGTGAAACAGTAATAATAATTGCATTCGAAGCAAAGAAGATTTCGATTATAGTATTTTTTTTGTTTTTATTTGGTTTAATAATATTGTTTTGATGCTGTGTTTTAATACTGGGATGATTGCAAGGAAAGGTGGAACGCAATAATGAAAGGTGCGCACTGATACACTATTGATATTCTGGTATTTATCATGCATTTGCATGATCAAAAAATGAAGTTATAAATATGATTGTTTCACTATAAAATTGATCTCCAAAGAGTTAAATATGTACAATTGATGTATCATTCACTTATTATGGGGTGAATATAAAATTTGTAATATAAATATATTTCAATTATTTTTGAACCTAGTTATTTTTGCAGAACTTATTTTTTCTTCAAAATCTCTTTTAGTGTAATTAGTTTTTTTTTAATATACATCAAAATGACTGTTGTTTAAACTATCGATGCTATTTGTGTCTAAATAATCATGAAACTGAAGATATTTTGAATAGATTGATGTGTTACCACATAAAGGGTTACTTCAAGAATAAATGTATTAATATTGAATAATCTGTATCCTATTCGACGGCGAAAAGCTTATAGGTTTGAAGATTATTATCATTGTCTTACTGATGACAATATAGGTAGAAGATTTGTCATCAAAATGTAGGCTTTTTTACTACAGCTATCCATTTGATATCATTTGGAAATATCTTACTTTCTTCGACGTTATAAACTCTTTCTGATTAAATATGGTTTGTCAAATCTAAGATATTTCACGAAATTTCCACACATAAGTTGTTATTGTAAATTGTTCGTACAGGAATGGAATCGGAAGATCGTGTTGTCTAATCTTAGAAATAGAATCACGCACGAGCATTCTTCCACTCTAATTAGGGTTCGCTTTTTAGCATACTTAGCTCAATTGACATACACAAAATAATTTTAGCTACAATTTCTTCTGCTATAACAGTTTTACGCCTTGTACTATCAAACTTTTTGATTTCGAACTGTTCCCAACTTTGATTAATTACTCCTTACGTTCCATATTATTGTAAATATATATTTTACTGGAATTTGTTGTTCTATATACACATTAATATTTTAACCACTTCGTTGATAAAATATAGACATATTGGAATCCGTTTTCAATTTTTCTTTTGCTTTAGTCCAAATTCTAGACACAGTTAAGGGTGTCACTTCAAAATTTTAAGTAATGTTCTTTATAGCATTGCGGCATATTGTCCATTTTTTTGTATTGTAGCAACTGTTATAAAATAATTAAATTAATTATTTACTTTTGGTATTTAGTTTTATCATTTGCATGTTTTTCGTCAATTAAGGTGATATAGTTTTAAAGTAACGGGCATATTTTCAAAACGGTGCTCTTTTCAAGTTTTTTTCTATAAACAACTTTCTACAAAATTATTGTTTACCCAACTATGGATTAATTTGTCATTCTTTAACAAAAAATAGTACAACTAATTTTTTTTTTAAATGATTATAGTAAAACTCTTTTCTTTTTTCAAAATGTATACCATAATATGGAACGGAATTCGTAAAATTTTTCTCAAACTGGCAAGTATTACTTCTTCAAGTAAATTATTAGAAATCATTTTTATTTCATAATTATGAAGACTAAAACAGTTTATATTTGTAATTATAGGAAGAAAAAAAAAATAGTTCCAATAATGTTTTTATTAGGTTGTAAGATAGATATAAATAACCGAAATCTACCTGCTATGTACCTTATGTATGCATTTATATTTAAATAATAATCTGCAATATTATATTTGTTTTTTCTTACCTATTTATTTTGAAATGTAAGTCTTTAATATAAATTTTTGAAAATATACAGGGTGTTTTAGAAAAGTTGTCAGAGCCGAAAATGGGGGTGCCTTTTGGAAGAGTTTCTATTTGGTAATATTTCTAAATTCATTGATTTGAAAAAGTTATAGCAAAATCAAAATTCGGTCCATATTTTGAGAACTACCGCAACGTTAAATTGCCTAATTAAGAAACATAACCCACAACCTCAAACGATAAAACAATTCATGTTATTTTACCACACTTAAAATGAATTTCTTATAAATTATTTTTATTTTTAATACAATCGTGCCTGAATTAAAATATCGAGTTCCACTATTTATCAGCTCGAATATTTCTTTTCTTTTTAAAAAGAGAGATCCATTGCTTTTGTCCTTCAGAACGATTATTTTATACTTTAGAGAAATATTAGTAGCACGTTTAGTTGCATTATTTATTCTTACAGTATAAATTTTTTTTATTTTAAAAAAGGTTTTTTTTTATGCGTCCGAGATTCTGCAAGTTTTCATTAAGAGAATTTTGATTATGATTTTGAAATTTAACACATTTTAGAAAGTTTTCTTGTGACAAGATCCATTCTCAGCTTGTTTAATTTTTACGATATGTAGGTGAATAACTCAATGATTTGCTTATTGCTACTGTAGCCGATGGCAAATAAATATTTAAATTTAAAAAAAAAACGTACTTTTGTAAGTCAGGTTTTATAAATGAATAAAGAAAGCACCAGAACTTTTGTTTTAAAAAGAAAAGAAATGTTTTTGACGATAAATAGTGGAACTCGATATTTTATCTCAGATACGTTTATTTTAAAATCAAAATAATTTATGGGCGCTTTATTTTAATGTGGCAAAATAATATGAATTGTTTTATCGTTAGAGACCACCGAATACGTTTCTTAATTAGCCTATTTAACGTTGTCATTGGTCAAAAAGCTTGCGGTTTTTAAAAGATGACATAAATTTTGAATTTGCTATAACTTTTTTAAACTAATCGAAACTCTTCTAAAAAATTATCCCCACCTATTTTTGGATCTGGCACTTAATCAAAAACATCCTGTATATATGTATTTATGTTGTGGCGAAAATTTTGTTCTATGTTCTATATTATGAATTAGGTAGTCAATTGAATACGTACCTAATATGGTAACCAGCTGTGATAGAATATTTATTACCATGATAGGCATCGTATTGTTATTTAATATGTTCCTTACAATTAAATTGGAGTAGTTTGTTGTATCTTGAAATTTTGTTGGATGTTATTAAATAGGTTACATTAATTAAACTATTGACTTTACTCTATCATAGAACTATGATATATCTATTTTGATTGTTATAGTACGTAGTACATACATATACATATCAAAATTTGGTCTTTTAATCTTTTTACGCGGTCCTAATTTAAGAAAATATTTTTAAAGAAAATGACCAAAACAAAAATTAAAGAGCTTATATTTTTCTTTAAATGTCAATAATTTTTTATTTTTGTGACGTTTTTTATAAATTTTAACTAATTTATTTATACAAAATACTAAACGTTTGCTGCTTAAAATATAAGTGCCTGTGGAACACGCAAATAGCTTTTTGATAATTACAAAAACCTTGTCTTAGCAGAATTTTTGAAAATACATTTAAAGTAAGTCCTTTCAAATTTAAAAAAAATATTTTTTGTCGCTAATAGAAATTCGAAAATAAATAAAATTATATATTACTACATATTTCGTAAATGACATTAGGAATTTAAAAATGTTTAACAAAGAATTATTGCAAATCTTTTCTTTGAGTGAAAAACACAAAGTTTTTTGTATGCCATTTTAAAATACATACAATTTATTAAGAAAGTTTTTTAATAAAATACAATAAAAGCGTGGGATTCGGTTATTCGTTTTTACAAATACGTGTAAAACACAAAGTACGCGTATTTAAATTAAAGCCATTGCCTTTTCAGAGTTTAAAGGCTTTTTCAAACCGGTCTTAAAATAATACCTAATAATTATAGTTTGTTAGCCTTAAATTTTATATGTTATTATTTAATTGTCTTGTTTGTTAAAAGTGAATAGGTTGTAAAAAAAAAATAATAGACGTTTTTAATTAAAGCTTGGCACCGAATCAGAGACAACTCGCAACAATTTTTAAAATAAATTTAAAAAAGCTGCTAACCCATAAAAGAAATTAGATCGATGCTTTTAAGCATGCTCTTTTTCCCAGACAGTGTTTAATTTTTTACTTTTGCAAATCGTGTGGTCCTTTTAAATTCGGACAATAACTTCTACAGTTGCCAATTTATTTTAATAACAGTCTGTTTACGAAGCATCATCATTTGAAAGGTAGTGAAGTAAGGCCAGAACGGTATTTAGATGTTTTTGTTGCATGGTTGCATTCCTCGGATGGAATCCGCTTCGGGCATCGCTCGTCCCATCTTCAACCTCTTACGGGTCGCAGACCTTCAAGATTTTGCACTTCATAACATAACCGATTTTTATTTATTACAGTTTTCCCAGTCACTATTTTACGTGTTATTTTCATTTAAATAATCACACTCAACGATATATTGAATATAAATTCTTTTTAAATACATACAATAGACTCGTTATGAGAATTTATAGATAGTTGTCCTCGTCTCCATAGAATCTGTTAAGGTAGTCACAAATTTTTATGTTGAAAAATTTATTACGGGAAATTTAAATTGGTTTTTTTTGCTTCTAAAGTTTTGCGTCAGTTTTTAGTTTCAGTTCAAAACAAAGCAGGTATTGTTTTCGTTTTTTAAATAGAAACCTACTTTTTTTATGAACTGTTTCAAAAACTGGAGCGAGTATAAATATAACGGAATTTATTATAAATAAAAACTTCAAAATAACTGTCAAGAACGCTTTGTATGTGTTTGTATTTATTAAATTGTTTTGAATTTTTTTAAAGGTAATATTAATAGTTTTTTTAGTAAGATTAAAAATTGCTCAATTTTAATTTCATTGCTAGCTGCTCGACTCGGAGAAACTATTTTTTTTATATTAAAGCAAAATTTGATGTAATAACAAGTAAAACGTCACCTACATACAGATTTGCATTAGTTCTATGGTGGAATTTAAATCCAAGAATGCATAAGATCTATTTTTAGAATAGTAATCATTTTAATGTATACTTAATTGAATTTTATTTTAACCAGAATTTCTAATACAAAAATGTTTAGATAAGAATAGATTAATTTTTGTTCTTTTAAATTAAAATAAGTGTTGAACGAGTTTTTTCAAAACATTTCTTTGAGTCGCACAGGTTTATTGTACGTTTTCCTGCGTCATTTTTTCCGTTTAGCATATCCGCGCTTTGCTATTGAAATAGTGAATTGATCAATGAACATTGTTAATTACTAATCAATAAAATTTATTGATTGCATTGTATCCAGGAAAGAATTAACGCGTATTCGAATCGTAAGCGAATAAATTAATAAACATAGGTAGGTATCCATTATTCACATACAACTACAATTAGTTTAATTAGGTACTATTCGTTACGTTGATATTTGAAACTATATGAAAAGCAAATTCGATAAATAAGATTTAATTTCAAGGTTTATTGAAATGCCATTATTTTATTAGTTTATTGTTATTACGAATGACGTAACGTCTGAAGCCTAACAAACTTAACTAATCGATTTTATTAAATTATTTTGCAATACTACTACCCTCCCGTCCAATACTGTATTTTACAGTTTAATTGCTTTAATACAATTTCTCTTTATTTTTTCTTCTTTACTAAAGATTTATTGGCAGAAGAACGCCCACGTTGTCATTTCAGGGGCTCGTTTGAAATTCCTAAGGGGTTATTTTGTTTGTTTTTTTTTACTTATCCATCGTATAGCCATATCGAATATTCTTTGCTAAATTTAGTAGTATGTAAATTGATTCTCTATTTAAAGGTCAAATGAATTCTGTTCTTTTAATAATAAAAAATAATTCGCTAAATCTGATTACATTTATTGCGTCTCTGAATTAATTTTCAATATAAGAAATTCAATTTTCGGTTATTAATCTGGGGAAATTGAAAATATATTTGTATGCATAGATTTATGGTATTAACTCAAATCATCAGTGAAAAGTAATGCGCATTTGCATTTATAAAGAGGGCAAATAATTGAATCTTGAATATTTTATTAAGTCATCTAAAGCATCTAAAGCAATTTAATATGCATTTGGTAATCGGCTTTAAATAAATTACGTAATTAGTCGATGTTGTTATTATTAATTTTATTAACATTCTAGATAATTAGAAAGCTCAATATTAAATTTGAAATTTTTCGTATTTGAATTGAAAACTGACGTATTATATGTATACAGCGAATCGCAGTAATTTGCCTGTAAAGCCAAAAATAATTTGGGTAATCAAACCTGGATGTATTCATTTGCAATTGAAAACTCATCATTAATATTTAAGCTTAATTAACATGTAGCTGCCGAAAGTATATAACAGAGGTTGTCAAGTCTATGCTCGAAGGTGCATGAGTACCCATATATGTATTTTAATGTAGTAGGTAGGTACCCTTAATCTGATAGTCAAAAATGTAAATTTAAAAATAATTAAACCATAAAACTACTTCGAAATGTTTTTGGGCCCGAATTTCTTAAAAGGTTGTTAACTCTTGGTATATATGGGAGGACTCCGATATTGAAGGTACAAGGTCGAATTAAACTAAGATTTAGTGTATTTCAAGAAAATTTTTAGAATATTCCACAAAAAACTATATACTTTTGTCTGTTGCTCAACATAATATTCATAAACTTTGATTTATATTAGCGTGAGAATAGTTTAAATATCTTTTCACTGTGCTGTTGTTTGTCAAGTTACTTGAAGTGGTCCAAAACGATGTCTTGCAATTTTTTTTTAATCTGCAAGTGTATTCTCATCATAAATTTATTGAAAGCTCCAAATCAATGAAAATTCAAGGGGAGCTAAATCTGGATTTTTAAAAATGTTTCGGCGAGAAAATGCTTGCAAATCAGGAGGAATTATAAGACACTATTGTAAACTACTTCAAGCAACTTAACTATAACTGTCTCAAATTTTTGAAGTCATACTTCTTTTGGCACTTGAGAATAAAATTTTAGCAGGCAACGAAAGTTGCGCGAGCATAGAAAACGAAAATTCGTTTTAGAGGTAGCAGAATCAAACATTGATATGTCCGACACACAGAAGTAAAATATATTTTTTTCGAATTATAGAGGGAAAATATGTAGCGAAATACTTTGTAGGGAAATACTGATTATTTTGACTTATCGAGGTTCTACTGTAACAGTATTATTTATTTTAGGCTAATATATTTTAGATAAAATACAATTGCAGAGCTTTGTTAATCTTGGTTAAATAAAACACTTATTACTGCATTATATGGATTATTGGAACATTCTTGTAACTGATAAATAAAAAATAAAATAGTTAGATTAACGAGTTGCTACTATTTAGATAAATAAATAAGTTAAAAAACAAAGATTACAGGAACATTGAAAAAGTTTTGTCAAAATATGCTTTATTTGATTATGCGTTCAGCATTGCTTTAGTATTTGTACAAAGACAATAGTGACTGCCTATAATGGGCCCTCATTTATTAAAAATAATTGTAAATGTCTGAACAAATAATTCCTGAATGGTTTTGATTGTATTGGTGATAGCTATATTGATTATAACAAAATTCGGTTATAACGATTTGTCCATTTATAGTGTCTATTAGTAGCAGTGGTTCATTATAACCCAACACTATTATATGTATTTAATATGATCTAAATTAGGGAATCTGTAATTTGTGTAATTTTTTGTATTCTAATTCACTATATTCCAGCTTGTCCTTCCGAATAATTTCAAAAGTTTATAAATAAAAACAACATAATAATAAGCATAAAATGTAATACTACACCAAGAAAAGTGATTATAAACAAACATAATCATATGATACTTTAAACATATTGAGATTATTTATTTATAGCTCCTCGTGCATGTGTAAGTGAAAATGAATAATTATTTTAAGGATATGAGTAATTGGTACGAATTTCACATTTTTAAAATGTGGGCGATAGTTGATTTGTCATTTACATTAATCTTGGAATTCCAACCGAATGTTGTGCTCGTCCATTTCGGTTTGTAAACAGGAAATTCTTATTGATATCAAAATTTAAATAGAGCTTTAACAACAAGGGGCTGAAAGCGAGAAGTTAAGTGCTACAGTCAATTTTTCTTAACATGAGTGTAACATTTTTAAATTATTTTAAAAACAAATTAAAGCACAGACAGGCATAATTAATTTTTAAAATAAACTAGCAGAAGAATTGTACAATGAACATTTTTTGCGGTCTTTGATTGAAATCACGTCGATTTACATAAGGTCAAAAAACAAGTGCGTCGAACACCGACTCGCGAGAAATGATGCATTTTCGTACCCCATGCTCGATTACATCATGGAATATGTCATGCATGAGCACATGCACGCATACAATATAACGGAAATAGGAATAGGTAATATATTTATTATCCACTCTATTTACATTGTTTTCAGATTTATCTTTCTTAATCTTCTTTAACAACAACACGAAACTTATCACAACTTTATCCCATGTAAACATTACGGAAGTCTTATGTTGTAGGTTTTTCTTTCATTCATGTAGATTTACGTGTAGTTGTGGTTGTATGAAAGGAAAAAAAATTATCAAAAGTTCGACATAACATATTTATTATCAATTAGACCATTATTGTCTTTATCGCGAGAGAGTTGCTTTCTCCTCTCCGTTCATTCAAAAGTGAGTCGACGTGACCCCCGTACAGTTCATTCATTCTCACTCGATTCAGGTCATAGTGTTACTGCGTAGTAAAGTCTAAAAAAGCATGAGATGCTAACTGTAAATTGCGTTTTACCCACATCAAAAACGATACATAGTTTATTATTAGAGACGGATTTGCATTTACCTAACATTTCGTATTACAAATAAAGTCAAGTGCGAATATCGATGGCAATGCCAAAGTTTGAATTAAGTTCACGCCTAATTAAATATCCAGCGCTCGTGTGCTGTTCCAAATCATTCTTTGGAAGCTTGTGTGAATAATTTCTTTGATAATTGCGTATGGGATTTCCCGAAAATATATTTATTGCAGACTTAATTTACTTTATGTTCGTTCTATAGCTCGGTTCTAAGAGTGTTATGAATTTCTACTTTGGTAAATATTATGGCAGTTTTAAGTTGCAATTATATCTTCTATGCTTCGTTTTTTATTGTTATTGGTCTTTACACTATCGTGACCAATTTTTTTCCTGTTTAAACGGGACTCTTAGTAATCGTGCTTAAAACCGAGTGTGCACATTCGAGTTCAAAGTGGCACATTCCGATCTCGGGAAAATGAAGCGCGCCGCTCCGCGTCGCGCTTCATTTGCTTCCCTCGCTCGGAAATGTGCCACTTTTCGCTCGAATGTGCACATCTTCGCATTCACGGGATTTATCTACTTTATTCCTCGCTCTTTCAAATTTTAAAATCACTTTAGTTATTTTATATTCGAAAAACGTATTTACAGGGTGTCCAGACGCTTACTCCCAACTTGATTATTTAATATCTAGACAACTATTAAAGATAATTTAATCAAATTAAAAGCATTTTTTAGACAAAAGATGGGAAATTTATTTTAATAAATTAAATTTTTAAAATGTACCCCTCCTTTAAGGATAACGTGACGAAGCCTAGCATCGGGTTAAATTATTTGGTCCAAAGGCTTGCATAATTTGGATTTTATAGGGAAACTTCTTTAGGTTTTTTTGTAAAATATTATGGGTAGTTGATTTGGAGATATATAAAGCCTGTTCTGCCTGCCTGAGTCAAGTATGTACTCGGTCCCTTAGCGAATAGTTCCCTCACCCGCTCAACGTTCTCAAAGGTGGCCACAGTTGGCTCAACATTGGCTGTGTATGACTTATCGTCACAAATATTGGCTGTACTCTTAAACTTATTCATGAAACTAATTACAAAAACAAAATAAACATAAAAATTTGAAAAATTTATTTAACTTAAATTTTAGGTTAAAATCTAAATTTGACTATTTAAGTTGTAATTATTTTCGTGGACAGAGTTGTGTGGTGATCCACTTGGCTGCGGTACGCTCTAAGAGTATTTGTGGCATTTTCACCAGAAATATACCACAATCGGATAATGGCGACTCTTTGGTCAGTAGTATATGTTGTCCTTGCAGTGGTCATTGTGTGTGTGATGTGACAGCAAAAACAAGTGTAAATAAATTTCCCTACTTTTATAACTATCTATGTTAAAATAAATTTGGTATGTCTAATAGTTCTTATTTAACAAGAAATTAACTTTGGGAGTAAGCGTCTGGACACCCTGTACCATAGCAATGAGTGGAACGGAGCGAAGAGACACGACAATCTTATCAGTGTGAGTGAGAGGGAACGATTAAAATTATTCAACCGATTTGTTCGTTTAAGGTAGCAGTCTGGTAACTTGGGTTGGAAAAATCGATCTTTTTTCTTACTTATTTGGAAAGTAAAATATTTTGAGATTACAGTGTAAAAAGCATATTATACGTCTCAAGCATAGACGATTATTGTATGAGTTTTTTTTTTTTAATTTAAAACTTTAAACGCGTTTTTCTCGAAACATTTTTACAGTCGCGCCACGTGTAAAAAAAATTGTATCTGATCGATTAGTCTGAAATTTTTACACGTTATTCTACACATCAGTAGTTCTCGCCGGGACTAGGATCTTTTTTTCCATCCCTAACTTTCTATTTTACAACCCGATTTGTGCCTGAATCTCTTTTATTTTTTGAAAAATTGACTATTAACATAGATAAATTCCACGAATGCAAGGTATGTGCACGTACAAGCGAAAAGTGGCATATTTTCGAGCGACGGAAGTAAACGAAGTGCGACGCGGAGCGGCACGCTTCATTTTCCCGAGAGCGGAATATGCCACTTTGAGCTCGAACGTGCACACTCCGTTTTTCACCAAGATTAACAATGTTCAATTTACTTAAAAAAAAAAAAATTAAGTAATTCTACAACCTTAGTTGCGCTCTCAGAATGTCTTCTTAGGACTTGTTTTATTTTTCATAATTTTTAACTTTATTTATTAAGTAATTGACCGTGCAATTATTATGTTATTAATTAACGACGCAAGAATGGGATTCTTGTTAAAATTTCTTGATATTCGTTTACGTAATTACCAATTTTTTGAAAACGGGACATTTTGGCATCCCGAATGATTGCTTTGGGACATCGGGACAGATGATCTAAAAATGGAACAGTCCCATTCAAAACGGGACGGCTGGTCACATTACTTTACACAGAAAAGCGTAGGCGACTGCACTCCTGATCGAATTCGGAAAATATGTTAATTAAAAGTACTTAAAAAAAAAACCAATTGACGAATGTATATCATAGTTCTGCTTTTTACACAAGAACTGTTAATTTTTGGATGAATAATTGGGATTTTAAAGCATGGAAATATTGATAATTCTAAATCAAGGTATTCAATTCGACGAGCACCTGATGCTGCACAGTATAAGTTTTTCTATTAGCAGTGTGTATTTTTTAAAAATTATAAATGGTAGTACCAAAAAATACCATATTTTGTATTTGGCCGATGAAACAGCAATTTTGTTAAAATTATTACAAGTCAGTACAAATATATTGTAAGTTTGAAAACCAAAGTAAATTTGAAATATTTCAATTCAAAATTTTATAAATATTATCTGTATTTTGATTACTTATTTTGCTTAATAAATTATTTACTAATATCTCTAACAACAGTTATTGTTGTTATGTTTGTAAACGTTTTTTTTTGTTGCGAAAATAGAAAAATTATTATTTAATAGTTTTATTAAATTTTTTATTTTGATTTTTATTACAAAACTATAGAAACATTTAATTTTATACAATTCCGTTCTTTAGTATAAAATTAGTGGTAGGTCTCCAAGGCATAGAAATATTGCCACAAAGTTCAGATTTTAATCCTATAGTCTGTAGCAGAATATTTAGATAAAATGTACAAAAATCAATAAAAATTGCTACAAGAAGTTTGAAACTCTGAGTAAACGTCGAATTGGAAACAATTCAGTTGATTTTAAAAAATAGCTTGTGCAATCAATATAAAATCCCTTAAAGACAATATCTAAAAATAGAAGTTGTCATATTAAAAAATTCGTGTTGTAGCATATTACATTTCATCATATTAAACTAAATTTTTCTTAAATTAGTAGAATTATTTATAGTAAATGTATTTTTCTCTTATTAATAATTTGTTTAGTTTTACTTTCGAAGATTTTATGTGTTTTAATTTAACCTATTTGTAGATGTATACAAACTATACCTTTTTTTCCACTATCGAAAAATATTAAAAGAAAAATCGATTATTTCTAACTATAGGTACATACCTGAACACATATTTTTTTATAAAATCTTGGACAAGAAATTGAAACTGTTAAAATGACGTTTAAGAAGTTGAAAATATGTAGTACCTAACATTTTCTCCACACCCTAAAAGGTTCTTAGAATTAAACATTAATTTACTTTAAGCGTTTTGTTGTTGATTGGCACTTTACCAGTATTTGCATCATTGTCAACAAAATATGTTTACTCATGAAAAATACTAAGGTTAAGTTTATCTTAAATTACTGGACCGTATATAAATTCTTTTTCCATTAAATTTACGTAAACTGATACTTTAATAGAAACGGAATTTAATTTACCTTATTTTTATGGCACGTGTTTCATTACACGTGGATAAACAACTGTTGAGTAAGCAAACCGTAATAATTGGATTAATCATTGTACTTATTAATCATTTTTTTTTATAATTAGACTTAACGAATTGCAATATTTACTTTTCTTCATCCGTGAACTCAACAAATAAGTGCACATGAAAAGACACTTAAATTATTAAAACTAAAAAAACATTGTACACGGATTATTTCGTTAATAAAAAATCGTTATGCATATGCTATTATTATTATTTTAAATAAAAGTCTTTATAATAGTTGATCATTTTATTAGATAGGTAGTAATGATTTACAAAAAAAGAAGGTTTGGTTAACCTTTAAGACTACTTACAATTAATTACTTATTGGGATTAATTTCATATATACATATGTATAGTTACTTAGGCTCTTTAATCAAGTGAAATTTTTATTTACATTTTTTTTCAGGTAAGAAACTTTTGGATTAAGAATCTAGGAAAACATTTAACTTGAGGGGTAAGTTTGTATAACGTCCTGCTATATCATAAAAATAAATTTAATGAATTGCTTATAGTAATTTAGAATTCTTTGAAATTTAACTTTAAATAAATGGTATTTAAGAGTTTTATGGAGTTTTTTAAATGGCATTATTTTAGATACAATATACCGGGTGTTTTATTTAAAGTGCCATGAGCTTATAATTCCTAAAATAATAAAACTTCCCAAAAAAGTACAGGTATAAAGTTTCTTTAATTTATACAATCGCTGTACTGGCATAAATATAAATTTTCTATTACTTCCGATTTAACCGGAAACTGTTCCAACTTTCTTATCTTAAATAGAAGGCTATTTATTTTTTTAATAATTGGATAGACCTTATTGAGAGCTTTCCAAAAATGTATAACAAGTTACCATTTCTACAAAAAATAATTTAAAAAAAAATAATTTTTATTTCGAATTATAGTCTTTTAGTAAAGTGCCACGAGCTTATAACTTCTAAGCTAATAAGAATTTCAAAAAAAGTACAAGTTTAAAAGTTTCTTCAATTTATATGATCTATGTACTGGCATTAATTGAAATTTCTTAATTTAAATAGTAAGGTATTAATTTTTTTAATCAAAAATTAAATTATTTTTTTCCAATTATTTATTATTTATTATATATTTATTATTATGGTAACTTGTTAGACATTTTTGGTAAGCTCTCGACGAACTCTATCCAATTATAAAAAAAATAAATACCCTTCTATTTAAGATAAGAAAGTTGACACCATTTCCTGTGGAACAAAATTTATATCTGGCAGTGCATAGATCCAATAAATTGAAAACACTTATATCTTTGTATTTCTTTTGAAATTTTCGTTAGTTTAGGAGTTATAAGCTCGTGACACTTTAAATAAAACACCCAGTAATTCATCTTAATCTAGCTTTTTGGTTCTGAAGACTTTATAATTAAAATATTTTTCTAAACGCCTAAGTTATGGAATGTAATTTTCAGAATTTCAAGAATACTCTTAGTTATTATAGTTTTTATATTTAAATTTGAACTGACGTTTTATTGTAATTATTTATAAAAAATTGCTAAAAAATTATAATAAAACTTTTGAAGGTTTCCTTAAATATTTTCTTTGATAATAATTATAAAATATGTATCATATTTTGAAATACGTTTTTAATAGAACATGTATTACTGTACTGTTTTGAATGTATTTGGATTTGATATAATTTATTTAGAATTATCAATATTTTAATATTTTTTAATATTTGATCAAAAATTTAACAGCTTCTTTGTAAGAACTATCATAAACACTCGCCAATTACACGTTATTATAAATACAATACTGAAGAATTCAAAAAACTTACAGTTTTATACAAAAAATTAATTTAACGACATTGAATTGCATTTTGTTGTTTTATTGTTTTTTGATAATTTATTTTACTTAACATTCAGCTGTATTTTATCAAACCTAGTAGCCTTATACTAAATCTTTTTTATATTTCTTATAATTATGAAGCTATTAAACATTAAAGAAAATGGCGATTTTTAGTTTTTTACGATAATATCGAAACTATTCGGAATTTTCAAATTTTCTCAACAGAATCTAAATCAGCGCATAAAACTGCATAAGATTGGTAATATTATCAAATCTCTATTTTCACTAATAGGAAAGATACCCATAATAACCTACTATCTGGGACACCCTGTACATGTATGTGAGAGCAGATCACTTTTTGATATACAATTATACAGGCAAATTGAGGAAGAGTCGAATTATACTACGTGGAATTACGATATTTATAAACTAACCGCGAACTTTTTTTATAGTACAGTACTACATCTGCATGTTACAAGGATTTTGAAACTTTGTAGAATCCTGAGAAGCAGTATAAAAATTAGTTTTAGTTATGCCTTAGGTCAAGGTATTGGTGTGAAGGTTTGTGCCACTGAGTATGTAAAATTAGTTAAAACGTATAACATAGAAAAGTATTAAGATGAAAATTTTCATTATTAGATTTGTTTCATTGTCATTTAATGTTATCACACGAATACACAGTTACGAGCAATACAAAATTGGGTAGCAATAAAAGGGTATAGGTCAGAAATATTTTGTTTGCGTTTAGGGTTGAGCGAAGATCATAAAAATGGCAAAATTTCTAAGTTTCTGAGGTCGTAATATGCAAATATAGTACTGTGTTGTATTTCCACCTTTAAATTGTAAGACTTGAAAGGTCAAAGAGGCAATAATTGGATTTCAACATCATTTTTAATTATCTTCCTTGTATTTGCTTTGAACACAAATTATAATTGCTCTGGTTGGTGATATAAATCAACCCGACAATTCCAGTTTTAAGTAATAAGCGAAAACGAAAACAAATGTGTAGAAGAATCAGCTTAAAATTATTGTCAGCTCCAGATTGTATTTGTATTAAGGTTTTCCTACAAATAAGAACAAAAGGGAGAACAAGAAGCTTCTTCCTGTGGCGATTCCATTTCAATTGGATTGAAACACCCTGCGGGCGCGTGAGCCGCAATAAAACTCCATCCAAAACCGCATGCGGTGCCGTAGCTACCCCCGTCGTCTATCCAAACTTTGCAATGAATTTGTAACATTTCTCAGATTTACTGATGAACTTTACTTTTTATTATGAATTTTATTTAATTCTTCCAACTTGTGAGAAAAGTTTTTAATTGAGTTTCATTTCGTTAAATTTAGTTGCAGGGGACAAAACTTGTCTCGAATATTTTATCGATTAATTAATTTATGTTTACTCTTTAACTATTTAACACAATTTTTTACCTTATAAAAATTTGCTTTGTTAATTCTTTTGTAAAGTTATTAAATTTTTAATTAAGGAATGGATAAGGACCAAGTTTTCATTTAAGGGAACTCCTTTAAATATGCCATTTCAAAAATTTTGGCCCATAATTTTATTTTTATTGATAAGCAAAAATATGTATATTTTTTCTAAGTTATAATAATATTAGTAGGTAATTCAACGATTAATTTTAATAAATAATAAAAAATATTTTTTTGTTGTTTCTGAAGATGAAGCTATGGATATTAATCGGTTTTGAGTTTTACCAAATCGTCTATTGCGGAATATTCGATAAAGTCGGATTTCCATGGGTTTAATAATATTCAGTTTAGCAGTGTATAACTTTTGATAACGTATAAACCCAATTTTTCTTCTAGTCTATGACTGATATTTTAGTGCGCAGTCCAGTCCAGTTATTGGAATGTTGATATAATTTTTTTATTCAGTCGGTACTGTAGTAACAATAGAAGGGTGCGTATCCAACGTATCAGAAGTATCGTAAGCCCTGTGGATGATTTTGTAATACAAAATCATGAAATACTTTTGAATATATAAAAATTTCATTTGTTCTTTTTTATCAATTTCATACAGGTTTTCTCAACTAAACAGATTAAAATTGATTGGATATACATTGGGGTGTTTTGTTTTGAAACGTTTTTTTTTTTTGTTACGTTCCAGTGAATAAATATTGTTCTAATTATCCAAAAAAGAATTCTTACCAAAAATCAGCCAAAGTAAATGACAATTTTGCTACAAAAAAGATTTTTAAAGTCTAAGCTGTAAAGCTATTAGTTTATGAGATAAATAGATACAAACGTATAAAAACCAAAAATATCTTTATGTTATAGACTTTATCGTAATAATAATTTTATATTAAATTTTGAAATAACCGTTTATTTATTAACTTTACAGCTTAGACTCCGAAGACCTTTTTTGTAGAAAATTTAATTCTCTCCAAAATTGTCATTCAGGTTTTTGCGCGAAGTCGAGCCGTTTGGGGGCGAAATGCAAAAATCCATAATAATCGACTAAGACGTTTTAGGGATGAGACCGTTCCTGTTACATAAATCCAACTATGGGCATTTTTAAGATTGATATTTTCTTTACAATTCGTCGTTAAGAACAAGACGATCTTAAATGCTTTTAAAAATTAAAAAAAAAAATTTTGGCATACAATAACAGTTTTAGAACAATAACATTTAAATAAAATTATTAATTAAATAAAATCTGCTTATTTAAAATACGCTGAAGAATAAAATATGTAAAACGCACGTATCAAAAAGAATTGAACACTGCCGTTATGCTGGCGCCAACAATACTTAAAAAATAATTATTGTAAAGTACTAAAGTAAAGTACTAAATAAAAATTATCAAAATTTCCGAATTGATAGAAGTAAACCGTTTACTATGCCAAACATATTTCGGAAGATGTTATTTTTACTAATGAAATTAAAATAATGTTTTTAAAAGTGATCGCAAGGAAACAATGTGGAGGAAACCAAACAAGGAATTACTAAAGAAGGATTTAAAAGCTACCGTTAAAATTTTGAAAGTGTTTTTTTGTCAAAGGGTATTAAGTAAACTATGGTTTCTTAATAGAAATATGCATACTTCAATGTATAAAAACGTACTAGAAAATAATTTAGTAACAAATACAAAAAATTTAGCCATAAAATAACATTTAAGTTAGATGAAGATAACGATCCCAAACATAAAACCTTTAATTAGTGCTTGTAGCTTTTGCATAATTGTCCAAACGTGTCTCAAAACGCCCTCCTCCTATGTTCCGCCCTTAATCCTATCATACATTTATAGACACATTTAAAAAAAGTATGAAAACAACCTATTTCAAATCAACAAGTGTAACGTGTATATTATAAGAAGAATGGTCAAAAATAGGCAAAAAAACATTGGAAAATTTCGCAGCTTCTGTGCCTTGAAGATTACAAAGTGTTTTAAAAAAATAAAAGAAATATCTTGGCTTACATTTATGCATAATGGTGTTCAAAAAATTTTGTACATTTGGATTTCTATATTTTTTTGATTTATAAATTTATAGCATATTTCTTTTTAATATTTTTTACTCGATCATTGTTTTCCTTATTTGGGAATTTAAAAAACCAATTAATGTGTTTTTAATGAAAGAACATTAAAAACTATATATTTTGTGGATGTCCGATTCATTTTGATATTTGCCTGTATGTACACTCACACCATTTAGTAATGTCCCTCAGTTTAGAGCCAGCGTATCGTTCGGGTCTGACGTAGAGCATAATAAAGAAAGCGATATAGCTTTAGCTTAAACTTTCCATTATTATTTTAAAACGCTGCAAATGATGGTGTTCACTTTTTACAATATAATAATATAACAAAAATATTAAACGGAACAGAAAACAATTTTCTTTTCAATTTGAAAGAAAATTTACGCCATTAAATTAAAAATGGTTATTAAAACTATATTCACATAATTGTTAATATTTAAACGATGCAAATTAACTGACTCGTAAATTTGTTAACACTTTTAGAATAGCCCTAACAAAGTAACTATTGAAATTCTTATAACTTCATACATATTTTTTAAATTTAACATGTGCAGATCAACTTCAATTTTAATTACCCTATTTATATTTTGGATAATGCATTGGTTAATATACCTATGCGTAGTTGGGATATAAATACTATAATTGTTCATTTAAAAATAATTAGAATAGAACTTTTTTTTTATTATGGACACTTCTTTTACGGTCATTGAATCGAAGGAGTTTTGGGATAAATCCAACGATAAGAATAATTGATTGATCATTATTGTTACGTTGTTGTTGTTGGCGCCTTTTATACCTGTATCAGGTTTAGGCGTTTTCCCCTTGAAACTTTGTTGTGAATGTTGTAGTGTTTCAAAGATTCAAGGCACCTACCGTTTTACATGGGTTGCGAACCACGGCAATTTCTAGAAAATTTTCGAGCAGTTTTACTCTTGCCAGGTGCTCAGCCTTGCGAAGAGAAGAGGAGCGTGAAATTTTCGATGGTCGGCGCGGGATTCGAACCACTTCGAATCCACCTCGCTAGCGCAGCAGCCCAAACACTAAAAATTGTTACGTAATGTATATATTAACTATTTGATTAGAATTATTAGGTGCCTATTGAACGACACTTTATAAATTACAGTGCAACGCAATTTACAATTTATTCACAACCCGCATTTAAAAAAATTGTAATGATAAGATAAAGATATAGGGGGAAAGTGGCATGAAACAGCCAGTTTTAAAAAAAGGGATAAATAATATAGAAGGACATAAATAAATCAATTTTTTTTTAAATCTGTAATTGTTTATGCATTTATGTACGTAATGTCATAAAACATTTTTCAAAATTAACGATATTTTTCGACTTCTAATCATTTATAAAAAAAATAAAATTTGGCTTTTTCATAACCTATAGGTATTGAAACAGCGAACCCAAGTTTTGAAAAAGCCTTGTTCTTATTACAAGATTAAAACTGCACATTAACGAAGATATTATTTAATAATAATCTTAAGCTATAATTTTAGATCTTATATAATTATAAAACGTTTTAAATAACGCAAACTCTCGATAAAATATTTACTTACATAAATCTAAGAAACTGTCAAAAAATTTGACGTTTGAGATCAATCATTGCAAAAACTCAAAAACGTTTTTAGCAAAAATAATGCAATTTCCTTTTTACGCCACAGGATTTATTTGCCCAACCATTACAATTTTGCATCGGTACCACTCTTGACTGCTGTTACTACAATTATTATTGCATTTTATGCAATTAAAAGGTGGCTTTTTCATTACACTGCAGTCCGGCTATTTCAAAACATATTCTCTCAAGAAACAAAATCTCGAAAATTACTATGAAATCAAAGATTAGTCTACAAAATATAGACGTTATTAGAAGGCCTAATATATCTATAAAATTATAGTGTAATCATATTATTATTAGTTTTGTACGTATAGGCGTTAGAAAACAAATAAACTGAACTCAAAACCTTACTTTTTGACGACAAAATCTTCAATACGTCGTATCGGCGCCGTTTATTGACGGTGAACGGTCAAATTTTGTGGGATATCTGGCTAGTGTTGCTATCTTAAAATAATAATACATGAACGATTCGTATGAAAACTACCGCGTAATTGATAATGGCTTTTTCAAAACTTGGCTGTTTCATGCCACTTTCCCCCTACACCCGTACCTCGCCTTGCGTCGTTTCTTTTTGCGTTTTTCGAAGTTGCGTCGCTACTTAATTAGTACTAATTTTCACCGTGCGTCGTTAGGTTTTCGAGGTTGCGTTGTTTTGGGTTCGAGTCTTTAATTTTTCTTGTTTTTAACAGACGGCTCCACTTTTTTTTCTATTTTTTTCTTAATTCACATTGCGTCTTTTCAATTTGCGTCGTGTTTTTTTGGAACGTAACTCCGACGCAAAGTGAGGTATGGGTGTATTTTAAAATAATGAATAAAATAATGTTGGGTCATTCCATATGAAATCAACAAATTTGAATTAAAAAGTGTGCCGTATGATTTTTAATTTTAATAAAAAATTGTAGTTGATCTTTGTGGTGGCACATTTATTTTTTTATTGTATAACTTCCGATCAGTACCATCCGAATTCAAAAATTGGGTCATTTTCATACTTGTACATAATGAGCTCTAGCTTTTATTTAGAACAGGTATTGAAATGGTTGTTACTTTAGTTGAAAGGGTCATAAATGTGCATTTTATATAATACAAGAAAATTGAATTAAAACAATTAGGAACAAGATGGTGACCATCCGAAATTTTCACAATTTTTTCTCATTTTAGGATATTTGATTGAACGCTGTGTCAACCCTTTTGCATATTAAAATTGATTTTTTTACAATAAAGTACTAACTCTTGTGATGTCGTGACATAATTATTATTGTCCTAGAATAAAATCTACGAAAAATAAAATTGTGAAAATTGATAATTTTGTAAATAGCTCAGCTTTGACCTCAAAAATCCATGTGGAGGAAAAATAAAAATATGAAATTTTCAGAATATGTAGTTCATATCTTCGTTAATAAAGACCAATTAGTGCCATTCTGTTATTTTCACCTCTTTAGGAAATATTTTTTAAAGTGCTACTTTTATACATAAATATGAAAATAATCTGGAAGTTTGATAATTTATAAAAGTTTTCTAACTTATTTAAACTATTAGAATTATGTCAATTTATGATAAAAATAATCAAATAAAAATAAAATTTTCAAATTCTGTTATTTATTAAAAATAATATAATAACAATAAAAACACACGATCCTATCATTGTTTTATCCCCATCTCAAATAATAAATTAAAAGTGTGACGATATTCTAGCTCAGAAAATCTCAAGATAGTAAAAGTTTGCAATGAAAAATAAACAATTTCTGCATATATATATTTTTTTGATAAATACCAGAGTTTAAAAAATGTTGACTTTTATTTGATTATTTTTATCATAAATTGGCATAATACTAATAGTTTAAAGGACGCAAGGAGGAACATAACGAATAACTTCCTGAATGAGCAATTGGTTCCACACAATTTTTCCAAGATGACTTAGTAACAGTTGATTCATTGCAGTCTAATCGCGTTGGATATGGTGCCAATTATTTAAGCGATGGTGCCACACTCTATGTGTAGCGTTGCACCAAGAATTAAAGTGTTTACATGTGAATTGTGCAAAGAAAATTAACTATGTCAACTTAGACTGATGTGTGTTATCTTAACCACATAAATATGATTGATGTTTTCTTATTTTATTTCGATTATTAAATGTTCTATAGCGTCAAGATTTTTTTGTGCTTTGTAAATAAACGTTTTAAATGTATAACCTTAGATTTATTTTTACCACCTTTGAATTTTCAAATATTTGCCTCAAAACAAAAGTATGTCATCTTAAGCACAATTCCCCTACAACACAACACAAAATACTAGAATGATGGTTTGTAAGGCCACAACAAAAATTTAATACCTACCCTTTGGTAATATTTTCGATTTTTTCAAGAATAAGATTTTTTGGGGTTTTACCAGCATGAAACAATAAAGTTACAAAGGGAAGCTCAAGTAGGTGAATCACATTTTCGGTTTATTTAAAATATTTGAAAGAGCAACGTCCATCTCGGCACAAGTTAATATCTTAAGTCTAAATCCCTTTCTAAGAACAAATTTAAAATGCCCATCTTGACATAAAGTGATTCAGGTATAATTGAAGAATACAATGGAGTATACATACTAGGGTGTTCCAACAAAAACAATTTTTTTTCACTATCACATGAAAATTTTTCAGAATACGTCGAATTAAAAAATCTGTCCAAATTACATCTCTTAATTTCAATTTTAAGAGGTCCTTCATCGAACTTAAACATTTTTTATTTAAAAAAGTTACGAAAATGATTTTTAACATTATTTACTTCTACAAACTATGTAATAATTTTTTTATATAATTAATTAGTAATCCTTTATAGTCATTAAATTCTCTACAAAAATTTAATTGAGTCAAATTTCTATTATTAATATTTTACTTAATAAAGAACTTACAAAATTGAAATTTGTCGAAATTTCAAATTTTTTCAATTAAAAGGCTAAACTATTAAAGATAGGTCAAAAGTGAAATGGCAGTTTTATATTCTATTTAATGCACTATCAAATAGTCTGAAAAAATATTTTATATCATGAAAAAGTTATCGATTTAATTCTTATTTTTATGATTTTTAATTATAGAAGATTAACTACCCGAAAAAATTTTCTTTATAAAATTATATAGAACTATACAATTTTACAAAATTTCTTAAAATTATTCATAAAAATAAATGGATGTCAGCTATGCTAAGTCCGGATATTTTTAATCCGTATACCTGCATCATACTCCGAGCTGTGTATACCTCATTTGAAGACCAATATTGAAATATAAATTTAGCAAAGCATTGAAAATGTTCGAGAAAAACGATTTTAAACTTTTAGCTAGAAGGATATTCTTCTATAAGATTTCGTGGTTACAACAAAAACTTTAAAAACAAAAAGTAAATTTGGTTCTTAACTTACGAGCAAATATGGTATGTAACTCGAATATCGATAATTTAATGCAATGGTGACTTCTATTCAAATGAGGTTTAATACATACTCGTAATAATTCAAATAAAATCAATTAATGTAAAAATTATGGGTCCATAATAAAAAAAAAAACTAGATTCTAATAATTTTCAAATGAATAGTTATGGTATTTATGTCCCAACTGCAGATAGACATATCAAACAATACTTTAGAAAAACATTAATAAGGGTAATATTAACAATTTAAGAGGAAGCGTGGTGCAAGTGGTTTAGTGTTTGGGCTGCTTTGCTAGCGAGGTGGATTCGAAATGGTTCGAATCCCGGCCGACCATCGAAAATTTCACGCTCCTCTTCTCTTCGCAAGGCTGAGCACCTGGCAAGAGTAAAACTGCTCAAAAATTTCCTTAGAAATTGCCGTGGTTTGCAATCCACGTAAAACAGTAGGTGCCTTGAATCTTTGAAACACTACAACATTCACAACAAAGTTTCAAGCGGGAAAACGCCTAAACCTGATACAGGTATAAAAGGCAGGCGCCAACAACAACAATATTAACAATTTAAAATTAATCTGAATTTGTTCTATTTTAAAATGCTGGCAATGCAGTTATAAGAATTTTAACAGCGAAATGAGCTGCCAATCGTTAGGAGTATCCGAAAATTGTTAACAAATTTACAATTCAGTTAATTTTAGTATTTAAATATTAACTCTTATGTGAAGAGTTATAATAATAATTTTCGATAGGATATATTTGCTTAGAAATGGAAAAGAAAATCTTTTATAGAAAACTTCACTAATTAATTCCTGAAATCAAAATTCGCATAGTTCTATTTTCAGTTATGTTAAATATTCTTAATATATACACAAACTAACTTATATGGAATTTAAAAGAAAGACATGGATTTTTAACACAAGGTATATGCGTAGAAAAGAATAATTACATTATTTTGTAATGATAAAATTATCTTGTATTAACTTTCATTTATATTAAAATATTTTTTTCTTATGGGTGAAAGATAAAAAGTGTATGGTTAATCTGTAAAAAGTGAATACCACCATCATGTGTAGGATTGTAAAATAATAACGGAGAGTTGAAGTTGAAACTAGCGTTTTCTTTATTATTCTCCACGTCGGACACGAACGATCCGTCCGCTCCAAACCAAGGGACATTACTAAATGGTGTGAGTGTATGTAGGTATATGTAGCGGTCGCCAACCTGATCCTAAATCCAGCTTTGACTCATGGGATCACAAGTCACTATTGCTGCCGTCCACTTATTTGTGCCTAGAACAAATTCTTAAATTAATCGTTAAATTAAGTTAAAAAAACAAATCAAGCGTATATTGAACGGTAAGAACTAAAGACGACTCCCAGGTTCTCAATCACTTGATTTTAATAATCCAGTCACTGAAATGAATCTGTAGTGACTAACACGTGTAAACTGTCTTAGAATAGATCATATGTTCATAATTTATCGATGTATAAGGAGTTCTAGAGCAAATTTTCTGGAAAACTTGTTTTTATTAATAAATGAAAATTTCTTTAAGAATTTTTTAACGACTGTTCATTCGTCGGACATGTGATTCGATGGCATGTGACGGCATTGGGTATGACCACTTATTTTTAATTAAGATTGGTGTTTACTATTTGGCTTGTCTATTTATATGCTAAATATCGACACTGACACTTGATAATCGATACCGGTAATTTATCAAAAGATAATCAATTAATCATCAACTTCATACCACGAGTTATTGTGTTGATATTAACTCAAGACTTGAGATATTGATTACTCTTTCTTTTTTCTTTATAATTAAAAGAAGATTTGTTTTTATTACAAAATAATTCCCGCCAATTACTTTCTCACCCTTGAATGAGTGAATTTTTATTGGAATAATGAATTAATTGATAGTAGAGCAATTTGATTAGTTTATTGTAAAAGTTGTCAACATTCTAAACAAATAAAGGAAAGCAAGGCAAACCAGTCTAATAATGTGCTAACTGCATTCTTTACTGGCGCAAACATTGCAATACTTTTTTAGAATCTCACAATATATCTAGACGGATGAAATTATAATGAATGTCCTTTCCCTTTCTGACGTTTTTCGCATTTTTAGCAAGGAAAACTCCAAGGATCTAACCTTGACATATAAAAAGATTTCAGCCACAGTTTGTCCTGTTCCAATTAATAATTTAAAAGGAAATCTTGAAATTTACTCACTTTTTAAAATTAAATCAAGTTATTAGCTACATATTTATGGAAAGAAGAAAATCCGATTATAACCGCAAGCTTTAAATGAGAATGAATTTCCAGCTAAGAATTTCTGCTGTGTTTTAACAAATTTCTTAACCTAAGCATTTTTGCGAATTTCGCCGTAACGTAAAAGTTGATAATGTTTATTTTTAGCTTAATTTCTAAGAATTAAAATAAGTTTCTCTTGGCCAATTAAACAATAAAAAAAAGCCAACATTTAAAGTAGAATCTATCAAGTCAACTCCACTTTCTAAATACTTATTGCATATTTGTTTTTCTTAACGTTCGCGGATTTTATATAACGTTTGCGCAATCGCTGCTTCAAAGCCTGTAGTTCAATGCCTCGTTATAAATAATAATGTTAACAAAGGTGTCTACCTTTTTATTTTGCGTATTTCCGGATTTTGTTTACTAAGTAAGTCGAAGTAATAACCTCGTGTCTAACACATGGTTCTTTTAATTAGGTATTTTGAAAGGTATTCCTATTTGCATCGAGACTTTTGCAATTCGATAAACAGCGTTATTTTATCCATAATTAATTTTTCTAAAATAGGAAGTTCGCCATTTGGGGCCTGAATTAGGATAAAAATATTTAAGTAGATCGGTAGACGAATGTTTGTTTTATGTATGTAGCTTCTCTTCTTTAGAATTAAGCCGGTGCTGAAGAGAAATATATTTAGCTTTCTACATGGTAAAGTTGAAATAATTTTCTGTTTGCAGACAAGCCGGACATACCAAAGATTTTCTGACTATGGAAATTCTCAACATTTCTTTGAACCATTGCATTTTGTTTTGTTATTTTGAAAAGAGCAATTTTGCTTTGATTTAGATTCTTACTGGAAAAAAATTGTTATCGTTTTGTACACAACTTTTTTTCGAAGTGTCTACCCATTCCATAGTCAATGGAAAATTTTTTATAAAACATCATTAGGCAAAAAGTTTTGGAGTAGTTTATTTTAAAGGATATGCAATCTTATCTAAAAAAATAATTGAATTAATACGAAAAGCATTTAAGTTTTATATGAACGGTTATGAATTTAAAATAAAAGAAAATTTGGTAATTTTAGTATCATAAAAATGAATTTATTACACTAAAAAGTCCATTGAAATATCAATATAATCAAGGAAAGTCATAAAAAATTTTATCTTTGCATTAAGGGTGAAAATATCGGATTCACAACGTGCATACATTTACATAACTTTGAATTTTTAGTATACATAAGGGGACTACATTTTTAAGTTTGACATAAACAGGAAATTTTATTTAAAGGATAAAAAGTTTATCTTTCTACGATTCCTAACTAAAATATTTTTAACGCTCGCTCAAGTTCTATTTATTTTCGAATGTATGTGAAATTTAAATTTGCCTTTAATTATAACTAAATTTGTTTCGTTTCAAAACTCTACCCGTTTATTTTGCTTAAATAAATAATACACTTTATTTAATTATTTATGTTTGCCAGAGGTGGTATTTTTGTTGGGTTTCATACCTTTAAAATATAAGTAACCTATTTGCATTGTCCTTTCAGTAGTCCCGAAATATTATTTGTATAAATAATAGGTTAAATGTTTTTTTAGAGTCATGCACTTTTTATATATTTTTGGATAACATAGCCGGATTGTCAAATAATTTTAATATTTTCATATCTAAATCGAAGCGAAAATCGTCCTTCCCTTATGCTTCTTCTAAAAATTCAAAATTATGTAAATGTATGCACGTGGTGAATCTGAACAAATTCTGTTATTTTACCCTTTTTTCAGCGATAAAAGCAAAAAGCTTGTTCGAATATCGCTGTGCGTAGACGTAATAAATTTCAATATATATCGCAAAATACTTTTTAGTTCCTTCCTTTGTTTAATCTACATCTTTTACGGAAATGTTTTTGACTTATTTATAGTCTTACAATGTGTATACATTTTTGCAGCTCTTTTTATTTTACGTATTTTAATCTGTTTGTTTTACACTATCTTTGATGTGATGACTAGCACTCTGATTTATTTTTGGATTTCTTTATTTTTTTCCCTTTATTTATTGTCTGTTTATTGTTCTTTGTAAACTCAGTTTGTTTTGTAGTAATTAAATGTATATCATCAGTGAGGATGAATATTTTGAATAAGTTATCGTCTTTGGAAGTATGTACTTACAACTTATGTACTACGTTCTTTAAAGACTAAGAATAAGTTTACGTGTAGGTATGCTTAAAAGTAAAAATAAATAATTAAATTATGTGAGCAAACAATTTTACGTTTGTATTACATTACATGTTGGTTTATTGATAGATCTAAAAGACTAGTACTTGTTTACACAATACTGAATTTAATTTAATGTTTGTTATTATGAAGCACTGCAATTGCCATATAAATTGTTGGTTTTTACATGAACAAAATTTGTTTTTATGTAACCATATATTCGCAAATTCTTCTAAATTGTGCTGTAGCGAAACGAAATTTCGAATCATACCATCGATCGCGCGTAGAAATAATTTCTGCGTAATTTTTATTTTTACCGACGACAATGAAAATAAACACAGGATAAGTTCACTAAATGCATATGGTTTTTAAATCTAGACTTTGTATTGTTAGAGTATTTTTAATTACAATAAATAATAATCCAATATTTATAACCATTGTAATAAAATTTAACACTTTAGATACAAGAATTGGTGAAACTTTTGAGGACAGTATTCTATTTGTTACCTAATATAATCATACTCCTTCTACCAGGCGGGTGCGAAATAAAAATAGGTGCTTTTTACAAATAAATCTACATAATATTTATTAAAAACAGATACAATATGTTACCATTAATTTAGTAAAAAGATACAGGTATCCCTCAATTAGTGCGATTAATGGATTGCGAAAAATGCCGCACCAAGAGAAATCGTGTTAATCAAAGTCGCACTAATCGTCCTTAATAAGTAACATAAAATAGTATCTTAATACTTTCCAAGTTTTATGCAAACTTAGGTCTCCAAAAGCGAGGTGCTTGCAATTAAACAACTGATTTCTTCTACCACGGTCAATGTATTTCCTATCTCTGTTGTAGCTAATTTGAGAAATTCACCAACAGAGTAAATAGAATTCAATGTATAAATAACTGAAAAAATTGAAATTTTTATTTTCTTATTGAATGCTGCTGTATATGACTATTATTGGATGATGCGAATAAGGATATTTTTGAATACGTAAAATGGAAAAAAAATATCCGGATTACTGGGAAAACCGGATTATGGGAAATTGGGATTAAGACGGAGTTGACGACTTAATTTAAATAATAGTAGCACTTTCGATGTCACACAGAATTCAATTAAATGTATATTTAAAATATGGACATGGATTAAAATGTCTTTCATTTTCACAAAGTTCTGAATTATTGATGTTTTGGATTGGTTTGGTCACTATTTTGTAATACTTCTTGCATTAGTTTTGGGTCTAAATTTTTTTCCCGTAAATGGCTTTGCAGATCACACTGGCCAACCATGCTAAAGTAGGTAGGGGAAAGTGGTATAAAATGATCCCCTTAAGGGAGAATGGTCGTAAGTCAGAAGTTATCCAACATAATTTTAATGTTAAAGCGGTTTTGGATAGACGGTTTATCTGTTTATGTATTGCCATATTTACATTCTTTAATGGTTAATGTATTATTAATATCCGATTCATTTTTGAAAAACCTGCTATAGGAACATTTTATACACCAGGATGTTCAAAATGATCCCTGTGTCGTGTGTAAGATGATCCTAGGAGATCCAGCCAGCAGATCATCTACGAAAACCATGTTTTTGGTATATTAAATAAAGAAAACAAATATAGAATCATTTATAACTTGTTATTCAAATAATATGTGAAATAAAATTTCACTTGCCTACAAAAAGGGATTTCTTATCTTTGAGACCAATTATTTATAACCGTAGGTAGTTATAATAACATAAAAAAATCTTTTCTAGCAGAAAGATCATTTTAACCCGAACCCAACATTAGCATTTGGAACCCTATAAACTAATTTTTAAATTTTGTACGGTTACCGCGTTACATTTCAATCAAAATTGAATATTTTAGGAAGCTGCAAATATAACAGTCATTGCATAAAACTAAATATGAACAAAGTTGACTAGCCTCAAAGTTAGTCTTACCCTTTTAGATCACCACCAGACAGTTTTTATTTTTTCACTTAACACAATCCTAGTCGCTCATATCGCCATGTCGGTTTAACAGGCTAGTAGGTAGGCTGATATAGACATATTACCCAAAAATTAACTAGATAACATTAGCAGTTTCATCAGACCCGAAAAGGATCATTTAACCCCGATGGATCATTTTGTACCACTTTCCCCTATATTGATTACAGAACTTAATGGCTATAGATGGATTATTTAATTGTACTTTTATTTAAAGCTGTAACCATATAACGTGATAAATAGTGTTGTTGAATATATTCCTAGCGAAACGAATAATTTGATTATCGTAGAATAAGTTTATAAAAAAATAAGATAAAAAGATGCGTAGTTGAAAGTCCAAAAAGGAAATTGCGTTCAACTTTTATTATCAGCGGAGCTAATGCGTAGTTTTATTATTTTATGAGGCCACAGGGTTAAACACATCCATGGAATTTCGCTATCGATTTTTTTTTAAATTGACTGTACATTAACTATAATTTGCCACTCTGTAGTTAAATCTAAACATTTTCATTAAAAGCGTATAATTAGCCATAGAAAAAGGGGTGAAGTGTCTACTGCTTTATAGCAATAATAAGCACGATTAAGTTGAACGAACTAAACAAACTTCAACAAAACAGTATTTTAACGCGATCAAAGAACTTGCCCTTAATCGATATTATGCAGTAAGGTTTTTGCGTAGAAATTAATTCATGGGGTGGGCAGACTTACATACATATGTATGTATATTCATACATATTTCAAAACAAACGTTAAACTATTGCAAAATTTATTGATATATCTATAATAAATTGAAATATCAGCTGTAGATGAAAATTATTAATATGTATCGTATTTAATCGATTATAAGATGCCTCTATATTTTTTTTAGCCAATATTAAGAAACCCAATGAAAACTTGAATACTAAAATTAAATTAATCATAATATTCACGTCCAATATCTTTTAATATTGTTTAAAGTTAACTGAAATTGGACACTTTAAATAAAACAACTGTTGTTAAATTTTCTTTATTGAAACTTTTTCAAGCAACTTAACAGCATAAAAAATATTTTAACCATCAAAACTCCAAAATAGTACATGTGTGAAATATTTTACAATCCTTCATGTTAACTTTAAACAATACCAAAATTAAAGAAATCGTATTATGTATTTATTTCTGCACTTTTGCATGTATTATCAGATTTAAATGTCAATTTTTCGGAATCATTTATTTCTGGTTCTAGTTCTGATGCTTGTTATAACATTATAATATTTTGTGCTTTCATGTACATTACAGTATTTTATCCATTTTAAGATGCCATCGATTACGAGACGCATCACGATTACGGATTCACTTAAAATTGGTTAAAAACACGCGTCTTTTAATGGAGTAAATACGTTAATAAATATTGTGATTATATTTTATAAACGTAACAGAAGTGTTTAAAATCGTAATTATTTTAAGTAGGCATATACTGTATTATTATTTTATATTTTCTTGAACTAAGTAAATTGTACATTCAGTATAATTGTATTAGAACTATTTCGAAAATGTAAATTAAAAAAAAACAAATATTTGTTATAGTGTAGCAAAATAAAATTGTCCGTAGTACGAACAAAGGTAAATAATAAATTATCACAATTATTAAATACATCTGTAAATTTTCTGGTTAACTAATATTTGCAGAGAATGTTTTAATCTTAACAGGGACGCTGTTTACAAATAAAGAAAACTGGGACACTTATCAGGTGCTTAGTTTGCAACAAGTCATATCTTATTTATTTTAAGTTGTTTTTTTAAATACAATTGAGCTTTAGGCGACATCGAAAGTTAACACATCTAAAAATAGTGCACCTACTTCTTTTAAGGTGGGATTGTCAGGGTACGTTTTGAGGTTAGATTCGTTTGAATTTTCAATCCTACAAATCTCTTCAATTATTTAATCAATTTGAATTCTGTTTGAATAAAATGAATTCGGATTGTTTAAAAAATGATGAGACATAATTTTAAAAGTCGAATTCATTTTAATTCACAAGTTTAACTTCGCGGTCATCTTAAAGATGCAAATTATTTAAAACTACAAAAGAAGTCATAAAATTGAAATATGTCTCATCACGAACAAAGTTTAAAGGATTGATTTGGTGCAAGTCGTGTTCAAATTAACAAAGTATTAATTGAGATTATTAATATGGAAAATTTACTTCCATATGCATTGCATGTTAGAGAGAGAGGCTACCCGTTCAAGTGATTCGGGTACTTTGGCTTAGATGGCGCGTATATTTTAACAATAATTACTTGCAACTTCACATGTAAGAATGACTGAAGGTGGGATTGCCAGGATACGTTTTGAGGTTAAATTTATTCGAATTTTCGAAACTAATAATCTCTTAAATTATTTAATCAATTTGAATTGTTTGAATAAAATGAATTCGGTTTGTTTAAAGAATGATGAGACACAATTTTAAAAGTGGAATTCCTTTTAATTCACAAGTTAAACTTCGCGGGCGTCCTAAAGATGCAAATTATTTAAAACTACAAAAGAATTCATGAAATTGAAATATGTCTCATCACGAACAAAGTTTAACAGATTGATTTGGTGCAAGTCGTGTTCAAATTAATAAAGTATTAATTGAGATTATTAATTTGGAAAATTTACTTCCATATGCATTGCATGTTAGAGAGGGAGGCTACCCGTTCAAGTGATTCGTGTACTTTGGCTTACATGACGCACAAATTTTAACAATACCTCCAATTTCACATGTAAGAATTATTGAAGTTTATAAGCATTAAAATATTTCAGATTAACTATCTTACAAACTACTTATTTCGTTTGAAGCGTACTTATTAAAAATGTACTTATAAGAAAAGTATAAAAGAATTAAGGACCATAAATTAACAAATTAAAATCTCTTATTAGTACGTCATAATAGTTTTAAACTAGGAGTCATTTTAACCAATTCTAATATACATTTTGATTAAGAAACTAAAAGGTTATTAATAAATTATAAGAATTCCAGACTTTTATTAATAAAACTTAATAATTAGTGTATATTACAATAGTGTATTTTACAATATAAGGCATTCTATAGAATATTAATTAATTTTTATTTTAGCAATAGTATGTAATTTGAAATTTTTTTTTAACAAATGTAAAAAATTGTTTACCTCAACAAAAACTTAACAATCATATCAATATTCTAACTCTACATAACATTAACTCTAATTATTATTACCCTACACGCGTCGTTTGTACAAATATTAAAAAATATATTAAATTAAATATGTTTTGTTTAAGAGAAATGTTTTCAAAAGAAATCCTAAAATATGTGTTCTAGTGTTATTACTGGAAACCGTGTTGTATATCTAGGATATGTTCTGAATTGAGCTACATGACGTCAAAGCAGTCGCAATGAAAGTTGTACAGGACGTATATTATACCTTTCAAACGAGGTGAAAAAAGGACTGAAATCTTCGCTTATATTGAAATGTACTATGTGTTCAAAAATCATTGAACAAGCAATCGTTGTGCCGTCCAAAAAAACAAATATTCAAGAAATATTGGAACTCTTACTTGCATTATAGGTAACTTTCGAAGAAAGAGAAAGTATTTTAACAGATACCGTAGGCCAATTTGGCAATACTAGGTACGAAGTGGAGCGTCAAAATAGATCAACATCATCTTATTTTGGTAAAATCATTAAACAAAGAGATTGGACTCCATGTAATAATGATGTAGTCGCTATTTTATACAACAATCACTTCTCAAGTGACGCGATATGCTATGGAAAAACTTTCGAAAAAGTAGGTTTAAACATATTAAAGATGACTATCAAATTATATCAAGAAGCTCAGGACTATTTGTGGATTTAAATTATGGGTTTTTGGGAGCTTCTCCAGATGGTATTGCATTCTATTATTTGACTGTATAAATAATAGTAGGTAGTGATTTCTCTCTTTAGCATTGGTTGATGATGATGGTTTGGTAGAAATTAAATGTTTATATAGTTTTCACATATCAGGAAAGTCTCATGAAGAAGGCGCAAAAACTAATACAATTTGCTTAGAATAAACATCTGCAAATACTTTACAATTAAAACGCAATCATAATTACTATTTTCAGGTGAGATATGACTTTTGAACCAATTATGAATTTGTATGGTATTTTAACATACGCGACCCCTTTTCTTAATAGAATTTAAAATAAAATTAGAGCTTACGCATTTTAATTTTTTGATGTGGTTTCTTCTAATCATTTCAGGAGCCACATTTTCCGTATAAAATTGAACCAACTTGGGCAACATCTTATTATGCCAACATTCTTCATCTTTAAAAATGGTTTCCATATGGATGGGATGGTTATCGTCAACATAAACAACAAAATAACAAAATCTTCTGCCACTAATGTTTAATTGGCCCTGGACCTACAAGATTAAACAAAAAATATGTACATACTTAAAAAGGCATATCTCACCTGAAAATAGTAATTATGGTTGCGTTTCAATTGTAATGTATTTGCAGATGTTAATTCTAAGCAAATTGTATTAGTTTTTGCGGCTTCTTCAAGAGACTTTCCTGATTTGTGCAAACTATACAAACATTTAATTTCTACCAAACCATCATCATCAACCAATGCTAAAGAGAGAAATCACTACCTACTATTAATTTAACAGTCAAATAATAGAATACAATACCATCTGGAGAAGCTCCTAAAAACCCATAATTTAAATCCACAAATAGTCCTGAGCTTCTTGATATAATTTGATAGTCATCTTTTAATATGTTTAAAACTACTTTTCGAAAGTTTTTCCATAGCATGTCGCGTCACTTGAGAAATGATTGTTGTATAAAATAGCGACTACATCATTATGACATGGGGTCCAATCTCTTCGTTTAATGATTTTACCAAAATAAGATGATGTTAATCTATTTTGGCGCTCCACTTCGTACCTAGTGTTGCCAAATTGGCCTACGGTATCTCTTAAAATATTTTCTCTTTCTTCGGGAAATTACCTATAATGCAAGTAATGCAAATTTCAATTTTTAATACAAAACATTCATACGCACTTGCATGTTTTGGATTACTCGTTGGCATTCTTTTTGTAATTCTTCCGGACATAAGTCCGCTTCCAAAGCTGCACTCCCATAATCATTGTTGTTTGCCATGACGGTAAATAATTGTTTTCTACAATTGGATTTATGACTTCTTCTGTATTTCAAGATTCTCTCCTTCTTCCGAAGAAACCTTTTGAAATACGTTCCAGGACTTTGGTTAATAATGTTTTTCCAACTACTTTCTTGCCAAATTTGATCTTTATTATACGATAATGCGGATAATAAGCAACGGTTGGTAAATCCTCCACGCATAGTTAAATTTAATCTTTTTCCGGCATTATATTTTGCAAGCAAACTCATAAAATGCTCACAGTTGTTATTTGTTTCGTTTCTAATGAGCACATTTGCCTTCTTGATTAAAAATTCTAATGCCCCTAAAAAAATATTTTATATTTTTTCGAATTTATTGTTTACTAAATTACCTTGAATTTGTTGAAAGAATCCAGAAGACTGTAAGGCTTCCACTTTTCTTTCCTTATCGCACTTTTCTATATCGCAATAATAAGTTTTACAGTTTAAGTGATTTTTAAAAATGTGGTTTGGGCCATTTTGCAAATCCTCCCGCAATTGCTGAATATTTCCAAATTTGCTATTATAAGCAATTTGTCGCTTAGATAAGTCGACAAGACTTTTAATACATTTTACACTTAAAAGTTTTTTATTTCTGGCAGTATTTCTCTTGTCTTTCTTAATTTTGTACAACTTTTGCTATAATTTTTGCAAGCATGGTTTTTGCATTCAATTTTTTCGATAGAACTTCCATATGATACATTCATTTTTAATTTTGCAAATGTGCTAGAATCACCATCTGCTATAAAATACTTGTAGCGTAAACTATACATTTCGATGCTTTTAGAAAATCCTTCAACTAGGATACTGGCCTCCATGGCCGAAGACGATCCGTTCCAATTTTAAAGCATACATGTGTGCTAGGTGACAATCCCTGGTTTAAAGCTTTTACGCAGACGTAACAAAATTTATTTCGCACTCCCACAAAGAGTACCTTATTGGTCGCTTTTCCGATTATAACAGCCTGGAATGGTACAATTCTTGAATTACCAAAGTCCAATATAGTTGAATACTTACAACACCAGACGCTGCATTGTAATTGTGTCCATACGACCGTTTGCTCCACCCGCCATCGACGCAAACAGTTATGAAAGGAATACCGTCTTCATCGATATGTCCTTTTTCTACGGCAATCTTGTATTCTTCCTTGCCAGCTTCTTTCATGACGGTTATTAAATACTCCTGCCATGACTATAGAAGATTGATGGTTCAATATAAAATATTTGATAAGTTAGCTATTATCATTAGTTACCTCGCCAAGTAATTTTTCGATCTTAGCAAATTTTCGAAAAGTTATTGCAGGGACGTTAAGTGTGGTCAACATCTGCTCCAACTGTCGGTGGCAACTACCGGAAATCATTATGCCCCATACAGCTCCAATATTTTTTGACGATTTATTTTTTTTGGATGGCACATCAGTAGTTTTTTCAATAATTTTTGAACACATACTACATTTAAAAATAAGCGTTGATTCCAAGCCATTTTTTACCTCGTTTGAAAGGTATATTCTACCTCCTGTACAAATTTGATTGTGGTTGGTTTGGAGAGATAGAGCCCAATCCAGAACATATCCCAAATTTACAACGCGGTTTCCGCTAATAACACTAGAACACGTATTTTGTGATTTTTCCACTTCATAGGTCAATTTGTGTTGCATTATGCTACACAAAAATGTTTAATTTAATATCCGTTTCTAATATCTAATATTTCTGTGGTACCTTTCGAACTCTGCATCTGTTCCCCCAAAAATTATTGAGGTCTATTTGTGCGTGATTTTCACTACTTATATTCTCTATACTACAAAATAATAAAAAAATATTTACATATGAAAAATACATATTCTATTATTTATTTTAAAATTCTTTATCATTTATTATTTCGCGGTTGTATAACTGAAAAATTCGATTCTACTAAGTGACACCATATGCAAAGATGATTAAAAATAAAGGTAATTTTTTTAGTACAAAAGATTATTGTAAATATATCTGTGAAAACGAACTGGTACTAATTAGAGTTCATTTTATATGGAATTAGTGTATTAATATATTATAGTTGTTACTTTTTCATTTAGGTAAAAAAAATTACATTTATTAATTAGTGCCTTCTTTTTGGTTTTCATATGCGTTTGTTTTTTTCGTACCAGTTTTAAATAATGAGTCTATTAAACGACTTAGTTAATAAAACTATATTTTGTTTTTCATAATTTCAATAATAATGCTTACATATTCTTCTCCATGTTCCCTAAGGATGAACCATTGTCGATTGAGGTAGTACTATGACTACCTTTTAAAAGCTCCTTACATCTATAATTATTAATATTTACTAAAATGTAATTTAATCTATTACTACTTTTTTACCTAAGGGCATGGCGGACTTTCAAACTTTTTGACTTTTGGTTGCGTTTACTAGTTTTTTTGCTTCTTTGAGAGGAACCCATTTTTTTATGAATTGCAATGAATTTAAATGTAAATACAACAAAGTCAAGTAAGAAAAAGAATTTAAAAATTGCGACAAATGTAATAGGTACTACAAATGCAAGAATTGCAATAAAAGCAGTAAAGCAAAATAAGAAAATAGTTCTGAAAAGAACTGATTGAAACTCCACACTAAAATACGTTCAAAATAACTAAAGACACGACAAGATAATAGAACAACATAAAGGCAAAGGAACAGAAATAGTAGTAAGGTACAAATAAGTAATATTTTAGGAATTATTGAGTGGGAATACTGCTACGTTGATTGCCTGGAGACCCCACGTGTGTTTTGATAGACACAACAATTTTTAATTTAGAATGAATTATTTTAATTTAGAATGAATTACTCTATTATATTTAGTTTAGATTGTAGGTGATTAACAATCTCGTTTTAAAGAAAAGCTAAGCTATATTTTTTTCACTTATAACTACATCAGAATAATCGATCTAAAGAATGATCAAAGACAAATAATATTTACATATTACATATGTGAAAACTACTATCTTTAAAGCTTTTAAATAAAATAATTATATTATTTAATAAAACCTAATTGCAAAGAAAAAAAATTTCCTATATTATGCCAAATTTTTAAAATTACATACCTATAAAGATCTAAAGATGGGATTATTTAATCTTATTTTGCTTTAAATTTCAATGATTAAATTAATAAAATACATTAGTCATTAATAATCTATATTTCACGTTTTATTATGATTACAACAATTAAATAAAAATAAATTTAATTATAAATTAATTCGTATCAACTCGATGAATAATATACTATACTGAAATTTCACATACAAAAATATTTATTATATTGAAATAAAATTGATGAAAATAGACGGAGTAATGTTAGAGAATTTTAAAATATAGCTTGAATTTATCTGCAGCTGCATCGTGAAGTTCCGGAATCGTTCGTAATGGCCTTGTAAAGAATTGTGCGGTAAACGGGATCAGTTCAAACATTAATCAAATATGCTGCCGCCTGGCCACGGTTTTGGCGACTTCAACCTGAGAACCTCCCCTTAAGTGAATATTCTTACGCGGCGGTTCCTTTTGCTTAATTGTCAGAGTAAAAAGTTAAAGTAAAAAAGCGTACAAAATAACTTGTGAACTAATTAACCTGTTAAAATTACTACAATTCCTTTGAATTAGAAGCTACGTCTTACTGGTTGTTTTCTTTCTTTTTTTATCATTTACTTATATGCGGTTGTTTTTTATTGTTTAGGTGTTTAATTATTATTTCCACAATTTTATTTAAAATCATCCAAAAACCCTGCAGATAATACTTGATTTTATTTTTAGATGGCTGCATTATTCAAAACAAAATGTTTTGAAATATTTTTTTACAAAACACTGTTTTTGTTTACTTGCAAAGCTTTTCTATTTTTAGAATGCTCCTCTGAACACATTTTGTAATTATGTGTTTTCTCATATTTTTATGTATTAAACAAATCGTTTTCGTTTACAATTGAAAGAAAACTGTGCGCTGTTTTAAAGTGTATCTGTAAGAAACACAAAGGGTTCACTAATTTTGTGGGTGCGTATTTATAATTTCGACTATTTTGAAGAGCCCCACAACTTATTACACATGCTATCGTTAACAAAATCATTAGAAATATTAATTATTTATAAAAAGTTATATTTTTCATGTGGTTCAAAAAGTGATATTCATTTCAAACAGTATAGTTTTTTAAAAGCAAATTAGCGTTCTTTTTTTCGTGTCTTACGTTATCTTAGCTATTAAAAAATAGTATATTTCACTAAATTGACGTCAATGGCATTTAGAATTTACATACGAATTCTTATGGTTACTTTACAAAAGTGGTAAATAGACATGTTAAAATAGGAGAGGGAAACCTCTGTAACAAGTAGGTTTTTTATTTCCTTCGATAAGACGTTGATAATTCTAAAACAAAAATAGTTTTTTCTACTTTGAAATATAGAAATGCGTATTAAATACTTACTTTAATTTTATTTATAGTGCAAGGTTTTGCCTTCAAAAGTAGTAGGGGCCCGCTTTGTTGTAAACAGTAAACATAAGATTCTAAAGTGGAGTAGAACATTAAATTAATAAGTTTAGTTTAATTATTTATTTAAATCTATTTTACCACACAACAATTATTTTGTTTAGGCATTCTGTAGCAATAACCGAGATAAGAGAAATATTCTAACAAAACAAACAACTGGATTATAAAATTCTTGGAATAGGTATTTATTCGTAAACATTTAGCTAAAGAAAAATGATTTTCTAGTTTTCAAAACCCATTTTGTGTATTTATTTAAATTACCTAGTGAAATTGTCTTACAAATAAACGAAACCAAACGCAACGTTTAAGAAATACGTTAAGTGTTGTAAACAAACTTATCTTGTACTAAAAATGACATTTTACAACTAATCGTAAAATTCTATGTAGGTTATTTTTTTATCTATTAAGGTATGTATGACGAACACATTTGTTTATAGATTAGATAACGTTTTGTCAAAATATTTATAACATTGGCGCCATAAGTTGTGCATGAATGAAATACATACTATGTTTATCTCCAAAGAACGAGAAAGAGATTAGTTATTTTGTGTAACCGTTACAATAATTAAACAGTTTTTAATTTAACAACAATGGATAATAAAATGTGTTACTGCGGTGTATTAAAAGAAATATATTTCCTGTTAAGGGGTTATGGACTAATCCACTCACCCCATATAACACTTCTATTTTTTAAATGATCGTAGATGTCCTATCACAAAACGATTAACATATTTTGTAAACAATTTACCGTGTTTTTTGGTACTGTTGTCGGATGACAATTGCTTCTCTTTGTTTGGAACCAAGCAACATTTCGAGATTATCACAAATGGAAAAAAAATATGAATAGACATTAGTAAATCCTAGAAAAGCAAGATAAATGAACTCTTGTTTACCCATAAATTGTTGAAAATAAATTTGTTGTGGTATTTGTAGGAATAACATTAATAGTTGCGTTTAGAAAATCAACGTCATATGCACATGACTTACCACTTGTTTACCTCTCGGAAAGACTGAATCACATTTTAGTTGAATCAGTTCAGCTGTAACGACAATTATTTTTGAAACACATCGTCGTGGCGCCAACTGATTCTAACTGTCGCCAGTATTGCTTTTTAAAATTTTGTTTTCTTTGATCATTTGCAATCAGACCTTAGCAAACAGTTTGATTGTTACCTTGACAAATATTTTCATCCAATTTTACAAGAATTTTTCTATTTCATTACTTGGTAAACATCGAATAAATGTAATATATATAGTATATCTTAATAAACAAATGTGTTACTTAATTTTTTATTCGCTTCTATGAATTTGACGATTGAAATATAAGGGTTGCTTATCGCTTTTCATAAAGTGATAGTGATAGTGATAGGGTAAACTATTAGGGAACGGTTATTACTTTGATAAGTATGATTTAGATAATTTGGTATTTCAAAATAAATACTTAATGAAATTGTTATTTATCTCGTAAATATTCAATACAGTGGATCAATAAAATAAATTGTATATGGGTAGATACGTCGATAACGTATTCTTATTCAGGTATTTGGCTTTTTCAAATCGTGTGTATGTACTATGTATAGATAAATTGATACATACAGTCAATTGTAGACTAATGTTATTTATGAATGATAAAACGCACTTAATATGAGGAAAGGAACATTATTTCAAATATTACATCAATAAGTTTCAAAATTATATCTCATAGAAAATGACATCTTAAGTAATTTGCATGAAATATTAATAGGCAAATCTAGTTTATCTTCAAAATACATGCGTTTGTTAAAAATTGATATTAAAACTATCTGTTGTGCCAAATCGAATTCTACCAGTTTGTACATTTATTTAAGAAACAATTGTTCTTGTTTTTAGTAATATCATTCTTAATTATTTATTAAATATTTTGTTTTAATGTATAAATTTAATTTAAAAAAAAATAAATTATGGATATTTTAAATCGTGTTCTAAAAACTTTACTATACCTTTTTTCATAGAACGCACTATACATACAAAATATTAATAAGAATGTTTACTATCTATTGCGCGAGAATAAAACTACAAAAACGAGACGAAATTATTATTTTTTTGCACTTTTTTTTGGCGGAAAATTGTAAAAAGTTGCGTTAGTCGTACTGCATGCCAAATAATAGTAAATGACTTGCACAGTTGTAGGTCAATTTGTAAACATTCTAAAGTTCATGGAATAATAAATCCAGTAATGTTTATTTATACTATTTTAAGTTATCTGTTATCGAGTTTTATTATGGCAATTTATAATACAAGTAATTGGCACGTAAATTATTAATGGTTCATTTTTTATTATTTTTTGTAAGAACTTCAGGAGAAGTAAGTATAAATGCACTTCGTATATAGCTTATATTTATTTATATATTTTTTTTTAATTTTCTGAGAGGAATCGATGGGGAATTTTGTGTATAGTTTTTCTTGGAACCGTTTGTAAAAATAAGAGCTATAGTTCTTTGGGAAGTTTGTTTGTTTATTGAAAATCCAGGTATCTCTACGTGAGTTGGTTTGATTGAATTTTTCTTATTTGCATCATCCAGTTAGTATAAATAAATTACTTCCCTCTACCATAAAAGAACAGTTTTTTGTTAGTAAAATGGAATGTGAAATAGCAATTATCAAAGAAAACTCAAAAATTAACGGTTTGCTTCGAATAGATTGATTATATTTCTTGCAAAGTTACATAACAATCGTAATAACTTTAATAATCGCTAACTTAAAATTAAACAAATCGTAAAATATTATTTTTACATTGAACCAGACCTTGCAGGTAATAACGTTAATGCAATACACGTGCCGTATAATTTTCAAATACTATTGTACTTTAAAACTATTTGTACCTATACCTACTATCTTTATTTATTTTAGTAGAATTACACCAGAATTGTCGTCATTTTAAGCGAAATCAGTTTGGTGACGTACGGAAAACTATAAAAAAATGAAGCAAAAGTAAATAATGAAAAACTAAAAGAATCGTTTTTGATTGCCACGTATTATTGATAAGACTTATTGCATAATTTACTATTTTGCGGTTCTTGTTACAACAGTTGTAAATTACGTGTGTCCTGTAACAATTGTATGTGTCGCAAAATTTATGTTCGCGGTTATTGATTGCGTAAATTGCAATTGTAAAAATTTATTTCGATGAAGTCTGTCCAAGCATAAACACATACCTACAATTATTTAAGTTCATCTCCGACAGCCCAATGAGGGTAAGCAAGTTTAATTTATTGAATTAGTCATTACACGGAGAAAAAAATATCCTTAATATAACTATCTAACGTATACCCAATTGACGTATTGTTCTGACAAGGATTCGAATGTCTAATTTAACGATATTTATAAGTCAATTTGACAATTCATAGTATGATCAAAACAGCTCTACATAGTATACTTATAATAAGGATTCATTTATTTGATTCAAGCGTTCAAACGAAAAGCTCTCGTGAGCGTGTGCAGTGTCCGTCGTGTAGGTAACTGGATAGTTAATTTGAGAATTTGAATAGCTATAATAGGGATACGTATGGTTATTTTAACGATATTTTGTTCTCCGTGCATATGCGTTAAATCACTATGACAAGAATCTTTTGAATGTCTAAAACAGTAATACGGAATGTTACTATAACGATCCGCAATAAGGAAACTCTGGATAGCTAAATTAGCTATACGGCGTATCCCTGTGAAAGATAACTATCCAACGGATAGCTATAATAAGGATACGTATGGTTATTATAACGATATTTTTTTCTCCGTGTAGTTTTGAATTAATTGTTTTGGTTCTACTTTTTTTTTTTTTTAAATAAATAGGTATCAAACTTTATATCATTTCCGGGTATCGAATCAAAAATACAATTTTGAACGTACACTAAAACCTCAATTATCCGGACCTCAGTTATACGGATTCGCGATTATCCGGATTGTCAACCGCGTTCGGACTCGTTGCGAAAATTAAACCTCGGTATTTCTTACTAAATATTTTATTTTGTATTTCGCACTAAACAGTGTTTTTTTTTTTTGTTGATTTTAAGTAATGTGGGACTGTTTTATTTAGAAATTAATATTTGTTGCGTTTTTTATAAACATATACCTAACAATTTGTACAAGTTTTTTCCTGTTAAAACGGGACGCTTCGTAATCGTGCTTAAAACCGAGTGCGCGCATTCGAGCTCAAAGTGGCACATTCTGATCTCGGGAAAATGAAGCGCGCCGCTCCGCGTCGCGCATCATTTGCTTCCCTCGCTCGGAAATGTGCCACTTTTCGCTCGAATGCGCACATCCTCGTATTTATCGGATTTGCTTATATTATTATTTTATTCTTCAATTCAAAAAATTAAAAGTCGAATAAATTAGATCTATTTTTTGTTTAAAAAAGGTTAGATATTTTATTCCTTTTGATAAGCTATCATGGTGCTCTTCCGCACGCCTAATTGTAGCGAACTTGATAAAAATATTTTCAGGTGTACTTTCGAATGTTTACTAATTCGCATTTTTGATTAATTAAAATTGCATATGAGTCAAATTTTCTGAAGTGGGCCACTAAAAAAAACTAGTCGATTTTTATATCATCTTTTGCAAATTGTTGAAGGTTTATATGTCGAAATTAATGTCTCCAAATAATTTGGGGTAATTTTCATTTTTCTGAAAATTATAAACAAATTAGTTTTAAGGCACATTTTGTAGACACTGTTCTAATTAGACTTCATTTATGGATTAATTCAACTTTTAAATATAAAAAAAGATTTATTTGTTACATAGGGGGCGCATCAAAATTTTAGAATGACTTGGGTGGGTTATGTTAAAAAAAAGGTTGAGAAATAAGAGGCAAAATTCGGAAAAAGTTAAAATATTGTTTTTTCATGTACGATGAAGTCTCCCATCTAGTCTAGTTTAAAAGTACTAAATTAGAAATGTGGTTTTTGGTAAAAATATCCTACTGTAATTTTTAATTAAAAGAAAAGCGAGAAGTTGTACATTTAGTTCAGTTTGATTTAATTAATATTATTTGTAAGAGAGAAGAATAAGATAGGCAAATTTAATTCGATTATGTTTTGCGCGGACGCTAGAAGGAAGGTTAGAGGATAATTTTGGTAGTTAGCCATTAAAGGCGAAGTTTCTGTTTGCGCGGATATCTCTATCGAGGGCCGAGAGCTCAAAGAAGCCGTTTCGCGCGAATTTACCATTTTCAAATGCGATTTCGGCATTCGTAGCCCTATTAAAATGGCACATCTAGATTTAAGTCACGACCTATCAGACTTATTTTAGTTTTTAAAAATACCGTCCCTAAGAACCTCGAGTGCGTTTCAAAATTCAATATTACTCAAACGATAGGCTACAGTTCTGTATATTTAAATGAATAGAACGCGTATTTTACGTAGGAATTAAATTTGAATGTGGCAGAGCCTGGGGCCCAAAATCAGAACCTTTTTGTAGTTTTTATAAATCTCCGAAAGCTAACGAGAATTTTTCGCAGGTAAAAACGGTCTTTTGAAAAGTCATTTTGAGGATTTATGCTAGGGCTAGTCGATTTTGTAAACCTTTAAAGATATGCTAAAATATCTTAATTACAATACAGACGTTTCAATTTTACGTGAATTAAGATTAAATTTTAAAAGGGGTTAAGATATTGGATACGCAAACTCCAAAAAGGCGCCTTTGACTGTTATTTAAAAGATAATTTCTCTAACTGCCTAACAGACCCATAAAAATTATGCGAATTTCTGAAATAGGGGTCTGTTTGATGCAGCATACCGGCTTAGGGGTTGAAGATAGACCCCAACATAAAGCGAACGAAAGTGTCATGAGATCTTGCAGATTCACGTAAAAAAATTTTTGTAAATCGGTTAAGGGTTCTCGAGATATTAGATTAATAAGAAAAAATTAACGGCTCGCGCACGAGTTTTGAAAATTTGACGTTTCATCTGACAGAAGGAAATTTATTATAATTAATCATTTTGATGTACCTTTGATTGCTAATATTTTCGAAACTAATAACAATAGAGAGGTGGGGTTTGCGCAGATAGAAAGAGCGGTCTTTTGAGATGCTAAGAATCACCTTTGAGCGCTGCGTAGGCCTCCGGTGCCAGAAATATTCCGACACCTTTAAAGGCGACCGTTTTTACGTTACGAAATAACCTTGGGAGGACTCCACGAAATGCAATACATTGAATTAACTCTTCCCATCTACGTTTTTAAGATTTGGCATTTGTAAAAGAGATTAAATATATATTTGCTGGAAAGGCCGAAGAAGAGTGCTTCTTACTGTTCATTTTACAAAATTTTCCTTTAGAAGTTCAGCCCTCAGGGCCTCCTAAAAATTGGGTGGAATTCCTAACGTAGAGGTATGTTTAATGCGGCATACAAGTTTGGGGGGTTAAAGATACACCCCAACATAAATTAGTAAATTAGTTTTAACAAATTTGATTACAAAATGCATAAAATGGATTAATTATTAATTTTGCAGTTTCGTACATATTTATTTAAATTAGCGTCTTCGATCACCTACTTGGAATTTTAAAACGTCGATTTACATTTTTTACTATTACTACAAACAATTATTTATTCCTTTTAAATTATGTATTGAAAATACTCTCCAATAATGAGTAACAAGAGGTTTTCTTCTTGGACAGACGTTTTTCTTAATGAAGGTATTGTTTCTTCCGTCTTTAACCTTTAGAAACAAAAAAATGTTTAAATTGAATTCAAAGCATTATGGGTTGAAATATGAAATTTTGAAAGGCGCAAAACACCGGGAGCTTTGCAAAAATCTTAAAAGGCGGGCTTTTTTCGGTAATTTTTGATTGCTAATATTTCCGAAATTAAGAGATTAACGGACACATTTGCGTAAACAGAGTGGCTTTTGAAACCTTAAAACTCGTATGCGAGGAAGCCAAGGCGACCAATTCTGTAACACTTTTAAAACGAACTTTTACGCTACGAAATAAAATATTTTATTTAGCGAAATACAACATTTTTAATGGTTCTCATGTCTTATCTCAGACATACTCAATTTTATTTTTTATAGTAGTACAAAATAACTGACTAAAGAAACAAACAACACTTCCACATAACAAAATTAACAACGAATTTTAGAGAGGTATTTACATAAACTAACCCATCGAAAAACAAACTGTACTAAGATCACAAACTAAATTTCTTTCTTTTAAACGCTCAAATTAAGGGACGTTCGAGAAGCTGATATTTACAATGTAGGGTCGGCTAAAATCTCCCAATTCGTAACGCTCATCGGCTGGTCATCGAAACCAGTTTAGAAAAAAAAGTATTTTAGAGGTAATAATAAACAAAAATGTATATGCTGTATTTGCAGCTGATTACGGCTATCTACTATCCAAGTAAAAAGTATTGTCACCTCACTTTGAAGGCTCAGATTTTGAAAAACACTCAATGTATTTTAATCAAACTAAAATCGGATTATAGTCAAAATATTTCTGTACGCCCATGAATAATGTTATAATTTTTAACAAGGGGTAATTCGTTACCTTAATTTTATGTTCAAAAACTGTGTTATTACTTATATTTTAAAAATGCTTACCTTTGTTCATTTTAATTAATTATTATTTTATATATGTATATGATAGATATATTCTTTTAATTAAAAAATTATGTTATTGCGTTAATTGAAAAAAAGAGTTATAAAAATTGGTTTTATTCTATTTCAATTTCTTCATTTGATAAAATATTTTGGAAAAGTTGATTGGATATTGAGAGATAAAACCAATAAATTGTTCCGTAGTATTATTAATAAAAATAATATTAATTAGAATTTTAAAAATTAAAATTATGTTACGAGACGCGTAAGTGAAGCGAAAAATGCAACAAAATCGCAATGCGATTTTGCCTAGAAGTTAGCCGCGAAGCGGCAAACAAGTTTACATTAAATGACAATAAATTGGTACTAACAAAAATGCAGCAAAATCGCGAAACGATTGTGCTCAGAAGATAGCCACGAAGCGGCAAACAAGTTCACATTGAATAACAATAAATTGGTACTAACAAAAATGCTTCAAAATCGCGAAACGATTTTGCCCAGAATTAGCCGCGGAGCGGCAAACAAGTCACATTGGATAACAATTAATCGATGCTAACAATAAAAATGCAGCAAAATCGCAAAGCGATTTTGCCTAAAAGTACCGGACTTTAAAAAGAATCAAAATGTCAACAAACACTGATAGATTTTGAATTTTTCTAGGAGCCGAAGGCCTTAAACGCGATAGCGTTTAGCAAAATCGCGAACGCGATTTTGCCTAGAAGTTAGCCGCGAAGCGGCAAACTTCTAGTTTTTAATTAAAAGAAAAGCGAGAAGTTGTACATTTAGTTCAGTTTGATTTAATTAATATTATTTGTAAGAGAGAAGAATAAGATAGGCAAATTTAATTATTAAGGACTATATGCACTTTTAAGCGAATAGAAAATCTGGATTTGAAGGATTTGTTATTAATATAGTCGAATCCAATTAACACGAAGATGTACGCATTCGAGCGAAAAGTGGCACATTTCCGAACGAGGGAGGCAAATGAAGCGCGACGCGGAGCGGCGCGCTTCATTTTCCCGAGATCGGAATGTGCCACTTTTTGAGCTCGTATGCGCACACTCCGTTTTAAGCACGACTCACAATAATACATTTACTTTAAAAAATTCAACTAATTCTAAAACCGTAGTTGCGCTCTCAAAATGTCACATTATATACAGGGTGTCCCAAATTGAGTAGGCTAACATGGGTATCTTTCTTATTAGTGAAGATAGAAGTTTGGTTAAATGGGCAATGTTTTGCAGTTTTAGGTGCCCATTCAGATTCTGTTAAGAAAATTTTAAAATTCCGAATAGTTCCGAAGTTATGGTCAAAAAACTGAAAATTGTCATTTTCTTTAATGTCAAATAACTTTGTAATTATAAAAATTAAAAAAAAAAGTTTAATACAAAAGTTACTAGATTTCATAAAGTACAGATGGAAATTAAGTCAAAATTAAATTCAAAATGGCGGTTTCCAAGATATTGATACTAACATTCTTATTTTAAATAGGCGCCATATTGGATTTTTACATAGTTAAATAGCATTTTTTTTTCTCTTTTCAACCATGTATAACAACCCAAATTTAAATAAAAAATTATTAACAATATTAAATGTTTCTGTTTAAAATCAAGTAGCCATGAATTATCAAAGAACAATAAACAGCATAATACAAGCCAAGGTCATTATATTTATTTTTTGACTGATATTGTAAGTTTTTTAAATAATAATTATTATCTTATAAATAATTCAAAATGGCAAAGTTTTTAACTACGCAGTATGATATGTTGTGTACCTACATTAAATGTTACAAAAGCTCCTGCGTTGCTGCACAAACATACTTTAACAGTTTTCCAAAAAAAAAAGCAACGGAACCTTAAAATTTTTAAAAGATTGGATGTGAATATGTAGAAGTATGGATGTTTACAATAACTAAATTGAAGGATTGTGGAAGACGATCTTCATCATTTTTTTTTGAAAACTATTAAAGTATGTTTGTGCAGCAACGCAGGAGCTTTTGTAACATTTAATGTAGGTACAAAACATATCATACTTCGTAGTTAAAAACTTTGTCATTTTTAATTATTTATAAGGTCTTCTTCTTCTTCTTTTCTTCTTCTTTAAAGTAGGACTAAGTCCTGTGTATTTTCTGTTATTTTATTTTATTGCTGGTTTGTCTCTTGAGACGCTGACGTCCAGCTGTCTCTCCATCTCTTTGGAGGTCTGCCCAGTGGTCTTCGGGTGTTAGGTGTTTGTGTTTTTGCCCATTTGGCTAATCGGTCTTCAGGCATTCTTTCCACATGGTCTCGCCAAGATCTTCTTCGTGCCCTAGTCCATCTTACCACATCTGGAACTCCTAGTTCCTCCCTTATTTGTGTGCTTCTTGTCCTGTCTCTGAGTGTGACTCCTTTGATACATCTCAAGATCTTCATTTCAGTTGTTCTCGTTATCCTTTTAGTGGCCGATGTATCTGCTCTGGTTTCGGCGGCATACGTTAGGACCGGTCTCACGCATGTCCTATAGATTCGTATTTTACCTTCATTGCTCATGGCTTTGTTAGTCCAGATGATCTCTCTGAGGCACCCACCGATTTTCGCTGCTTTATTGGCTTGAGTCTGGACTTCTTCTTTGATATGCCGATCGCTTGATGTAATTGCTCCCAGGTAGTTAAATCTTGACACCTGTTGTATTATATTGTCATCTACTGCTAGTTTACACCGGATAGGGTCCCTCGAGACGACCATTGATTGGGATTTTTCGCAGGAAATACGCATGTTGAATTTTTCTGCGTTTATCTTAAATGCGTATAGGAGTCGCTGTAAATCATCTTCATTCTCTGCTGTAAGCACTGCATCGTCTGCGTAACATAGTATTTTAAGACTGCGGTTTCCCATTCTATAGCCCCCGTTGGTTTGGTTTACACTGTTAATGATTCGGTCCATGATCATATTGAACAACATCGGGCTAAGACTATCTCCTTGTCGTATGCCTGTCGTCATTTTTATCTTCTCTGATAGGCCATGATTAGTTTTTATCCTTGTCTTGCTCCCAGTGTTAAGCTCTCTTATAATTTGTTGGTATTTCCTGGCGATGTTGTTAAGTTCTAGGGTCTCGATTACGTCCTTTAAGCGTATTCTATTAAATGCCTTAGTTAAATCCAAAAAGCACATGAACATCGGTTTATTAAATTCAATAGATTTCCCTACAAGCTGCCGTAAGATAAATATAGCGTCCACTGTTGATCTGTTGTTTCTAAACCCCTGTTGTTCCTCGGAGGTGATCATTTTGGTAGAGATTTTTTTGGACAAAATTTTTGTAAATAGTTTTAGGATTGAACTCAGTAGTGTGATGTTTCTATAGTTGTTAGGGTCCTTCTTCTTGCCTTTTTTATATATGGGTATTGATATGCTAGTCTTCCATTCGTCTGGGATTGTACCCGTATTTAGAATTATGCGAAACAAGTTTGTGATCTCTTGTTGAATATTTTGTCCGCCACTTTTAATCATTTCATTGGTGATTTTGTCTATTCCCGGTGACTTTCGGTTCTTGAGTTCCCGTACTGTTGTTTCCACTTCTTCTCTTGTTATATGATCTATGTCGCTGTTATCATGGGCAAAATTGGTTTTTTCCTGGCCTTCTGCGTTTTCCTCAGTGTCGCTATATAAGGTCTGAAAGTATGTTACCCACATCTCCGGCGTTACTTTGTTTAGTTGTACTTCTTCGTTAATTTGTTTTCTTCTGTTTCGTAACATGTTCCAGATTCTTTTTTGCCCTCCATATAGATCGTGTTCCATGTCGGCCGAGAACCGATCCCAATATTCTTTCTTTAGTTGTTTTATCGTGTTGTTTGTTCTATTTCTGACTTCTTTATATCTCTCATACTCTTCTGGCGATGTGTTATTGATGTATTTAATATATAAGGTAATATATAAGGTAATAATTATTATTATTTAAAAAACTTACAATATCAGTCAAAAAATAAATATAATGACCTTGGCTTGTATTATGCTGTTTTATTGTTCTTTGATAATTCATGGCTACTTGATTTTAAACAGAAAAATTTAGTATTGTTAATAATTTTTTATTTAAATTTGGGTTGTTATACATGGTTGAAAAGAGAAAAAAAAATGCTATTTAACTATGTAAAAATCCAATATGGCGCCTATTTAAAATAAGAAAGTTGGTATCAATATCTTGGAAACCGCCATTTTGAATTTAATTTTGACTTAATTTCCATCTGTACTTTATGAAACCTAGTAACTTTTGTATTAAACTTTTTTTTGTAATTTTTATAATTACAAAGTTATTTGACATTAAAGAAAATAACAATTTTCAGTTTTTGACCATAACTTCGGAACTATTCGGAATTTTAAAATTTTCTTAACAGAATCTGAATGGGCACCCAACACTGCAAAACATTGCCCATTTAACCAAACTTCTATCTCCACTAATAAGAAAGATACCCATGTTAGCCTACTCAATTTGGGACACACTGTATAGCTAAAATTCGTTTTTTTCTTTACATTCATTTAACCGAATTTTCAATTATCCGAATGAGCTGCAACAATAATTAGTCCGGATAACCGAGTTTCTACTGTATTTATAATTTTTTGTAACATTGGAATACAATACATACTTGCAGGTGTACATTTTTATTCATAGTTTTTCTCTTCGAGTAGAGAGGGTTGAAGTTGCTTTAACCTTGTCATATTAAATCCACCTCTGCTTCAGTAATTCACAAAAATACAACGTTATTGTAGGTGGATGGTTTTATTATTTGTTAAGATGCATGAAAACCGTAGTTAATTTCGCAATTAAACTCTACCCACTTCTTAACTTACTTTTTTTCGTTTTTATCGCATTAATAAGAGGAGATTAAAGAAAAAATAATAACTTTTTTATGAATCCATCCGTAAATACATGGCGGAACTCAGCATTGTTCAGATCATCAGCTAAAGCCAGCCATCTGTTAAACATAAATTAAAAATCCTAATTACGGTATTTTATAATACATATAAAAAGCGAACATGTGGTCAAGACAACCCGCACATCCATAATTTTTTGATCTCGCTATTTGCGATATTAAATTTTAATCTTGACCTTGCTTTACGATTCTATAAATAACTTTACTATCCGACAAGTCAATATACACAACATTTACAATTGTGAATTTACAAACCTCAGCAGTGGGCGAAATGTAATGCGAATTACAGGTCTCAGCACACCTTTACTTCTTTCGGCCTCTTCGCCAAATGTGGGAGTTTCCAATTAATTCATAGGGAAAGCTCCACTTCGATAAAAGCACTTCTTCGCACATTTTAATAGCTCAAACGTAGAAAGCGGGTTTAAATGAACAATGTTCAGTCTGGCTTAAACTTGGCGTAATTTTTACAACTACAAATTAAACTGTTATAAGAATATCTCTGGCTTTACAATCGGAATAAATCAATTCGTATTTATTTTATTTGCTTTTGCTATTTTACAGAGCCAACAATGTTATTATACTAAGCTTGATGGTGTAAATATTTTAGTACGCCATAATTTATCGTTTAACTCGACCTTATATTTTTTTTGCAAATCGGAAATGTTCTAAAACATACATAGGTAATGTGTTTACAAACAAAATTGTTGAACTTCGGTTTGTTGATAATCATCAATGTAGAATAAGGAAACGTGTAAAAGATTTAAGTGAACTTTTACTTAAATTAAATAATTACAATAATTTCTTAATTGAACATTGAAAGAAAAACAAATCTGCAGGAACATTAAAATTTAACGAAACAGTAAAAGAACAAAATCAGAAATGAGGCGACGAAGTGCTTATTCAGTGACTTGCCTTTTCCAAAAACAAACATAACAAGGCTTTTTTTGTTATTTAAATCTGAAATCCAGAAAATCCGTGTACTATAAAAATTTACGGTTCATATCGAAAATCTTGAAATGAGGCGAACGTGTTGAAAAGCGATTCTAAAAACGAGAATATTTGATGTTTTTTTTTCGCTACTGAAAAAAACCAAAAAAAAAATTCACAGGGCATTTTATATTTAGTACGTTACACATTTAATTCACTTTTTTTCTATAGATTTTAAACGTTGATTGTTTTCAATTTGAATCGCGGCGTCTAGCCCGTTGAAAATAAATAACGAGAACGACCATTAATTTCAACAAGTTGTGAAATTAAAAATAAATTAACAAACAGATGTAACTGAATTGGACACGATTCAGAAGAGATTCACAAAAGAATCACCGAGCCACTAAATTAATCGATAAACAACGAAATTACTAACGAATTATTGTAAAAAATATTGAAACTTTTTTGCTGAAACTTACTGTTCGCGTTTCTTGTTTTGATATTTAAACGATTTTGTTGTTTTCTCATTTTTAAAACTATGCAATATTTTCTCTTGTTTTTGATTTGTTAAAATGATTATTTTTTGCACAATTTGTTTAATTAAGTAAACTTCATTTATTGGTTTTCTAGGCTAATTAATTTTTTAATTAATAATAAAAACATGGGGAAATATTAATACACTATTTTTTATAAATTATTTAGTGCAATTTATTCCTTATAAATGTAGCTAATAATAATAAAAACATCATGATTTATAGCATAATTTGTTGTACCAACTTTATCATTGAATAATCATTATTATGGAATTGTGGTGGGAATAATTTCCTTATACATTCCAGTCTCTAACAGGGGTAAGAACAACAAATTGACAATTTTAAAATGAAACATAACCTAACTGATGCTTATACCAACAGAGTAACTGTATATTTTACGAGGTTTTATAATACAGCTTTATCAGCTTGAAACGAGAATTTTATTATGCATCTATATGTAGGGTACGATTAATATCTCCTGGCACTCGACTTTCGATGCTATTCAATGCGCAAACGGCGTAAACTCGTTCGAAGTGTTCGAAATATACAATACTACCCGACCGAAGTTAACCTTCCGTAGAATTTAGGCTCCTCCTTCGCGCAATTGGCGCCAAACTCGCGTGCCATTAGATATTGAAACATTTCTACATACATATGGAATCAAGTATAAACCATTCACGTTAAAACTAATATGATATCATAATTGATATTAGGTGATCATGTACTGTTAGAGATGGTATGAGAAATTATTTCTTGTTTGTAGGTGTCTTGGCTTCAAAATCACTAGTTTTAATATAAGGATTATGCATAGGCATATGTATTTTTTCAATAAACCAAAATTTTTGTTTTTAAGTTTAACTTAAAAATGCTGGATGGGTATGAAATCCGGTGACTGTAAAGCAGTTTTTAGTAATTTTGGTGTATTGTTCAATAACCATTCCTTAATCAGATGCGCCGTATTTTTCGCGTCGCTATCATGTTGGTAATAAAATTTTACTTAGTATTTGATTTACATTTGTCAAATTTAACATGGAGCACACATCGAAGATTGTAAGAATTGATTTAAAAAATTTCGTTTTGGAGATTTTTCACTTAAAGATGATCAACATTCTGGCCGACCAACTGAAGTTAATTATAATCAAAACAAAGCTTTAATTGAAGCAGATTGTCATATAATTGTGGGAAAGATTGCAGAGAGGTTAAATGTATTATACACCACAATCGAAAATTATTTAAAATGTCTTGGCCTTGTTAAAAAGCTCGATATTTGGGTTTTACATGAATTGAAAGAGATGAATTTAATACAACGAATGGAGTATTTGATATATCTATCTCAAACACAACGATAGCGATCTTTTTTTAAAACGAAGCCTCAGGTGATAAAAAATGTGTTGTCTACAATAACATTGATCGGAAACGATAACAGCCTAAGCGTGATGAACCAGTACAAGCCACATCAAAAAGTGAATTGCATCAAAAAAAAAGATCATGTTTTCAGTTTAGTGGGATTATAAAAATGTTTCGTATTTTGAACTGCTTTCAAGGAACCAAACTACCAATTCAGATGTTTACTGTTGGAAAAAGCAATTAAAGATGAACGGCCAGAATTGGCTAATCGTAAAGGCATTATGTTCTACCATGACAACGCTCTATCACACATATCTTTAGTAACTTGTCAAAAATTATTGGAGCTAGGTGGGAAACTGATGTTAGATCGACCATATAGACCCCTGGACCTTATCAGATTACCGTTTATTTTGATCTTTACAATACTTTTTAAATTGTAAAAATTTCACTAATGATGATGACCAGAAATCGCACTTGGTTCAGTTTCTTTGCTGATAAGGACCAGAGGTGCTACGAACGTGGAATTATGAATTTACCATAAAGATGGCAAACGATCATTGAATAAAATGGTACGTTTATATTTGATTAAAATCCATTTTTTGTATAAAAATTTTGAGTTTTATTTTAAACTAAAAAATCAAAATTACTTTTTTGACAATGTCATACATTATAAATATTTGACATTTTTGGAATATGTTAAGATCGGAGCGTAAAAATTGTATTATCTGTTATCTATAAAAAGTATTTCTAAAATATTTTAAAGTAAGTTTAGTGGAATTTATTTTAATAAAATACTTTTATAAAAATAAGATACAGTTCTGTGCAAGTAGAACACAAACAAAAAATCAAATATGTACGTAATTTAATTTATTACGGTTATTGTACATTAAAAGATTATTAGCTTTTTTTTGTAGCGAAATTTTTGTCTTATTGTACTTTCAATAACGATGAATAAATCTTTTTATAGTATGTATTTATTAAAGGTTTTAAATTTGAAAATATTTATTTTTATAGTAATTGTACTTTTGTAGAATATTTAACAATAATTTAGTCGTAGGGTGAACTGCTTTTTCCTTATTTTATGCTGTCGTATTTTACAAGTTTTTTATTTACGGTAATTTTATGGTTTCTTGTTTTAATATCGTCAAGTTTCTGTATGTTATTTCTTTGAAAATGTTATTTTGTGATGGTTTTGCTTTTTCTAGAAATAATTTCCTTTTTTCATTTTTGCTTGTTTGAAACTTATAGCGTGTGTATTTTTTAATAAGATTTTATTTTTATAAAAACGTTTAATGACTATTTCGTATGTATGTGCATTCATTTTTGTATAATTTAATACCCTCTATCCCCGATTTATTTATGTTTGAATTTTATTAAAGGTAGTTCGAAGTAAATTGATGCATATCTAAGAACACGCAGTTTGCATTTTTACCATCGATCAATCAACCCTTTTATATAATTTCATAGGTATATACGTATATGAAAGAAAAATAGCCGTTGATTTAATTTTGTTAATTAAGATTTATTTATTAAACTGTGCAGTGTTTCAAAAACCTAATAAAAATACAATGTTTCTAGTTTGTTTACTAATAAATTTTAAAATTGTTTATTGAAGTTGGGTTATAACGAATACTGCATTAAATTGGAATTTCTTGGCAAATGTACGAACATTGCATTTCAAAAGTTTGTAATTTTCTTCGATATTAAAGTGAATATGTAATAGCAAACACGTGTCTTCTTTCTAAAAGTTAACCTCATTTTTTCATTTCTTGCAGTTGGAAATTTATTTTTTGATTTTTTTTGTAGTTTGATAATGTTGTACATATAGAATAAATTACTATTCATTTATTTATAAGCGCATGTTAGAAAAAAATTATATATGCATGTCGATTTGTAGTAAATTCTTTTGTATATTTTCAATAAGATAACGTTTATAGTTAAAGATAAGCAGCAGCCAAGCTGTTTTCTTATCTCTTGGAGGAGCACTTGGAAATAGTAGCTTCTGCTCGTTTACTAAGCGGTACGTGTTACTAATTTCTTGTATAATAATTATTATTATAGTTGAACGTCGTCACAACCTCTTTGAATGCTGTTTTGAACTTAATTATTTAGATATTCATATTTTGGTTTGTTATCGGCATATACGTATAGCTTGTACTTGGATTTACATTTGATTTAAGAACATGTTTATGTAAGATCCTGTTTTGTTAACTGTCAAGATCAAACAATAATTTTAGTGGTGATTAAACCTATAACATCTAATCTTACACAAACAGATGCGTAAATACCATAATAGTAATTTAGTTACATTATGGTAAAATTAATTTTTATTAAATAATCAATAGCAATAGTAGCATGGTACGTAAAGTATTCATAATATAGCGGAGCAATATGTTACACGGGTCTATTTTGTGATATATTTTGGTTATTTTTATTAAAATTTTTTCACCAAGTTGCACCAACAAAAGAATGTGAAAATTTCTAATTATAGCTTTTAAAATCAAAAGTACATTCACCGAATTAGCAACACTTCGACCTATTTAAATCCGCGAGTAAATTTTCGCAAGCGTTTCATAAATAAATATTTATTAACAGTACCGAATAATTGTTTATTTTTTTTCTTCTATTGTTTTAAAACAATATTGATATTAAAAAAGAAAATAAAAACGAGCACTTCATTTTCTGACCATAAACTTATTTCACGATTTATTACTTTGATTGTGATATAAATGTATTTTTAGTGTGCAATAAAATTTACTCTCGTTAAGTAAATGCGAGTAAAGTGTATGCCAGTACGTTTTAAGTTGGCATTGAATTTGCCACGCATTTCCTTTTCGTACTATGAATAACATCGACCTACTGTTGTTCCTTTAAAAAAATACGTATAAACAAAACATTTTCTCTATTGGTATAATCACTTATTTTCGATTTTCTAATTATTATTTGTTTACATTTTGAACTCGGTAGTCGCAAATAGTTGTTCGATTTCAATGCCAACTTAAATTATTTAAATCAAGTATTGAACACAACGCCATGTCAAGTAAAAAATATGAATAAATTCTTTAAGCACTTCTTTTTTGCGTGTCTACGTAATTAAAAGTTTTAAAATCAACTTAAACGCTGCAAATTAACGAGACGTTTTAATTTTAAAAGTTTGCAGAATACTTAGCGATTTTTCGCAACTTCAAAGAAATAAATAAGGTCAAATGTAAATGTAAAAATGTCAGACAACTGAAATGTAGAACAACTATTAAGTGGTAATTCTTTAAGAGAAATGAAAGGACGGTACTTGGAGATTCGCATCCGTCTTTTGATTGAAAATTGCGGAAAAAATGTTATTGTCTATTGATTTATTAAAAGATGAAAGGTAATCTAAAGATGAACATCCAGAATTGCATAAAAATGATCGTAGCAGTTTGCGGTTGCGCAAAAAAAATAAATCTGTGGTTAGTTTTTATTTGAGTGATTTTACTTTTGGTTTTTGTCTGGGAATTTTTCTATTTGAGTTATTTTTCTAGTTGGGAACTTTTGCGATTAATTGCAAACGATAACGTCGAATTAGAGAATTGCATTATTCAGCGAAAGGGTGTGTTAGGAATGGCTATCATGTAATTAGTATATCTATGAATAATAAATACGTAATTAGACATTATTTAAAAATAACAAAATTTGTTGGTGGATAGTCACTCTATTTTATGAGCAATTAAATTTTTAAGTTTCGGTCGGTGGCCTTTTTGCGCCTATTTTTAGTTTTGTCGCTTTCTTTGCGCAAATTATTTGCTTATCGCATTTTTCAAACAATTTTAACGTCTTTTTCTGTTTCTTTTAGAAATAAAAATCGAGTGTTTTGGCGATGTCCTTGTCGAGAAAAACAGACACTATTATAAACAATTTTGAGATTCGAGTGCTGTATGACTTCTGCTTTACGTAAGTACCCTATTATTTTTTACAATTTTGCGTATTTTTAGACATACGCTCGTAAAATGCACGTTGCATTTCTACGCGTGTATTATTTATTACATGTTTGTTTTTAATGAAAAGTTACACGTTTAATGGTTTTCTACTTTTTACAATTATTTCTGTAGTTAAATACTTCGTAGTATTGACGTAATTTTCAACTTTGTTGCAGACCCAAAGTGGTCGATTTTAACTTTTTTGTCAAAGGTATAGTTAACATGCTTGTCTTTACTATTAGATTAAATCAAAAATATATTTATTTTAATGAAAGTTTATGAAAATTGATAAGTTGAAATAAATAACGGTGTAAGTGCCATGAAGTTCAAACTGAGATAATTCCATTTTTAAAAACTAAAAAGGTAGTTGCACATACAATTAGCAATCATATTTTCATTGGAATATGTATGAGTGAACCCATTTGAGATATTGCAATCACTACTCATGTTGTTGCGCACGGTATTTAATCAATTTTACGTGCAATATCTCAATTTTTGTATTTTTCGCACTTAAAACGTTATTTATTTCAACTCTTCAATTACTATGATTTCTAACAACGCTTCTAAGTTTATTGTAATTTGTTTGTCTAACAATAAGTTTAAAAACGTGTAATTTTATACAGTTATACTTTTCTCACCACCAATACGTGGATACGTTGTTCATTAATTATTGAAAACATGGACACTTACATTAGATGAGGTAAACCTTAGAAAGTACGTCTTTGATTACTTTTGTAATTAAAAATTATTATATATAATACCTAGATAGGTAGGTACATACATATTTGCATTTGGCCGTTTCATATGTACATACATATGCCTAATGTTAGAAATTTAAACACAATGGGTGGCGCCAATAATGTTTTGCGAGTAAAATTAACAAGCCTGTTTTATATCATTCTTAAAGAATCAACGTACCTACAAATAATTTTATTTGCGAAATTTATACATTGTGAGCAATATCAAGGTCGACTTGATTATAAACTTGAAAGGTCACTCGCCTATAAGTATAAAAATTTAGAAAAGTAGAATTTATTATTTCTTCGTTTTCAATTTTTTTTTTTGTAAATAGACGATTTCCACCTGTTTTTTCTTTAAAAATACATCATTACGTATTTATTTAAAAATCCTTAAAATCGTTGGAGTAGAAGTATTTTTAAATTATAAGGTTGTGCGTATTTATTTTTAGTTTCTTTTATAATTTTAGTGCGACGTACAAGTCGAGTTTAATATCAAAAGCAAAAACACGACAAGATTTTTATTAAAACAGTTTTATGGTCTAATAAAAGTTCTTCTTAGAATGACTATTATTGATGAATAAGAATTATTAACGAAAGTTGGCAATCGAACTTCTGGTTGAAAGGTCATCAACCAATATTTTAGAATTTTTTCCTTTTTATTTATTCTTCGCTTGCTTGAAACAATTTTCGTACATTTGTTAATGTCATTTTTAAGTATTATTGATTATTAAACAAGGAGATAAGACGCATTTAAACTATGATTGCTTTTATAAAATATTGAAGTTGATATTTACCAAAGTTTTGTAGCAGTGTAGGAGTTTAGGAAAAGGAATTAAGAAAGCTCTAAACCCTACATTTTATATTAAGTGCCCTTTTCTATAAAACTATTCCCTGTCCATCTTAATCTTTCTAATTTAATAAAACTTGTCAAGCTAATAAGACTGCTACAACGTTTTGTAGCTTTGGGGATTTAGAAAATACAAATCTTTTGGGATTCTATTTACTATTTTAAATGTCTTTACGAAATTGTTATTAACAATCGCTGTAAGTCAGTGATATATTTATTTTAACCATTCTATAGGTTGTTTGTGCAGATGTTATGGTGTACAAATAAGCAGCTCGCACATAGTCAATTAAAAAAAACAATTAACAAGGTACAAAACAATGAAAACTTGTTTAAATTTATAAAGTGCGGTACAATAAAACTTATTTACGTCAATGTTTTAATATACAAAAAATTTTAAATACATGCATTCTTAAAGAAGTCTGTAATGTAACTGCAAGGTCAAGTTTGAATAAGTTTCAAAATAAAGAAGGAAAACAAATATTTGTAATAGAATTACTCGTTAAAAATTTAGAAAACCAAATTATACAAAACGGAACTAATTAATCGACCAACGCGATATTCATTTTTATGGAAAGTTCTATGAGCGCGGTTGCGAATGTAGCATGGGTTGCTCAGTTGCCCCATTCTAGTTTGACCAATGGGGTAAATGGGCTATTAGTTTGGGAAACTGGGCGACAGAAGGGTTCAGTCACTTTATCTGAAGAGAGAAACATACGTGTCACTATAGAGATTGATGACTATTGTATAATTAAAGAACATACCAAAACTAAGAAAACATTCACGCAATTTGTTGTTAGAATAGAGGTTTTCTCCGGAATCTATCTATCATGTAAATCGGGGGTATGGAGTGTATAGAAGGCGACCCAACCCATTTTTGGAAAAAATGAGCATTGAAAAATGGACTTATTGAATTATCAAAAAAAAAAAATCATCTACAAATTTTTTTTTTTTTTTGATGTTACACATAGCCCAATTCTATTTCATTCATACTATTTCCGTTCTCGAATCTGCGGATATAATAAGTGTAACTAACTTCAACAGTCAACTTTGTGTCAATCACCGCCATATCGCTTATTTTATGTACTCATATTTGTATCCAGAATTTGACCACATTTTGAACGTGCTGCGTATGACAGTTGGGTCTCTTTCTATATACTCACTAATCGGGGGATACATATATAATACACAGGTCAAATTTACGGTATTACAGTAAAACCTCTCTACAACGGAGTGTAGCGGGACAAATGATATTATACGTTATAGAGAAGCTCGTTTAAATACATTTTTTTCCTATAACCTTTCTCAGACAGGATCTTTTAAAATTGTCTATTGGAGAAGGGTGTATGCCAGGGAAGATTTTCCTGTATATTCATTTTTTTGATATATAAAATTTGTTTTGCTCTATAATTTATCAATGACCATTTTAAAACAATTTACTTACTTACATTATAAAAGCTTTTTGAACTACCAAAAATGTATTAAATTCGGTGATAGTTTTTATTTTGGAGTATAATTGTTATATTTGTTTAATTTTGATATATCCTTAACAATAAAACTACTTATAAAACTAGCGTACATATAAAATTTTTTTATTATTTTGTCATACACAATTAAACAAATTTCATATATCTTTTAACTCGTAAATGTGTTTATTAGCTACTATGCTTGAAATTGATGGACCGTTGATTCGTCTATCGCCCTAAATTGCTTTAAAAAAAGACTTTAAACGTTGAAAAAATCAATAGGCACGTCCTGTTATTAATTTTTAATAAATTTAAAAGGACAATAGCATTATTTCTGTTTTGTTGGCATCGTACATGTTTTAATAGATTGGATACAGTTTTTTAATCAAAAGTACTATGTTAACAATAGCTCATCACACACAATTGTTTTCCGGTACATGAAAAAAGTGGGTCGCAGACAATGTTTATACAGTTATTGCTGTAAATCTTTTAAAATTTTTTGTGATATTCTCATAAATCCCTCTGACCTTTTACTGAGACTCTCTTTTTGTTTATTTTTTTTTGTTTTTATTAAATTGTACGTTTTAGTGTTTGTGATATTGATTCGGTCAGTATTTTTAAAAGGTATTTGACGAAATCAACTTTCTAAGAGGAAGGAGAGTACCTTCAAAAAAGTCGAAAATTTCTTGTAGGTAGAGAGATAACGGTAGTTGTTATAAATTGCTTTTCGACTTTGTCAAAAAAGATTTGACTTCTTGACGTTGATTTAAGAGAGCGGCTATTTTAAAAGCTCATAACTGCTAATGCCGAAAAGAACCGAAACAAGTGTCACTACATGAAGAAATCGATTTGTATATTGCGTTGCCTTAAAGGTTAGGGCCTCTCTTGTTTTCTTTGTAAATTTTACACGTAAAGCACTCTTCATAGAATTTTCATATATTGTCGAAAAATATTTTGTTTCAGTTAACAATAAAATAGTATTGAAAACGCTTGGCGGCCCACGTCGTCAAATATGTGTATGTTTAAAAAAAAAGTAAAATAACTGTTATGTATTTCTTAGGCAGTTTGCTCGTGAGCCTTTTATCTGAGAGTTGTGTATTTGATTAGCAACAGTTTTCAAAATGAAAATAAAAGGAATTGAGAGCTTCAGACAGTATAATATTTTAAGATTACAATCGTCTAAGATTCTCCTTTGGGCAATGAGCCAAAGTTGTTCAAATTTACTGCATACCTGGTGTCGCTTTGTCTACAAACTTAGTTCACTAAACGTGATTAATACTTTGATTTGTTTTATAGACTTATTGGTATTTCAACACATTGTATATATTGTTTACAGTTCTATTATCGTTTTTTGATACGTAAGTTTTATGTTGCCCACTTTTTATTAAAACATTTCCATGTAGAAATTAATCTATACTTTGTTGTATCCATTTATGATAAACGACAAGAATTGCCATTTATTCAATTAATTTAGTTCTACAATTTTTTTGTTATTTGCATTTTAAAGTTGAACTGGTTTTAACCAAAAGCTGTAAAAATGAAGTAAAGCTTGTAACTGTAATATTTACAAGGAGAAAGTAACTAAATCGGATATAAAATATTAATAATGTCGGTTTAATGAACTCTATTGTACTTTTCCTTATTCATCGTAGTAAATTAAATTTTGCAATGAAAGTAAACGTAATAAGAAAATAAATTGCACGATGTACAACCGACCAACTTCTGTGCAAATGTCAGTAGGTGTTATTTTAGTAACCCACAATACGAAAATAGATTTTGTATGTGTATTGCTTTGCCTTTATTATAAATAGCTTTAGGAATTGTTTACAGACTTTGTGTACATGTTCTCTTTTTTTATTAAATTATATATCGATGATGATTATTTTTTCTCATGTGGGTTTCTTAGATTTTTTGAAGTAAGAGAAACTTGCTATTTTTTTACCAATACCTAATACTAAAATTGATTTGACTTAAATAGTTTTCAATTTGAGTACATAGGTATTTAGCGATCACTGTTATATTAAATAACTAATAAAATTTTGTTAGTTCCTAAGTTGAAAATGATATGAGATTATAAATCCTCATCAGCATGTCACAGATTAGTTTTTCTAAATTATGTACGTATATAATTTTGTGGTCTAAAAGAACGTTTTTGTTATTAAAAGCAAACATGGTAGATTAATTATTTAATTATCTAGACGATGTATCCATTCGAGTGAACAATGTCACTTTTTTTGGTGGCGCTAAGCAACTGATATATGATTCTTAAAATCAGAAATGTACTACTTTTCGCTGATTTGTGCACTCGTTGTTGCCGCACAATTTATAATAACATAGGCCTGCAAATTTAAGATCATGACGTCTTCTTTACTATCTGATAACTGATTCTGGGGTATTTTGATACACTGATGACAAATATGAATTTAGTTTTTCTCTATCACCCACAAAATTTTCGGAAAAGCTACAGATAGAAAATCGAAAAAAAACACGTTTTCTCACAGAACAAAATATATATTTAAAAAAGTACTTGCTTTCTAAACTTTGAAAACTATTAAAATATAATTAGAAGACATTGTTAAGCTACAATACGTATTAATTTTCTTTGTGGAATCTGGTCCTTTTTTCCCTAATTCTTCTGTTGTGTAATTTTTTTTTTAATTTCTTGTTTGGATTGGTGTGCTTCAGTAACCAACAATAGTCCGCCATCATGGTAGAATTCCATCTCCCTTGATACCCACCTTCAAGTTCTTTTAAATCTTGGTGAAACCTTTCGCCTTGTTTTTCGTTAACAGCTCCTAGATTTTCTGGAAAGTATTTAATGTGCGAATTCAGAAAATGAAGCGTAATGCTCATATTACAGCCTATTAGACCCAAATTTGATATCATTTTGCCTACTATTTCTTTATAGTCGGAGTGTTTATTGTTTCCCAAAAAGTTTTTCACCACTTCATTAAAAGATTTCCACCCTTGTAACTTCAACATCATTGAGTTTTTCGTCAAATGGTCAAAAGGGCAAATGTGCAGGCCTGTGTAATCCACACTAAATTTTGACAAAATTACATGAGTATTCATTTAATTCAATACAGTAAGGTAAAATACCTACATTGAATAAAATTATTAGCACAGCAAAATAGGAGATTTCAAAACTACTTTCTCAGGACAGTATAGTACACAGGTGTGCATTTATCACATTTGGTAATTTTAGGGGCGCTATTTACGATTTTATAAATTTTAAGATAAATTTTAATATTAAAAAAAAAACGACAATGCATGTATGTAGGTATATGTTTTTTATTTGTTTGTAAAAAATAGTAACTTTATTGTAATGTTTCTAGCTATTCATCGTTAGTTTTTCTTTATTTTGAAATTGCCAAAATAATTTCAAAGAAGATCCTTCAGTATTGATATTACGGTATTTTGAAAATAAATATTCCTGGAATATGTACTATCCAATGAAATCTGATACAACTCTGCCATGCAAAGACAAAACAATGTACACGCAAAATCATTGATTTGCTGTTTTTAGTCATTTTGAATACAGTATTCTTAGCTATATTTATACCTAGCCCTATGAACACAAGTTATTGAAATAAAATCATTATAGAACAATGTCGTTATTTTTAAATAATTGTCAAAAGCAGGCAAAACATTGTGCTTAACATTTGCAATATTGGTTGCTAAGTACATTTTTTTAAATTGTTTAGATTATAATGTTGTATTTCATTTTTGATCTCCTTTTAATTTTTATCTACATTACATTACATAATATTAAAATATAATAGCTCGATTTTCTCAAAACATTTTTTATGAGTCCTTTAGACTTGTAATTATTTTTAACTCCTTCTAGTAAACTTTCAATAAAAAATGATTCTGAAAATAGTTATTCTTAGATACATGTAGAAATCGGCTTAACATACAATCGATGAAACTGTTTGAAATGACGCCACGCAAAAACGTCAATTGAAATTGAGGTTTTAATTGTCTAAGGTAAAAGACCCAGTTACTGACACTGACCCGGTTTTGGACATTTTCAACTTTACTTTGAATTAATAAAAAGAAAATTACCTCGAATTGATAAATTTATATTTTCAAAATGAAAATAAATTCATCGTGTACCTATTTGATGACGATATCAGTTACAAAAACAAACTCACTTAATATAAAATAATATTTAAGCCCAGAGTGACTGTGAAAGCCATTTTTTGGTTATAGTCTAAGCAATTGACAGAAGAGCGTTCGACTATTGAATTAGTGATTTAATCATCATGCAAGTATAAAAATATTATAAAAAATATGTGGTTCGATTAATAAATAATTAACTACTCTTTACTTTTAAATATCAAAACATCATAATAAATTATATTTTATTATTAAAATATGAGTGTTCATAACTAGACTGAATTTTATAGGTATGTTACAGTTATGGACACTCAAATTTTAACCTATGTTATGTTTACGTATTTGTGTTTATAATATTTAACTATTTTTGTGTTGAAAAAATTAACATTTTATTTATAATAAATGATACATTATAACAAATTATGTTTGATTATAATAAATTTAAATTTGATAGTGTATAACCTAATAAATGACAAATAATTTTGACATATGGAGTGTCAGTAACTGTCCGAAACTACAGCAATAGAAATTTTAAGTGTCCGAAACTGGGTATTCAAACATTATTTTTTAAAACATTAATTTAAATTATTAATCTGCTTCAAATAATTATTTTACGCATATGACCTTTTCTAGAAATCGTGAACTTATATTTGAAAAAAATATTAATTATTTAAATTAAATTTTCTATAAGTTATCCTGTTATAACCACAGCTGTCACTCTTAAAGTGTCCGAAACTGGGCCTTTTACCTTATATGTATTTTAATGTACCTAATAGGAGAATTGAGAGACACGAAAAGAAATATTATGTTTTTATTTTATATTTAGTTAAACATACAGATATTACGTATACTTGGGTGTTATTTCATGTATAATACGGTGTTTCTTTTAAACATATTGATAACCAGCTTCTACTGTTATTAATCTGTAACAACGGTGGGCAACCTGTATGTTCATAATTTAATACTAATGTTAAAACTAACATACATTATTTGTCGACTAAAAAATTGCAGGTCACAAGAAGGTGTCAATTAACTACTACGGCCCCCGGAAAAAATGTCAAATTTATTCTGACCTATGATATGAAAAAAGCTGCATCTATAATACAGTTTTGCTGCCTAAATATCTTACATAAGAAGTCAAGAAATTGTTGTCTTTAAGTGTAAATACTTCATGATGTGGATTATAGCTGACGAAATTAAAATTGTTAATTGTATGCGACCCAAAAAATGAAAAGACATATTCACCAAATCTAAATCATTGTAAACTAATAATTAACAGCACATATCATAACACCTAGTTTTATTTTGTTAGAATTACTATAGCCCAAGAGTTTTGAATAACAATCTCTATTAATTGATGTATATGAAAAATAATAGAGCACTTAACAAACATCAAAATCATTCAAAAACGATTTATTGTTAAATTATTTAAAATTGTACAATTCGACATTGGCCTCAACTCGGCCAATGAAATAGTATTATACAAGTAAACTATCTGGGACAGATTTTTTACTTTTGGCCACGACTTGATATTGTTTTTAAAACGTTTCAATTGACGCCGTGTCTGACTACTATAGCTCTACTCCCATGCAGTGTTTTGTTTTTGCACCGTACCTACAACTCTATGTTTGAAAATGTATCAGTTTTCTACAGAATATCGGTTTTGATGCTTAAAATATTTTGAATACTTATCAGTTAAGTAACTTTATAAAAATGTTGAAGTTTTATATGGACATATAAAATGTTTTTTATTATCTAAAATTTTGTAATTTGTTCTTAATTAAAAATAAATCGCATTAGTTTCATTCTTTTTATTCATTCGTTGTTTTTTAAAAGTTACATTAGAAATTGACATGCGTCTAATATTTGAGATATTCTTTTTTTAACTAAACGTGGGTTGTCAGTTTTAGAAAAAATTAAAAAAGGTAGCTTTAATATTTAATTTTGCTTCTTTATAAAACCATCCAATTTTTTTATATTTTAGAAATTTACTTTTAATATTTTTTGTGTGGGTGTGTACTTTATTTATGATTCTGGTTAATAAAAAAAGTTACAACTGGATATTGCTATCAGAAGTTGTGCGAGAATTTCTTTCGCCACCAAATTTAATAAGATTAAACACTTGCCGCCAATAAGGGATATGGAAAAAGGTTAAATGTTATGAACGTTCAATGTAATTGTTTTTTTCGTAATAAATTTCCAAGTTTCCATACTTTTGAAATTTATTCGGTTAAAATTTTTGATTCTTATAAATTAAATTTTTTATATTTAATGCAACTCTGTGGATAGATTAAATCATGAGTTCAGTTAAGTTTAAAGCAAAATTGATGAGAGCGTTTTCTAAAATTAAAATTGGAAACATGGAGTTATCTTAAGATTTCCTTACATGTACTTACGTATTTATTTCTTAATTCAAATTTTATTTCGATATTATTTAGAGCTTAAAATTAAGAAGATGTAATTTAGTTACATTCAAATAATTTTAATCATTTTATAAAATTTTGTTACCAGCGTATTTCCTTACATTTAAAACTCCTCTAAAAGGTGAGGAAACAGTTTCATTTAAATTAAAAGTTTTATAGGTGGGTGACTCTTAAAAAGACGTAAACAAACACGGTTACGCAGTAAAAAAGTAAACAGTTTGTCGATTTGAAAATAAAATGGGTGACCTGATTAGTTTCGAGAGGGTTGTTTGAAGTGTGGGTGCGTTGCATCGGTAAAGTTTTACAAATGCAGCCAACAAAAGTAAAGGGAATGAAAAAAACGTAAAAAATGATCCCTTCATCGTACAACCACATTCTATCAACTACACTACGAAATATCCATTTTTTATTGTACATCTGCGCGTAGAGGTGACATTGAACCCGTGTTAGCCATGTTATATATATATAGAGCGTGGTGCGTTAACCCCAAAGGGCCATTACAGGGGGCTCTCACCCGTGTAGCAGATGTACCCCATTTCAAGGTCTTATTCTTCCTCCCCTCACCTTCTATCACCCCGGAAAATGTACGCATTCAAGCAGGTAACTCAAGGTGTACATTTACTGAATACAACGTGCAACAGATTGTTAAGTCTTCTGTATCGGTTCTTGCATTTTTCTTTTCTTTCATTTTTTTTCATCGGAGATTTTAAAACGAGTTTTTCTATTCTTACTAAATTTGGATGTGCTTCGTCTTTAGTATACAACCATTTTGGGTTGTTTACTTACCAGAAAGGGCTTCAAGACAAATTACACGTGCTACATTTGTATTTACGTTCATTTTTTTAAATTTACTTAAAAAAGCGACATTGGAAAAATGCAACTAAAAATGCTCGTTTGTTTCAATAATTAAACGACTTTTCTGTACATTTTCAAATGGAAGCATTAAAAACCCTTTTTTTTAATGAAAAACTAACAAAATTAATGAATATGTGGACAGTGAACTTGTTATTTTAATTAAAAAATAATTTATTATATTTACATTTTAAATATATTTAGAATGTGGTAGGCGGTTGCTTAGTCTATATTCTGTAAGATCAATAAAAAAAATATTTAGAAATAGTTAAAAATTTTATTAGATATCTGTGATACGATTGCATTTATTTCATTTATTGGCATTTTATTTAAGTTATAACCTCATTCCTTGGATCAAATTATCTTTAGCTAATTTATTATTATTGTAGATTTATAAGTGAATTTTAGTTAACATGTAATGAAAATAGTACTTGAAAAGTGATTTACTCAATACGCGAAAGTTTTTCAATCTTACATAACATAACTTTGCTGTTTGTTTAACAAACAAAAAAGAAACGAGACTTTAAAATGAACAATTTTACAAAGTATTTAGAACACTGTTAAAACACAAAAAGAAAATATAATATTTTAATATACCTAATTACGAATTTTTTGCACTTAGTTGCGAGTTGCAGACAATTTCAAAATTTAATTAAGGAAATAGTTGAAGAAGATTTTAATTGGAAGAATTCTCGTGATACTTTTATAACAAATTTGCGTTCGTGAGATGTTTTAGCGAAGATATATTCTTCTAAGTGTTTTGGTCGACGTGAGAAGTTTTTGCAATACGTTTTAGTAGTTTTTGCGTACCGTAAATGAAATATTTAATGCTGTGTCTGTTTTGCATATATCGATTTTGAAAAATATTACGCAAAAAGGAATCTTGGCTAGACTTTCTAGAAAACTTTTATAAAAGCTTCGCCTTTCGTACAAAAAATAACAAATTTAGAAATTCTGTTAGATCTCAACATTAGGTCATTGATCTTCAGAAGTTTAATCAAAATTTAACAACTCTGTACGCAATTTTGGATTTGTAATGGTAAAATTACATCATCCAATAATCTAATAAATATTGTTAGCATCGAAAAAAAATATATAGACTTTATCAGTGAAAATTGTCGAAAAAATTTGAAAGTGGTTATCATAAATATTTTTAAATGGAGAAACGTGTATTTATAAACATAACATGTAAGTATTTCATTATAACCGAAACCTAAATGAGTAAGACACAAAGTGATCTCGTTCTAAATTCGCGTTATTTTTAAATTTTTAGAAACGCTTCTTGATAACGACGCAGTGTTTTGAAGGAATATAAATTGAGGAAATTTCATTATGTCCCTTCAAGGTAAGTTGTTTAATAAAGCCTAGCAATTCTAATTTTGTCTCATCGTCACGTCGGTAGAATTTATTTCCTGCGTGACCCTAAAATGGGCAATTATCATTGACAAATGACTTGGAGCTTCTAATTTCTTCTTAGATTTCGACCAACTTTTTGATTGCTTCCAATATTATCGAACTGCTGTCGTCCTCCTCAGAAAGATTCTATAGGTGGAGCTATTGTGTTGGTGTAATCTAAAAATAGTAATTTCTTAAACGAATTTCCAAAGCTCTTTTATCTATTGTGTTATTAATGAAAGTTGTATCGAAAATGAAAAGAAAGAACAACAGAAAGAAATGCCTGACTTGCTGACGTACAAAAGCGATAAAGTCAATGGGATCTTATTTGCTAGTACACAATTCTTGTATTAACTATTGCATCAACACAAGTCGAGGTCATAAGTTGATCATAATAAATTTATTAACAATATTTCACGCGTTAACCGATAGATAAATCATTTATAAATAAAAAACATTAACAGTATTAGATTTGACACGTTCTTTGAATGTTGTGCTAAAATTTGAACAAAATTGTAAAAGGAGAATTAAAAGTAATGTTGAAACACTTTATGTAAGTATTTGTTTATTAGATTTTTCGTCTATTTTTGTTTTTATTTACCACAGTTCTAATCAAGCATGTCAACCTTGATTAGTTTCTAAGTTTTTTTTCGACGGACGAATAGTCTCAAAGAATTTTAACCATTTTGTGCTAGGAAGATTGATTTATTTGTAGTAAAAGTTCTTGGAGCAGACAAAAAGCAAAGTTATTGGTGATTTAAAAGAGAAAAATCTCAACTTTTTTGTTATTACTAAATAATGACATTTAGTTGTTTCCTTTCATTCTCGTCTAGTTAAAACACCATACCGGATGGCAGACGAATGAGTACTGGATCTTAATCCACTTGTAAATGACCCTAAACTGAACCACAACTTACCCCCAAGTCAAGAGGCCTTATATGTAATATTTTGGAGTTATTATATCGTAAACTTCAATTTAAAAATGTGTCATAAGTACCTTATTATTTACAATATGTCAAAATTTTTGTTGAAGTTCTGTTATAAAGATGCCATTAAAGCCATATGTATAATTTTTTTTAAATAGAAAAACCATTGCAATGACATATCAAAACATACCAATTAGTAATGAAGTATGTACTAAACAGCTTCACTTTCTTTTAAAAGCTTATGGAGACGATGCTGTGTTGCCTTTTTCTGAGAAATTAAAATGTATTTTTCTCGAAATTCTTTAGATGTATGACATATTGTTTATTAATGTCGGGTATCACCTGGTACCTTGTATTATAGTATTCTGTTAATAATTAAAATAATATGTTTGTATATTTGTAAATAAAATTTAACAATAATATTAAATTTCGTTAAACGACTAGTTTTGCTATTTTTTTATTAAATTGTAATGCAAAAACGTGGATCACAAAAAAATGTTATTTCTTCATTTCCATAAATAGATGGTCCGGTGTAAGATCAGCAGAATCATACCATACATTGACGCCCATTAAAAAATAATACATTTATAAAAATATTCTTAACATTAATCAAACATTTGTTTACCATACACATTTCGGGAATGACAAATCCAGGTCTGTAACCCCATTAATTATTAGGAGCTCTAAAAAATTTTCCTATGACGAAATTTATTTATTTACTCGACTATTGGTGGTAATAAACTCTTTTCGGAAAAACACTTAGAAACGTTAGAAATCTTTGCATTATGTATAAACTTTGGTAAACGTTTTAATTGTTAATAAAAAATGGATCACACGGTTTTTGCGTTTCATTAACCTACGCTACGAGTTTAGGTCAAAGGCTGATTTATTAAATCAGCGGAATGTTAATGTCATTATTTCTATCCATTGACTTCTCACATGACTTCGATTAGTAGGAAAAACAACACGTACGAAGATATGTACGTAGTAATTCTCACACGTGGAATTTATCGATGGAATTTATGGAAAAGGCGGACATTAAGAATATCGTTCTAAGATTTAGGTAGAAATCTGGCGAAAAGTGATTCCAGTCTCGTAATGGTATCAAAGAAAACAGCCCTTGGGTAAACTCGTGATAAGGTTATACATATAAAGTTGATTTATACCACCGGGGGCTGCAATAATTTGACCATACTACTCTACTTGCATGAAGTAGAGAATCTAATAAATCTCCCGACAACGAAATACATCACGATGTCGGTTTGAAAGGGAGAGAGCCTTTTATTAAATAGAGGGTTTCGTCCTACTACTACAGCTAAACAAAAATTACTTCAACGCCGCAACTTTTAACTATAACGAACTTTTTAGTTTTCGTCTTCCTTCTTCGGTTTTCCGTTTTCGTAATTCACGCCCCGATATTACTTGTCGCTAATTTTACGCCGTTTCGATTATTTTACGACATCTAAATCTGCCCTTACTTATTACATGGCGCATTTTTCGGTTAATATTTAAAAGATTCAGCACAGACTCAATGCCATTTTTTGTAGCTCACATATGGATTTTCGCAGCCGCTGAAATTTTTTACCCGCTTTTTTACCATGCGCGTGGTTGTCAAAAAAAAAGTAAATTTACATTCGTCAAGGAAACCGATAATATTTAGGTAAGATTAGTAAAATTTTTTGAAACGGTAAAGCTGTTTTGACTGATTTTAATGTTGAACGAATTTGTTAGATATCGCATAATGGGTTTTTGATGACCGAAATAAATAGAGCATCGTATTTATTTCATATTTCCGTCAACAAAGCTTTAGAGCTGTGTTTCTCAAGCGTAGGGAAGCCTACTGTTTTGCATAAAATGGTGTATTTCATTTAATTTAATTTGCAGGAAATAATTAATTTTATAATAATTAAACTAATTGTAGATTTTATTGATGGCTGCCAGAGAGGAGACGATATCAATCTGACCAGAGTTTTTTAAATGCGGGCTATTAATTAATTATTTTTAATATTAAAGTTTACGCCAATACAATCTTGTAATATTGAATTAGGAGCACATTGAAAATTTATGAAATGTTTTTTACTAATTATTTACTTAGTTATTAAAACAAAAAACGTTTTATCCAATTTTTGTTTCAATATTTATGTTCTGAAAAACTACAGTATAATATTATTATTTGATTTATAACGATGTTGCAAAATGGGGAAAAACAGGACAAAACTTTTACTGATTTGTTTAATATTTATTTGTAAATTTTTTAACATATTTTTAAATTCTTGCAAATTAATATTTATTTTGTTATTTGATAAGTAAGTTTGATATATTTTATTTACTAAAGTTATCCAGGCTTAATGGGCAGGAACTGTATTATAATCTCAAGGGGTACTGTAAACACAGTTGGGGTTCGCAAGAAATAAAGAATGTAAGAAACCTGTTTCATAATTTTTAGAGTAAACCGAAAAATTGCTCTATAATTATAAAAAAAGCAATTAACACAATAATTTTTTTATATTTGAGATCAGTTTTACGTAAATAACAATGAAAATTTTAATACTTTAGAAAATAATTATATTTTGTATCTTGCGGTTGGATTTTCTTAGCTTTACGTTGTTTACACTTATAATAAAAAAATAGATGAATTATTAAGTACTTATACTTACGTTTAGAATATAGGTAAGTTTTAAATTAACTTTAATGTGTTTCAAATGTTTCTTCGGTTTTGTAAGAAGAATGTGGTTTTGAAGATCATTTAAAAATCATTCTATAAGAATTTGTTTCAACATTTTTTAAAATATAATAAGATTTAAAATATAACATTAAAATTTTTGAGATTTTAAATTAGTTTAAATATGATTATAATATGTTTTTCCATACATATACGTTATATGTATTTATATTATTATTCTTTTCGGTTCTAACAGAATATCGTATCTCGTTTTTAAACATATAAATAAAACGGCGACTAATTGTTTTTTAAAAAGTTTACGTCAGTTTAAAAATCGGTTTTCTTCTAAGTGTGATCGTTTAGCTAAACATTTTCTTTGTAAAAAAAAAGTTAGTCAAATAATAATATTCTTGTAGAGATTTATTTCAAATCTATTGTCTAATATTCATGTGAATAAATTCTATAAACTTTTACAACATAATTTTAATGTGACTTAAAATTTTAGTTTTGAGTTTATAAAAATAATTAGTTAAAATCAGGTGAATTTTAAATTATAATTAGAATATATTCGTTTTTTAATCTTGTGTTTCTTTAAAGCTCTATTAGATAGATGGGAATATTTCAATTTCTAATTTTTATTCCGACTATAATACCACTTTCTTTTAGAGAGGGAAGTAGGAAGAAAATATTTGGTTATAATTCTTACAAAACTATAAAATCCTTTTTTATTAGATGTATAAATAATTATATAAATTAAAAGAGGAGTCGTATATGACAATAATATTTTTTACATTTTTATTTATGATATGTAATATATTATTTTCTTTTACAGACTTAGCTTCAGACGAAGATAGATCGCAAGGAATAGGTATGAGATTAATTTTTGAATTAAGTACAATCAAATCTCTACAGTACTACCTCTGCATGTTACGACCTCAAAATCTTAAGATTTTTTCATTTTTGATCTACCCTAAACCCTAAACCAAACAAAAAAAAAATTTCCGGCATCCTAATGCCTTATTATTATTATTATTGGTACTCAAGTTTGTAGTGTGTGTAACTATGTATCCGGCTGACAAGTATCTTTTGAAATGCAATTCAGGTTAACATTAAATGACAACGAATTAAACCTAATAATGAAAATTTTCATCTTAATAAAACTTTTCTATGTTATAGGTAAGTTGTACCTACTTTTACATACACATATACAAACCTTCACACCAATACCTTGACCCAAGACATGACAGAAACTAATTTTTATACTGTCCTTTAGAATTTACGAAGTTACCAAATTCTCGTAAAATGCAGAGGTCGTACTATTTAATAAAAATGCAACTACTTTTTGCACAATAAACTGCCCATTTTTAATGAAAGGTACATACAACATTTAATTACATAATAAAACACTTTTCTTAGACCTCACAAACGTTTTCTACGTAAGGCTACATGTCCACTTGAGAGAAATACTATCGATAGCATCTCTTGAGAGTATTTCTCGCAAATGAATACATTTCTGAGAGCCACTATCGGAGGGCGAACGTGTTGAGATTTACTTTCAGGTGGACACGGAAAAAATTTCGTATTTCGAATTTCTGAGAGTATTTTCGAGAGCATTTAAAGATGAGGTGACCGAATTGAATACTATGTGCGAAAAAAACTTATTTTATGGAATTCATAAGAGAAAGAGTACCGAAATAGAGGAAAAAGGAAGAAACCGTGAAAGAAATGGCTACAAAATTTAATTGTACTGTTATCAAAATTTAACGAAAAAATCACAATTTAAAATTTACAATTTAAACAATGTCTCAACTTATATAAACTATACAAGCCAGACGTTGGTATTAAAAATACACAATTTTAGGTGTCACAAGAATTAAAAAGTGAAACAGTAACACAGCGGAGAAAGTACGGATGACCTTTACGTAAGCAATTGACTGTATTTTAAAGCCCTCATATTTTAGATTCCTGTTTTGACATTGAACAACACAATATTCTCTATTTCGACAATATCTTCACTGGACTTTTGTATATTTATGATTTAATAAGATTTCCGAAAACACTTCCCGCATAAATCTTGACAGTATAGTGAACACCGTTCTGAGAGTATTATCGATAGTTAAGCTCTCGATAGTTTTAAGTAAAGCCCGCTGCACACGGTGCATGTTTTCCTGATATTTCGCTTGCTCGGAGTCCTGATGGCAGCTGTGCAGGCTCAGTTGCAAGGTAGAGTGACGTCATTGATGCCTTTGTGCAGGTTGGCACGTAAGATTTCTCTGATAGAACTGGTGCTATTTTTCGTGTGGGGCTGCCTGCAAGTTGAACGTTAAACCAATCGGTAAACGGACTTGTGTGTAGTTTTTAGTGATCCAACAATTCTGTCTTCTATATCGTTGAAAATTATCTTTGAAATAATGGAACCAAATGCTAAAAAGCCAAAGAATTTAAAATGAACAAAAGATGAAGTAATCGCTTATAAAAATGAATTATTTTTATATGCTATTAATGGTTCTAATTTATTATCAAATGTTCAATGACCAACTAACGAGCACCGTGTGTACACAGATAAAAAAAATGACTTGATTCAAGAAAAATGTTTTCTTCAAAATGTCATTCTTGTTTTAAGTAGTTCAATTCTCTTAACTTAAGAAATTGATTCTTGAATCAAGGAACTTGGTTGTTTTCAAATAAGATATATACAACTTCGCCCAAGAATTTCTTTCTCTTGGATTAAGATAGACGGTAACATTGGTTCAAGATGTTACCGACTGTATTAATAAAATATAAGGTATAAATATTTTTCGGCATACAATGAAACAAACATTTCTTTAATTCTAAGTTTTTTTCTGACTTAAACTTATAACATTCTAAATAAAAAAATTTGTTCTTGAATCAACAATAAATAATTTTTGAAGGAAGAATTCACTTGTATCGATCGAAGATAATATAGTCTTGAACCAAGTAAAAATGTTATCGATCGGAGTGATTCGACCTCTCCATCCAAGAAACATGAATTCAAGACAAGAAATTTTTGAAGCAAGACAACTAGTTCTCTTCAAAATAATTTTCTTGGATCAAGAATATTTTTCTTGAATGAAGATACTTTTTTTATCAGTGTAGCTAAACCAGCAAAGCTCCCTGCCTATCTCCAAGCAACATAACATGCTCGCCAGTTTGAAAACAAAACCAGCTAGCAAACTATCAAAATAACATGCACCATGTGCAGCGGGCTTAACATGTAAAATTTACATTAATATTGAAAATTATCTTTAAAATAATGGGGTCAAATACTATAAAGTCAAAGACTTCAAAATGAAAAAAAGATGAAGTAATAGCTAAAAATAAATAATTTGTATACGCTATTAATAATGCTAATTATCATATGTTCATTGACAAACCAACGAGCACCGTCTGAAGCCAAACCAGCAAAGATCCCGGAGTACCTCTGAGCAATGTAGCTCGTCAGCTCGCAAACAAAACCAGCAAGCAAGCTCTCAAGAGACAAGCACCATGTGCAGCGGTCTTAAGCTCGCCGATAGTTATTAATTCTCGAAAGTATTCTCAAATGGTACAAGCACTTGAGAGTAATTGTTGCGAGTTACTCTCATATGGACACTTGGCATAGGTCTAGCTGTTTATGAGCAAAATGCAAAAATTGATCAAAATCGACTTCAAGCTTTTTTAGGCGAGAGACCGTTTAAGTTACATAGATCAAACTATGTGCACTTTTAAAGATTGATATTTATCCCTACAATTTGCCGTAAAGAATGAGACAATTACATAAAAACAACAGAGATATAGATGATTGAAAAAAAAACTGTAGATATACATGTTAAATGAATGGAAAATTTTAAAATCAACTATGGATCACTTAGAATTAATATTAAGGGCTGAAAGGACTTAGCGGCATAAGAAAAAATAGTCTCCGATTGTTTTCAAACTTGGTGTAAATATAGTTTTACATAAACAGAATATACACGCAAAAAAACTTTTAAAAATATTTTGAGATAAAAAAGTACCTACTAGTTATTTTTTGGTAAAAAAAAAGTTATAATAACTTTTGAATGTTAAATGATATCTGGAAAATTCTTTCACTGTGATTGTCAGTAAGGAGTGGTCCGTCGACGAAAATACAAATTAGCGCACAAAAATTGTGTCTTCGATTGAAATCACCAAGGTGGAAATTATAATCTCAAAATTGACCTTTTTGGCAAACGGTTACCAAACTTTTCAAAATTTAATATTAAACTACTCATCAAATCCTATCAAAATCACCCTTAAAATGCTTGGTAACCGTTTGCCATAATGGCCAATTTTCAGATTATAAAACTCACCTTGGTGATTTCCATCGAAGACACAATTTTTCTGGGCTAATTTCTATTCTCGTCGATGCACCACTCCTTACTGACAATCACAGTGAAAGAATTTTCCAGATATCACTTAGCATTTAAAAGTTATTATAACTTTCTTTTTGACCAAAAAATTACTAGTACTTTTTTATTTCAAAATATTTTTCAAAGTTTTTTTGTGTGTATATTCTGCTTATGTAACACTATAATTACACCAAGTTTGAAAAGAATCGGAGACCATTTTTTCTTATGCCGCTAAGTCCTTTGGTGAGAATTTTTGTCACTGGACCGTAAATAAAAAATACGTTTTAAAGCGAAGCACCCTATAGTATACATATATAATTTTTTTAAACATCGTATATGTCGCACATCGCAGCAACACTCTCATAATGCGAAAATTGATTATTGTGAGTAAATGGCGGATAAAGATGACCCCTTAGTATTTTACATTTGATTATATAAATATAGATAGAAAATTATATTATTTTTGTGTCAATAAGCGAAGTTTATGCTATTTTACTAATTATTATCATTTTAGATGTAGAAAATTCATAAATGAATTGTGCCGACTTATGGCGGTGTTGCTGCAGATACGCAATTTGTATCCACAGTACGTTTAGAAAATGAATTTTTTCATGAAGTAAATTATTTTTCATATCACATGCATAGCAACAACGCGTTTTGATCTCTGTTTTGCCAGTCGAAACAAAACAATTTCAGACCAATGCGACTGTGTCAGTCAGAAATGACATTTGTTTCTCTCCTAGGGGAGAAACAAATGTCATTTCTGACTGACAGCTGTCATCAAATCGTTGTCAAAGATTTTAATAAATTACAAAACTTGTTGTTTCATTACATGTGATATGAGAAATAGTGAGTGGCACGAGATGAAACGAAGACGATTTCAGACCAGGGCGATGACAGCCCTCGCTTCGCTCGGGCAGTCAACTCTCGCCCTCGTCAGAAATCGTCTTGTTTCACCCCTTGCCACACAATATACTATATTAGTCTTTATTTAATCTCTCTCTTAATAGAAAATCGATTGTATTAGGTTTTTTTTAGCAATTTTAAAACTGCAATTGGTAGGGATTTTAGAATTACTTTCAAAAAGACATAAAAAAATGCATATTTGAAAATTTTGCTTGAATAAATAAGTATGTACCTTTTTATATTTGTGTATGTGAGACTTTGTTTTTGTATGAAATGAAACAAGAGTCGTGTTTATTCCGAGATTTTATAAGGCCATTCGATTGTATTAAATTGAATTCATTCATTCTGCAAAAAAGCTACTGGCGACCTTGTAAGGCCGTTCTAAAAAGTAATAAGTAGCCTACACTTTTGTTAGTGGGAATTTTTAGAACGGAACTTGATTCGACATTCATTATGTTCGTAATTTAGCTGTGATAAATATATTACCTTGCCATTTTAGCATATTTGGTGACTGTTTTCGTTTCGTTCTTCGCAATATTTCTACGCTTTCCAATCTCCATCTTTTACCTTTGCTTTATAAAAAAAACTGATCAATTTCTTTCCTACCACTCTATCGTTTTATAAAGGTTTGGCGATATTGAAAAACGTTTACAATTACAAATATTCTATTTAAAAGATGGAATAATTGATGTATATAATTTGTGTATTGGAGTGACTAAATAATATTAATTAACAGTAAATTGAGGCACCACTATCAATGTGAAATTTTCATAACGATTTTAATGAAATTCGACTAAACTTTTATTTAATTGTGATAATTAATATTTATACATTTATTACTTAATGAAGTTTTGGTGGGACTAGTTTGATGATCAATGACCTCGTCTGAAGTCGTTTAATGGAAATTATAAACAAGGTATGCCCATTCTGACGTCAAATTTACGTGTTGGAGTAATTAAATTCTTTAATTTGACTTGTGCCGAATTGCTAGATTGGTGTTTGCTAATCAATATGGTATCTTTAATCTTTGCTAAAAGGCAACTTGACTTTAGTTTTATTTAAACTACTTTAGAATACAGTTTGCAATAAAAAATACGTCATATTGTACATATTGCATTAATCAAATTTTTAAATTGAATTACGCGCGTATGTTAAACGATTACAAGAACTTTATTGCATTATTATTAGTGTTTTTATAACATTGATATCTTCTAAATTATAACGTGTTTTTATATTCATTTTGAAAATTCTGTTAAATTATATACGTTTAAATGTTTTTTTTTTACATTTATTTATTTATAAGAAATTATTTTATTATAATAAAAAAGCTAATTAATTGTTGTGCCTAAAGGACGTTTCAAAACAGTGACTTAAATTTTAGAATAGATTAATTAAAAGGACAAAAGCTACGATAATATTAGTAAGTTTTTTTAAGTTATTTGTTAAAATACTCATAAGTATCTTTGAAGTATGAATTAAAATTTCACAGTGTTATTGCAGGGTCTAAATTTCATAACATTTACAAATTTTGAAGAGGCCTGTATGGCAGTTTTTATGGTATTTCAATTAACATAATCATTTGATACGATGTTATAACTAGTTAGATTTAAACCTCTATCAAAGGAGGGTAATATAGTTAAAATAGCAGATTTAAATTTCATGAATTTTCCTTCTTATTCATTTAAAAACATATCTACATATTAGTTTAAAATGATTATTAGGTACTTGCTAATGCTCGAGTCGTGCTTTAAAATCTTCTTAAAACTTTAAGAACTTACTTTAAGAAGAATTTTAAGTTAAAATTATTTCTGTTGCTTAAAAATGATAATATGTATGTAGTAAATAGATCAATCAAAAAATAACCTGTGAATTATCTGAAGGCATTGTAGGAAAACAATAGATCAAAGTTTCTCTTCCAATCCGGATACAACTAATTTACCGCATTTCGCTCAAATTGATTTGATAAGATCTAAAATTTTTATATAACAATCTTTCTTTCTCTTTTGATTAAACTGTTTCAGGTTTTATCTTGTTGTAATTGCATAAATTTAAATACTAGCTTATTTGTTTTCCTAAATTATTACTAACTATAACCAGCAAAGTCTGTTAATACCTCTATTTGAACGTAATACGTACATTTAATGTTAACAAGAATGTTCTATATGAAGTCCAGTAAATTATAACGGGCATTACAGTTAAAATGTAATAGCAAACATAGTGGTTTTTATATTGTATTTTTGAATTTTGCAATCAAGTCGCACTATATTGCTACAACAAAACAATTAAAGTAGGTATGGATTTTATCTAACATACTTTTAACTATTACATTGTTTCTCTTATACATAAGATATCATCATATACGCCTATATTATAATTTGCTGGCCATATAATATGATGAGTAAATTTGAAACATTTAGCCGTTGAATTATGATTATTCCCGTTAAATTGTTTATTTTGTTATGTACTTGAATACTATCTTATGTCGGTTAATTAGATGAACTTGTTTTGAAAAAACTTAAATTAGTGTCTTCGCTATATTATTCATTGTAACTAGACTACGGACTTAAATTCGAATGATTTTAGATTGATATGGTTTTATAGAATCACAAAAAAAATTAAATTGAACAATTCATAAGAATTAATGGATATACGGGTCGGTTAATAGTTCGTAAATTAAAATATAATATAAAATTATTGCCAAATTAAGATTCTAATTGAGGATAGACATAGTTTTAGACATTTACGCTTTTAAGAATACATTTGTAGATACCATAGCGGAGTTAGATAGTGAGATAATTCTATTTATGAGATTAATAGAATTACAAATTGTTAAAGACAACCTAAACATAACCAATAGATCTCTGAAAAAAGAATTATAGTTATAAATGGAAGTTTATTTAGTAATTTCTTCTCAGATAGAGTAGTACACATATATATTTTAGTGAAAAGTAACTGCAGCATATGAAATTTGAGGTTGTTTTATTTTGTTAATTAAGGGGGTAGTGTTGTGTTGATGTATGAAGCATAACTGCTAACGAATTGTTTTTTAAATTCTAAATAAAATTATAAACGAATAATTGATTATAATTCAAATGTTTTGATAAAATATTACACGAGTATTAGATAATTCTGAAATATTCAGATTTAAATGGCTAGTATATCGGACACGGCATAACACTTTAAGATGAAGAAGGGTATTTATACTGTGTAGAAGAAAACTTTTCAACATACTGTGCTGAATTGAGAATTTTGGATGCGCTACATAACACTTCTCAGTATTAAAATAAAAAACCAATTTCAGGATATTTCTATGATAGCCTAACTTTTAATTTATTGAGAGAAATAATTTTGTAATTATGCTATTTCAACCAGAAAGATTTTAAAGATACTTTTTTAAACAAATTGAGAAAATCTTTTGATATTTTATTAAATGAATGGGACAGATATTATGTAGACTGGAAGTATAAAAAGTTTAATTGATACAAACATTAAATTTTGTATTATTTATTTTTTACTATATAAGTTCTATAAATTAGTTGCTTTTGAAAAATCAATGATAAAGACAAAATTAATTATTTGTTGTTGTATTTTTATTGTGTCAATATTTGCATGTTTTTAGATGTTTTAGAAAAATTATTAGAATTGCAGTGTTTAATTTAAATTGTTACTAGTTGAAAGTGTTCAGCCTGTACTGTGTTTTTAATTTAATTGTATCTGCCTTTATGCATAACTATATCATGACAGTTGGAAAGAATTTACAGCTGAATCACAGTTCTTAGACATATTAAGTTCAATTAATTTTTTTGTTGTCCGAGGATCTTTCAGAGATGAACTTGCAATTTGTAATGTAAAGATAGATCTATTAATAACATCCATAACACGTTTTTGTTTATTTATAACTTCCATGAGTAAGTTTTTCTTATTCTGTGAGGGAATCTATACACATTCTTCTCGTTTTAAATATAATCATAATTAATGGACATTTTGCAAATGTGTCATCGACCAAATTAATTATTTTTGTTAGAGATTTTAACATTTAGATGTAAACAAACTTGCAATAATATTGGAAATGTTAAATTTTCAGCCAATAACATTTTTGATTGCGTCATTGTTGTGTTATGTTGTTTGTTTCGTGGTAAACATAAACATAATATCGTAATTATATTCTTTTACCAGGAAGAAGACTTAATTTTGCATGCTAATAGATTATAATTTTAGAAATGTAAAAAAATTCAGTTTTGTATAAAAAGCATTTAAGTAACATAATTTTCATGTGTTTTTGTTTTTATTTTTCAATTACTCTCCAAATACATGGAAGTTTTGTAATTAACTCTGAGCAACCTTGTTATATAGTCTTCCTTCCATTAAGGATTATTGTAGTTCTCTAGGAAAAGTATGTAGGCGTAAAAAATTATGCTTAATATGTCATGTCTTTGAATGCATATAAAGACTTAAAAATAGGTGTTGAAAATTTTTCAAACATATTCAATAATTCATAATATTAAAGTTATTTTATCTTGTCTTGTTTGAAATGGCATTGTAACAAATTTGTTTTTAAAATGGTAGTTAGTGATGAATTAAGGCTGCTATTTTTAAATTGGGTTAGGTAAGTATACTATTTTAAAATAATAAAACATGCCATCGAATTTCTGTCCTAGACTATTAAGAATAGGTACTCCAGAGATGTGTGCTATAAATGACATTGCCAATGTAAACAGCAACAGGTGTTACTGTTGCTAATAAAAACTAATTTTTAATTTTTTGTTAAATATTTTTTCTTATTATAAAAGCAGCAAGATAGTAGAAATGTAAATATTTAATAATAACGCATAGAGGTATTTTAATAGTTTATAATATGTGTTTCAAAAATTTATTTAAATAAATATCCCGGATTCTCTTTTTGCACAGTGTCGAAAGAGCACTGTCTACGAAAAATGACTGATTCTTATTATTTGTATTAGTTTAACACGGATTAAAAATCTAATTGTAAGAAAAAAATTCGTTTAGGTACATAAATAATTTATATGAGTACGAAATAAAACGTGGTATAACTACTTTAAACAAAATAAAGACTGCAAAAAAAATATTTTTCTTAGAATTTGTACACCAATTTTATAAAATTTAATTCTTTTTGTTTTTGTTTTACTTTATCTTTATTTTCTACTACATTGGAACCTATCTAGAATTTTTATATATTTACTGTATCTATTTTTAGGCGGTTTTTGCACTTCTGTCTCGGGAACGCATCCTCGCGTAAAAAGAGAATCGGGTGTATTAGAAGAAATTATAATATAGAATCTACTAATAAGAAAGAGCTAATATTCGTATATTTAATCAAGGCTAAGTGCATTTTAATGCGGATTAAAACTGTAAAATTATCCACACGTGTCGACTTACCACACCCTCTACCAGTCTATTTACTTTATTTTTGCTTTGTTTTTATTTTACACGAAAATTTGAAATAGAAAGTTGCAGTTTAACTTTTCATTGTTTATATAATTAAGCTGATTGTCGATAAATTCGTAATTATAGTTCATTTCTTTAAATTTCAGATGAGTATATAAGCACATTTCCAAAAATGACGTCAAGGGTGAGAATTAGAAGCTTATCTATGCGCCTTCTTGGACTCTTGTTCATCACCACGATGCTGATACCTTGTATACAAAGTACTACTTACAATAAGTGTCTGGTGAATAGGACTGGTAAGTAATCCATTCATTCGAATTTATTGAAAGTATTATTTGCATATTAATCAAATGAATTATTTTTTGCAGAAGTTAATCCGAAGCGCTTTCTTCACTACGAAGGGCAATCGTTAAATATAACATTGGAAATGTCAAGCAGTGTATCGCATCAATTATCGACACACGTTTTTCGAATATTTTTACAGGAAATTCTCGGCTATCCTAAAGTAGAAATTTATCCCCAGGAAGATAATTTCAACGTCGAAGATGTTATGGATCGATTGTCTGGCCCAACTGACGAGTCGAATATCACGTAAGCGTTGTTTTCCTTTCAAGTGGAACGCTAGCTTTCACTCATATTAAATTTTCTTTAGGGTTCCTCGAACTATGATTAATTTAGAGGTTTGGGTACCTCCGGAATTTGACACTGTTCCTATACTTGATACACATCACGTTCGAGATTGCGGAACCGTGGGTCCTCCGGTGCGATTCGGTTGGTTTATACCAATTATTAAAGATGAGAAAAAGGTATCGCCTTTTGTTCAGGATATACATTGGACCTCGTTCAGGGATTTGAAATATGTGGAAAATTATGATATTCAAGATATTTCCGATCTGAATATTTTAGCAATGAATTCCTTCATCAATCGCGATAAACGGCAGTAAGTGTTTTTCTTTATTTTTTTCTCTTAAACGTAGATCGTTGATTAAATTAAGTATTATGTATGGACAGAGGTATAGTACAATTTTTTAACAATTGGGCTATGTAATTAAGTATATATTTGATTGTTAGCTGGGCAGATTAACTAATAAATATCAGTCGAGAACGGGTTACATTTATTAAATTCTGTAGGATTTTTAGAATTGCAAAAAGGTATAGGGGAGAGTAACCTATATTGAACCGGTGCTTAAATTGTATCACTTCTGTATTTCTACCAATTAACACTATTTTTTACATTGGCAACAAAAAAAGAGGCAAACGGAGTGACATTAGCACTCTGACATTTTGTATTGACGTTTGACAATATTATATGATTGTGATAGAAAAGAGTTGTTTTTGGACTGTATTTATGTTAATTTTGGTTGTGTTGTCTAAGGAGCTTATTCATCGTAACGGAAAGTTATAATTTTATAACACATGCTATATGATAGTAAATTTTATGCTGTTTTGTGTACTGGTAAACGAATACAAATCTGATGAAGCTATGTTTTTATTTTTTTTTAAATTTGTTAACATACCATGGTCCGTATATTGGACCGCTCGAGAGTTCCTAAATTGTACCGGTCCAATTAATGCAACTGCTTTTGTTATAAAATTTAAATTAATTTTAAATCATCTAAAAGTAATAACGTATCCGCGTCGAAGTTTAGCGCATCAATAGGGCATCGAGGTTCTCATGTCTTTTGTTCTTTCTTGGGTTAATCAAGTTTTGGGTATCAAAAGCGTTTCAAGAGTCGAAATTGAAAGTTTAGTGCCACATCATTGATGGTCGACCTAAAATTTATCGCATCAATAGCGCTTGAAATATACAATTTTTAATTTTTTGTCTGGAATAGCGTTTTAACAAAACATCAAAGTTATCTATATTTCAAAAATAGCATAGCGTCTCAATAGTATTTCAAAGTTGTCAAATTTTGGGTATCAAAAGCGTTTCACAGGGTGTAAAATGGAAATAACACCACTTTTGAAACGCTAGATATCATAAAAACTGGCATTCTTTTGGTCATCATTAGCGCATCAAGCATTGCATTTTTGGAGAATATTAATGCTTTGGTAAATAAGAATTCCAAAGACTGTCTAAAGTAATATTGTTTTTTTTTAAAGATTGATTACATTTAAAGAATAAATATAAGTGATAATGATCCTAAATTGTGTATTATTTTTTCTATTTTATGTTTTTTAGATGCGGTACAATTTAGGTGCCTGGTGGTCCAATTTAAGGTACCGGTTGCGTTAATTGGACCGAAATACAACCTTAAATAAATAACGATTTTTTACTAATTGCGACTATGCTACAATATTAACAGATGGATATTATGTAGTTACTGAATCAAGCTTTAATGTGAACTATGTTTCATTTTTATGGCTTGAAAGAATTTGGTGATATGTACCATTATGTCAAAAGTGGTCCAATATAGGTTACTCTCCCCTATTATACTTTAAGAAGTGTAGAGATTATGCATTATACATTTTTGGAAGTATAATAATAATTTAAAATAAACCAAACATTATTTTGTTTTTATGGTGAATAAATTGCCTATATGACATGTGCGCTAAAAGTCGCACATGCGTAAATTTAGAAATACCTGAATATATTTATTGTTTTTTACTTGAGGAAATACGCTTGGCACGTTTAACTCTACATATGATCTATTTTATAATTGTCATTTGTGCGAAAAAAAAATTACTATAAATTATAGATAATTATTGTATTGTTTGTATGCTTTAGGGTGATAGTTTTTATTTTATGATCGTACAATGTACACAATAGGAAAGCTGCAACATTAGCAATAGTCCGGTCAAATTAGACATAAAAATAGTGGTCAAATAACAAAAATTCCGACAGAGCTATATTTTGGTTGAGACCTTGAGTACACCATTAGAAATAATGTCTCAAAAGTCCCTATCGATCCCATTTGTGCTAAAAAAGTTATTCGGGGTCAAAGGTTAAAATTTGAAATTTTTTTGGATTTTTTACGAAAACGGTAAGTTTTATTAAAAAAGTAGCCCAGACAAAAATTATATATCTTAAAATTATCTACAAAATTGGTCTTTATACTTTTTTTTTCTAAGAATCACCATTCGTCAGATATCACGATTCTACACTAAAGGACCTTTCAGTTTTAATTGTTAAAAGTTGAATGAGTTTATTGTTTTAATATTAACTACATGCATTAGGTTATTTCAAACAAAGAAAACATGAAAATTTATTTAAATAATGTAGATAAAAATGCATCTATATTATTGAATATTATAATTTTAAACAATATTAATGAATTATTTTGAATATTTTATTTTGATGGTGTGTTCTTTGTACATTTTTATTTTACAACTTAAATTGTAATTTATTATGTGGGGCTGTTGCATCTTTGATAATATCTTTAATCCCTGTTCATAAGCTACAGATATGAACTAGATTTTGTGAAAAAAACCTTTTACAAATTCTGAACCAACAACTAGAATATTAGAAACAAAATGGTATTTATAGGAAAACAAAAGAGGGCGGCATGGTGTTTACTTTAAGAAATAATTTAATATTTTTTGAATGAAAAATATAAATTTAATTCTTTTTCTTTTTTTTATTGACTTACGTTAGGATAAATTAATAATAGTAGTAATTTATTTTTATCAAAAGTAAAATGAAACTTATTTTTAAATTTTGATTCTGGTCAGCACCTCTTTGTGTAAATTCTCATTTAGTGATTCGTAGTTTACATCTGCTTTACATAACAATTGTTTCTTCTAGATACTATTGTATGGAGTCCGTTTGTGATCGGGGAATGTTCGTTCCTAATCACTGCAAGCACGTATCATGTGCAATATTACTTGCACCATATTACAACGTCACGAAATTCATAGTAAATCAAATAAACGATTTAAAGCTATACGTAAAAGTAATCTGGTTGGGTCCTAATTTGAAGGAAGTCATAACTCAATTAAAGAGCAACTACGCTAGAAGAAATTCTGATAAAAGATTTATAATATTAAGTTGGACTCCTAGTGAAGTTATTTTAGACGAAACTAAATTTCTTAGCGTAAATTTTAAGCGATGCGAACTTCGAAACTCATCATTAAATGTTGGATGCAAATACGAATTAACGAGACTAGTTAAATTTTCGTGGAGCAAATTGGAACGATACGCCAAAGTTGCATATGAGTCGCTTCATAGACTTAAATTTTCGGAAGAGGATTACAATTACTTGTTACAATTGTATAATCAAAAGTCTGAAACAACCAGTATTGTCGACGTTGCATGCAAGTGGATGCAACAGAAAAAATCTTCTTGGAGCGACTGGATTCCAGTACGAGACACGGAAAAGAATAATATTTATATTGGTGGAATATTTCCTTTGACTGGTTCATCTTATACTGGGAAAGGTATTTTGCAAGGAGCACTTATGGCAAGAGATGCCATTAATAAGAATAATTCATTACTGCGGGATTATAAGTTGCAATTGTTGGTAGCCAATGGGGAATGCAAAGCAGATATGGTAATGAAAGCGTTTATCGACTACATTGTTGAAAATTATTATAGCAATTTAGTTGGGGTTTTGGGACCTGCATGTTCAGATACCGTTGAGCCTCTTGCTGGCGTTTCTAAACATTATAAGACTTTAGTCATATCGTACAGCGCAGAAGGTGCTAGTTTCTCTAACAGAGAGAAATATCCTTATTTTTTTCGTACAATCGGAGAAAATAAACAGTACAAACACGTTTATCTTCAAATGTTCCAAGAATTAGGTTGGAAACGAGTCGCAGCTCTAACGGAAGATGGACAGAAGTATACGGAATACATAGCTCACATGGAAAGTTTGTTAGAACGTGAAGGAATTTCATTTATTTCGAACACAAAGTTTCCAAGGGAAAGAGACATGCTTGCAATGACACGAGTAAGTTTGATCAACAATTATTTGTGTGCAATTCTAAATAATTTTTGTAATGTTTTTAGTATCTAGAAGACTTAAAACGCAAACGTGCTCGAATAATAATCGCTGATGTTTACGATGATGTTGCTCGTTCAGTAATGTGCGAAGCTTATAAATTAGAGATGACTGCAAAACAAGGTTACGTGTGGTTTTTGCCGCTTTGGTTAAATACAACATGGTACAATATAACGTATTTTAATGCTCATACGAAAGAGAAAGTGAATTGTACTACAGAAAATATGATTGAGGTAGGTGTGATATATTAAAATTAATTTAATGCATTTATTCATGTTATATTTTTGTTTTAGGCCATAAATGGTTATTTTTCAATGACTTCAGCGTTTTTCGCACCTGATAATGCAATTATGCCGGAAAATAGGACAGTTGGGGAGTGGCGAGCTGACTACGCAAAAAAAGCTAAAAGTTTTATGTCTAATTATGCTGGGTTTGCTTATGACGCTGTGTGGACATATGCTTTGGCTTTGGATGAATTGATCAAAGAAGATCCTGAAGCTATAGCAGGAATGCATTCTCAGAACACTACGAAGTATGTATTTTAAGTTTTCTAGTTTAAACAGTCTTGATTGATTAATTAAATTTACAGCAAACTAGTGAATTTAGTAAAATCAACAGATTTTAACGGAGTTTCTGGAAGAATAAAATTTCGTGGTGGCCCATCGAGGTTCTCTGTTATACATGTGATGCAATTTATAGATAATGCTACACGAACTATTGGATATTTTTATCCAAATATATCTGATAATTCGGCAGAAATTCTGGGCGGAGTGTTGAAATTAAATATTAGTTCTATTGTATGGTTAACGCCAGATGGCAAAAGACCCAATGATGGCTCATTGCCTCCAAATGTTTGTACGTTGAGTAGCTTAGCGGAATTCTTAGACGTCGAATGCGAAATGGCGATAATAATATTAAATCTAATCGTGGCGCTGTTCTTATTAGCTTTGTTGGTGTTGTCTGTTTACATAATCAAACAACAGTACGACAAGAAAGTGCAATTAACTCAGCGTTATATGAAGTCATTGGGTATTGATTTGTTAAGTCCATCAAACATTGCTGGATTAGATAAATGGGAAATTGCTCGAGAATCTGTTGTAATTAATCGTAAATTAGGCGAAGGTGCGTTTGGAACCGTCTATGGTGGCGAAGCAAATTTTCCCGAATCTGGTTGGGTTGCTGTTGCAGTTAAAACTTTAAAGCTTGGCTCAAAGACTGAAGAAAAATTAGATTTCTTATCCGAGGCTGAAGTGATGAAGCGTTTTGATCACAAAAATATCGTTAGATTACTGGGAGTATGCACAAAAAAAGAACCAGTTTATACAATAATGGAATTCATGTTATATGGTGACTTAAAAACGTTTCTTTTGGCTCGTCGACATCTCGTGAATGACAAATTATCTGAAGAATCAGAAGAAGTCTCTAGCAAAAAATTAACAAGTATGGCTTTAGATGTTGCCAGAGGATTAAGCTATTTAGCTGAATTAAAGTATGTGCATAGAGATGTTGCTTCAAGAAATTGTCTAGTTAATGCTCAACGAGTAGTTAAATTGGGAGACTTTGGAATGACACGTCCAATGTTTGAAAACGATTATTATAAATTTAATCGTAAAGGTATGTTACCAGTGCGTTGGATGGCTCCCGAAAGTTTAACATTAGGTGTATTTACACCTGCTTCTGATGTATGGAGTTATGGCGTATTATTATACGAAATTATTACCTTTGGAAGTTTTCCTTTTCAAGGCTTGAGTAATAATCAAGTATTGGAACACGTGAAAGCTGGCAATACTCTTAGTATTCCACAGGGCATTAAAACACAATTGTGAGTAAATTTTGTATTATAGTTTTTTCTATTCTTAATTTGTTAAAATTTAATTATATTTATATTTATTCCGGGGTATTATTTAAATAATTTAATAACCGGTTTGCTATATACGGCTTATCAGTTGGAGGAGAATTTTAAAAAATTAAAAATACGTCATGTATTTAAAGCAATATACATATATCCGTAATCATTTCACAAAATTAATATCATACAGTCAAATTTTATCTTTTACAGTTTGTAAGCCTTACAAAAAATTAATTAATCCTTGGAAACTTAAAACAAAATCAGTCATGTACTTATGTACCGGTTTGCGCAACTAAAAAAAATTATAGCAACCAATTATAACGAACGGGTGCGATTTCACTGAATCGTACTATTGTAATTACCTATGTTTGAAGTTATTTTAAGGAAGAAAATGTTAGAAGATAGTTGTTAACCGATTATTTATTGAATTAAGCAAATATTTAATTTTATTTACAGACAAGGCTTATTAAAGTCGTGTTGGAATCAAGACAGTAAAATGCGTCCCTCTGCATCAGAAATAGTAGAATTTCTAGCAAATAATCCTCGTCTTTTGACACCATGCTTGGATGTACCTCTCTCATCCGTCCAAATGGAAGACACAGGTCAACTAGAAATGCATCTTCCTGAACAATTTCGCAAGTGTTCAATGTCTATAAATAATACAAAGAATAGTGTACCTTCTTTACCGAATGGAGTATCTTCTGCTTCTTTCGATTCTAAATTAAATATTATAAGGCAAAACAGTGTTCCGGACAACAGCATATCGATACCAATGGATAAATGTTGTCCGAGGGAACCTTTATTAGGTCCTACAAGGTCAGACTCATTTATGGGTCTCAGTAAATATGTTACCATTCAACACACTCACGGGGACGAATATTGTCATCATAGTCCTCCAAATGGCCATGCAATTACAAAATTGTGAAAGTATAGAAAGGTATAAAACAACATAGATTAATTTAAATTAAAATTGACCATTACGATTATCCAATCGCGTTATAATTAAAAAAGAAACACATTGAAATCCAATGCCATGCAAACGTGTTCTAAATTTATTGTTTGCAATAACAAAATTAGCTACAAAAGAAAGACTGGACATTATTTATTTGTAAATTGTTTGTAATAACAAGATACAAAGGCAAGACTGTTCTATTTGCTTTAAATAATTACCTACCGTAGTAATAATTTTTTAGTATTACATTTTTTCAGTGTGTTTGGCAATTTTACCAACCAAAGGCTAAGACTTAGACTCAGTTTAGGTCATTCCTAAACGTATATTTATATTTTTATAAGTGAAATTTGAATTCACATCTATCGTGCTTGCCGCATATCAATTTTTCATAGTCATTTTTCTTTTTTATTAAAATTAGGGTGAAAGCTTAATACTGACTTTCAATTATTAGAAGAATATTACACTGTATAATGAATTTTGGAGTATGTTTATATATTGTTAGTTTAATTTATTTTAGTATCTAAATTTTTTAATCATGTAGATGTAATTCACTATTAAATATTGCAAGAAATTTTTGAGGAAACAAATATGTCAGGAATAGGGGTATGTAAAAATATTAACATATTTAAGTTGAAAAAAATTATTTCAAGCCCTGAAATAGAGACTAATTTTTTAGGAATTATAAAAAATATAAAGCAATGAATTATTATTACATTGAAAATGAACAATAGCTATCATGTTTCATTTATAACATGTGAAATATTAAATAAATTATGACTGATATGTAATAGATCATTTAAAATGAAAATTTCACTTTAAGACTGATTCAGTTACTATTTTTAATTCATAGTTAACGATATGTATGAAAAAAACGAATCATTATTTTACATAGTTAATTCTGTAAATAATTATTATAATAGTAATCGTTTATTCAATAGAAGTCAGTACATAGCTTTACATTTCTAAATTAGAAATAATAATTTTTGATGCTCATGTTTTAACGATGTTTTTAATTCTTAATTTTGCTTTTTTATTGTCTGAAATTGCATTTTAAATAAATATTTTCTTGAATATCATATAAAAATTGACAATTCATTAGCACACGTATTTAATTTGAAATGAGAACAATAACATTTTGCTAAAGAATTGTTTTTGTATTATATCAGGAATAAGCAATAGTACAATATCATTAATTAATTATTAACAGTATTTTTGTCATTTCATAGTATTAACAAGATTATATTTATTTAGAATGTTATAATTGGCGATAAAACTCTTTAAAGTATGATTGATATTACTACTAAGGCAGTTTTAAGATTTGAAACATTAACTTCTAGTCATTTACATATTATCGAATATTACAGTGATGATTTGTTATTATTTTTTGTATGGATTTTCTTTAAAAACATCACTGAACATGTATTTTAAAAGTAATTTAAGATTTATTGTAGCAATGCTGGTAAACCTCTTAAGTGAACGCTAGTTTTTTTATTTGCTAACTAAAGTTAATTTTATAATTATTGATTAAAATGTTTCCTCGATTTTAAAACCATGACTTGTTTAAGTTCCTGTTATATTATAATTATTTATTACAATAATTAGTGATAGTTAATAGATTTAAGGGCGTATATAACATCGAATAATACAAAACTGTATTTCGTATTTATTGAATACAAATTTCCAGGTTTTTAATGTATAAACATGAAACCGCAAAATATTTTTTACACTACAACCAATGTTAGTAATTATAAGACTAGATGTAAGCTGTGTATATTGTACTATTATGTATCTTTATTTATTTGTGCGAATGTTGTGTATTTGCGTGTGTGAAAATTTGTTATGTTCAAACATAACAAAGCAGTACCTGATTGTAACATTTGTTACAAGTTATTTTTATGTTTCATACTCTTTTTTTGTCCAAATTCTTCAAACTAAAGTTATATTTAGTTTACAATACTATTAATTTTACATAAAATAATAATTATGTAAATAAATACTTGTGTATGATTAGTGACATTTTTACTGTGTCATTTTTATTCATAAGTCGTTATACGAGATCATATTTTTTTGAAGAATTTGTTTCAAGTATTACAATTAAAATAGTAAAATATGATATACATATTTGTACCCTATTGTCATAAAACATTACCATTTTGCAAATTACATTAAAATTAGATTTGCAAATATGTACTTGAAAATTCCAATTCTCTACCATTCATCAGTATGTAACTATTTATTCAATAGTATTTTAAAACTGGATAATCTTAATTTTGTTATTAAGTAAATTATAAACGAATATTTTATACTATTGAGTCTCAAAAACGTTTTTAACTAAACTAAATTAAATAAAGAGTAATTAATAGAATATTTGAGTAAATTTCTTACACCAGTATTTTTTTTTTTTTTTATAAATGCTTTCCATTAAGAGGACTGGGGACCACGTGACTTTTTCAGATGAAAACAAACACTCGTCTTACGTCTTCGCTGGGAGATATACCCTAGTCCTGCTCGAAGCAAACGCGCCGATTAAGAAATGCACTGTTTCGTTTTGTGTCACCTATTCAATTCTACTTAAACAAAACTGTCTATATAAAACGTAATTCTAGTAGTAATCGGCGGGTTGTAAGTCCGTGGCAACATTGCAAAGGAATCGAATTCGCAATGAAAATCCTCAGCATTGAATCTCGGAAACATTACAATCTTAGATATTCACTACTTTAAAATACCTACGCATTTCTTTTATTTCATTTATTTCGAATCATTTTTTATGCTGCTTTCAGTCTGCAGTTTTAAGGAAGTATAATGTGGAAGACGACAATAAAAAAATATATTTTTAAATTGTAATAAAAAATTATCTTTTTACTACTAATGCCTATAAATAATTACAATTATTAATAAATAATTATTTATACAAATTCTACAAAAAAAGTATGCAATATATTTTCTATAAAAATAAAACAAAATTATTCATATTTCTAAAAAATAAGAAAATTAAGTGTCACATTAAAATCGGAAAATTATTATATTTTCCTTGTTACAAAACCTATTTATCCGGTTTTTAATAATACACATCTAAGACATAAAATGGTGAGTGTTAATTTAATATTAAATATTTTGTGAAAAAAACAAAGATTCAATTTTTAAATAATAGAAATATCGTTGTATTTTTAATCAATGTCTTTGTGATTATTGACCATATATTGTGTTTACGTTTTTTAATAAATAATATAATTTTAAAAAAGTATATCAGTTTTGTAGTATAAAAAAGACTTTAGACATTTTTTGGTCCTCCAAGGTTGAAATAAACCATTTATATTTACTTGAAAGTATTTGTGCTCTTGGTATAAGAAGTTGAAGATAAAGATTGTTTTTCTTCAAATAATGTTTTACATTTTTTAGGAGTAGTTTGATACATCTGATCAACTCTAAAATTTTATAATTATTTTTATGCATTAAATTATATATTATTTATTAATTGGGTGTATATTTTGCTTTGAATTTTATTTTTTAATAATTATTTCATTAGATTGTACAATTTTTTGGTACATTTTTAAATAAATGCTTCTGATTCACTCCTTTTAGTTAAATTATTGATATCGTCAATGAGCACAGGTTTTGATTGAGTTTTATTGGCTCTAATTAAATTAACACATATACATTGCTAATTTATTAAATGTACAATATATTGAAATACTTACATAACCCGAAGCATAGCATTTCTCCTACTTTTTCGTTTAACAGATAAGCTCTTGTTTTTATTTGACAAAGCTTTATTTTTTCCCATTATTAAATTTAATTAAAATTTAATAATGAATAAATACAATTAAGGTAATCAAGATATTAAGCAAAATAAATGTAGTAAATATGTTGAACGCAGTAAACACACAAAATGCAATAAATGCAAAAGAAATAAACTAAACACAGAAAAGGTAATCAGTAAATAGACACTATAAATGCAACTAGACGTGATTTAAAGAAATTTACCGCTTGCTGTATTTATCATACGCTCTCAAAGTCTGACCGTTCAAACAGCGTTGCAAAATTTGCATGTACCTTTTAAATACGCTTTTCTGACATGAGCGCCCTCAATCGGTAAAAATCACGATTTTTCTTCTCATTCATTAAAAATTGGATTAATAAAAAAATTTTTCCTATAAAAGAGTTCTATTTTAAAATTCTACGTATGGGATGTGTACTATTTTTTAATTTTTTTAATACAGTAAAAAGTTTTGTCCTTTTTTATGACTTTTTAAAATTTTTAGCCTACATCCGCTATTCTATATAAAAATAGAATTTAAATGCCGAAAACCGCATTATAATTGCATCAGTAATAACGATGCTAGAAGAAAAACGGTGAATTAGCTCGGTATCCAGTCCTCTTAAGGTAAAACTATAATTGAAAAGTTAACTTTAAATGATTTTATTTAAAAAAAAGGCTGTACAAGACTATTACATATAGGTAAGTAAGAAAACATAATTGGAGAGTGGAAATTCAAGTGTTAAATTGTAAGTGTCAACATTGTAATTTTGAGACAAGCAATAGAAATAAAATGTGAACGATTGACGAAGTGTCATTACAACATTAAAAATGTATTTCAATTGTACTTACATATCATTGGGGACATTGAATTGAGCAAAATTAGATTTTTGGCAAATATGGTACTTATTTGCTTTTGAAATTGAACTCTTCGTTTATTATTTCTCACTTAATTAGAATTTTTAATCAACAATTTCCATTCATTTATGTAAGTATAAAATAGGTCATTTTATTAGAGCTGTTATAGTACTTTAGTAATGAGATTTTAGATTATATAACAACTTTAATTTTTTCACGATTTGTAGATAGATTATGCATTTCAAATCAACCGTATTGGAAAACAAATTGGTTCTATTGCACATTCGTTTCATGCTTTTGTAAATTAACTACAGTCGAACCTCGATAAGTTGATGTTGAAGGGAAACTAAAAATTATTCGAGTTATCAAAAATTGGAGTTATCAATATAAAAATATTAACGTTGAAATAGGCAAGTCCTATGGTACGACTTATGGAGGTTCGACTGTATTTCCACATAAATAGGTTACGTTCATTTTAAGTTTTCGTTAAGAAAATTAAATCAAATATAAATTAGTTGACGGACTAAGAATAAAAAGGATATAAGTGACATTTATATTATTCGGAGATATGTAGGGGAGTGTTCCCGGGAATGAGACAGGCTCCAGATATGAGACTGTCAATTATTTTCATTATGCAATGTCAATATGGCCGATCTGATTACTTACTACGTTTCCACAGTCATTCAATACGGGTTGAATACGGATTCAATACTGTTGTCGGGTGAAAAGTGGTCATGGAAACCCTGATTCAATACGTATTGAACACGATTTAGATTCAGATACGATACGGTAAATTTTAGGATCGTATCTGAATTTCAACGTATTGAGTTCCATGGAAACCCGTAACTCCCAATCGTGCATGCGCAATTGAAGATCACTGGCGCTTTCTAATGATAATTTAAAATATATACACCTTTATATTAAATTGTCATGAAATTTAATAGAATTATAGCACACAATAAAATAAACAACACAATTTTATTTCGAACCTGCTCTACGTATTAACCTAGAAAATAAGTTTTCCGAAAACAGCTGATTGCTGTATCGTAAATGTATTCAATTCGTATTCAAAACTATTTATGGAAACACGTACCTGTTGGATCGCAAATTCGTATTCAATCCGTATTGAATAACCGTGGAAACGTAGTAACTGTCAAGTACTTCTTTGGTCATCAGTCAGTTTTTATATTAACACTGAAATGAATCGACGCATTGCTTATATCAACTGCAAACATCGTATGTAAAATTGCAGATTAAAAACGTTTTTGATTTTTTTTAAAATGTTATGTTTTTCATGTAAATCAATTGAAAAAGGAAAGTGTAATGTATACCATTTAGTGTTTTTCTTATATTTTACGATCCAATATTGGATTAGGCCAATATGTGGTTGGAAAACAATTTTTTTTTTAATTCTCAAAATGTCATTGTCCGGGTATGAGACACAGCATATTACCACTACCCAAGGGTTCCAAAGCAAAAACATCTTCTTTTCTTCTTCTTCTACTTTTGTATAAGCATTTTGCTTGTTTGTATCTTCGACCATTTCATCTTGGTTCTTATGGTCTTATGTCTTATGGTCGGGCAACCTAACCTAAAAAGTGCGCTCTTATTATTAATCTTTACCGATTTGTCTTTAAGAGGGATCGCTACCCGTCTTAAAGTTTCTGCTGCGGGGCAACGGTACGAGCGGAAGGCTTAAAAAAATGAAGGTAGGCGTCGCCAATTGAAGGTATATCATCGACCTAATTTGGTATAAGAGTATTCATTTAGTTTTACCCTAGAATAGTAGCTCAATGATTTCAGAGCGGACGAAACCAGATTTTCTGCTACTCCCGCATTGTAATTTATATTTCTTATTTCTGTAACCTTGGTTAAAGGTTTAAAGGCTATTGCCGGATTTACATGGGAAAAGTGTCCCCGTAGATAATGAACTGATTTTTTTTTGGAATGTATCCTACCATTAATAATACTTTTGGAAAGTTTTAGCCCCCTCGCTCTTATAGTTTTTGAATAAAACATTAATTTTTTTTTTCAAAACGGCTATTTCGGTTTAGGCTCGCTTGAGATATGTTACAGGCATATATGTATTTGATCTATCATTTAAAAAAAACAATTTTAATTATTGCGAAAAATATAATTTTTGTGAATTAAAATTTTTTAAAGTGACATTTTGGTTACTTCTACCTTAAGTACGCCTATATTTTTTTACTAATAACTGCCTATTTACTAATATATAATTATATATTTATTTCATATTTTCTGTTTGGGACAACATAGTTCAATATTCAAAAAAACAGATATCGGTATAAATTTATTTAATACACACGCAATACCTACATACTAACTACTTTATTTTAGACAATGTCATTAATTCTAAGTTATAGATTTTTGAAAATAATAAATAGGTTTAACAATACAAAAATTGTAATTATAGAATCTGCAAATCTAAAAAAAAAATTATATAAATGATTTAGATTATTTTCAAGTTCTTCCAAATACATCTACTATTATAGCATCAGAAGTGGCGAAAATGTTTAAAAATTTTACAATTCAATGTCAAAAAACTTTATTTGACTGATGATATTAATATAGTAATAAATGAAAATAGTGTGGGCCATTAATAAAGATTTTTTTACTTAGGTACCTTATAAAATTAAGTTTGTGTTGATAGGTTTTAAAATTGTATTTTAAATATTTAAAGTTTTTTAATACTTAATTTATTAATTTTATATATGGTTATATTCTTGACATTGGATAATCTTAATTTTGTTATTAAGTAAATTATAAACGAATATTTTATACTATTGAGTCTCAAAAACGTTTTTAACTAAACTAAATTAAATAAAGAGTAATTAATAGAATATTTGAGTAAATTTCTTACACCAGTATTTTTTTTATAAATGCTTTCCATTAAGGTAAAACTATAATTGAAAAGTTAACTTTAAATGATTTTATTTAAAAAAAAGGCTGTACAAGACTATTACATATAGGTAAGTAAGAAAACATAATTGGAGAGTGGAAATTCAAGTGTTAAATTGTAAGTGTCAACATTGTAATTTTGAGACAAGCAATAGAAATAAAATGTGAACGATTGACGAAGTGTCATTACAACATTAAAAATGTATTTCAATTGTACTTACATATCATTGGGGACATTGAATTGAGCAAAATTAGATTTTGGCAAATATGGTACTTATTTGCTTTTGAAATTGAACTCTTCGTTTATTATTTCTCACTTAATTAGAATTTTTAATCAACAATTTCCATTCATTTATGTAAGTATAAAATAGGTCATTTTATTAGAGCTGTTATAGTACTTTAGTAATGAGATTTTAGATTATATAACAACTTTAATTTTTTCACGATTTGTAGATAGATTATGCATTTCAAATCAACCGTATTGGAAAACAAATTGGTTCTATTGCACATTCGTTTCATGCTTTTGTAAATTAACTACAGTCGAACCTCGATAAGTTGATGTTGAAGGGAAACTAAAAATTATTCGAGTTATCAAAAATTGGAGTTATCAATATAAAAATATTAACGTTGAAATAGGCAAGTCCTATGGTACGACTTATGGAGGTTCGACTGTATTTCCACATAAATAGGTTACGTTCATTTTAAGTTTTCGTTAAGAAAATTAAATCAAATATAAATTAGTTGACGGGCTAAGAATAAAAAGGATATAAGTGACATTTATATTATTCGGAGATATGTAGGGGAGTGTTCCCGGGAATGAGACAGGCTCCAGATATGAGACTGTCAATTATTTTCATTATGCAATGTCAATATGGCCGATCTGATTACTTACTACGTTTCCACAGTCATTCAATACGGGTTGAATACGGATTCAATACTGTTGTCGGGTGAAAAGTGGTCATGGAAACCCTGATTCAATACGTATTGAACACGATTTAGATTCAGATACGATACGGTAAATTTTAGGATCGTATCTGAATTTCAACGTATTGAGTTCCATGGAAACCCGTAACTCGCAATCGTGCATGCGCAATTGAAGATCACTGGCGCTTTCTAATGATAATTTAAAATATATACACCTTTATATTAAATTGTCATGAAATTTAATAGAATTATAGCACACAATAAAATAAACAACACAATTTTATTTCGAACCTGCTCTACGTATTAACCTAGAAAATAAGTTTTCCGAAAACAGCTGATTGCTGTATCGTAAATGTATTCAATTCGTATTCAAAACTATTTATGGAAACACGTACCTGTTGGATCGCAAATTCGTATTCAATCCGTATTGAATAACCGTGGAAACGTAGTAACTGTCAAGTACTTCTTTGGTCATCAGTCAGTTTTTATATTAACACTGAAATGAATCGACGCATTGCTTATATCAACTGCAAACATCGTATGTAAAATTGCAGATTAAAAACGTTTTTGATTTTTTTTTAAATGTTATGTTTTTCATGTAAATCAATTGAAAAAGGAAAGTGTAATGTATAGCATTTAGTGTTTTTCTTATATTTTACGATCCAATATTGGATTAGGCCAATATGTGGTTGGAAAACAATTTTTTTTTTAAATTCTCAAAATGTCATTGTCCGGGTATGAGACACAGCATATTACCACTACCCAAGGGTTCCAAAGCAAAAACATCTTCTTTTCTTCTTCTTCTACTTTTGTATAAGCATTTTGCTTGTTTGTATCTTCGACCATTTCATCTTGGTTCTTATGGTCTTATGTCTTATGGTCGGGCAACCTAACCTAAAAAGTGCGCTCTTATTATTAATCTTTACCGATTTGTCTTTAAGAGGGATCGCTACCCGTCAGAGGTGGTCAAGTTAAATGTAAGCAAAAAAAACCGGTCACGTGAGCATTTTTAATAACGCGAACAAGCAATAGATGTCAGCACGGTAAATTAAAATTTTTTCAAACCTACTTTATCGATACTTCGTAGATATTTGTTATATTTCGTCCGTAAACATTTGCTTTTTTTGGTTTGAATAGTTCTGTTATACACACAGAGAAAATTTAAAAAGCATTTTTATTAAGTATTCCATAAGAACCATTGTTCACAATTGGTGTAAAGATGTGAATCGTTTATTAACGGGGAAGAATACACGGTCTTATTATGGTTCACATAAAATTAAATTGTTTGCCCAAGGTATGTACCAAAAAAGAAAAAAACGCATGGAAAATAATCAAAAGGTATTATAAATATTTTTAATTTTAATTTTTTTTTCAAGTCATTACAGTTTTATTTGCCATTAATACAATGGTAATACGTATATATAAGAAACTCTTTTCACTCCAGTTTTTTAAACTAGGATTTTGTTTTGGTAGAAAACAATGCACAAACTCAATCTTTCTTAAAACTGATAAATCTTTTACAGTCAAAAAGTTTGAATGTGGTGTATCGTCTTTTATACCATATCTTTTTAAAACTTCTGTTGATAGAATTTAACAACTTATCAAAAAAAGTGTATATACAATGGAGTTACGAACGCAAAGCGTAAAAATATAAATTTATCAAGTATTTTTTTGTTTTGTATTATGTATTTTGTATTGTGTAATAAACATATAATTAGGAAATACTTTGTTTTATTTTTTAACAATTTAATTTGACTTTTATTGAATAATTTTAAAATTGACTTTGAGCAAACAACCACCAGAGGCGCTGAGTATGTTTTGACCAAACAGAATACGTGCCTGTTGTGCATCTGTAAACTCTCACGTTATCTGTGCTACCCGTCTTAAAGTTTCTGCTGCGGGGCAACGGTACGAGCGGAAGGCTTAAAAAAATGAAGGTAGGCGTCGCCAATTGAAGGTATATCATCGACCTAATTTGGTATAAGAGTATTCATTTAGTTTTACCCTAGAATAGTAGCTCAATGATTTCAGAGCGGACGAAACCAGATTTTCTGCTACTCCCGCATTGTAATTTATATTTCTTATTTCTGTAACCTTGGTTAAAGGTTTAAAGGCTATTGCCGGATTTACATGAGAAAAGTGTCCCCGTAGATAATGAACTGATTTTTTTTTGGAATGTATCCTACCATTAATAATACTTTTGGAAAGTTTTAGCCCCCTCGCTCTTATAGTTTTTGAATAAAACATTTTTTTTTTTCAAAACGGCTATTTCGGTTTAGGCTCGCTTGAGATATGTTACAGGCATATATGTATTTGATCTATCATTTAAAAAAAACAATTTTAATTATTGCGAAAAATATAATTTTGTGAATTAAAATTTTTAAAGTGACATTTTGGTTACTTCTACCTTAAGTACGCCTATATTTTTTACTAATAACTGCCTATTTACTAATATATAATTATATATTTATTTCATATTTTCTGTTTGGGACAACATAGTTCAATATTCAAAAAAACAGATATCGGTATAAATTTATTTAATACACACGCAATACCTACATACTAACTACTTTATTTTAGACAATGTCATTAATTCTAAGTTATAGATTTTGAAAATAATAAATAGGTTTAACAATACAAAAATTGTAATTATAGAATCTGCAAATTTAAAAAAAAATTATACAAATGATTTAGATTATTTTCAAGTTCTTCCAAATTCATCTACTATTATAACATCAGAAGTGGCGAAAATGTTTAAAAAATTTACAATTCAATGTCAAAAAACTTTATTTGACTGATGATATTAATATAGTAATAAATGAAAATAGTGTGGGCCATTAATAAAGATTTTTTACTTAGGTACCTTATAAAATTAAGTTTGTGTTGATAGGTTTTAAAATTGTATTTTAAATATTTAAAGTTTTTTAATACTTAATTTATTAATTTTATATATGGTTATATTCTTGACATTGTCTGAAATACTAATGTAGTTAGTAAAATGTAACAATGATCATCTTAATAATTTCACCACCTCTCTACACTGACCAATATTTTCAAGAATCAGCCTAATTGCATTTACTTATATTATTTTCTGTACAAAGACCACCTGCACACAACAACTACAACTTTGAGGAACGCTAGGTGATCAATGTACCCAGGTTTTACTGTACATAATTGTTTTTAAACTGCCCAGTATTAAAAATATTGAAGCAGAACGGTGAAATCTCAAAAAATATGCTCAGTCAAGGTCTAGCTGTACAGTCAAAAGTTAAAGTTAGAAGCTTTGGCTTTGATTATATATACCTAGATTGCTAATGTTATAGGCGGATTTGCAGCTCCGAGGTCACGTTAAAAGTGGTTCGTAATGTGGCTCCCTTTAACGTTCAGTAGGAAGAAGTACTATTTTTTTTACAGATTTTAGTTTTGTTACAGAACGTCGTAAATGACTATTTTTAGAGCTTAACTAAGTAGGTAAGTTATGATTGAGAATAACGGTTAGGATGGGAGGGATTAGAGAGACTGCTTGAATCGGCGAAAATTATATATCACTTCTTTTACATTTCATAAAGTATTGAAATAATAAGAACAATAAGAAACATTGACAAATTGTATATATTAATGAAAACTAAAGAATGAATACATATTTAATATACCTACATTTGTTTTTTAAGACATTAAAAATTCTCAATAAAATCAATTCTTAATAATAAATAATAATAATTTAACCGTAAATAAGATATAAAGATATATTGTTGACACATAAAGAATTAAACGCTTGCCGCCAAGCTTGTAAAATTTTAAAGATAAAGTTGATACTAGGTAAAAGTATTTATATTTCAATTTCAAACTTTTATGTTCATTGGGCAATTGTGCAGAAAGTACCGTTATGGTTTATTATAGGCATTTTTCTACTATGGCCGCTGCTACACTAATTTGAAATATAACAATAGACATTATTTTAAATAATTCTAAACTAAAAAATAGCAATTAGAAAAACGCCATTAAAAGAAAAAAATTAGGGCCCTCTTTGTAAAAAGAGTACAAATCGTGTGAAGACGGGTCTCAACCATATCCAATATCAGACTCATAAATCGGATCTAGAAGTGAATTTCAAAAAGTATGTTTGTCGGTTGATCGTACCTACGTATATTTCTATATTGTAATAAGTTGTTTTTTTTGGGATTTTGTTCATTTTGATTTGTTTAATGGAATATAACCATATAAAACACCCTTTATAGCAACATTTGCATTATAGGTATATTTGTTTTTTAAAAGCACCTACTAAGTTTGTTAAAATGTTTATCGTATTTTTTTGCCTTTTGTCTTATAAAACTGTAATTTTTACAACAAAATTGTTTTTATTTCATTACGTTCAGTGTATTTCTGACAAGTATAATACCTAAGTAAGAGCCATTTTGGCCGAAGGTAACTAAAATAATGCGAATTAAAAAATTAAACGTCGTGTAACAGACTGCGCGCGTCAGCAAGAACGTAACAATTTTCGCTATTGTAATAAGTTGTTTATTTTATTATAGTTTATGTTTGAATGGAACTTGTATAACCATTTAAAAAAAACTTTATAGTGGCATTTGTATTATTTTTGTTTTTTAACTGTATTTAGTTTATTAAAATGTATTTCGTATTTTTAGTCTTTTACGTTATAAAAATGTAATTTTCACAACAAAATTAATTTTATTTCATTACGTCAGGGTATTTTCATATTCTCAATCCACATAAGGTAAAAGTACCGGTTTTGGACACGTTAGGCCCAGTTTTAGACACTTGAGTAATTTTGATAAAATACTTTAAAAAATACGTAAAAACATAATTGATGTTTCTATCGTAGTTAAACATACATTAATTACACTTATAGCAAGTAGCGATAATTCTTATATTTGACATTTGTCAAAATAAAGTGGAAAATGTCCACAACTGGTACAGTGTCCAAAACCGGTACTTCTACCTTAGTGTACACAAATTTAACAAATTTTTAAAAAATATTAAATGTTTTGGCAAAATAATTCAAATAATATAGCGTAGTCAGTACTTAAAATCAATTTAGTATTTTGAAAAGATTGAAAGATCGAAAAGATAAAAAAATGGGTAGTTTCTATATAGTGAAATATTTCGAGATTAGAGCCTAGTATGTAGTAAAATTGTAAAAGATAGTAATAGCAGTCAAAGAATAAGAATTTAATACAAATTCATTCTGAAATTGCTGCCCGATTAATTTATTGCTCGTAGTCAATAATTCTGTATTTAAGCGCTTTAAAATCTCTGCTTGAGAAATATATAAACTCATAAATTCTATATTTAGATTCATAAATTCCACCTCCACATTTACAAATAGCGAAGAACTAAACCTTTTTCAAATTTCGAATAATTATCTTTGCCATCTATCAATGGGGTTCATAAATTTATCGAAAACAACAGCAGCGCACAATTGGAATAGCCGCCGCCTCCAGTACTAAGGGCTTGCGGCCTCCAGATCGTCTCCTAAAAGCGCTGCACAAAATTAACATGGGATTGACAATCTATGTTATATATAATCAAAGGCTTTGGGGAAATATAAAAATCACAGATTTTCTTAAAATAGTGTACATAGGGCGTGCCTAACGGACTTCATGCAATTATCCGCCAGGGACCGCGTCCTACCAACAGCATAAATTCAGTAAATTTTACGTAACAGAGCTTCCGTAGTGCTCAAAGATTTTGATTAAAAATAAATTATACGTCACAAGACGGATAAAAGACCAATCTATGCTTCTCTAGTATTATTTTGTTGATTTTATTATAGAAAATTTATTACTTGAAAAAATGGCCAACTTGAACTACTTTATCAAAAAATTTCAATATTTGGAAACAAAAATTTGAATAAACAATACTAGAGAGGCATAGATCTGTCCTTTCCAATTCTAAAGGACTTTTTTGTTTTTGAAAAAAACGTTTTTTTGAAGCGATTTTAAGGGCACTACGGAGGTACGATTTGCGTTCATTTTTCAGGTGTAGGGATCCCTCTTAATTCCGAAGAAACAGCAACAGCTTACTAAAAAGTTACTGACTCAGAAAATAAAACCCATCCTACAAAATCTCAGAGTAATCCAGGTATTTTATAATTTTGAATATTGTTTTATCAAAGTTACTAGGTAATTCTGTACTATCAATGTATTTGTATATTATAATACAAAATAAATATATATATACATACAATATTAGTTTAATTATTATAAATACTAATAATAATACTTATGATTATTATTCTTCTTTTTTTTAATGTAATTGTTATTTTAAACTTTAACTACGTATTTTAAATAAAAGTATTCTAATCAGTTTAAATGCGAATTAAATCCATATTATTATTATTATAAAATAGGGTACAGAGGTCTAAAATCGGACCTAATTTAAATTTCAATCAGATCCGACTTTGAACCCCAAAGTGGTAAAAATGGAAATTTGTACCACTTTGGAGACCAAAGTCGGACGTAATTTAACATAGGAATAAACTCTACTTTGAGTCTCCGAGTCCGGAATGAGTCCGACTTTAGGAGGCTCAATGTCGGCGGTAAATATCGACTCGGGTTTCTTCGGCCAATATTTTTGTGAATAGTTTTTTTGTTGTATCCAGCAGCGTTATTCCTCTGTAGTTAGCTGGGTCTATTTTATTTCCTTTTTTAAATATTGGGATGGTTATCCCTTTTTTCTCACATCATTAGTATAAAGTTGTTGCCGAACAAATTGAACGCAGTTAACAACATCAAATACAATATTTGCAAGCGGCCAGTTCTTTTGAAGTGCGCAAACACGTGTGCAAGCATCTACACATGCAAACATTGCGACGATTATGAAGAGGAAAGTGATGAATAAAAATTATGGAAAGCATAAAAAATTATAATTTTGAAATAGATAGGGGTAAACAGTACAGTTGTTGGCCAGTCGACAATGATTGGCCATATTTAAAATATTATTTAATAATAAATCTATATTTCCTAAAATATATTTTCTAATAAATGGTTCGTTTTTTTTGCTAATTTACTACATCTTATTTTAATTAGAAAATATTGGCCGATCACTGTAAATTCACTAGTCAATTACTATATTTATGTGGCCAACAACTATGTTGTTTAATAAAAGGGCCAATCACTGTACTGTTTACCCCTATGAGGTTTTTACTTTATATTTTACAATTTTTAATGTATTTTTGTAGGTGCCTCATACCTAGATACAAATTTTTTTCTTGTCAAAAAACTGTCACTTAGAAAATTGGTCATGAAATTTTGCATGTTAATGGAATCACAAAACTTTCTGCGGATAAAAGTTGTGTATTTTCATTACCTTTCCAACAATGAATAGAACACTCGACTTTATTTAACCAGTAAAAAATGTTGGCTTATAAACAAAACCCGTCTCATACCCGGGTACACTCCCTTACATACCTAAGTTATTTTTAATAAATCCACAAGATATTTAGATAATATATTATTTTAGTTAAGTAGAAATTATAAAATTTTAATCCTATTAAATCCTTTTTATTTTTTGTGCAGAAAATAAAGTATTTATATCACGTATACCGGTAAACTTTAAACCATGTTAAAAGTAGAGGACTCGAAATAAATTAACTTGAAAAGAATTTGTACTAGGGCTACTTTTTATTTTTGTCTGGGGTTGACTATACGTTTCTATAATAGTTTTTACTAATTCTTCGGAAACAGTTTGACTTCTCAAAGCATTCCAGATCAACTGATGAGGTGCGCGTGAAAAACTTTTTTCATATCACGCATTTTATCTGTAATTATTCGTCGAGCTTGAATTGCGTCTATTGTGGATTTTTCGTTATTAAAACCATATTGATCCAAATGAATTTCCACCAGTTCCGAAAGTCAATCAACAGTACGTGGTCTCATATTTTATTCCATTATAGTTTCCACAATCTCGAATATCTTGTTTATTCTTAAATATTGGGACCAAAAAACTTTTACGGAATTGAGACACCTGCCAATAGTTTGTTGAAAACGCAACTTAACTATATACAACTATTGTCTTTACATATTTTCCAAAATGTAAAACTTATTTTTATGGAATTTTAGAAGAGCCAATGTGAATGTTTAAAAACGTTTTCATTTCCATTCAACAACCACTTACACATTATATTTCAATTTTGAAAACAGAATTAAGTAAAGTGGATGTGTTTTATTATAGTGTAAGATGTTTAATATTGTTCACTTAAAAATATATGTTAGGAATAAAATTATTATATTTAAATTCTATATGTATTAATGATACCATTTTCATAACTCATTAAGTAATTTTTTACGATTTATTCACAGCACTGTACATTAAAGAGTTAATACTCATATAATTACAAAAATTAACTATAAGAGATTATAATAAAGGCAATAATATGAAAATTTTATAAGTTGAACCTCTTCACAAGGATTAGTATTTACATAAGGTCAAATTATTATATATTTATTAATCAAGGTTAATTATAATTATAATTTTTTATTATATACAAATCGTTCTACGTCGGTACATATAATATGTACGTATATTTTATTGATTTGTATAACTAATAACTTGGAATACTAATAGAACTAATAGATGTGGTATATACAGTAGAGTTTCGATTACCGAACCCCGTTTAATCGAGCTTTTGTAATATTTGAACTTTGTTTATCTAAGTTTCCGAGTTATTCAAGCTACCTTTTGAAAAACTTTCTTTAAATTAACTGGTTAATAAAGCTATTTTATGAATAACGTAATATTCGATTATCCATGAAGACAGCCAAGTTTCTCTTAATTTTGCTTTTATATTTAACAATAACGCCGTTTAGAATTATAAATTATGCGTATTTTGATTAGTGAGGTTTTATTATTCATGATATATTCTTTTATCTTAAAAATTGTATTTTTAAAGTTTTCGTATTATCCAAGTTTTAGGTGTAGGGATCCCTCTTAATTCCGAAGAAACAGCAACAGCTTACTAAAAGTTACTGACTCAGAAAATAAAACCCATCCTACAAAATCTCAGAGTAATCCAGGTATTTTATAATTTTGAATATTGTTTTATCAAAGTTACTAGGTAATTCTGTACTATCAATGTATTTGTATATTATAATACAAAATAAATATATATATACATACAATATTAGTTTAATTATTATAAATACTAATAATAATACTTATGATTATTATTCTTCTTTTTTTTAATGTAATTGTTATTTTAAACTTTAGCTACGTATTTTAAATAAAAGTATTCTAATCAGTTTAAATGCGAATTAAATCCATATTATTATTATTATAAAATAGGGTACAGAGGTCTAAAATCGGACCTAATTTAAATTTCAATCAGATCCGACTTTGAACCCCAAAGTGGTAAAAATGGAAATTTATACCACTTTGGAGACCAAAGTCGGACGTAATTTAACATAGGAATAAGCTCTACTTTGAGTCTCCAGAGTCCGGAATGAGTCCGACTTTAGGAGGCTCAATGTCGGCGGTAAATATCGACTCGGTTTCTTCGGCCAATATTTTGTGAATAGTTTTTGTTGTATCCAGCAGCGTTATTCCTCTGTAGTTAGCTGGGTCTATTTTATTTCCTTTTTTAAATATTGGGATGGTTATCCCTTTTTTCTCACATCATTAGTATAAAGTTGTTGCCGAACAAATTGAACGCAGTTAACAACATCAAATGCAATATTTGCAAGCGGCCAGTTCTTTTGAAGTGCGCAAACACGTGTGCAAGCATCTACACATGCAAACATTGCGACGATTATGAAGAGGAAAGTGATAAATAAAAATTATGGAAAGCATAAAAAATTATAATTTTGAAATAGATAGGGGTAAATAGTACAGTTGTTGGCCAGTCGACAATGATTGGCCATATTTAAAATATTATTTAATAATAAATCTATATTTCCTAAAATATATTTTCTAATAAATGGTTCGTTTTTTGCTAATTTACTACATCTTATTTTAATTAGAAAATATTGGCCGATCACTGTAAATTCACTAGTCAATTACTATATTTATGTGGCCAACAACTATGTTGTTTAATAAAAGGGCCAATCACTGTACTGTTTACCCCTATGAGGTTTTTACTTTATATTTTACAATTTGTAATGTATTTTTGTAGGTGTCTCATACCTAGATACAAATTTTTTTCTTGTCAAAAAACTGTCACTTAGAAAATTGGTCATGAAATTTTGTATGTTAATGGAATCACAAAACTTTCTGCGGATAAAAGTTGTGTATTTTCATTACCTTTCCAACAATGAATAGAACACTTGACTTTATTTAACCAGTAAAAAATGTTGGCTTATAAACAAAACCCGTCTCATACCCGGGTACACTCCCTTACATACCTAAGTCATTTTTAATAAGTCCACAAGATATTTAGATAATATATTATTTTAGTTAAGTAGAAATTATAAAATTTTAATCCTATTAAATCCTTTTTATTTTTTGTGCAGAAAATAAAGTATTTATATCACATATACCGGTATACTTTAAACCATGTTAAAAGTAGAGGACTCGAAATAAATTAACTTGAAAAGAATTTGTACTAGGGCTACTTTTTATTTTTGTCTGGGGTTGACTATACGTTTCTATAATAGTTTTTACTAATTCTTCGGAAACAGTTTGACTTCTCAAAGCATTCCAGATCAACTGATGAGGTGCGCGTGAAAACTTTTTCATATCACGCATTTTATCTGTAATTATTCGTCGAGCTTGAATTGCGTCTATTGTGGATTTTTCGTTATTAAAACCATATTGATCCAAATGAATTTCCACCAGTTCCGAAAGTCAATCAACAGTACGTGGTCTCATATTTTATTCCATTATAGTTTCCACAATCTCGAATATCTTGTTTATTCTTAAATATTGGGACCAAAAAACTTTTACGGAATTGAGACACCTGCCAATAGTTTGTTGAAAACGCAACTTAACTATATACAACTATTGTCTTTACATATTTTCCAAAATGTAAAACTTATTTTTATGGAATTTTAGAAGAGCCAATGTGAATGTTTAAAAACGTTTTCATTTCCATTCAACAACCACTTACACATTATATTTCAATTTTGAAAACAGAATTAAGTAAAGTGGATGTGTTTTATTATAGTGTAAGATGTTTAATATTGTTCACTTAAAAATATATGTTAGGAATAAAATTATTATATTTAAATTCTATATGTATTAATGATACCATTTTCATAACTCATTAAGTAATTTTTTACGATTTATTCACAGCACTGTACATTAAAGAGTTAATACTCATATAATTACAAAAATTAACTATAAGAGATTATAATAAAGGCAATAATATGAAAATTTTATAAGTTGAACCTTTTCACAAGGATTAGTATTTACATAAGGTCAAATTATTATATATTTATTAATCAAGGTTAATTATAATTATAATTTTTTATTATATACAAATCGTTCTATGTCGGTACATATAATATGTACGTATATTTTATTGATTTGTGTAACTAATAACTTGGAATACTAATAGAACTAATAGATGTGGTATATACAGTAGAGTTTCGATTACCGAACCCCGTTTAATCGAGCTTTTGTAATATTTGAACTTTGTTTATCTAAGTTTCCGAGTTATTCAAGCTACCTTTTGAAAAACTTTCTTTAAATTAACTGGTTAATAAAGCTATTTTATGAATAACGTAATATTCGATTATCCATGAAGACAGCCAAGTTTCTCTTAATTTTGCTTTTATATTTAACAATAACGCCGTTTAGAATTATAAATTATGCGTATTTTGATTAGTGAGGTTTTATTATTCATGATATATTCTTTTATCTTAAAAATTGTATTTTTAAAGTTTTCGTATTATCCAAGTTTTATGTCCATTTTAGATTCTTTAATCAGGACTGCGCTATATGTAGATACTATATGTATAGCATACATTTATAATATTCAGAATTTGTAAAGAAGATACAATTCTTAGTACAATATAACTGTTGGTTATGCAGTTTAAATGCTATGGTAATGTCCTGCTCTTGGACTTCAAGCCATACAGTAACTAATTACATACCAGAAATAATTTAAAAGGAAATACTTTGATGTATTAAAAAACAACGCAGCTTCTAATAAGATAGCAGGAATTAACTTGAATAACAAGTTTTGAATGTTGCCATTTTCCATCAAGGTTGAACATATCAGAATAGTAGTAGTAGTAATGAAATCATTGTTATTGATATTTCAGATTGTTTTGAAATACTTTAGTTAGTAGGTAGAATCGAAAATGTCTATTTCAAAAAAAAGTATTGCAAAAGAGGAAATTCAAAAATATATCGCAGAACTACGATCATTACTTGCGGGTATGATATTAATAATTATTAATATAATTAATTTCAAATAAATTAATTTTAGAAAAAAAGGAACTAGATGATTTTCGAAATGACGATTGTTACTTACAGAGATTTTTATATAGTGCCTATTTTGATGTTACAATGGCATTTGAATGGGTAATTTTGCGTTTATGAATTATTTTCAAATTACAGAAAAATATTATTCTTGTTGTTTTTTTAAGTAGCTATATTCGTGACTGTTACCTAATAGATTTCTTCGAATAATCAACAATATGATATACAGGATAAAAACATATATTTATATAGAGACGAAGAGTCCAAAGATGTTTTTTTTTTAAATTAAACTATCTACTTTCATATTAGCACAAATATTTAAACATTTATTGCATATAATTATTTTTAGATTGTACTTAAATTTTTACTTTTTATCATATGTTTAGTAAAAATGCTTAAATTTTTATCATTTTATTAGATGGAAAAATATTACAATTTATTCAAAGAATATCCAACGTGGTTTATCACATCATCACCTTTAAAATTTCGCGATCAGCTCGAAATTAGTGGAACAATTTTACTGCCCGATAGAGATAGATATAATCGTCGAATTATGATAGTAAAAATAGGTAAGTATAAACTAAAATAGAAGATATAAAAATTATACATTTGTACTTTTTATTAGAAAAATTAGTGGTTAGTAAGACTACTCCCGAACAACAATCACAAATTTTCGATATGTGGCTGGAGTCCTTTATTGACGAGCCTTTAACACTAAAAAATGGTTTAAGTGTTATTGTTGATACAAAACAATATTCGTGGAGGCTTTTTCGGTGGCTAACTCCGATTAATTTGAGGGTGTGCACATTAAGAATGGATTTATACCCTATTAGAGATATAGTTTTCCATATAGTAAACACTTCTTTTTTAGTCAATGCTAGCATCAAAGTAGTATGGCCATTTTTAAGTGAGAGAATCAAAAAACATGTAAGTATAATAAAATAATCTTTTTTTGTTTAGGTAAATGTACTATGTGTCTTAAAATTTCAAAAATAACTTATTTAAATTAATAGGCTAGTATTTTAGAATAATTAAACACAAACAGGATTTAAAATAAATGAAAGTAATACCAAGAACATTTTTAAAAAATATTACCTATAATTGATAATTTTATTTACTAAATTGATGTTGGTACAATTAAAAATTGTAATTGGTAATAAAAAAGTAGTTTTGATAAGGGCATAGAAATTTATTACGTCAAGCAATAATTTCTCTATAGCCTTATTAACTGTGCTCATTGAGATTAGGAATTTTAATTACTATACAATTGAAGTCACTTTGAAATTGATAGAGATATAAAATTACAATTTTTTTAATAACGCTCCTTTTTGTCTTCAAATTGTTTCTTAAGTATTTAACGTTAGTTATTTTGTATGTGTTATGGAAATTGTTTAAAACCGAAAAACTCAATGAGATATATATGAAAAATTAACAAAAATAGTGTAATATGTAGCTGCAGAAAGACTTTCAAGTTTTTGTATTGATGGCAAGTTTTAATAGTAACAATTAAATTTTGTTTATTTCGATTAAAGGACGTGGTTAAGTAAGATCGGATTTTGTGGTCATTCTTCTACTGGATTAAGTTTGGTAGTAATGAAAAGGTCTTAAGCAAATTACGAATATGACAAATAATATTGTGGAGAAATTTTTGGTTTATAAATTATTGCGGTTTTTCCGATAGAGAAAGATCCTGCGTGTCTATTGTCAGTATAAATATTGCCAGGCAAATTTTAACTAGAGATAGAAGTTAATAATTAATTTCTGTATGCACTGTCAATTAGTGGAAAATAAATGGGTCTATCTCCACGAAATTACAAATCAATGTCCGGAGTAATTTAGTATAAATATGTATTCAAGATATAATTTATTTATTATGTCAAAAGTAAATATGTATGTATATATTGTGTACTGGATCTGTCATACGTAATGAAATGAAAATATTATATCCATGTAGAAATATCTGATTTTTAACATGCGAAAACCCAGTCCTCTGACTTGTGCCCCACACAGAATGCCAAATTAATATTCTTTTCTGAATTCATATTTTGACTGAAATTTAATATTATGCTAATAAATTGAAAATATTGTGCTATCCAATTCTTGCTGTTTATAATATGATCTTTGTGAAATATGCTCTATCAGATGAAAATAAATGCTAAAGTCTTTTTGAAAAACTTTGCATTACGTAAAATAAAACGACACGAGAAACGGACGTTACTTGTCTTGAGTTAAATCTTGACCTACAATTTTATCCGAGTTGATTTTCATTTCTTTACAACATTCAATATTGATTGGACGTTTACATCGTCAACTATGAAAAGCTCTATCGTGTATCTAATCATGTTCAAAATATTTTTAAATTTTTTTAAAGATTTTTAACAAGTGTAAAAATGCAACAAAACACCATCGCATTTTTTTTGCGAAAAACGACTAAATTATGCCATGGCCGCCTTTAAATTTCATGTTGTAAATGGCGCATCCTGTGTATTTATAAAAACAAATTTTTTAGTTCTCGGTTGAGAAGTTGGTTAATATTTTGTTAATTGAAAGTTTGCAATTTTTTATTTGTTTTTTTTTAATTGTGTAAAATTTATTACTTTTACGCTTATAATATCATTTGGATAAATGTCCCTACTCACTGTACAAACTCCATCGTAGTGTTTTTTGTTTATAATAGCGTATTTTAAATTTTAAACTTGATCTCAATTGTTCCGAATGTTATATCATTTTGAAAAATGTTCTTAATTGTTAAAAATAAAAAAATATATTGTAAAACTTTTTTAATTTCATTTTTTCAATGATAGTTCAAAACTGCCCCATATGTGTTCAAATCTGCCCCTAGGCAGAGCAGATTAGAAAATTTTAAATTTCAATGCTAAAATTAATATTCCGGAGTAACGTTAATTTATCGTCCACTAAGATACAGTCATTTTGTCACATAATGGTCGGGTTAAAAATTGCAACACAATAAAGCGGTCAGAATAAAAAGAATTATTAGATATAACACGATATTTAAAAAATGTTAAAATATGCCACCCTCTTCCTACTTAAACCACGTTTTTTTAAAAAAATTTCTAAAATAAACAATTCTTCAATGGAAATCTATGATCCAAATTTGGATAACTTTGAACTTGTAGTTTAAAAGTCGTGGGGTCCACCTTAAGTTATATGTAGGCGAGTGTTCCCGGGTATGAGACGGGCTCCAGATATGAGACAGTCAATTATTTTCATTATGGAATGTCAATATGGCCGATCTGAATACTGTCAAATATTTCTTTGGTCATCAGTCAGTTTTTGTGCTAACACTGAAATGAATCGACGCATTGCTTATATAACCTGCAAACATCGTATGTGAAATAGCATGGAGAAAACGTTTTTGATTTTGTTCAAAGTGTTGTTTTTTTCATGTAAATCAATTGAAAAAGGAAAGTGTAATGTATAGCATTTAGTGTTTTTCTTATATTTTACGATACAATGTTGGATTAGGCCAATATGTGGTTGGAAAACAATTTTTTTTTTAAATTCTCAAAATGTCATTGTCCGGGTATGAGACACAGCATATTACCACCACCCAAGGGTTCCAAAGCAAAAACATCATTATTATAAACTTGTTTCCGATCAAATTGAACGCTATTAACAACATAAAATGCAATATTTGCAAGCGGCCCGTTCTTTTGAAGTGCGCAAACATGTGTGCAAGCATCTACACATGCACACATTGCGACAATTATGAAGAGAAAATTGATAAATAAAAATTATGGAAAACATAAAAAATTAAAAATTTGAAATAGATATGAGGTTTTCACTTTATATTTTACAATTTTTAATGTATTTTTGTAGGCGTCTCATACCTAGATACAAATTTTTTTCTTGTCAAAAAAATGATGGTTAGAAAATTGGTCATAAAATTTTGCATGTTAATGGAATCACAAAACTTTCTGCGGATAAAAGTTGTGTATTTTCATTACCTTTCCAAAAATAAATAGAACACCCGACTTTATTTAACCAGTAAAAAAATTTGGCTCATAAACAAAACCCGTCTCATACCGGATACACTCCCTTACTACTTCCAAGATCTAACGCGCACGGGTACTTTCATTTCAATCGAAGAGACGAGCGCGTGTATTCCCCATACGGGAAAAACCCGTTGAGGGTGTAGTGCGAAAAGTTGCATTTAATATATGCATTAGTTTACTACTCAAGGCTAAGTAAACAAACGTATGTTTTTTCTCATATCAGCAAAAACGGCGTAGGCGAAAGTGCTCTTAGCCGCGTTTTAAATATTCTTCTTCTTCTTTTACGCCCTTTGTATATACTCAGGAGCGGGTATTTAGGCGATTTTTCTTAAAAAATATAATTTTTATGGTAATAATAAAGTAAACTATAATAGATATAAACTAATTAAATCATATCTATTATTTTTTATTATTCGTATGTGTTTAAAATAAAAAATAAAAATCACAAAGTATGTATTACTTTTTCTAGAGTTTTACATACAACGTGAAATGATTATTTTTAGATTGTATTGGAGTTCATATTAAAACAGTGCGTCTTTAGGAACAGCTGCTTGTACTATTTTTATTTTCTACAATTCACGGAATAACCTGGCTTGTCAGGGTTATATCTCTTTTAATTTATCATATGTAAATGAACAGCAAACTATGTAACAATATAAAAAAGTCGAATCATTTTTCAAAAATTAAAACCATTTTCAAGCTAGTGTTCAATATTTCTATAAAAAATATAATATTTAAATCAAATTAAATGTTTATTGCACTGTTAAAACTTTATAGATAAATATGCATCATTAATTATCTACTATGACAATTAGATAATATACATATCTAATACAGTGAAACCTCACTTCTACGTAAATGAAGGGAACGTAAAATATCTTCACATAAGTGAATACTTTGTTTAAATAAATAGTTGTTTATTTGTCTGCTTAGGATAACAGAACGATAATGAACGTATATGGGTTTCCACGATTTTCTAAATAAATGAACTATGTACTAGCAACTTGCACTATGTACTAAATAAAACATAAAAAAATCTGATTAACACACTTCTTTAAAACTGTACTATTCAAAACAATGTGTATTACATATTATTAATCAAAAACTTTTCCGATCACTTTTAAAGAATAGCACATCCTAAAATTGTACAACAAAATTCAAAAAACTAACACGGTATTTTAATATAGTTTAATAGATTCCACGATTGATTTTTGCAAAAATAATGATTATGTCTTAAGAAAGTCAGTAATTGTGATTTGTTTGGTTGACTTACAAGCTACGTGGTATACGATTCGTTTGCATTCTAAAAAAAACTAAGAAATATTTTCCGCTTATGTCTTTAGAGTAGACACAACTCAAAATATATTTTCTTTGTATGTGTAACAGAATAAAATTTACATTAAGGGACTGCAGTTTTCTTCGCATAATTGAATGATTTGTAAAATTAAATATCGTATAAATGAATAATAAATAGTAGGTACATGTCTTATAGGAGTTTTGCCTCGGAATGATAAATTCTTCATTTAACTGAACATTTCGTATAAATGAGGTTTTACTGTATAAAGATTATTAACAAGAATTTACATACGGCTACACACCATTACCTGTTTTAAATGGCGATTGATTAATGTTTATTTAACTGCTTAACTTTATTTAATCGAGTATAGGTGGAAGTGGTGGAAAATGATCTCTCGGCGTAAAATAATTCTCTTCGGTTTTGATAAAACTGCTAACGTTATCCAGTTAATTTTTGGGTAATATGCCAATATGGGTCTACCTATTCGTTTGTTAACGAGTATTGTGTCAAGTGAAAAAAAAATTGTGCTGCTGATCTAAGGTAAGACTAACTTTAAGGCTAGTCAACTTTGTTTGTATTTAGTTTTATGCAATAACTGTTATACTTGCAGCTTCCTAAAATGATCAATTTTGATTGAAACATAACGGGATAACCGTATATAATTTAAAAATTATTTTAGAGAATTTTAAACGTTAATCTTGGGTTAGAGTCAAAATGATCCGTCCGCTTGTGTGGTTCTTTAATGTTACTAAAAAAACGGTAAAAGGTTAAAAGAAGCAAGCGATGGGTAGACCGACTTATTTATGCGTTAGAAAAAAAATTATGTTATTATAAATATTTACACGGAGAAAAAAATATCGTTATAATAACCATACATATCCTTATTATAGCTATCCGTTGGATAGTTATCTTTCACAGGGATACGTCGTATAGCTAATTTAGCTATCCACAGTTTCCTTATTGCGGATCGTTATAGTAACGATCCGTATTACTGTTTTAGACATTCAAAAGATTCTTGTCATAGCAATTTAACGGATATGCACGGAGAACAAAATATCGTTATAATAACCATACGTATCCCTATTTTAGCTATTCAAATCTTCAAATTAACTATCCAGTTACCTACACGACGGATACTGCACACGTTCACGAGAGCTTTTCGTTTGACCGCTTGAATCAAATAAATGAATCCTTATTATAAGTATACTATGTAGAGCTGTTTTGATCATACTATGAATTGTCAAATTGACTTATAAATATCGTTAAATTAGACATTCGAATCTTTGTCAGAACAATACGTCAATTGGGTATACGTTAGATAGTTATATTAAGAATATTTTTTTCTCCGTGTATGGTTATAAATGATCTCAAAAATAAGAAATTCTTTTTTGTAGGCAAGTGACATTTTATTTCACATATTATTTGAATAAAACGTTGAAACGATTCTATATTTGTTTTTTTTATTTAATATACCAAAAGCATGATTTTCGTAGAAGATCTTCTGAATGAATCTTCTAGGATCATCTTACGTACAGCACAGGGATCATTTGGGACACCCCAGTGTATAAAATGATCCTTTAGCTAGTTTTTAAAAAATGAATCGAATATTAATAATACATTAAATATTAAGGAATGTAAATACTTAAACATATAAACCGTCTATTCAAAACCGCTTTAACATTAAAATCATGTTGGATAACTTCTGACTCACGACCATTCCCCCTTAAGGGGATTATTTTATACCACTTTCCGCTACATATAGACAAGATCTGTGGCACAACTCAAAACAACACGATTATTCAGGATACCCAAAAAGCAAAGCCAACACTAATAGGAGTCACCCATCAAGATCTAGGTAACTTACCTAATCTTCAACTAAGTGTTATTACTGTTTTACAGTCTAACAACTAATCTGCAAGCCACAACTCGTAACATTCAATTTTTGAATTGTGTCGCTTTTCTTGCCGATAAATGATATTTATAATTACGTTGTATAGTAAGTGGCTTAGAGCAATAAATACATTTTTTTAAGATTGTATTCCAAATACATAAAAGCGTAAAAATTGAGACTGTTGGTACTAGTTTGAACAACATTTTAACACACTGCAAACAATTATAACTAAATATTCCCATATTCATAAATAAATACAAATTAAATCACTAAAACATTGTATAATATAATAATAGTGTTGATTATAATTACATCTGTTTGTATCTTAATGTAATTTTAATGTTTGTTTTTTACCTATAATTATTAATTATAATTTTTTACGATGTTATTTTGCAATCATTTACATAATGTGTTTATTAAAACATTAATTGTTTGTTTATAATTTTAGGTAAAATTTCATTTTGAAGATCTAAGTTCTTTACATCAGTATATAGATCCGAAGGTTTTGCCTCCTGAGTACCGTGGAAGTGGTCCTGCCATAGACAACAGTAAAATTTACGATTTTTTATACGATAAAGATTTACAAATAGAAACAAGTTTAAATTGTTACAAAGTTGCAAAAGAAGTATATAGTACTAATTAATTTATATATGTATGTACCTACATGTATAATTCTCTAGTATCTCCAAATTTTCTTAGATTCAAATATTGATAATTTTGAATTGCTTATGAGGCGTATTCTTCTTTATTCTTCTTATAGTAAGCTGTAGGTTTTTTTGTTCCTTTGCTTACGCCTTTGTTGTGTGTGTCAGTATTTTTTAAAGACGCAAAGAACCTACAGTTTTACGTGGGTTCTGAACAACCGTAATTTTTAGATAAAATATTTTTTTGAAAGAAACTTGAATGATTAAGAGGCCTCTTCGCTGTTTCGTAATTTTGTACTTGTTTTACTCCGTTATAAATCAATATTTTTTGATCGGGTTTTCACCAATTGATTAGTAGGGCCGTTGTCGATCCGGGTAAGTCATAGAAATTAATATATAATAAAAATTTGAATTTTCTTTTTGTTATTAAAATAATTTTTTGAAACATAATACCTTACCCGTAAGTATCTTATATTTTTAGTCGCATTGGTGCAAAATTTAATATATTTTAACATTTAACAATTAATTAAATCCATTACGAAAATATTAGAAAATAATTGCCAGCAAGTGCTGCCCGGTGGTGGATAAAGCTGTAAGCTTGCGTGAAATAGCAGTTGACAACATCGTCAAGAGTTTAGGCTTGGACGTAAGATAGATTCTGAATAAACACATATCTGACCAGCTTCGCGAAATAGCGTTTAATTTACTCTGCTATAATCCAGTAGTGTTTCATAGGGTTTTCACCAATAAATTAATTAGCCTTTTGTTCATATGTGAAATTAATAGAAAGTAATTTATAACACAACTTTTAGTTTTCTTTGTTATTAAAGTACTACCCGAAACTCTTATTATTTGAATAATACCACAATCAATCAATATTTTCTTATGGAGTTTAATAATAACTTATTATGTGAAATTCATGAAAAGAAACTTATGAATAAAAATACTCCTTTTTTTATTATTAAACTTTGTGTTGTTACACTTTTACAAAATAATAAATATGTATCTATAAATGGCCTTTTACGTTACATGTTTAATATAGTATATTATTACTTCCGCTTTTATACCTATATACAAATCTTCTATTACACATGAATATGAGTGCAAAGATAATCATCTTTCCTGTAAAACTGTAAATATGTTTTATTAGGGTACTTCGTTTTAAAAAAATTTTGCTGTTCACAAACAAAATAATAATAATAATAAACATCGAAAATAAATTTCAGTCCTGAATTTTAATTCTAAGTAATCGCTAGTCGATTTTAAAATTTTTCCATTTATTTAACATGTAAATTTTCAGTTTTTTTCAATTATCTATATCTCTGTTGTATTTTATGCAATAGTCTTGTTCTTTATGGAAAATTGTAGAGAAAATATCAATCTTTAAATGTGCCCAAAGTGGAATCTATGAAAATTGAACGGTTTTATTTCTAAATAATCTTAACATTATTTTTATCAATTTTAGCGGGGATTAGGGCAAAACGAAAATAACAATTTTAGAGGAAATTCAATTTGCTACAAAAAGGTCATCAGAGTCTAAGCTGTAAAACTCTTAGTTAATGAGATAAATAGATGCGAAGGTATAAAAATCTAAAATATTACTGTATTATGGAGTTTATCGTTTTAAAAATTACATATTTAATTTTCATTTAATTTAATTTTTATTTATCAGCAAAGATAATCATCTTTCCTGTAAAACTGTAAATATGTTTTATTAGGGTACTTCGTTTTAAAAGAAATTTTCTGTTCACAAACAAAATAATAATAATAATAAACATCGAAAATAAATTTCAGTCCTGAATTTTAATTCTAAGTAATCGTTAGTCGATTTTAAAATTCCATTTATTTAACATGTAAATTTTCAGGTTTTTTTCAATTATCTATATCTCTGTTGTATTTTATGCAATGTCTTGTTCTTTATGGAAAATTGTGAGAAAATATCAATCTTTAAATGTGCCCAAAGTGGAATCTATGAAAATTGAACGGTTTTATTTCTAAATAATCTTAACATTATTTTTATCAATTTTAGCGGATTAGGGCAAAACGAAAATAACAATTTTAGAGGAAATTCAATTTGCTACAAAAAAAGGTCATCAGAGTCTAAGCTGTAAAACTCTTAGTTAATGAGATAAATAGATGCGAAGGTATAAAAATCTAAAATATTACTGTATTATGGAGTTTATCGTTTTAAAAATTACATATTTAATTTTCATTTAATTTAATTTTTATTTATCAGCTTTACAGCTTACACTCTAAAGACCTTTTTTGAAGAAAATCGAGTTTCCTCCGAAATGATCATTTACGTGTTTTGCTCTAAGCGTGGCCGTTTATGAGAAAAATACAATAATCGATAAAAAATAATATTGAGATTTTTTAGGGGTGAAACCGTTGCATAAGTTACATAAATCCCATTCTCAGCACTTTTAAAGATTAACATTTTTTGTACAAATTGCTGTAAAGAACAAGATAATTGCATAAAGTATAGCAGAGATATAAATGAATGAAAAAACTATAAATTTGCATGTTAAGTAAATGGGAAAATTTTAAATCAATTATGAAACACTTAGAATTAAAATTATGAACTGAAAATTCGTGAGAATTACTTTTTCGATGTTTAGAACAATATTTTGTCTATAGCCGCCTAAAAAATGTTTAAAAACGAAGCGCCTTAATGTTTTATACAGGTAGAGGTGTTTGAGATTCATCACAATATTATTTTTAAAAATATGTACCTATTCAGAAAAGTGTTTAAAGATCTCTCAATAGCTGTTTTTTTTATTAATATAAAGAAATAAAGAAAGAACTATTATTTTCCGTAATTCGGACTTTTCCCCGTAAATAAAAGTTATTTTAATCAATTACTGAAAAACCGATAAGAAAATATTGATGAATGGTCGAACTATTCAAATACCGTTTGGATGTATTAATTTCTGCTCTAGTAGAACTTTATTTTGTAAATGAAGGCAGCGTGATACGCGTGAATACAACGTTGCCACATAGTGTTATTGCTTTTTTTAATAAAATATGTACGTCGCTTGACCAGTGGATATCTCTACATTCGTCAATGTCATCCATATTATAGAATAGTGTCTGAGCTAGATCGGCGCGTTTGCGTTTGTGTAGGGATGGGTATAGCTCCCAGCGAAGACGTAAGGTGACTGTTTGTTTACGTCGGAAAAAGTCACGTGCAAGAGAGGCCTCTTAAGCGAAATGTGTTTCACCAAAAAAAATATTACGCAAGCCACGTGGGATTTGCGTCGCGTTTTGATACATTTTTATCAACAATGAGCACTTGAATTTTTAAGAAATAAGGTGTTAATGTACATACTTACATATTTTCTTTAACATATTACAAATTTTTATTGTTTGTGCATTACACTTATAAAGAAATATTAAAAATGTCTAGCTAAAATTTTTGTATTTTAAATTAACTAACATTTTTTTTTAATTTATAGCACCAATAATTTTTATTTATTACACAAAGAAATGTTCGTTTTAAAAGATTTTTAACTAGTAAGGTAGAGTTGTTCATATCGTAAGGAAGCGGATTTTATATTATTTGTGATAATTTTTTTTAAATGTATGGTTGTATATTTAAAAACAAATAAAACATTTTTTTGCAATTGTAAATGTGCTTTTATTGTGATTGTCAATACTGTACCTACTGCAAATAAATTCCAGATTTTTATTACTAGAATTTTATAAAAAATCAAACTAATTAAACATCACAAAACAGGTTTGTAGGTATATACCTACTACAATTATTTTTACGTGCTGGTCTGACCAAACGTGCTAAATTAAAAAAAAAACATTGAGTGAAACAATTTTTGAGCATAGTAGCGTAAACTATCGGATTTCCAAAATAGGAATTTTAGTTTTTTAGTTTGACATAAAACTCAATTTTTTTATACATAAAATGGATTTTAATCAAAAATACTAATTTTTGTATTAAATGAACCCATTTCAATTCAAGTACCAGTTTAATGGAAGCATTGGTAGATGAGTGTAAAAATCCGGACGAGTACAGATTTGAATGTGGTGAAGACATTGGTTCGCCAATAAGAAAAATGAAAGAAGAATTGAAGGAGTACTACAGAAGTTTAAAAAACAGGATACTGAAAAATTCTGAAAAAAGGAAAGAGTTTGAGAAAAAAGATTTAAAAAATCGGATCAGAAAATAAAAAAAAGTGTCATTATAGTGTAATGAGAAACTGAAAAAATTTAATAATGAAATAGTACCTACATATTAAATCTTAGATGGAAAACATCTAACTTAATGGGGAAATTACCACAATAATCGCCTAAAGAAAACCACTAGAATCACCTAGTACCATCCTGAAACATCCGTAGATAATAAAAAATTATCATTCGGACAACTATCAGCGTCAATTTGAACCTTCTGCTAAAGCCAATGGGTGGACTTTTGGGGAGAAAGCTACAATACTGATTCTGGAACTTCGCGGAGATGCTGCGGACATCCTGCAAACGTTTCCTGTGCAAGTTTTGGAGGACTACGGCCAACTGTTCAAATGTTTGGAACTGCGGTATAAGTCAGTACATGTGACGCAGATGTACCAACTCCAGAACCTTTACCAGAAATCGACTGATAGTTTACATGAGTTCAAAATTGACATAATCCGATTTTTGTCCGTCTCGCATACCCTGGTGTACCAGTGGAGCTACTAGAGCGGTTGGCGGTTCAGGTTTTCGTAGATGGACTTTGAGACGTTGAAATCCAACAAAGTGTTTAGTTGTCCAGATCTAAAACGGTCTCTGAAGCGTTCGTTTGTGCTTTGGAATACGAAGCAGCAAAATTAAATCTTAGAAGTTTAAAAGATTTAGTTACTATTGTTTTATAAATAGGAAAAAGGTAGCGGTTGCAAAACCGTTTTTTATGAAAAAATTGAATTTTTCAACTTCTCGAAAAGGATCGTTTTGATGTGTTTCTTTTGAAAACGTCTTTCATTAATTGTTTTTAACCCTCTCCTTTCAGTGCTGATATATTTTTGGAACTACATTGTGTAGGTATATCAAAAATCAAATACCGCTGACTCACTCACCACAAAATCTCCAAAATTATGAAATCCTCAAACTTGACATTTGGCATGATGTGCTTTTTGACTTCTAAGTGCTCGATAGAAAAGGAATTTTTAAATTAATCGCCTTAAGATGGGGGTGGAAGATTATACTGGATTTTTGAAATAATCCGCATACAAAGCCGGGACGAGCAACTAGTACTTATCTATATTAGACTGTGTCAAAAAAGCCGAATAATTTGTTTTCGTCGTGGAACAATATATTCGATATTATTTTTAAAAATATAGTCGGTTTTTTGTACAGTCTAATCTACCTATAATATTTAAATGCTATAGTATGCAAAAATCAAATTCAGATGTTTTTATGTTTCTTTTTTGTGCATAAAATTTGTACCTAACATATGTCTACGAAATTAAATAGGAATATGTTCCTTTCTATGCATAAACATGTAAAATTGTTTTTGTGATTTTTTTTCATCTGAAGTAAATAATTAGTAAGTACGTGCAGAAAGAATTATTAAAATAGCCAATTATAATTTGAAGGTTTTCCTCTTCCACAATGGTTATGAAAATAATATAGCAATTTTATTCATCAGATATATTTTGTGTTTCTACTCAAGTGGATAAATAGTGTAGTGAAACATTAAATAAAATATTACCTTTTAGAAATATCTAGCTATAAAGCACAAACTGATATACCAATGGAAAACACAATGTCTGATGATGAAATGCAACAATCTATTAAAAAATTAAGTGATTTAATTAAAGGTAAATTTGTAGAACTTTACGATAACATAGATATCATAAAGAAAATTGTTCTTTGTTTAGTTTCTAATAAATTTAACCTTATTTATAACTGTTATATTTATTATAATTGGTAATTACAGTGTTAATAATTTAAAAAAATTTCTAATTTTCATACCACTAAACACATGAAACATTTATATGTAAGGCTAAAAATATTTGCCATTAAAATTTTATTTGTTGTACATTTTTATGTTTTAGTATGATAACAATAGTATTTTGAAAAAATTATAATTTTTTTATACTTCATATTAGAGTGGTCCTTAAAAGAGCGATTTTTAAATTCATTACGATCATCTTTCAAAGGGTTTCAAGTATAGAAAAAAAAATTTCCTTAAGTTTAAACTCTTAATTCCCATGGGAACAAGTGCCGTTTGCTTAATTAGATTTTAAAGGAAATTTAGTTTATTTATAGCATTCATTAAAAGTTAAAATCAGGCAAAAATGATTAGTTGTATAGATCTACCGATACTAACTTAAAGAATTATACATTTTTTTAAGTAGATAGAGTCAAAATTTTTTTTAAATAAACCGGTGCGTGTACTTATGTACGTGCGTTAGAAGTTGTACTTTTTTGTTGTTACTCAATTAAATATAACCATTTGTTATGTGACGTAGGGGAGACCGGGTATGGTTGTATCACGGGTAGGTTGTCATAAAAGCCATAACAGCAAACCTAATGAATTAATAAATTTGTTTACTTGTGTCAAAGAAGCCCGAGCACAATACCTCTTTGCGTACTTCACTTCAGTTCGCTCTGAAATACCGTAAAAGCAATATATGCGTTCGTTTTTTTTATACAGTGAAAGTAACTTTTTGTGAATCTGTTTTGAGTCTCGTAAGTATATTTAAATTTTGCATAGTGATATATTTTTTCGTGTATTTATGATGTTTAAGATATGCTTCATGATATCATTCATATGGTTTCTTAAATGACCATTAATTTAAATTTATTTTGGGAGTTAATTGTCTAAAACTGTTTTGGGAAAAGTTGCCTCAAGTTAACGGGGGCTAGTTATCACCTGTGCAAAGCAACCATGAATATGTGCGGCTTTTTTTATTGGTTTCTAGGGGTTTTACTACATAAACGATTGGCTGTAATTATACATTTGTCATTTTTGTTACCATAATGTAAGTTCGTTAGATAGAATAGGTTAGGAATAGAATAGGCATTTGTTTTGTCATTTTGTATTTTACCTTTTATTTAGCGGTGATTACCTACCCCAGACATTATGACAACCATCCCAACACGGGGTTAAAAGTCGCACTTTTCTTTTTTCATAAAAATTATAATATGTTCTCTTTAGATAATGGTAGAGAAAAAGTCTTTTTTTTTCTTAAACTAGAATAAATACACTATCTATTGATATATAAATGTCATTGATAAATTAAGACAATGGGCTCTACAAATACAAAATAAAAAAATTGTGACTTCCAACCGGGATTTCCCCTACCTTGCGTTTGTGTGTTGCTGGATCAGTGGTAGCGAAGCTAAAACAAGCGTGTCAGAAGTGGCATTTATAAATATCTTTCTAGTACATTATCGATTTATAAATTGTATCTTCATGTTGTAACAAAAAACGAAAAAAAATTGTCTGTTTAAGAAAGGATTTGGAAGCAATTGAAAATGATCGATTACACTGGCACACAAAAAAAGTACTTTTAACCCGACTCACCTAGGGTTATGTATTTCGATGCCTTGAATCCGAATTTGAGGTCGGTTTACTCAAAATACCTCTAAAATTTTGAGTAAATTGCAAAAAACTACAATTTTTAGCCAATTGAAGCAGTTGTTTGCAATTTACTCAAAATTTTGGGGGTGTACGGGCCAAACAAACTTTGGATTTGGATTCAGCGCATCGAAATACATAACCCTAGGTCGGTTTGGTCAAAAGTACTGACCAATTTTTTTTTTGAGTGCTCGTGATATTTTTGGCTGTTTTAATACTTTTTACTATTTTCTACGATTTTGGATAAATATATGATAATTAAATTTAATATTTTAACTGTTATATTTATTATAATTGATAATTACAGTGTTAATAATTTAAAAATTTCTAATTTTCATACCACTAAACACATGAAACATTTATATGTAAGGCTAAAATTATATTGCCATTAAAATTTTATTTGTTGTACATTTTTATGTTTTAGTATGATAACAATAGATTTTGAAAAATTATAAGTTTTTATACTTCATATTAGAGTGGTCCTTAAAAGAGCGATTTTAAATTCATTACGATCATCTTTCAAAGGGTTTCAAGTATAGAAAAAAAAATTTCCTTAAGTTTAAACTCTTAATTCCCATGGGAACAAGTGCCGTTTGCTTAATTAGATTTTAAAGGAAATTTAGTTTATTTATAGCATTCATTAAAAGTTAAAATCAGGCAAAAATGATTAGTTGTATAGATCTACCGATACCAACTTAAAGAATTATACATTTTTTTAAGTAGATAGAGTCAAAATTTTTTTTAAATAAACCGGTGCGTGTACTTATGTACGTGCGTTAGAAGTTGTACTTCTTTGTTGTTACTCAATTAAATATAACCATTTGTTATGTGACGTAGGGGAAACCGGGTATGGTTGTATCACGGGTAGGTTGTCATAAAAGCCATAACAGCAAACCTAATGAATTAATAAATTTGTTTACTTGTGTCAAAGAAGCCCGAGCACAATACCTCTTTGCGTACTTCACTTCAGTTCGCTCTGAAATACCGTAAAAGCAATATATGCGTTCGTTTTTTTTATACAGTGAAAGTAACTTTTTGTGAATCTGTTTTGAGTCTCGTAAGTATATTTAAATTTTGCATAGTGATATATTTTTTCGTGTATTTATGATGTTTAAGATATGCTTCATGATATCATTCATATGGTTTCTTAAATGACCATTAATTTAAATTTATTTTGGGAGTTAATTGTCTAAAACTGTTTTGGGAAAAGTTGCCTCAAGTTAACGGGGGCTAGTTATCACCTGTGCAAAGCAACCATGAATATGTGCGGCTTTTTTTATTGGTTTCTAGGGGTTTTACTACATAAACGATTGGCTGTAATTATACATTTGTCATTTTTGTTACCATAATCTAAGTTCGTTAGATAGAATAGGTTAGGAATAGAATAGGCATTTGTTTTGTCATTTTGTATTTTACCTTTTATTTAGCGGTGATTACCTACCCCAGACATTATGACAACCATCCCAACACGGGGTTAAAAGTCGCACTTTTCTTTTTTCATAAAAATTATAATATGTTCTCTTTAGATAATGGTAGAGAAAAAGTCTTTTTTTTTCTTAAACTAGAATAAATACACTATCTATTGATATATAAATGTCATTGATAAATTAAGACAATGGGCTCTACAAATACAAAATAAAAAAATTGTGACTTCCAACCGGGATTTCCCCTAACTTGCGTTTGTGTGTTGCTGGATCAGTGGTAGCGAAGCTAAAACAAGCGTGTCAGAAGTGGCATTTATAAATATCTTTCTAGTACATTATCGATTTATAAATTGTATCTTCATGTTGTAACAAAAAACGAAAAAAAATTGTCTGTTTAAGAAAGGATTTGGAAGCAATTGAAAATGATCGATTACACTGGCACACAAAAAAAGTACTTTTAACCAGACTCACCTAGGGTTGTGTATTTCGATGCCTTGAATCCGAATTTGAGGTCGGTTTACTCAAAATACCTCTAAAATTTTGAGTAAATTGCAAAAAACTACAATTTTTAGCCAATTGAAGCAGTTGTTTGCAATTTACTCAAAATTTTGGGGGTGTACGGGCCAAACAAACTTTGGATTTGGATTCAGCGCATCGAAATACATAACCCTAGGTCGGTTTGGTCAAAAGTACTGACCAATTTTTTTTTGAGTGCTCGTGATATTTTTGGCTGTTTTAATACTTTTTTACTATTTTCTACGATTTTGGATAAATATATGAATGATTTGAAATTAAGAGATTGTGAATTTGGATTTATTTCATCAAAATATAGATATAAGAAAGATTTGATCTAGTTTAATCAAATTTTCTTCATTTTCATAACTGCATTTTTTAGTGGTTTTTTTGCAATTTACTCAAAATTTTAGAGGTATATTGGGTAAACCGACCACAAATTCGGATTCAGGACATCGAAATACATAACTCTAGGTGGGTCTCGTCAAAAGTACTGATCACTTTTCTTTTTTTGTGTCCCAGTGTTATTGGACACAATTTAAAAGAAACGCAGAATAATGATCATCATCATCTACATCAAGGATTAAACCTATTAGTTTGTTCCGATTTCCCCGCTTGAAATTTTGTTGTGAATGATGTAGTGTTTCAAAGATTTGAGGGACCTACAGTTTTAGGTGGGTTCCGAACCACGGCAATTTCTAGGGAAATTTTTCGAGCAGTTTTACTCTTGCCATGTGTTCAGGCTTGCGAAGGGAAGAGGAGCGTGAAATTTTTCGATGATCGGCCGCGGGGATTCGAACCACTTCGAACCCACCTCGCCAGCGCAGCAGCCCAAAGAATAAACCACTTGCGCCACGCAGAATAATAAATAAGAAAAACTTGAAATGCCATTCCTGAAATCTATAGCTGTTTAAAAAATAAGTAACTGCTGTATTGTCTATTTATACATCAACTTATGCTTGCGAATCATTATTTTATAAAAGATAGATTTTGAAATAAGCTGACTGAATGCAGTGCCGCATATGCATTTTTAAATCTACGACTTACGAATCCAATATACAACATGTGGTATACAAAATACGACAGCAAAAATCTCATTAATAAAAATTATAATTATCATGATCAGGGATATTTTTTTCCGTATTTGAAACCGTTTGAGAGATGAACGTAATAAATTAAAAAAATCAACCTTTTAAGGACCACTTTAGTACCTACATATAATATAATTTTATTTAATTAAAAAACAAATCTAAAGTCGTGTTTTTATATTATAAACATAGACTGTTACCGTAAATCATTTTTGACACGACATTGAAAAGTTGTGTGATTATTATCTTGCATTTTTTTATTTACATTAGTAATTTTTAGAGCAAAAAATATCATATTTTAGCTACTGTAAAAAAGTGTTTTAAATAGATTCAAAAAAGTTTTTTACAGTAGGTGAGACAAACTGTGTAGATATTCCTAATTCTTTAAAGATTAGCAAAATTATATTTATGTCAAAGTTTTTAAATTTATTAAAAACGTAACTGTTTTAATAATTGTAGAAGATACCAAGCTAAATCAGTTTAGAACGGATGACTCTTTTTATCAAAGAGCTTTGTTCTGTACGAATTGTGATGTTTCTGCAGCTTTTAAAAGGGTAAGAATATATATTTTTAATTAATGGTATTTGATATATACTGTTTATGCTAGATACAACAGTATTATAATTTGGTCTCAGAACATCCTCAATGGTTTGCATCAAAACCTCCTATAAATTACAAACATAGAATTGAAGATAACGATAAAACTATTTTAAAAGAATATGATAAAGAAGGGCGTGGTGTGATGATAGTAAAATTAGGTAAAAACTTAATTATACATATAGAGTCTAATTTTAATATGCTTTAATGCCCACTTTCTTATGTAGGTAAATTAGTTACTGACAATTCCTCGCCTCAAGAACACGCTCAAGTATTTGAATTATGGTTGGAGTTACTATTAAGCGACCCAAAAGTAATGGCAAAAGGAATTAGTGTTATTATTGATATGAAAGGATATTCTTGGAAACTTTTTAGATGGGTAACTCCGACTAATATTTCTGTCTCTGCAAAAAAAGTCGATCTGTATCTTTGCAAAGAATTTATTTTGCATGTGGTTAATACGTCGTTTTTAGTTAATGCTACAATTAAGCTGATCTGGCCGTTTCTTAATGAACGGTTAAAAAAAATGGTAATGTATAAAATTTTGTTCTTCTTTGTACACATATGTACAGTTTTGAAACAATTTGAATACTTGCATCTGATAAAATGCTGCAATACTTTAAATTTTTGTTTTTTATATAAATTAAAATGTTACAAAAAATAATGATAATAGGTGAACGTACTATATTAATTTTAATTTGTATAAATTTCAAGTCGATGGAAGTTTAAACCTTTTGGGTTTTCCTCCAGTTTGTTACGTCAATGTAAAAAGTTAATCACAACAAAAGTATATTTTAAAATATTTTGTATTAATTATAATTGTTTTTATTAATAATATTAAATTTTTAGTTTAAATTTCATTTCGAAAATTGGCCAGCTTTACATGATTTTATAAGTCCTGATATACTACCTCGTGAATATGGTGGAACAGCACCAGATATAAACTTTGAAAAAACCAATGAACGGCTTTTTGCTCTGAACACAGAGCTTGGAGAAAAACTACAACAGCAAAAAATTAGTGAGTTTTAAATGGAATAATTTAATTTATTTTATTCTAGATATTTTTATACATATATTTTTTTGGTTTTGTATTGTATATACACTGAGAAAAAAGAGCATTAAAATCATACCAGCTGAAATAAAATTGTAATCATTGTGATAGAAAATCCGTATCTAATGTATTTTAAATGGGACTGATTTGACGTCTACACCTAACCTCCATTAATATAAATAGTAAATATATGTACATGCCGTCAAATTGATACAAAATCCGTATCACTGTGATACGATGTTTCTACCATTATGATTATCAAAATCATCAAAATAAAAAATGGTATGATTTTGGAACCACTTTTTTTTCCGTGTACGTACGGCTAACAGTAAACTATTTTTGATGTAAAATTACTACTTAATTAAGAAATAATATATACAGAATAACTGGTAGGTCAAAAAATTCCTTTCAGGTGAAGATAATCAAGTTATTCTGAAAAAATATCGTGCGACAAGGGTGTCTTAAAATCCTTCGATTCCAAGTAATTGTAATTTTAATTGTAAACCATTTTCAATTATTAATTTACTTGTTAATTATGTTTAAATACAAATTTACTTTTATCGAATACAGGTTTTTGTATTAATTAAAGTTCACAGGAATTGGACTCTCAATAAAACTATTGTTAAATATGCGACGTTTCGTTTTTTTATTGAAACTTTTTCAAGCAACTGAAAATTAACAATTTAAAACTTAACAATTTTGTAAAACAATAACAATAAATATAGGTATTTTATAAATAAAATTATTTAATTAGACTTTATAACTTAAGTATTGAATTTATTGTAAATTATTTTATAAAAACTAAATTTAGTAATTCGTTTTGATTATTAGAAAAAAACGATTTGACTACTTACATAAATAAACATTTATAATGATATATTAAGAAATGAAGAAATTATTAAATAATCGAAAATTAACGATTACTCGGAATTGAGCGATTTTAGGACACCCTGTCTCATTACTCTTGTTGTTTAGAATAATGTTGATTGTCGTCTCCAGAAAGGAATTGGTCGATCTACGAGTTGTCCTGTATATAAATATGTAATATTCATATTTACGTATTTTTTAATTGATCAAAATAACCACGTAAGTCTTGTTTTTTAGTGATTAATGTCATTTCAATCTATAAAAAAAACTCACAGATATCATTTAAATATTATTTTAAAATAATGTTAAATTGATTAATACTTATGAATCATATAACTATGACCTTGGGATAATTGTAAAATATTTTGTCAATTTTTATAAGAGTATTATTTAAAATAAACATTAGCTGAATAAAGTGATTAATAAAAATGTAATAAAATTGTTGAATCGAATATAGAAAATAAATAAATTTTAATTTGTGGTAAATTTTATTTGTGCATATATGTACTTATACGGTATATTAAGTAGGTACATCACCAAATAACAGGTAAGACAGGTATATTCTTTCAAGGACGTTATATTAAACGTCATGAAATTTTATACGAAATCGCTGAGTTCACAGTTACAACATACTCTTATGTGGTGTATATCAATGTTTAGAAATATTTGAAGCGAGAGCAATTGTATTTGTTATAAAAATGCCGTCTAGTAGAACTGTTGTTGATTATACTGGAAAAGAGTTGAATGAAAATCAGATTAAAGAGTGTGTGGTGCAATTGCAGGAACTATTAGGTGGTAAGTTTAATTTTAATACAAACTTATCCAATTTCAAGTACTGGAATGTTTAATAGTTAATTTTCATTAAATATTTTGTTGTGAAAATATGGTTTCTATTGATACCATGTCCGGATAATATCTAATTTTGGCATAAAGTAATCATGTTTTTAAGATTGCAACACAATTGCCGATTAAAACAAAATACGACAGCAAAAATCTCATTAATAAAAATTATAAAAAATTTTTTCCGTATTTGAAACCGTTTGAGAGATGAACGTAATAAATTAAAAAAATCAACCTTTTAAGGACCACTTTAGTACCTACATATAATATAATTTTATTTAATTAAAAAACAAATCTAAAGTCGTGTTTTTATATTATAAACATAGACTGTTACCGTAAATCATTTTTGACACGACATTGAAAAGTTGTGTGATTATTATCTTGCATTTTTTTATTTACATTAGTAATTTTTAGAGCAAAAAATATCATATTTTAGCTACTGTAAAAAAGTGTTTTAAATAGATTCAAAAAAGTTTTTTACAGTAGGTGAGACAAACTGTGTAGATATTCCTAATTCTTTAAAGATTAGCAAAATTATATTTATGTCAAAGTTTTTAAATTTATTAAAAACGTAACTGTTTTAATAATTGTAGAAGATACCAAGCTAAATCAGTTTAGAACGGATGACTCTTTTTATCAAAGAGCTTTGTTCTGTACGAATTGTGATGTTTCTGCAGCTTTTAAAAGGGTAAGAATATATATTTTTAATTAATGGTATTTGATATATACTGTTTATGCTAGATACAACAGTATTATAATTTGGTCTCAGAACATCCTCAATGGTTTGCATCAAAACCTCCTATAAATTACAAACATAGAATTGAAGATAACGATAAAACTATTTTAAAAGAATATGATAAAGAAGGGCGTGGTGTGATGATAGTAAAATTAGGTAAAACTTAATTATACATATAGAGTCTAATTTTAATATGCTTTAATGCCCACTTTCTTATGTAGGTAAATTAGTTACTGACAATTCCTCGCCTCAAGAACACGCTCAAGTATTTGAATTATGGTTGGAGTTACTATTAAGCGACCCAAAAGTAATGGCAAAAGGAATTAGTGTTATTATTGATATGAAAGGATATTCTTGGAAACTTTTAGATGGGTAACTCCGACTAATATTTCTGTCTCTGCAAAAAGTCGATCTGTATCTTTGCAAAGAATTTATTTTGCATGTGGTTAATACGTCGTTTTTAGTTAATGCTACAATTAAGCTGATCTGGCCGTTTCTTAATGAACGGTTAAAAAAAATGGTAATGTATAAAATTTTGTTCTTCTTTGTACACATATGTACAGTTTTGAAACAATTTGAATACTTGCATCTGATAAAATGCTGCAATACTTTAAATTTTTGTTTTTTATATAAATTAAAATGTTACAAAAAATAATGATAATAGGTGAACGTACTATATTAATTTTAATTTGTATAAATTTCAAGTCGATGGAAGTTTAAACCTTTTGGGTTTTCCTCCAGTTTGTTACGTCAATGTAAAAAGTTAATCACAACAAAAGTATATTTTAAAATATTTTGTATTAATTATAATTGTTTTTATTAATAATATTAAATTTTTAGTTTAAATTTCATTTCGAAAATTGGCCAGCTTTACATGATTTTATAAGTCCTGATATACTACCTCGTGAATATGGTGGAACAGCACCAGATATAAACTTTGAAAAAACCAATGAACGGCTTTTTGCTCTGAACACAGAGCTTGGAGAAAAACTACAACAGCAAAAAATTAGTGAGTTTTAAATGGAATAATTTAATTTATTTTATTCTAGATATTTTATACATATATTTTTTGGTTTTGTATTGTATATACACTGAGAAAAAAGAGCATTAAAATCATACCAGCTGAAATAAAATTGTAATCATTGTGATAGAAAATCCGTATCTAATGTATTTTAAATGGGACTGATTTGACGTCTACACCTAACCTCCATTAATATAAATAGTAAATATATGTACATGCCGTCAAATTGATACAAAATCCGTATCACTGTGATACGATGTTTCTACCATTATGATTATCAAAATCATCAAAATAAAAAATGGTATGATTTTGGAACCACTTTTTTTTCCGTGTACGTACGGCTAACAGTAAACTATTTTTGATGTAAAATTACTACTTAATTAAGAAATAATATATACAGAATAACTGGTAGGTCAAAAAATTCCTTTCAGGTGAAGATAATCAAGTTATTCTGAAAAAATATCGTGCGACAAGGGTGTCTTAAAATCCTTCGATTCCAAGTAATTGTAATTTTAATTGTAAACCATTTTCAATTATTAATTTACTTGTTAATTATGTTTAAATACAAATTTACTTTTATCGAATACAGGTTTTTGTATTAATTAAAGTTCACAGGAATTGGACTCTCAATAAAACTATTGTTAAATATGCGACGTTTCGTTTTTTTATTGAAACTTTTTCAAGCAACTGAAAATTAACAATTTAAAACTTAACAATTTTGTAAAACAATAACAATAAATATAGGTATTTTATAAATAAAATTATTTAATTAGACTTTATAACTTAAGTATTGAATTTATTGTAAATTATTTTATAAAAAACTAAATTTAGTAATTCGTTTTTGATTATTAGAAAAAAAAACGATTTGACTACTTACATAAATAAACATTTATAATGATATATTAAGAAATGAAGAAATTATTAAATAATCGAAAATTAACGATTACTCGGAATTGAGCGATTTTAGGACACCCTGTCTCATTACTCTTGTTGTTTAGAATAATGTTGATTGTCGTCTCCAGAAAGGAATTGGTCGATCTACGAGTTGTCCTGTATATAAATATGTAATATTCATATTTACGTATTTTTTAATTGATCAAAATAACCACGTAAGTCTTGTTTTTTAGTGATTAATGTCATTTCAATCTATAAAAAAAACTCACAGATATCATTTAAATATTATTTTAAAATAATGTTAAATTGATTAATACTTATGAATCATATAACTATGACCTTGGGATAATTGTAAAATATTTTGTCAATTTTTATAAGAGTATTATTTAAAATAAACATTAGCTGAATAAAGTGATTAATAAAATGTAATAAAATTGTTGAATCGAATATAGAAAATAAATAAATTTTAATTTGTGGTAAATTTTATTTGTGCATATATGTACTTATACGGTATATTAAGTAGGTACATCACCAAATAACAGGTAAGACAGGTATATTCTTTCAAGGACGTTATATTAAACGTCATGAAATTTTATACGAAATCGCTGAGTTCACAGTTACAACATACTCTTATGTGGTGTATATCAATGTTTAGAAATATTTGAAGCGAGAGCAATTGTATTTGTTATAAAAATGCCGTCTAGTAGAACTGTTGTTGATTATACTGGAAAAGAGTTGAATGAAAATCAGATTAAAGAGTGTGTGGTGCAATTGCAGGAACTATTAGGTGGTAAGTTTAATTTTAATACAAACTTATCCAATTTCAAGTACTGGAATGTTTAATAGTTAATTTTCATTAAATATTTTGTTGTGAAAATATGGTTTCTATTGATACCATGCCCGGATAATATCTAATTTTGGCATAAAGTAATCATGTTTTTAAGATTGCAACACAATTGCCGATTAAAACTTGAACTCAAAAGATTTGCAATTAGTAGTTTACTTAAATGTACCTTCAACAGAAGTATAATTAAACGTAACATAAAATTAAATAATTATCAAAATTATCCAAACAATTATTTAAATTGTCTTTATAAGTAATATGTGTTTTTACTGCTTTATCTGTAGAAATAAACAAACACAAAAAGTATTTATACAACACAAATAGCTAACGGATTTTTTTTCTGTTATGGATTCAATATAAAGCAGTATTTATTATAAAGAAATTAATAAGTAAAGTATTATTGAATATTTTTAAAGATCAACAAAGAGCACAAACCTACAAAAATCTTTGATAGAGACACGCTTTCTAGGATTACGTAGATCTAGGTTAAAAACCTATACAATGTCTATTAGAACTTTTAATTCATTTAATATTTCCCCAACTTTCGAAAAAATAAATAATATCTGTGTATTATCAAAATGGTATAAATACATTTTTATCCAAACTTTACGTAGAATATACCTACATATAGGTATTATACGTAATTGTAAATTTTATCTAAATTTGTTATTGAATTTTAAAAACAACTATATATTAATAATAATGATTAAATTAACGATTAATTATACAAGTTGTGTTTTATAATCATTCTTTCTAATTATCTTAGGTATAAATATTTGTGTTATAACAGATAATTGTTGATATATAGGTAACAATATAATTATGTACTTGACTGTTTCTAAATCATCTAACATTAAATCAAACATGGAAACAGATTTTACATTTTGATTATAAATTGTAAAGTATAATAAAAGACCGGAAACTGTCAATGCAATTTTGTTGTTTAGGTAAACAATTTTAAATTACTGGTCGTTAAAAGGCTCTCATTATTTTTTAAAATCAAAAATTTAAGGATGTTTTTTTGCTAATTTAATGTTTTTGATGTTTATGGTGATGCTTACAAAAATTTATTAAATATTTTCAAGGATCTAATTCTTTTTTGGTTGTAGCTGACAAAAATTTAGGAGTTTTAGACGGACGAGGCGTACATGCTTAGATTCTTACACTGCACAAATTTCAACGTTCATCAGGCTTATAGAAGAGTAAGTTTATTAAGTAAAATGGCGCACCCATGGAAGGGGGACTACTTGACTGCATCCCCGCTAGAACATTTCGTAAAAAATTTGAATCAACTGTACATTCATTAATGAAAAAGCGATAAATTATTTTTAAAACTAATAAAAAAATAACCAAAATTTGGGTGCGCCATTTATAAGTTATTAATATACATATATGTATTCATAATTTTGTTTATTATAACTACTTGATAAGATGTGCAGTCCAGAGTTTATATATAATACTTAATTTAAATAAAATTTAAAAATACATACAAACTTATCGACGAAAACTGTTTTAAAATTAGTTTTATCTACGATACTTGTGTTAATTCAATATGAATTTCTTTTTGTAAAAATTTTATAGAGTTGACATTTCAATAAAAATCTATCGTAATAATTATTTAAAATACACATCAAAATTAAAAAAAATAAGTAGCTAGGTTTGTCAATTCAGGTATGGATACCTTATAAAAAACAAATTGTTATAATGTACAAATGTATAAATTTCTATAATACAAGATATCATTTTTGTAAAAATTATTATGAAATAGGTACCATTTATTTGATATCAAATATATAGATGTAGGTCTGTAAATATACATAAACAGGGTGTTACCGAATGAGTGCCAATGTCAAAAAGGGGTGGCATTAAAAAAAACATATCAAAATAATCATGTGGAGAAGTTATTATTATTATTGTTCTTGGGGTTTGGTACATAGCCCACAGCACCGCGGCCTAAAAGACCTATTGTGCCCCCAGTATTTAGTCCTCCTCTTCTAAGAGTCCTGTGTCTTTAAAAAAGTCCAGGATATCTTTTGGGAGTATCGACAGGAGTTCTTGTGTCTCTAGTATGAGACTCCAAGTCTCCTGATCCTTGTCTCTACCAGTGCAACTATTTTTGATGTAAAATTACTACTTAATTAAGAAATAATATATACAGAATAACTGGTAGGTCAAAAATTCCTTTCAGGTGAAGATAATCAAGTTATTCTGAAAAAATATCGTGCGACAAGGGTGTCTTAAAATCCTTCGATTCCAAGTAATTGTAATTTTAATTGTAAACCATTTTCAATTATTAATTTACTTGTTAATTATGTTTAAATACAAATTTACTTTTATCGAATACAGGTTTTTGTATTAATTAAAGTTCACAGGAATTGGACTCTCAATAAAACTATTGTTAAATATGCGACGTTTCGTTTTTTTATTGAAACTTTTTCAAGCAACTGAAAATTAACAATTTAAAACTTAACAATTTTGTAAAACAATAACAATAAATATAGGTATTTTATAAATAAAATTATTTAATTAGACTTTATAACTTAAGTATTGAATTTATTGTAAATTATTTTATAAAAACTAAATTTAGTAATTCGTTTTGATTATTAGAAAAAAACGATTTGACTACTTACATAAATAAACATTTATAATGATATATTAAGAAATGAAGAAATTATTAAATAATCGAAAATTAACGATTACTCGGAATTGAGCGATTTTAGGACACCCTGTCTCATTACTCTTGTTGTTTAGAATAATGTTGATTGTCGTCTCCAGAAAGGAATTGGTCGATCTACGAGTTGTCCTGTATATAAATATGTAATATTCATATTTACGTATTTTTTAATTGATCAAAATAACCACGTAAGTCTTGTTTTTTAGTGATTAATGTCATTTCAATCTATAAAAAAAAACTCACAGATATCATTTAAATATTATTTTAAAATAATGTTAAATTGATTAATACTTATGAATCATATAACTATGACCTTGGGATAATTGTAAAATATTTTGTCAATTTTTATAAGAGTATTATTTAAAATAAACATTAGCTGAATAAAGTGATTAATAAAAATGTAATAAAATTGTTGAATCGAATATAGAAAATAAATAAATTTTAATTTGTGGTAAATTTTATTTGTGCATATATGTACTTATACGGTATATTAAGTAGGTACATCACCAAATAACAGGTAAGACAGGTATATTCTTTCAAGGACGTTATATTAAACGTCATGAAATTTTATACGAAATCGCTGAGTTCACAGTTACAACATACTCTTATGTGGTGTATATCAATGTTTAGAAATATTTGAAGCGAGAGCAATTGTATTTGTTATAAAAATGCCGTCTAGTAGAACTGTTGTTGATTATACTGGAAAAGAGTTGAATGAAAATCAGATTAAAGAGTGTGTGGTGCAATTGCAGGAACTATTAGGTGGTAAGTTTAATTTTAATACAAACTTATCCAATTTCAAGTACTGGAATGTTTAATAGTTAATTTTCATTAAATATTTTGTTGTGAAAATATGGTTTCTATTGATACCATGCCCGGATAATATCTAATTTTGGCATAAAGTAATCATGTTTTTAAGATTGCAACACAATTGCCGATTAAAACTTGAACTCAAAAGATTTGCAATTAGTAGTTTACTTAAATGTACCTTCAACAGAAGTATAATTAAACGTAACATAAAATTAAATAATTATCAAAATTATCCAAACAATTATTTAAATTGTCTTTATAAGTAATATGTGTTTTTACTGCTTTATCTGTAGAAATAAACAAACACAAAAAAGTATTTATACAACACAAATAGCTAACGGATTTTTTGTCTGTTATGGATTCAATATAAGAAGCAGTATTTATTATAAAGAAATTAATAAGTAAAGTATTATTGAATATTTTTTAAAGATCAACAAAGAGCACAAACCTACAAAAATCTTTGATAGAGACACGCTTTCTAGGATTACGTAGATCTAGGTTAAAAACCTATACAATGTCTATTAGAACTTTTAATTCATTTAATATTTCCCTAACTTTCGAAAAAATAAATAATATCTGTGTATTATCAAAATGGTATAAAATACATTTTTTATCCAAACTTTACGTAGAATATACCTACATATAGGTATTATACGTAATTGTAAATTTGATCTAAATTTGTTATTGAATTTTAAAAAACAACTATATATTAATAATAATGATTAAATTAACGATTAATTATACAAGTTGTGTTTTTATAATCATTCTTTCTAATTATCTTAGGTATAAATATTTGTGTTATAACAGATAATTGTTGATATATAGGTAACAATATAATTATGTACTTGACTGTTTCTAAATCATCTAACATTAAATCAAACATGGAAACAGATTTTACATTTTGATTATAAATTGTAAAGTATAATAAAAGACCGGAAACTGTCAATGCAATTTTGTTGTTTAGGTAAACAATTTTAAATTACTGGTCGTTAAAAAGGCTCTCATTATTTTTTTTAAAATCAAAAAATTTAAGGATGTTTTTTTAGCTAATTTAATGTTTTTTGATGTTTATGGTGATGCTTACAAAAATTTATTAAATATTTTTCAAGGATCTAATTCTTAAATTTTTGGTTGTAGCTGACAAAAAATTTAGGAGTTTTAGACGGGACGAGGCGTACATGCTTAGATTCTTACACTGCACAAATTTCAACGTTCATCAGGCTTATAGAAGAGTAAGTTTATTAAGTAAAATGGCGCACCCATGGAAGGGAGACTACTTGACTGCATCCCCCGCTAGAACATTTCGTAAAAAAATTTGAATCAACTGTACATTCATTAATGAAAAAAGCGATAAATTATTTTTAAAACTAATAAAAAAATAACCAAAATTTGGGTGCGCCATTTATAAGTTATTAATATACATATATGTATTCATAATTTTGTTTATTATAACTACTTGATAAGATGTATAGTCCAGAGTTTATATATAATACTTAATTTAAATAAAATTTAAAAATACATACAAACTTATCGACGAAAACTGTTTTAAAATTAGTTTTATCTACGATACTTGTGTTAATTCAATATGAATTTCTTTTTGTAAAAATTTTATAGAGTTGACATTTCAATAAAAATCTATCGTAATAATTATTTAAAATACACATCAAAATTAAAAAAAATAAGTAGCTAGGTTTGTCAATTCAGGTATGGATACCTTATAAAAAACAAATTGTTATAATGTACAAATGTATAAATTTCTATAATACAAGATATCATTTTTGTAAAAATTATTATGAAATAGGTACCATTTATTTGATATCAAATATATAGATGTAGGTCTGTAAATATACATAAACAGGGTGTTACCGAATGAGTGCCAATGTCAAAAAGGGGTGGCATTAAAAAAAACATATCAAAATAATCATGTGGAGAAGTTATTATTATTATTGTTCTTGGGGTTTGGTACATAGCCCACAGCACCGCGGCCTAAAAGACCTATTGTGCCCCCAGTATTTAGTCCTCCTCTTCTAAGAGTCCTGTGTCTTTAAAAAAGTCCAGGATATCTTTTGGGAGTATCGACAGGAGTTCTTGTGTCTCTATGTATGAGACTCCAAGTCTCCTGTTTCTAGTCTCTACCAGTGCTTCGCAGTGGCAGATGATGTGGACTGGAGTTTCTTCCTCCATGTCGCACCTTCTACACATGGGATTGTCCACCAATCCCAGTGTGTTGAGGTGTTTACTCAGCTTGCAGTGTCCTGTTAATAGTCCCACAAGTTGACGTAAGTTCCTCCTGCCTAATTCAGGATTTGAGTAGTATATTTCCTGTCTGGTTTTGCAATGAATAATTTCGATTGTCTCAGTCCAGACACTGATTTCAAGTGTAAGTGGTGTGTGTCTCTGAGTAGGTCCTTAATGTAACTTCTCGCGCTGGCATATGAAATGCCGCAGGAGGGTTCCGGACCTATCATGACAAGTCTATCTCTTCTTCTAGCTAGTGAGTCTGCTTTCTCGTTGCCCGCTATACCTTGATGTCCTGGCACCCACTCCAAGGTTACCCTGTCGTGTGCAGTCAGTTCATTCAAGGTGTTTAAACATCCTATGGTTGTTCCGGATTGTATTTATACTGACATCAGGGCTTTGAGTGCCGACTGGATATCAGTTCTAATGAGGATTTTTTTATCCTTGTATTTCCTTTCCACCATGTCACGAGCACATGTGGAAATAGCAATCATCTCTGATTGGAAAACGGTTGCAAATTGGCCCAGGTTCATGATAATTTCATCTCCTGTGCGTTCTTCGTATGCTTCCGCTCCCGTAAGATTTCCCATTTTGGAGCCGTCTGTATACCACACCGCTCCAAAACGGTTTGGCTCCATATCACTTCTCTCTTTATCTGAGATTTTCACTCTGAAGAGTTTGTTGAAGTGATATTCCTTCTGAATTTTATCGGAGCACATTTATAATATGTGTTTTCTTTTGTTTTTGAGAAGATTTCTGTGTGAAATCCCTTTCTCCAGGTTGCTTCTCCGTTTCCGTTTAGTCTGAGCCTATAGGCCGCCATCATAGCCTCATGCTCCACCACTAATTGAAGTGGTGGGAGGTCAAGTAGCGTTTATAAGGCTGCAGTACGGGTTGTTGACATAGCCCCCGTTATGCCTAGGCATGCAAGTTTTTTCAATTTGCCCAGTTTGGCTTTTACTACCGTTTCGTCGGTTTTATGCCACCATATTAATGATGCGTAGGTTACAACTGGCATGACAACCTTAGTGTACAGCCAGTGTAGCATTGTAGGTTTTAGTCCCCAATTCTGTCCAAACATACGTCTACCCGCCCGTAGGGCTTTTGTAGCCTTGTTTGTTATGTATTCGACATGAGGATAGAAGGTTAGTTTTGTGTCAAGTAAGACTCCCAGATATATAACCTGTTCTACCCTCATTATTGTTTGCCCCCACATTACTAAGTCCCTTGTGTCAAGGTTTCTCTTGTTAGTGAAGGTTATGCAGTGGGTCTTAGTGGGATTAACCGTTAGTCCCACTTTTAAGCACCATTTTTCGACGGTTCTAATGGCGCTCTGCATCAAGTTGTGCACGACGCCATCAAACTTCCCGTTTACTAAAATGGCGATGTCATCCGCATACCCCTGGGAATATGCGCCACTTGTTTGTCAACTACGAGGCACCAAAGAGGAGGGGATAGTACCCCTCTCTGTGGGCACCCTCGTCTGACTAGCACCCTCCCAGTTGCTCCTTTACAGGTGGAGAATATTTCTCTATTTTGTATCGAGTGATCTATCCACCTTGTTACAGTTGGGCAAATCCCTCGACTAGTCACGGCGTTGATTATCGCCTCGAAGAATGTGTTGTCAAAAGCTCCTTCGATATCTATAAAAGTAGCCAAGGCAATCTCTCGATAGCCTATCGCCTTTTCTGCTCTTTGTACGAATTCGTGTATTGCGAGTTCGCAGGATTTACCTGTTTGGTACGCAAATTGGTTTTGATGTAAGGTGTTATGGCTTAAAACATCATCCCTAATGTATCTATCTATCAGTCTTTCTAACGTTTTTAACAAAAACGAAGTTAGACTGATAGGTCTAAAAGACTTTGTTTGGTCGTATGTCTCACGCCCTGGCTTTGGTATGAATACTATATTGGATTCCCTCCATTTGAGAGGTATGTAGCTTATTGCTAGGCTTGCCCGGAACAATAAACAGAGGGGTGATAATAATTCCTTTATCCCTTGTTGTAAAAGTGCTGGAAATATACTATTTGTTCCAGCAGCCTTGTATGGTCCAAAGTGATTCACAGCCCATACAATTTTTGTGATGTTGCAAATTCGATTTGCTTTGGCCCAGTCCTCTCTGTTGGGTCGCCTAAATGGCGGAACCCCTTCAAACAGTCTGGTCCTGCAAACCTCTTCTGATAGGTATTGACATCCCGGAGAATGTGTTCGGAGTTAAACCTCGAGAGTCTCCTTTCCAGTCGTCGTGTATTCCCCATCAGTTTTCTTGAATGAATCTAATTTCTTCACTGCATCCTTCTGCAAGGTTTTCTGGAACCTTGCACATTCTGGAGTTCTCTCGACGTCCTCACAGAATTACCTCCATGTGGACCGTTTGGCTTTTCTGATTTCAGTGTTATATTTTGTGAGAGCATTTTTGTATTGCTCCCTCTGTCCTTTAGCCTTCGCTTGATTGAACAGTTTTCGAACTTTGTTCCTCAGATAAGAGAGGTTGTTGTTCCACCAGGGGACCTCACGCTTACTCTTTCTGGTTTTTTTGGACAGCTCTTTTCAAAGGCTGTTGTTATTGCCAATTGAAGGGCATCGTTTACCATTTCAATTTCTTCTGCTGAGTGAGGTTGAGATGGACTCGCCTCTAGTTCCTGCTTTAGGAACTCCCGGTAGAGTTCCCAATTGCAGGCCCTGGGGTTTCTGTACATCTGACTTCTCAGTGGTGGTGTTTCCATTTCAAACCGCATGTATCTGTGATCCGATAGAGACGGCTCATCAGACACATGCCAGTTATATATGCCCTTATTGGCCCAACTTGTCGCGATTGTGATGTCTATGACCTCACTTCAAACCGAAGTCACAAAAGTGGGGGCATTGTTGCGGTTCGCCACTTCTAATTTATTAGAAATAATAAAATCAAGGAGCGACTCACCTCTAATATTGATGCCTGTGCTTCCTTATACGGAGTAGTGAGCGTTGCCATCACATCCAAGAACCAGCTGGTGTCTGCGGGTGTTGGAATCCTCAACTAGGTTTTTAACTCCCCTGGTTGGAATTTGTTCATCGTAAGGAAGGTATGCCGATCCCATAATTAATGTTTTCGTGCTCCCTTCAATGTGTGTTCTACCCCTCACTACCATAAAGTCCCTGTTACACAGTCCCCATAATGGTGTGAGGTTTAGATTTTTCCTTGCCAGTATGCAAGCTCGGGGAGAGCTGGTTGGCACGTGAAGCTCCCACTCTCCTCCGGGTATTGCCAGCCCCGCCCCGGTTCCCCTGATTACCCAGGGTTCCTGTAACAGAGCTATGTCAATGTTGTCTTTAAGTTAAGCCCCGCTTAATCCTCACTGATAGTATTTTCCGGATATCCACCCGGCCGAACTGCCAGGTGAGTATCCGTCAAGGCGTCCCTAAAGACGTCACAGGTGCATTACTGCCCCTAGTAAGCCTCTTGGTTGGCCTTGTGTTAGAAGTAGGGGTGCTTTCGTCCGACCTGACCCTTTTTAGCCCCCCTATCCTTTGTCCCCCTCTGCTGGTACTGGGACCAGCGGTGGGCGTAGTAAATTGGGTTCCAGTTCCAGTACTGGTCACGGCCCCCATTTTTGTTTGGAGGAGCTTCACCTTTTTCAGCTTCCTTTTTGCAGCCCCCGACAGTTTAGGTGGGTTGTGCTTTGCTGTTCCCGCTGAGACAGATGGATCCAAGCCTGCTTCTGCCTCAGTGGATGGTTTCTGTTTTGGTTTATGAGTATCGATGACAGTCCCACGAGTACGGGGGAAGTGAGAGTCCGCTTGAGTGGAGCCCCCTGCACACAAGTAAGGCGTTAATAAAACAGGGTGCGCCTGGTGCCCTGAGTTTGGTCGCTAGAGACGGAACCGCACTTCTGCCAAGAGATCCCATGACCGCGGACCATAGTCTGAGATTGTGGAAGTTTTTAATGTGGTACTTTATCCACTCGGCCCGGGCGGTTAAGCCAAGGCCCCCCGCACTCCTCTGTCCGTGAGACGTGTCCACGACAACAGAAGAGTGCCTGGTTTAACAAAAATGCTAGGCACTTTCGACACCGTTAAAAAAAAACTCAGTGCAGGCCCTTAACCACGACATGACAGTGGGCTGGGTAGCTGGTCCACGGTGCTGTTTTTCGACCGCTACCAGTCGAGGTTTCACACTAGACGAGCGTCCTTATCACAGACACTAACCTTTAGCTCCCTTACGTTCATTGCTAAAGGCCATTCCTCTATCCGCCACCTGAGAACGCGCCTGGTAGGAGCCACCCTTACAGGTGTGGAGAAGTTACAAAAATTATATTTTTTCTCCATAAACCATTTTGGAACGGTTCTTAAAGTATACGACATCTTAGGTAATGTAAAAAAGCATTTGTAGTTGCTGTTTTTATAAAAAACCGAGTATATTTTGTAAAAATTTTGATGGAAGTTGTCGGCCGTGCCAAAATTAAATGACCGCTTTAAATACACTTTCATATAAAAAATAATTTATTTTCTTAGGGTTTTTTAATTCATAATTATGTAAAAGACTTTGATTTATAAGTAGGTAAAAAAATTTTGAAGTATCTTTTTTTGAGAGATCTATTTTTAAGTAATCTGTAAACGACTTTTTAGTAAATTGTTCATCGTGCCAAAACTAAATAGCCTGAGTGTATATTATGATTTAAAAATTTGACACATTTTAGAAAGATTTCTTGTGACAAAAACACCCTAAAATTGTCCAACTTTTACGATACGTACTTTCGGTAGTCATGTTTTATAAATTAATAACCAAAACATTCAAAATGTTTTTTTAAAAAGAAAAGCAATGTTTGTGTTTATGAATAAGGGAACTTAATATTTTAACTCAAACATGATTGTTTTAAAATTAAAAATAATTTATGAGCAATTGGTTTTATATGTGGTAAAATAACATAAATTCTTTTATAGTTTTCAGGTCATTAGATGTTTTTTAATTAGATAGTTTAATGTCGTGTCGTAAGTCAAAAAACCAGCGGTTTTTAAAAGTTGGGCTCAATTTTGATTCCACTATATCTTTTCGAATGAATGTACCAATATTGAATAATAGAGTCTCTTCTAAAAACACATCTCCACGATCTCTTTTCGGCTCTGATGCTGAATCGGAAACAACATGTATAAGACAATATAAGAGAACCTATAATTTTTCGAAAAAGTACGTTATAATAATTTTAGAAAATATTTATAAAAAAATATTGTGTTGAAATATTAAACAAAAGAAGCTTGTTCAATTCCAAAATTTTAGAAGTAGTCTTAAATCAGGAACAATATTTATATTTGTTTCTGCTACTCAATTATACAAAGAAAGTAAACTAAGTGAAACAAATGTTTTTCTAAAGAATAATCCTTTAGAAAAACAAATGCTAAACTTTATAAAACTTGTATTTTCTAATATTAATTCAACTGTAAACAGTTCTATATGAAAATTCTTATAAATATTAATACAAGCTTAATGTTTATTATTAAAATGGGATAATTTATTCTAAATTAAATATATAGGCAAGAGGCTCATAAGGCAGAATAGGTGTAATAATTGTAAGTCATATTAAAAAAAAAAGAAAATTAAGTCACTGTTTCATGATAAATTAGTTATTGAAAAAAGAGAGACACAAAAAAATAAAATGATTTGCTATTTATAATTTAGAGGACCTTTTTATAGTTACGACGTCGAGATGTAAGTCTTGTCGAAACAATCTTACTATATGCAAAATATTAGAAACCTGTATTAAAGTTAAAAAAAAAAATAATTTATATAGGTATTAGAATCATTGTTCTACGTTGTAAGTTATAGCAACAATCTACGTAATACAATTATACCAGGATAATTTAAAAAATATTAAACCAAGTTTAATGTGACCAGACGGTACACAAAGCCGTGTCGTAATGGTGTGCATGGCACTTGAAGGGCAGATTGCGAAGGGAAGCAATGATTCTATTACCTATACACTATTAGTAGAGACGCAAAAAAAAGTTTTGTACCCCGACAACACTGAAGAAATGGTCCATGTAACACTGGAAAGGTGATTTAGACATAAAATGATTTGCTCATGACACGAACGTTTTGTTTATGCATTATTTTCCATGTAAAATCATAAGATAAGGTTACCTCTGTATAGACGAGACGCTCGTGTTGTAAACAAATTGTTCCATGTATAAATCAACCTTAAATGAGTAGAAGAATCTACTTTACTTTTTGTGTAGTGTTCAATGCTTGACACTTTGAGGGACAATTTTCAGTACGGGATTAACAACTCAAATACGGGACAGTCGCAGCTAATCCGAGACTTTTGGTCACTTATACGTAGCACCTACATATGTTTATGTACGAGGGCAATTTGATAAGTCAGTTAGTTTTTGAATAAAAGATATAATTTTTGGTAAATAAGCGTTTTATTTCTCAACATAGTTTCCTTTTAGCTCGATACATTTAGTTCAGCGTTTTTCCAACTTTTTTAGTCTTTTAAAATAATAGGTTTTTTTAAGGCCCTCAAAATAGGCGTTTGTTCCTGTAATGACCTCTTCATTCGACTCAAATCCTTTACCGCCCAGCCATTTCTTCAGGTTTGGAAACAGAAAATAGTCGCAGGAGTCTAAATCTAGAGAATATGCTGGATCGGGTAGCCCACAGCAAAAAACGGCACAAAAACTCGTTCGAATTGTGACTGAACATTGCCAAACACTCCTTGAATTTATCACACGGTTGCTCCTATAGTCGAATGTGCGTAATCTCGGCTTCCATCGTGCGGATAGCATTTTCATGTACAAATATTCATATAATATGTTATGTAACCGCCCAGTTGAGATGCCTATAGGTTCACCCAGCTCACGCACTTTCATTCTTCAATTGTACAATATCATTTCATGGATTTTATCGACGGTTTCTAGCATGACGACCTCTTTAGGGCGACCTGTATATACGTTCGGCGTCACTTGTGCTGGTACGACCACAACGGAACTCGGTAAACCACTTCTTAACCATTGAAATTAATGGTGCAGAGTCTCTACAATATTTATCAAGCCTTTTCTTGGTTTCAGTGATGGTTTTTGTACGCAAAAAATAATGTTTAATCACCACCCGAAATTCACTTTTTTCCATTTTTATTCAATTTCACGCGGTTTTTTGCTTACAATGACCGTCAAACACAAACTAAATGACGTAGCTTGCTCAAACTTTGACAGTAGTCTATTCATAGATGGCGGTTGACTGGAACAGTGTTGCATTTAAAGTTACTGCGCAGTAAATTTAAAAAGTCACTAACTTATCAAACTGCCCTCGTATGTAACTGCGTAAATTGTTATTTTGTATATCTCCAAAATTAGTTTTCTAGTAAGCATACTAGTACCAGTTTAAAATTAAATATAGGACACTGAAATTTTCATTATTTTTATTATTTAATCAGGTGGATGACTATTATGAGCACATGTGTAACTATCCGGATTGGTATGCAACTAGCCCACCTTTAGAAAATAAATCCTTAATTGACACTAATACTAGGGCAGTTTTACCAGGGGTGAGAGATAATCATGGTCGTCGAATTCTTATTGCAAAATTAGGTAGGTAATGGTAGCACTTGTTGTAGCAATATCAATAAATTGAGTAATTTTTTTTATAGGTGCAATGGATGCTACTAAATTGACACCAGCACAATCTGCTCGTATCGACGAATACTGGTTGGAGTTAATAATGGATGAACCAGAAACTCAAACTACAGGTTTAAGTATTATTATGGATATGCATGGTTACTCATGGAGAATGTTTCGATTGCTAACACCAACTACTTTACGAATTGGAACCAAGAAAGCGGATTTGTATCCTTGCAAAGAGTTAGTTTACCATATTGTAAACACGTCTATGTTTTTCAATGCAAGTGTTACTTTGATTTGGCCGTTTTTGACTTCAAAATTGAAAGAACGAGTAAGTCTAAATATGTTTTTAAGCGATATAATAAATTGTTATTTATTTATCTTTAATAATTTCACAAATCTATTGCTAAATAAAATTTTAGTTTCATTTTCATTTTAACAACTGGGAATCTTTGCATAAACACATTGATCCAGATGTACTTCCTCCAGAATATGGTGGCAAAGGACCAGAATTCAATATTTCGAAATTGACACAACGTCTCTACGATAATAACGATATAATTGCGGAAAAAATAAAACATCAGGCGTTGGAAAGAGAAACTTAGTGTAAGTTAGACATATAAAGGCTGTTTTAGAATTTTGTGGATAACTATAAGTAGGTATAACTCGTCCAATGTAGTATGATATATGAAAAATTTGCCGATGGTGCGCAAAACTACAAAAGAAACGTATTCGGAATAAAGAAATGCACGATACCCACGACCGATCGTAGTGTCTTAGGTGGTACAATTAGATAAAACCAGAAAAGTAATAACATTGACTATTATTTCTCTAGCCTGTGGTGATAAACCTTTGCCTTCTAATTTTGATTTAAAATCCATAATTAAATATGTATTCTCAATATTTTTTCCAGATTTTAATACTCTTTACTCAACCAAGCTAGTAGTATTTATGACAAAATTTAGTTTATGGTTACGGCGCATCGAATGGAAGTCACCTATTTGTTATTTTCATATACATATCATGCTAGACTGGACGAGTAGTACCATATTGTCTGAAAATAACATGATTTGTAGTTATAATTAGGTATGGAAATCAGTACCGACGCTAGGGTGTTTAGTGCATGCGATTTAAATCGTCTTTTTAATGTTTTTACGGCTTATAAATTAACTGACAATACACAATTTTTTAAATATTAACCAATCAAAAAAAAAATTGTTCGAGCATTTGTTGTGACGCCTTTTTGAATGTGGCAATCATATGCACCACATGCTTCCTAGCGCCGGCCTTAATTGAAATTATGACAAAATAAAATTTAGAAAAAAATAACGTACTTTTTAGTAGAAGATATTGTGTTGAGCACGGTTTGATTTTGACCTGTTTTTATTAAAATATTGAAAATTAGTACAAGAACAGTGATATAGCGTTTGTTATCAATTTTAAGTACAATTTATTTTTTAACTGTTTTGATGAACAAGGTAATTAGAAAATTCAATTTATATTTCATGTAATTAAATTTGTATTGTAATTTTAGCAAAAAACACTCCTATTTGTTATACTTATGCAGCTAGCAATTATACAATCTTAGCAAAAATGGTAATTTTTAAGTGACCATTTATATTAAGTTGAGGCAATAATTTTAAGTATCCATGTATATAAATATGTTTTTGTTATTTTAATTTGTAAATTTGATGTTAAAGGAATTTTATTTTAATATATTTTTTATTATGTTATTAATTTAAAAAACATTTATCATTATGTTTATTCTATGATAATTCTAAAACTATTTTCAAGACAAAGTCATAGCAAATGTTGAAAAGTTTTTATTTATTTTAACAAACACAGAAACTCATGACATGGTTTTTAGTCAATACAATAACGTTGTCATCATTTACGCATGCCTGTGGGGTTTAGTTAGGTCTTGTCACACTGTTTGTTAGATATTTCACTGTAAAGTGCGTTAAATATTATTTAAAGAATTAACGTGCTAAAGTGTTTATGTAAAAAAAACGTTATTAAATAAAATATAAGTTTTTAAGAATACTATAAATGCGTGGTAAGAAATCAATAACTAAAAATTATATCGTTATTTTGACAATACAAAAGCACAAAATTAAAATTTCTGATTACATGTTCTTTTTAAGATATGCCAATGGACCAGGATTTACCTCTACATAAAGTATTTTCTGATTATTTCAATAAAAATACTATTTTAGAAGCAAAATGGCAAGAGATGGCAGAAAATGAATTAAATGAATCGCCTGAAAATTACAAAGAACAACTTTTATTAATGCAAAAATTTGTATCAAGTATGTTAATTGATTATTTTGAAAAATTATATAAACATGTTACAATTTTTAGATGATGGAAATTTGATAGTACCTGATACCGATGAATTTATTCTAAGATTCCTACGAGCTAGAAAATTTGATAGCCAAAAGGCGTTTCGTATGGTAAAGACAATCTATATGTAGTAGTTTTTTTAAATTCATTAATAGGCAAAAATATAAAATACAACTATTATTATTAATAAATTAAAATTAAGGTGCTAAGCAATAAAATCAAATTTTTAATTTTTAATGTACAAGGTGAGTCACTGAATTTTTCAATATGGAACTCTAAATGGATTGCTCACATAGCACTGAGCTAAGTACTTGATTCAAAATAAACAAAACATATGTTGCATTAACTTAAATTAAATTATAAAAGAATTTTCAAACTTTTATGAATATATTGCTTCATTTTTAGAGAGAATAAAAATGTAAAGTTATCACTTCCAATAGACAAATTGGAAGCAATTTTTTGATTGTTATAATGCATTTTCATAGTAACACTCAGTTTTCAATTGTAACATATGCATTCTGCTGCAGGGTGCGTTAGCAACTTTGGAGCGCTTGGAAATAGTTGATATCAAAAAATTCGTGGGTGCAACATTGCTCGTGACTCACCCTGTTTTTGGTTGAGTAAAACGTTTTTTGGAGATTATATCGTTTTAGGTAAATTAAAAATTTAGTTTTAATTTTAACATCTTGTTTCTGTATAAGAGGATTTTGAAATAAACATCTTGTTATGAAACATAAAAAATTAAATATAACAAATAAAATAAAACTATTTTAATTATTTAGGAATATATAAAAAAAGTAGAAGTTGTATACTTGCCAAATACACAGATCCACTCATATTATGTTAATATTTATATCGCATAACCAAAAGGTGTTTGGATTGCCATAGCCATTTATAGAATTATTTACTTCTATTGCAATTTTTGTATCATGATTTAATATTAAAGACTTTATGTTCTGTTTGAAACATTTTTAAGTATAATTTGGCAGCCAGAAATGTGATATTCCATATTTCATATATACCTTGTTTATTATATAGTAACCCAGATTCAAAGAATTTTTTATTACACTAAATAATCAGTTAGATTAAAAAAAAATTTAAAATCTTAGGTAAATTGTTTAATTTCCTTTTAATGAAACCGGTATACCAAGTTAAATTAGTTTCTATAAATATGCTTACTTTGATTTTGTTTGTGTAGTGTTGTATAGTGTTTTTATAAAAAAGTTAAACGAATCACTTCCTATGAACCAAAGGTAGTTAGCCTTATTCCAAAAATTTGTAACGACATATTGGTGATACCGTTGTCCTATGTAATTTTATAATGTAATAGTTTTGTTTAATTTTTAGTTACAAAGATATTATTTGATGAAATTGAAATGTCCAGAGCTATTCAAATGTCCTCTGCCATCAGACATCAGCAAAGTATTAGAATTTCAAGCACAGAATATGTTGAGTAGCAGAGATCAATATGGTAGAAGAATCTATGTTATACGAGTTGGTAAAATATAGACATTTTAATGAAATAAAACGTAAATATGTATTTCTTATTTTAAGATAAATTCGATTCATCCAAAGTGACAATAGACGAAATATTTAAAACAAATATTTTAGCATTGGAACATGTAGTTTGTGAAGCTGAAACGCAAATTGCGGGTGTTGTTGTAATATTAGATATGGCAGGATTAAGTTTACATCATGCAAGATTTTTTACGCCTTACTATGCCAAAAGAACTGTAGAAGTAGTTCAAGAAACATTTCCTTTAAGATTCAAAGGCTTCCACGTCGTAAATGAACCTTTCTATTTCGACGCTATCATGGCTGTGGTTAAACCGTTTTTGAAAGATAAAATTAGAAAACGTGTACGTTTGTAATTATTATTCACGTACTTTTACATCTAATATTATTTTATTTTTTCAGATATATTTACATGGTAGTAATTTAAGTTCGTTGCATGCATTCATTCGGCCGGAAATACTTCCTTTGGAATACGGAGGGTTAGCTGGCCCATTCAACAATAGACCGTGGCAGTTACAACTTTTATCCGAAGAAAATTATTTTAAACATTTAGAGCAGTACGGGTACAAAGTTGACGATCATGAAAATTAGTGTTTGAAATGAATGTAATTTATTATGTTGAAAAATATCAATTCTTTTTCGATGTTCCATTTAACGATTTCTTCTTCAATCAAAATAATTAGTTTTAAATTTTTAATAAAGAACTTATAATTATTAACCAATCAAAAAAAATTGTTCGAGCATTTGTTGTGACGCCTTTTGAATGTGGCAATCATATGCACCACATGCTTCCTAGCGCCGGCCTTAATTGAAATTATGACAAAATAAAATTTAGAAAAAAATAACGTACTTTTTAGTAGAAGATATTGTGTTGAGCACGGTTTGATTTTGACCTGTTTTTATTAAAATATTGAAAATTAGTACAAGAACAGTGATATAGCGTTTGTTATCAATTTTAAGTACAATTTATTTTTTAACTGTTTTGATGAACAAGGTAATTAGAAAATTCAATTTATATTTCATGTAATTAAATTTGTATTGTAATTTTAGCAAAAAACACTCCTATTTGTTATACTTATGCAGCTAGCAATTATACAATCTTAGCAAAAATGGTAATTTTTAAGTGACCATTTATATTAAGTTGAGGCAATAATTTTAAGTATCCATGTATATAAATATGTTTTTGTTATTTTAATTTGTAAATTTGATGTTAAAGGAATTTTATTTTAATATATTTTTTATTATGTTATTAATTTAAAAAACATTTATCATTATGTTTATTCTATGATAATTCTAAAACTATTTTCAAGACAAAGTCATAGCAAATGTTGAAAAGTTTTTATTTATTTTAACAAACACAGAAACTCATGACATGGTTTTTAGTCAATACAATAACGTTGTCATCATTTACGCATGCCTGTGGGGTTTAGTTAGGTCTTGTCACACTGTTTGTTAGATATTTCACTGTAAAGTGCGTTAAATATTATTTAAAGAATTAACGTGCTAAAGTGTTTATGTAAAAAAAACGTTATTAAATAAAATATAAGTTTTTAAGAATACTATAAATGCGTGGTAAGAAATCAATAACTAAAAATTATATCGTTATTTTGACAATACAAAAGCACAAAATTAAAATTTCTGATTACATGTTCTTTTTAAGATATGCCAATGGACCAGGATTTACCTCTACATAAAGTATTTTCTGATTATTTCAATAAAAATACTATTTTAGAAGCAAAATGGCAAGAGATGGCAGAAAATGAATTAAATGAATCGCCTGAAAATTACAAAGAACAACTTTTATTAATGCAAAAATTTGTATCAAGTATGTTAATTGATTATTTTGAAAAATTATATAAACATGTTACAATTTTTAGATGATGGAAATTTGATAGTACCTGATACCGATGAATTTATTCTAAGATTCCTACGAGCTAGAAAATTTGATAGCCAAAAGGCGTTTCGTATGGTAAAGACAATCTATATGTAGTAGTTTTTTTAAATTCATTAATAGGCAAAAATATAAAATACAACTATTATTATTAATAAATTAAAATTAAGGTGCTAAGCAATAAAATCAAATTTTTAATTTTTAATGTACAAGGTGAGTCACTGAATTTTTCAATATGGAACTCTAAATGGATTGCTCACATAGCACTGAGCTAAGTACTTGATTCAAAATAAACAAAACATATGTTGCATTAACTTAAATTAAATTATAAAAGAATTTTCAAACTTTTATGAATATATTGCTTCATTTTTAGAGAGAATAAAAATGTAAAGTTATCACTTCCAATAGACAAATTGGAAGCAATTTTATGATTGTTATAATGCATTTTCATAGTAACACTCAGTTTTCAATTGTAACATATGCATTCTGCTGCAGGGTGCGTTAGCAACTTTGGAGCGCTTGGAAATAGTTGATATCAAAAAATTCGTGGGTGCAACATTGCTCGTGACTCACCCTGTTTTTGGTTGAGTAAAACGTTTTTTGGAGATTATATCGTTTTAGGTAAATTAAAAATTTAGTTTTAATTTTAACATCTTGTTTCTGTATAAGAGGATTTTGAAATAAACATCTTGTTATGAAACATAAAAAATTAAATATAACAAATAAAATAAAACTATTTTAATTATTTAGGAATATATAAAAAAAGTAGAAGTTGTATACTTGCCAAATACACAGATCCACTCATATTATATTAATATTTATATCGCATAACCAAAAGGTGTTTGGATTGCCATAGCCATTTATAGAATTATTTACTTCTATTGCAATTTTTGTATCATGATTTAATATTAAAGACTTTATGTTCTGTTTGAAACATTTTTAAGTATAATTTGGCAGCCAGAAATGTGATATTCCATATTTCATATATACCTTGTTTATTATATAGTAACCCAGATTCAAAGAATTTTTTATTACACTAAATAATCAGTTAGATTAAAAAAAAATTAATATCTTAGGTAAATTGTTTAATTTCCTTTTAATGAAACCGGTATACCAAGTTAAATTAGTTTCTATAAATATGCTTACTTTGATTTTGTTTGTGTAGTGTTGTATAGTGTTTTTATAAAAAAGTTAAACGAATCACTTCCTATGAACCAAAGGTAGTTAGCCTTATTCCAAAAATTTGTAACGACATATTGGTGATACCGTTGTCCTATGTAATTTTATAATGTAATAGTTTTGTTTAATTTTTAGTTACAAAGATATTATTTGATGAAATTGAAATGTCCAGAGCTATTCAAATGTCCTCTGCCATCAGACATCAGCAAAGTATTAGAATTTCAAGCACAGAATATGTTGAGTAGCAGAGATCAATATGGTAGAAGAATCTATGTTATACGAGTTGGTAAAATATAGACATTTTAATGAAATAAAACGTAAATATGTATTTCTTATTTTAAGATAAATTCGATTCATCCAAAGTGACAATAGACGAAATATTTAAAACAAATATTTTAGCATTGGAACATGTAGTTTGTGAAGCTGAAACGCAAATTGCGGGTGTTGTTGTAATATTAGATATGGCAGGATTAAGTTTACATCATGCAAGATTTTTTACGCCTTACTATGCCAAAAGAACTGTAGAAGTAGTTCAAGAAACATTTCCTTTAAGATTCAAAGGCTTCCACGTCGTAAATGAACCTTTCTATTTCGACGCTATCATGGCTGTGGTTAAACCGTTTTTGAAAGATAAAATTAGAAAACGTGTACGTTTGTAATTATTATTAACGTACTTTTACATCTAATATTATTTTATTTTTTCAGATATATTTACATGGTAGTAATTTAAGTTCGTTGCATGCATTCATTCGGCCGGAAATACTTCCTTTGGAATACGGAGGGTTAGCTGGCCCATTCAACAATAGACCGTGGCAGTTACAACTTTTATCCGAAGAAAATTATTTTAAACATTTAGAGCAGTACGGGTACAAAGTTGACGATCATGAAAATTAGTGTTTGAAATGAATGTAATTTATTATGTTGAAAAATATCAATTCTTTTTCGATGTTCCATTTAACGATTTCTTCTTCAATCAAAATAATTAGTTTTAAATTTTTAATAAAGAACTTATAATTATCATTTATTAAAAAATAACACAAATTGGTAGCAGATCTTTTGTGAAATATTTTAATGCGTTTAAATAAGGCTAAATAGCAGATCATAGTTTAATAAACCATGTGCTTGATTTGCAACTTATTTTTTATAAAAGAAAATGTATTTTTAAGCAATGCTTATATATGAAATGAGACAATATTTTTTCTCAACAATAAAAAATAAATTTAGTAATACCGCGAGGCGATTAGAAATTAAAACTCATTAACACATCATATTAAGTAAAACAAATGTTAAATAAAAATACTTCAAAAATATTAGAAATAGTCCAATCCGACACACACATGAACGCAACATTGCTTTACAGTAATTAAAAAATCTAATAATGAGTTTTGTGAAATGAAAATATATCAACTAAAGAAAATTAAATAGTAGCTTGAATAAAGTCTGAATATTTTTTTAAAGTTGTTGTTATAAATGTAATAATTGTTTTGTTGTAAATAAATTGTTATCTAGTGTAATAACTTTGTACCATTTTAGTTGCTATGCGAAATAAAGAGCTTTCATAAACGTTTCGTCTAAATTTTTTTTTCACCAAAATTTACGTTATTAAAAAAAGGCTTTACTTAAAAAATAACTTAAAAAAAAACAATTTCAATGTGTATTTTCACGAGCAAACTAAACAAAGTGCTATTGATTTTATTTCAGACGAAGTTCATTAAAACAATTAAATATTCTAAGACACATTTAAATTAAAAATATTGGCGTTTAACAAATTTTGTTTTAAATAAAAGCTCGTTCTATTAATAATTTTAATAATAATAATTCTATTAATAATAATTTTACTAATATTATTGCGATTAAAACATTATATGGTTTATTCCCATTAAACTCGAATATGCATATACTGTATGGTCACCTGTCAACAAGAAGTATATTTTAAATATAGAAAATATAAAATGTAGGTTTCTCAAATATTTTTCATACAAAAATATGATGTGTATCCGACTGGCGGAGCTAGGGACGTAAACTAGGCTAAATATTACCCGGGGCAATACCTCACTTTGCCCCCCCCCCCCCAACTTAAATAAAAAATTGCCATTTTGGCGCCTCTGAAAATCTCGCGTCTGGGGCATCAGCCCCACAGTTACGCCCCTGGTCGGAGCTATCTTTCAAGAGTTGTGTGTTGGTGTTGATATGCTAACTTTGGAAGAAACTCTCTGTCTAAGTACTATTTGTTAAGAATGTGATCCGTGGTTCTATTGATTGTCCTTGGTTTGTATTGTAGATACCAATTATGGTTGCAAAATGAGCTCATAGAGCACTTTCATCTTTTTATGTTTCCGCCATGAGAACTATTTTTGACCAGTCTACAAGATTGACTAATATATGTAAACATATAATGGGTTTGGCACTTTATAGTTTTTTATTAACGGTTTCGTTATTCGCGTTTTCAGCATTCCCCGATTAAAAAATTGCGATTTTTTAATTTTCAAGCATGTATATAGGGTGTTATTAAAATAGATATAAAGATTTTATGGACATGTCTAGAAAGTCAAAATGTGTAAAATAAGATCATATTGCAGCAAACTCAATAGATTAATGAAGCGGACGCGATAGATTAACCTAATCAAACGCTCGAGAAAGATCTATCGTATAAGATCTTGAATGCAGATATCGTTAAAAATGAAAATTATCTCAATCTTTCTAGAAGCCGTGATACCGATATCGAGTTATACATATAAGTGCCGCCGACTGCGGTCATATGAGTTCAGTGTTTTCAACTCACCTGGCCCGGTGAAACTCAAAGTAATCTATATGGCGGGGTAAAAATAAATTTGTAAATAAATACAAGTGTAAAAAAATTAATGTAGTGGATTAAACTGTAAGTAAATTAGTTAGTAAGTTAAATAATTATTAAGTAAATGTACTAGTATTTTAGTTATTGGTGTATATAAAATTGTTAATTCTTTTGTTAAAAAAATCTTAATTATTGTTGAAATAAGTGATCAACTGTTAATATTTGCAACCATAGTTCAAACCCTAGTAAAAACTTTACAATGTTTTAGTCGATTTTTCATTTGTTTTATTGTTAGTGATAATTAGATTTTTTTTTAAAAAGCTAATCAAGTTAACTTTGATGATGATGTTTTAAATGACAAGTTGAACACAACATTAAGTAGACACTGACAGTTGTTCTAGTTTTATGAGATTGTACAAATGCCTCGGCAATTCAGTCATATAGAATATGCAGATATGATGTTTGTTTATGATTTCTGTAATGGTAATACTGTTCGTGTAGTAGAGAAGTATAGACTTCGTTATTATAATCTTATAAAACTAAGACAGAAGTTGGTTTTTACGACACTTGCCAACTTAGTATTGCGTTTCAAATTGTCATTTGGGACAACGTTACCAAAGTTAACTTAATTAATTTTTAAAAAAACCAAATTATCTCTGAAATAAATAAAAACCAAACTTAAACCTATAATTTGATTTTCTTTGTTTTGACTTCCTAGACATGTCTTTAAAATATCTCCATTTTCTCCCAAAACACCCTGTATATAAATACAAAAAACTGTGACGTGATATCTTAAAACGGTGTTAATATCCGAAACCAGTAGGTCAAAATTCACATGTTTCAGCTTAAAATTATGTAAATAACTTTTTCGCAGATCCGTGTAATTAATATTGTTATAAACCTTCATTAAATTTTTTTTATTATGATTTTTTTTTATTTTGCAACCTTAGAACACATCCCTTATAATTTTATAGAAATTACCATTCGTATTCACGGTTTCTGTATTCGCGGCAATTTTACGGAAAGTATCGCCCGCAAAATAAGGAACTTTGACTGTATTTGTACTACTGAGTGACCCTATTATTGGATAGCACTGTTGGGTCTATTAAAAGAAAAATTAAAATAAAATAAAATATCAAACTCAATTAAAAAATACAAAAGTAAGTAAAAAATCTACATACAGGCAGTCCTCGACTTACGTCGTTTCGATTTACGTCGTTTCAAGTTACGTCGAACAATGTTTTGACACTATTCCTCAAACATACGTCAATTGTTTCGATTTACGGCATAGGAGCAGCGTTGCCAACACTAAAAAAACTTTCCGTAGCCCTTTCAAATTTGGAGAATGCCATAAAAATTTTTTGAAAAAAATGATCCTAATTTTGAGAGAAGTTTTAATGTTAATAACAAAATTTGTGCAGCCTATCAGTGTTACCAAGACCTGTATGATAGCAAGAAGAAAGAAGCGAAGCAATCTAGAATTCATAGTTTCTTTAAGCCAAAAGTTTAATTTATTATTTTTCATAACATATTTTGATTATTAAAGTTTTATCATTATTATTAAAATTAATAACACACAAATACCAAAAATAACTAGCAATTTCATAAGTACATATATAATTATTTTAAGAACTTACTTTTGATAATAAAGTATGTATATCCTTTGTTATAAATGCAGTTTATTTTTAATTTTGAGTCCGTGTAGATCCTAACCCTTGAGTTTTACATGTAAACATATGAAAAAATATGTCTCGACTTACGTCGTTTCGATTTACGTCGCGTATTTCGAGAACCTAACATGCCGTAAGTACGAGGACTGCCTGTATATATGATACAATTAATTAAAATACATAAGTTGTATCTAATAATTAATAAAATAAAAATGAACATTATTTTTCACAAAAAATTTTGAATTACTTAATTCTGTAAAAAAAACGTTCTTAAAGGTGCACCGGGATTACGAAAATGGTAAACTTATTACTACAATTAAAGTGGTTCCTGCGACTTAATATACAGTTAGTTAACCACTTGTATTATCTCTTAAATTGTGGAAGCTGTGTAATTAACCCGATTTAAGAAAATGAGCTCTATTTAGTAAGAAACTGTCGTTAAATGTAGAGAAATTACATCAAGTTTATTTAAATTTCGTATTAGTCAATAATTTTATCATTTTTTAACAAACATTAATTTTAAATAAATAAAGAAAAACGTTTAAAACATATTAACCTTTATTTTTCTTTCTTTGAAAAGTGCTTGTTTGAAGTGTTGGTGTTTGAAACGATACATCAAAGCAGATGTAAATAAATGTAACGAATACCTCAAATACATTTCTTTAGAACTGTAAATCTACAATTTTAAGAAAACCTTTTTTAAACACAAATATGTATAATATTGCTAATGTACATCTGTAGTACATATTAATTAAATGGTTTATACCAAGTATTAAATATTTACATTTCGTGTTTTTCAATGATTTACAGACTATAAAATAATTTTAATATAATGATCACAGCAAGAAGTAAATTTGCTAATTAACTGCCTTTGTAACTATATTGTTGTTTTTGACAAATTTATATAATTTTACTTTTCTATTACAAAATCATTATTTTCTTAATTTAGTTTTGAAAATATTTTACATTAAAAAGAGAAAAAGAAAATTAATTGAGAAGTGCAAGTATGTCCCCTGGAAAGCGCGAATTGGTTCAACCCTAGCTGGAGGGTTAGTGATGCGGTAGGGTAGGCTAGCATGAAATGTTGGGTGGCAAATATTGATTACGGAGCTATGAGTTTCTGCTGCATGGTTCTCTCTCAGATTGCTACACTTTATTGAATGAATACTTAAACATTTATAAAATATGTTAACCGTTTTTATTTTATTTTTAAAAATCAATAAATCACAAATAAAAAGCTTTAAAGTTTTGATTTTTGAAAATTAAGCAATAATGTGTGTATTTAATTTATATATTACAAAATTGATAGCAAATAATATATAATTACACTATTTTAAAGTTCCGTTTAGTCTTGTTGGTGTAAAATGCTTTTTAAATAACTAACTACTTTCATATACAAGATCCAGCCAATCTATATACACGTGCTTCTCCATACTTATGGTCTACTGATTTAGGGCATTATATATTTATAAAAAAGGGTATTTTTATTGTGTGCATTATTTCAAATGTATACTATTTATGAATTATTTGATAGTACCGTTGCTTTATGAGTATGTATGTACATGTAATTTTTTAACTATTTAATCGATTTATGCCAATTTTTTTAAACTTTTATTCAAAAATAACACGATTTTACAAAATAATAAAAAGAAAACAATAAAAGAAGAGGACAGAAACAATTTAAAAAATAGAATATAAAATTTAAAACCTTTTCTATTTTTGAATACTTATTACCGTAATACTAGTTTATTGAGATTAATTTTACTATAGAACTGTTTATTAATGTTTAATGACGATTCTTCGAGATGTGTTTGTAATTTATTTTTAGCCGTAACTATAAATAATAAATAAACCATTCTTTGTACACTTCGTTCCATTTCTCAAGGTAAAAATTTAAAGAGAAAGTTTAGGTACGTTAACTTTAAACTCGTCTCGTTCATTTTTAATGATGTTTGATAACTGCTGAATTAGATTACTTACCTACTTTATTTAATATTAGCATTTTTATATTCATACATATATATTATTATGTAGGTACATATATCTACTAAATTTGGAATATACGGTATTAAATATTAAATATGTTTGACGTTATGGAATTGTAATTTTGTTCAAATGTATTTTAAAATGTTTCTTTAAGTTATAATTCCAATTGGTTACGTCAAAAAGTATTGAATCAGAATTTTAGTTAAAAACTCTATACAAAAAAATTTAATAAAAAAATATTTCAATTATTATGCTCAGTGGTGTATAGGTAAATAACGCATTAAACATAGATATCTACAAATAAATTAATTTAAAAGATATTAAATATTATTAACGTATTGAATGATTTTAAATGAAACGAAATGCTTAATCCTGAAATTGTCCAATGTTAAAAGTAATATTTTTATTTAGGGTGAGCAGTCAAACGAAATTAATCGAATATAATCCTACAAATCAAGCACAAAACAAGTATTTGTTAATGAAGTAGTACACATCACTGAACATATTTCGATTTATTGAAAGTAATCTGAAAGATGTATAAAAATATTATGTACATGTGTAGTTTAAAAAATTGACGTTATTATAAGTAAATACCTAACTATGTACATTAGGAGGCGTCCATAAATTACGTGAGGTGTTTTTTTAAATTTTGTGACCCCCCTCCCCCTATGGTGAGATTTCGTGAGATTTTATTCAAACGTTGCGAGACCCACACCATTCGATAGGGCATCAAAAACTACTTTAGAAACCGTTTTCAGTTTCTGCCAAATGATTCGTGTTACGACAAGACGAGCCCCAGAAGTATGTGTTAATCTGTCAAAACTGGTTTCTGCTATTATACACTGCAAATTGCACTTTATAGAATATGATACTGTGGTCCAATGGATAACACATTCGCTCTTGAACATTTTTGCATTTTGTCGCCCCGGGTTCAAGTCCTCTAAAGAGCAAAACGTTTTTTGTAATTCTTTTTATAAGGAGAATTGTTTATTGTCGTTTATACAACGATTGGATATCTTTATCGATGAAATATAGGTATAAACAACGCAAAAATCCCGGATAATATGTAAACTAAAATTAAAAATTTTAAAGTGGTAAAATCTACATGCAATCACATTAACAGTGTTTTATTACCAATAGGTACACATACTGTTAAAATTATGTGGAGTGTTTGGACGAGGTGCTTTTTTATTCTATTACTGTTGTGATTAATTCATTTTTGTATAAATAGTCTTTTTGAAGACTATTTTGACCAGTTTTTTTTAAAAATCTGGTCAAAGTAGTCTTCAAAAAAACTTTTTTTATATAGCTCAAATAATCACGATAATAAAAGAAGAAAAAACACCTCGTCTACACACCGCAAATAATTTTCACAGTATGTGTACCTATTGTTAATACAACCCTGTAACGTGATTGGATGTAGATTTTACAATTTTAAAACTTTTAATTTTAATTTACATATTATCCGGGAACTTTGCATTGTATATACCTATATTTTATCGATAAAGATGTCCAATCGTTGTATAAACGACAATAAACAAATCTCCTTAAAAAAAATTGCAAAAAACGTTTTGCTCTCTAGAGGACTTGAACCCGGGGCGACAAAATGCAAAAAATTCAAGAGCGAGTGTGTTCCCCATTTGACCATCGTATCATATTGTATAAAGAGCAATTCGCAGTGTATAATAGCGGAATCCAGTTTTGACAGATTAAAACATACTTCTGGGGCTCGTCTTGCGTAACGCGAATCATTTGGCAGAAACTGAAAACAGTTTCTACAGTAGTTTTTGATGCCCTATCGAATGGTGTGGGTCTCGTTGCGTAAAGCCACGGGCAACTAAAAAGGTTCCCTTGTTAGAGAATGAAATAATATTTCGATGGAATATTAAAAAAAAATAGTTTTGTCAATGCCAAATAGATTACAATAAATAAAAAAACAAAACGGGTTGCTCACTAAATATTGAAATTGGTAACACGTCACCCCAAATAACTTATTTCCTTTTCAATAATAGAAACTAATTGTTGTCCAATTAATTTTGTGAGCAGTTTTTTCGTATCTTATACGTTAAAATGAAATATCAAAATTTACTACTAGACTTTCTTATTATTTTGTTTGTATTACTAAATAATTATGTACGTATCTACATAATGTATATTATTTTAAATATTAAGCAATATTTTTCAAATCATTTTTAATGAATTAATAAAAAAATATTGTAAGTGATCAACTTTTTATGAGAGTCACTGTATGAATCTATATAAAGTTTAATAGAAGTAATTTATTTGGCGTCAAATTTCTTTTCGCATGTCAAATTCCCTTAATAGTCGTTTTCGATTGTGTGATTGATTTCTAAAACCGTTGCGTATCTACCGAGTCCGGTAGAACTGAATCATAAATTATCACTGTATTTACTAATAATTACTAGGTTATAATTGCTTTTGTAGTAGTATTGTTGATTTTGTACTTATATGTACTTACATTACTGCAGTTATGTGATTAAATTGTCGGAAATGGTTCTTAGAACCATAAAATCAACAAAATAAAAACGAAAGAAAGTTTACAGTATTGAATATTGTTTAATATGTTCGTCCAAAATATTTAATTAGTTTTATATAGCTAAAAAATAATTACGTGAATAAAATCTGAAACACAAATACATCGAAAGTGGCTGTGAAAAAGTTCTCGAAAATCACAATATCCATTTAGTTAAAAGTATGTTAACTGTAACAACAATGCAATATTATTATTTAAAAAATACTTTACAGAACGTTCATTTAAGACAGTTTGTTTTTAGAGTTAAAACTAGAAAAAATGTGAAAAATTTAAAAACGATAAATTACGACGAATGAGATGCATAAGAATATTAGGATTTTTTTTTAATTGACACAATGAGTTAATTAAAAGCGTTAAAAAAATTGGACAAACGGCAAATATATTAAATAGTTTGGCCTTTTACATATGAACTGTTAATCGTTTGATTAAAAAAAAAGGTTGCTCATTCCGACGTGCGAGTTTCATGGCACAGTATAAATATTTCTATTAAAAACTATATATTTTCAAAAAATTATAGATGTGTGATTAAGAAATTATAAAAAAATATATATGATAGTATAAAGAAATAGTGTAATTTGTATTTGACCGATAAAATAGCAATTTTGCTCAAATAATTACAATAAAAAGTGAGTACCAATTCAAATTTGAAAACTATAATAAAAGTATTTATGAAACTTTGTAGATTACAGTCATAACTTTGGTATTTATAAAAATATCATTTAAGCATTGTAATAGTGTAATTTAATTTATACATGCATAATGTTTTCGAAATCACAAACCTGGAACAAAATGAATTACGTTAAATATTTTTAGGCTTTCACCGTTTTTTGAGAGTTAGTAAACCCATACAAATTTATTCTGTTAGTTACATTACACCAATTGCCAGAAGGCTTCTATTTTATTTAATGAGAATACATAGGTATTTATGTTTAGAATGTTAATTCTATAAAAAATAATTTTTTTATTATCAATTTAAAATAAGAAAAGAATTTTCGCATACATAATTTGTTAAAAAAAAATTTAATAAAAGTCTTCAATCATACGGCGAAAGAATTTGTAATATAAAAATTAAAGATTTTCAAAAAGAATGGCAGTCAATTTATTTATAGTAGAATTATTTATAAAAAAAACTTCTTTAAATATAATGAATTTATTTTTAATTCAGTAATAAGTTGCAGTATTTGTTTTCATAAAATATATTGAGTAGGTATATTACAGAATTAATAAAAATGTTAATTTTATCCAAATTATGTAATACCAAATTCAAAATAAATATTATACTATATGTGAAATCTTTTTTTTTTGGCATCACCGAGATTTAAAAAGCGCTAAACTCTTTGTATAAATAGTGGATTTATTGTATCATTTTATGAAATGAAATTTAATTGAAAAATCCAATCATCACGTTTCTATCAAAGTTACTCGGAAATTTACAGTTGTTTGTGTCTAACAAGCTGTAAATGAGAGCCTATTATCTTTTAATTATAAATTCGTATGAATGAATGTAGACATTTGACAGAACTGCGCATTTATAGATATTGTTTTAAATAATTTTTAAAAAAAGAAATTTTACTTTCTATATAAAAGAAGAAAGTAATCGCTATCTCTCACGTCTTAATACTACTATTAAAAGTTTTTTTTTTAATTGTTGTATACCTACTTAAAAAATATATTAATATTAAGTACATAAAAAAACGTTTTTTTAAATATTGCCATAAAAATGGTATAAATACGGTATCAAAGTGTGTTTATAGATATTTGGTTAATTAATATATTTGATAAATAAGTATTCAAAATTAATCGATGTTTTTGTGCGCTTTCCAAATTATACATTGTAAATTAGCAAATAATGTTCTTTAAGAACGATATTAAGTTTACTAATTTGTAGCCGCATTATATATTTTTTTTATAATTTTAAACCGTGTTTAATTAGCACCGAACAAAACAGGTTTTTTCATAATTATTGTGAACATAGCTGTGTAAGTCAGAATTAGAAACTTTAATTAGTAAAAGATGCAGCTTTATTGAAAAAGGCAAATAGCTCAGTTTGGATGGAGACGTTAAGGAAAATGTGGAGTATTCAAGAGATGTCGTTCTACACGGAAAAAAATGTATGGTCTTTGACCCCGTACTGGTCGCGTGCTCTAGCGGCAAGTCTCATAATTATTGCTTTATTTACTATGATGTATGGTGGATAACGTCATACATGTGGTATTCGTTGCGACCAGTACAGTAAATAATGTCATACGAATGGGATTTGTTGCGATACTATGCGACTAGTACCTATGGTGATAAACGCCATACATTTCGTTCTGTGTAACTTAAAATTAGTGATGGTAAAAATGTGTATTTCTAGATTTTTGTCTTTTAAAGAAAAAAGGTAGAAAGTGCAATTACAAAACAAACGTTAGATTATATATCGAGTAGAAAACTTCCCATGGGCAAAATAAGAAAGAAGAAGTGCGAGTTGGCAGATGCCATATGCCAAACAAATCCCTACACTAAAGTACATCGTATATTTAACTTATACAATACTTGATCATCATCATTTAGCTTACATCGAAATTCACTGCTAGACGTAAGTCTCACTTAAAAGCTGCCACTGCGTTCGGTCTTGTGCTGCGTGTATCCATATAGTGTTGATGCGCTTTAAGTCATAGGTCTATCTTATGGAGTAACGTCTCCTGATCCTAAAGGTTTCCATTCAATAATTCTTCTTGTCTTTTTGTCGTTGGTAGTTGTTGCAATGTATTCTGCCCAGTTTCATTTCAGTATGGGTATACTCTGCACGACATTTATAACTCTTGTTTTTCTGCGTATTTTTATGTTGGGTATGTGATCTTTAAGATAAATTTCTAGTATTGATCGTTCCATCGCTAGTTGTGTAACCCGCATTTTCTTAACGGTCCATTTGGTAAATATTCGTGTTTCCGCGCTATAGGTAAGGACTGGGAGGATACATTGGTCGAAAACGTTTTTCTTCTAGTAATATTACCATAACTTTAATGAGGTATAGAATTCAAGAATATCCTGTCTAAAAATTGCAACATATTCTGTATTATACAGTACTAGCTGGCCCACCCGGCTTCGCTCGGCTATTGCGATTTCGAAGTAAAAACTATTTTTTTTCAAAATAAAATATAGCGTATGTTACTCAAGGATAGTGTCTTCTACCTATTAATTCAAGTCCCGTCAAAATCGGTTGAGCCGTTTCCGATATACGGAGCACAATCCCCATTAACAAAATGATCCGCCATTTATTGAATTCATTTGTTACAAAAAATGTGACAAAAGAAGAACCGCTCTACCGATTTTGTGCAAACTTCACATAAACCATCTACTAAATAGTTTGAACAAAGCCTAAACATTTGGTTTGGATAGGTGAGCCCGTTCTTGAGTTATAAAATTACAACAAAAAGTGGCATTGATTTTTATATATATATGTCGTGGTCCGATCGTAGAATTGGCCAAATCGATACGCGGCTATTTCATGATTTGGCTGGTTAAATCACGATGCGCCTAATCGAAAGTCAGACGGATCTACAAAAGCAACCTATTTATCGATATTCCTAGCTGACCACTGGGCATATCGCAAAATAGTTGCATTTTACGCTGCTTATTAAATTAGCCAACTTTTTTAGCCGACTATATTGTACAGCCTAACTATGAGTCTTTATCGTTATTTTGCGACATTTTTATTTATATGTTTAATTAATATCGCACATGATTACCAAATGAATATGATTCTATGTGCTATTTTTAAAATTTTAAGAAACAAGTTTTAGTTTAATTTTTACCTAAATATTTATTTGAACAATTTTTATGACAATAAAGAGTATATTTTTTTACCTAAATTAACCCTTAGTTACTCGCGCAGTTTACCATAACGCAATTACTCGCACGGTGCTTTTTAGGCACCACATAGAAAATAACTTGGTTTTAAGAATTTTGAAGGTATTTTGCCAATTTTTTAATGTCATTTACATTGTGCACTATTGATTTCTCAACAACAACAAAAAAATTAATACCCAACTTAAAATTAAGTGCAAAAAGGAAATTAACTAAAATCAATGTAACAAAGTCTATAAAACAGTTTAATAATCATTTTCTATTTTTTCAATTTGCAATAAATTAATGTAGAATTAACAATTGGCAATAGCCCGTTGTTTTTTACTGGTTTTTTTAAAGTTTAATTTTCTTTTGAATTTTGACAACAAAAGCTTAATTCTAGTTAGTAAATTTTCTAATTTGGCTGTTTTGATAGGATGTGTTTTCATCCACATCACCGTTAAAGTGTTCAAAATCGTTCATAGTTTCGAAGGCTGATCAGAAAAATGTGTTGCATTATATATTTGTGCGTTAGTTCCAGTTAGGTTGAGCAAGTGAAAAAAAAATGCATAATGGTCATCTTTTCGTTCTTCAGAATAATAAATAGTTTTATAAAACTGATCAATAGTGTGCCCCTCGCCCCCCAACTCGTTAGAAATGTATCTAATATATCATATTTTAAAATAAATGTTGTTTCGAAAATAATAACATTATTACATGGGCGGTGCTTTTGAAGCACCAAAGCCACAACAGTTCAAACTTTGACAAATAAAACACTTTTATAATGTCCAAATTAATACTTTCAGGAGCCTATCGCACTCTAGAAAGACTAAACAAAAGTTACATGTGGGTGTACAGGCTCGCAAAAATTTATACATTTAATAATTACAAAAACTGTGGCGCTGGTGCCTGAAAAACAACCGCGCGAGTAATTATGGGTTAAATTTTATTTGCTATACTTTAGACACCCTACAGAATCGATATGCTCAAGCATCGCTGGGAAAATCGTCGAACGATATGGCGGATGTTAAATGGCCAAATCATAAAATGGCGGAGTATCGTAAAATGACCAAGCAGATCACGATATGGCCAATTCTACGATCGGACCACGACATATAGATAGTAACTAACGCCATACTGATAGGGCTTGTTACGACAGTATGTAGAAACATTTTGGACACTGTTTTATTATCTGTTTCAATTACTTTTCTGATAAATATAACAGAGCTATAGTACAATAAGTAAACTGAAAAACATATTTTCTCCAAACAGAAAGCGGGATTTTGATCAAAATATTTAACTTTTTAACGTACTTCCAATAAATGCTTTAATGAAGACTATACAAGTATGAATCGTTTTAGAACATCACCATGAATACGTAAAGTTTTACTGATATGAGAAGATTTAGAATAAGAGCAGTCGATTCTGAACACGAAAACTGCAACTTTTACAAACATCAGTAATCTGTCAAAAAAGACGTGAAAACCATTCGAAAATATTAACTAGTCTTGGTTTTAAATACGGTAATTGCTACCGTTAATTATAGAAACGATACCATATAAGTTTTATAGTTTTAATGTTAATAACCACAAAATCATTAAATCAAATATGGAATTAAATATTAAATTAAAAAAATTAAAATTAAAATTAAATATTAAATATGGAATTTACTTAGTCTTCTAAAACGCCTAAATAACGAAGGCTATTACACCATAGCATATGCAGATGATATCACTATTCTGCTTAATGGAAAATTTGAAGGCACACTCTGCGAAATAATGCAGAAGGCCCTCAAAATAATTGAAAACTGATGCTCAGAACACTCCCTTTCTGTAAATCCAAGGAAAACGGAGTTGATTCTCTTTACTAGAAAACGCAAACTTAGACAAATAATTTTTCCTAGTATAAAAGGAACATCTCTCAAGCTGACAAGTACGGCAAATCATCTGGGAGTTATACTTGACGAGAAACTCAATTGGAGGTGCCACGTGGAAAATAAAATCTAAAAAGCCTGTGCGGCTTTCTGGCAGTGCCGCAGGGTAGTGGGCAGGTCCTGGGGAATCTCTCCTAAGATCACCCTATAGATCTATACGGCAATTGTCAGACCCATGCTAGCACACGGTGTAATTGTATGGTGGCCCAGAACCATACAAAAAACTACCATAGTAAAGCTAACCCGTGTTCAGAGACTTGGTTATTTGATGATTAAAAGGGCGATAAGAACAACGCCTACTGTGGCTATGGAGACGCTACTGTGCCTTCCTCCCTTAGATTTATATCTGAGGGAGCAGGCCCTCAGAATGGCTCTAAGACTTTGCAGTTCAGGCCTATGGAATACCAAATATCCTTACGTAGTACACTCCAGGGTAGTAGAGGATGGCATTAAAAAACTTCCTCTACTAGTATCCCCCATGGAAAGTATTCCTCTTACATACATCTTTTACATGGAGTTCAAAATCTTGTTAAACACATATATCGACTTCGATAAACCAAATATTTCCATCTACACCGATGGATCAAAAAAACACACTGGTTCAGAAACGGGCATATACAGTCCAGACCTAAACCTCAGCATACATTTTTCACTGGGCAGGTATCCCACCGTCTTTCAAACGAAATTAATGGGCATCCTTGAAAGTTCCAAAAAATTACTGCAAAACCACACCTGCAATAAAACTATACACATTCTAACAGACAGCAGAGCGGTGCTTGCATCTCTAAGAAGCTGCAAAGTAACCTCTGGGTTGATGCTTGAATGCATCAGAGTTCTGAATGAAGTATGTACAATTCGACCAATTTTGCTGTGCGGGTGAAATAGTCCCGCCTACGGATGCGCATGAATAGGAAAACTCCTGCATCGTTGAGGTACAGTCGAGAGCGAAGTGAAAATACTAACCGGGTGATATGGAATCTCAAAGCACACTTAAAGGCAAAATACTAAAAAATCAAACTCTCAAAGTGATAGCTCAATGTGATTCTGTTCATGAAGGAGAATTATTTATTTACAATATCTATTCATTTTAAATAAATACAATATCCGAATAAATTTTATATTTCCTGTATTTCTTCACAAGAATGTACAAAATCCGAGCGTACAGTACGTCTTTTTCTATCCGAATGCGTTCTCTCTTCATCGTGTGCGCCGCTTGTAAGATTCTCACTCGCATAGAAAAGTTGGTCAAGCAATACCTATAACGACCTAACACTCTGTTGGGCCAAAGCCCACCAAGGAATTGAATAGAATGGGCTGGCTGACAAAATGGCAAGGCTGGGGTCATCAGGAAAATTTTACGGACCTGAACCTATCTTGCCTCTGTCAGGCAGTACCCTTGACAAGATCCTAAAGCAATTGACAAGTAAAACTCACTCCATAAGTTGGACAAAATGCAACAGCTGTAAATTTGCAAAAACGGCTATAAAAGCGCCTTCTAGAAAACACGCAAATTACTATCTGGGGTTATTCCGTGATTCTTTAAAACTTATTAGAAGCGCTCTCGCGGGGCTCTGCAGACTAAATAACCACTTCTACAAAATGGGAGTCAGCATGAGTCCCAAATGTAGAGAATGTAAAGATGAGAACAAGACCATGAAACACATACTTTGTCACTGCCCTGCAATCGTCCAAATAAGAAGATCCATGTTGGGAGAATGCTGGCCCAGCATGGCCAGCATACGTGATCTCTCGCCCTCAGTCATCCTGGGGTTCATCCAAGGGTTGAGATGGACCCGAGATTGAGGGCGTTGAGAATCACACTAAGGGGTAGTACAATGGGCCCAACTAAGTGGCCTAAGTGCTATTGGACTAATGTTTAGCCCCCTCAATAAATCCAAAATTGTAAACTTTTGGAATTGTATCATAAGATTTGTAGTAGGATGGTGATGAATATACACTTTACAGCAGCAAAATCTGAAAACGCCATTTTAATTTTAGAAAGCATATGGCAGCATGACTAACGTTACCGTACGTACCGTTCTTAAATTTTCTATTCAAGGAAAGTTTTGGGATATTAAAATGTCTCGCTTTTAAGTATAGCTTTGTTAAACCCGAAAGAAAATATTAACAATTTGCCCTAAAAATTTAATTCTTGTATAAAATGAAAAAAAAATTCTTAAACTTTTTCTTAAATTAATCATTACCCAATAATTGCGAAATATTCTATTTGGAGAAGCAAAAAAAATGATCCCGTTAAGCGTGTTATATTAAGAACTAGTTTTTGACAGCTATAGTTTCAAGTGATCATCGACATGTAAAGTTGTCATATTTGATATCTATTTAATAAGTAAAACACTTTTATTTCAAACTTTGTTTTAATATTTATTTTCAAGTTAACTTTAAAACTTTCAAGGTTAATTCAAAAACCAAGGGCTGCATATTTAATACTAGCTATTATTTAAAAATAGTATACTCTGATATATATATATATATATATATATATATATATATTCTGATGTAAAAAGCTATATGTACATTTATTTCAGTCACTCACACTTTCAACTTTACAAAAAAGTTTGCTGAAAGTTATTGGTTCCACTACATTCATTAAAATTGTATTATAGTAAAGTTAACCTACTGAAACCTATTTCGTGCTTTAACAGAAGCTTTTTATTCACTAGAAAGCTCTTACGATTAGTCTGTGCTTTATAAAGTTTTTTTGTAGCTATCCATTTTAATTGGAGATGTTCTATTGCGCAAACGCAGTTTCGCATAATATTGAAATTCGTCAAAATGCTCCAGGAAAGACGACTCCGGGTAGCAGTGAGCTTTCTTCGGTCACCGGATTCATTCCGGGTGTGCACTACTTAGTGCTGCTTTATAAGATCGATATGTGCGTGTTCTTAGGTTATGTACTGCAGACCATCGACTAACGTGCTGGCAAGTGTTATCGGTCTCGCGATAATTACTTATTTCAAAAATTTCAGTCAACTTTCTTCTACTTATTTTTCTTTTATTATTAGAGAAACTATACATATAATCTTTATTGTTTTTCTTGTAGAACTTCTAGTTAATGTTTTATTAATTTTTAGCATACACGCAATTTTTTAAACTTTAGATTTTTCTATTTTATTTAAAGCACTCATAAGAATAGCTAAAGACACATAGTAGACCTGCATCGTATAATTTAAATTTATTTATTTTATTCGATTGATTTTACGTGTAAAATATTCAAAACAAGGTTATCGTATACTTTTCACTATATAACAGAAGAATTAATTGTGTGACTGAAACTCGACGTAAATCCTCAAAATATTTTAAAACCATTTACTTAGTCCATTGTCCAAAACTATTTAAAAAAGAACTTTTAGTTGCTAATTTGAATAATCAATAAATTTGGCAAGTAAAAAGTTCGATTCGGTAAAGTTAGAATGTTGTCTATAAATATTAATGTTTTATATAAAAACTTATCATCTATCTTTGAAATTTATAATAAAAAAGCAATAAAAACACAACAGTATATCTTGTCAATAATAAATAAATACAAAAGTCGAAGTTAAAATTTAAAGAACCAACCATTAGACCTTTTAATAATTCAGTGGTTTTTATCTTTAGTTACCTTTTAGCACTTTTTCCGACAACTTTATTTTCTTCTCTTTTATTATTATTACATATTATTCATATTAAGGAATGTAAATAATAAACGTTATAATTCAAATTTTGCGTAGGTTTTAGTTTCCCAGTCTGACCCAGCACAGTAAAAATGGTTCGACAGCTTCAATTTAAAGTAACTAAGAAATGGGACAAAACAGAAAAAGAAAGAAAAATAATAATTTAAATTTGAACCTGCGACTTTATAAAAATGGGAGATCAAGGAGACGCCCTTATAGCAGACAAGATGCAGTCGGGTTGCATTCTTTGGAGTTCTTTTAAAGACCCTTCTTTGGAAAAATTGTACCAAACGTACTGCATCAAGCAAAAAAGAGCCGGCTTAGAATGTTTTTTGGTCACAGCGATTTTATTTGATATATACGTATTAACTGTGCCAAGTGGCCAAGATTTGATAATATTTGGTACAATGAGCGCATTTCTTGGATTGAATTGTTGTTTATTGATTTGGTGTAAAAAGGGAATTGAAAAGTGGTCCTTGTGGGCTGCAATGCCACATATATCTTGGCACATAGCAAACGCGCAACTGCTGGTTTCGGTGTTTTTAAAGAAAAACGAAGTAACTTCCAGAGATGGGTTAGGATGGGCTTTATTACTGGATTATTTAATTTATGTTACGTTACCACTAAGATTAAGATATTGTGTTATGCTCAGCATTGGTACGTGTGCTTCGTATCTTGTTGCTATAATTGGATTACCTAAGTCTGAAATACATCTACTTCAGCAGGTAAGTCCCGAAAAATGATATTCAAATCTTTACAGGATAACTTTTGCATACTTTAATTAAAGTTTTAATACATAAATATAAATAAAACAGACTAGTACCTATGTATACATGTGAAACTTTGTTAAGCAAAAAAAAGTTAATATCTGAATATTTTTAAGCAATTACATGAAATACAATTTGGATTTAAATCTTAGTTTATCGTTATTATTACAAAATAAAATAAAAAACCGAAAAAACGGTAAGTTAAGACTTTAGGATTTTATTTTACAAGTAAATGGAAGTCGACAGCAAAGTTTGAAAACGTTTTTGTGTTCTTTTTAAAATGTTGCTTTCTAAGCTTACGGAGTTTTATACGTCTCATAATGACTTTAAAAATGTTTTTTCTTGTTGGTAGTTCTATTGCCATGACATCAATACAATCGTTTTTAAATGAAAACTTTAGCTTTCTTGACAGATTTTGAAAACCTTTTTTTTTACATAGAGCTACGTATCATATTTTTAAGAAAAAAAAAAATTTTAAATAAGGGTAGTTTTAGTAATTCTCATTTGTTGATTTTTTGTATAAAATATTTTAGTATTAAAACATTATAGCTGTGCCGGAAATTATCCATAACTTTTTCTAACAAGTCTTGTTCAATCAAATGCACCTCTTCTGTTATGGCATCTTTCAATTTTATTAAAGTACGGGCTTTGTGAACATAAACACGTTCTTTTAAATACCTCTACAGGAAAAAATCACGCCATGATAAATTAGGTGATCTTGGAAGCCAGGCCAAGTTACTCAAATGCAAAATCAGACATCCATGGAACATGTTTTTACAATTTCCATCCATGGCTTCGTATTGTGCTCTGTGGCACAATCTTGTTGAAAATAAACATTTCTTGTATTTATTTGTCGTCTTTGAAGTTGTGGTCAAAAAAATGTATTCAGCAAGTCAATATTAATGTTTCGAGTACACCGCCACTGTTACGTCATTCTCTTCAAAAAAATACGGCCCAATTACACTAAAATGAGCAACTGCACAGTAAACTGTCACACGCTTAGAGTGGAGAGATTTTTCATAAATGTTGGAAGAATTCTTACAAGCCCAATAGCGAAAGTTTTGTTTATTTACTGTACCATCCAAGTGAAAATGAGATTCATCGCTCATTATCACTTCTTCATTTGGGTCTTCTTCAAACACAGCTTTCATACGCGCACTGAGATCCCGTCGTTGTGGATAGTCACTTAAGTCGCTTAACCACCTGCAGTTTATATGGATGGAATTTTAAATCAAAGTGTAGAATTTGTCTCACAGATTCATGATTTAGCCCTAACATGCGTGCATGCCGACTTGCCGATCTACTGGGACTCCTAATGATAGCCTCTCTCACTGTGGTGATGTTTTCTGGTGTCCCCACACTTTCTACAGTTCCTAGTGGGTTCTTCTTAGCAATGTTTCCTGTTCATCTGAAACTATTGACCCATGCAAGGTGGTTTTTCGAGTTAGAACTTTGTCATTCCGGCTGATATTAAAATGACGACGAAATATCCGCTGTGTGGCTATGATAGACTCACCATTTAAAATAAACGTATCATACGCGAAGGTACGGTGCTGTAAAATCCACTGCTCTATTATACATTAAATATCAAGTCAAATATTAGTAACCACAGCCTTCTAACGTTAATTACAGTTGTGTACTAGCCATATAAAAATGATGTTTCCCAAGTTTCACCCTATATTTACGTCTATAAAAATCATTGCGAAACTTTTAGTATGTCAAACAATTCTTTGATTTTGAAAACTAATTATTGAGCCTAACTAAAAAATAAAATCACAACTTCAAACATTATAAATAAAAATATGTAATTACTTAGATAGAACGTATTTTAAAATGTTAATTATTCTGATGTAAAAAATAATAATTTCGGACTATTCATTCCCGGACTGTTTCATATAAAATAACAAAAAATAATAATTTTATAACTACCTATTAACGTTGTTGTATGAAATGGTATTGAACGAATAATTTCTAAACAAATGCGAAATGAGAACTGTGTCTTTAGAAAGCAATTTCTCAAGCATTCGCTTACGAGCACTGGCCTAACATTTACGAGGTTTGCTCACAAAATAATTAAATTAAATTTTTATTAACTTTATTACAAATTTTACAGATTATTGATCCTTGCAAAGTACTTCCCTTCCCTATCCACACACTTTTGTCAGAGGTGTTTCCATTTTGCGAAACAGTCCTGAAGCTGTATTTGAGATGATTTTTAAGGTCCGTGACGAATTTGCTTTGATGTCATCAATAGTCTGAAAACGTCATTCTCTCGAATAAGAAAAAATCTCAAGAAACTAAGTAAGGAGACGACGGGAGGACAGTCCTCCGATTTTTGGCACAAAACTGTCGAATTGACAAAGCTCTGTGCGGGCGCCTTGTCATGGTGCAAGAACCATGAGTTGTCTTGCCATAGCTGTGGTCCGTTGAATCGTTTCTATGAAAGGTTTCTCCAGTTACATGCAAAATTTTTCGTTGCATCGTTGGTCCAGAAAATCCCACATTTTAAAAATCGGCACTAACACTTAAACGCATTGGACTCAAATAACAATAACACAAATAAACGAGATATCAACAATCCAAAAATATGTGGATACAAAGAAGGTTATGTGCAAATACTTTTGTAAATACTTTTTTGTTGAACAGTATCGTACTCTTTTATATTTATAAGTGCTGATGAGTAGAACAACTAATGGTTTTTTAAAGGTATGCTCAGTGCCGGATTAGCCACGTAGCAAGAGTAGCAAATGCTACGGGCCTCGTAAATTGGGGGGCCCCGCGGTCCAACCCCAGTCTGGCCGTAATAAAAAAATAATAAAAATTTGCTTTATTTAATACCCTAAACTTGAGAACTTAGAGCAAACCAAGGGCCTTTTGACAAAATTTGCTACAGGCCCGCGCTGGCTTAATCCGACACTGGGTATGCTACGCGAACGAAGTTAGCGGTAATCATTAGTGTAAAACAAGAATTGTCCTGTTAAACAGGGAACGCATGATCATTTTAGTAATAAATCCATTTCATAATTTTAAAATAAGGGCACAGCAAATAAAGTAATTTGTAACTGTAGATCGTATAAGTAGGTACATTGTAGCTACTTACTAATTTGTAAAACATTTTAGTAAATGTAGGAAAAGAACAGAAAAATACAATAAAATAATAAACCAAGATTTTTAACAAAATTTATTAGCAAAGACGCGTTTAAGTTATCGAGGATAATAATCATTTGAATGCAAATCAAAAGACCTTTATACTAGTGATAAGATTAACAAAATTATGAACCTTTATTTAAATTGAGTACCTGTCTTCGAACGTTTATTAGGAATCCTTGTCAATTCCATGTCCCTGTAAATTAGTTCAGACAGGCGACCCACATTCTAGATTTTCATCATTTGTGATAAGTACAACACTTTGCAATTTAACATTTAATTACGAATACCATTCATAATAAAATTGTTCTAATTATACATCAGTAGTATATATATATACATATATACCTTCCTAACCACAATTGCATTTTGTTCGAATTCATATTTGCCATTTACTTATATATTTAAATTTTAACTTGGTCTTTTTTTGTGTTTATCTGCATTATTATTTTTACTCAATTATCAACTGGTGTTTATATGAATTAACATAAAAAAAATGCAAGCATTTATTATTATATTTCAAAATTTAAAATGATTTACAAGTAGATATTCAATTTACAGAAACATGTTTTTTATATTAAATTGAATAACTTAAATTTTATATAAGTACCTATACCAATATAAGTATGTAATATTTACAAATTATGTGCCCGTATAATGTCGATACATACAAACACAGATTAAACACTAAATACTTTATATATATCTTGCCATATTAGTTTTTTTAAATATTTCGCAATAACAGTTTATTTTGAGTTTCTAAGTTTTTTCCAAAAATTTGTTGTTCAGATTTTGTTAAAGTACGAGCAATTTTTATACCCAGTTCACTTTTATTATACCAAAATTAGTTTTTCAAATACTTCACCTATATCTTTAATGTGTAACGCACGCTCGTATATTTCTATATCGCTCTCATTGTTTGAATCACATTATTTATCATCCATTAATTCACTTATTATTTCTTGTATACCAAAATGACGATTTTTGGTTATAACGTTTCCATCAATAGATGTATAATTTTATAGGGTTATAGCCACAGGAAACAGCCGTTCGAATGAAAATTCATCTTTCTGATCAAAATCCTTTTTTTGCTAAAAATTTTGTTATTTCAAAACATTTTTAAATTGTATTATAGCTGGCAAAACTTTAGCCATGCCGTTAAAATATAAATTAAGGCGTTGGCTAAATTAATGTTTTTTTTTGGATTTTCAAACATGCTCTTGCTCTTTATGAAAGTTATCAGATTGGATTTCTATTTTTTCGTGGATATAATAACTCAAAATGTATTAAACTAAGGTTTTTTCTGCGTAGGATTTATCATAACAGTTTTTTTACTCCTTTCTCTTAAGTGCCCAACTGCTAAAAAGAGGTAAAATTGCATGTAAATTTTCAAAATAATTTTCGTAGGACTGACTTACCTTATTAAAGAGGTGCCCGTTATTTTGAGGGCTATTATAACAGGAATTCCTATATACCGTGTTACCTCAGAATTCAAATATAGTCAGTTTCCAGATACCGTTCGCCTTCCAAATTCAAATCGAAACTAAAATAATCCGTTCCACGATCCAACAAACTCAAATTTTAAATTAACTTTTCTAAAAACTGTGGCGTAAGCGGTACTGTGTGGGGGTGAATTCGGTCTACAAGACGCCGTTTAACTTCCGAAGCAAGATTTTCGTAAAAATTTCGTTCGGAATACAAGATGTTCGCATCCCTTGGTATAATGTGATTGGTTTGTAAATTTGAAAATTATGCGTTTTTGGAGGTGACCGTTTTTAAAAAAGGGTCAAAAATTATAAACCTGTAAGTATAATATATTATAGTTATAATAAATGATATATTTATATATAAATATAAGCTTAATGTATTTATTAAAGCGACAATGATAACTTTATTTTATTATTAAGAAAAAAATTGTAAAATAATACTTGTATTTAACAAAGCACCATCAAACTACATACTGTAATGTCGTTTGAGCTTTATCAGCGAGCTTCATTTCTCGTATTATTGATTTCAAAGTCTTGCTTAGAATACTTTACGAACAAAGCATCAATGGTTTTGGGGTTATCTATATCAACTTTCTATTTCTTAGGAAATATATTAAGTGATAATTACTTTAAAGATATCTGTTTGGAAAATAAATATTTGATAACAACTTAACTTCTATTGATTTGTGATCCCTCTTTAATTACAAAGAATATATTTTATTAGCAAAATCGATGAAATAATAAAAGTAAAAAGCATGAATATATAAATTTTATATTTCTACGGTTAAGTCTTTAGGGCAGGTTAAGATGTACTACTTGATATTTGAATAAGACATAAAAAATAAGTATCTATAATAAAAATGAGAAAAATATTTGAATTAAACATTTTTAGCTGTTGATTACGAATTTTGTATACCTAAGGGTAATTCTACAAAAATCGGTTAACTTCATATTATCTACATATAAGTATTTAGATCTCTATCAAACATATTTAATAATTACCACTGTTAGTTAACAGAACAAAGCAAGTAATTTTTCATAATTTTCAATATTTTAAATTTCATTTATATACCTAAATTTTCAGTTCATAGTCTTAACACCATTACAACAATTGACAATATAATGTTCATGCTTTAAAAACCATTAGATTATAAAGTTCATTTTATTTGTAATTTCTAATGTTGTAAAAAAAATTTTTTACAACTTAATATAGCAAGACAAGACAATTTAATTTAATTTTTCTCATAGTGGAATAGTTGTTTTTCGTCGTTTGGAGCCTAATATAAATAATACAAATACAGATTGAATCGTAATTCAGTCAACTAGTTATAATTCAATTAATTGTATTCTATTTTATAGTAAAATATAAAATATATAATTAAAATTTATTTGGTTTTTACAGAATTACCATATGCATCTGCCGTAGTTGAATCTGAAAATAGAATCTGTTTTGTAATTTTGATTTGAACAATTTCGTTAACAGTATGCAACTTTTATTACACTAATTATTGTAATGGAATATGTGTAAAAATATTTTTTATGGACTATTATAATAATTAATTAATGTTCTTTTGCGTATTGCAAAGATTTTTATAAAAATTAGATAAAGGAGATTTTTGTGTTTTCAATTAAATGCATAATTGTCGATAATTTAAACATGCGGATTATAAATTGCACACGTATATTAAGTTGTTGAGAAAAAACGAATATGAAAACAGAACTACTAGCTATTGATTTCGTTTATTTAATAATTTATTACTCAAAATGGAACAATCACATCATGCAATATTAGACAGAATGAGCTATGGTAGGGGAGATTGAGAATGGTAGACTCAGTTTTTAGATTGGAGACTGAATAATTTAAAAATGACCACGAAAAAATTTTACTATTATAAAAAGAGTAATTTAACTATAAAACTATGTACTATATTTCTATTAACAGTTTTAAGAAAGGCGAATAATAGAGTTAAAAAAATCGTTTTGGGTCAACTAACTTCGTTACTCGTGCCTTTTCGTATGGGCTAGGTTGACCCAAGCATCATTTATACTTTACATTATATAAAAATAAAAACTAATATTTGAAATTTAAAATGTGAGAAATATTTCTATTTTGATTAAAATTATGAAATACAAAAACATGACTAACAAGCAAAGGACACGATCTGGCTAATGGAGTTGCACGATGAGACCAATACCATTCGATAGCTCTTTGAAAAACATACTTATGGTAAAATTTTTAGGTGCAATCGGCGAAAGGTGTGCGACTTATAGGGCTTTCAAGTTAACCTAACCCAAATCAAAACTAAGTTTATATATATATTCTAGGAGCTCATGATGAGGCGAAAAAGCAGAGAATGAACATTTTTCTATTTCAAGTCACTTTAATCACTTTCTGCGGAGTTACATTTCTATGTTATTTACAATTAATATGGAGGTCATTTACAAGGGCGTGATCTATACACAGGCAGTTAGTGCAACACTTTTTAAAGGGGAAAAAAAAGGATGGGTAAGAGGGCAAATATAAGCTTGTGATATATGCTCATGTAGAACCTAACGCAAAGAGCCTGTCATTTAAATTAGAATAAGTTTATTGTAAATACTTTACAATTAAAAACATATAATATTTGTATTTATATCTCGTAACTAACATAACAATAATATATTGTTTATTAAAAACACTCCGATATGCATACTTCTGAAAAATAACTTAAACATAGAAAAATAACTTAAAGGAGACATTCGGGTTTTTGAATAGCAGAAAGTGATTAAAGTGACTTGAAATAGAAAAATGTTCATTCTCTGCTTTTTCGCCTCATCATGAGCTCCTAGAATATATATATTTACTTAGTTTTGATTTGGGTTAGGTTAACTTGAAAGCCCCATAAGTCGCACACCTTTCGCCGATTGCACCTAAAAATTTTACCATAAGTATGTTTTTCAAAGAGCTATCGAATGGTATTGGTCTCATCGTGCAACTCCATTAGCCAAATTGTGTCCTTTGCTTGTAAGTATTTTTTTCGGGGTTGGTTACAAAAAGTAACCATCTCTGAAAAAAAACCTTTAATATAAAATTAGAGATTTTATATTTGAGTTGTCTGTTGTGGCTTATTAAGGATGGTTGCGGCTTCTAGACAAATTATATTTGAAGCACTCACAAATAATTAAAAAAAAAAATTAATCACAGTAGATAAATATAATTTGGCCCAAGATTCACCAAAACTTGAATTCCATAACTGCTTGTTTCATGGCCTAAATCAATAATATACCATGGAATGCCTGTATAATTGAATCAGATATAAAAATATACATACGAGACTAGTCAATTTGAGAGTCAACTAGCGTAGTGTCGATGTTAGTCAATGTATGGATAATTTGAAAACTATAGTTTTCAAATTATCCATACATTAACTAAAAAATACAATGTGTTATATTTGCTGTCCAATAAAAGTGCTTTTCAACAGTCACATAAAAGTTATTTTTATAAATAAGTACAACAAATATTAAATTGTCCGGAATTAAATGTTGAATTTTTTTATTACATATCTTTCATGACTTTATTATTCAATGTTTTATACTGTTCTACTATGCGTCTTAATTCAGTATAAATAATCGTGATTTTTGCTTACCTTTTTGTATAAGTTCAAACTTGTCCACAATGTGTCCCAAGTGGCCAAAAATATTGTCAATGCTTTTCGAGAACGCTTGGCGAATGAACGCACTGTTCAAAGATGATTTAAAAAAGTTAATTCGGGCAATACAATTCTAGAGAATGGAAATTGGGGCTGGCCGAATAGTGTCATTGAGAACGAAAAATAGAAGGTTTTAGTGGAAGCCAATCAACCAATAACTGTTCGGGAGATTGCGAAGGATCTATACCTGAGAAAAACAACTGTTTCCGATCACTTAACTCAAATTAAAAAAACAAAAAATTGCGATAAATAAGGGCCGCATAAATAGAGCAAAAATCAGCGATTTAACCTTATGTCAACTTTCTTCAGCGCAACAAAAATGATCCGTTTCAGATTGAAACGGGTAATAAAAAATGGATTTTATATGACAATCGGCGGCGTTTGGCTCAGTGGTTAAACCATTACTAAGCTACACAACACTTTCCAAAGTCAAAACTTTACCAAAAGAAGGTTATTGACTGTTTGATGGTCTGCAGCTAGTTTCAACCATCACAGTTTTCGGAATCCCGCCAAAAACTTACAGCGGCGAAGTACTGTGACTTTAATCGACAAAATGCACCAAACACTGCGAAGCTTATGCCTTGAATTAGTCAGCAGGAAAGGTCTAATGCTTTTTTATGAGAACACCAGCCGCACGTGTCAATCATCACACGACAAAACCGGCATGATTTGTATCTTTCGCCAACCGGTTACCACCTTTTCAAACATCTCGATAACTTCCTGCTTCGAGAACCAAGACGACTCTGAAAAAGCCTTCAATGACTATAGAATCCAGAATGACGGAATTTTACGCTAGTGTCATAAATAAAATTATTTCTCGTTGGGAAAAGTGTATTGATTCGAATGATTCTTATTGTGATTGATAAACTTGTTTTTGAGGTGCGATGTGAAATTTTAAACACACAGGGGGAAATCCAATATTTCATTACTCACAACCTAATAAAAACATATACCTAAGTAATTGTCAAAAAAAATTAGTTTTATATCTATTTGAATTTACAAAATTTCGTTAAACTTCTTGGAGATAAAAACGAAGAGAAATAATAGTAACATTTAGTATAGGTATGTATTTTAAAAGGAAACAAATAAATAAATATGCTGACAATATTTGATATATTTACTTCAAAGAGAATATAACATGCCGAAATATAGAGTTGGGGTTGCCGGCTACTATACTTTTACCAAACAAATCGCTCCCAACGTATGAAAGTTTGGCCACCCCTGTCAATCACATATTTTTGGATACTTTTTTAAAGATTGACACCATACAAAATAACAATCTAGAATTTTATAGTATATTGTGTGGCAAGGGGTGAAACAAGACGATTTCTGACGAGGGCGAGAGTTGACTGCCCGAGCGAAGCGAGGGCTGTCATCGCCCTGGTCTGAAATCGTCTTCGTTTCATCCCGTGCCACACATAATATTTTTCATATCACATGCATAGAAACAATGAGTTTTGTAATTTATTAAAATCTTTGACAACGATTTGATGACAGCTGTCAGACGATTATGATTTTATTCGCTTAATGCGATTCTGACAGACTTCAAATAAAGACATAAATATTAAATAAATAACATTTGTTTCTCCCCTAGGGGAGAAACAAATGTCATTTCTGACTGACACAGTCGCATTGATCTGAAATTGTTTTGTTTCGACTGGCAAAACAGGGATCAAAACGCGTTGTTTCTATGCATGTGATATGAAAAATATTTTTACTGTATTATATTATAGATGATGGGACACTTGCTATACAAGCATAAGTTAAAATGAATTAAATAAGTTATAGATATTGTGTATAATACTTGATTTGTCTGTTATTGTCTAAATATTTTTTTTTTCGTTCTAATGTGTTAAATGGGTTTAATACTTTTATTTAACAGCATGTATTTTTTTGCCTATGCGTAGTTCTAAGACGAAACTATACAAAAATATAATAAACTTGCAAAAATGGTATGGTATTTAAGTAAGAATAAAATATTGAAATTATATTAGTGCCGAATACACAATTAATATTTTTTAAAACTAAGTATTATTTTTAGAATAATTTTGTTATAATTTTATGTTTAGTTAGGTTCACAACAAAACAAATAACTTTAAAAAAATGCGGATGAGAGAATGTATATCGCCGCTATTGTAATTAAGGAAGACGAGAGTTATTGTGGGTTATGACGATTAAATATGTTTAGATAGTGTTGAGGTTTAAACTTCCGTGTTTGGAAGTTGCTGTCAAATGTATTTACCATAAGCCGTTCATCTTATGACGTCTTAATTCATATTAAATTTTACTTTTTTTATTTTTACGAAGTTTTCGACAATTTTTATGAAATCAAATTTACATTTCTATTTACAAATTTTTATTTTGTTTTGCAAAAGTGTAACTTTACTTACTTCATAATTTCAATAAGCATTGTATAACGTTCTTATGTAATTGCTTTTTATGATGTTTGACAAATAATAAATCAAACAATTTATTAAATGTTTTCCGTATGATGAGTAAATTAATTAGTTCCTGTATAGCGTTACATCCGCAAAGCGGAAGTACTTTTAAAACGTTTTACTATATGCATACATTATGTATAACTAACTTAAGTGAAATATACATATTTATATGAAATTTTTCTAGATATTGATGGTTCGATAAAGCTACCTACGAACTATTTTAGATATTAGTATACCTATAATATATTTTCTAATTAACCCAAAAAATGTTCAATGATAAATGAAAAATTTTTTTATTCAAACATGGAAAAATCATATAATCTATAGTACCTACTCATTTACATAATTTGCAATAGAAAATTATTGTACAATGTATTTATATATCTATGTAAGATAATTTTTTTCAACAAAAACTTATACATTAATCGTTCCGTTATTATAGGTACATAGATATCTTTTCAACTTTAAGAGATAACGGCCAAATTCTAATTAGAAATAATACGAATTAAAAAAAAACTAGATAATGAACTTATTTGTTAAATAAAAATTATTAGAAAAGAACAATGTACACAAGTACATTTTTTTGCGTAATAAGAAATAATTTTAGCAATTTGAAAATTATAATTTAGTCAAACTAAATTTTGATAAGCCAGGATAAATGCAATTATTATTTTTTATTTAATCGTTTTTGCAATTAGACTGCTAATGACAAAGATAGTTAAGGATTGGATATAATTTATTTTCAACTAGAAGCCAAAAAATAATAACAATTTGAAATTGAAGTATTTTTGTGTTAAGTAAGGTGGCAAATGCATACGGTGTTGGGATTTATTATTTAAATTAATCTCTGTTTAAGCGTTTTTTAAAAAAATACAAATTTTACTACTCGTCCAGTCTACTAGCATGATATATGAAATTAACAAATAGGTCACTCCCATTTGATGCCTCATAACCAGCGACTAAATTTTGTCATAAATACTACCAGCTTCGTTGAGTAAATAGCAGTAAAATCTGGAAAAATTATTGAGAATATTTGATTATGGATTTTAAATAAAAATGGAAGGCAAAGTTTTATTAGGACAGGCTAGAGAAATAATAGCCAATGTTATTACTTTTACGGTTTTATCTGAGTGTACCACTTAACACACTACGATTGTGCATCTCTTTATTCTGAATGCGTTTCTTTTCTATTTTTGCGCACTATCGGAAAATTTTTCATATATCATGGTATATTGGACGAGTGTACTTTTCTAAGCGGCTTGAAAAAATTTTCGTTGAAAACTAATAGTTATTTTAAAAAAAATTAGTTTAAATAAAATATATGAACATATGTAATAATAAATGCTAAAACGTTTCAAAAAGAGAATCTGACGAAAACACTCGTAAAAGTTGAAACTAATAGGTACGGTAGGAAGGTATACGTTTTTGACATGTAAACAATTCCCGTTTATGAGGCCAGTTTACTACATTTTCAAAGGTCTATTAACAGTAAAAATAAATTTGCAAAGTAACGATATTAACATCATTCTAAGGGACTATAATCTTTAAAAGCTATATAGTAACGAATTAAAATTATAATGATTTATATAAAATAATGTTGTTAGACCGATACTTCTTTAGATAAACTATTGTAGTATTTTAATTGATTTCACATTTGTAAAACTTGTATTAGGTACTGTTTAAATAACAGTAGTAGTAAATCATAATGTATTAATTTCTATTCATTCAAGTTAAAAAAATATGTTTTAGAATGGTGTATTTTACTGGATTGTAGTTATTTAATATTGATCAATACTTTTTATTTAAGTATAGAGGCGTATAGACGATATTGATCTTATGCGTTCTCTTATGGTGGTACTGCATCTAAAAAACACCAATTTCTGCTAATGAATTTGTTAACAATTTTTCAAGTATGAAAGGTCGTATACTAAGCTTTGCATTAACATTAATTAACATTAGTAAAACAAACAAGTATTTAAATTTAAAAAAGGTTGTACCTGTAAAGTTAACAAAAAATAAAAGTTTCGTTATTTTTAATGTCAAAGATAAAATATGCTGTGTACTTAATCGTCCTTGCCTTATAGCAATTTGGAACTATAGAATTAGTTTAAAGTTGAAGGAACGATGCTTTGATACTATGTATTAAATCTAGTCTGTAGTTCATAAGCTTTTGAAACCTGGCTGATTGGCTGAGATATACTATTCTACAGAAGAGGGTAGCCAAAATTAAATAAGGTAATCTGAACCTTTTATTGTACCTCCTTCTTCATTTATATTAACTTACCCATCGTATTTGTATATATTTTCTTAAATTTTACTGAAAGATTATTAAATTATTTTGTAGTTTTTTATATGTATTCTAACAAATCAACCATTGCATTAGCAATGTCTGTAAAACCTATAATACTAAATCAAATTTATCTGGAATAAATCCTGATTTTCTGCAGGAAATTGGTGTTCTAGAAAGTCGTTCGGAGTAGCCTGAAATTCGTTTACTGAAATGCAGAATTCTGACTAGAATGGTATTGAAAATGTAATTATAAATAAAGATTGATATATTGTGTTTTTAAACTTGCGACCGACAAAGAGAATTGGTTTACCATTTCCGTTTAAATTTGAAAGTGTTTTTAATATTCATTAAAGATCAATAGTATTACAATTACAGTAGACTCGCGATAACGTAAATATAAAAATTTTAATATTGACGCCTAAAAATGTGAACAAGCTTGTATTCAATATCGTGAATAATTGACAATTATTTTATCTACCTTTATTTTACTTTTAAATTAAAGATTTAATTATGCACATTTGACTTTTTTTGTTTTACAGTTTTTCGAAACGCGATTTAGGGATATTCTAGATGAATTGCTTTTTGTATGTATAAAAATAGAAAAAAATCATTTTTTTAATCCAAAAATTAATGTAAAGAAATTCAATAAATACAAGGATGTGCATATTCAAGCGAAAAGTGGCACATTTCCTAGCGTGAGAAGCAAATGAAGCACGACGCGAGACGGCGCGCTTCTTTTTCCCGAGATCAAAATGTGCCACTTTGAACTCGATTGTACACACTCGGATTTGAGCATGATTCACGACAATTTATTCTAATAAATTAGACAAAAATTTGTTAAATAATTTTAATCGTTTTCTCTCGCTTTCACTTGCGAGATTGTCGTATCTTTTCGCTCACTCCCACTCATTGTTACGTTTCTCGAACATAAAATCGATATTTACTAAACTAAATTTAATTTTTTGATTTAAAAGAGCGAAGAATAGAAAAGAAATCTAAAAAATATGAAGTATGTGTGCATTCGAGCGTAAGGTGGCACAATTACAAGCGAGGGAGGCTAATGAAGGGCCACTTTATTTTCCTGAGATCGGAATGTGCCACTTTGAGCTCAAATGCGCACATTCGGTTTATGCATAATTCATAATAATTAATCTACTTTCTTAGAAGCCTGACTTCAACTGTCGAATTTGTGTTGACTGTGCGCGCACAACTTTCGTTACTTGCTAAAATTTTACTCTCAAGCGCCAAAACAAGTATAACTTCAAAATTTACAACTTTTAACAAAATAATTGATGTAGTTGTTTTATTGTAGATGTGTACATGTATTAAAAATATTTTTATTTATGTTTTAAAATGTAAAAAAAGTGGTTTGTTTTATGTTTATTAAATGGTTTTGAAGGTATATTGTCGTCTTTCTATATATTAATTATGTACTCCCGCTAAAGTAAACATTTCGCAAACGTGAACAGTCTCGATTTTAATTAGTTCCCATTATCGCAACTCTACTGTATTTCAATTATCTTAAATAGTAATTTTATTTGTAACTGGAAACAATTTTTGCAGTTAATTAAAACAATGTTTTAGCTTTGTAGATTTTAACAAGTAAACCTTTTAGTGCCTAATTTACAAATTACAAAGAAGTTCATATGAAATAAAATTTTCTAAATTAAGAAGCCAGACGTTTTTCATTCGGTAATAACTTAGGTTGAGTTTGTTTTAACTGCAAGTAATTTCATTACTTTCATATTATGTCGTCGTATTTCTATTTATTTAGATGGAATTTCCACATTAAATGTAAGAAGAATTAATATTTAGCATTAAACTAATAAAACCTTAATGTTAGGTAAACATATACACAGTGCGTTCCGAAGGAAATAGGACTGAGGCCCCCCTGTGAAAACGGTTTGAGCAATTTGAGTTTAGTTTTTTTTTTATTCAAAATAATCTCCTTTGGAGTTAATGCAAGTTGAAAACCGAACATAAAAATTGTCGAAGCATCTCTCATAGTCATTTCTGGAGATGTCCTTGAGAAATCGCGTTGCGGATGCTTGAATGTCCGAAACGGAAGTGAAATGATGTCCTTTCATTGTGATATTTAGCTTTGGGAATAGCCAAAAATCACACGGAGCTAAGTCCGGGGAGTATGGTGGATGGTCAATCACAGTGATCATTTTTTTTCCTAAAAACTTTGAGATGGTGAGGTACAAAACGAGCGCAAACTTTTTTCCTACCCAAGTCATCAACAAGTATTCGGTGGACAGTGCTCTTCGGGATCCCTGTCATATCCTCAAGAATTTTCACTGAGACACATCGATCATTTGCCAAGATATCGGCTATTTTCTGAATGTTCTCTTGATTTCAAACATCCTTGGACGGACCCGGACGCGGATCATCTTTAATCGATTCTCGTCCATCTTTGAACCGGCCAAACCACCGAAACACGTTGGAACGATTCATAGCTTCATTTTGATATGCCAGTTGGATCATTTCATTGGTTTCTGTAGCTGTTTTGCCGAGCTTAAAGCAGAACTTGATTGCTGCCGTTGTTCGTTCGACATTTTCAAGAAAATTGTAACCGAGTCGAAAAAGTGAGTTTAGGAAAAACGTGATTGTGAGACAACGGAAGCAAGGATACGAATGAAACTTGTTGTGAGTACTCAGGAATTGTTTACCTATCTGTTTCTAGAGACTATTCCGAGAGGTCACTACTGGATTGACCCCAGGAACCTCAGTCCTAATTCCTATGGGACGCACTGTAGACCAAGAATCAAGCTCAAAAGAAACGTCTTCGTCAAACATCAGGATAAAAAAATATATATTGTTTAAAAATATATAAGAAATATAAAATTGAAAGTCAGCTTTAGTTATTTTTCCCAAAACAAATATTTAATTAAATATAGTAACAATATTAAGTAAAAAATTATTTAGTAACAAAATGGTTACTTATACATTTTTTTATTTGTGGTCTCAAACACAGAAATCGATCCTTTTTTAAAACGAATCATTAATGATGATGAAAAATGGGTTGTATGCAACAACATTAATCAAAAATAATCACAGTACAAGTCACATCAAAACTGAACTGCATCTAAAAATGATCTTTATACGGTGGAAATAAAAGGATACTCTGGACAACTGAGATGTAATGAGATATAAACGATTCGCCAAGACAGTGACCAAAAATACATTCAGTCTATCATCGCTTCCTCCAACACAAGATGCAGCCGTTTCCACAGTCTCCGAGTGTATCACCAGGTCCAGTCGTGGCTCGGAAAACACTGTGATCCTGAAGATTGGGGCTGGAAAAAGCATGGAAACATTTTGATGCCAATCCAAACTTCCAAGCCTCCAGCACCCCCCGATCTAATGAAATTGATTTTCTGCAGATGCAAAGGAAATTGTGGAAGCATGTGCGGTTGCAGAAAAGCAGGTCTGAAATGCTCTGTAGTGTGCCTTAATTGTTTTGGAGAAACCTGCAGCAACGTGATGGAAATGTCTAAATTAATGGAAGAACATGAATTCGAAGATGAATTACCAACGATGACTCCAATTTCAACATCCGTCATTCCCCGAAACTTCATTTTTGATACTGAATTTGATCCTGAACCGCAGCCTGGACCATCCAAAAAAATTAGAAAAGAATAGCTGGAAAATAACTATTAACATATATAATTATGCCCAACATTTTCTCGCCTAGAAGTTTTCCGTGGAATAGGCCTACTGGGGATACCACGTACGAAAAATGCGCCTCCAGACTCTACCTCATAGGTGGTGGGGAAAAGGGTCAATAATAAGAAAGTAATAACATAGGAATGTTTCAATAAATGTCAAACGCATTGTCTAAAAAAAAAGTTTATATAAAAGTGAGGCTAACGTTTCGTTTTCACGCCATTGTTACGATTAGTAAAAATCCGGTCTACTTTGAAGCGCTCGAAAACCGCCATAAATGCATAAAATTAAAAAAAATTATAGCTAAAAATGTTTGTTAAAAGACCATCTACAAGATTGGTATGAGGTCATTTTATTGTAAAATAATAAAATAAAAAGTTATACAGCAAAAAAAGAGAATTTGTTCAGAAATTTTCTCTTATTTTTGTTAATAACTTTTTTAATTTTTATTTTATGGTAAAAAGTTATATAAACAAAATTGTAGACAATTCGATTTGCCACAAATTATGTCTTTACAAATTTCCTGGGAGATTGATAGTTTCTGAGATATAGCAAAAAAGGAGTTTGCACCCCTTTTCTTATATGGCGGCCGCGGGACAAGGGTTGCAACCCCACAAACTTGGAGTTAAGCTTCTAGTGACCCTCTCTACACATCCCAACAATAAAATTGCGTCCTCTGAGAAACGCAAGGTAAGGCCTAAAAATTGTAACATTTGAATGGACTAAATGTGCCACTTTGAACTCGATTGTACACACTCAGATTTGAGCATGATTCACGACAATTTATTCTAATAAATTAGACAAAAATTTGTTAAATAATTTTAATCGTTTTCTCTCGCTTTCACTTGCGAGATTGTCGTATCTTTTCGCTCACTCCCACTCATTGTTACGTTTCTCGAACATAAAATCGATATTTACTAAACTAAATTTAATTTTTTGATTTAAAAGAGCGAAGAATAGAAAAGAAATCTAAAAAATATGAAGTATGTGTGCATTCGAGCGTAAGGTGGCACAATTACAAGCGAGGGAGGCTAATGAAGGGCCACTTTATTTTCCTGAGATCGGAATGTGCCACTTTGAGCTCAAATGCGCACATTCGGTTTATGCATAATTCATAATAATTAATCTACTTTCTTAGAAGCCTGACTTCAACTGTCGAATTTGTGTTGACTGTGCGCGCACAACTTTCGTTACTTGCTAAAATTTTACTCTCAAGCGCCAAAACAAGTATAACTTCAAAAATTTACAACTTTTTAACAAAATAATTGATGTAGTTGTTTTATTGTAGATGTGTACATGTATTAAAAAATATTTTTATTTATGTTTTTAAAAATGTAAAAAAAAGTGGTTTGTTTTATGTTTATTAAATGGTTTTGAAGGTATATTGTCGTCTTTCTATATATTAATTATGTACTCCCGCTAAAGTAAACATTTCGCAAACGTGAACAGTCTCGATTTTAATTAGTTCCCATTATCGCAACTCTACTGTATTTCAATTATCTTAAATAGTAATTTTATTTGTAACTGGAAACAATTTTTGCAGTTAATTAAAACAATGTTTTAGCTTTGTAGATTTTAACAAGTAAACCTTTTAGTGCCTAATTTACAAATTACAAAGAAGTTCATATGAAATAAAATTTTCTAAATTAAGAAGCCAGACGTTTTTCATTCGGTAATAACTTAGGTTGAGTTTGTTTTAACTGCAAGTAATTTCATTACTTTCATATTATGTCGTCGTATTTCTATTTATTTAGATGGAATTTCCACATTAAATGTAAGAAGAATTAATATTTAGCATTAAACTAATAAAACCTTAATGTTAGGTAAACATATACACAGTGCGTTCCGAAGGAAATAGGACTGAGGCCCCCCTGTGAAAACGGTTTGAGCAATTTGAGTTTAGTTTTTTTTTTATTCAAAATAATCTCCTTTGGAGTTAATGCAAGTTGAAAACCGAACATAAAAATTGTCGAAGCATCTCTCATAGTCATTTCTGGAGATGTCCTTGAGAAATCGCGTTGCGGATGCTTGAATGTCCGAAACGGAAGTGAAATGATGTCCTTTCATTGTGATTTTTAGCTTTGGGAATAGCCAAAATCACACGGAGCTAAGTCCGGGGAGTATGGTGGATGGTCAATCACAGTGATCATTTTTTTTCCTAAAAACTTTGAGATGGCGAGGTACAAAACGAGCGCAAACTTTTTTCCTACCCAAGTCATCAACAAGTATTCGGTGGACAGTGCTCTTCGGGATCCCTGCCATATCCTCAAGAATTTTCACTGAGACACATCGATCATTTGCCAAGATATCGGCTATTTTCTGAATGTTCTCTTGATTTCAAACATCCTTGGACGGACCCGGACGCGGATCATCTTCAATCGATTCTCGTCCATCTTTGAACCGGCCAAACCACCGAAACACGTTGGAACGATTCATAGCTTTATTTTGATATGCCAGTTGAATCATTTCATTGGTTTCTGTAGCTGTTTTGCCGAGCTTAAAGCAGAACTTGATTGCTGCCCGTTGTTCGTTCGACATTTTTCAAGAAAATTGTAACCGAGTCGAAAAAGTGAGTTTAGGAAAAACGTGATTGTGAGACAACGGAAGCAAGGATACGAATGAAACTTGTTGTGAGTACTCAGGAATTGTTTACCTATCTGTTTCTAGAGACTATTCCGAGAGGTCACTACTGGATTGACCCCAGGAACCTCAGTCCTAATTCCTATGGGACGCACTGTGTAGACCAAGAATCAAGCTCAAAAGAAACGTCTTCGTCAAACATCAGGATAAAAAAATATATATTGTTTAAAAATATATAAGAAATATAAAATTGAAAGTCAGCTTTAGTTATTTTTCCCAAAACAAATATTTAATTAAATATAGTAACAATATTAAGTAAAAAATTATTTAGTAACAAAATGGTTACTTATACATTTTTTTATTTGTGGTCTCAAACACAGAAATCGATCCTTTTTTAAAACGAATCATTAATGATGATGAAAAATGGGTTGTATGCAACAACATTAATCAAAAATAATCACAGTACAAGTCACATCAAAAACTGAACTGCATCTAAAAATGATCAGGCTTTGAGTTTGTTGAGATTATAAAAGTATATTTTGCAACTGCTTCCAAGGAACCAAAGGATCAATTCAGATGTTTACTGCCAACAACGAATAAAGTTGGAGTTATTGACTAATATAATGTCTTTTGTTCTACTATGACAACGCTCGACCTCACACATCTTTAGTAACTTGTCCAAATTTATTGGAGCTTGGTTGAACACTGATGTCACATTCACTATATAGCTCTGACCTGGCACCATCAGATTGCGATTTATTTTTCTTTAAATGGTAAAAATTCGACTAATAATGGTAACCAGACATCCTACGAACATGATATCATCAAGTTACCAAAAAAATGAGAAAAAGTCTTTGAACAAAATTTTTATAGTTTTTTATAGTTGATTCTTCTTCTTCTTTATCGTTTCTCTTCTCGTTGGAGGTTGGCTAACATCATGGCTATCTTGATCTTGTCGGCGGCTGTTCTGAATAGGGATTTTGTGCTACAATTGAACCATTCTCTTAAATTCTTTAACCAAGAGATTCTTCTTTGCCAACACTACGTTTTCCTTGTATCTTCCCTTGTAGAATCACTTTTATAATTTCGTATTTTTCTGATTAAAATCTATTATTTGTGTAAACTACTTATAAGTTTTATTTCAAACTAAAAAATAGAAATTATATTCTTGCAAATCCGATAACAGTATAGTAATATTAACTGTAACAAAATATAATAATAAAATTTATTTGGATATTAAAATACATATACCTACTATACGGACTGAAGTAATAATAATACAGCTTCAACAGTAAATAAATCAAGTTTAACATATACAGTAGCGCCCAAAAGTGAGTGCCTAAATGATTTTTCGAGAAGAACTTTTTAAAATATGGGCCATTTTACTTCATTTTTGAGTATGTTATACAGTTTTGTATGAGAAAAAGAATTATTATGTTTAAAACGTGAAAAACAAAAATTTACGGAAGTTAAACGAGCTCAGACTTATTTGTGTAAAAAACGCATTTTTCAGAACAGAACACTAAGAACGATTTAATGAAAAATAACTGTATAACAATACACTAAAACAATTTTATAATCATAAAAATGCCTAATACTTATTTGGGAAACCACGAGATTTTATAACTGCCTGACAGCGAGATGGCATTGAATCAATAAGATTTTCAAAGACTGAATCAGGCATTGCATTCCATTCCTTGTCCAATTCGGCAAATTTTTCATCTTTATTCTCAATGTTTTTTTTCGACAACGTCTTGCCAGCTCTTTCCAAGTGTTCTATCGGGTTGAGGTCGGGAGATTGACTGGGCCACTGAAGAATCCTGATTTGTTGCTGCTGCAATGAAGTCTTGACAATCGAGGAGGTGTGCTTAGGATCGTTATCCTGTTGTAGAATCCATCTAGGAGGCATATTTGTATGGGCCCATGGTAAGACGACATTAGTCAGCATATCTTTGTAACTTTGGCCAGTCATTATTCCGTTAATTTTAATGATGGGGCCCATGCCATTACGAGAGAAGGCTCCATAAACCATAACTGATCCACCTCCATGTTTTACTGTCGGTTTTATGTATTTTGAATTGTATCTTTCTCCAGGAGGACGTCTTATGTATTGTATTCCGTCGCTTCCAAATAGATTGAACTTAGATTCATCTGTGAAAAGTACTTGACTCCACTCGGCTGCTGTCCAATGCAAGTGCCGCTTTGCAAAATCCACGCGATCCTTTCGATTCTTGAGTTTGATGAAAGGTTTTTTAGCTGGACGTCTGCCATTCAAACCAGCATCACTCAATCTTCGGGAAACTGTCATTCGACTAATATTTAGACCTTCACTTTGATTGAATTCTGCTGCCAGATCCACAGCTGAGAGAATCGGATCCGCTTTGGAGCGACGAACAATGCGTGTATCCAGCCGGGAAGAAGTAACACGTGGTCTACCAGTTCTTTTATCATTCTCAACAGAATTTCTCTGATCAAACCTTTGAATAATTCTTGAGACAGTACGAGCTGGCATCTTTAGAATCCGTGAAATGGCAGCTGCCTTCATGCCAGAGTTTTTCATATCTATAATTGCTTTCCGAATGGCTGGAGAAGTTTCAACCCTTGGCATTGTTAAAACTTGGTCAATTGTTACTGAACACAAAAAAATAACCCAAATATTCAAGAAAACCAATAATGTGACGGCGCGGAATATGTAAAAATGACTATTGCAGTAGAAATGGAACATAACCTAAAATACCGTATCTGCGCAACAGTTAACTATTAATAATATTTTCCAACATCAAACTGTACAATATACTGAAATTTGAAGTAAATTGGCCGAGATTGCAAAAAGTTATGCGTGAAAACGGTTTCGGCACTCACTTGGACTGTTTTATTTGCAAATTTTTTAATGTAATACTACTAAAATACCCCTTCAGAAGTTTAACCTGTACTCCAGTTTCCAGAAGATGTGATCGGTTGAGGAATCCATGCTAAAAACTATTGCAGTAGAAATAGAACAAAGGCCGTATTTTGAAACGTACTGATTGGCAGCAGCCGAGTGATCAAGATTTTCAAGATGAATCTAAGTTAATCTATTGGTAAGCACGTGATACAATCATAAGATGTCTCCTGAAAGATACATGATTGCAAAATTCATAAAGCCGACAGTAAAAACATGGAGGTGGATCAGTTATGAGTTTATGGAGCCTTCTCTCGTAATTAGGTACATGGGCCCCAAACATTTTAAGATATTAACGGAATAATGACTGGCCAAAGTTACAAAGATATGCTGACTAATGTCGTCTTACCATGGGCCCATACAAATATGCCTCCTAGATGGATTCTACAACAGGATAACGATCCTAAGCACACCTCCTCGATTGTCAAGACTTCATTGCAGCAGCAACAAATCAGGATTCTTCAGTGGTCCAGTCAATCTCCCGACCTTAACCCGATAGAACACTTGTGGAAGAGCTGGCAAGACGTTGTCGAAACAAAAATATTAAGAATAAAAATGAAAAATTTGCCGAATTGGACAAGGAATGCAATGTAATGCCTGATTCAGTCTTTGAAAATCTTATTGATTCAATGCCATCTCGCTGTCAGGCAGTTATAAAATCTCGTGGTTTCCCAACTAAGTATTAGGCATTTTTATGATTATAAAATTGTTTTAGTGTATTGTTATAGTTATTTTTCATTAAATCGTTCTTAGTGTTCTGTTCTGAAAAATGCGTTTTTTACACAAATGAGTCTAAGCTCGTTTAACTACCGTAAATTTTTGTTTATCACGTTTTAAACATAATAATTCTTTTTCTCATACAAAACTGTATAACATACTCAAAAATGAAGTAAAATGGCCCATATTTTAAAAAGTTCTTCCCGAAAAATCATTTAGGCACTCACTTTTGGGCGCTACTGTATATGTATTTGCTTAACATTGTTATTTTATTTAATTATAATTTTTTTTGATAAAAATTAGTAAAGCGGATTTGTAATTTTATATTTATTATATATTTTTAAACGATATATAATTTTTAGATCTTGGTGTTTAATGAATACTTTTTTTCAGCTCGGCTTTTTAATACCCTAAGTGACAAAAATTCGAGTAAAATTTTTTTGAGCAAATTTGCTAAACACGTTTACTACTCAAGGGTAATAGTTGATTAAAAGAATCAAATTGATTAAGTGAAAGTGCCATATCTCATTGTCAGACTTAATGGTGATTAATCCTACATTTTTATCAAATGCCGTTTTGCGGGTTTTTGTCAGTGTTTCGCTTGTTTTTCTTTTGTTTGACTTGTTTTGAGCATGTGATTATGCCTAGTGCGACAATTGCCTCCAGTTGAGAGAATTTGAAAAAGGCCGAATTGTTGAACCTTTACAAAGTTGGTTTTTCGTTTAGAGATATCGCTCGTTGTTTCAACCTAAATCATTACATAATTATGCGATATTACCAAACATAGACCAAAGAGGTTAAAAATGTTGAAGAAAAGAGTCTGGAAGATGCAAACAAACTAATGAGGTGCATGACAGTCATCTTCGCCTTATGGCATAAAGAGTCTGATTTGCCAGTACCAGATTGATTGCTAAATAATGGTTTTATAGTAAAGGTCACCTGGAAAGATATAGCGTCAAATTAGAACGTTCGAATTTCAATCTTATCGGACATACCTTTGGAATTTTAAATGGGACACGTTGAGAATGCCCTATACCTTAAAGTAATACAGAGTGGTGTTTAATGACCAAACCGTATTCTGTTCGGGAATACGCGAAGGCTGCTAAAGGGTTGGGCGAAAACGTGTAAAAACCCGCAATGTTAACTTCCTTGTTGAAAATTATGTACACTGAATAGTTGGAGTTATGGTACAAGGTTCTAGTAGATCTCAATGGGTATTCCTCCAAGACAGTGTTACATTCAGCGATATGATAATCCGCTTGTGGAACCGCATATTCTTATACATCTACAGCAGCCGAGAGACCTTTTTTTCCTACTCTTCATTTCTTTATTTTTGTCTTCTGTATCCTCTTCAACAACGTTTTTATTCTCTCTGGTCCATCCAAAAGTGTTACTATTATAAGAATTTCACAGTTAAGTAATGTTTTTTTTAATTAATTCTGTTTTAAACTACATTATTTAAAAAATAGACTATCTAATATTAGATTTCGTAATTACATTATACCGTTTTAAGTTGATTGATTAGAACAACTTTGGCTTATTGGTAATATTTGCGATATCTTTGTCATTTTGCGCTTTTTGTTGCCTTGTTGGTGACTTATTGTTCTGTAAAGTAAACTCACGTTGAAACATTTACAGGGGTATAGGCTAAACACAGTAGCGATGACGACATAATTCTTTACTGAACAAACGTTGAGCACCCCTAACTGAACTCGTACTTTGGTAATATTTTTTAGAAATTTCTGAACAGTCAGGAAACGTCAAACGCTGTATGATAAAACTTCAAACTATACTGACTATTTTGGCACTTAAAGTATAGAAAATAAATATCATGCACCGAAAAATCTCTATTGAAAAAACTGTTACCTTTATTGAAAGACTCTTTACAATGTGTTGATTTATTCACGTTTTAAAAAAAATCTATTCCAGGGTTGTTTTGTCCACATAATTGCATACATTGAATCATTAAAATAAACTGGTTCATATTTAAAAATAAACTTATTGGTCAAAATTGAATATTTGGTGGCAATATTTTTAATATCCAATTCACTGATAATTTCACATTTCTCATTTTCTGACTGATTATCTTCATTCCAGTAAACAACAAACTTGCATTCCTTCTACGTGTGTAGGTAAGTAGATACTATTCATTAAGTTGGGTCTATAATTTAGTTACCATTATGAAGTTTAATTGCTCTTGTTACATATAATAATTTACTGTATCCAGATTCTACTGTATTTATATAATATACATATGTACATAGATACTATAAAAAAGATGCAATAAAATATAAAATGTCTAACAAATAAAAATAGACTCCGTTTAGTTACAACTTTTTGATATAAAATTGAATTGATTAAATGTATTACTGGTAATATAATAAATAGTAATTTGATAATGTATTTTATGATAAACATTAAAGGCGGGTTCGCACAGCGACTTATAGTGGCGGTGCTGTAGCGCGATTAAAGCCGCGGTTACATTTGATGCGTAGGCGTCCGCGTTTTTACTTTAGCATATTCGGACGAGCGCGGATTTAAAACAATCATCGTATGTTAAATACTTATGACTACATTGACAAAGAGTTGATGCGTCGTGCACGTTTGTCAATCATTGCTAAACAGCCTTTTTATTTTTTTTTACGTGACCGTATTTGTATTTTTAGTTATGTATTTTGGATTTAATAGATATTAAAAAATTAATTATATGTAATGCAGTAAAATATTTTAAAACGTTATTCTTTAACATATACATGCTGCCAATGCAAGAAACCATCCTTGCACGCTTTTCGAATGTAACCAGTCGATCGTTCGATCATTATTTGCCCGTATACGCAAGAGTAAAAATACATACGAATTCAATGTAATCTCGGCCTAACGCTGCTGTGTGGCTGCATAAGGTAACCCGACGCGTTTGAAAAAGAGTTGTGATACTCCACACGTTAGTTTATACAGGGTGTCCCAAATTGAGTAGGCTAACATGGGTATCTTTCTTATTAGTGAAGATAGAAGTTTGGTTAAATGGGCAATGTTTTGCAGTTTTAGGTGCCCATTCAGATTCCGTTAAGAAAATTTTAAAATTCCGAATAGTTCTGAAGTTATCGTAAAAAAACTGAAAATTGTCATTTTCTTTAATCTCAAATAACTTGGTAATTATAAAAATTACAAAAAAAAGTTTAATATAAAAGTTACTAGGTATCATAAAATAAAAATGGAAATTAACTCAAAAATAAATTCAAAATGGCGGCTTCCAAGATATTGATACCAACTTTCTTATTTTAAATAGACGCCATATTGGATTTTTACATAATTAAATAGCATTTTTTTTTCTCTTTTCAACGATGTATAACAACCCATATTTAAATAAAACATTATTAATAATATTAAAGGTTTAACTCACAGTATCAAAACCTTTACTTATAAAACAAATGAAACTTATATTAAATGTTCAAAATGCTGACCATTATTTCTTAAACACAATAGAAACCGTGTTCGGACACTTGTGGTTATTTTTTGCAGGGTATTTCGATTGATACTATGAAATGCCTGCATCACTGCTTCACGCAATTCTTCGCTATTGTTATAATTAAAACTACTTCCATACACTTTATTTTTTAAGGTGCCCCACAAATAAAAATCAAGAGGTGTTAAATTAGGCGATTGAGGTGGCCACTGGTTAACTGTATTTGTAGCTATTAACCTATTATTAAAACGATTATTCAAATAATCAATCACACTTCTCGCATTGTGTGCAGGGGCACCATCTTGCTGGTACCATATTTGTAAATTCTGAGCTAGTGGTAGATCATCCAATATATCTTCCAGGGATGTTTGAAGAATATCTAGGTATCTTTGAGCAGTTAAATTTCCATTAAAGATTATAGGACCGATTAAACGGTTCCCCAATATTGCACAGAAAACATTGAATCCAAAGCGAATCTGATTTCGCCGTGGAATAATTATATGTGGATTTTTTAAGGCCCAGTGGTGCTCATTGCGTCGATTGAATAACCCACAATTTGAAAAGTAGGTTTCGTCAGTCCACAAAATGTGGTTGATGAAGTCATCATTTTCTGTTGTCTTATTAATGAGCCAATTGCAAAATGCAACTCTTCGAATATGGTCGTTAGGTCTTAATGTTTGAAAAATGTTTAGTTTGTAAGGGCAAAACTTGTGTTTTTAATATCCTCGATGCCTTGGATTTAGACACATTAACTTGCGCTTCGATTTCCCTTATTGAAATATTAGGATTGGCCGCTACAGACGCTAGTGTTAACAAATTATCTTCATCATCTTCCACAAAGTTTTGATTTGGTTTCTGTAAACATCCATACTTCTGCATATTAACATCCAATCTTTTGAAAATTTTAACGTTTGGTTGCTTTCTTTCTGGAAAACTGTTAAAGTATGTTTGTGCAGCAACGCAAGAGCTTTTGTAACATTTAATGTAAGTGCAAAACATATCATACTGCTCAGTTTGTTGAAAACTTTGCCATTTTCACTTAGTTATAAGATAATAATTATAATTATTTGAAAAACGTATAATATCGCTCAAAAAATTAATATAATGACGTTGACTTGTATTCAGCTGTTTTATTGTTCTTTGATAATTCATGGCTATTTGATTTAAAACTAAAACCTTTAATTTTCTTAATATTGTTAATAATTTTTTTATTTAAATATGGGTTGTTATATATGGTTGAAAAGAAAAAAAAATTCTATTCAACTATGTAAAAATCTAATATGGCGTCCGTTTAAAATAAGAAAGTTGGTATCAATATCTTGGAAACCGCCATTTTGAATTTAATTTTGAGTTAATTTTTATTTGTATTTTATAAAACCTAGTAACTTTTATATTAAACTTTTTTTTGTAATTTTTATAATTACCAAGTTATTTGACATTAAAGAAAATGACGATTTTTAGTTTTTTGACGATAACATTGGAACTATTCGGAATTTTAAAATTTTCTTAACAGAATCTGAATGGGCACCTAAAACTGCAAAACATTGCTCATTCAACCAAACTTCTATCTCCACTAATAAGAAAGATACCCATGTTAGCCTACTCAATTTGGGACACACTGTATACTGATAAAAAATTCCAACAGGAGCGATAGAAAATTGGGATTGCTTGTATAAAAGTAGACGTACAGCCATAGAATACCGATAGCATCGTGATTAAAATTTGACGAAATCTTTATTGTAACCTAAGATAGCTTTCTCTACACTATGGTCTGCAACTCAGCGCCGGTGGGTAAGAAAAACAGGTCGGTCTTCAAAAAATATTATGTACATTTAGGTACTTTCACTATAAAGGTCAATTGCAGCTATCCATTCTATCTCCGATGGTCCGTTAATCAACGACAAAGTCAATATATAATTTTAAAAGACGAATTTTTGTCATTGGTTGACGGACAGGTTCTTATTAAATTTGTTTCTGCACGAGTTCGTAATTGTCTATACTTGTCAAGAGTATGCGCACACCCGTTTTACACGTTCTAGCAAGAATACGAAACAATCAGTGTTTACTAATTGTCTGTTCCAATATAAAGTCAATTGAGTCGACCAACAGTTACAAAAGTTACGGGATATTTTTACAACTCGTAATGCGAGAAATCTATGTATATTACTTGTCCCGTAAGAATTATTTTAATAATTTAATTTTTGCGTTGTAGTTGTGTAGAAATATCAACGTACAATTCGACCAACTTAGCTATGCGTGTGAGAATCTTACAAGCGGCGCACACAATGAAGAGAGAACGCATTCGGATAGAAAAAGACGTACTTTACGCTCAGCTTTTGTACATTCTTGTGAAGAAATACAGGAAATATAAAATTTATTTGGATATTTTATTTATTTGAAATGAATAAATACTGTAAATATATAATTCCCGCTTCATGAACAGAATCACATTGGGCTATCATTTCGCGAGTTTGACTTTTAAATACTTTGCCTTTAAGTTTGCTTTGAGATTCCTATCATCCGGTTAGTATTTTCCCTACGCTCTCGACTGTACCTCAACGCTGCAGAAATTTCCTTATTTATACGCATCCGTAGGCGGGACTATTTCACCCGCGTAGCTATCCTGGTGAACCTGTATATAGGTACTACGTATATTAAAATTTATTACTTGTAAATTTGGACTGCTCCTTTATGTTTTTGTTAGAAAAGAACTTACACAATGGAAATTAGGGTTATGGTTACTTCTCAACCTTTATGCCGCAATGCAGGAGATCTGAAAAGTACAATGCTTTGACAAAATCTAAAACATGTTGCTTACTTGTCTTATTTTGTGCACGCGCAAATATTACGAGTCAGAAACTGTTAGATAGTGTTCGGAATTCTTTTGCAAGACAAACCTGTTGTACAGTCAGCCTAAGAAGTAATCAACACCCTAGAAACAGACCTGCAGTAAACATAATTTTAGTATCTAGAGTTCTAGGTACTAAAATTACAAAGATCAATCTTAATTGTTTTTTAACCATGCAGCCCCAGATTTTGTCTCTTGGAATAGTACGTTTACTGTAGGTCTGTTTCTAGGGTGTTGAATACTTCTTAGGCTGACTGTACCTTGTAAATCATATTTTGTTATGAGTAGGTATTATTAGAATGGGTCGTAAAAACAATTTTTTGAAAAGACAAATTTCTAGTCAGAAAAAGTTTGAGAAACGCTACCCTAAGAAACAGTATAGTGCATATGAAACTGTCTTAAGATGTTTATTCAAGCAATTATAAGGTGAGTTTTTCTTGATAATACTTGGTTTGATGCATATAAAATAAGTATATTTTTTGTGTAGGGACGACAATAAACAAAAACATTAATACCTAATAAAAAAAAATTATAAAAACATTAACAAATAATTGACAGGTAACGATTTTCCCATAAGAATTAATTATTTATACAGTTTAATGCAATAGTTTGACATATTTGACTATTTTTATATAATGTGCTTATTTTCACTTAGATCGACTATCTTTATTCGAAAATAATGATATCTAATTAAATTTTTTTTTTTATTTTAGACACACAACTTATTAAGGAATTATTTTTTTAATTAAAATATGTCTTGTTCAAACAGAAAAAGTTGTAGTTAACATGTAGTAATTTTCTTTCCGAACATAGCGTTGTTTTTAATTAATTTTATATAAAAGTTATTTCTAATTATAGTTTTAACTTGAATCAATGGACATTTATTTATTTAGTATTAGTTTTGTTAATTAATAATTTAATTTTTCTTTATATAGAAGCTATTATGAAAAATCAATACACCATTTAAATACTATTTAGGGAAAATCCTAGTGGAAAATTGTAAAGTGGGCTACTTATACAAGCAATATCATGAGATTAAAACTAAATTAAGTAATTTAGACGACATACGCTTCAGTTAATTGACTGTGGAACTTATTAAAATATACTGTTAACAAGTTTCTTTTATAACCAGAATTATTTAACAATATTTAAAATATAAAATCTAAATAAAGTAAATCGAACAATAATATGTAATTTTTATACTAAACATACGAGGGTGGTCCCAAAAGTACCCGACCTAACGAATAAAAATCAATTTTTTTTTGAAAAAATGTTCATATTTCTCTACATAGGCTCCTTTTAACTTGATACGTTTTTTCCAGCGATGTTCAATAGCTTCGATACCTTGCTTATAGTGAAAGTCGTCGAGCTCTTGAAAATAGCCATCAGCCGCTCTACCACTTTTGACTGTTCCTTCGTCTCAGGTGTGAAAGGATGGACCCATGTTTCGTGCATTGTTATGAATTAACGCAAAAACTCGGCTTTATTGCTATAAAACTTTTCTAAACACTCGACTGAAACATCCTCACGACGCTGTTTTTCTTCCATTGTGAGTAAATTGCGGCACCCATCTTGCGCACAGCTTTTTTATGACCAAATTTTCTTTTTGAAATCTACCAACTCGCGTACTTTCAGTCGACGATCAGCCCATACAATTTTGTGAATTTTCGTCACCATTTTGGGCGTAGTCACATCGTTCGGTCGACCACTGCGATGTTCGTCTTGGCAGCTCGTACGGCCTCGTTTAAACTCTGCCACCCAATATTTTACTGATGTAAACGAAGGACCAGACTTCTCCAGAGTGGAACCTGGCCCCGCTTTGATATTTGTTGGACTGAGACCTTTCAATTGAAAGTATTGTATCACATACCGCTGACCAATTTTCTCCATGTTCACAAATTCACTAAGAACGTTCACTATTATTGGTTGCCAAACAAATACTAAACAACCTAGCGTCGTTAAATTTTAAACTTAAACTTTATAAGGTTGGTACTTGCTGGTATAATCATTCATTTCCTATAATAAGCGCCATCTGTACTTCAGGTCGGGTACTTTTGGGACCACCCTCGTAGCTTCTTAAAATACATATACGAAGTTTGTTCAGAAAATTAGTTAGTGTTTTAATTTAGTGATATACGATACATTGCGCATAACAAATGTTTTTAGATTGTTGATATCTCGTTTAGTTTTCATGACATTGATATTTGAATGCAACGTGTGTAAGTGTTAGTGGCAATTTTTGAAGGGTGCAATTTTCTGGAGCAACAATGTAACGTAAAATTTAGCGTGAAACTGGGGAAAACTTTCACAGAAACGTTTCAACTTTTCAAAATATCTGCAAAGAGAGACCAGAGTTGTAGCGATACATCTCATGGTTCTTGCGCCACGACAATGCGCCCGTACATTCTGCTTTGGCAATTCGTCAGTTATGTGCCAAAAATTAGATAACAGTCCTTCTGCAGTGTCCATACTTGCCAGACCTGGTTTCTTGCGATTACCGAAATTAAGAGTATTCAGAGCATTGATGACATTAAAGCAAATTCGTCACAGGCCTTAAAAGTCAAGCCCACATAAAGCTATCCAGGACTGCTACACGAAACAAAAACATCGCTGGAAAAAGTTGAAAGAAATAAAGTTCGGGTATATTCTACTTTAGAAAATAACCGTGAGGTAAATAAAAACAAAAAAGATAACTGATACGAATCAGTTATATTTTTGATTTTATTTAAATCATCTACAATCTGTCTTACTGTAACAATTAGTAGCCCGTTTAAAAGGTAAACAAAACTCTGAGAAAAAAATTAATAATAGTTCTAATTTGACCTTAATACAATTGTTTTTAAAACAAAAGCTCTTTCTGAGTATTTTCTTATTTTTTTGCATTAGGCTAAAGCCTGTTATTCAGATTTCTGTGTATCTTTATTTATAGCTGTTTTTCAATGTTTGATTTTGTTAACTAAAATTTAATGAGTACATGTACCTACAAATACTTTTAATAAGTGTACAGAAACATTTTCTTGAACATATTGAAATTACCGTTATCATCTATATTAAGAAATTTGAAGGAACATGATTACCTTTTATAATAACAAGCAGAGTATCTAATATTTCAAAATAATGATAGCTACCCATGGTCCCTGTTAATTTATTTAACAAGCCATTTTAGTTATCAGTCAATTACGTATATAGAATACAATGAATAATCGGTAATTAGTTTTCATTAATTAGTACTTTCAAACAATACTAATACATTAAGTACATTATAATTCATTTAAATCAATTTGGCCTAATATATATTTTTTGTTTATAAATAGAAGTAGTTTTAAATTATGTAATTTAGTCATTATATGAATATACATATTTATATCTCATGAGATATTTATCAATTTTTTTAGAATGACTTACAGCGAACAGATTAAATGAGCACTCACATTGAATTTGAAGGTATTTTATGATATTTGACTATTAAATAATTAATATAATCTTTTCATTAACAATTTTATATTTTTTTGATTTTTGGAGGTTACAAAATATATTGATTTTATATGTTTTAGTCTTTTATTTATAACAGGAATTAAATTTGACAAAATTGAATCAGTATTAATTCAATAAAAATAGTAAAACAAATTTCTTTCTGAACTTTCCCAACATGAACTAAACACATTTTATCTATAATCTTCTCTATTATTTACAAAAATAATATATACAGCGACCGCCAGATAAGTAGTGCCATATGGGATTTTTTTTTATCAATAGCTCTATGGAAATTTTGGTATCGTATAAATACGTGGCAGCATCTCAAACTAATATGTCCTAATGTTTGGGGGGTTAGTAGTTGGTAGTAAAAAAAATTGGGCATTACAGATTTTATATAAAAAAAATACAGGAAAATGTTATTAGAAAAGCTTACATGATAGTCGATATATTAACAAACAACATTAATAAAATTTAAATTTAGTGTGGGCTCTTCCCCGCTCTATACACAATATGGTGAAGAGTTGTAGCAACATTTTGAAGCAGCAAAATCTTCATAGTGCTACTAATAAGAAAATCCCATATGGCCCGACTTATCTAGCGGTCGCTGAATAAAAATATACATAGGTAGACGATAGTTCACCTTTTAACACAGAAGCTTTTAATTTTTGATCAAAAATTATGGTTTGAAAATGTTGGAATATTGATAATTCTAAATAAGGTCGCTCAATCCGCCGTGCGCTTGAAATTAACCCGTATAAATTTTTCTATTAAAAATTGTTTATTTTCAAAATAGTATTATAAGAATATGATTAAGAAAACTTTAAAAAAAAATCATTATATGTATATAAAATTATAAAAAGTTATAAATGGTAATACCAAAAAAATAGCGTAATTTGTATTAGACTGATAAAACAACAATTTTGTTCAAATAATTACAATAAAACGTCATTACCAATTTAAATTTGAAAACCAAATAAACTAACACTATTTTTGAAACCCTGGAAATTATATACCATAACATAATTTCCTTATTAGATCGAGGGTGCAGTCTAAAACGCCCTTATGTGTATACCGTATATAGCGATGTATAACACGCATCGAGAATTTCAGACCATGATTTAGAAAAAAAATTTGTGTAATACGCAGATAAACACAAGAGGCAAATAACTCATACCTATTTGATTCTGTCATACATATGAAGTTAATTATGTTTTTTAATCAATATATCTTACAAAATATTATAAACAAAGTTAACTGCAATTTTAAATTATGGCGTATTTTTTGATGAAATCAATAAAATAAACTTGACATGTGGCGGAAACTATGTATTTTACTACTAATTGAAACATAAATAATATATAACTTGTAGCAGTTTACTAACAGCGTCATAAGTAGTTTAAAATTTTTTTTACTTAAATAGATTTAAGAAAACTACAACCTGCTAATACCATAGTATTAATGAATTAAATTGAAATCTTTATCAACTCGAAGTAACTTCTGATGTTTAACGTTACACTGCTGTTTATTTAATAATTTCTGCAAAACGTATACCGGGTGTCAGATGAAAAAGTACTGGAACATAATCCACTTATAAATGACTCTAAAATGAACAAAAACGTACCACAAATTAAGTGGCCTTATGTGTAATATTTTTAAGCTATAATAAATTTAAGTTTAATTTAACAATGTGTAGGGGAACACGGGGGAATTGGCGCCACTTAACATAAAATTCCAATAACTTTTAACAAAAATCATTTTTTAATATAGTTTTTGCTTTTTATTATAGTGTAACTAATCAAGTTTATGCTATAAACATAGAAATTCAAAAACATACCAAACAAAGATAATTATTCTCAGTTTTTTAAAAAGTAATATTGGCTCCCATTGCCCAAGAGTATGGGGTAATGAGAACCAGAGTAAGGGGTAATTAGAACCGGAGTAAGGGGTAATTAGAACCGGAGTAAGGGGTAATGAGATCCACCGGGGCAATGGTAACCAGAATAAAAATATGTAATAAAATATATACTTATACCATTTTTTTTATGTGTTTAAAACCTAAACCTATTCTCATAGGAAACATAATTATATTATCTTTAGAAACATGAAAAACACAGTTAGTTTACTGAGAGCCATGCGACTCCCATTACCCCAAAACTTAATTTTTAAGTTTTCGTATTATTTTCAAAATACAATTGGTTATTTACAAAATTAACCTTTTATCTAATTTTTAATAATAAACCTACAGGTTAAAAAAGGCAATAATTATAATAAAATAATTTTAATACTCGCAATTCGTATTTGAATATCATAAAAACTTAGATCGATTGCCCGAAAATTCGATCTGCGGTCTGTTTCTGCACCAAAAATCAAATAAATAATGTGCGACAAGTCACACGTAATACTTCCGCATCCTTCTATATTACGTCAAAACCCAACAAGCTCTAACTTGTTTAGATGCACGTAAACTAGAGTAGTTCTCATTACCCCGTGGCTCCGATTCCCCCGTGTTCCCCTATATGTGTTATAATTTTTAAAAATTTTTGTTTAAATGTATTTTTTTTTAAATAAAAAAGCCGTAGACATTGCATATAAAATATGCTTATTAGCAATGAAACAAGTACTAATTGACCTCACTGTCTTTTATAAATATATGGAGACAATGATATGTTGCCATTTAGTAAAAAATTAAAAAGCATTTTGCCGAAATTATTTATTACCAATTTTAAATGTCAAATTATTTGTTATTTTATGTATTTTTACTTTATTACTAATTATTTTAGTACAAGTTTATCTTATATGACTTATAGATACCATAAACTGTAAGAAACTCTTTCAGGCTACTTTTCTATATTTATGGGACACTTTCCACAGCAGATAAGACTTGGGTTAATTATGCTCTTAGCAATTCGCATATAATTTGCCTAATCACATTTATTCTAAGAATCTTCAAGCACTAATAATTTCTTTCAACACACATATTAAAAATTACTTCTTTAAAGCATTGAATATAATAATCAATTACTATACTATAATACATATAGAATTTAAAAACTATATAACTCACGTTTTTTTCTATTTTTAGCACGTTTCTAATGGAATTTTGTTATTAACTGCCAACGTTCTAGGATTGACATCTTTCTTTTTAGAAGAAAAACAGCACAGACGAGCATTTTTAGAAACAAGACAGTCTTTGGAAGTAAAACTTGTAATAGAGGAACAAAGTGCTGAACAGGTATAAAAACATTTCTTTTTCTAAATTTTATTCCTTACATATCGCGCTTTTTATTTTAGGAACGTTTGTTGTTGTCAGTTTTGCCAGAGCATGTTGCTGTACAAATGAGGCAAGACTTAGACTTAACAGACAGTCAATTTAAAAAGATTTATATGAGCAGGCATGAAAATGTTAGGTAAGCTTTTATTGCAATAAATTTAAAACTGTTAATTAGATGTTTTTACTAAATCTGACAAAGTGTGTACGTAAAATTAATATTTCAAGTTCTTTCTCTTCGTTTCATCCAATAATATCGGCATTAAAATTATTTTAAATTTAAATTAGAATGCTTTGAATTAAACGTTTAAAATATAAGTCCGTTATATTCAGTAGAAACTATTAAAACATATTTATTGATTTTAAATAAAGTCTTTTATATTTTTAGTATTCTATACGCAGACATCGTCGGATTTACAGCAATATCTTCTACGTATTCAGCTCAAGAGTTGGTAAAAATTCTAAACGAATTATTTGCAAGATTTGATAAACTGGCCGAGGTAAGTTATATAAACCCTATGTATATTAGAATGTCCGTTATTTTTCAAAATGATTTTCTTTGTCGTAAATCATGTTTATACCCTAAAATTGAGGTTTATACTCAAAATTATTTTTTAAATTCGTTTAAACAGTGTCAAAATCACTTTACTTTTCTTATTCATTTAACACAAGATTTTTAATTTTTTAATAATTATTTGTTTTTCTTAGTCATTTTACTAGTTAATTTAAAAATCATTATTGATTCTTCCTCTTAAATGACGTCTGCATAGACAAATATTAATATTGACGAAAAACAATTATTTTAAGAGATAGAGAAGATAGCTGGCACTTTAAATAGTTCGCTGGTTATTTGGGATTAGTTTTAAATTAAATTATTGGTGTAAACAATTTAGTGCTAAAATTGTTTTTTTTTATTTATTTGCGAAATTCAATGCGAATTGTTAAAAAAATCGAGCAAAATTAAATTTTCAAATTGATTTTTACGCTATATAGTCGTATGCCATCTAAGAGCTTATTAGTTCTATCATTTTTTGTAGTGTTGGCATTAATAAAGCCGTCAATAAATGCTGAGAGACATAAAATAGGTAAATAAACAGTTGAAAATCAAATATTTAAAAAAAGTGTAAATCTTTTTATCAAAACGTAAAATAATTTGATATTAATGTTTTTCAAAATATCTTCGCTTGTTTAATCCGATTTTTGCAGCGAAAGAATTTTATAACCTTGACTTTTATTTAAATTTTATTTTCGCTAATATTAAAATGAGTTTATCTATTTGAGAAAGAAAATCAATAATAATTTTTAAAGTAGTTGATAAAATGACAGAAAAAAAAACAATTGAAAAAATTGCGTGGTAAACAAATAGAAAATTTTGGTAAGATTTAAATGAATCGAAAAAAAATTTGCGTTTAAACCTTAGTTTTAGAGTATTAACTTTTGATTTAGAGGCGTTACGATATAAAAAAACATTCTAAAAAATAAGAAACACCCCAATGTACCAGGTTGTTCAATAAGTTTTGTCGTTCGATAAGAGAGGGCGTTGCTAATAGCCCAAATTTTTTTTTGTTTTGTTGCTACACTCTTCATATGAACGTATGTGAAGTTTCATTTCAATCTGTCAATTCATTCTTTGTTTACAAGCCATTTAGTGTCGCCGTGTCACAGTATTTTTTTACAATGGAAAAAATTGAATATCGTGCAGTGATAAAATTCTTATTTTTGGAAGGTGTAGCACCAATTGAAATTTACGAACGAATGTTAAAAGTGTATAATGATTGTTCACCTACAATTAGAACAGTAGAAAAATGGGTTGCTGAATTTAAACGTGGTCGTACAAGCCTTGAAGACGATCCACCTGAAGGACGTCAAAAAGCGCATCAACACCAGAAATTATAGCCAAAATTCAGGATATGGTTTTGGAAGAACGTCGATTGACTGAAAGAAATTTAGTAGAGGCTCTACACATCTCATTAGGCAGTGTGAGCCATATTTTAAGTGAAATTTTGGGTTTTAGAAAGCTGTGTGCACAATGGGTGCCGCATTCGCCAACAATGGAACAAAAACACATTCGAATGCGACTTTCTCAGCAACATTTGGAGCGTTTTAAAAAGGATAAATTGGATTTTGTGCGTCGATTCATCACTATGGATGAGACTTGGGTCTATCACCATGATCCTGAATCAAAACAAGAGGCTAAAGAGTGGTGTGAACCTGGTTGTTCGGCTTCGAAACGAGTTCGTGTCCGGAAATCGGCCAAGAAGGTTATGGCATCAATTTTTTGGAATGCGAAAAGAATTTTGTTTGTGGATTACTTGCAAACTGGTAAAACAATTAATTCTGAATATTATTGCAACCTTTTGGACCAGTTGAAGGAAAACATTCGTGAAAAAAGACCCGGTTTGCAGAAGAAAAAAATTCTTTTTCATCAGGACAATGCACCGTGTCACAAGAGCATTTTGACAATGGCTAAAATCCATGAATTAAAGTTCGAATTCTTGGAGCATCCACCGTATTCACCAGATTTGGCCCCCAGCGACTTCCATTTGTTTCCAGAACTCAAAAAATTTATGCGTGGCAAGCGTTTTTCATCAAATGAAGAGGTCATAACGTCTGTTGAAGCGTATTTTGCAGACCTTCCGGATTCTTAATTCAGGGATGGGATCCACAGATTGGAAGATCGTTGGAGCAAGTGTATTAATCTTCAGGGAGATTATACTGAATAATAAAGTGTATTTTGAACCATAAAATTATGTTTTTCTTATCGAACGACAAAACTTATTGAACAACCTGGTATACAGGGTATACACACACTCTATTTGTATATGTATTATTGCGCGGGTTTACTTCACCTACTTATAATTAGTGAGTCAATAATCCTTAATTATTAAATACAGGTTGTTTTATTAATTTTGCTTATTTCTTTTTGGACCATAACCACTTGATAGAAATAAAAAACAAATTTTTTACAACTAACTTGGAAGGCGGCAAAGATCTATCGGGTTGAAATAACATTCGCTCAATATTTTGTTTTTTTTTCAACAAAATTGGCAACAGATTTTCGATAAAAGTTAGGTAAATGTCTTCTGTCCAAACATGTGAGTTCGTGGAATTAAACACCCCAACTTTTGTAAATAACAATTCTTCATTTCTTTGGTTTTTAATTATCAAATGCTTTGTGAAATTTATGACAACAAACGGCGATTTTTTTAAGGAATTCTTGTAAATTTAAATGTAGTTTAAAAGTATTACCAATGAATTATCCTGTAATATCTACCATATAAATGCGCCCAAAATAAATGCAATACAGCAAAGTCTTATTATTCGTGGTTTTTTTGTTTACAGTTTTTGTTATTCGCGGTTTAAAATTTGGTGCAATATTTATCACGACCGCGCGTGGATGCGAGTTACTTGTTTAACAAGAAAAAGCTTAAACAAGGCCTGAAACAAGTAATAAGCGATTTTTAGCATACTTTTATGTGAAAATAACGAAAACTAACTTTGTTACTTTAATAACCTCTCGGTTTATTTATCCGCAGTATTGTAATGCGCGAAACATTGTAGGAACCAAACCTCTGCGGATAACGAGGGATTGCTGTATTTTATTTAAATAGTTTTCCTACAAAGTCAACTTTTTGTACGTTAACAATTTTTCCACTTGAAGCTGTTTTTTTTGCAAATATCATAAAAACGTCTGAGTTAAAGCAAAAAACTAACGTTTCATTAATGCTCTTTTTTTATTTTTCTACATAATAGATTAAAAAATTCATTTTGTTCGATTATGCAACGAAACGGAAGCTTATTTTTAATTGGATCTGCTGTAACAAACAATTGTTTTTGACACTTTTTGAAACACTCAAAAGCGTTCAATACTTTTTCGAGGGATTTACCGTCATTATTTAAAATGCGGAGAAAATGGGAAACGGTTGACTTTGTAAATAAAGCCTGGTTCGCACAAGTCAAGTTATTTGAATTCAAGTAATATTCATTTAAGTTAACGTTTATACAGGTTCAAGTAAATATAATCCGCTTGAGTAAAACTAACAAGACAAACAAAAAAACACATTTGTTATGCGAATAATTCGAATCAATTAAAAGGAAACCACTTAAACAGAAGTGTACACTATTCAAGTTGACCATAAAGTCAAATAAAATGTTTAAATTGAAATTCAAAAGTTGAACCCAGTTCAGCTTCTATTAGAAACTTGAAAGCACTTAAACGTATAACTCAAGTCTAGTAAAGTAGCAAGTTTATATAAGTCAAGTGGTTTCAAGCAATTTGACTAGTGTGAACGACGTTTAATTTTAAAATGTATACGTAAGTTTGATGAACTATACATTTCAGAAATATCAACAATTACGAATAAAAATTCTTGGTGACTGTTATTATTGCATAAGTGGTGCACCAAGGGAAAGGCCAGATCATGCAGTACTTTGTGTACATATGGGTTTATCCATGGTTAAAGCTATCAAGTAAGTTTTTTTTAAATATTTTATTATGTTTTTATGCTTTCGTAGAACCTTAAATTACAATAACACTTGATACTATGAATAACATAAAATAATATTTTACACGATTTGTTTGCGTAAAAGAAAGATTTTTTTTATTCAATACAATTAATTGTAATAAGCAATACCGTAAGGTGGTTACTTTAATAAACACAGTTAAATAAAAACTACAATAATTATCAATAACACACAGTGCTTTTAATATGAACCCGCTTTTTATTTATAATAATCACAAAAACAATGACTGTATTTACTTATAGTATAGTGCTTATAGTTTAAAATATCGGGTTGGCAAGAAAGGAAGTTCAGTTTTATAGTTTTAAATAAAACACAATTATTTTATATAAAGAATAAATTTTAAGCAACTATAAATGTACTATTTTGTTCAATGACCTAATGCTATTTTTCTGGTAACTTGATTATTCTATATTTGTAGAACTTCTGGTTCTTATCAGCAAAAAACGAAATTCACTGTAATTTCAGCCCATCCTCATTGTCTCAATTTTTACCATTTAAAGTGTTTTGTACAGATCGAAATAAATGGTAATGTATCGGAATCGCTGGGGGTTTCAAATATTAAGAGTCGGTCACTTATTTAACAACAATTAAAATTTATTTAATAAAAGAATTAGCAAATTATTTACAACAATAACTAAAATAATTGTGCATTTACTTAATAATTACTTAACTTACTAAGTAATTTAGTTACAACTTAATGCATTAAACTTAATTTATTTACACAGTTCCACTTATTTATTTTCACTGGTGTTGAAGATTACTTTTACGTTCACTATACGCGAGCTAAGAGGAGTCTGACTAATACCGCAATCTGGTCCGTTTATACATATGTGTAGTTGATAGCCGACAACATCACGGCTCCTAGAGATTTCCAGTGAATTCTCACCTTGAACGATACGTGCGTTCAAGGTCTTGGACCGAGTAAACTTATTGGTAGCGGTTGTCCAGATAGATATAAGCGTCCGCTACAGTTCTATGTGGTGGCTATGTGGTGGATGTGACATCAGTTTTCAACTAAGCTCCAATATGTTTTGAGGAGTTTCAATAATAAGTGAGGCCTTGCGTTATAATGGTGGAACATAATGTCTTTACAAGTAGTCAATTCTAGCCGTTTATCGTTGATTAATCCTTCCCATTTTATTAGTTGCTGGCAGTAAATATGCATTGAGGTTTGGTTCCTTGGAAGCAGGTCAAAATACACAACACCTTTATGATCTCACAGAACTGAAAGCATGATCTTTGTTTAATACAATTCAGCTTTTAATGTGATTTATGTTGGTTAATAAGGCTTGGACCATGAGCATTTTCGATTAATGTTGTTGTAGACAACCCATTTTCATCACCAGTGGTGATTCGTTTTGAAAGCGGATCGATTTCTTTATTTTGATATGCATACCTCAAATACTTATTCATTATGTTGCATAAATCTTTTTTGATTCATGTGAAACCTAATTATCGTGTTGCTTAACAAGTCCAAGATATTTTAAATGATTTTCGATTATTGTGTTGTGATACATTTAAACTCCCTGAAATTTCCCTTACAGTTATTTACGTCAATTATGGCTTTCATATAATCATTGTTAACTTTAGTTGGTCGACCAGAACGTTGGTCATCTTTAAGTGGAAAATTTCTAAAAAAATTTTTTTTAACCAATTTTGACATTTACATTCTGATAAACATTTAACACCATAAATTTCATATAAGTCTTTGGTAATTTCAGAACCTTTATTGCCGTTACCAAACGTATTTCGTTTATTTATTGAAGCAAAAAATATGAAGCAACTGAAAATTAACAAAGTATAACAACAATAACTTCAAGTATTTAATAAATAAATATAAATTATAAAATACCTTAACGACACAAAAAAATTTTAACCATCAAAACTCAAAAATTTTTGAGTTTTGATAATTAAAATCTCTTTTGTGTTATTAAGTTGCTTGATAAAGTTTCAATAAAAAACGAAACGTTGCAAGTTTAGCAATAGTTGTTTTATTGAAAGTGTCCAATTCCAGTTAACATTAAACATTATTAAAAGATATTGGACGTGAACATTATGAATAGTTTATTATTGTTATAATAATTTTTTATGTAGTAGTCTTCACTTAATTATTTTATAAATGCGAAAAATATCACAAGTAATCGGGTCTTGATCGGGTATTGGTTCCTAACCTTAGAACAAACAAATAAAATTATAAATTTTTAAGAGTAGGTTCAATACTGATTTGCGTTGATCTTTTTTCCAAAAAACAGCAATAATATTGATTGTTGTTGTTTAGAAATTATGTGTATACACATTATTAAACAGTTACTGTTTAATGTACTTTGAAGTATTTTTTACAAAATAAATAACAAATATTGTAAAAACAATGATGGATTGATCGCCATAATCAAAATAATATTTTTTAGGTCACGGTACATTTTAGGTTAAAAAACACTGTTTTAAATACTCATAAAATACAATACAAACCATATGTAAAAATTATTAAATATTATTTTAATTTTTAATTTTTTACTACTTTTTGAATGTTTGCTACTTTAATATAATACATTGCAAATGATACATTTGGACTATGTTTTGAATCTTCCATTAAAAAAAATACTCCCTCTGTTTCCAATTATGGTATATATTTTTTCAAAATCTATTGATTATCACTGGCACAAAAAAAAAGAAAAGTGGTCAGTACTTTTGACCAGACCCACTTAGGATTATGTATTTCGATGCCCTGAATCGGAATTTGAGGTCGGTTTACTCAATATACCTCTAAAATTTTGAGTAATATGGAGAAAACCACTAAAAATTTCAGTTATGAAAATGAAGAAAATTTTATTAAACTAGATCAAATCTTCCTTATATGTATATTTTGATGAGATGAATCCAAATTCAGAATCTCTTAATCTCAATCATTCATATATTTATCCAAAATCGTAAAAAATAGTAAAAAAGTAGTAGAACATTGCCAAAAATATCACGAGCACACAAAAAAAAGTGGTCAGTACTTTTAATCAGACCCACCTAGGGTTATGTATTTTGATGCGCTGAATCCAAATCCGAAGTCTGTTTGGCCCGTACACCCCCAAAATTTTGAGTAAATTGCAAAAAACTGCTTCAATTGGCTAAAAATTGTATTTTTTTGCAATTTACTCAAAATTTTAGAGGTATAATGTGTAAACCGATCTGAAATTCGGATTTAGGGCATCGAAATACATAACCCTAGGTGAGTCTGGTAAAAAGTACTGACCACTTTTCTTTTTTTGTGTGCCAGTGTTATTGATATTTAAAGAGGTTAACGAGTTTTAATCATTTCTTGTTGATAACAAACATATATTCTTAATACTTTTAAAATTTTAAACTTTGTTAGATTAGAAAGTCTGTGTTAAACCAATTGTGAATTATAATTTTCTGTTGTAGATATGTGCAACAAAAAACAAACTCGCCAGTGGATATGAGAGTTGGAATTCATACAGGAGCCGTGCTTGCCGGAGTTTTAGGTCAACGACAATGGCAGTTTGACGTCTATTCTAAGGATGTTGAATTAGCAAACAAGATGGAAAGCAGCGGAATGGCAGGGTAATATAAAACTTTCAAAATTGTTCTATGTAAAAAAAAATCTAAATCATACTTTTAAACAGCTGCTCCAATAACTAAAAACATTTTTTAGCTTAAAAATACCTTCTTAAAAAAACAAAATTTTATTCTAACTGAATTCATAACGCATTCTTAATAATAATGTATAACTAAAAAAATATTATTCTAAAAAGGAATTTAATTGTTTAACGAATTGAGACCCAAATGTTTCAGGAAAGTACACATTTCAGCAACAACCTTTTCTTATTTAAATGGAGAATTTGAAGTAGAACCCGCATATGGAGAGAAACGAGAAGAAACTTTAAGAATAGCAGGATTAAAAACATATTTTATAGTCCGTGTTCTTAAACCCGTAAGTATTATAACATTGTTTATGTACAAGGAACAAATGTTTCCAATGATCATTCTTTATTAGGTATATTGTTTTTATATGTATAATATAAAATTTTTATATTTTGTGATGTATTGATAAAAAATATATCCTACACGGAGAAAAAAATATCCTTATAATGACTATGCGTGTCGCTATTTTAGCTATACGTAGTATATCTTTCGCAGGGATACGCCGTATAGCTAATTTAGCTATCCAGAGTTTCCTTATTGCGGATATTCAAAGTGACATTTCGTCAGAACAACGATTCGATTGGCTAATTTAGCAATAGGGCGTATCCCTGTGAAAAATAACTATACTACGGATAGCTATAATAGGGATACGGATAGTTATTATAAGAATATCATTAATAGGTGCCTTTGAGGTTACGTTAGATAGTTGTTATAACGATATTTTTTTCTCCGTGTATAGTATCAGCCAGAAATTAAACAAGAAGTCCAAAATGGTGGAGGAATCATTCCCGAAGAAGACAGTTGCGTTATTGCAGATTTTTCATCAGATAATAAAGAAGACTCTGTGGTAATTCCATTGCATTCAGTTATTTGAAACACAATTTAATTCTGTTTTATTGTAGAACGGATCGTTAGGAACTGCGAGAGCAAGACAAGACTCAGAGGATTTTAAAAAAAGATTGCGGAAAGAATTGGTTTCAAAAGATAGTCAAAGGTATTATACAAAAAAATTACAAAATGCTATTTAATACTTATAATTATTATTTTAGAGTTTTAACAAAAAATACTAAATTTCTATCTCTTGAATTTTTAAATTCTGAAATGGAAAAATCGTACCATTTACACACAGAATCTTTTTCAAATATTACCTTACAGGCATTTCTGGTTGTAAGATTGGCCATAGGATTGTCACAATTTGTTGTTCTTCCAAGGTATTTTGAATTATATACTTTTAAATTTGGTGTAAAAAATTGTTGTATTTATTAATTATAGGCGACTTGTTAATTTTCTTTCGTTTGTTATTGGAAGTTTTATTTTATTGATTATTTCTGCTATTTCATTGGTGGAAGTATTACCCCAGGTAATTTATATGAAAGTTTCTATTTATTATTATTATTTAACTTTTTATTGCAATTTTAGACATGTTGTGAATGTATGAAAAATTGTTCTCGGAGAATTACTGAATCAATGTGGATGCAGCGATTACTACCAATAATTTGTATTATTCTTTTAACAACTGTCAATATTACTGACACGGTATATTACACTAGTCAAGAATTTGCTATATTACTTTTATATTGTTATTTTCTAGATGTCATGTACTTCTTTCAAGATTAACGTCTTTCAAGGAAATTGTTCTTTAAAAGAAGACACAAGTTCTGTGTGCCTTTATCCTTCTTATTTTAATTATTTCTGTGTATTGATTCTAATTGCTACTGTACTTCCTGCATGTCTTTCATATTTGTGTAAAACATTTTTTATGGTTGTTATTACTCTTTTACACTGCACTTTAAACGTGCTAGTTTTAGCGCCTGCATTGGATTGCGAAGAATCCAGAAAGCATTGGTCTAAGTATGAAAAATATTGTACATAATTGAAATAAAGAGTAATATATTCTATTTTAGTTTTACCAAAAGTAAATACACTCTTTCTCTGTTATTAGTAACAGTTACTGTAGCCCTCAGTTTTCTTGCAAGACATGTACGTTGATTTATATACCAAAAGTGATAATATAATTATTAATACTTTGCATTTTAGATGGAGCAAGTGTGTAGAATATTGTTTCTTTGGAGAACTGAAGTGGAAGAGCAACGCGAACGAGCCACAGATATGCGTAGAAGGAACGAAGCTTTAGTGTATAATATATTACCGCCTCATGTTGCGGCACATTTTATGGGCAATAGAAAACGGCAGCACGATGAATTGTATTCGCAAAGTTATGCCGACGTTGGAGTACTATTTGCATCGATGCCTAATTTTTCTGGTATTAATGTTTGTTTCTATTACATATTTTTCAAATATATGTATTTATAGATTTTTATTCGGAGGAAAGCGTTAATAATCAAGGATTGGAATGTTTAAGGTTTTTGAATGAAGTAATATCAGATTTCGATGCGGTAAGTTATTTTACTACATGAAGCGTATAAATGCTAGATCAGACATTTAACGTAAAAGTATTAGCCAGAGGGTGATCACTAAATGCTTTTAGATGAGAGTCAATTTTGTCACACGGTTTGGTGTTTCAATACCAACTTAAAAGTATAGTCGTACACCTTCTAGATTTTTTATAATTATTTGTTGTTTTCTAAGTCAACAACAGGTCAAATTCTGGTTGTCTTGCAGCTACTTTTTAAGTTTTGACAATGTATAAGTAAAAAAAATTTATTTATTATTATTAATTCCAAGGTGACTAAATTAACGTGATTAATTTTGGAGACATTCTTTTTACCAAGTTGTCATTCACGGTTGAACCGACTCTAATAAAGTTGGGTATGGTGGGGGCAGAAATGTACATCCTCTGGATCGGGTTGCCAAGAAACTAATTTCAATTTCACAAATCGATGGCATTATAATTTTTTTGAATCATTACGGTCAATGTTATAATTTTTAGCGTTTTACCGTTGACAGCAGTAACTTTAAACTTACTTTAGAAACAAACACTACCTCTATTCGAAAAATAGTGTCCGATTTGAGACTTTTTTATCCGATTATTGAGGGAACAAAAAAAATTGTATTTATTTCCACAGAACGCATGTAAATTCATTATAGAAAGCGATGAAAACTTAAAAAAATTAAATATCAACACCAATATCAATTGTTAAAATTTGGTAAAAAAGATTTCTTTTTTGTTCTTCCCGCTAGCAATACAAATTAAAACAAACTATGTCAAAAACTAAGAAATAATAACACGCTTATGAAAAGACCTAACTTAAGTATCGAGCAACGGCAAGGTGTGTTACAATACCTGCTTAAGAATTAAGTAATGAAAAGTTGGAATATGGTGCAATTAAGCAGTGCAGTATCAAGTTTAAAGTTTGCACCGAATTTAAAATAAAGCAAAAAAGACTATGATGCCCGATCTTCGGTAGTTAATATTGAAAGAGATTCATTTAACAACGAATGAGTATTTGTGAATATCATTGGTGGTGAAAAGTGGATAATCTACAATAACATTCATTAAAAAAGATTATGGTCCAAACACCATAACTACGCAAGCCACATCAAATGGTGAATTGCATCATAAAAGATCATATTTTCAGTTTAATGAGATTGTAAAGGTGTTGTGTATTTGGGCTGCTATTTGAGGTGGTTTTAAGAAATCAAACGCTCAATTCCGATGTTTAATGTAAACAGCAGGCTCAATTTTCAACTTAGCGTATTAACACTTTTTCAGTCTGAGGAGAATGATCTAATTACAGTGTAAACTGTATAACGAAAAACTCTAGAGCAAAGATATTGCTCGACATTGTTTGATTTACATTATTACTTATGCATTAAACCATTTTTTTGTAACGAAATAGTCACCCTCTATAACAAAACAATACGTCTTTGATTACATGTCATTTAATTATTTTTAGTTTACATTTTTTTAAGAATTATTTGCCATTACAGTTCTAATGGGTAGGAATGCTTTGTCACAGGTTTTGATTAAAATAGAAAAGAAGTCGGTCTGTGAGTCAATTATTAAAGTGTGAACAGAGCCATAAAAAAAACTTTGTGCATTCGCGAACATTATTAGTTGAGTTTGATTATTTTACGAAGACGATCCGACCGCATGGATAAAATTTATATAAAAATATTAATTAATATTGCGCTTATCAAAAAACGACAGATCAAAATAACAGACTATACAAAATAATAGAGTTGTTAAAAATTGGCGTACAGTCAGAGAAAAAGCAAATCACCACCCCAGCAGTAACTTATCTGAAAATGTTTAACTCTTCTCACTTTTAAGTGTAATTATTGCAATAATTATAATAAAAACAATGCCAATAAAATTTATAAAAAACCTAAAAATAATCAAGTCATTTAGTATATCAAGTCACAAAAATGAATTGTTAATTCATCCTGCCCATGTGTAAACAGATTTATATTAATCCTAAAATAAATTAATTTTATCTTTAAATATAGTCGATTTGCCTCAGTATTTATTTAAAATTAATAATCAAAAATTAATAATTAATATTTAAAAATATATATATCTAAAACTTTACAAAACTTAATACTAAAAAAGGTGTTTTGATCTACCCAAAATAAAGGTGACAGAAAAAACGGTAATTTCAACTCAAAAATAGACGTGTTGGTTGTTTAACGTTGAATATTTGTGTACTAAAAGACCTCTGTTAGCCATCCTTAACAAGTCTGCTTGCCCAGAAAGTCAGCGTTGCTGCTAGGGTAGTGTTTTTCAATTAGGTCGATTGTACACCTGGTTATAAGAATAAAAAAAGTGCATGGGGTCCATATAAAAAAAAACTCTTTATAACGAAAAAAACACTTGGGCTCTTAAGTTTCGTTATAGAAAGTTTACACTGTATTAATATTCAAGTCAATTTTTGAATTGTGTCACTTTTCTTATTGATGAACGATATGTGTTTTACTGTTATTAATCTAGCATATTGTTTACTGTTTCAGCTCTTAGAATTGCCCCAATTTCAAGATATAATAAAAATTAAGACAATCGGTTCTACTTACATGGCAGCCAGTGGCCTAAATCCTTCCAAATATGTTAAGGTAATAAAAATTATTATAAGATAAATAATATATATGATATCACTGGTTATTATTATGCTATTAATTAAATAAAAAAAATTATAATCAATTGTTTAAAGATTATTTATCCGGCAATGAATTTTAATTATGCATTATTTTAGCCAGAAGACCCCATTACAGTGAGATGGGCGCATTTAGCGCTTCTCGTAGAATTTGCATTAGAATTAAAAAAGGCCTTGCAAAGTATCAACGAACAAAGTTTTAATCATTTCGTATTGAAATTGGGAATAAACCACGGTCCTATAACGGCAGGTGTGATAGGCGCAAGAAAACCCCATTATGATATTTGGGGAAACACCGTTAATGTGGCTTCGAGAATGGAAAGTACTGGTAAAGCAGGTTGTATTCAAGTAATAAATTTATCTATAAATGATTAGTAAAAACAAGCTATAGTTATTGTAATTATTAGGTAACTGAAGAAACTTGTCAAATATTGCAACATTTTGGATATCAATTTGAACAACGTGGTTTAGTAGCAGTAAAAGGAAAAGGTCAATTGATGACTTATTATTTGTTAGGAAAAGCCGGAAAAATCACCCCTCCTACTGCGCCAGTGTCACCAATTTTAGGAGTATTGGCTATGGACACTGTCACAGAAGAGGAAGAATCGCACGGAAGTCAAAAATCAGACGATAAAACAGTTATCGAGTGCACAAACATAGCATCTTATAAAAATGATGACGATGTCTTTAATAATGACATTGGTAGTGCGGCGTCTAAACAACCACTTATTTCTGATAATGTTTCAGAAACAGGAGGTACTGAAAATACATTACTGTTAACACAAGAAGATGCATAATACGATATACCGGACAATCCATAATAAAATAGAACAGTAATTTATGTCAAACGAACGTAGTTTTCACGGATTTCATTGATAATTCCAATTATTGTACAATCGCAAATCAATCATAGATAATAGTTCGGTGTTTAGTTAGTACAACACAAAATGTCTATTTTATGAACCTTACAACTCTTTATTATTTCAATTTTTTCTTTTAATACAAGAAAATGTAAAAAAACTCATTCAAAGAAATTTTTCATGTGGTAAATCGTAATTAACTATTCTAAGTGATTTGGTGGCAGAACCAAAAAAAAGATAAATTATTTTGAAATTTCTTAAATTTGAATATTAAAAAAAAATTGTTTCTGGCTCAAAATTACTACGTCACTTACTTCTGTGAAGGGATCAAGATATTAGATTAATCTGTTTTAGAAATAACTTTATTCTAATTAATTTAGATAAAAAACCCTATGTTATCGAGAAAGCTTTAGAGTGAAAGTTCTTGGGCAAGATAATATATATAAATTGTAGAAAAACAAACATATAATAAATCTAATAATTTTAGACTAAATTTTATTTTTTATTAATTTTTAACAACGATAAATAATTATTTTATTAAGAGTTATTCAAGGCCTTTTTTTAGTTTGTAAAATAGACTTTTTTGCAATTTATTTTCGTGACTTAATTTGATAAAAACAATTAAATTAAAAAATATGATTTAATTTTTGGTCGACTAAATATTTAATTTAACTACGTACTACTCGTTCAGTCTAGCATAATACAGTTATACCTCTCTAACTTCACATTCCATAACTTCACATTTTCTCTAATTTCACAGCTTTCATAGATCCCAAATTGGGAGATACAAATTATTCTAGGGTTAACTTTACATTCTCTAACTTCACGTTCACATGATTTGCGTTGCAATTTTATACAGGTATAATGAGAGTTAACTTCACAACATAAAAAATTGTTTTAGTAATAATAACTTCGCTTTTCTTATTTAAAATATATTTCATGTTCACAAAGAAAAAAAATCTTTTAAGTTTATTGTATGTACACTAAAGGAAAAAATTAAAGGGTCAAAAAAAATTCCTAAATTTTATTGTGATTTTTGACAGACTGTATTTCAGTGAAAAATAATCGTTTCTAAAATTTTAAAAAAGCAATTTAAGGCTTCATGATTCTAATTTTTAGAACTTTTAGTCAAAAATTTTTAGAAGCCACTGTTAACACGCAATAATAAGCAATAGCGCGCTAGAAAAAATTGCTAATTTTTTTCTTTTTTTTGTGTCTACGGACTTGTAAATGTTTTTCAGCTAAACCATTATATGAAACGGATAGCTTGTTTATTCAACTTCAAGTTTCTTTTTTTTTAAAGGTTGGTACAATTATTCTTTACCGAGATACCGGACGTTAAATAAAAAAAGGTACTTTTGTGTTCAATTATTGATATCTCTGTAACCAATAATCGTTCAAAAAATTGCAAAGCAGTTTTGGAAACTAAACAAAACACCCTACAAGAAACGGCTACAATTTTTAGGATTTTTTTCGATCGTAAACATAAATTTGAAAAAATAAGTAATTTATCGTTTTTTAGAAAATTGGCGGTTAAGTTACAAATATTCATGAAATGGCTAATGTTAAGCGTGATTGTTATAGCTGAATATACCCCCAAAAACTCTGTGAAGTTACTATTCGATCTACCGAACCGTTCTTTTGTTTCAAACAATCAAACTTTGGAAAAAAATTAAATCGTCGCGTTTATTCTCGTTACACACTTCATAATCATGATTAAACTAGAAAAACATTTTTTTTGGCTTTTTTAAGATTTTTACCGCAAACAACATATCGGAAAATTTTTTCGAAAAATAATCTTTTATTTTATTCATTAAATTTTCTTTGGTTTTTAAAACTAAAAAACATATTGAAAAGTATGTAGTAAGGTCTAGAAAACAATCATGTATTACAGATTTTTTTAAATCTGCAAATAAATCTTAATATTTTAATCTTTTTTCCATAACTTCACATATTCCCTAAGTTCACATTTTTCCGCGGAACATTTTGTGTGAAGTTAGGGAGGTATAACTGTATATGCAAATACAAATAGATCTCCCCCATTGGATGCACCGTAACACAAGCGACTGGCTATTGTAATAAACTTTTAGTGGAGCGTATCGTGTTTCTCTTTATTCCAAATGCGTTTCTTTTCTAGTTTGTGCACCATCGGCAAATGTTTTATATATCATGCTACATTGGACGAGTAATTCATGAAAAATTGGGCTTACGTCATACAATTATTTTCTAGTTACGCACAACGTGGCATGCATGTTTTAGAATAGAAAGAAGTTTTAAAAATTGTTGTCTGCTAAGAGCATCTCTGGTGTCTACGTAAAAGCGACAAAAAAAGAGCAATAAATGCATATTGTATATGAACCAATAAGTTATCGCCACACGATGAGTTACGATGGTGGCTATCCAATTACACCCACAGTGTGTGTCACAGTATATGACCTTCGTCTGTTCCATTAACACCTTTGGGCACATTGTGTGCACATAGCGAGACACAAGAAAAATTTGAGCGTTATACCTGTGAAAGCAAAAGTGGTATCAGTAATACTGGATTAATTAATTGTTAACATAATGGTAAAGATAGATCTTTAATATATAATTTCCTTACTTTTAAAAAAATCTTAGTTTTATAATTGTGCACAGATTAGGTATTTTTTTCAATTTTATTTACAAATTTATCAACATCCTCTGCAATTGACTTCACGTACTAAAAAACGTTTAGGTAGAACACTACAATACCTTTTCTCTGGCACACAGCGTGATTCAGTGTGTGCACACTGAGCGTCCAATTGAAAAATCACCAATGACATCAAGTGGAGCCAGTTGATTAAATTCTAGACTTATGTTTGACGCTTACCTTACACGCATATCCGTTCCAACGTAAGCTTAATCTTTCCTGAATTGAACAATATATACAGTGGCTCTCATAATTGAGAGTACCTACCTATACATAAACTTTAAGAGTAGATATAATATTATTATTATCTAAAAAAAGAATAAATGGTTTTTTTATTGATTCCATTCGATTGATAACACATTAAACATATAATAGCTGCATAATTACTTAATATAATATGTCTTTTAGCCAAAAATTAAAAATATTAATAAAGTTTGTTGATATAGAATTCAGTATACACATTACAGAAATTAAAAAGCAAACAAAACGACAAAGTTTGAATATGATGAGACGCCCTTCTTATTATTACTTGTAGGAATCTTGGAATTGAAATTACTAACCTTAGTCAAATATTTTTTCCTGAAAATTATAATTTTGTTTTTTAGATGGTTTTTAAGTTTTATTACCATAAATGATCGATAGGGATAAGGCTCGGTAAGTGTGAAGAAATTTCCAGTAATGTTTATATATTGTACAATAACCATTCCCTACGCACGTACGTAGTATCTATGTTGCACGTTGTGATGGTGTTGGTAATAAAATATGCATGTAGTCTGCAGTTAAATTACAATTTAATACTTATAAATATTACATGATTTCAATTGTATAAAACATAGATACATTTTAAGTTACATGACTCATTTTTCTCCTTGCACCCTTATAATTACATTATTGTCAATAGACAATAATGTATTTTCTATTAAGATGTATACTCAACTGTAGGAGTAATTATATGTATATATAAAAAGTAGCTATAATTCCTTCACACTAAAAATAGAAAATGTCGTAATTAAAAATGTGGCAACACTGTCCGACATACATATTTACATTATTCTTAGCTGAAGTATTAATAAAAATTCAGCTACCTATTGCATAAAATAGAACAACAAATTTTATATAGACCTACAGTGCTAGGCGTCCCGGATTAAATAGACTGTCCCGCATTTGAGTTGTAAATCCCGCACTGAAAATTGTCTCGCAAAGGGTCTAGCATTGAACTATGCATAGAAGATAAAATAGACATTTCAACTCGTTTAAGGTTGATCTCTACATAAAACGATTTGTTTACAACTCAAGCGCCTCGTTTATACAGAAGTAGACTTATTTATGCTTTTATGTGGTCATTTGGTATAACCAAGAGTTCATGTCACGAGCACATCCTTTTATGTATAAATTAGCCTTTAAAGTGGTACAGGACCATTTCCTAAGTTAGTGTCATCCGAGTGCAAAAATGTTGCCCGCTACTAATATTGTACATATTTAAAAAAAAATCTTCCATATGGTTTTAATTTTTTTTAAGTTAAATGCGTTTGATTACCATTGTCCGCATTTCTCAGCAATGGTAATCATTTTGTTGGAATGAAATTAAAGTAATTTTTAATGATTATCACTTACATAGAGTTCTTATTTGGTATACTCCACATACTCACACAATACCACATTCTCTTATTTTTGACAAATTTATAGCAAACGATGCATTTTTCTGCGTCATTTTAACGGAAGATGTGGCATATACAGTGGCCCGAAGGATAAGATGACGACCTGGTAGAATATCTATTTTACTATTTATATTTTGTAACGTGAACGTGAGTGGAAATATTGTTGGAAGTATTTAAAACAATAAATGGTAAATTATTTTGAAAATTATTTTTCAGCTATGTTGAAAAAATTTCTTGATATATTATTTTTAGTATAAAATTAAAATTCAAGAATCTTCTAATACCGAAGAATAGTTTTATTATGCTTTGGCAATTATGTAGTGCACATGGGTACAGTTGATCTGTATTTCTGTTTAAAATAATCTGTTACCTATTTTTTCCGCATGTTGGGAGATATGGATAATTTTTTTTTTGATAAAAACGCTCCAGTATCTTTATTAAATATTTAATAACAGTCAAGGCGCTTGAAAGGTTGTAGTGGTACAAAAAAAAAATTAAGACCATGTTGTGTGGTTGCATTGAAAATAGAAATAAACTAAAATTCATATAAAAAAAATGCAAATGTTTGGTTTTTCTCCCACTCGAGATTCAGATAGACCAATAACAAATCATTAAAAATACAACTTGTTGGCATTGTATGGTTAAAGATGTTCTGTAACGACATCATATTTAACTGTACGAAAAACCAAAGTTTCTGTTACCCGTTGTCAAAAGAAAAGCAAACCAACGGCAATTTACTTTGCACTTCTAGACAGAGAAAAACTGCAATTAGAAAAGCAACTAATTCAATAAGAAACGCTTCTATGTCGTCTTTAGATGAATCGTTTCTCAACGGCCCGTCCCATGAGTCTAGTGGCAGTGGCCAAAACGATAACAACGCTGAAGGTTCAAACTGCAGAGAACAACACGTCGAAGCAAGTTGACTAGATCAGGTATAGTAATTGAAAGACGTGGTTCCAAAAAGGTTATATTACAGTACCTATATAATTTTGTGCCACACATGGTAAAGTTTTATGTAAGTAAAAATTACTTTTGTGACGGGCTTAACGCACCCTAATTGCATGGCCATCTCACCTAGATACTATGAGATAAAAGGCCTCGCCTAAGGAATCCGTTAAACCTTTTTTTAAGAAAAAATATTACATTTTTTCATATTCCGTATGTACTCTTAGGTTGGGTATTTTAATAAAAAGTTTCAACTTGTAGAGTTATAAATGAATTTTAACTAAATCAAATAAAAAAAGTGGACGATCTCTCCCAAACTTACCTTATCATTTCTATTTTTTATTTAGAAGGCAGTTTTAAAATGTAAACTTATCTTTTTTTTTTTATTGTTCTTACATGCTTTAGAATGTTTTGATCATTTTGAGTTTTCACTTTTTTTTATAGCTAATATTGAAGATGCAATTTGTTATACATAAATATAATAATTTTATATATTATACGTTGGTTGATGCTCGAAAGTGACGGTTGTACCGAAGGTCCAACGAGTTTTCTGTGTCAACAATTTTATACTGAGAAGTGTTCATTCTATAGTGTGTTTAGTGATCGGACCAGCGGGGGAGAGGGTTTTGGTAAGACCCTTTTTTGATCTGCTCTTCTCCACTGAGAAGAGCAGTATCATCCGAAAAATGGCCGTTCAAACAAAAAAATCTTACGCTTCAGCTACCGAATTACCTACACTACTGGCCATATTAAATGGAACACACAAAATAAGTATGATATAATAAATATACGTTGAAAACTTTCTTGTATATGTATTTTATAAATAATTATTAATTGTGTTTTAAAAAATCATAAGTAAAACGCAACTAATAATAATGTTTTTTAAATTTATTATATAAAATGGTGTATTTGCGTTGGACAAATTTAATGGAACAAGTATAGATAGCAGAATTAATCACTAATTAATTTGACAATTGGGTGGAAATCAGACGTATTTAGTTAACCCGAAACGTCTTTTTATTTACATGTGAATTTATTTATATTAATTATGCATCCTAAACAACTTATTAAAATTGTAAAAGACCTTTATGATCGACATCTGAATTACAGAAAAGTGTCAGAAATTAGTGGTGTATCGTTATCAACAGTGCATAAATTTATCAACAAGGATGAATCTAAGATGAAAAAAGACTCCTAGACCAAAGCCTAAGCTCACTCAACGAGATGAACGACAGATTCATCGAGTTGTGCACAATTGCAGCGATGAGTTAAGGCGATGTACCAGTTATGTATTCAAAATAAAGCTTATTTAAATCATGTCTCAACTAGGACAATTAAAAGGAAGCTTAATATATTCAATTGTAAATACAAAACCTTAACCAAACAGATTCAACGCACGCAAGGACATAAGGTAAAGCGATATAAGGCTTGTCGCACCTGGATTCAAGTTTGCATTGATTGAAAAACTGTTATATTCATCGATGAAAAGCGATTTTTCCTGATAATTGGTCGACGTATGTTGATCCTGATTGCAAAATGTGAGAGATAGAGTTTGATGTGGGGGAGGCGGATACATGATATGGGGCATGATGAGTTCAACCGGACTATTTTGGATTAAATTTTTGAAAGACAAAGTTAATTCTACTCAATACATTGATGTTCTCAAGGAAGCCAAGGCTATTCTTGATGAACAATTTGGTGATGAAAATTATGCATTTCAACAAAATAATTGCTCAATTCATAAATCTCGACAAACAACATGGCTAAAAAATTCCAATATTGAAGTCTTAGAATGGCCCACGAAGAGTCCCGATTTAAATATTATTGGGAACATGTGGTCACACTTAAGTCAGAAAGTGTACGCTACAAAAGTTAAGTTTAATTCAAAAAATGAATTAAAATTTGCTATTGAAAAGGCAGTATCTGAAATAAATCATACAGGGTCAGAATATATTGATACTGTGTATATGTCCATTAACAAACGTCTACTTGACTGTTTTGAAAGAAAAAGAAGTTTCATCAATTAGTAAATAATAATGGAAGTGTAAAAATGTATTAAAAATAGCTTGTTCCAAAAAAATTGTCCACCTAAATTACATTAATTTCATTAATTTAAATTTAATTACTGAAGTTAAATATTTGAAGATGTTGTATTTTGAATATCATAATATACGAATATTATATACCAAGTTTGGCCAGAATCTATTCATTAGTTTTTGAATTATAACATGTTCCATTTTATTTGGCCAGCAGTGTACACGAGAACAAGCTATTATAATGGAAGCTATCGATAAAATTTCAATTGACGAATATTGTAAAGAAATCGGTAAAAAAATTGGCCCAGCCCACGTACGTTTTGTGTCAAAGATTTCTAATAACAGAATATGTATTTACGTTTCAAGTAAAGAATTGGCTCACACACTCGTTGATACTCACAATCATATTCTTATTCAAGGTAACAAAGTTCCGATTAGGCCCCTAATCTCTCAAAACAAGAGAATTATACTATCAAATGTCCACCCGTTTATCCCCAATGAAATCATTGAAAACACATTACTTTCCTCAAATAATATTAAACCTGTATCCAGTATTTCGTACCTCCGAGCCGGCCTTAGCGACCAGGCATTCACACACTGCTACAGTTTTCGTCGGCAAATGTATGTAAAACCAGAAGATGCTGACAGCATTCCCGGATCTATTCAAATTAACTACGAAGGTACCAACTATTGGATCTATTTTTCTAATGATCAAATGAAATGCTTTATCTGTAAGGAAAATGGCCATCAAGCAAAAAATTGCCCAGTAAACTCAAATAAAGAAAATACCGAAAACTTAGAAACTGCTGTTAAAAATACACCGACCACAGTTCAATTGCCCGAAATCAAAAAAATCAGCCACACCAAAAACCAATCCGTACAAAACCAACATACAGTAACTAACAATGCCGTCGAAAATCAAAAAATTACCTATTGATTCTACAAAGGAAACAAACTTAAGCCCAGTTAAGCGTGCTCACTCCGACACTGACTCTGCCAACTCCCTACTGAACAACGATACAATTACCTTTCAACCACCGATTCTGAAAAAAGATTATGTAAAGCATAAAACAGACTTAATAAAAAAAAAGAAAATTAGAACCCTTAGCGAAGCTGATAACAACGACTCATTGCCATTATCTGAATTAAAACAAGAAATGGCGGACAACCCAAGCAAATACCTATTAACCCACCTACAATTACAAAGTTTTATGGAAAAAATCATTAACAAAATTCACCCAAAAATAGCTGCAGCGGAGTACACCAACGACCCGAAAAAACTTACCGATATGCTGTCCAGCCTTTATCCACTTCTTACAAGCAAGAGAGCTAAAAACAGATTCAGCCGCACTATCAAATACTTAGGAAAAAATCCCCAGGATGAAACTGACGGCGAATATGACTCCCAATGTTCAGAGCCCGGCACCACAACTAATTAATATATCTAGTTCCTTTTATCCCACATTCCCACTTTCTCCTAATGGCTAATATTCAAAAATTCATAAATATAATCCAATGGAATGTAAATGGGTTCTATGCAAGGTTCGAATATTTAAAATTTTACAGCATAAACATCAACCTGATATACTTTGTATCCAAGAAACCAATTTCAACAGCAACACAACTGGTTCTCTGAAGGGATACTCCAACTTTCTAAAAAATCGAATAAATTTCACCAATTGTAGCGGCGGAGTGGCTATATATGTCAAAAATACTATTCAAGCGGAAAATATACCATTAAACACACCTCTTGAAACAGTAGCCATTAAGATCAACATCCCAGTAAAAATCACAATCTGTAATTTATATTTACCTAACAGCCAACCATTAAATTTGGACGAAATTAATAATATTTTAAGTCACTTACCAAAACCCATTATTCTCCTAGGTGACTTCAATAGCCATAACCGATTATGGGGATCAAACATTACCGACAGAAGAGGTAAAATTATAGAACAACTGTTAGATGACACCGAACTTTTCCTGTTAAATGATGGTAATCCAACTCATTTCTCAATAGGAACAGGAAACAACAGTTGTATTGATCTATCTTTGTGCAGTCCAAGCATAGCCAGCAAACTCCAATGGTCTGCCTTGAACGAACTTTTCGACAGCGATCATTATCCTTTAATTATTAAATTAAACACCGAACAAGACAACTTTGATAACCCTATAACAACTAAATGGAATCTAAAAAAAGCAAATTGGCCAGCATACAAAGTCACAGCACAAAACCTCATTAAAGAACTGGACGACCCTGATACGTACACTGGTACGATAGACTCCTTGCTCGACAGCTTCATGAACCTTATTAACAAAGTAGCGGATGCTTCAATGCCTAAAATTATAATAGGTAATTATAAACCAAAACGGCAAGTACCCTGGTGGAACCAGAACTGTGATAACGTGGTGAAAGAGAGAAAAAAAGCATTTAACAAATTTAAAAAACACCCAACCGAAGAAAACAAAATTAGATACAAAAAATCAAGAGCTATATGTAGAAGAACTATAAAAGAGAGCTACCGATCATCTTGGCAAAATCTACTAACTTCTTTTAATTGCCATACTTCAGCAACCACCTTTTGGAAGTTTTATAAAAAATTTCAAGGCTATCCATCCAAATTTTCTGTATCACCCCTGATTAACGAACAAGGAAAAATTTTAACATCCAACGCTGACATCGCAAACTCATTGGCCTATGCATTTGCAAAAAACTCAAGTGATGCCAATCATTCTGAAGAGTTTTTAGAATTTAAAAACGCTAAAGAAAACATCACCAACTTAGAAAAACTAATTGTCAACAAAAATGAAGCATTACCACATACGACATCTATAAACAGCTTATTCAACATGCGTGATCTTAAAACAGCATTGTACCAAAGTAACAATACCAGTCCTGGCCCCGATAAAATTCCAGCAGCGTTAATTAAAAATCTACCCGACGGAGGACTTCAATATTTGCTCAAATTTTATAATCTAGTCTGGACATCACATACATTCCCAAGTATCTGGAAACACGCTATAGTCATCCCGGTAGCCAAACCAAACAAAGACCAATCCAATGCATTCAATTATCGCCCTATATCCTTGACTTGTTGTCTCTGTAAAATATTCGAAAAAATGATAAACCGACGACTGAAATGGTCCTTAGAAACCCAAGATTGGTTCTCAAATAATCAATTTGGATTCCGGAACTTTAGATCCACTACCGACCACCTTAACCAAATTCACTCAGATATAAGCAATGCCCTAACAAATAATCTTCAAGCAATAGTAGTTTCTCTTGATCTAGAGAAAGCTTATGATATGATTTGGATTTATCGAGTTATACAGATATTAACTGAACTAGGATTCCATGGTCATCTAATGCATTTTATAAAAACTTTTAACAAACAGGAAAATCCAAGTACGAATCGGAACAATCCTCTCAACCACACTTGAACTAACAAATGGAATCCCACAAGGATCGGTCCTAAGCGTAACTCTCTTTCTGATTACTATTAATCCTCTACTATCTATAATGCCAAAACCTATTAAAACTAGAGCTTTTGCTGACGACCTTTCGTATGTATGTATTGGTAAAATAAGCACAATTAGTAGTATTCTGCAAGACGGACTAAACAAATTAACAGAAACCTGCAAACAAACAGGCTTTAAATTTTCACCTACCAAATCCGAATATATGGCATTTTCCAGACAGCGACAAAATCCAACAACTAAGCTCTTCCTAGGTGACCTCGAACTCCGAAAACTACAAGAATGAAGATACTTGGACTAGTATTCGATCCCAAACTTACGTGGAAACCCTTCGTTGAAGACCTGTATATCCAATGTAAAAAAAGAATAAATACTCTAAAAGCCCTAGCCGCCAACAATCGTGGCGCAAGTAAAGAAGTTCTAATAACTACTTATAAAGCTATTATTAGATCAAAATTGGACTATGGGGCAACAGTTTATGGTTCTGCGTCAAAAAGCACACTTAAACGACTAGATTCTATCCAAACCACAGCACTAAGAATAGCAATTGGAGCTTTCCGTACCAGCCCAAAACTAAGTATACTTGCCGAGAGTCTAGAACTTCCGCTATATCTAAGAAGAACAGGTCTCACACTAAAATATATGGCTAGCAGTCCCTGTTTCTCCAATAACCCACTCCATATCAATATTCCTTCACCTCAACTGACAAGTAGTACAGGTTATAAGAAACACTACTTACCTGTGCTGGACAGACTACATATTATACTAAGTGACCCAATGTTCAACAAACCAATGGTTTACAGACGTCAGATCCAATCTATTCCCCCTTGGGACCAAACTAAACGATCCATTGACCTCCATATATACAACAACTCAATCGGTAAAGAGTTCACTTCCGAACTAGAGTATAGAAGTCTTGCAATGGAGATGTACAACAAGTACGATGGATATTGCAGGATGTTCACCGACGGCTCCGTCAGAGACGGTAAAAAAGGATGTGCAATTGTCTACGAGGATAGTGCTTACATGTTTCAACTACCGGAATTTTTTAATATTTTTTCATGCGAAGTACTAGCAATTGATAAAGCAATTGATCTAGCACTTCAAAATAATCTGTCAAAAGTCCTAATCCTAACTGACTCCAAGTCATCACTGATGCCCTCTCTAATCCCACAAATAAAGACCCTAGAATCCAAAGAATCCAACACAAATTGCACCATATAAATCCCACCCTAAACCTTATAGTACTTGCATGGCTCCCTTCTCACCAAGGACTGATTGGAAACGAAAAAGCAGATTTGGCCGCCAAAACAGCGTTAACCGATGGCATCCCAATTTCCGATGAACCCGTCACAATTCAAGAATTTAAAGAAGTTGTAAATAAGTACCTATGGGCCAAATGGAACACCGTTTGGTCAAACACTACATCGCTACTCCACCTAGTGCGACAAGATGTATGGGTAAAGCCACTTACGCCAGACAATCGTAGGGACCAGGTTATCTATACTCGACTAAGAATTGGTCATACCAGCCTTACACATAGTCATCTTTTAACTAAGACGTCAACCAGCAAATGCCCAAGATGCGAAGCACCGGCTACCATTCAACACCTTTTGGTCACATGCCCAGTCATTGCTGGTATAAATGGTGATCTGCCAACTGAACTATCTACATGTCTAAATGACAAAATCAATTTCAGCAAAGTGACAGTTTTATTAAGATCCCTCCAACTGCTCAATAAAATTTAACTATTACTTTTCCTTTCAGTTATATCTTACAGTTGGTCTCAATAATGTTAACTATTTATTTGTTTTATCATTGTAGTCGCTCATGACCCAGATGTTTATGCGACTTAAAAAAAAAAAAAAAAAATTTATATATTATATATTTACATAAACTATACGTAATAAGAACTTAGTAGATAACAGATTTAATAAAAAAAGTGTGCTGAAATATTTATCATAAAATTGTTTATAATTATATACCAATGATTGTATTTGAAAATTATATCTATATAGAGTAGAAGCACCACTTTTGGACACTGTACCAGTTGTGGACATTTTCCACTTTATTTTGACAAATGTTAAATATAAGAATTATCGATGCTGCTATAAGTGTAATTAATGTATTTGTAACTACGATAGAAACTTTAATGATGTTTTTTTCGTATTTTTCAAAATTTTATCAAAATTACTCAAGTGTCTAAAACTGGGCCTAACGTGTCTAAAACCGGTATTTTTACCCTAAATGTTGCTAGAAGAAAATATTAATTCAATAAAAATTCAAATGCAATATATCTAATTTGACATCAATAAATTTTTGTTTTATAAAATTGTGTTTTTAGAAATCATATACTTTTTATGCTGTTAAAAAAGATTGTTCATCTAATTTTTTTTCTTTTTTGACAAATATTTAAATAGTTTTATTAAAATAGTCTAAAAGAAGTTATATTATTTTATTATGCATGTTTACAGTATATGTATGTATGTACGTATTAAGATGTGACTTCAATATTATATAACAGATTTTACAGGCACAACATTAATAAATGTTTAAAAAATTATACATATGACAACAGCAAATTTTAAAGACAACATGCTTGTGTAAATATGTTACATTAAAATACGAATGTAAAATATTTATAACAATTTTAATATTAGTTTAGTGAGTTAAAGATATTTATAGTATGTTTAACTATGAATTACGGTTTACAATTAATTAGGCCTTAGTTACCCATGTAGGTAATTATTAGGTTTTTAGATAAAATAGTTGAATCCTAAAGGTATTGTTTAACACATTTGCTTGTTCGTAATTTCCTTAATTTTATTTATTACGATATCAATGCTTTTAAAATTTCTCTAATGTATAATTGAAATATAGTAATGATTAATTTCGTTTTTACCTAAAAACTTTTTTTTTCATCACATTAATTCTTAAACATAATTATTAATAACTTCGTATAATCAAAAACAGCCCAGAATGATTGTGTTTTTTTTCAACAAGTATCACCTAAATTAATACTTAGATACAATCGTTATTGTAGAGCATCGAGATAAATATTTGCTCTATGTATATTTTTCTATATTGGATGTTCTATATAACAATTGAAATGTTCAATTCCATGTCATCACGAATTTATTTAATCGATTACTTTCAAGTAATATCTCTCGAATTTCTGTACCCTGTTAATGTAGATACATTTGATTGTCTTGCTCCAGTAGGAGCAAGAAGTATTCCTCACGTCCTTACAAATTTATAAACCACTGCAAAAACTAAAATACTGACAAGCACAAGTACTAATGCTGTTATAACTTTTGCGAATGCGTTTAATCCTGTTTCCGTTGGATGTAGCGGTCTACTGTTACTATTTTGTCTTGAGCGTCTTCCTTTACTAGCCAATCCACGCGCTAGAGCTGGAAAGGCTAAGCTTTGAGTAAAAGTTAGTTTATGTAAACTTTCACTTAAAGAATATGGGCCGACACTTCCACGTGCAGCGGCCCTTAACAGAGCGTACTCAAGATCTAAGGCATCAAACAGCGAATACCTTGCGGTCATTGTGGAAGATCGTCGTCTACTATCTACTGGATCGCTTGATCGGGACCCCATGTTTGCTACAGCAGCAGCAACCGAATTCAGCGAAGAAGTTGTGCTAGAAGACGTGGAAGCTGCAACACCATTTTGGATGTCCGACACATCTTCGTTCGATGTTTGTTCGGGTGAGGACGATAACGGATGGAAATGAAGAAATCGAGCGTGATCTGGATGTAGTAAGGTGGCACTACTGGGTCTACGAATACTAGGTGTTGGGGATGGTAGAGGCGACTGGTTTGATTCATATACTAATGGACACGGTGACACCTAAGATAGTTATTCAGTTATGATAGGTTTAAATTATGTTAATATAATATTTAAAAAGACTAAGTATTGTAAGCCTTTATTCTACAAACAATAGGAATAATCAGATTCAAGAATATCGTTGTAGCTTGTAAAAACGCATTGATTCTCCAATCAACAGGTTGAGTATGTGAAGGTTGTAAAACTATTATACGGTTCTATTATTAAAAAAAACCACTAATTTTTGTTTTCTATGTACCATTCTAACTTTTTATAAAAGAATGACTTTTTGGAAGTGTAATTAAACTTTTGGAAAATTTATTTTCACATTTTTACTTTAAACTATAAACAGTCTAATAAAAGGATTCGATAAAGTAGTGAATAAGCAAGACTAATAAAAACACACTTTATTTTAAATACACACATTGGACTAAAAAAGATTGTAAAATAATAAAGTATGTAATTGACTATTAGCTGAAATTATTATCAAAAGAAACTTCTCTACAAGGTGTTCCAAAAATATGTAATTGTCTATTAAAAAATCTACTCAAAGTCAATCCTCACGTACAACTGTCAATTTGTTGCTGTACCAACATTGCATACATTGCTTAAAGTACCGAAAAAACAGTTTTATATTTGTTTAGAAGTTTATATTTATATTTGCACATCTCTAAGTAAATAACATATTAGGATATGTTTTTTATTTTTTCATACTTATCAGTCACACGTTTTTGTGTCACCTTGTATATTGTAATTGATGAAATCTTGGTACCAAATGCCAGATAAACTGACGTGAGTGGTGTTTTGCAGAAACTTAAGCTTCTTTCGACAACTTCATTTTTTCCTAGATTTAATTGCAAAAATTGGATTGAACAATGGAGTATAAGATAGTAACAATTTAACGCAAGTAAATGTGGAAAACAAACTTTTGTACTACATACATTATGACTAGTAAATTTAAGGATTGTCTATGATGAACACAACTTCTTCTATTGAGCTTCGGGGTTATGGTACTGGTTAAATTAAATTTTTAAGTGAACGAGCCCTTTAATAGTTTGTGTCAAAGAAACCTAAATACATTTACAAAAAGTTTACACAAAGTAAATAATATACATTGGAGTGTGTCATTTTGCACCTACTTTTTTTCAGTAGCCACTCGACTCTACACTTGCAAAAAGGTAAAATAATAAGCCTTGTTATAATTACATTCTTTAATATTAATATGTATTTAAAGGTGTCTCAGCATGAATTTCTATTTTCTATTTAACAACATTTAAATTTTGAAATTGTATATCTTGGTAATGGGACATTGCAAAAACAATCTCAATACTTATACATTTCTATAGTAAATATAGTAAAAGAAACCAATGAATCAGAAAAACTACAGGAATAAAAATAATCTACAAAAAAGACCCACAAAGTTTTTCGATAGAGTCAATAGTTTGGCTATAATATTTAAAAGAAACATTAGTTTTTACCTATCTTAAACTTTGAACTCAAATATCATGTTAAAGGCTATGTTTACAAAAAAGGTTTACCAGACCTTTTTTTGTAGAGCGTCCAATTTACTATAAAAATGTGTATTGGTGTTTTTTTAGTAAAATGTCCCACGACGAAGATATATAATCGAGTGTTTACTGAAAAAAGTGTCTGCAAAATGGCATACCCTAGTATAGATATTAGAAGAATTAAAAAAGAACAATATACATAGATAAATAAAAAACAACTTTAAATTAAAATATTGAACTAAAAATAAGTAAATAAATAAATTTCTTGCTGACCGTACAAATATCTATTCCTGGTCTGTTTTTCCATAAAAAAGGGATTTAAAAATTTATGTTCGTGAAACAACAAAGTTTGACGCAAATATAAGTAAATATTTAAATAGTCATACATATGTGTACTTATAAAAGTAAATAGCTATAAAGGTCATTAATCGTTGCCTTGTGTTATCTGATATTCTGAGTAATTTATAAGTTTGAAAATTATTCCTATTATGTGACTACCAAAGTTTATTATACCTGCGTTGAATCGATTCCAGAATCGTTTTGATGGTTTGCTTCGCCTGTTGAATTTTGAGATATTGCATCTTCAGCATAATCGGGAAATACGAAACTTTGACCATCTGCTTCACCCCTTGGTGAATCCGAACTAGGCCAAACCTAGAAATAAGTTTTAAGTAATGTATTTACTGAAAAGTTTTATGAATAGATACTACAGAACGTTAAATGGTTTTCATTTAGTAAAATTTTCTAAATGTTTCCATATTTTTATATGTATAGGTATATAAATAAAAACAGTAAGGCTAAAAAGCAAACAGTTTGTAAAGTTGGGTAATTAAAATCAACCACATTTTTCAAAAAAAATAAATTGTTTTTTTAAATTTTTATAATATAGGTTCCTACATATTTATCACAAAAATTACATTACTACTTTAATAGTAGTAACAAACTTAAGCATAAAACTATTCACAAGTTATTCACTGTGCCCTTTACGTGGCCTAAAGCTGATGGACTCTTCAAGCAAGGCGAATACATTAATACATTTGGGAACAATTTTCTACACGTAGTAGATTTTTAATAACAATGTTTGAAATTAGGTACATTCCTTGAACTACTATTTTAGACTAGTAAATTGTGTTATCATAATATTATTTCGGTCTATAAAAAAAGACCGATTTTTTGTAAAAATTTATGTCTCTTAATTATAGTTAAATACTTAAATACTTAAGTTAAAGCTTAGATGAATTATTGATATAAAAATTTGGCAAAAATAAAAATTCATCTAGTCAGGAATACCCGCTTGGCCTAGTTGAACATTTTCTTGTTTTGATAAAATAACAATTCTTATATATAAAAATGAATTGGCGAGTGTTAGTCTGACTAAAACTCGAGAACGGCTGGGCCGATTTGGCCAATTTTGGTTTTGAAATATTTGTAGAAGTCCAAGGAAACTATAGGTGCGAAAATATGAAGAAATTTCAAGAAAAATAGCAAAAACAACAATTTTATTTTCCCATACAAACTGATCGTATTGTAAGAGTGTTTTTTTATCAGTCACGTTTTATTACCAATTAAGATCCTAAGAATATAAAATAAAGCCGGATGTTGTCGCAACTGAACTGCTTACATAGAAGATTCGGAGTATTTTAAATTAGTATGTTTTTGTATTACATATTATTATTTGATACTTTCGAATCGTGTTAGAATTTTATATTTATTAATGAAGAGCTCAAATAATTTTGTATTTTCAAGTTATTACATACAGTAATGTAATACATTTTTAGAAATGCTTCCTAGAACAATAAAATGATCGTAATAATACATAAAGTGTGTTTATAGAATTAAAATTTGTTTATTATATGTTAGATGAAATATTCTTCTACTCGATTTATTTATTTTGATTAAAATTCAATTAAAAATGTTTACGCAAATAAAATCTGAAACACATTGAAGGAGGCTGTGAAAAAGTTCTTGGAAATCACAATAACCGTTTAGTTAAAAATCTGCAAGGTACAATAAAAATGTAATATTATTATTTCAAAAATACACTACGGGCTGTTAGGGTAAGGTAGTTGATTTTTTTAGCCTATATTACACTACGATAAACGGGCTTTCAGAATCTGAAAAGGTTTTCAAGATTTGTTCACAAATAACCGAGCTACGATTTATCAAATTGAAAATTTAGAAAAAATAATTAGAAGACGGTCCCTTCGAAATCGTTTTTCTCGATAATTTCAAATAGCACGCCTATGGTTTTTTGCACCTGTCGGAAGCGGAAAACTCTGGCAAATCCGAATTCGTATAGTTTTTAAAGGTCCCTCTACAAATAACGGCGTTACAATTTTTTAAACGTAAACTTTCGTGCTACAAAAATGCACCTAAAATTTCAACTTTTAATTTCTCGAGAAATTCGTAAAAATTTACGGTGTTGAAGGAGAAGCAGGTAAGAATGGCTCCGGCTATGTCGATTTGGGGCCTATAGAAATGTCCCGTAGAAATTTAAAGCAAATCTATTATATAATTTTTTTTCTCATATTTAGAAAATTGGTTAATCCAACGTTGTCAAACTGAGAAGTGCGTCATATAATTAAATATTTTAGAAGGGCGGCGAGGTTACATATAGTTTGGAAACCGCTGTCCTAATGCCTAATGGACTCAACATTGATCACAATAAACGAAATATTGATAATAATAACCGAACAAATTGTAATGATTTTGTATTGGGTGGACCGATTCAAAGACAGTTTGAACACACTAAGCGGTTGATAACATTAACCGTGATCACATTAAGTGGTGTCTACTGTATTTGTATATACATATAGGTATATATTTACTTCCAATTTACAGCGTAACGGTTCTTTACTGATTGTTAGAGTTTTTGTTTTTTTGTCCGACACTTGTAGTCCAAAGCTTTCACAAGATTTATTAAATTGGAATAACAAGCGCTGCAAATCATCTTCGTTGTCCGCAATAAGAGCAGCGTCGTCCGCGTAACATATTAGTCTGATGTCTTGATTTCCCATTTTGTATCCACGGGGGCATTTCTGGAGTGTTGTTTTTATTATTTCATTCATCATCATGGAAGTAAATGGAAGTATGGTAGAACAGGTGATGTCAATACAGTACTTAGGGATCAAAATAACAAGTAATGGAGTATTGGCCAGGGAGGTAGAACACCAGGCCCAAAAAACAGCAAAAATATCAGCATGCCTAAATAACACCGTATGGTACAACAAATATCTCAGAAAATAATCTAAAGTGAGGATTTATAAGTCTGTAATAAGACCGATCATGACATATGCTGCTGAGACAAGATCGGATACAGTAAAGAGCAAACAGATATTAGAAACAACTGAGATGAAAACGTTGCGGAAAATAATGGGCGTAACCAAAAAAGACCATAGACGAAGCGAGGACATCAGAAGTAGCTGTGAAATTCAGAAGATCGATGACTGGGTTAAAAAAAGAAGAGCGGAATGGAATAACCACATATCCAGGATGGACGATACCCGAATTGTGAAGAAAGTTAGAGATCTTTCTTCAAGAGGTAGAAGATCACCGGGCCGACCTAGAAAAAGATGGAAAGATGTGCTGGACTAAAACAAGCTGTTAAGCTTACAGAGAAGAAGAAGAAGAAGTATATATTTATATGTTATCGTTTCACTCCAACACCGTTCAACCCATAACCATGAAAATTGGCATGTATATGTATTTTTTGTGAAAATAGTGTATGCATATTTTATTTTATTTTATTTTTTGGTTTTCTGCTAATTTTTAGTTATTGAATTTGACACATTATTCAATTCTGAGGCGGTACGAAGTTCGCCGGGCCAGCTATAATTAAATAAAAATAATAAATAAATTCATTAAATATATTCTTTTTGAAAAGCGTCGCAAAATTACAACCTGTAAAGGGAGTCCCAGTGTAAAAAAGATTGGGAACCCCTGACATAGGCTATAGTTTATTTTGAAAAAAAATAGTTTTTACTTCGAAATTCGCAATACCCGTGCGAAGCCGGGCTAAACAGCTATATAGGATATTTATTTTAATAAAAACAATTTTTTTTTAACACAATACCCGAGCGAAGCCGGGCGGGCCAGCAAGTAATAAATATAAATAAACATTTAAACCTTTAATAAAATAATAAAGCCTGTGTATTGTAAAATAAAACCGCAATATTGAGAATAGACTAAATTTATGGATTTTTTGTAATTGTAATTAACTTTGAAAATTTTAAACACTTATTTATAAAATTGTTTTTTAGATTTTAGAACGCTATTAGTCAACTTCTACGCCAAAATCGAGTTTGCTGTAATTAGGTTTAAAGGCTTAAAAAAATGTGGAACATAAACCATATCTGAGGACCTCTTCGTGATTAAAATAATGTAGATACAAAGTTAAATATACCCTCTGGTCCAAAAACTAATTAACTAAATTGGTTACCTACATAAATTATATAAAGTTATGTATATGCAAAGTTATTTATAAAAAAAATAAGGTTAATTTAGATAAACGAGTGTAAATTTTATATTCAATTGAAAAATGCTGAAACACGCATTGCGTACATTTACAACTTCACTCTCAATGTTGAGTAGACGTAGAGTATTGATTTTTATTTATATAAATAAACATTCTTTGTATCTACTTGTTGCAATAAATTACTATATAATATCATATTCAGTTATTTTAATAAGCATTTTGATTTGATTATAATTACAAAATAGGGTTTGTATTAATACATGCTATCATTTTTTTGATTAAATTATGATTAAATAATATATATGTATATATTTCTCTTAACAGTGTATTATATAAATTTAAATAGCTGTTAATTATTTTCTGTGAGTTGTATTATGAATAAATGTATTAACATATACATATGCAAAACCGCACAAATAAACATAATAAATGTAAATTTTAGAATCATAAAAAATGTTGTAAACATAAGAGTGTTGTATAGCAAATAAAACGGTGCGTTTTTAAAATAGGTAATAGTTTAATATACAATTTACAAATAATCAGCACCTCCATATTTTTATACAGATTTCCACGCTAGTATCCCTTTCCGGCTCCTCTAAACAGGAGCAGTCAGGATACAACTTTGTCAGTACTACCCTTGCACGTGCTATGCAAACGATATATAAAAACAAGTTTTTATACAATGGATTCGGTGTAAATAGGGTCTGATAGGGTATAAGGATCACTTACTTTTCATTAAATGTATAAGTAACTATTTTAAATGAGTTTCAAATTGGATAAACAACTTAAAACTTATTCAAAATAATAAGAATAAGAATAAAAGAATAAGAGAGTAGGTATTCATGTGGTGGAAGTTTGGTTACATATGGGTCATTCCATATGAACTCAACAAATGGGGTTTACCGCATGATTTTTAATTTTAATAAAAAAAATTGTAGATGATCTTTGTGGTGCCAGAAACGCTAAACCACCATCATTTATTTTTTTTATTGTATAACTTCTGAACAGTGCCCGTCCAAAGTCAAAATTGGGTCAATTTCATACTTGTACATAATGTGCTGTAGCTTTTTATTTAGAACAGATATTAAAATGGTTCTTTTTTTATTTGAAAGGGTCATAAATGTGCATTTTATAATATACAATAATATTGAACTAAAACAATTAGGAACAAAATAGTGACCATCCGACATTTCCACAATTTTTTCTCATTTTTACGATATTTGATTGGACGCTGTGTCAACCCTGTTGTATATTAAGGGTTGATTTTTTTTACAATAAAGTACTAACCCAGTGGTTTCCAACCATTTTGTACCTGCGCCCCCTTTTAAAAAAAAATTGTTGCGCACCCTTAATTTTTCTAACAATCTAATTTTATAAATACTCAACTCATATTATAATTTATTTAATGGGCTACAAAATAATATACAATATTATGTAAAAATATACATAAAAATTTTTTGATACCTATTCAACTTTTTTGGTTTGTATACGAAAATGATATTTTGGAAACAGCTGCATGCTCCCCTTGCAACAATCTCGCGCCCCCCTAGGGGGGCGCGCCCCACAAGTTGGATACCACTGTACTAACCTTTGCGATATCATAACATAACTATAATTGTCCTAGAATAAAATCTTCTACGAAAAAAAATGGTGAACATTGATAATTTTGAAAAAAGCTCAACTTTGACCCCAAAAATACCCATGTGGAGGAAAAAATAACAATCTGAAATTTTCAGGAAATATAGTCTATATCTTCGTTAATTATGTCCAATTAGTACCGTTCTGTTATTTTCACTTCTTTAAGAAATATGATTTTTTTAAAAGTGCTACTTTTACATATAAATATAAAAATAATCTGGGAGTTTGATAATTTATTTAAACTATTAGAATTATGTCAATTTATGATAAAAATAATCAAATAAAAGTTAAAATTTTCAAATTCTGTTATTTATTAAAAATAATATAATAGCAATAAAAAACACACGATCCTATCATCGTTTTGTCCCCATCTCAAATAATAAATTAAAAGTGCGACGATATTCTAGCTCAAAAAATCTCAAGATAGTAAAAATTTGTAATGAAAAATAAATAATGTATACCCACATGTTTTTTTTGATAAATAACTGAATTTGAAAAAGTTGAGTTCTATTTGATTATTTTTATCATAAATTGACAATTCTAATAGTTTAAATAAGTTATAAAACTTCTATAAATTATCAAACTCCCAGATTATTTTCATATTTATTTGTAAAAATAGCACTTTTAAAAAACATCATTTCTTAAAGAAGTGAAAATAACAGAACGGCACTAATTGGACATAATTAACGAAGATATAAACTTTATTTCCTGAAAATTTCAGAGTGTTATTTTTTCCTCCACATGGGTTTTTTCGGGGTCAAAGTTGAGCTTTTTTCAAAATTATCAATGTTCACCATTTTTTTCTCGTAGAAGATTTTATGCTAAGACAATTATAATTATGTCACGATATCACAAGGGTTAGTACTTGTAGTACTTGTAAAAAAAAATCAACCCTTAATATGCAACAGGGTTGACAAGGCGTCCAATCAAATATCGTAAAAATGAGAAAAAATTGTGGAAATGTCGGATGGTCACTATCTTGTTCCTAATTGTTTTAGTTCAATTTTATTGTATTATATAAAATACACATTTATGACCCTTTCAAATAAAAAAAAACCATTTCAATATCTGTTCTAAATAAAAAGCTACATCCCATTATGTACAAGTATAAAATTGACCTAATTTTTGACTTCGGATGGGCACTGTTCAGAAGTTATACAATAAAAAAATAAATGGTGGTGGTTTGGCGTTTCTGGCACCACAAAGATCATCTACAATTGTTTTACACTTTTTAATTCAAATTTGTTGATTTCATATGGAATGACCCATATACTATAAGAGAGTAAAAGAATATTGCCAAGAATAAGTTTATTTCGAAAAACCGTTTAACGAAGAGCTCCGTTTATTATCCACATAAAATGCACTAGCACTTTCTCTCCTGATTGTCGTAAGCCACAAAAGAAATATGTTTTAAATGGTCAATTTGAAATCTTACAATTAGAGTAACAATAAAAGTAAATAAATTTTAAAATTACAAAAATTCTAAGCATAATTATTGCAATTAACCTTAAATGATTAAAAAAAAAACATGTTAGTTTACCATTTTTTTGTTTGTTATTATGGAAGAATATCTACAATCTGAATTAATATAGAACTTGTTTCACTCAAATACACGTACTAATATTATTTTTAGACGAATTTGGAACTAACATAAATAAAATTTTAATATTAATTTTAAAAATGCATATATGTATCCCAGGTTTAAGATATAGTATCAAATTAACCATTGCATAAAATGATAACTACATTCATTTTAATATTTAACTGGTTTTTTAGTGGTCTGTTTATTAAAAATATTGATAAATAACATTTTATTCTACAATACGTATTAAAGAATACTATAGCATAAAAATGATATTTATTTGTATAAAATTAATTTCTGAATTATTACTCACAATTGTATGAAAAAATTTCTAGTGCTGTGTTATCTTTAAAGTATGACAAGCAAAATAGCAATATTTACATATTTTGTTAAACTTATTATTAAAATAAGTAAAATAGAAATACGATCTGAACAAATTATTAAAAACATTTAACATGATATAACATATTGCAAGGATAATGACGAAAACTAAAAATATGAAAGCATTGAGAAATAATATATCTACCAGAAAGGAAGAAGAATTTAAACTTAAAGACAAAGACGAAAGACCGTGATCAATAAAGAAAAAATACTAGAAATAACAGAAGAGCTTTATATGGAACTAAATAGAAGCAGGTGAGTAGAAGAAGAACAAGGCCAAAACAAAAATGAGAAAAAATGATGTTAAATCAGGATTCTGAAGAACTGCGAGTATAACACAAGAGCAATTAAATGCGGCAATAACACAAATGAAAAAGAACAACTCACTCTGAGAAGATCCAATAATTCTATAATAATAAAATTAAGCAAATAATAATAAAAAAATTTTTTAATAAAATATTGTAAACAATAGAGGGTTACCTTATATGTATTAGAACCTTAAAATTTTTCAAAATTAGTCGGCTGGGTCAATGTGCTGATTAATATAACGATACCGATGGCAAATAAAAAGTTTTATGATTACAATTTTTGAAGAAATATACATTCTTTAATAAAATAAAGCTTTGAAAGAATCGCATTTAATTTAATCTTCATTATTCACTAATGTATACTTTAGAGTATAATAGATTTTTTTTGATCGCAGTGCAGTAGGTTAAACACCACACCCCTAGCAAAATATAATTATAAAATTTTAAACTCAACATTTGAAAGTAATTTCTCTTGTAAGTTAGAAGAATCGGGACCAAAGGTGCAAGTGCATTTTATGATTAGTACTATTCTTAAACATTTAATCATTATATTAGTAACCATTAGCAAAATATAAGTGGGTAAATAAGAAAAACCTTCATAAATAAGTATTTAAATCCAATTCATATGCTGCCCCCGAAAGTGTTACTGCCATCGAGTGGAAAATTTTATATCATACCTATATCTTGCTATGTTGTAAACATAATTGTTATGTTTAGCTCTTTCTAAAATGTTAAGTTTATATTAATTTTTTTGCTTTGGTAATTTATGAAAATATTATTATAGAAATATAAAATACTTGAAAGTAGCTACACAAAGAATAAAATTTGATAAATATACTCATATGCTTTACTAGTCAATTTTAACTTTTCGGTTGCAACCAAAGCCTTATACATCAGATGAAAATATTGAACCCTAGTATAGTAATATGTGGTATAAATAACTAATCATATTGTTGGCAGAGCTTAAAAAGTTGACTTCTATTATAATAAAAAAAAACTAGAAATAGTCAGCGTAATATTAATTACCAATATTTGATTAAATGGACAATAAAATTAATTTTAAAAAATACATTATCTAAACTTACTGCTCATAAAGTATTAAAAACAAACTTAACCATATTGTCGAAAATTTTTTATTGGATTTTTGTTTATAATCAAACTGTTCGATGTCGCTTTTGAATTGACAAAAACTAAAACTGCCATTGGATAACACCTTCCAAAAGCTTTAAGGCCTACTGTCACTATAGTGCAAGGCAAAGGCACGGCATATGCAAAGTATGCAGTCGGCAAAATTTGTATCATGCATTTTATCGATTGCATTCACATTTTACTGGCACCGGCTTGGCAATGCCTGCCGTTTGCACGTGGGTATTATCAAACAATATTTGCGAAGCATTTGCCTTGACGATTCCGCAGACACCTGTCTGGTAAGAATGCAAAAGCCGACAGTCAACAGGCATAATTAGTAAGTTGCACCACAGACAGAATTTTTCATCTGAACTTTGTTTCGTCTTTTATCAATTCAGGATGTAGTGGAGCAAATTCTCCTTCCTGAATGCGTTTTTTAAGCATATTGTGGACTCAAAAACGTATTTCTCTTTTCTGACCTGGCTTCAGTATTTTTTTTTTCATCTTCATCTAACAATAGAGTAATTTTTGTAAGCGTTGAAATCGTGAACATATTGGTTGTACTTAACTGGTATTTTGAGAAAGACTGAAACCCGTTGCTTTTGCGTCGCAGTATAAATGTGTAAAGAAGTTGTTACGCTTGTTGTGTCCGCGGCTTGCATACACGTACCACGGTGTTTAAAAAGTAAGGTGAATTTTGTTTTAAAATTAAAATTTTTTATTTATTCTTCCAAATCGATTTTGTCCCCTTCAAAATAATTCCCCCCAGCACAATACACTTATGCCAACGTTTTTTCTAATAAAAAGTCGTCCTCTGGTATAGCCTTCAATGCGCGTAGCGATTCACGTTTGATCTCTTCAATCGACTCAAAACGATTGCCCCGGAGTGGTGTCTTGAGCTTTGGGAACAGCCAGAAGTCACACGGTGCTAAATCAGATGAATACGGTGGTTGTGGAGCGACATGAGTGGAGTTTTTGGCGAAAAACTCACGAAGAACCAGTGCTGTGTGCGACGGTGCATTATCGTGGTGCAAATGATGGCACAAATGATCCTTCAAAATTACTTGCACTGATCCAATTGATATTAAAAGCATGTCGGCAAGGTCTCGAATTGATAATCACGATTTTCGAACACCAATTTTTTGATTTTCTTGATGTGTTGCTCATCAATTGACGTCGATGGTCGTCAAGAACGTTCCAAGTCATCAACACGTTCTCTGCCTTCTTTGAAGTCTTTGTACCATTTGTAAACATTTTTCTGTGACATAGTCTCGTCAGCGAAGGCCTTTTGCAACATTTGAAACGTTTCAACGGCGGAAATTGCATTCCGCAAGCAAAATTTAATAGTACTTCTTTGCTCAACAAAATTCGACATCGTAAAAATCGTCAAATTCACTTTTCTTTGTTTACAAAACCAAGCGTAAACTAAAAACTAATGATGTTATTACCATGTAATTGTTACAGATGTCACTAACAGTCCTACCAACTTGAAAAAAAAATTCATATGTCCGATTCGGTTAACGCGGGAAGTTTAAATTAAAAATTCACCTTACTTTTTGAACACAGTAGTATATGTATCTTGAACTACAGTAAAAGCTCTCTTAACAGACATTTCTCTTCAACGGGCATTCCTCTTCAACGGACAATTTTCAAAAGTCCTAGTTGAGAAAAGTATAGAAGAACAATGTATTAAGGTCCCCTGCTCAGCGGACGCCATTCTACAACGGACAATATACAAGTAAAACAAATAAAAACTTCTTCAAAATTTATTTGATCTATGCAATGGCATACATTTTGTTCTACTTTTAGTTTAACTAAAAATCGGGACAACTTTTTTATCTTAAATACACTAAGGGAAAAAATTAAAGGGTCAAAAAAATTTCGGACATTTATAGTGTTCTTTGACAGGCTGTATTTCAATGAAAAATGGTCGTATCTTCAAATTAAAAAAATAATTTTGAAGCTCTAAGATTTTAGTTTTCAGATCTTTTATTGAAAAATTTTTAGGAGCCACTGTTATCATGTAATCTTAAGCAATGGCGCGCAAGAAAAATTATGCAAATTTTCTTGTTTTTCGTTGAGTTTTCACGGACTTAGAAATTTTTTTTTAGCTAAACCATTATATGTAGCAGATAGCCTGTTTATTCAGCTTCAAGTTTATTTTTTTAAAACCTTGATACAATTTTTTTTCACCGAGATACAGGATGTTAAATAGAAAAGATCCTTTTGTATTCCATCATTGATATCTCAGTAACCAATAGTCGTACGAAAAATTGCAAAACAGTTTTGGAAACTGGAATAAACGCCCTATAAGAAACTGCTATGACTTATAAAAAAATTTTTTTCAATCTTTAACATAAATTTGAATACACATGAAAAAAGAGTATTTTTTGGATTTATAGAATATTGACGGCTAAGTTACAAATATTTATGAAATGAGAAATGTTAAGCGTGACTTTTATAGCTAAATGTACTCTAAAAACTCTAAGAAGTTACAATTCGATCTACCAAACCTTTCTTATTGTTTTACACAGTCAAACTTTTGAAAAGAATTAAAAGGTCACGTTTCTTGTCGCTAAAAAGTTTCTAATGATAATTAAAATAAAAAATAAACATTTCTAATGCAAAAACATTTTAATTAATGCAAAAAAAATTTTTTGATTAAATTAAAAAAATTTATTTTGAAAAATTTTTAAATTTTTTTTTAAAAAGTTTTCTTATTTTTAAAAAAACAATGTCTAATCGTTTCTAGTTCGATTACATAGTTCGAGCACATAAGAGTTAATGCTTGGACTTTGCGTCCCGTTGTTAAAGCTGCTGTCTCGCCTTCATCTCACTCTTGCAGTCACCTCTTACTTTTCCCCTCTTTCTTCTTGCTGTTATAACGCGCACAAGATTGTCCACCCATTTTTATTAATAACTAATTATCTATGGGTCTGATCAAAAAATGACAAAGGACTTTTCGTCTCAGAATTTTATTTTCTGTGAGATGTATCAATGGCGTCTATTAGTACTGGGACACCCTGTATTGTGATTATCTAAAATTCTATCTCAAGCGTCTTTATTCTATTCTCTATTAATTATTGCTTTGTTTATCTTTAGATTTTTTAATAACAAAAACAATTTTATCTTTACCTTTTTAAGAGATTACTATTAGTATCAAAAAAACTAACTAAACCATAAAATTAAAATAAAGGTTTTGAAATGACCGTAATTCGAACACCTAAATGCAGACATCGTATAAAATAACTCTTTCGATATTTTAAATTTATGATATGCATTAAAAGAGCGATTAACAATTTTGCTTATTAGTAAAAATAATTAGAGAACTATTTTTTAAATTATAAGATTACTACAACTTGTTAAAGCCCCGTATAATGCTTATCGAATTAATTAATTTATTAATTACTCCGTTAATGGGATTTAGTAACGTTCATATATTAGGTAAGTACCTACAAAAAGAATTATATGTGACGTAGTTTCTAATGTATTTTGTTTACCTAACATTCGTTTTTATTTTTCGGTCATTTAGTATAATTTATTAAAAGGAAATAAGAACTCATGCAGTTTTTTTATAAAATTTACATGCTCATATAACGTAGCTTTAAATTTAACAAAGTTACATTACTTAAAAAAATATCACAGAAACCAAAAAAAATGATGTAATTTTAGTAACAAATATAAACCTATTTTAATTAATTATCATATTTAATGTTTTTAGAATAGACGAGAATATAATAAAAACAATAAATTATAAATAAATACAGTACATATTTTGAAACAAATTCCTATATTTTAGGTTTTATACGATCGTACTAAAACAGAATCTTTAAGTGATATTAGTAGATATTGTTAATTTTTTTTAAAATAAAACTATTAATTTTTACGGTACGTAAAGATGCGCAGAAAAAAAGAATAAAATGCTTAAAAGCGTTAAAATAAATGTGAGACTGAAAGATATTCTAAGAATAAGCGGCAAAAATTATTCTAAAATAAAAACTGTTGCTTGACCAAGACTTGACCCTTTTTCTAGAAAAAACTGTGAAAAATAAAGAGGTTAAGAAGAAGTTAAGAAGAAGAGAAGAAGAAAACACGTTTATTAATCACTTGAATCTTGAGGTAATTGTTTTTTTAGTCTGCTGTAAAAAAAAATTTTCCTAGGTTATAGAATGCTGCTCCTGGACATAGTGCAGAGTAGAAATAAATTTATTAGAGGTGACTTTAATATATTTACTAATTTTTGCGATAAGAGGGCGTTGCTACTAGCCCAATTTTTTTTTTTTTTGGTAACCCCTTCAGATGAACGTATGTGAAGTTTCATTTCAATCTGTCAATTCATTCTTTGTTTACAAGCCATTTAGTGTCGCGTGTCACAGTATTTTTTTACAATGGAAAAAATTGAATATCGTGCAGTGATAAAATTCTTATTTTTGGAAGGTGTAGCACCAAAAGAAATTCACGAACGAATGTTAAAAGTGTATAATAATTGTTCACCTACAATTAGAACAGTAGAAAGATGGGTTGCTGAATTTAAACGTGGTCGTACAAGCATTGAAGACGATCCACGTGAAGGACGTCCAAAAGCGCATCAACACCAGAAATCATAGCCAAAATTAAGGATATGGTTTTGGAAGATCGTCGATTGACTGAGAGAAAATTTTGTAGAGGCTCTACACATCTCATTAGGCAGTGTGAGCCATATTTTAAGTGAAATTTTGGGTTTTAGAAAGCTTGTGCACAATGGGTGCCGCATTCGCTAACAATGGAACAAAAAAACATTCGAATGCGACTTTTTCAGCAACATTTGGAGCGTTTTAAAAAGGATAAAGTGGATTTTGTGCGTCGATTCATCACTATGGATGAGACTTGGGTCTATCACCATGATCCTGAATCAAAACAAGAGACTAAAGAGTGGTGTGAACCTGGTTGTTCGGCTTCGAAACGAGTTCGTGTCCGGAAATCGGCCAAGAAGGTTATGGCATCAGTTTTTGAGATGCGAAAGGAATTTTGTTTGTGGATTACTTGCAAACTGGTAAAACAATTAATTCTGAATATTATTGCAACCTTTTGGAAAAGAATTTAAAATTATAATTTGAAAAATCCTTTTTTCATCAGGACAATGCAACCTGTGAAAAAAGAAAACATTTTGACAATGGCTAAAATATGAATTAAAGTTCGAATTGTTGGAGCATCCACCTATTCAAGATTTGGCCCCAGCGACTCCATTTGTTTCAGAACTCAAAAATTTATGCGTGGCAAGCGTTTTAAAATGAAGAGGTCATAACGGCTGTTGAAGCGTATTTTGCAGACCTTCCGGATTCTCAATTCAGGATTTTAGATCCAAAACATTTTATGTAGTCGTTGGAGCAAGTGTATTAAAAACTACAGGAGATTATATTGAATAATAAAGTGTATTTTGAAACCATAAATTTGTTTTTCTTATCGAACGACAAAACTTATTGAACAACCTGGTATTTACTAATTTTTTGAATATCTCATTTTTATTTAGATTTGTATTTATACAAGTACTCCATATTGAACAGCAATTCGTAAGTACATGTCTTGAGATGCATTGGTAGAATAAAGAAAAACATTCTGTCTTTAGAAAAGATTTCCTATTCAGAATCAAGATAAATTATGTAAATTGCACGCATGTTTTATTTAGTTTATAAAAATAATACCCATACATGTACCAAACAAATGTTTAAGTTTTATGTAAGCATTTTTTCGCCGCATTTTATCGCCGCTTTACAATGAAACGTAAAATAAATATAAACTTACCTTTAAATCATAGCTTATTAGAATTTTTATGTAATTTTTATTAACAAATTACCGCTAGTGCTTTATTTTTTAGTCTTATAAAGATATTGCAACAAAATAAAACCGTAAAAAAAGTTAATTTAAATAATGCTTATTTTGTCGAAAATAAATAGGCTTAATTTGTAGTTTTTTTTACGAAGCGTTCTTCTCCAGATTTATGTGTGGCTATGAAATATGCCTCAATGGCCACCCAATTAGGTAATCGTAGGTACCGTTTTTCAAAGAATAAACATGTCTAACTATTTTTTGGTCCAAAATACGCGCTAGGGCTTAATTTCGGTGGAGGGCCAAAATAAAAGTATTGCTTGCCCAAAATAAGGTGGCGGGTGAAATAGTCCCGCCTACGGATGCGCATGAATAGGGAAAGTCTTGCAAGGTTGAGGTACAGTCGAGAGAGAAGTGAAAATACTAATCGGGTGTTTATTTTGAAAACGCGTTCTTCCCGTGAGAACGGGGGTAGGATCTATCCGTAAAGTGTGCCGTCAATAGGTTTTTACATTTCCAATTACCTATCCTGATAAGCGGCGGGCACTAAGACCTGAAAATTTACTACCCTTTTGTACCTATTTCTCAAGTTCCAAGAATTTTAACTAGCTTCCCACGGACTCTTTCATTCATGCAAAATAGCTTTGGTATATAAGACACCAAACATTTGGAATCTTCATCTAAGAAACCAAGTTTTTTTTTCATTTTAATGATAGTACTTTATATAAATATATTTTTATATGTATGTATTTTCTCCACTAATAATTATTAGTCCGGTAATTAAAATATTTGATTTTCTGCCGCTAGTAAGTACGTATTTATGTTCATGAAGTTTAGTTTATTTACAGTTTTTATTTATTTCAAATAAATAAAATATCCGAAAAAATTTTATATTTTATGTATTTTTTCACCAGAATGTACAAAAGCCGAGCGTACAGTACGTCTTTTTTTATCCGAATGCGTTCTCTCTTTATCGTGTGCGTCGCTTGTAAGATTCTCACCCGCCACCTTAAATTGGTCAAGTAATAGGTATATTTATATTTTTTTATTCACTAAGGGATCAACTTTGCAGAGTACACATATAAGCCGATAGGCGAGTATGCAAACGTTGTTTTACGCGTTTTTACGCGTTATTTTATGCATACATATCAAACAATATTTTTTTTAAATATGTTGTATAATTTGAGAAAAAGAATTAAAAAAATAAAACTAAAGAAAGAGAGCAAATCATTTCGAACTCAAAACAACCTTCTAATCGGAATTAAAAGACGTGCGGACACTTTCCCATTGATACGGACAAGTGTCCGCATTTCCCGTGTTAATTAAAAAATTCATTATAACTTATAATTATAAAGAGAATTCAAATTTTATGTTCTATTATTATTTAGAAATGTCTAATAAAAGACAATAAAGGGTGATTTGTTTCACAATATAAAACAGTTTTATTCTGGAAGTAATTTTCTCAAAACTGCGTACAGTTACTTCACATTACTCTATATAAGTAAGATATTGTAACGGATTTCCCAATCCAAATCCACTATCCAACGAGAGCAAAAGCGGTTCGTACTCGGGTTGTGAATAATAACACAGTTGGCCACTTATTTTACAATTACAATTTATTTAACACAAGATTATAAACAAATTCTCCTTCGCCAATAACTTAAACACTAGAACTTAACAATTATTTATTTATTTACTAACTAACTAACTTACGGTTCTAATACACTAACTAATTTATTTACACTCGTATATTTATTTAAACGATTGATACTTGTATGTTCTTTACATCTATACCGATAGCGATAGCGCTCATCTTGTAAATTCACCGAACAGAGTTAAGAACATTGACATTCACGTACAACTGTTGACTTAGACTGATGTGTAAGAGTACCGCGGAGTTTATATATGTGTCGTGGTATCTATCGAACTGGCTCCTAGAGTATTCGAGATAAATCTCCTCTACAGAGATATGGCCAATTCAAGGTAACTCAGATAGAAACCTCTGGTTAGTCCTGGCTTAAGAGATATTGAAATATATCCGCTTACTCAATATCTCATGGTCGCGTGTGTATCTCGCGCTTGATTAAGTACATCTATCACGGCTCTACACTCGACCACCGTACCCGTTACAATATAAATAAAAAACAAGTATTTATTAAAAAATATTAAACGCTCAATTATTTACAGATATTTTAAACGAAAACTAAAAGCAACACTAAATCAAAAATTTTACAAAATCTATAACAATATTCAGATTAATTAATTAGTGCGACCCATTAACAATGTTTTTACTATACTGCTTGTTATTAGATCTAATATTTATATATATTTATATATTGAAATTAGTCGATTCAAGACTACATCATGAAAACTAGCTGAACACGGGTGAATATCAATTTTTCTAATCTAAGTATTATTAATTTCCTTTGAAGCACCTAGTTTGTAAAGATCTTTTTTTATCAACATAAAAAAATTCGGCCTGCTTTAGAAACGGCAATACTAATATAATGGACCTTCTTATTTTCGGTTTAACATATTTTAGGCCATATTTATATTATCAATAAAATATTTCACTTTGTTATTTTTAAATCGTATGTCTAATTACACAGATCAAAAATCTAATTCTTATGTGTAATGTTTCTAAATAATATATCCGGTTGGAAAGAAAGTAATAACGGTTTTTTAGTTTAAAATATAGTAAAACTCAATTTATTTATTCAAAGAATAAATTTTATCCAACTATAAAGGTAACATTTTGTTCAATGACCTATTGCCATTTTTTTGGTAACTTCATGATTCCACGTTCGTAAAACTTCTGGCTCTTATTAGCAAAAAATTGAACCAGATTCGATTTCAGGTCATCCTCATTAGTGAAGTTTTTACCATTTAAAGACTTGTAAAAATGGTGTAACATTAGAGCTATATGGTAGATGTAATATGAGTTTTCAACTAAGTACTCGAGTCGAAATTTAGCGCCGACATTGAGCCTCCTAAAGTCGGACTCATTCCGGACTCGGAGACTCAAAGTAGAGTTTATTCCTATGTTAAATTAGGTCCGACTTTGGTCTCCAAAGTGGTACAAATTTCCATTTATACCACTTTGAGGTTCAAAGTCGGATCTGATGGAAATTTAAATTAGGTCCGATTTTAGACCTCTGTACCCTATTTTATAATAATAATAATAATAATATAAATTTAATTCGTTTTTAATATGTTTAGAATACTTTTATTTAAAATACGTAGCTAAAGTTTAAAATAACAATTTAAAAATAACAATTACATTAAAAAAAAGAAGAATAATAATCATAAGTATTATTACAGTCAACTCGCGTTATAACGAAGTTCGATATAACGAAAATCTCGATATAAAGAAAGAAACCGCCGGTCCCTTGAAAATCTCGCTTTATAACGAAAATTTTAATGGGTTTTGGTCCCCTCGATATAACGAAGTTTTCTTGACCAAAGTCTAATAATTTTTGTTAAAAAAGTAAGTACTGTAGGTATGTTATATAATTTACATAATGTGTTTCTACACAATTTTTGATTTTTTTATCTTAAAGAAATGCAAACTTAACACTATCAATTATCAATTACTTGCAAAGCCATGACCTTGACGACAGTGTATTCTCAAGTATCTTAAATCTGGAGAACGCAATTGAACGGACACGTACAGTCACCTGCATACAAACTAAAATTACGGAGTTTTTTTAGATTATACGTGTTTCTATTTGTATTATTTCTATTGTTTTTTTTTTATTGTTGTTTTCTATTGTTTTATTATTATTTTTTACATTTCTGCGTTATATTGGTTATTTTAATAAACGACAACGAATTTGTGGTGTTTCGGATTGATTAATTCTATATCTCTAAACAAAGTAAAAATTTGTTAATTTGTGCTTTTATAATAAGGAATTTCGATATAACGAACTTTCGATATAACGAACTTTTTCGTGGGTCCCTTGAAATTCGTTATAACGCGAGTTGACTGTATTAGTATTTATAATAATTAAACTAATATTGTATGTATATATACCTATATATATATATTTATTTATTTATTTTGTATTATAATATACAAATACATTGATAATACAGAATTACTTAGTAACTTTGATAAAACAATATTCAAAATTATAAAATACCTGGATTACTCTGAGATTTTGTAGGATGGGTTTTACTTTCTGAGTTAGTCACTTTTTAGTAAGCTGTTGCTGTTTCTTCGAAATTAAAGACAAATCGGTAAAGATTAATAATAAGAGCGCATTTTTTAGGTTAGGTTGCCCGACCATAAGATTTACTTGACTGGTGGACAGTCATCAATGTAAAAGAACACATGTAAATATGGAGTGTTGCCAGGTCTTTTTCATGTAGTCGAACTCATTTAATGCCATTCTCATAAATTTAATAGACAAGATTTTAAAAACATTTTAGTTATTAGTATTAACAGTTTTTTATTTAAATATACATGTAATTAATTTGGATGCTAATTAATAAACGTAATAGTGTAATAACCAATGTCAACGCTTAAAACCATAACTTACATAAAAAGTATTTAGTTTACGCGTACTTTATGTGTATAAATGATATGAAAAAATATAAACGTATTCAATTGTAATATAACAGCTAACTTGTGATCAACAAACAAATTACAATATCGAAAACAACTGGCAACGCTGCTCAGCTGATTTCGGTATTTGCATTTATCGGACTTAGAGGTTCAAAATCACATCTCTTGGGGAATGGTAGGAGCTATGGGCTAACTGTCGGACCTAGTTGGGTTACAGTGCTATAAATCGGGTCTTTTTCGGACTAGGGGAATCTATGTAGGCTCTAAACATCGACTCGGGGATCTATGTAGGCTCTAAATTTCGACTCGGGTACCTATCAATAATTTTTGACTAATTAATACAAATGTGTGAAGTCGTGCGTTATCATAGTGGAACAAAATGCATTTACAATAAGCCAATTTTGGCCGCTTATTTTTAATCGATTCCTCCAATTTTATCACATGTTGACAGTAAACATCTAAATTAATCGTTTGGTTCTTTGAAAGCTGATAAAAATGCACAACACATTTATAATCCCACTAAACGGAAAGCATGATATTGTTTTGATGCAATTAGGCTTTTGATGTTGCTTGTGCTGGTTCATCACGCAATTTGATTAATGTTATTGTGAATAACCCATTTTTTATCACCAATAATGAAAAAGGATCGATTTCGTTGAGTCGGAGATGCATATCACTAATACTTACATACACGGAGAAAAAAATATCCTTAATATAACTATCTAACGTATACCCAATTGACGTATTGTTTGGACAAGGATTCGAATGTCTAATTTAACAATATTTATAAGTCAATTTGACAATTCATAGTATGATCAAAACAGCTCTACATAGTATACTTACCATATAATAAGAATTCATTTATTTGATTTAAGCGTTCAAACTAAAAGCTCTCGTGAACGTGTGCAGTATCCGTCGTGTAGGTAACTGGATAGTTAATTTGAGGATTTGAATAGCTAAAATAGGGATACGTATGGTTATTATAACGATATTTTGTTCTCTGTGCATATCCGTTAAATCACTATGACAAGAATCTTTTGAATGTCTAAAACAGTAATACGGATCGTTACTATAACGATCCGCAATAAGGATACTCTGGATAGCTAAATTAGCTATACGGCGTATCCCTGTGAAAGATAACTATCCAACGGATAGCTATAATAAGGATACGTATGGTTATTATAACGATATTTTTTTCTCCGTATATGTGTCGTGTTACATGTATCTCTTTATATTTTCATATAGAACCCAATTATCGAGCTTCTTAACAAGTCCAAGACATTTTAAATAAGTTTCGATTGTTGTGTGTGATATATTGAACCTGACTGCAATCTTTCTGACAGTTAAATGACAATCTGCATTAATTATGGCTTTGATTTGATCTTAAGTTGGTCGACTAGAACAACATTTTATAAACTAATTCTAACACGTGCGTTCTGTTGAGTATTCGTCACCATAAAATTGACAAAAGACTGTGTGAGCTTCAGAGATTTTCTTGCTTCAATAAGTGTCTTTAGACTGTGATAACGATATCACTTGAAAGTTTGGAGTCCAATTTATTTCTTTTTAAAACCAATTCAACTCCTTGGTGAAACATTCAATTAATAGGGCAAAAAAGGCAAACTTTACATATTCTTCAATACGATCCAATAATCAGAGTAACATTATACTGGGCATATGGATACATTGGACATATACATATATAACGCTTGAATAAAAACACAAATGTGTAATAAACTAAAAAATATTAAAAACAATATTTCAGTTCAGTGGTAAAGAAACTATTTATTTACTTATAAAAGCTTAATGATTCGAATTATTATTCCGGTACAATTTAAAATGATTTCTAATCTATGATTTTGTGGTACATACTAAACTTTAGATTTTGTCTAAATATCCAATATGTAAAGACATTTTATTAATCTTTTTTAATTAGCAACAATCTCAAACCATCATAATCCTTTATAACCGACTATGAAAAAAAAGAAGAGTCATATGCAGTTCTGAATGTAAAGGAAAACAAAAATACATATTACGATTTTTTTCTTTTGCATTCAAGAATTTGTGTAAAAATTAATAAATGCTTATTTAAAAGACGTACTATGGCATTTTTTTATTTATGATCATTTTTGTCACTCTTTTTATTAATAGAAGATACTTTCAAAAAAAATTCCCCAAAAAAATAGATAGTTATACGTCAGATTAATCGATTAAAATATCAACCGGCCAAGATCCAGTCCACACGTGGTCAGTTAAGAAGGATTATACTGTAATTTAAAATGTTAGTTATTTAATGTTTCATCGGGCTTTTCTCATACATAATCCAATTCCCTAATTTTTCGGTTTTCCGTTCAATTCCGTGAGATTAATTTAAAATATTTTATTTTCTCTTTTGTAATACTTAATAGATAGGTACAGTCAACCTAAGAAGTAAACAACACCCTAGAGCAGCACCTACAGTGATCGTGCTATTCCAAGAGACAAAATGTGGCGCTGCATGGTTAAAAAACAATTAAGATTGATCTTTCTAATTTTAGTACCTAGAAGTAAATTTGGAATCTTAAATAGACACGTAAAGGTATTTGTGACAGCTGTCGTTTTTGTTAGAAAAGATTTAGTAAATTGATTATAAAGCTTTTTTTTAAACAATTAATAGAAAAAAATATTTGTTGTACTTATAAAAGCCGTCATAAATCTCCTTAAACACTATTTTTAACTAAAATCTGTTTTTTGGAATAGCTCGATTACAGTAAGTATTGTTTTTAGGGTGTTGATTACTTCTTAGGTTGACTGTACATACTTTATAAATTGGCACAATAATAAAATATAAATAAACGTTTATTTAAAATAATAATTATTCATTATGTCTAGGTGTAGTAATTAAATATATGCAATCATATGGAAATCAAACGTAATATTTTTTCGGTTCAGTTCCACTTTTCGTTGCGGCAAAAATAACGGTGCTTTTCGGTTTTCGATTCAGTTCCGGTTCAAAGCCCTGCATATATTTAAATTAAAGTATACATAATAACATTATTTAAATACATCACAAATATGATATATTACAATGAAACAAAAAATTCAAAATATAATATTATAAGTCAGAAATGTGTATGCCATAAACATGGATGTGCAATTTTCATCCTAAAAGTTATTATTCAGTGTCATTAACGAAGAATTACAATGCGATTTTCATACGTACCTTGTTATTAAAATAGTAATTTTTCATTTAAGGTTTTTATTAAAAATTTGAAAAGCAGATACGATCGCATAATTATTTTTTTACGATAAAAATACTGCGTACGTATTGACAGCGTACGTTTAATTAAAAAAACCGTATTCACTGATATCCAACTTTGTGTTGCTTTATCAAAATAACTATTTGTTCGGCTCCAAATAACTTGTTTTAAAAATTAATAAATATTAGGTGATGCCATTAATTTTCGTACGAGGTCATGCGTCAGACTAATAAATAAGAAAAATCAATATGGATACTGTAATGAATACCACGGTTACTAAATGCTTTACAGTTGAGATCTTTAAATACAGATAAGTAAGTGTGTACATTTGCAAATTAATATAATTAATATTCTAACAATGCACCATTGTTACAAACATTTGCTTAATTCTTTAATTTATTTTTAATTTATGAGAACAGTGAGAATGTGTGCTAATAAATCATGCACTGCCACTATCGCTATTCTATTATCGCCAACAATAAAATAAATAATAAAAAAAGCTCAAATAGAGTTAATATAAGATTGGTATAAAACGTTAACAAACTAGTTGCATACTTTTCGAAGTTTGCAACTTGTATTATACAAATCTGAGTTTGTATAATACATGATACCTACATGTGTTTTTCTTACACATCCGAAGTGAAAACGTATCTTTTTGTTACTATGAATTAGTTAAACTTGCCTGCTCATTTCCAAATCAAACATAATTTTTGCCGAAATTCGGTTCGTCTAAATTTAGTAAAGTTTTTTGAGTGTTTTAAAAATTTTACTTTTTACTTTTCACCGAGTAGCAATTTCTACCTTTTTATTAATTCATAACTTTTTTGGCATCCAGCAAAAAGTTTACTTTTGCGATCTACAGTAACACGATTATGTTACTCAACAAAATTGCATTACAATCTATTGTTGCACATTTTAAGTCAGGTACAAACCTGATTATTTTTTCTTATTTGTATAAATTTCAACACCAAATAAGCGTTTTTTTTTCTTTAATACTTACACATATATATGTAGGGGAAGGTGACCTAAAGCGGGTAGGTTAAGGTTCATCAGTCAATATGAATCACTTCTTCTCTAAAAAAAAAGTTTTTTTCTAACATTTACGCAATACAATTGTTAAACTTTTATTTTATAAAAAAGAATAATTACATTTCTGCTTTAAATGTACAAAAAAACTCAAAAATATAAAATTTTAGAAATTACCGGCTTTGCCTGACAGGGGAGCCTAAAGCGGGTAGGCTACCATAAACCAGTCGGATTAATCAAAACATTTAAAAATAATTATCTTTACTTAACATGTTCTTGACAGTAACATTGGTATTAAGTTATTAAGCATTTTAATGTTATAAACTGCTAATTCAAACTTCTAATAGAATCCAATCTTAATATCATTTTGGTTTACCATTGTTTTTAAATCTTAATAGCTTCAACGCTTTAAATCACTTATTTTTAATACCAATTTATTCCTATCAACTAGTTCCTATCAATTATAATAAAATTACTACTTCTGGTACAAGTAAAGAGGATGCCTACCAGCTTTGCCCAAACACACATTTCTTGGTTTTGATACATTAACGTAAAAAATAATGAATGGATATTAAAATATTTAGTGAAATAATAAAACTAGTTTATTATAAATGAACACCCCACTATAAAAAATAGGCTAATGTTAAAGGCTTTGTAGCAATTTAAGTTAAAATAATTTCAAATATTTTACAAAATTATTAAATTTTTTGTTTTTTAATTTTGTAACATTATTAAACAGTTTGGGTGTCAAAATAGTATGACATCAATTAGGCAGGGTACTGGCAGTGTAAATACACATATAAATTCCAGCTAATATATAACATACCCGCTTTGGGCTACCTACCCGCTTTAAGCCACCTTCCCCTATATACTATTATCTCCGGCCATATTTAAATTGTGAATTGGTAAGTCTTTATTTACGTAAAACCGTCGCCTAACAACAACTTGTTGCACTACAGAATTACGTTACGATGTTTTGTTGCATGTGTGTTCGCACCTTTAAGATTTAGTAGTACTACTTCTAAAAAGAACAAGGAACAAGTCACGCAACATGATTAAAATTTATATTATGTACAATTTCTTTAAAAAAATGTTATTACATAAAAATCATATGATAACGTGTCATACACTTTTAGAGTTACGCAGTAAAAAATTAAGTGAATATCAAAGAAACAAATATACTAAAATAACCCAAAAATAGAATTAAAAGAACAAATACCGTGCACTAAATTTTGATAAATACTTCAGATGATTTCAGAAAATTATTTTAACAATACTGTAACGAGTTTCCCAATCCACTATCCAACGAGAGCAAAAGCGGTTCGTACTCGGGTTGTGAATAATAACACAGTTGGCCACTTATTTTACAATTACGATTTATTAACACAAAATTATAAACAAATTTTCCTTCACCAATAACTTAAACACTAGCACTTAACAATTATTAAATTACTAACTAACTAATTTACGGTTCTAATACACTAACTAATTTATTTACACTCGTATATTTATTTAAACGATTGTCACTGGTATATTTATTTACATTTATCTATACGGATAGCGATAGCGCTTACCTTGTAGATTCACCGGACGTACGGAGTTAGAGCGTTGACACCTCACAATAACAGACTCGGTCGTAACTAACTGAGGAAGTATTTGGGGAGTTTATATATGCGTTGTTTAATTTACTAGGAAGCTTCGAGAAGTATCTGGGCCTTGGCGATACCGTCATTTTAAGGTAATGTAGATAGAAAACTCCAGTTAGTCGTGTATTAAAAAATTATTGGGATATCTACGCTTACTCAATATCTCACGGACGCGCGCGTGAGATAGAAGTATCTCGCGGGTGATTAAGCAAATCTATTGAGGCCGCTTCATTCATTTATCGCGTTTGCTACAATACATTTGTTTGTTTTAACTGACTTTTTTGTATATATTTTTTTTTAAAACGTTTGATTATTAATTAAAAAAGTTTTAAAACTTTTCTTTCCCTTTTTTCATTAATGATTAGAATTTGCATTTGACTTTGAATTGTGACTACTTTCTCTTACTGTACTACTTAACTGCACACAGAGTAGTTCTTGAATGTTAAAAAATTAGTTTTTTTATTATTTATTTTTTTTATTTTGCTCATTTCTCACAATTTCCTTAAGCGCGTTTATAAAATTTGTATGTGATTTTATAACTGAAAGACTGAGTGCTGTTACCCCCGTTTGCATTTTGACCGATGCTCATTATTGTCTAATTTAAACCACATTACGTATTAATATAGTTCATACAATTATGTATTTTATAGTGCATTAAATGCATCCAATAAGCATTATCATACTCCTGATATCAAATTATTTTTACTTTGGCCTGACCGAGAAAGGGAATGTGCGTTCTCTTGACCTGAATGACTCTACTCCTAAATTTGACATCAACAGAAGATAAAAAAAATAAAAATAATTTTCCAAATTATTATTAGAGTAAAAATTTATTGCATCAAAATTTTATGATATTTATGATATGTGATATTGGTCAAATAACTACGATAGCTTTCTGAAAAACATCCTAACGACTGATGAGATGTGGGTTTATAGTATCCAAAGCACAGTTATTTCAATAAATAGCAAAGTTTTAACAAAGAACAGCACGTTAAAGGCACTATGCTATGGATACTTTCACTGGATGCAAACGGTGCGTGTTAAAATGAATAAGTACTTTTTATGAAACTAATTGTTTATAATTCCCAAGCAATATTATAACAGAATAGCTCAAATACATACATACTTATTAAAACATAGAGTTTTTTGTTTCACATTTTGTGTTAAAATTATAAGTGAACTACGCATTTAAAAATTAATTTACCTGTAGAAGTGGTAGCGTATTTGGTATAGCTTTTATTTCTTCACAAGAGTCGGTAAATCCTTGTTCGCATTGGGAACTGGAACTGCTATTTGTTGATTTTACGACTGACCAAATTCGTTTCAATCCTAGTTCACGCATGGGTTTCTGAAATCGTAAAAAACGAAATTAATAAACCTATATCTTACTTAATTGTCTTACTATTGCATTTTTATCTAAATATATTTAGAAAACTATGATTGTTATTGATTATTTTATAACTACATAAAATTAAAACAGAAAATACTGTATAATACCTATATAACTACTAGAACAAATCAAGCTTATCAAGAATATAAAAGCAAGAATCGAGAACTGAGGATAAAGGTTAAAAGTGAGAAAAACAAACAGTGGGAGCAATGCTGTAACCGAATTGATTCACTGATTGGAGGAGCACAGTCCACGGAAGTTTGGAGGACGATAAAAAGAATGAAGACAAATAACAAGGGCAATTCCAACTGTTTAATAAGTCTACAGAAATGGAAAGAACATTACAATACACTTTTAACCGAAGCAAGAGAAAAGTTTAGAGACCTTGATAATACTGATATTCACATCACCAATCAAATAGAAGAATTAACAATTGTAGAAATAAAACAATGCATGAAGCAAATGAAGAGTGAAAGATCACCAGGACCAGGGAACATCGCTGCTGAACTAATAAAATATGGTGGATCTGTGTTAGCAGAGTATATAACTAATTTAATGAATAACTGCTTACAACAACAAAAAATTCCTTTAGAATGGAAAACATCTCATCTTATTTCCATATACAAAAAAGGAAGTAGGAAAGACCCCAGCAGCTACAGAGGATTAAGTATAAACAGCACAATGAGCAGATTGTTCGATAAAATACTACAAAAGAGATTACGGGAAAATATTGGACATAACATCGGAGAAGATCAAAGCGGGTTCACGCCAGGACGTTCATGCACAGACAATCTGTTTACCATACAACAGTTACTGGAAAAAAGGATTGCTAAGGGAGAAGAAGTACACATCGCTTTTATTGATATGCTTAAAGCTTATGACAATGTACCTAGAAATAAGCTGTGGCATGCCTTACGAACAATTGGAACCAATGATCACCTAATAAAAATCATACAGGAATACTACCATAATAATATAGGTTATATAAAGGTGGGTGGAAGACTATCAAAACCTATACATCCCACCAAAGGTTTAAGACAAGGATGTAGTCTATCTCCCCTCCTTTTTAATACATATGTGGAGGTAGCGCTTAGGAACTGAAAACGAAGCTGCGAAGGAATGGGTATACCCATTAATGACCAACATCTACTCACGCTAAGTTTTGCAGATGATCAAGCAGTGTTTGCGCAAGACGCATACGATCTTGACTTTATGTTAAGACGGCTGTATAATGAATATGAAAATTGGGGTATGCACATAAGCCTAACTAAAACGGAATATCTGGTAGTGAATTCGAACGCCCAATTTGATATAATCCTAAATAACAATCATCAAGTGAAACAGGTAAATGATTTCAAGTACCTGGGTGTTACTGTCGATAATAATGGCATAGGGAAGAGAGAAATAAAGGAAAGAATACAGAAAGCTAGAAAAGTAGTGGGTGCTTTAAATTCCATATGGTAGGATAATAATATAAACAAAAAGAATAAAAAAAGAATAGGGCAGGTTATGGTGGAGACAGTTCTGTGCTATGGTAGTGAAATTTGGACTATGAGAGAAGAAGATAAGACGAAAGTAGAAGCCGTTGAAATGCACTACCTACGAAGAAGTAGTAGATTATCAAGAAGAAACCGAATTACGAATGAAGACATTAGAAATCGAATGGCAGCGACAGAGACTCTAACACAAAGAATCGAAAAGAGAAGCTTAAGATGGTTCGGTCATCTACTTAGAATGGAGGACTCAAGATGGCCTAAGCGCATGTGGCAATGGACACCTCCTGGAAGAAATAAAAGAGGAAGACCCCGAAGGTCATGGAACGAAGGTGTTAGAGCAGCAATGAGAGAACGAAATATGGACGAACAACAAGCTTATGATCGAGAGGCATGGAGGTTAGGGATGGGAAGACGGCAATAAGCTGCATGATTATGTATATATTGTACTTTATTATGTACTTGTACTGTATGAGTGTATATAATTAATCCCAAATATATATATATATATATATATATATATATATATATATTAAAACAATTATGTATAAATAGACTTATTATAATTTAGTTCAATGAATACAGAAGCAAATTAATAACATTCAGACAAATATACTTTGACATGTTTACAATAAGATTCTTTACATAAACTTATTATTATGCAATTGAAAAAAACTCCAAATTACTTCTTTAAAATATTGTTAATAATTCTTGTTACTATAAAAAGAAGATATTAATCTAGACGCCGGGCAACGCGCTTCATTTCCCCGAGATCGGAATGTGCCACTTTGAGCTCAACGTGCACACTCGGTTTTAAGCATGATTCACAATAATTTAGACCAATAAATTAGACGAAAAATCAGTTGATTAATTTTAATTGTTCCCTCACACTTCAATTGACGAGACATTCTATATTTTCGTTCCCTTCCACTTATTGTTATGGTAAATATATTTTTCGAATATAAAATCGATATTTATTAGTAGACAAATCTAAGAAATGCGAGATACATGCACTTTTGAGGAAAAAGTGGCACATTTCCGAGCGAGATCGCAATGTGCCGAATGTGTACACTCGGTTTTAAGCATGATCCACAATAATTAATTTACTATCTTACTAACTTCATACCGTCGAATTTTCGTTCGCTGTGCGTGCACAACTTTAAAAATTAAAAGTTTTGAAATATTCGTATTCGCAATCGTCTAAAATATTCAGTTTTACGAATATTTGAGTATATTATCGCAATAACTGTATTTAAACAAAATAAGGACATTTAAAGTACATTGATGCATTCAATTAGACATATTTTTTACAAGTGCTTATTTGGTGGAACGTATAGAAAATTCAGCGCAATTTGTAAAGTACCTACTAGGTTGTTTAAATACAGAACTTTGTATAGGTAAAACTATAATTTATCGACAAATAATCTAACGTAAGCTATAAGAAAAGGAGCTTTAATTGCTGCTTCATAGAAACAATTACTCTTGATAGTTAATAAAGACAAATCTTTTGTTTCTTTTATAAAAAAACAACTTATAATTAGTAAAACGCGGTGCTACTAAATTTAAAGCGTTTTATTTTAACTATTTTATGAAATTTTCTTTAACATAAAACTGTAGAAATGAGTCATTTCCATCAAGCACATTTTTTAGGCAATAAAATATATTCAAAAATTCTTTTTATACAAAAAATTATGCTTAATCTTGTTCGAATAGAAAATTAACACATCACTTTTAAACACTAAATGTATGTAAATACTTTCTATACAATTGCTGTGTCGCATTTTCTTTTAGCATATCGAAAGTTAGTCCATTATCGTGACTAAAATTCAATTTCAAGCGTTCCCTTTAAAAGCCATTATCAATTCAGTTTTTGCGGGTAGTTCAATTCATTTCCATTATTTTTTTTCGACCCTGACACATCATGTTTTTCTAAAAGCAACAAGTTTAAAAGTTGTTTTATTTTAATTTAGTCAGGAAGTATTTTTTAAATTAAACTGCTGTCTCGTCAGAGTTAAGCTGATAACATTGCAACAATTTCATTTGAAACTTAGCTCAATAATTGAAACAGAATAATCATATAATTTCCATATTTAGTTAACCGATTTCTATCTTCTGATATTTATCAATAAGTAGGTATTAAAAACCTGTTTACATACGTATCGTAATACATAACGTAACGAAAAATTCATAACCCAGTTGTTTCAGTACACATCTAGATACAACTTTAATGATGCTTCTGCACAATACGTACTCATATAAGGTTTGTTCAGAAAATAACCAAACATTTTCAATTACGCGCCAATAGAGATATTTAGTAACATGCGGTTAACAGCACTGCATTCCGTATAACATCCTTTGTAAGCAGATGATTTTGGATTGTTGATAATAAAGACGCAGCAAATATTTAGCCACTAAAACGCATTTCAATTAAAAAGTGTCTATTTAATAAGAAGAATATTTAAAATCAATCAGAGGCCCATCGGTGCGAATAAAAATTAATTTTTTAGGTTTTCTGGTAGCAATTAATATTAAATTGTAACTACATAACTATTAAAGATTTTTAATGTTATTACTTACTTGCTTTTTTACCTTTACCACGTGAGATCTAAACGTTACATAGCAAAAACAAAACCAAATTAGCATCTTCATTAAAAGTCTCAACATATTTCCAAATAGGAGACTTTTTATTAATTACTGGAACCATTCTTACTAGTTCGTAGTTATGTATTTAACAAAAGTAAATACAGTCTGTGATCACAAAAATGTAAATAAAGCTTGGCCTGACACCTTCTGCTAGCAAATAATACAAATAATTTTGCCCTGTCGCCACCGCACTCACCTCAAGCAGACAGATCGTAAACGGTACATGCGAAATTCTTGCTGAATATTCGACGAATAAGTCTTGCCACTAGTTATTTGGTGTTAGAACCTTGTACCTACTGTAAAACTGCCTTGAATTACAATTTGGTTGTTGGTCAGGCATATTTATATAAAAAAATGATGATATCCAGAACTGCTTCGCGAAATGGAAACACCGCTGGGAAAAGTGAGTTAATAGAAGAGGATTACTTTGAAGGGGACAAGAACCAATAATCTGTAAAATGAATAACAAAATTTAAAAAAATATAGTTTGGTTATTTTCTGAGCAAACCTTGTATAATTACTGATCATTAGGTGTTCCCAGGAAATATATCGTACATATTTGAAAACTTAAAGTTCACTAAACTTTACATTAAGGTAGAAGTACCAGTTTTGGACATTGTACCAGTTGTGGACATTTTCCACTTTATTTTGACAAATGTCAAATATAAGATATATCGCTACTTGCTATAAGTGTAATTAATGTATGTTTAACTACGATAGAAACATCAATAATGTTTTTTTTTGTATTTTTTAAGGTATGTTATTAAAATTACTCAAGTGACTAAAACTGGGCCTAACGTGTCCAAAACCGGTACTTTTACTTTAGTTAAGTTACGTAATTTTTGTTTTAACCTAACTTCAATGCCACTTAACTAATACAATAAAATGCATTCCAAATTTTGTACATTTCCTTTTGTTTTTGTTATAATGTGTATGTAAATTGGATACGAACCGTCTTTAATTATTACAAATTTGATTTTAGGATATACCTACTTCGTTTATTTACAAAATTTATGAAGTTAATTCCTTGGAGGCCTTGTAAATGTCTTAAAAATATATTTAAGTATTTTTAGTTTAATGTGAATGGTAAATTGCTTATAAAAGCATCAACAAAGCTATTAAAAACTGTCATATCCTGATTAACAAAATTAAAATATATTTTCGTAAGTTTAAAAGCGTAGCTTAATTTAGAAGATTTTTTTGTTACCTACATACAAAGACCTGTAGAACAGATTTAGTTACTATTAGAAACGTTTCGAAATACACTATTTAAAAATTGGTTATTTTTAACTTAGCAACGTTTAATAAATCACTGGTGTTAGAAACTTTTTTATACGTTCTGCTAATGAAAAACTTGGAAATACAACGAACGTAATTCGACACGCGACCACTAAAAATGCTCTTTAGTAATTCAACTTATTCGGTGTAATATTTCAAGCAATTAGCAGTTTAATATGATTTTCTTAAAATTAGATCACACATTTATTTAAAAAAAAACGAACGTAGATGTATCTCTCAAATAAAAGATACGATTAAGGAAGAGGAAGTTTTATAAAATATTTATAGATTTCCAAAAAAATATGTATACATAGTATATGTTTGACTTAAAGAAATACTTCGAAGTGGTTCAGAGTAATTATGTTATAAAAATCTAACTGAATTAAAATGTTTTGTTGCGTATTATTTAAATTATTATATTACTATGTATTACTAACTATTAGTTTTTTATTTTCTCATCGTTTATGGTAAAATTTACCTTATGATAAATTTTATAATTAATTGGTTTTTTTAGTTATTTTTTATCAAACCAAAAAATGCATTCATTGTAATATAAAATTTGTTATAAGTAAGTAATATTTCTTAATTTTATAGGTAGTATTTTCATTTACAGTAATTCAACATCAAGTTTATAAAATTTACTTTAGCGAAAGCTCCCACAACAGACACCTACACAAAAGATATCTGTTAATTATTGAAAACTAATAATTAAAACGTGTAATCTTAACAAATCTTAACAAATTAACTAATATTAAATATGTACTTTGTTTAACGAATACTTTGATTTTTACATTAATCATTTGGTTTTGTCTAAAAGTATTTAAGTAAAATGGTTCCTGCATTGAAAATACTGCGATACAAATTTAACTCCAGGGTATATCGGGTGCTGCACTCTATTTATGCGGCACATTTAAATTATGCATGTTGTTTAATCACATAGAAACGCGTAAGCACTTAACACTTGGGATGTAATTTTGCATTTTATGTGGTTTTAGCATTGAACATACGGGCAATTTCGTACGTGACTGACTCTACATTTGACAAAATTTGCGTTTTATTTCACCTTATATTACCAATGTTCACGGTTTCGATTTGACCATGATTGTATAGTTGATTCTTCAATTATCCCTCAGTATAAAAATGTGCGCATATAAAGTTTTTAAATATACATTAAGTATAAAAATATAAATGTGTCTGACACTACATGTAAAAGTAAGTCGTGTTGGTCGGTGTTTTTAAATTTCGAAAATCGTACTTTGTAGAAACGTTTTTCTTCTTTTTCTTTATCTGCGCCCTTAATACAGTTGTTTCAACTGCTGCCTTATTGAGGTAGGCGTGTTCTTAAGGAGTAATCTCTTCTATTATAAACCATTTCTGAAGGTATATTACAATCACGATGAAGCTTCACAGAAGACCTATTTCAAGTACTTTTTGGTTTATCTGGTTTTGTTTTAGGTTCATCGATTGCCAAAACTCCCTGCACTATGTGGTTCTGATTTCGACGGTGAACATGTCCATACCATTTTAATTAAGAATCACCCATAAAGTCCTTAACTGAATGAACACCCAATTAACCTCAGATATGTTCATTCCGTAGATGATCTTTCTTCGATACACCCACACATCATAGTAACATTCTCATCTCTGCCACATGCATCTATTGGTTGTGTTTAGCCAGTTTTGCTCATTTCTTTGCACTGTATGCCAAAGCCGCCTAACGACTGTTTTATAAATCTTGCCTTTTAATCGTATAGGCATATTTTTGTCACACAATACACCAGAGACTGATCTTCACTTCATCCAACAAACATTAATACGATATTTTATCATTTCTATATATATATATGTTCCTGTTAGGGTCCCCCTAACAGGAAAAAGTGCAGAGAAAGTGAGAATAGCGCAACGTGCCATGGAGAGAGCTATACTTGGCATAAGTCGTAGAGATAAGATCAAAAATGTAGACATTAGAAACCAAACCAAGATAGCTGACATTATGCAACGAGTGGCAAGACAAAAATGGAGCTGGATAGGGCATGTGGCAAGAAAGGACCCCTAGCAATGGTCAAATCGCATAATGCAATGGAGACCTAGGGCATATAAAAGAAGCGTTGGAAGACCGCAAAAGAGATGGACCGATGACGTAAAGGCATTTGCAGGAAGGAGATGGCATCAGATTGCACAAGACAAGGTAGCTTGGAGAAATTTAGGGGAGTCCTACGTTCAGCAGTGGACGGATCAATGCTGAAGAAGAAGAAAAAAGAAGAGATATATATATATGGGTAATTCCATGTGACACCGGCCACCCTGTGCTCTCCACTTTTTGAACAACTGAAAAAATATGTACGTGTGTCCAAACGAAAGCTTAGAGACTCTACTTTTTAATGTTATTGGCTCCTGAACAAAAAAATCAACTGCGCATGTGGAGATGTAGAAAAGAGCGCCATAACCCACTCAAGATTTCATTTTTTCTTGATATTTCGTCACAAAAAACAAAAATTTTATTCTGAAATATTATGATCGTATATATTATGTCAAAACACATAAATTATGTCTCTTGTAATTTTTGCCAAAACGTCTTAGATTTCCGACAAATGAAGGTCAAACATTTTTCATATTTTCAATATTTACTCAATATTACTCGCATATAACAACTGATAATCAAAATTTTACAAAAACAAAAATTGTTTATTTTTTATATTAGAATACAAGTATTTCAATCCTACGCTTCTTAATGACGATTTTAGAAATCGACCAGTTCCTTTTGTAGAGAAAAATGCGCAATCTTTAGCACAATTACTCTAAATGTTTGCAAATTGGTTGGAAATAATCTCTTATCAATACCCCAGAAATGTTTTTTTCTTCAATGATCTACAAAATTTGACAGAAAAATATAGGACAAGTCAGACTATACAGTTTGAAAAATTCAAAGAAAACAAAATTTTCTATTAAATATCTCATTCGTTATTTATCAAAGCGCGTATTTAGCTCTATAAGGAGAAATTGTCAATTCCTAAAATCGTCATTAAGAAGCGTAGGATTAAAGTACAGTAAAAACTCGATTATCCGGACCTCAGTTATACGGATTCACGATTATCCGGATTGTCAACCGCACTGAGACTTTTTGCGAAAATTTCTAGTCTACGCATGAGTGATTTGTCGCCAAGGTGTGTTTCGCTCACGCCGCTCTATCGCAGCTAGTTCTCACAATCTGCACGATAAGTCTCTATTTAAAAACGAAATACGTTACAGTTTCATAATGTCAAAACGTGAAGAAAAAGAATTGTTTATGTCAAAGATCAATCAATAAGTATTTTAAACATAGTTAAACCTTTTTACCTAAACATTTTATGATTCTATTTGGTATTTTTTACTGTTGATTTTATAATTAATATTTATTGGTTTTGTTTTTTTTGTAAATAAATACCTAACAAGGTAAAATTGTTTTGTTTCAATTATCCGGATGAGCTGCAACATTAATTAGTCCAGATAACGGCGTTTTTACTGTACTTGTATTCTAATGAAAAAATAAACAATTTTTGTCTTTGTAAAATTTTGATTTTTAGTTGTTATATGCGAGTAATAGTGTCGCAAATATTGAAAATGTAAAAAATGTTTGACCTTCGTTTGTCGGAAATCTAAGACGTTTTGGCAAAAATTACAAGAGACATAATTTATGTGTTTTGACATAATATATACGATCATAAAATTTCAGAATAAAATTTTTGTTTCTTGTGACGAAATATTAAGAAAAAATGAAATCTTGAGTGGGTTACGGCGCTCTTTTCTACATCTCTACATGCGCAGTTGATTTTTCTGTTCAGGGGCGAATGAACATTAAAAAGTAGAGTCTCTAAGCTTTCGTTTGGTCACGCGTATATATTTTTTTAGTTGTTCAAAAAGTGGAGAGCAGAGTGTGACCGGTTTCACATGGAATTACCCATATATATATATATATATATATATGTATAGGTAGATGTGCATCGATAGATCATATAAATTAAAAATTATACATGTACTTTTAAAATCCTTATTAGTTTTAAGAGTTAGAAACTCATTGCACTCTTGTTGAGATATTGGGTTGGCAAGAGAGTAATTTTGGTTTTGGTTTTCTTTAATCACTACAGCAATGTTATAATTTTTTTCGTTTGATAGTTGACAGTAGTCACCTTTAACTTATTTTAGAAAGAAATTGCATGCTATTTTGTTTACATTTATTATCAAATTTAACATAGAGCCTAAAAATAAACATTTTTGTGTCATTTTCTGCTATTTTATATCCGTAAAGACAAGAAAGCTTTTGAGACTCACAAAGGGCTTATGTGAAATTTATGGTGATAAATATTTAACAAAACACATTAATACCCTTCTATTTAACATAAGAAATTTGACACCATTTCCGGTTAAACCGGAAATAAAAAAAAAATTATATTTATGATACTGCATAGATCAAATAAATTAAAGAAACTTTTATACTTGTATTTTTTTAAAATGTTTATTTTAGTCATTATAAGCTCGTGGTACTTTACTGTAACACTACAATTTCAAATATATATTTTTTTTTAATTATTTTTTGATCAAATTGTAACTTGTTATACATCTTTGGCAAGATCTCGACGAGCTCTATCAAATTATAAAAGAAAATAAATAACCTTCTATTTAAGATAAGAAAGTTGACACCATTTCCTGTTAAACCGGAAGTGAAACAAAATCTATATTTATGCTAGTGCCTATGCATTATATCCAAGAAATTAAAAACAGTTTTATACTTGTACTTTTTTGAAATTTATATTGATTTAAGAGTTATACGCTTGTGACACTTTAAATGAAACACCCCGTATAGCGAGTGTCTCAATAAGAGTTGGGCAAAGAGGACGATAACAATAAGCGAAGGGGCGCCAATAACAAATATCGTCGACTAAGAATGTTAACCTGCTTACTCCATAAAACCAAACTTTACAGAAAACGATGAATAATATTATTTTATTAAAATAAAAGTGAATACAAAAGTAACGAAAATTTTATTTTTATAAACAAATATAACTTTTTAAACATATACAGTGTGTCCCAAATTGAGTAGGCTAACATGGGTATCTTTCTTATTAGTGGAGATAGAAGTTTGGTTAAATGGGCAATGTTTTGCAGTTTTAGGTGCCCATTCAGATTCTGTTAAGAAAATTTTAAAATTCCGAATAGTTCCGAAGTTATGGTCAAAAAACTGAAAATTGTAATTTTCTTTAATGTCAAATAACTTTGTAATTATAAAAATTACAAAAAAAAGTTTAATACAAAAGTTACTAGGTTTCATAAAGTACAGACGAAAATTAAGTCAAAATTAAATTCAAAATGGCGGTTTTCAAGATATTGATACCAACTTTCTTATTTTAAATAGGCGCCATATTGGATTTTTACATAGTTAAATAGCATTTTTCTTTCTCTTTTCAACCATGTATAACAACCCAAATTTAAATAAAAAATTATTAACAATATTTAATTTTTCTGTTTAAAATCAAGTAGCCATGAATTATCAAACAACAATAAAACAGCATAATACAAGCCAAGGTCATTATATTTATTTTTTGACTGATATTGTAAGTTTTTTAAATAATAATTATTATTACCTTATAAATAATTCAAAATGGCAAAGTTTTTAACTACGCAGTATGATATGTTGTGTACCTACATTAAATGTTACAAAAGCTCCTGCGTTGCTGCACAAACATACTTTAACAGTTTTCCAAAAAAAAAGCAACGGAACCTTAAAATTTTTAAAAGATTGGATGTAAATATGTAGAAGTATGGATGTTTACAATAACCAAATTGAAGGAATGTGGAAAACGATCTTCATAATTTTTTTTTTTTTGAAAACTGTTAAAGTATGGTTGTGCAGCAACGCAGGAGCTTTTGTAACATTTAATGTAGGTACAAAACATATCATACTGCGTAGTTAAAAACTTTGCCATTTTGAATTATTTATAAGGTAATAATAATTATTATTTAAAAAACTTACAATATCAGTCAAAAAATAAATATAATGACCTTGGCTTGTATTATGCTGTTTTATTGTTCTTTGATAATTCATGGCTACTTGATTTTAAACAGAAAAATTTAATATTGTTAATATTTTTTTATTTAAATTTGGGTTGTTATACATGGTTGAAAAGAGAAAAAAAAATGCTATTTAACTATGTCAAAATCCAATATGGCGCCTATTTAAAACAAGAAAGTTGGTATCAATATCTTGGAAACCGCCATTTTGAATTTAATTTTGACTTAATTTCCATCTGTACTTTATGAAACCTAGTAACTTTTGTATTAAACTTTTTTTTTTATTTTTATAATTACAAAGTTATTTGACATTAAAGAAAATAACGATTTTCAGTTTTTTGACCATAACTTCGGAACTATTCGGAATTTTAAAATTTTCTTAACAGAATCTGAATGGGCACTTAAAACTGCAAAACATTGCCCATTTAACCAAACTTCTATCTTCACTAATAAGAAAGATACCCATGTTAGCCTACTCAATTTGAGACACCCTGTAGAGCTAAAATTAAAGGTTTTAGTTTTAAATCAACTAGCCATGAATTATCAAAGAACAATAAAACAGCAGATTACAAGCCATTATGATTAAAATAAAGCAATTTGAGTAATATTGTAAATTTTTTAAATAATAATAATATTACCTTATAAATAATTCAAATTGGCATGTTTTCAACAACTGAACAGTATGATATGTTTTGCACTTACATTAAATATTACAAAAGCTCCTGTGTTGCTGCACAAACATATTTTAACAGTTTGCCAGAAAGAAGGCAACCCAACGTTATGTTATTTTCAATATATTAATTATCTAATCTTCTATTTTTATCCAAATACAAAACTTTTGTACTTTTTTGCATATGTTTACATTTAATGCAAACATGGACATTATTTTAGAAACCAGCGCCAATCTTGATAAATTGATTGTAGTTTTATAATCAGATAGACAAATACATCTTATAAATAGTCTTCTATTTACGATAACTAAATTAGTGTTGACCATTGTAATAGACCGCATAAATATAAAAATGCGATCATAAGAATTTGAAAATAACAACTATCATAAATAATTGTGTAGATTAAATTTTTTTTCATTAATTATTAGTTATTATTTTATATGCGGTATTCAACGAAACAGTCATTTTTGGTGTAACTCATTAGCAACATGACAGCGGAATAAACACTAACAATATGTCCTTCAATTTAATTTTCGCCTTAACAATTAGGTTGGTAGCGATGACCGATGTTGTCACGTAACTATTTATGAATTCTCGTTAAACGTCGGTTCTATTTTATTTGAGTTTGCTCAATGTTGTGCGATGTTTTGTGTTCATTATTCTTAAAACAGTTTTTATTCAATTTTGAAACGAATATTTTGTTAAAATGCCGAAACCGCTGTATCGAAACGCGGAAAAAATGATCCTTTATTTGATAGGATATTTTGAAGCTGAACGTGATCATGGAGCACCATGACTACATTTGAAATAGACAAAATATATACTCAACACGTTCACATTTGTTTCTATAACTATTGTTAAATTTTCAAGCTACGTGGTTTGTATGGGGAATCAATCAGTTCTCAAGTAAAAGATATAAAACTCATTATAATTAAACTTTTAGTAAGAAATAAAAAATGTTTCTGCATTTTTGTAGAATAGACTACTCGACGTACTAATTCTACGCACACGAAGTCGCAGACATCAGCTAGTTTAAAAATGTATTTTAGAATTGTTAATACAGGTAATCATAGAGTAATTTGTGTGTTTTTAACGATTAACTCTTTCGTAATTTTTTGGTCAAACTGGTGTGTAGTTAATAAAATGTATAGATAATTTATAAAATTAAATATGAAGTAATAATTGATTAATGTCAATTTACAATAACAGTTAATAAATACCAAAAACCCCTAGTTAAGGTCATAAATTCCTTAAATTAATTTTTGTATTTACTTATACATATTCAATATTCTGTAAAAAAATAAGCAGTGTAAATTTAAAAAGAAAATCCTTTTCACTATTTTTATATAAACATATTTATTAATTTTTATTTTAAATATATTTTTGTTAAAATACGTAGAAAAGTTTTTAATTTTTTTAGCATCTGTTAAATGAATGTGAATAGTAAAAAATCTTGATTTTTTAATATTTTTATTATTTTTCACTAACCTTAGTGTATATTTTTTTATTAAATCATAAAACTTTGTTATACCTACTACCAATTTTTTCTAATTAAGTTACCTACACGAGTAAAAATGATCCGGATTAACCTTTCAATATTTTAAAGTTTTTTCAACTTTATACTGAATTGTAGTAGGTATACTTTGGGAATGAAAAAATCAATTTTTAAAGGGCATAACCGTTAAGCCAGTACATTTCTAAATTTTTAATATTTCAATTTGCAATTTTAAATTGTTTTCTACTAAGATTGCCTAAATGCTAATAATTTTTAAACAAAATATATTGATGTGAGTTTCTTTTCAAAAAATAGTTTTTGGTAAATTATTTTTCTTGTTGCCAATTTAACCAAATTACATTTTAAATTAATATCATTTTCTGAAACGTTATTTTGACATTAAACTTTATTTATATTACACATGTTATTTAACTTAAGGAATTGTAAACAAACAACGGCAACCAAGTTCACCATAAGTATACACACGAAAATTTAAAATACCATACTAAAGAAACACTTAAAACTTTTTTAGATAAAAATTCACTTACACAAATGTTAAACACCCTAGTACTTACATATATACAGGTACTTATTTATAATTTTTAAAATTAAAATAAAATCACAATTTTAAGGTTGCTAATAATTAATTAAACAAATTTACCTGCATGGTGATATCCGATCATGTCCCGGTGTAGATATGTGTTTCACGCTAAGAAAATACATCAAACTTTAAGTGACATTTTAAACATCGATTGTAACATTTTTTATAATGCAGGTTCAAGTTTTTAATATTTAAAATCCACACGTAATTTTGGTATCATTTTACTGTTTAATTATTATAAGTACATAAACGTATTAAATAATATGCACTCAGCTTAGCTTTCAGCATACTTGTTTACATTCACTTTAACAAATACTGCATTTAAATTTTCTTATGTTTTTACAACACGCAATTAAAGAAAATATTGTATTGGTTAATTTCAAGAATAGTTTAAGCAATAATACGAAGAGTAATACATTTTACATTATTATTTATTTCTACCATAAACTAGACATTTAAACGTTAAATAACTTTTTACAAAATAAACAAAGTGATTTTTAAAGCATTTGAACGATTTATATAAATATATTTAATTTCACACATAAACAGATATTATTTAATACATTTTCACTAAAAACGCATTGTCTACAAATTACGCCTTATATCGATTAAGAAATACTTTGTTGCTATACAATAACAATGTGTTTCGCATTAACCGCAACAGTTGGACTGGTTCAAGTGTAACCAGCGAGACGCTCGGCGTCGCGGTTGGCGGGCATAGCGTGCAGACGTCGTCGCGCGCATCTTTTCTAACCTCAGGATTAGGTCAAGGTTCAATGTTAATGTCATCATGTGACTGCAGTTGCATTTTACACGGGCCTACCTAGTCTTTTTATTTTGCTGCAATCTAAAGCTTATCGAAGGGAAACCCTTTTTGCTATTCACACCCAAAGAACTATTAGCTTAAGTGTTTAACAATTAAAAAGGGTTTAAAAATACTTGGCATTAACACGCAACTACTCTTTATTAGGTTTAATTTCCTATAAAAAAACATTTCCTCGAATCGATATTTCATAATAGTTATATGAAAAAACCTTGTGGCTACTGCAAAATATTTAATTCAAAAATCAATAGATTCAGTAGACTGATTTGGTAGATTTGTATTTAATAAATATATTTTTATATATTACCATTTTATTTCATCTTAATTGCTTTTTTTTCACGTGGCGCTAAATTAATTTAAAATATATAATAGTATGTATAATGCAAAAAAATATATATCCCTTTTAATTACAGAACATTATTTATCAATTTACATCAAATAGATTTTAAAAATAGAAAACATTTCAACTTTACAACAATAAGTAACTACTTATTATAGAACAATATTATATTTAAAATCTATATTAATATTATAAAAGCAACAGTTTTTGTATAAATAATTAAAAATATAACATTTCAAACAGTTTAGACTTCATGTAAAGTTCATTTTGAAGGGTTAAATAGTCTTTTACCGATGACATCCAATTGACCGTAAAAATTTCCAGAAAGTATTTTTATTTTTTCTTGCATCTGGTGAAATACATTTAATATGCCGTGAAGAAACTCCTCATTTGTAGCATCATTCAGTTCTTGAAATGACGGCACCGATGACACTAAAAATAAGTTATTGTAATTTCATATTCATTATTTTAGTAAATTATATTTAAACACTTTCAATATCAATATTTAAACATGTTTTAATTTTCATCGAAAATCATTTCAGTGTAAATTCTAAAGATATTTAAAATTTAACGAAATTCGTTACTACGTGTACACATACTACATATGTATAATCATTCAAGCTTATTATGGCTTATTATGGTATTTTGATAAATTCATTTAATTGTCAATACCATTTCAGTGTTTAGAATAGAAATAATTATATATAATTTTCAATCAATGTAAACTATTTCAAACAATAAATTAATTCAAAAATAACAACTATAAAAATTCTGAAAACAATTATTAATATTAGATTACATTTTCTCATGCCCAATTTTGCTGCTTTACTTAATTTTGTGCTTTTTAAAAGCATATTAACATTTTTAGAATCGATATATAAATGTACTCGTAATTACAAATTCAAAAAATTATAACAAATCTTCGTTATTATTTAAAAATTTTCAAGCAGTACCAATTCTTAAATTAGTCCTAAAATTAAATCTCAAATGTGCTTATAAAGGGTGTCCCAAGATTGACGCAAAAAGTAATTTTGATGAAAACAAATTTTTAATTAAAAATTTTAAACTTTTTATTGATTCATAAATTATATAGTAGGTACAGGGTTTATGTATGGTATCACATATAAAATAAATAGACTTCACAGCTTTTCTGACACATAGGCACTTTTTTGCCAAAATTTTCCATGACTGTTTTGTATAGGTAAATGTGGTTCAATTTCGTTTACACAATGCTCAATTTTCTCCTTCAAGACGTGCCATAAACCTTAGACTTCAAAAAACTACAAAGAAAAAACTTCAACGGCGTTAAGCCGCATGATATGAGCGTTTAATTCTAATCCCCAAAACGAAAAATTACACAACCAAGAAATTACTCATACAGTAATTAAATTGTTTCTACGGTTGTATGACATGTGACACTGTCTTGTTGAAACCACATGTTGTCCACATCCACATCTTAAAATGTAAGTACAAAAAATTGGATTATCTTTGCGCGATAATGAGCACCATTAACTATTATTGCTTAAGCAGCCGTATTTTCAAAGAAGAACAATCCGATGACGGCCATAGTCCAAAATCCGCAAAAAACATGTGGATGCATTTGTTTCGGAACAATCACTTGTGGATTTTTCGAAAGCGAAATGCGTCAATTTTGCTGTTCAATAAAGTCATCAAGATGAAAATGAGTGTCAGAGTGAAAAAAAAATTTGTTTGAAAAATCAACATCTACTTATTTTATCATAATCCATTCAACGATGTTTATTCACTGTGCCTAGCTAGTAGGTTGCATTTCTTAAGTCAATTGAACTTTGTAAGCATGAAAATGCATATCCTTCGTGAGAATACGGTGTCGAAAGCTTCTCGAAATGTCCAATGCAAGACTACGGTGCCGAATTGGTGTTCCTGAACTCTCAGCACACTCTCGTGCAGTGTTTCGATATTTTGTATTCAACGGCGTGTTGAAGGACCACCAGAGTGTCTATGATAACTAATTGATCCAGTCTTCCTAAATTTCTGAAGTAAAACATCTTTGCTTAGGAAGCTGTAATTTTTGAGCATTACGAAAATTCCAATCACATGAGGGGAATGTTAGGTACGTGGTGGAGGAACTGTTAGAGGGTGAGAGTAATTGAGTAGCGACGTCACTCCAACGCATACACTACTGGTGGTAAGGAAAGCCTTAATCTCAAAATATTTTATCATAAAATAACTACCTATTAAAGAGTTTTAAAAACAATTTACTGTCTTATAAATAACTATAAATTTTAATGAAATTTTTTTGGTGTACTAAAATCTGAAAAATGGTAAAAAATTAATACAATGTTTTTATTACTTTTTTAAACGATTTCAGATTTGTGTTAAACCGCTTTGAATTAAAATTTTCGAGTAAAATACGGTAATAATTTTTTACTTTACCGAATTTTATTGAAAATTAAAAAAAATATTATCTTTTGTTCGATAAAAAAATACCAATAATGTATGTTTATCCCGATAAGCAAGAAACCAAGAATTGAAAAAGCAAGAACTTTCACTTCTGTTGAACGGGGGCTCTACGCATACGCTTTTTATCAATTACGCTCTTCACAGCTGGCAAAGTTAAATCACTATTTCGATTATATTTTGTATGAAAATTGCGAACCGTAATTGCAAAACCTACATTGTTTAAAATATTGCTCAACAATTAAACCGCGTTGTTCTTCCGTATAGCGCTTCATTTTTATTAATCCTTAACTGTCAGTTGTTATAGTGCCTCTTTTTTCGTTGGCAACACTTTACCGCACAAATGCAAAAATCTATATTTTAGGTAAATTTTGCTAACGAGCAAAAAAACTGTCTACATTTTTATACAATTATTGCTTATATAATTTAAAAATATTTTTTTAAATTATTTTATATAGTTAAATTATACGGCAATAAAATAAATTATTTAGGGGTTTATATAATTTTAGAAAAACATTTTTTTGTTTTTAAAGTTTATTAAGTGAAACGTATTTTATTGGTCCAAGCAAACTAAACAATAATAAAACTATTGACTAAACCATAAAACCTTTTTCTATTAATTATGTAAAAGATCCTACACGTGTTTTAAAGTTTGCAAATGTATTTGAGGATTAGACATGGAAACATGGTTACTTTCATCCTAACATTCCGGGCTTGACATTGATTCTCCGGGCTCTAGGTTTTTAGTGAAATTCTCCATGTCGAATGCCTATTTTGATGTAAGATTTTTAAAGTTAAAAAAACACATTAATAACAGCCGACCGATGAAGAAAGCAACAACATATTTTTTTAAATTGATATCCAGGGGGATCTTTCAACAAAATGATCCACAGAAAATACGTCATCCAAACGATGCAAACTAATATTATAAATGCGTATTTCTGTCTGTCTGTCTGTTACCTTTACAAGCCTAAATCACGAAACAATTGTAATGAATTTTGATATATTCCTGAAATCATTTTACCGTCGATTTTTATTTTCTATCCACCGAGCGCTATTAATTAAATTCGTATCTAATACCGTAATTTCTAATAAGTAATAATTTCGTTAATTTATATTCAAGTATATTTTAAAGGTTGATTTATAATAAAATGCAATCAAAATGTATCATACTCATAATCAAAGCTTCGAATCAAAACCAAACCGAAAATCTAAAATAAACCGTTATTTTTGCCGGAACGAAACACTAAACTGAACAAAAAATATATTTGAGTTTAACAAATTATTATTTTTTATTATTGCGCCAATTCATAAGAAATCTATAAAGTATTACAAAAAAAAATGAGATACTTTAAACTAATCTCTCGGAACTGAATCGAAAACCGAAAAAATCGATATATTGCGCAGATCTAAAATCGACACCAAACCCATATATCTATGTTTTTTTTTAAATTGAACCAGAACGAAAACCACAGCGATGAAGATTACGATTCGAAACCCTGCTTATAATAGAAAATATTTTTACATAGAACAGTATTAAAATGATAAAAGTAGCTTATTGACGACTCCAGCGATAAAAAGATTAAATGCAAAATATACTTACAAAGAGTTCTTGGAGCAATATTGGCACCCTCTATATATGTATTAATAGTTATGATCAGTAATATTCCGACAAATGAGAGCAAAACAGATTCTCTCGTCATTTTTGAGTAATTGAAAGAGTGTAATATATTAACTTGAATTTTATAGCAAACTACATAATTACTTAGATGATCATTAATCAATCGTATACAATTGGTAATTTTACGCTATTTTTTATAATACATTACTTCCTCTTTTGCAAAATGATATTAATTATCTATTCTGGGGAGTACCTAATTACATAATGGAATTGTAGATACATATATACAACTGCAATTTTTTTTTGTATATATACAAGAAATATTCCTATTTATTTACTCAAAATTATATAAATCCTATTTATATAAGTAAAATTTGTTTTCGTAGAAAACAAATTTTTTATATCTTCAATTGCTGTTAATGTATTTATATTGGTAAATACGAAATACATTAAAACTTTCAATAATTACGTAAAAAAATTGAATTTTAAAAAATTTAAGACTAATTTAAGTTAATGGATTTTTTATTTACTTTTTAAAATTTGATTTTCAATTGTAAGTATACACTTGACTACCTCATTATTTTCCAAGAAAATAATTTATTAGTTTGAAACGACCATAGGAGGAATCAATTTTAAAAGGATTATTCTACATCGAAGTAAATTTCTATAGCATTATAAAATTTTCATACAAGTTTAAGTTACGGAAATTATGTGTCTTAATTAAGTTGTACAATGCAATAAAATCACGAACTTGATTATATGGCAATAAAATTTTACACTTTCAAGCAGTAAAAATTTCAGATTAATATAAATTAAAATTTTTGACAATGAAGTGATGTTAAATACATTACACTTAAAATTTAGATATTTGAAAATCCATCAACGTAATATTTCATATAACGATTGCATCACAACCCTAAGGCCGTGAAAGTATTACTAAACAGTTGTCTTTCTTTCACTAGTAATAAAATAAAGACAATAAGTGTTTTTACATAAATTAAAATCACAACTTAGTAACTAAAGTTATAAAAAAAGGGTTTAGTGCAAATTTTAATTATTAAAGTTATTAAATGTTATCGTTATTCCATGTTAACTTGATAATTTTAGTTATTACAAATTAGCAATTATGTTTTGAATCAATTGTAGTTGTTTTTAAATAATCAAATAAATTTACACATGATTATAATACAGAATTTTTAAAAACGTATATAATCCATTTTATTATATTAACATATAAATTTTTACCTTCAATAAATGTAGGTCAACAACATTCCAATACAATATGCTATGTACATTTTGGTTGAGAATATTATAGAATTACCTGTTTGTCATTTTTGTATACACAAATTTTATATAACATAAAAATATTTTTAGTTATTTAATTTAAAAATATTTAATCTTTGTATCTACACTGTAAAAATGGATTTTATATTAAAGTTCTTCTAAGTTTGACATACAGTAGCGCCCAAAAGTGAGTGCCTAAATGATTTTTCGAGAAGAACTTTTTAAAATATGGGCCATTTTACTTTATTTATGAGTATGTTATACAGTTTTGTATGAGAAAAAGAATTATTATGTTTAAAACGTGATAAACAAAAATTTACGGAAGTTAAACGAGCCCAGACTTATTTGTGTAAAAAACGCATTTTTCAGAACAGAACACTAAGAACGATTTAATGAAAAATAACTGTATAACAATACACTAAAACAATTTTATAATCATAAAATGCCTAATACTTAGTTGAAACCACGAGATTTTATAACTGCCTGACAGCGAGATGGCATTGAATCAATAAGATTTTCAAAGGCTGAATCAGGCATTGCATTCCATTCCTTGTCCAATTCGGCAAATTTTTCATCTTTATTCTTAATGTTTTTGTTTCGACAACGTCTTGCCAGCTCTTTCCACAAGTGTTCTATCGGGTTGAGGTCGGAGATTGACTGGGCCACTGAAGAATCCTGATTTGTTGCTGCTGCAATGAAGTCTTGACAATCGAGGAGGTGTGCTTAGGATCGTTATCCTGTTGTAGAATCCATCTAGGAGGCATATTTGTATGGGCCCATGGTAAGACGACATTAGTCAGCATATCTTTGTAACTTTGGCCAGTCATTATTCCGTTAATTTTAATGATGGGGCCCATGCCATTACGAGAGAAGGCTCTATAAACCATAACTGATCCACCTCCATGTTTTACTGTCGGTTTTATGTATTTTGAATTGTATTTTCTCCAGGAGGACGTCTTATGTATTGTATTCCGTCGCTTCCAAATAGATTGAACTTAGATTCATCTGTGAAAAGTATTTGACTCCACTCGGCTGCTGTCCAATGCAAGTGCCGCTTTGCAAAATCCACGCAATCCTTTCGATTCTTGAGTTTGATGAAAGGTTTTTTAGCTGGACGTCTGCCATTCAAACCAGCATCACTCAATCTTCGGGAAACTGTCATTCGACTATTATTTAGACCTTCACTTTGATTGAATTCTGCTGCCAGATCCACAGCTGAGAGAATCGGATCCGCTTTGGAGCGACGAACAATGCGTGTATCCAGCCGGGAAGAAGTAACACGTGGTCTACCAGTTCTTTTATCATTCTCAACAGAATTTCTCTGATCAAACCTTTGAATAATTCTTGAAACAGTACGAGCTGGCATCTTTAGAATCCGTGAAATGGCAGCTGCTTTCATGCCAGAGTTTTTCATATCTATAATTGCTTTCCGAATGGCTGGAGAAGTTTCAACCCTTGGCATTGTTAAAACTTGGTCAATTGTTACTGAACACAAAATAATAACCCAAATATTCAAGAAAAAACCAATAATGTGACGGCGCGGAATATGTAAAAAATGACTATTGCAGTAGAAATGGAACATAACCTAAAATACCGTATCTGCGCAACAGTTAACTATTAATAATATTTTCCAACATCAAACTGTACAATATACTGAAATTTGAAGTAAATTGGCCGAGATTGCAAAAAGTTATGCGTGAAAAACGGTTTCGGCACTCACTTTTGGGCGCTACTGTATATAAGTCTGAATGTACGCAATTTCATTTTACTCAACCATAAACAAATTATGAAAAAAATCTAAATTTTTTAGTTAAAAATTTTTCAGTTTTTGTTTAAACCTTTTGAACTATTGTATCCAAATTTTCTGTAGTCTGTCCCAAATTACTTTTAGTGTATTTATTTTTTGTTTTATTCACACCTATAATAAGCTTCGATGTGATTATGACATACCTCCGGAAATGGTTTATAATAGAAGAGAATACTCCTTAAGAACACGCCTACCCCGATAAGGGAGCAGTTGGAACAATTGCATTAAAGGCGAAGATAAAGAAGAAGAATTCAGACCTATAAAATTTTATTACACGGTAAACCTGTTTATCATTCATAATTCTATTTTTTCTTCGACAAGCTTTAACTTAAAATGAAAAACTTAATAATAAATTTTAGTAATAAAAATTTTTAAAATAAAAATTAGCCTAAATTGTTCTCTAAAAGTCCTATACCTGCCAATAAAAATTCTGTGAAAACGAGTACAACCGTTTTGAAGATTAGAACGGATAAACTTATAAACAAAGAGACAGACAGAAAAATAAAAATTTTAAAAAAGCGTGTTTGGGCTTTGGTAACGTGAGCTTAAGAGAAAGATTTTATTTCAAAATCACACACAAACTTTTTTATTTATATGTATAGATTTCCGTTTAAAATTTTTCATCAATATATGCGATGATGATATGGACTGTAAAACGAAGTTACAAATTAATAATAAGTTTGGTTTAACATTATATAAATTTTTGTTCAAGAATTTTTTCGAAACCCACCCTAGCGTTCTTCAAACAATAAGTGCTAACTGCGTTCTGGCCTATCAAAACGTAAGCAGCACCTAAATAAACGCAATTTGACTGTGTACCAGTGATATTTTTTTACAGTGTACACATATTTACCAAATCTGTGTCTATTAAAATGTTTAATCTGTTTTAGTTATTTGTAATCGTACATTGCAAAGATAAGGCCAATTTTTTGATTGCCAATATATGGTAAATAACAAAAAATCTATTAATGTTATAAAATTAATTTCAAAGGATTTGATGTAGTTATTTAATTCTTTTTATTAAACGAATGGTTTTATAATTAATAGACCTGAATTATCAAGAAAGTTTAAAAAATGCATGATCTATTCAAAATTTACTACAGAATACTGTTAAATTGATCGAGAAAAGTATATTTTGTACCTATGCGGTTTAGAAATAAATTCATACTTATTCATAACTAAAATTGTGTGACATTTTCTTGACATACCTGCTAAAATAATAAATTATATTTCCCGCCTTTTTACTATATGATCATATGGTAGTACATCTATTTTCTACTTGAGTATAGCACAATCTTCAAATTCAAAAATATATCCTAATTATCCAGCTATCTGCTATCAATTATCTAAAACATTAATTGTTTTGTGCTTGAGTGAGTGACACATATTAATTTACTCCCGGTTTTAAAATGGGAAAAAGAAGACATTGGGACCATACTCTGAATCCTCAAAGTGTGGAAAGAAAGATTAGAAAATTAAGGTGTGATTAGCAGTGTTTAGAGATCAGGACCGAGAAAGACGCAGCCAAAGCAGAATTGGCAGCAGGGCACATGGGCACATGGCGTAGATTTGCGACAACTGCTACTTTATCACACGACGGATCTCAAAGACCCACTTCAAACTCACCTTCAAGTTTAAATGAAGATATTGCAGAACACAGTTCAGCAGGTATTAATTTTATTTAAATATAATTTTACTGGTGGAGAATCTGCCTTTAAAAAATTCTTAGATAGGAATTTGCCTCTTAGCCCGGCAGGGCTAGTCGAGTTAGGAAAATTTTATTCTGATGTATCAGATTTATAAATTTTTAAATAATTTAATTGTCTGTGTTCAGAATTAGGTATTTGAAAAAAAAAAATTATTGATTTTTTTTTATGTATTTTAAAACTTTATTATTAATAATATGGATATTTAATGCAAAATACTTAAAAAAAATTTTTTTCAATTAATTATAAGCAATTAAAAATTAATAAAATTTAAAAAAAAATCACGTGACTATGAACGCGCCAAGATTGGTCACCATCTTTGTGACGTCATAATGTTATAGCTGTTTAATAACAGGGCAGCGTTTACGGCTATTACACGTGAGTTGACAATAATATTGAAAATTTACTGCTAAAAAACGATTTGTTAGTTAATTCTCATTAGCTATGTGTGATAAAGGATTTATAAAGGCAAAGTCTGATAATATTCCTGATGTTGATATATTTTTGACTGAATTCTACTTATTTGATTTGTATACTTAGATAAATAATAATTAATAACAATAGTGTTATAAAATACTTACATCGAAATGATCTTCACAACAAAAAAAATTCGATTTTGTTTTGGGATTATAACGATGCACTGCTTGAAACTATTTATTTCGACGTTTTTCATCTTGGGGAACATTTAAAAACATTTTGTCAGGAGTTGTTTTTGTAGTATTCGTACATAATGGTACAAAACAAGAACGATAACTTTTGAGGTTCGACATTTTCAATATAAACTTGAGTATTTAACCATGACAACAGAATTAAATAGATCAAAACACTGCATTTATTATTTCTGTATAAGCTGCAATGAATGAAAACTAACATTATGACGTCACACACGCTCTGGTTTGTTCGGGAGCTGTCGGCGTGTTTTCGGTACTGGATTCAAAAATTAATTTTTATTTTGATATAACTTTTGAAATATTGCGAAAAAAATAAAAATAAAAATAGTTTTGTTATAAAACTTATATATGATCTTTCCATTTATCACAAAAAAGAAAAAAATTCAAAGACCTAATTGAGGTGTAGTTTGAATTATGTCATTTCAAAAGGAATTTCTCCTTAGCGCAGTAAGTGTTAGAAAAAATTAGAAGGTTTTTATACCTTAATATCAACAGGCATAATAAAGTTTTGTTATGTAGGGGAAGGTGGCCTAAAGCGGGTAGGTTAAGGTTCATCGATTAATATGAACCACTTCGGCTAAAAAAAAGTGTTTCTTTTTTAGATTTACGTAATATAATTATTAAACTTTAATTTTATAAAAAAAAATAATTACATTTTTGCTTTAATTGTAGAAATAAATTCAAAAATATAAAATGTCAAAAATTAACCGCTTTGCCCGACAGTGGGGCCTAAAGCGGGTAGGCTCTCATAAACCAATCGGATTAATCAAAACCTTTGAAAAAAATAATCTACACTTGACATGTTCTTGACAGTAACATTAGTATTAAGTTATATTTAGCATTTTCATATTATAACTGCTAATTTGTTCCAATCTTAATATTACTTTGGTTTATCATTGTTTTTAAATCTTAATTGCTTCAACGCTTTAAATCACTTATTTTTAATACCAATTTATTCCTATCAACTAGTTCCTATCAATTATAATAAAATTACTTCTTCTGGTACAAGCAAAGAGGGTACCTACCCGCTTGGCGTACATTTCAGCAATATATGCAAAAGAAAGACAATGTCTATCGGGAACGTTTGACAACTGTGTCCGATTTGAAGAACTGTATTCGCCGGCATATTCAGAACATTCATGTTGACTCTCTCCATTCAGTGGTGGGAAGCGCGATAATCAGAATGGAGTGCGTCATCGAGCAGGAAAGTTCGCGTATTGAACATGTTTTAAAGCATTGATTTATATGCTTAGTAATGTCATTTACAAAGTTGTTTTCTTTCTCTTGCGTCTTTTTATACCTGTATCAGGTTTAGGCGATTTTCCCGCTTGAAACATTGTTGTGAATGTTGTAGTGTTTCAAAGATTCAAGGGACCGACAGTTTTACGTGGGTTCCGAACCACGGCAATTTCTAGGAAATTTTCGAGCAGTTTTACTCTTGCCAGGTGCTCAGTCTTGGGAAGAGAAAGAAGCGTGAAATTTACAATGGTCGGCGCAGGATGCGAACCATTTCGAACCCACCTCGCTAGCGCAGCAGCCCAAACACTAAACCACTTGCGCCACGCTTCCTCTTAAAGTTGTTTTTTTTTTGTAACAAATTGCAAGTGCAATATTATAATTGTGTATTGTGTTTATTTCGTTCCTTTTCTGTAAAACCACTGGTCCTTCAGTGTTTCGGGATCTCAGGTTGTCTTTTCTTCATAGGATAACTAGTAGCGCCATCTAGTGGCAATTTTTTAAACTAAAAATTTTTATTTCGGAAATCTCGAGCGCATTTTTCAAAGTATCTGTTGTCCAAAGAATTTTTTTTACGAACTAGTAGTACGGCTTCCAGAGCCTTTCGAGTAGCGGAAGTTTAATTTCGCTAACCCTGTATAACATATCTATATAAGGGCCGTTACCCGCTTTGGGCTACCTACCCGCTTTAGGCCACCCTCCCCTACCTGCCTTTTCTAGTTAGAAACTTTAAAAATAATTTCTCCTTAGGCCACAGGCATAATGAAGGATTGTTATGCACCTGCCGTTCCTAGTTAGGAACTTTAATAGGAATTTTTCCTTAGCGCAGTAAGTTAAAAGGTTTTTATATCTTGACATCAGCAGACATAATGAAGTTTTGTTACGTACCTGCCGTTCCTAGTTAGGAACGTCAAATTGTTAATTGTTAATTAACAACTCATTATTAACGTTCTTCTAAATAATGGCGATTTAGGATTTGGATTTATTGGAAGAGGTGAACATTAGTCTAACCGTACTTAGGCTACTTAGTTGGGCCCATTGTACTACCCCTTACGGTGATCCTCATAGCGCTCAAGCTCGGGTCCATTCCAACCCTTGGATGAACCCCAGGGCAAGAGGTCACGTATGCTGGCTATAATGGGCCAGCATTTTCCCAACGTGGATCTTCTTATTTGGACGATTGCAGGGCAGTGACAAAATATCTCTGTAACAAAAACTACATTGGAAGTTGAGCTTTCACTTCATTCCTCGCTGGTTGAGATTTGGACGCAGATACTTAATAATGGTTTAGAAATAAAAATATGTTTTAGTGAGAGCATGTGTTCTCGAAAATTTGAAAATTTTGGATGCGTCTAAGTTTAATCCCCAGGTTAGGGTTATTCTATCAGAGTCCAATCCTCCAGCATATGAACGTCTTGTTAAAAGTCAAAAGTCAATTGGGCCGGCTCTATCAATACTTGGGCAAGAATTAACTTCAATGCTTAGTAATGAAGTAATGCTTTCTGAAGCATTAGTTAGAATTGAGAATATGACGCCCTTATTGGCGGAAATTTAAATGTAGATAAAAAGTTATTAGAAGTTATAATAGCTGACCCGCCTAGTGAATTTCTATTTAGACCTGATTTGGGAGAGCGCATCTCAAAATTTAAAGCTTTACAACGCTCATCTGTTAGTTTGAAGCCTGCCCAGAAAATTTGTTACTCGCAATTGGGAGCAATTATCTCATGTAAGCCACTTAGAGGCGAGCTTATTTCAACCATTTTTCTTGTACAAAAACCTGATGGTTCCAAGCGCCTAATTTTAAATTTAAAGTGCTTAAATTAATTCGTTCGTACGGAACATTTTTAAAATGTAAAATTTTAAAGACGCCATCAAAATAGTAAGCCCAAATTGTTTTTATGGCCTTTCTGGATCTTCAGGACACATATCTTCTGATGCCTATGCACAAGTCCCATCGCAAATATTTGCGTTTTATGTTTAATCAAACTCGCTATGAATTTCAAGCGGTACCATTTGGATTATCTACGGCACTATTTATGTTTACAAAAATTATGATGCCGGTGGTATCATATTTGCGTTCTTTGAGTTTTTGTCGGTAGATTACTTAAATGAATTTTTATAGAAAGGTAGATCATACAATAATACGATCAAGAATGTTGAATTTACGATAACACTGCTTTGCAAATTGCGGTTTGTAATTAATTTAAAAAAAGAGCCACTTAGAGCCCTACCGACAATGTAAATTTCTAGGATTTATAATAGATTCTCAGTCTATGACTGACAAGTTGCCGGAGGACAAGCGTAATAAGTTCAAGGAATGTTTCAGCAAGATCATCTACGATAAAAACATTTGCGCAAATGTTAGATTTGCTCGTGTCTGATTGTCCTGCTATTGAATATAGTTGGGGTTATACTAAGACCCTTGAGCGAGCTAAATTTTTGGCATTGCGTGCACATGCCAATAATTATAACGCTTCTCTGCAAATTCCAACAGAAGTATAGCGTTCGTTGGCTTGGTGGTTGATAAATTTGCCATATTCTTGCTGTAAAATTAAGACTTCGTCTTTTAATTTAGAAATATTTTTGGATGCATCCCATCGGGACTGTGGCGTTTTTTGGTAATGGCGCTCAATCACAAGGACTTTGGTCTTCAGAGAAACGTGCCTATCATATTAAAGACTTGGAACTTTTTGCTGCTTTTATAGGTTTACGATGTTTTGCAACTGATGTCCGAGATTGGCAGATATTGTTGCATATTGATAACACTACTGCAATTTTGCATATTAATCGCATGGGCGAGATTCAGTTCCTTGATTTAACTGCTCTCACATGAGAAATTTGGAAGTGGTGTGGAACGTGTCGGATTTGGCTTTTGCTTATATATTGCATCTGCGGACAATATGGAAGCAGATTTTGCTTCACGTTGTTTTAAATTAAAAACCGAATATGAATTAAATGACAGCATTTTTCGCAAAATAATTCTACAATTTGGCGCACCAGATATTAATTTATTTGCTACCCGTATTAACATAAAATGTGGTAAGTTTTGTCATGGAAGTCTGATCCGGAATCTTTCGCTATTGATGCGTTTACTATTAAGTGGACTAAGTTTGTTTTTGCTATTATTTTGCGCATCTTACAAAAAATTATGGAAGACCAAGCGACTCGTATTGTTGTACCATACTGGTCAACGCAAAATTGTTACCCTGTGTTTCTTGAGCTTTGTCAAACTAAATTAGTTTTATCACCTAATTTAATTCTTCTTTCTTCGGTGGATAGGCAACCGCACCCTCTTTGGAGGACACTTTCCCTGGAGGTGGGACTTTTATCCAAAAAGCATTTCACCAACAACGGATACCGCTCTCCGCAACTGAGCTTTCTATAAGTTCGCTATCATCTGCATCCTTGCGCCAATATAACACTGCACTGCAACAATGTTGGAATGTCAGAAATGTGAACCCGTACGAAAAGTCACTTACAAATTTCTTAAGTTGCTTGTCTTATTATTTTCATCAAGGAGTATGTTATTCGTCTCTTAATACGATGCGGTCGGCAATATCTCTTGTGATGGGTCCAGATATAGGATCTCGCCCTATGATTAATAGGCTTCTAAAGGGAGTTTTCAAATTTAAACCAGCCAAACCTAGATATCAGTTTACATGGGATCCTGCAGTGGTACTCCGTTATATAGATTCACTGGGATACACTCAATAATTGTCTTTAGAATTTCTAGTAAAAAATTATTGGTGTTGTTGGCGCTCACAAGGGCCCATCGCGTGTAAACGTTTTCGTTAATTAAACTTGACAATGATTATCAACGTAAGGATGAAATTCAAATTATGATTCCTGAGATATTTAAGACTTCTAATCCACAAGCCATGCAACCTGTTCTACGTTTACCTTTTTATTGCAAAAATTTAAATATATGCGTGGCTACAATGTTAAACATTTATTTGGAACGGTTTCAACCATTACGTATAACAGATTTTTTGTTTTTAACTCACAAGAAACCTCATAAGCGGGCTTGCCTCAAACTTTTAGTTGTTGGATCAATGATATTTTAAAACTGAGCAGGCTAGATACGTCTCAATTTAAGGCGCATTATATAAGCCATGTCAGCAGTTCTGCTGCTACTCGCGCGGGCGTTAGTCTTGAGGAGATTCGACGCACTTCGAATTGGACGTCGTCGTCTTTTACTTTTGCTCGTTTTTATAATCTTCTCCTAGTTAATAAACCTTGTTTTGCAGAAATGCTCTTAGGTTTACAAAGTTAATGTTACTCCAGTTTAAAGTTTTTTGTTCTATGTACAACAACAAACTTTCTATTTATCTCTAAATTGGTTACTTTCAACATCTACCATATGATCATATAGTAAAAAGGCGGGAAATATAATTTATGATTAAACGAACTTACCTTAAGTGAAGTTCGATCATAATTATATGACCGCCTTTTTACGTAATGATCATATGGTAGTACATCTATTTTCTACTTGAGTGTAGCACAATCTTCAAATTCAAAAATATATCCTAATTATCCAGCTATCTGCTATCAATTATCTAAAACATTATCTTGAAAGCAATCTCTAAATTGAAAGGGATGGGTTATAAGCGTAAGAAAGGGGGGGACTGATCATTACGTAAAAAGGCGGTCATATAATTATGATCGAACTTCACTTAAGATAAGTTTGTTTAATCATAAATTATATCACTCAAAAAATGGATGAATATAGTTTTGTTTAGTTTTTAACACAAACATATAGGTACAATATTTACGAACATTTTAACAAAAAAAAATAGTTTGAACATAATAAAATTTATTTATTTAAAAAAGTGTCTTATTTTGAATCGATAAGTCAATATGGCTAACTAAAAAATATATGCATATAGAGTGTTCTAAAAAAATTAATATTTTTCAAACGCGCAGTATAAGGGGGTGTCCGAGCTTTGCTCGTCGTCTTTCGATTTCGCCGCGAGAATGGGATGACTTTCAGTCGCCTATGTATTAAAATATCTAGATATAAATGTAGAGCCATCTGATGTTGTGTATCAATGCATGAATATTTTAGTCTACTAGTACTTAACTATTCTGTGAGATGACTCAAGAACAAATAATATATTTTTTTCTATTAAAACGCATTTTTTTCAGAGATTACACCTATCTAGATAAACATAGGAAGTAAAATATTATCTAAATACAAACATCCAAACCGTTAGAACCATTTCTGAGAAATTTATGTAGGGGAACCTGTTGAACCTGGGCCATATGTGTTAGCAATGGCCTTGAAATATTCTATTAAATCTGTCGTGTATTCGGTACATCACTGCTAACTATCAATTAGTTAGTCCACCGCCATTAAGCCGGTAGTTGGTGTTATCGAAGTTAAAATTTTGTCGAAAAAGTAATTATTTTAATATACTTTGAAATCTAATAGTTTTATACGCTTTATAATAATCGCTTAACTTTTATATGCGGTCGGTTCTTTGACTTAACAAGTATTTAAAAATAATAAACTTGCGAGATATGTATCCTCAAATAATTAAAATCCACCGTTTTCTACAGCAATGAAGTAGTGTTGTACTTCGGTCACTATCATCAGTTGTACTTTGTCAGTGGCCTAGGTACATCCTGGATGTTATACTTTGACCAGGAGGATATATTTATGTATTTCACATTTATATAATAGATTCCAATAAAATATATTTAATATTTCAAAAATCATGTCTAGAAGTAAAAGAAGAAGAAAGAACGCCTATTAATTACAATATTGGCGACTATGTTATATTTGTAAACGAAGGTTCCGATAAGTGACATTAAGAAAAATTAAAATGCCTCAGAGTTAACAAACCAGAGAAAGTTATTATGTTCCAAAGATACAGAAGTACTGGGTTCGCTAACTTAGACTGAATAATATACCTAGATATTGCTAGTGTTCTTATAAAATTAGTCCTAATGACTGATTCAAAAGTTAAGAAAGAAAGACTATAATTATGTTGATTTTGTTAAAATTTGTGATAAATATCTCACTCGACCGAATAAAACAATTTTAGTAGAAAAATTAATGTTTCTTTAAAAATCTGTTTTACAAATTATTAATGTGTCCTAGGTACATCGTAGTACTGGTCTGACTAAATGTTAGACTGAATAATATACCATTTTGTAAACGTCTTAAACACATGTATAGTATAAATAGACATTCTGATATTGTGGTGCTAATAAATAATAGACCTTTAATTTATGTATAGGTTTTGTACTATCAAATTACAATAAAAATATATACTAAAAACTGGCCGATTAACAGGTTTTATAACAATAAGCTAACTCTTTCTAAACACAGCTTCCTATAACACAATTCATAATTTGTTGAAATTCTTCTACAGTACGGCATTCCATAACACAATTTCGTTCCAACTCGATAACAAAATTGCAAAACCTTTGTAAAACACTGTACTATTACAACACTGGATAATATGATATTTAAAAATCTAAATTACCTTAAGATAACGACGGGAAGGAAGAATAAAGTGCCTTTACATGAAAATATATAAATAAAATATAATTTACTTATTTACATTTGTTTTTAATAGGTTTTCGAAACGTAACTATCCTTTTTGTGCTGACTCTGGGTTTTATATAACACGGTTTCACACAACACGGCATTTTCTAGGACCCTATCTACCATGTTATAGGAGGGTTACCTGTATATACAAGAATTGCTTGTTAAAGTAAAAGATTTACAGGTGTTTATTTTATTTATCTATTTTCCCTTTAAATAACACTTTAAAAAATCGGAAAATTTATCAACTATTTTTCTTATAAACGGCTTGACTTATAAACTCTCTAAAAACAGATGCTTATAAGAAATTAAACAAAATAAGATGTTAAATTAACGATTAAACGAGAGGTTGCCAAAGTGGTCTATATAAACCCCCAAAGGTCTATTTAACAAAAGTAGGCGTCGATCTGAGCTAGAGGGGCGAAAAAAAAACAATTCTTAATACGAAAATCACACATACCTAACTGCGTATGTAAAATAATTAATGTTTAAAATCATAAAATGACTGTAAAAACACAGTATCAAATAGACACTTTTATTTCAATTAACTGAAAATTACTTTTATGGGGGTCGATGGAGATTTCGAAAAAATATATAGGAGTCAGTGATCAAAAAAGTTTGGCGAACCCTGGATTAAACTGTTGTGAATACAGAAATATTACAAATTTCAACACCACTCAATGTTTATAGACGAAATATCTGTTAATCGGTTATAGTTCAAAAAAATTTTGTTTTGGTACTTTTTTATAGAGCGTAAACTTTTCTATAACAATGTGTATTGAGATAGTTTATAAATCAAGCCGTTTACAAGAAAAAAAATTAAGTTTTCCAATTTTTTTACTTGGTGCTTAAATGGAAAATGGAGAAAATAAAATAGGCTAAAATATATTAATTGAAATGCTTTACTAAAATTGAGATACCCAATCGATTTTTTTTAAACACCTTAAAAACTCTCATATATAACATTTACTTTTTGCGATTTAAAATAATTAACTTTTGAAGTTCTGATATAAAGCGAACAGGTTATACATTGATGAAAGTATTATTATTAAAAACGCCTGGTTTTTAGATTTCACTTTATACAACTTTATATAACTTAACGTAGGTATAAACTAAATTTAAAAGTAAAGTGATTGTAAAAATTAGCAAAATTTTCCCGAATGATTACTTTTCCATCGTTACGTAATATTAATATTGTTTCCTGTTAAAGTTTTAAAATTATTTTATAACATATTATACAAAAGAGGATGTAAATTTACATATTCGGATAAGAGTATTCCAAAACTTATACGAAGATATATTTAAAAAATTATGTGTGCGATTATTAATTAATAGATATACCGGTTATTGAAGAGTATCTGTAAACACATAATACTATCTTTTAAGTCAATGTTCTAAATACCGCATTTGAAATTGAGTGATTATCAGTGTCAACGAAATGGAGTAAAAGTAAATTTGATTGATAATATTGAACAATTTTTTGCATAGCTATTTCTGGTTTTTGATAATTCGGCGAGCAATTAACGTAACCATACTTTTTTTAATATTTCAATGTTTGTAAAGGATATGCGGAGGACGTATGACAAGAACTTATACACGCCTAGAAATCTTCTAATAAAGATTGTAATTTATTACACTCTACAATGCACCTTTTGAAATGCACTTTAGCTGTAGGAAGAACGTTAAGAAATTATTATAATGTATGGTCAGTACCATCTTCCAAAATAGTCGTAAAATAACTTAAATATATATGTAGTTGTAATCTTATGGTAAACTAAAAAGTTTCTTCATTGTATTTCACTTAACCAATTGTTTCTTAATAAATTAATTTTAATATGAACAATAAAAATATTTACTCATATTTCTACACCCAATGACTTGGAATATTCTATTAACCTATAGTGAAGATATCAATTTTAAATTTTTAATGGAACTAATATTTAAAACGTGATTTGATTTGATATTGGGTGTGTTTAAAATCTTAGATGTAGAATCGGCACATTCTAAGCAATGCAAAGTCGGTATCCTTGAAAGAGAGGATGTGCCCTGACAACTAACTAAAGCTAACATTTCACCAAATGGAATTTTTACCTTCTACTATTTTAATAATTATTCATAATTTAAACGTATAAATTTTTTCAGTTAATTATAATTTATAAAATTTTGGAATAAAGGGTTTTACAATTTTTTTTATTAAATTTGAAAGCTTTTTAATATTTGTATTGCGTAAATTGATAATAAAGTTCTTACAATCTCTATTGAGAAATTCTAATTAAAGGTCATGGTACATCCAAAAGATTTAAAATGTTCCAAAATGTTGCCGAATCAAAATGTAGCTCTATGGCAGAATTATTTTTTTTTGCATTTTCCAAAAATAATTCCTCCTCTGGGTTTGGGTGCATAATTTTTACTTGTAGATTTAATTACGTACAATTTCCTTTTTTGAAACTTTCTTGTATTTAATTAATATTTTTATATATAATATCTAATAGGTCCTTATGTATTAATCGACAAGTTTAAATAAATTACCTTTTTTAAATTATAAATTAGACTTTAATAAAATAAAAAATAAGTGTGAGCTACTCTAATTAACTAGGTTAACCAGATAGATTAAATAAACCTTGCTTTCTTAAAAAATGTATAAATCAATGTTTTCAAACTGAATTAAAATTACTGTAATTTATATTTATTTTTTTAGTGCGCTTTTAATACATTTTATAGCAATTATAATTATTAACTAAATATTAAACAATAAGAATAAAAATCTGATAGACTATGCTGCCAATGCTTTCTATATGAATTACCCCCAAACTTCTATAAAAATACTCGTATTTCCCTGATTTCTAACCAGTGTGGCGGGAATTATAAATTAATGACATTTATAACTTGCATCCATTGATAATTAATAGAGTTTATATTGTTTTGCTCCACATTTGCAATCTTGATTTGTTCGGTACAATTATCTTCTACTTTAAATGAACAATTGTTATACAGAAATATACAGAATGTTTATTAAACAAGCGACAAAAATTTAAATAGTTATTCCTTGGATTATTCGAAAAATATTTTATACTTTGGTGATTTTTGAAAAATCGCTTTGTTTCAAAGATACAGGGCGATAAAAATTTTCTAGTTTATCAAAAAATACAATACGAAATTTTTGCAATATATGGACAGAAAAACATCCACATGTAATACTTAAACATCGTTTTAAACTTCAAGTCTTACTAACGTTTGGATTGGAATTGTGAGTGACTGTCTAATTGGACCAATATTTACTTGCAAAATTATCCACAACTTGTTAAAATATCCGGTTAAAATAGCTACACATTGGCAGAGCAGATGATAGATTGATGCCTAACTGTCAGACTGAACGATTCGGCAATTAGTTAGTTCACACATTGGTGGAGGTGCAAAATCTAAGACTATATTATGCGTTTATTCAAAACAAATTGTACAAACACCTCAAAAAAAAATTATTTAAGGCACAAAGTTGTCTAATAACTCCCAAAGTGGTCATCCCTAGTGATGAGCAAAACAATAACAAGACCAAGACTGTAGTAGTCTTGGTCTTGGTCTTGTTCTTGCTTATTCGGTCTTGGTCTTGCGTATTCAGTCTTGGTCTCAACTATTTATATGCAAATTTTTGGCGAATTTTTCAGATCTTTTATTGGTATAAGTTAAAAATTATGTACAATTTATATCTAATTCATAAAACTTTATTTTACACAATCTAATAATATCAAAAAGTTATCTTATCTATAGAGTTTAATCATTTCTACTTCTTCACTCATTTTGAAATTGTTTTTGTTTAAATAGAAAAGACACTACACTTACACTTACCGAAATATACTTCAATTTATAGGTAAAAGTCAATAACAAAGTATACAATATGCAAAGATTTTGGAATTAATATTATTTATAAACAAATTTATAAACAAAGAGGAAGCGTGGCGCAAGTGGTTTAGTGTTTGGGCTGCTGCGCTAGCGAGGTGAATTCGAAGTGGTTCGAATCCCCGCGCCGACCATCGAAAATTTCACGCTCCTCTTCTCTTCGCAAGGCTGAGCACCTGGCAAGAGTAAAACTGCTCGAAAATTTCCCTAGAAATTGCCGTGGTTCGCAACCCACGTAAAACTATAGGTGCCTTGAATCTTTGAAACACTACAACATTCACAACAAAGTTTCAAGCGGGGAAAACGCCTAAACCTGATACAGGTATAAAAAGGCGCCAACACAAAAAAAAACAAATCCGAAAATATTTTATCGATATAACAATTATCTTAAATACTGAAAATTTCTGTCAAACATGCGAATTTGTCAGGACTTTTAAAGAAAATAGTGTCGATAGTTGTGAGAGTTATGAAAACTTGAGGACTTACCCTTCTTTCAACGAATAAATTGACCTTTTAGCGAAAAAAAATGTACAAGGTACTTGAAAGGAGTGAAAATATTGAAAAAAATTAGTTTGTCTCTATATTTCAACCATGTGTTATCCAGACATAGGAACAAAGAACTCTTACTCCGAGGACATTCTTGTAAATTCCTGTTGTCAAATAGTGGTAAAGTTTCTTTATATTTAGTGTTAAAGTCTAGTAAAGCAAATTGAAAATTTCTACTACAAAAAATGTTCTGTTCCAAGAAAAGAATATATTAAAGTTACGTCAAAAAATTTAACTCATAAATCCACCAGAAGTAATAATTTTTGGTTTAGTCTTGCGTATTTGGTTTTGTTCTTGCATACTCGGTCTTGGTTTTGGTCTTGCTAGCATAAAGACAGTCTTGGTCTTGCAAAAATGCAAGACCAAGACCAAGACTGCAAGAACAAGCCCAATCTTGCTCATCACTAGTCATCCCCAATTTTAATGGGACTAATACGTTATTCTACATTTACATATATCAGTTCCATTAGAATCGGGAGTAACCACCTTGTTTAGTAGAATTGAATGTTAAAACTATATGATAAAATAAAATATGAAATATTGTAATTATTTTGGAAAATGTACAATTATAGAAAAAACTATGGAACAAATTACATTAATTTTTTTGTTAAATATTATTTAAGGAATACCGTGTGATGCCACTATACAGAAAAAAATTGTTTTAATTGAAAATAGCAATAATTATTTTTAATTACTTAAACAGTTAAGATGTGTATAAAGATTTAATGTGCAATTTGAGTGCTTATAAGTACAATCAAAAATCTGAATATCTTTTAAAACAAAAACTTTTTGTGTTATTTGATTAAAAAGCGTCTTGCTTGAAAAGTTTGAGCATGAACATGCATATGGTTAAGTAAATTATAAAACGTAAAACTGCATTTGCGTATTTTTGTTGTTTTATTTCAATTGCATTAAACCCGTGACTCCCAAACTTTTTACATTGGAGTATTAAACATGCTAAGTGGGCCGAATTAAAAAAATATTAACATTAAAATTATCTTATATTATAGGTATTTTAATGTATTCCACATGTTAGGAAACATTTTTAAAGGCATTAAATGACTGGATTTGGCCCTCAAGCTGTTATTTTAAGATTCCTGTGTTAGACTACTCTATATAAACACTCTATAAATACATATTGTAAAAGATTATTTGCACATAAATAAAAACGTATAAGATCTAAAGAGACACTTTTGTATAGTGGTAAAATTTATATTATGAGTATCTCCTGCACCTCTTTAAAGTAGTCATGCAAAACATTTTAAGAACCAGCTAGTGCAAATAAATTTATTAAAAAGAGATAAGTGTGCATGCTTAAACTTTATACCCCAACAATCTAGAAGTTTCAAGCGACACCCTTGAACTTTGCAAATTCTAACCGGAACCAATTTTTTTTTCTTCAAGTTTTTTTTTGTAAAAGTTACTTTTGAATTACTCAAAATTATTTAGAGCATGTTTAGTTTTTTAGATTATGCGAAGAAATTCATAAATAACTACTTTGGAACATTATAACTTTGAAACTGTACGAGTAATATTATTATTACTTTTGCGACACTTCCAATAAGTAATTTCTTTTAAAATAATAGCGTTCAGTATTTTTTAATATAAGTGTAAGTAACATTTTTAAAATCTGTTACGTATGAATATATAAAGAATAAAACGTATTGATGTAACGTTTAAGAACTATTGATTTGACATTTATTTTATTTAAACAACAAATTAATTATCATATAAATGAATGTTTTTGAAATAAACAACTTTGTAATTTCTGCCAAATAATTTGAGAGTATCTAATAATTACCTAGAAATTACTAACCTTGATAAGAGAATTTTATGTGTATCTGCTCTCACTATCCATTAATTTTTTCTTCAATTTTGTATTTTGTATTTCTAGTTTTGATTTACTTCTCTTTTACTAAATATTATTTATTCGTCAATGTTTGTAAAAACACCTATTAATATAGTATCTATAGGTAGATAGCCAAAAAAAAATAAAATATTTTGTAGCAGCATATTAAAACTTTAAAAACAAATTTAACATGTAGTATTACACTTTTTATAAATACAACTTTAATAAGTACTAAAAATAAATACATATACTTATAAAAAGTAAAGCATAAAAAGAATAATAATATTTTAAACTTTTTGCATGTTAATAATAAATTAATAAAAACACTTTATTTGGTTAAAAAAATTTAATTACATTAGATCGGATTAGTATAATAATATAAGTAAATAGATACATACTTACATATGACACTAATTAAATAATCCTTTTTAAATTTTTAGGTTATCAGATTTAAATAACAATACTAACTGATGCCCAGTGAAAATTTGAAGATCTACCAATAGAATGATAGGATCATAAAATAAAATTAAAGAATTGATTATATTATGCAGTAGTTTACTGTAATTATTTTTTGCTTAAAAAATAAAAATACTGTAGGGATTATGATGTAATAAGTTCAACATTACAAACACTTTTTTATGTTAAAAAATGTAAATGTGAAAAGAGTTTAAACAACATTAAATAATTAAACTTTAAAATTAAAGACAATTATATGATTGATTTGCAATGAATGTGAATATAAACATAAATTTTATTTATTTAATGTCGTATGTTCAAGCAAGAATATCTTCTTTGCTTGAGTACATGTTGTTAACCTGCGAGGAATGCAAATGTTAATTTTTCATAAAGTCACCTTTACAATGTCTAGCGAAGAAGATACTTTGAAATCGTTTTGCACTTGTTCGTTGTGGATAAAAAAAATAGTATCCACCATTTTAGAATGTTAAACTAGTCAACAACTGTAAGCACGCCGAAGAAAAGCAAGCACTCAAGAGCTGGATGGCCAATGTTCCTTCGACTTTAGGAATGGTGACGTCGGCCAATGGTGGCCGTGGATGTAGGCCGACTATAAAAGTCCTCCAAGACGTTGCGGAGGGCCTGTAAGGTGCTGAACAGTGCAGTGCTTCAGTTTATTTGTGATGGCGCGCTTGCAAAGTGTGCTCCTAGTTCTTACAGCATGTACTTTCGCCGGTAAGCATTTATCAAATTACTATAAGACATCACGTGTTTTTATAACGAACATTCTCCATCAAAATTAACCTTTTATGATAAAAGCATAATGACGCACGAAGCTTCTAGAAGAATTTAACGTTTTTTATCATACGTAAAAAAGAAAACTTTTTCTTTATCATAAACTTGATGAACAAGTTGTATAGCAAATGCATGTAAAGGATTTATATAATTTTATTACAAAACCTAATCGAGTTTGTGAAAGTTCTATTTGTAAATTTTTCTTGCAATAAATACATTAACTTATATATTAAGTCAGTGTAACTAACTAAATAATGCAATTCGATTATTTCTTAAGAAACAAATAATAAAATGCAACAGTAGCTACTGAAAGCAATATTATGTTTTTATACAATGTATTTATTTCCAATTAGCTCAGTGATTTTTCGTTTTTTACATTGTTTGTGCTTGCACTTTTGGTTTACTTAAGTATTTCTTATTTTAAGAAAGAAGAAAGTTCGAATCACCGAGAAGCGCTTGTTATAGCAAATATATGTAGATATTACGTAACAAACTTTAGTTAATTACGTCAAACTAAGGTTTTGTAACGGGTTGGAATTTATTTTTGATTCGCAAATTGACTTTACAGGCACGGTCCGTAATTCAAATTTCTATACGTTCTACTTTTATTGATCGCATCATAAACATGCATAAAACATGGATAGTTTCTCCAATATACTTTTGTAAAGCTAATTACCCCGAATTTCTAATATATTAATTAGATAGTATGCTCCAGGTATTAAAGAAAGTTTCAAAATACAACAATTTTAAACATTTTCTAAAATTGCGATTATCACAATTATCACTTCATGTTCAAAATGAAACGGTATTTTTCTGAGTCGTTAATTATTTTATCGGAATAAAAATAGTATTCTTACACAAAACATAAAACAATAATTATTAGTAATTTATTGTGTATGATTAATAAGCAGGTATTTGACTTTCTCTTGTTTAGCATCTTTAAAAGATTTTGATTGTATTACAACAAAGTACTTTTATTTTTATTAAAAATTAATTTAAATGTTTTTAGTGGACGCGGTACGGGTAAAAAGGCAACAGGAAGCAGATAGTACTACACGAAAAGAAGAAAGCTATGAAGCAGAACTTTGTAAAGACAAGGATGCAGGTGAATGGTTCCGACTGGTAGCTGGCGAAGGAGATAATTGCCGTGATGTCATTCAATGTACTTCATCTGTATGTACAAAAATAGTTTAAAACGAGAACCAAAAACCTTCATTCAAAATTTTGTTTAGGGCTTACAAGCAATTCGTTGCCCTGCTGGATTATATTTTGACATCGAAAAACAGACGTGCGATTGGAAAGATGCTGTGAAAAATTGCAAACTAAAAAATAAAGAACGAAGAGTAAGGCCATTACTTTTTACCAACGAGCCCATCTGTCCTGACGGATCCTTAGCTTGCGGTGATGGGATTTGCGTTGAAAGAGGACTGTTTTGTAACGGAGAAAAGGATTGTGCAGATGGATCTGATGAAAATACCTGCGGTAAGTTGAACTTTTGAATTGTAAACATGATCCTTGGGTTTTTACCTTCGATACGAAATCAAATGTTAAACATCAACTTTCGTTGACCTTGATGTAACGGGTGCGGCGCCTGGGCCCATGCAGACAGATACACCGCTGCGGTACACTTTCCATGATAAAAATTTAGTCATCGTGAAATATTATTTATACTTGTTTTGCATATAATATAATAGTTCAATCTGTTATAAATTTTATTGATATAAAGTAATTGGACCAATTTAAATAAAAATGTTAATTTTTTTTATTTAATTTTAGATATTGATAACGATCCAAATCGCGCTCCACCTTGTGACCCAACTGTTTGCGTCCTTCCCGACTGTTTCTGTTCAGAGGATGGAACAACGATTCCAGGCGATCTTCCTGTGAAAGATGTTCCTCAAATGATTACCATCACATTTGATGATGCTATTAATAACAATAATATTGAATTGTATAAGGAAATATTCAATGGAAATAGAAAAAATCCTAACGGTTGTGATATTAAGTCGACATTCTTCATATCTCATAAATACACCAATTACTCAGCAGTTCAGGAAATGCATCGTAAAGGCCACGAAATCGCCGTACATTCAATCACGTAAGTAATATTACTAAGTAAATGAAATGAATGTAAATGTTTAATTTAACAATAGTCACAACGACGATGAGAGATTTTGGAGTAACGCAACTGTAGACGATTGGGCTAAAGAAATGGCAGGAATGAGAATCATCGTTGAGAAATACGCCAATTTAACTGATAACAGTGTTGTTGGTGTACGTGCTCCTTATTTGCGTGTAGGTGGAAATAATCAATTCACCATGATGGAAGAACAGGCATTTTTGTATGACTCGACAATAACTGCTCCTTTAAGCAATCCACCTTTATGGCCTTACACCATGTACTTCCGTATGCCACATAAGTGTCACGGAAATCTCCAAAGTTGTCCTACTAGAAGTCATGCAGTTTGGGAAATGGTGTTAAACGAACTTGATCGTAGGGAAGATCCCACCAACGACGAATACCTTCCAGGTTGTGCTATGGTGGACTCTTGCTCAAACATCATTAGTGGCGATCAGTTCTACAATTTCCTTAATCATAATTTTGATAGACATTACGAAGAAAATCGTGCGCCTCTTGGATTATATTTCCATGCAGCATGGTTGAAAAATAATCCTGAATATTTGGACGCTTTCTTGTTTTGGGTGGACGAAATTCTTGCTAACCATAATGACGTATACTTTGTGACGATGACCCAAGTTATTCAATGGATTCAGAATCCAAGAACGGTTCCAGAATCTAAAAATTTCGAACCTTGGAGGGAAAAGTGCGTTGTAGATGGCATACCAAACTGTTGGGTTCCTCATTCCTGTAAATTAACATCTAAAGAGGTTCCTGGAGAAACGATTAATTTACAGACGTGTGTTCGTTGTCCTAACAATTACCCTTGGGTTAATGACCCTACAGGGGATGGATTCTTTTAAGTGATGATAGATAGTTCTTATAGAGACAGTTATAAAAGTTCGCCAAATTATGGCAATACGCATATTTAACTTAATGAATATAGTGATCTTTTTCATATTTATTTTATTTTCATTTAAAATGACTGTAGGCGTGATTAAAAATTTGTTTATAAAATAAAGGTTTCCTATAAATTTAAACTAATTAACTACTAAGTCACGCTTCCCTTCTTCAAAAAAATATTTCTAGGAAATTAATTGTGTCGAGCAGGTTGGTGAATTGTAAAAAATGCAATATTGAATAGTTAAATACTCAGGACTATGGTCCTTCAGATGATATGTCGAGTCAAATTGTAAGAATAGTTATAGAAATGTATAAAGGATATGTGCCTTATAACAATTCAAATAAAATTATATACTTAATTATTCTAATTGTTTTTTTTATGAATAATTAATAACAGCAACAAGAAGGTAGTTTCTCCGCTTTTACAAAGAATTCATTACTATTCAAGGTAAGCGACTTATTGAATGTATAACCACACGATTAATATACTTAAAATATCCAAATTATAAAATTGTAAAATGCGGGTGCTTTTATAATGTAGTAGTAAAACAAGTTGAAGATTTAAAATTTCTCAAATGCAAGGCCAGTTTCTAAAAATTTAATTACTTTCGGTAATTACGTGTTTTAGGTACCTCCAGCAAGGTTATTTTCAGTTTATGGACATAAAACTTCCAGTGAAATTCATATTATGCCAGAAGTACCGAAGGTTGTAAAAGAAAGTTCCAGATAAAAGTATAAGTAAATATTTATTAATTGCACTCTCAAAAATTACAGTGCTTGACGTTTGGTACTGAATAACTAACAGTACTACCTACTTGAAGGTTATTTACCTATACTTTAAGACTTATTTTATTATTTTTCACTACTCCATACACATATTAAGTTTAAATCCAGAGGTTTGATTAGAATTTTTTTGTATATAAATTTATAATACTAAACGATAAAAAAATACTAGCAAACATTTGCATTAACATTATCAAAACCTTGAACTTTACTGTTGAAGAAGCTATGCTCAAAATTACTAATTGGCTTATAATTAATATATTCATAATTGATTTGCGGTTTATAAAAATATGTAATATTAAAATATATAAAAAAACTATAAATTTGATTCAGTTGAATAAATTAAGGAAATATTTGAAGTATAAGAATATTTCTGCATAACTATTATTATATAAATATTTTTGAAATACGTATCCATATTTATTACAAAAAAGTGTAAGTTGATTTCTTTTTAATATTGTTATTGTAAGCATTCAAATATTTAAGATTCGACACATTTTAGTAGTTAGAAATATATATACATATACGTAAAATAAGTTAATTTTTTTAATTAATAATTTAGTATGTCACAAGATAGAATAATTATGTAAATGTACTCGTTATTGCACAAAAAAAATAAAAAGAAGAGGGTGTTGTGGAATGTAAGGTTTGGGCTTTAGATACATATGTATGTACATATATCTATATGGATATATATTCTACTTATCGGGTTAAGTTCATATGGATCCGGTTTTCTCACTTTCTCCACATCGGCTTTCACTTTTCTTAAATTGATATTTGTGCACGTAACTTTAAAAACTGTAGATGGCGTCATCATAGACGGCCCTAAAGTTAATTAATAAGATAAATAAAAACTGTAAACTAATCTATAATGCATGTTAAGATAGATAAAACTTTGTTTATTAGATACTGGTTAGAATTATAGAAATAAAGTAGTATTAAAAAATAAAGAACAAATTTTAAACGATGTATGTACGTTTTTTTTTAATATCTATTCTATTTAAAGTTCAGCAATAGATAGATACATATCTATATTTTGAATATGGGAAGTCTATGTAATTATAAGTACTATTTTTTTTTCTATGCCCATGGGTGTAGTAAGCAAGCTTTCTTCTACTTTTACAATGAGATGAGATAACGATATCTGTGATGCAATTAATGATTTAAGAAACTATAATTTTGTAATTTATCACGTTGTTACTCTTGCAAAAATGTCGTTCTTCTTTTTTTTACTTTTTTTATAATTTTAAACAAACCTGTAGTAAAAGATTAATAACGTAGGTGTTTGAATTTTTATTAATTTTTTTTTAATGGAAGTTGTTGAAATTTTACAATATAGGAAATGTGCATAATTGTTTTTTTTAATATTAATACTAATGAATTATTTTAATTAGTTTTTTAAAGTTTATCGGAAGTTTACGAAATTCCATATTTGTAGAGCTAAGGATTTTTAATCTGAACTGATCTTGAAGAGACAAACATTAAATAAGGTTATACTAACCTCAGTAATAATGCTACCGTATCTTAAAGAGAAAGTTCACAAATTATAATAACCTTGCATAATTATACCAACGCATAATTCATAGTGTGACAATTCACGGAAAACAGAAATTCTTAAACCGACATAAATAAACTTGAGGATATATTATAACTATTATTTTTAATAAAATATCAAAAATAGGAAAGGACTATTAAAATGCTTAATTTAGAACTTGGAAAACGCTGTAACATTGATATAATAAAGTAAAACAGTAGATACATAAATTTCATTATTATATGCTCAATATTATTATCGTATTATCCTTTTTTCTGTAAAGCAGGTTTAAACCCAATAAATTTGAGCTAAGAACGTCTTGCGTAGTCGGTTTTTAAAAAAGTTATGAGTGTTTAAAAAAAGCATCATATTTCTAAAACTTCTTAACTTTTTTCGGTTAGCTAAGAAGATTTTTAAAAATTCACAGAACTGGTTTTAGTGGGGTAGTATAATATATAAAAATTTGAGTCGAATCAAAAGGGGTTGGACTATAACGCGGTCAAAGTTGACGTATAATACTCCATCTATGCTTAACATAATAATTTTTTTATTTAAATTTTAAGAGAGAATGCGTTACAAGGATTAATAGTGAGAAGTAGAGTAAAGAAGAAAATATAATCAAAAAACAATATGCCTACTTATTTCTTCAGTTTATTTATTTTTATGAAATTACTACAGAAATATAACATTAATACTAATAGTATGTAGGTACATTAGGCTGTATAAAAAAATAGACTATTTTTTTTGAATAATATACTTAAAATCTTGTTCAGTATACCGAAAAAATACGCCAGTTTGACGGACAGCTCTTAATTTTAATATTAAGATGTCCCGCATCACGATTTTCCATTTCTCATTTAAATAACATGAGAAAATTTGATTTCTCAAGTTTGGAATTTTTTAGCTCTGCAACGAATTAACGAATCGGTAAACCTTACTATAGCTTTACAGGAAATTGAATGCTCTACAAAAAAAGCCTTTTATAAATTTTTGATAAATTCACTCCTTCAAAAGTTATTCAAGATCAAAGTTGAAACTATTGTAAATTCTAAGAAATTTTCACTTTTTTGGAGCATCTATCATACTTATTACAATATTTTGTTACAAATTAGCTTTTGGTAAAAATTTTTTGGGTTCCACAAATTTTTTGAACTATTTAAATGGTAGATTATCTATCAAAAAACTTGTTTTTAGATGCTTGCTATTAAAATCAAGATTCTAAAGAATGTTTTTTGTCGTTTCGCACCTTCTCTTTTGACTTTAAGGACATTAAGGAGTATTTATTTACCAGTGTTTATTAACGCATACAATTTTTTCAATGTTTATTTCCACAAAATACTTATTAGGTAAAGCTTATAACTTATAAGTCTTGGTGATTGTTATTTAACTGAAATATAAAATAGATTAATTTACTCGATATATATTTTCAAATATCGATTTATATTAATATCTTAATATTATACTAAAATTCATAATAAATATTTTCCTTTATTCTCATTTCCTCAATACCTAGCCCAATATTTCATGTTTTTTGATAGATAATCTACCATTTAAATAGTTCAAAAAATTTGTGGAACCCAAAAAAATTTTACAAAAGCTAATTTGTAACAAAATATTGTAATAAGTATGATAGATGCTCCAAAAAAGTGAAAATTTCTTAGAATTTACAATAGTTTCAACTTTGACCTTGAATAACTTTTGAAGGAGTAAATTTATCAAAAATTTATTAGATGCTTTTTTTGTAGAGCATTCGATTACCTGGTAAGGTTTACCGATTCGTTAATTCGTTGCAGAGCTAAAAATTCCAAACTTGAGAAATCAAATTTTCCCATGTTATTTAAATGGGAAATGGAAAATCGTGATGCGGGACATCTTAATATTAAAATTAAGAGCTGTCCGTTAAACTGGCGTATTTTTTCGGTATTCTGAACAAGATTTTCAGTATATTTAAAAAAAAAAAATAGTCGATTTTTTTGATACAGCCTAAGGTACATTCATATAGAAAATTGAAATGCAATTAGTTAAACGTAAAAAAAATAAATAATTAGTAATTGTGTTATATAATAACAAAGAAAAATTATACCTTTAGAACAAATTATTTTTTTTTTGCTACATGGGTGCCTATACTTAACAAATTGTACGTAATTAATTAAATTTTAATAAATTTACTCAACGGCCTTTGTCAGTATTTATCTGAAAGTAATGTTGAATCACATGTTTCTACTTAAAATGGTATTTCATTATATTGCATGAATCATTTCATTTAAATCTCAATTTTCCTACAATCAGATTTCGAAATTTTTTACTATGTGCAATTAGCAACTATTAGCAATCTAGCCACTTTGTTTTTTAAGAACATTGTACATAAAAGTATGCATTTATGCATACACCAATTAATTGAGTGAAAAATGTAGTAAACTGCTTATAGTAACTAAGATAATTAATAAATCTTCTATGAAATCTATTTATAAAATTGTAAAAAGCTACTGCTTATTAATAATCCATTAAATGTCGTAGTATTAATTTATTTATATTTCTCTATTTAAAAATACAGTAGCAATATAATAATTAGGTAACTGTACCGAATTAAAGATTAATATTAATTAACTGGTTTTGAATATTAAATTTATACACTACAAATTATGGTAATTATGACTATAAGTTATTTTCTAATATTTCTTCTTCAGAAAATTAGTACGTTTTTTAATAAATTCTTAAATATGCCAATCATTCTAAAATAACACACTTTATTTCTAAATAGTCCTTGAAATTAAAGCTTTTTAAGATGTCAAGTGATACGCTTTCGTAGTCAAGTTCATTATCATTATGTCATAATAGTAGCAATAAAAAACGTTTCAATAACATAAATTACACGCTTTTAAAACGAATTTTTAAAGTAGCTTTGAATATTAATAAATCCTTTAATACTTTTTTGAAATATTTACAATATCTAAAAAAACAATTTATTAGTTTTCTAAAAAAAATGATTTTTTAACAATATAAACATTGCAGACTTATTTCTAAATTTGGAAATTTATATGTAACAATATTTAGAATACATATAAATAAAATTGACATTATATACAGAAAGATATATATCATTATATATTTTTCTAAAAGCTATCCAAGGTAAATAAATTTTAAATTATCTACGCTTTCACAGAAATATATTTTTAAAATCAATTAATACCTATAACTATTTGAAGTTTTAAACCTCATTATAAAAACCTACAATTAGTTAAAAGAATGTATTCTAATTCACCTTTTAAGTATTTTAATTAATAAACGAAACCACATAAATGATCAATCAAACATTTATAAGAATTTTAAATAACTGAGATAATAATCCTTTTTATTAATATCAAACCGTAAAATAAAAAGCTATCAAATGTGTCATTATTGCAGTATTTTCGAATGTAAATTTTTTTATATAGTTAGAAGAATAAATTTAAAATATTTTAAATAAACACATTTTAATTACACTTAATTATTCGTAAAACTAGTTCGTGAAACTATACATATGCATAATACTATTAATTAAATTTAAATATTGACTTCTAGGATATATATTATCTGCTCTCTAAGCGCATTTGCAATAAAACATAGGGTAAAGTCATGAAGACCCACATTTCTACTTATTGCTATATTTTCAAAACTATTAAGACTTAAGTTATAATTTTTGGTGAAGAATTAATTTAATTTATAATATATTGTAATTACTAGGTTTTTCTAAAAAAATACTACCATGAACAACATAATTACAGCTACTAAAACGAGTGTAAAAGGAGATAGATGCCCCACTGCGTAATGTAGCACTTGGGATAGATACCCTTAAGAAAAATATACACATTTTATAAATAATATCATATACTACTTATTTATAAAATATTAAGTTCCAATTAATTTTAAAAAAATACTTATCTATCTTAAGATATACGAACATTTATTAATACAAAAAAAATTAAACTATTTACATTAGATGCATAGAGCACGGCATGCTCACATAGATGACAGTACTCTCCATACATTGTAGATAAATTATATAGGTAATTTACGCATTTGAAACATCAACTGATAGGTACAATATAGATTAAATGGGAACGTGTCTAAATAAAGATTTTAAATTTTAAGAAACCCCTAAGGCAGTGGTTTCCAACCTGTGGAGTGCGCCCTCCTAGGGGGGCGCAAGACTGTTGCAAGGGGAGCATGCAGCTGTTTCCAAAATATCATTTTCGAATACAAACCAAAAAAGTTGAATAGGTATCAAAAAATGTTTATGTATATTTTTACATAATATTGTATATTATTTTGTAGCCCATTAAATAAATTATAATATCAGTTGAGTATTTATGAAATTAGATTGTTAGAAAAATTAAGGGAGCGTAACAATTTTTTTTTTAAAGGGGGGCGCAGGTACAAAAAGGTTGGAAACCACTGCCCTAAGGTGTCATAAAAAACTTTTTATTGTTTAATTTTATTACCTGTAAATTTCAAGTCATTACACAAATTATTTTAGTTGCAACCAATTTTGTATAAGAATAAATTTATAACAAAAGTGTACAAAAAAATTGGGATATTAAGTCAAAATAAAAAAAAACCGTAAAAAATAAAGATGTTTCAATACATGTAACACTCTGATAAACAACGTTATGCAATTTATTGCATTTATCATGATTGAAATATACATAAATGTGCAGTTTACTAAAATATAATAAAATAAAAAGTTCTATAGTGAAAGTAGAATCTAGATTTTGACTTAAAAACTCTGCATTAAATTAGAAAATTTACAAATATTAAATATATAAATTAATATCTATTAACTGTAATATATTTTTTAATACTAAATATGTTGTATTTTTATTAAAATTCTTTCGTTCTATCTATTCTATCAATTGATAACTTTTTATTGAAATGTAACAATTTATAAAATACACGTTTTCAATTTATTTTATTGGTAAGCATGCCTAAAATAAAAGTTAAACGTAATAAATGTTTTTTTACATTCCATGAAGAGAAACTAAAAGTATTGAAACAATGTCACCCAATTAACTACGTTGATGTCCTACTATAAGTTTTAACAATAAAGAAAATTAATTAGAAATTTTAAGTACTCTTATATTAATCAGAGTATTGAGACCAACTTATATTAATTAAATTTTCTTTATGCATATTTACTTCGGTACCTACTTAGCTTTAACTGTATGCAGGATGCTGATTTCAAAACAGTAAAATGTGTTTAATTATAGTAATTTCTAATATTTATTAATTGAATATGAAAAATAAATTAGTTTTATTTACACTTAAAATTTTCAATATACTATACTGCAACTTTTATGCAAAATATCATTATTATGTATTTTTTTAACAAACCTTTCTGATTGTTGTTAGTTAATAATAGATTTCAAATGTCCATGAAATTATAATTAAAATAAAAAATTTATCCTCATCTTTATTTTACTTAAGGTTAAGAAATAATTTAAGTGTACATTTCAATGTACACAAGCAATCTGATTGTAGTTAAATACTTAAATCTTATTTCTAAAACTATACAAAAAACATTAGTTTATAGCACATATACTTAGTCAATTATTTATAAGATATTTATAAACAAAACTTTAATATACATAAAAATTGTAAAATAAGACTATTTTAACCCAATAAAATATTTATATTCGTTTTATTAAAAAAGCAACACTCATTTCTATACAATTTCGTAATGAAGTGTTAGCACTTCCAGTGGCGCACCTGACCCTACACGATCCTTAACTTAATAAAAAACATTTTGTCCTTTGATTGTTCATTTATTACCTAAAAATTGTTTTGGCGAAATATCAAAAAAAAAACTGAAACCGTATTTTTAAAATTGAAGTCTCTTTAAAATATAATAACATATCTATGTACATATCCTGTAATTCATATTTAGTTTCCGACCGAACTTTCGGTTTCAGTTTCGGCCTAGTTTCGGCAAAAAAACAAGTTTCGGTTTAGTTTCGGTTTCGGCTGCCATCCAGCCGAAACTACGGCCGAAACCGAAACTGAATTCGAGAGATTTCGCACTGCGATCGGACATACTCGGTGCACTTAGCTGCGAGCAACGAAGTGGCATTTTGCGACTTATCACAGCCAAGGTTACAAAGAAACGCAGGTATTTATTTTTACTGGAATTCTAGTCCATTTCAGCTTTTGAGAAAGGCTGTACTAAAATTCTTGTCAGCTCCACCGAAAAGTGTTTCCAGTGCACAGCTATTTAGTACTGCTGGTCAAATTTATTCAGACAGAAGCAATTTGCGAGGCAAAAATGTTGATAAATTATTGTTTTTCACTTATACTATTAGATGGTTAAATTAAAAATACTGACAATTATCAGTCCATTAAAATTATTAATATTTGTAGCTCAATGAAGCTCTTCACATTTTTTTTTAGTTTTAGAGGAAAATTTATCAAATATTATTTTTGCATTAAAAATATTTATTTATGGTACTTAGTAGGTAGGTAGTTTTTAATTTTAATTTCATTGTAGTTGATTAACAAGAGTGCCATATAAAATTATCAAGGTTTAGAAGTTATTTTGTTCTTAAGATGTAAGATATTTTTTTGTTTTCTGTACCTAAACAAATTATGTAAAGAGTAATTTGATTTGTGCCCTTTATTTTATGTTATTCGTAAATAATATTCAAAAGAAATAGTAGGTAGTAGGTACAAATCAACTCCTTATTTTAAAAAGTACAAGTAATTTATTTGGAATTAGGTGTGATAATATGTTATATTAATGATTAGTTCAAATATCAGAGACTAAATAAGGACTGACTGATTATGATTTACTATTTATTTTTCTTTCCACAAAACATGACCTTATATGGAAGTTTCGGTTACGGTTTCGGTTTCGGTTTCGGCCGAAACTGTGACCGAAGCCGAAATTCGGTTTCGATTTCTGTTTCGGCCGTAAAAAGTAGTTTTGGTCGCACACTATTTATATTGGATATTTATCAAAGGTTTTTTAGAATAGAATATTGTCGTAGAACGTACATCTTTAAGGTTGCACAACCTTCAATATTTAAAAAATGGTGTTTAAATCTGTAATAATAGCAAAAAATATTTTTTATGCACTGATAAGATAGTTTAGCATAGCTTAAAGAATATAACACACAAATTAAAAACGCTCTTGACATGATTTCCGATGGTACCTACATCATAAATCTCGAAAATGTTGAGTAGTTTTTACTTTTATTAAAACTTGGGTTATTAGAGGTCACTTCTATACATTAATTATGTAAGTATTGGCTGTATCACTCTGCATCGTAATTTTAATGTCTGTACTAACAAAAAATTGGATTATCTATAGGCGAGACCTAAGGCGATTATATGTATAGCCGCAGCTGACAAAATAAAAAAATTTCAGGCTAATGCAATGGATTATAAATATACCTGCTCAAAAATGCTATAGGATTCACAATTGCCGAGCTATCTTTGCGAGTTGCATTCTTTCAGCTTTTTATATCACGCTCCAAAATCTATCCAGTGAACTACTTCTCTTGTTATTTAATTTTCGACTTTAAAACAATTTAATTACTTAAGTAGTTGCGATAGAAATAACTATTAAATAAAATGATATAATTTGTTTCTAAACTAGAGTTTTATGCCATAGATTAGTGTACCGCAATCTTTCGCTCTATTCGGTACCCCTTAGTATATTATGACAAATGAATCTCATATTCATTATTCCAAAAGTTCATATTATATATGTTTTAGATCTAAACATATCATTATTACTCGTACAAGGACGTAACGGGGAGGGGGACTAACGCTCCGGGCGCCGGATTTTCATGAGTGCCAACATGGCAATTGTTTCCAAAAAATACAAGTAGAAGGTAAACTTAATAAAATAGGACGCAAAGTGAGGTATTGCCCCGGACGATATTTATCCTAGTTACCTCCCTGCTAGTGTAATAAAAAGCACCAGGGGAGTTAAATAAGTGGTAGCAAAATATACTAAAAGTAGACAAACGAGGCAAGCCAGGAAAAATGAAATTCCATGTGAGTTAAATAACTATTTTAATAAACTTAATGTATAATAAAATTCTAATATATTGTAGTTTTGTGCATCGGACACTGTTATACAATATATAACTTATAACTTATATATAACTTACCTTTGATCTAGGCATTCACCAAAACCGTATATTAATTCGCCCATGCCGTATTTACATAAAAGAGGTTACGATTTTTATTTAAACGCAAAGGTGTACTATTCGTGGTTCCAATCTATTTATGCAAAAACAAATTACGAGGAATGATTTATAAATTAATTTTGCATAAGCAATTTGTATTTAAAAATGTAAAAATCGTTTTAAAATTTTAAATATAAAAAATAATAGATGCTGACATATTTTTGTGTTATACAAATATTCCACAGACACACCCTGTAAATTTACATATGTAATTAATAATACATTATGTATTTATTACTTCTGTCTTATATCCGTGTTTGCGACGTATAAAACATATGCAAAATTTAGATGGCCAAAAGTTATTATATTACGTGACGACACGGCGAAGGTTTGAATAACCTTTGACTAAAATGTGGTTCCCGGCTGCAGCAAGAGTCCAAAGTTAATGAATAAAACATATTGTGTAAAGAACACTTCTACTTCGGAGACAGACATTTTAAAGAAGTTCCATTTTCATACTAGAAAGTTGGAGATATCAGAAATGTCAAGGAAGGTTTAAAGCATTCATCGGTTCACACTCTTAAGTTATGCTTTCCGTGTTTTTTAATTTGCTATTTTTATCAAATTCAAGGCGAACCAGCGACAACAAGAATGTCTCGAGTTAAATCCAAATACATCTATTGTATGCAATTATTCGTCAGAAACTGGAAATTGAATTCTCAAAACTATTGGTTTTAACTAAATCTGTAATTATCAATTTTATTATATAATACTACCATTTGCTTAAATATTCAAGATGTTAAATATAAATTATGCAATAAAAACTAGTGGCATTTGGATCTAAAATATTACGAAATGTAACTTAAATTTCATAGAAATGATAAACACTCAAACATTTAATTTATTTAAAAGTCACATAGATACATACTCAAAATACTATTTTTATAAACATAAATTCTTTAAAGTTCGAGCAAAGCTGCATTTGTTGTGCAAATCATTGAACAATGCAATTATTGTGAGCTTGCAAAAGCTGAACCCTTGATATACAACATCTTATATTGACGTACCGACTACTATTTATATAAAATTGAATAGATAATTTCAAGTGGGGAGCTTTCTAAAATAATATACATGTTATACAGACGATATTAACCGACTTAAAGAGCAATGGGAAAGAAGTTTATAAACCATACTATAAGTAGAGTCACCTGTTGTAAAATTTCTTAGTTCCATTCTACAAGGATTACAAGTAAGAGTTACTGCCTGGTACCAGCGTAGTGAAAGTAATTCTTCAGTAATATTAACCCATTGGTCGAAGAACTTTAACTATACGCATGCTCATATTGTAAAAAACGTCTTGGTATAAATATAAAGAAAGCCGGTCACCACTTCTTGGCTAGTGCTCGAAGAATCAGCATGGCTAATAAAACTTTTTGGCTGTGTTTTTGTTTGCTTCTTGGTGTAGGTAAGTTTCGCAATCTGTTTATAATTACTACCTTACGTACAATCATTAAAATCTAAATGAGCATTCCTAGATTGAATTTAATTTGAATTAATTAGTATTGGACAATGCAATTAACAGAAGTAACGATCTTACCGTTATCTTCGATCAAGCATAAACGTAAATTTACTTTTGTCGAATTCTAAGACCTTACAATTTATGTTAAAATGAAATTGGACGTTCACCTTTTAAGAATGCTTTAAGAAAGGTCACCTGAATATTAATTTAATAGACACTGGTAGTTCAGGAAGTTATGCTTCATATTAACAGTTTTGAACACATGACCGTTATTATAGTAGTTGTACAGATAATTTCACTTTTCATTTCACGTCCTATAACTGTTGTTTATTTTTAATTTTTTAAATATCCGTTTTTGATTCTTTTAATGTTTTTATTAATTTATTCTATTTATGGTAATTTTTTTTGCATAGTTAAGTTAATATTAAAGTATTGCGAAAGCTCGAAGGCGGGGTATCTAGGTGTGGACTGCACTTTGTATTATCGAGAATTCTTTTGTCCATTCTTGTTTAAGTTGAATGCCATGTAAAAAAATACTTTTTATAAATCGAAATAATATGCAAATTATTTATTAAGGTGCATTAGCAGAGATAGGTACAAAACCCAAAGTTTTTTTGTTATTATACTATGCTCATTTATAACTTTCTTCGAGAACACGTCTGATATTTAGAAATTGCACTTTTTTACAACTGTATAAAATTGGATAGTCAGTTTAATGGAAAATAACTAAGTAAGGTTCTTTAATACTTTATTAAGAAACATACTTAAAAATCAGAAATAATAATAAATATTAAAACAACAATATTAAATTTAGATTATAACAGATCTCACCAAATGCAGAGAGGCAAAAAGTATTTGCAAATTGCTTTATGTATTTGAAAAAAAACTTTGTTTTAACCTCACTACAGATACAAAAAGGCAAGAAGAAGAAAAAATTCAATTTAAGGTGTATTTTTTGGGGAATTTAGATTTTGCGAATCGCGTGTTTAATTATTAATTAATAAACTTCCAAAAATTTGATATGCAGCAATTGAAAGTTGATAGTATTTGAAGTGAAATCATTAGATTTCTTCTGAAGTAAGGATAATTTTTAAAAGCAGTTTTAGCTATCAATTAAATCCTCAGTCGTATTAAACATGTTTTAATTAATATTTGGAATTTCTATTTAGTAATTGCACAAGATGAAGATACCGTAGAAGGTGATCCTACTGCGGAAGAATTATGTGAAAATAGACCAGCCGACGAATATTTCAGATTGTCAGGTGATGGCGATTGCAGGGATGTTGTAAGGTAGGCATTTATTACTAAAACTTTTGCTTGCATGTGCGAAGATCCAAGGACAAAATGGATATATTTCCAGTACAATGTTGATCAAGTAAAAAATAAATATAAAATTGAAAAACTTATAGGACCATAACGATTTATGGGAAACACTTCTTAAGAATTTTAAATCGTTTTATTAAAGCTAGTTAATAGAAAGTTAATTATCTTTAAATCAATAATAATTTACATTATTATTAAAAACAGAATGATTCCATTTTATTTCGACGCACTGTTTATTTAGACTAATAGCAACGGTTAAAAAATGTGTAAAGAAACAGTTCATTGTATTAAATTAATTAATAACTTAGCTATCGCAAATTTACTCTAAATTTATTATTTAAAAACAATCCCTTGTAATTTACGATATAGCAATTTTTTTCAATTCTATTAAGTAAGTTTAATAAAGTGTGCTAAATTGCAGTTCTGCTTGTCGGCTTAAAATTTATCAAAGAAGCCGTTCTGGAATTCTTGTCGAATCTGTTTAGCGCTATTTTCTTAATCTTTATTTATAGCATTAATAGCCTTTAATATTAAAATTCTTCGAAATCAATAGATAATAAGTTTTGGCTGCATTATACTTAAAAACTCAATAATTGTTTTAGAGAATGGAAAACGCAAATGCTTCTAGCGATAAAAAATATGTTAATGCTTTCAAGAGTCACGTAACTTATTATATTTTTTGATTTATTTTGATTTATCGATTAATAAACATAGGTATTAGTCTAACGAAAGATTGTTGATAGGATGTATGTGACTCACAAAATTTTCCTATCTACTTTGTACTTATGTACATATGCAAATGTATTAGTTAAGAAATAGAGCTGCACAAATATTTAAATATTTTTGAGTTCACGAACTATTTAAATATGTTTTCATACGTATAAAAAACAATGTGTTAATTGCAAGAGCAGAAGTCGATTTTTTGTTAAAAATATAAATTCTTTAATTTACTAATATTTGATAATCCACATAAGTAGTCTATGGGGTTCACATTCAGGTTTTGAACTGATCAATAAATTACTTCGTCTTCTACTTCTAAAAAATTTTTGACAATTTTTGCGATATACGTGGGGTCGAGAATGTTGAAATTGCTACCACAACTGTATTTCTTTTACGGCAAGTGTAAACATCATGTTGTCAAAACATTATCTACATATTTTATAAATTTTGAATACGTCTCCATTGTTTGGGCCGATACTGCATAATCGAAAATGACATTAAATATTTTCCTTGAGGCAACGAGCAGTTGCTAAAAACCGGTATATCGCATGTTTGATACAACTGATACTTTTATTATGCGTACAACTTTGCTTATTACAAATCGAATTATATTGCAATATGCTTATAATAAAAAATCTCTATATAAATTAAAAATAACACGGTTTTGAGTAGATTTTTTTGACAATAAACTAATGAAGAAGTATGGCTATTCTTAACATATACCTATGTCAAATGACATATATATATTTTTGAAATTGGCTGTAGAAATAGAAAAGAGTATTTCGAATTAGCCAATTTAATTATATTATTAATAATGTTAAAACCAATATAAGTAATTGCTGTTTATACCTATTACAGAAGAACTTTTTATAAGTTTATCTGTAGCGCTTTTAATGTGTTTTATCTGTTAGGTGTGATGGAAATGCAGACAACAATTTTAAAACGAGACTCGCAGCAGTACGTTGTCCTGCAGGTCTTGCCTTCGATATCGAACGGCAAATTTGTGATTGGAAGACAAATGTTAAAAATTGTGATCAAATAGAGAGTAAGTGAAATATAAGATACAGTGACTTACATATTGACTATTAAATCAGTGGTAACTGTTACGAAGTAAAGGTAACGGTTATTGTTGACGTTATTTGGAGTACTTGTGAAATCAACTTTTTTGCGAAATCCTTTATACTTTTATCTTATTGTTAAATTAATGCTTATGTATATATCAACTCATTAAATAATAAGTTAAAATATTGTGTTTCCAATTGTTGAAATTGATTTAATCATTTCATGATAATGATTAATAATTAAACTCAAAGTCAATATTGTCACTGTTTCTTGGTTGTCAATAAGTAATAAAACACCATTTTTGACCAATAGGTGTACTAAATCTGGTCTAAAACAAATCACTTGTCCCAGTGGATTGGCGTTTGACATCGATAAACAGACTTGTGACTGGAAGGGTAAAGTCACAAACTGTGACAAAGTCGAGAGTAAGTCGCACTTCTATGACAGTGCGGTGATGGATCGGTGCAGTAGTCTTTAAAATTAAGATGAAACAAATAGTGATAAATTATTCCAATGCAAACTTTAAATTTTATTTCAATGGCCTAATGTACTACAATTTACTTTCTGCTGTTAAAAAAGTTAAGCATACTACTTATCAAATCATTTCTGTGTATGCAATCTTTCTGTTTTTAACACAAGTTTTCTATTCAGTCATAACAAAATAATTACATAAAGTGCTTACACGTTAGCTAATATTTGGAAATTTTAGCTTTTAATTCTGTTGTTTTACCTTCAGCTGACTATTTGTGAAAAGAAAAAATAATCTATATAACTTGGTAAATGTAAATTATTAAGAATTTTGAGTACTTTTTGTACCTTTCTGTATAAAAGTAATTAATTGTTGCTTCAATACGATTATTTTGTTTAAATTTACGTTAAAGCCATTGTTGAAATCTTTTTATCTTTACATAAAATATTCTTTTCATGTAGTAATAATAACTTTTCTTATATGAAGTTAGAGCTTGCATTACTATAATTTATCGCTTTGGAAGAAATTTTTGCTTTGTACGATAGCGATTCTTACAGAAATAATTACCGTCGGTTTTGTATATGATGAAACTATTAATCCTTAAAAAAAGTAGTAGTGTGGATTTAGAAAGTAGATGCTGTTACACTTATTTTAGCATGTAAAAATATTTTTTGGGGTTTTTTCTTATTAAATTTATTTTGCTATTACTAACATTGGGTGATGAGTGGTATATAAGTTTGTACTGATTTTACTAATTTTATGAATTAACTTCTTTTCATTCTACCGTAACAATTCATCAAACGATAAATATTAAGTTGTGTTAACAAAGCGTAAACCTGTTAAATAACAATTACTATAATTTTAGTATTTCTAGAAACTGTTTCTTATTTACTTGTAAATAACTATTTAGTATTGATTCTATTATGTGTATTAAACTTTTATGTGTATAATTAATTAATATTCTTAAATTTGAATTGAAAAATCTACTTTCTACAAAGTTGAGTATACAAAAGTTAACGGTTTCGCGAAACACAACGCCAACCACAACTAAATGTAAGGCTGTTTTATATAAGATTTTGCATAGATTTTAGAAATTGTATTTTGGACTTTCTATACTTACATCTAAATTAATTTATGTAGTAAGCAATAATAGTTATCGAAATGATTTATTTAGGTTAATTTATAATTTTACAACTTTTCAGCGATCTCTTAATAAAACAGCCAATGTCGCATTTCATTCAATTTTTAACCGTTTATGTTGATTCTTTGCTCCCAGTTTGTTATTTGTTAAATTAACTATAATTATAGAACCCCGTAAAATTCTTCCAATTTTGAAGACTGACGAACCTGTGTGTCCCGATGGTAAATTATCTTGCGGAAATGGAGAGTGTATTGAAAAAGAATTGTTCTGTAATGGAAAGCCCGATTGCAAGGATGAATCCGATGAAAACGCTTGCAGTAAGTATATTAGTGTATATATTATTTAAGAAAATTCAATAATTATTGAGGACCATTTATGAAAAAGTACACGGAGAAAAAAATATCGTTATAATAACCATACGTATCCCTATTTTAGCTATCCGTTGGATAGTTATCTTTCACAGGGATACGCCGTATAGCTAATTTAGCTATCCAGAGTTTCCTTATTGAGGATCGTTATAGTAACGATCCGTATTACTGTTTTAGACATTCAAAAGATTCTTGTCATAGTGATTTAACGGATATGCACGGAGAACAAAATATCGTTATAATAACCATACGTATCCCTATTATAGCTATTCAAATCCTCAAATTAACTATACAGTTACCTACACGACGGATACTGCACACGTTCACGAGAGCTTTTCGTTTGAACGGTTGAATCAAATAAATGAATCCTTATTATAAGTATACTATAGAGAGCTGTTTTGATCATACTATGAATTGTCAAATTGACTTATAAATATCGTTAAATTAGATATTCGAATCCTTGTCAGAACAATACGTCAATTGGGTATACGTTAGATAGTTATATTAAGGATATTTTTTTCTCCGTGTACCTAAAATTTTTTTAAGAATTATAGGTATTTAAAACAAATGTATTTTAAATCAAACGTAATTATGTATGTTCATTAGGATGGTCGTTAAAAATTAAATTTCTTCCGACGCCCCAAAAAAACCTTCCTTTTAATGAAAAAAACACGGGAATTTTGTTACCAAAGATAACATGTGCCTCAAGACAATCAAAGTTCATTTTTTTGATAAAATTGTAGTTTTTTGTAAGCATCTCTTAAAGTATACGGATTTGAGAAAAAGTTATAAGAGTATTTTGTAGGAAATTCGATTCTCTATAAAAAAGGTCTTTTCCATTTTCTTCATTAAATTCATATTTATAGAGATATTCTCAATAATAAATTCATTAACTTCATATAGTCATTGTTTCTTAAATATATATAATTTCGTAAAACTATAATAAATTCTAGTTGTTACAAAAATTTTTATACTTCAGAAAAAATGACGTTTGTAGGTCGTAAAATGTTGACTATATGGATTTAATAAATTTATTATTGAGAATATCTCCATAAATATGAATTCCATGAAGAAAATGAAAAAGACCATTTTAATAGGGAATTGAATTTCCTACAAAATTATTTCTATAACTTTTGCTCATATCTGTATACTTTAAAACAGAGGTGGGCAACCTTTATAATCAGCGGGCCCCTTTAAATTTTAAAATTTTTTGGTAGGCCGCACATATTGTAACACTTATTAATAACTTACAAAACTTTATTTATAATAAACATTAGAATAAAAAAATATAAAATTTAAAAAAATAAATTCAATTTTAGATATGTTGGCGGGCCGCTTAAACATGTTTAACGGGCCACAAGTGGCCCGCGGGCCGCGCGTTGCCCATCCCTGCTTTAAGAGATACTTACAAAAAACTACGATTTTATCAAAAAATGAACTTATATTGTCTTGAGGCACATGTTATTTTTGTTAAAAAAATCCCCCCGTATTTTTTCATTAAACGGAAGATTTTTTTGGGGCGTCGGAAGAAATTTAATTTTTAAAGACCACCCTAATGTTCATGTAGAGATTCAATATGTAATATCAAAAATAATTAGTTACCCCTGTGATGGGTTTGTTTTTTTAATTCAAATGTTGATGTGCATTTTAAAGCCATATCTATATAAATACACGTTTAAGATTGTTGTCTTATTCTCGTGAATATGTTTTACATCTTTGACAGTCTACTTTGGAAAACATATAGATTTTTGAACATAGTTAAATAGGTACTTGTATGGTATTCGACATGGTTTCAAAACGTTATAACCTTATTCTATTAAAACCTATTTTTATATTTTTTATAGGTGTTGAAGAAGATCCAAATCGAGCTCCCGATTGTGACACAACTCAATGTGTCTTACCGGATTGTTTCTGTTCTGCTGATGGTACAAGAATCCCTGGTCAATTGGAACCAAGTAACGTGCCACAAATGATTACAATCACTTTCAATGGAGCCGTAAATGTTGATAACATTGATTTATATGAAGATGTATTTAATGGTTTGAGATCAAATCCAAATGGATGCCAAATTAGAGGAACCTTCTTTGTTTCACACAAATATTCAAATTATTCTGCTGTACAAGATTTGCATAGAAAAGGTCATGAAATTTCTGTATTCTCTTTAACTCATAAAGATGATCCACAATATTGGACACAAGGAACTTATGATGATTGGCTCGCAGAAATGGCCGGTGGGCGTTTGATAATTGAACGTTTTGCAAATATTTCGGATGGTTCTATTATTGGTGTTCGTGCACCATACCTACGTGTCGGTGGTAACAAACAATTCGAAATGATGACTGACCAATTCTTTGTATACGATGCTTCAATAACTGCTTCATTGGGACGTGTACCGATTTGGCCATATACCTTGTATTTTAGAATGCCACACAAGTGCAACGGAAATGCACATAACTGCCCCAGTAGAAGTCATCCCGTATGGGAAATGGTTATGAATGAATTAGACAGAAGAGACGATCCCACTTTTGACGAATCACTACCAGGATGTCACATGGTAGATTCTTGTTCAAATATTCAAACAGGAGAACAATTTGCTAGACTTTTAAGGCATAATTTCATGCGTCATCTTAATACCAATCGTGCACCTTTAGGATTACATTTCCACGCCTCATGGTTGAAGAGTAAGAAAGAATTTAGGGAAGAACTTATCAAATTTATCGAAGAAATGTTACAGCGTAACGATGTTTACTTTGTTACTATGTTGCAAGTAATACAATGGATGCAAAATCCAACTGAACTTAACGGTTTAAGAGATTTCCAAGAATGGAAAGAAAAGTGCGACGTTAAAGGTCAACCCTACTGTTCGTTACCGAATGCTTGCCCTCTTACAACAAGAGAACTTCCTGGAGAAACACTTCGTCTTTTTACATGTATGGAATGTCCTAATAACTATCCATGGATTTTAGATCCAACTGGCGATGGTTTCTCCGTTAGAAAATAATTTATTTAAAATGATATCATTAGAATTTTATATTCAAAGACTTTTGTTGTACATAGCCAATATATAAGTGTTAAATATACCATTGTGTTATTTCTACTTCCATAGGATGTATATTTCAATTTAAGTATGATCTGAAGATGAGCCAATTTGCCTAATTACTGTATAATTCAAATTAAATAATAAATTTTCATACAAATATATCTGAAACTTTAGTGAATAATTACAACCTTTAATGAATATAGACAAAGTCGTCGATTGAAATTTATATTTTGTTACTCGATTCTATGAAATCCATTTTTTTTTAATAATCAATTGATATCCCCCATTATAAAATCGTATTGGTGTAAATCCATGGCATAAAATGAATTATGCGGGATATTTCTTCATTTTACAATACGTGTTCGAACAAAATCTGTTCTTTCAAACCAAATTAATTTTATAAAATTAGATATGTATTTTTGGGCAGAATTTGGATACAAATTTACACTTTAAAATTGTTAAATATGGAACATAAGAATAGAACAAAAACAAGTAGGCGCATAGATTCATTTAACAATTAGTAGAAAATTGTCAAAACCGCAAATTATCTACGATGGCTTTGAAACAAAATTGTTTGTTGTCGCTTGTTACAATTGTTTAAAGTATTTGTTAAAGTTAATATTGCGGTGTAAGTTTAAATATATTGCAAATTTAAATATATAATAAATATTGAATTTGGCGAAAAGAATTTTATTCTGTAAGTATATAAAATCATATTAATGTTTGACATTTATCTACATATGTATAAATAATTATTTTAGATAGAGAAATGGATTATTCACATAATTTTGAATGGTACGATGATAACATGGCAGTTATGGGTGTAATTAATAAAATATCAAAAGTTATAAATGACACTGAATTTAATGAGAAACGATTGAAATATTCGATAATGTGTAAATTAAATTCTATCTGTTGCTACGGTTGCCTTATAGTTTTGTTTCAGATTTAAATTCAGAAATTAATAAATTGGAAAATGAAGAAGAACGGTATAAAAAAGAATGTACAACTATTGCTGAAGTAGAGACTTGCAACAATTTCGATAAAATTAATACTGACACGTAAGATTTTCCTTTTTATTTTTCTAAAGTGGAGATAACAAAAATTAGACGTTGATGTCCCAGAGAATCAACTAATAAAAGCTTAGTTTTGAGAAAATACAAACATGAAAGTGCTACATATGTAAAAACATATTGGACGCAGTTGATATCTGTAGTTAATTAACTAAATTCTTGTTATAAACAATTTTTTTTGCAAATATTAATTCAATACATGATATTAGAAGTTCTATAACTACTTAATTTGTAATTTAAAAAAAAAACAGTTGATTTTCTTTTACATCAACTGATCAATCGATAGTAAACAATTAAAACATTTTATTAAAAAATAATCATAGCTAATGAATTAATATTAAATAAATAATTTGTTATTCTTAGATTGACACACACTATTGAGATTAACAGAAACTTCCTAAGGAATAAAAATGAATTAATAGCAAAATTAGAAAATGAAATTGAAGTTAAGAACAAAATGTTTAACGATGTTTACTTAACTCATTTAAGTAAATACGAAAGCATAAGTGAATTTTATAAATCTCACAGTTTATTATACCAGCAACTACATAGAAAAAAATCTGAATGTTTAAAAATGGAAATTTTTTGTAAAATGTATAATCAAAAGTATAAAGATCTTAAAAAGCAATTGAACCAACGAATAGTAATTAAACAACAAATCTTAAACACTGAAGTTATTAAATTTGTGAAAACTATAATGAATTACAAAAAATGTGAAAATTTGTTTAATAAGAGAAAAGAAATAATGAAAAACCCAAGTTTACCAAAACAAATTCTAGAAAAACCGAAAGAAGGTATGAAATCTATGCTTTTAATTATAATAAATTTTAAATGTTAATCATTTTATAGCTGAAAAGAAAAAAATTACAACCCAACCTGAAGTAAGTAACCAATTCATTATTAAATAAATCTAAAATGATACACTAACAATTACTTTAATAATGCTACAAATGCAAATAAGAAATTTATAGTAGATGGACAAAGATAAATTCATGTATTACAAAATTAAACTGAATTTTTAAAAAATGCTTAAGTCACGACAAAATGCAAACAATAATCTCCTTTACTAATAGCAAATGTAGCATTTTTGAACTATTATGGTGTATTAATTAGAAAAAACTTGATGTATTGAACCAGATCTTAAAAAATACACACTGTTTGAAAGAAGTTGTATAATGGTTTAGAAAATACATTAAATGGTACTAAAATTAATTAGTAATTATATAGTAATGCCTATATTTTTATAAATACTATTTTTATGGCTCAAATCATCCAGTTTTCCATGCATGTTATTACTAATATAATTGTTAAAATAATTATATATTTCAGATACATAATTTGGATAATTTAAATTTAACCTTATCTCTGATTGATCCGCCAAAAGTAAGAAAATTGCCAGAATTTCGTAAGTTCACGTTTTAGTGTAAATAACTACTATAATGATAACTTCTAGAGTCTACTTTGTTCTACGAAAAGGTATTTTTAGAACCTAACTCTTCATTTATACAATGTAATCAACCACCGATTAAAAATGATTTCTTATGTATTCGATCAAATTCACAAAAAAGACTTTCTCCTGTAAAAACCACCGATTCTAGACCAATGCAAATTTCTTCCAAGTCCGGAAATAATCACACATTTCATAATGCCAACAAAATTCAAATTCTTGAGAACAAAATTATAAGAGGACCCCAAACAGATAAATTTACTAAAGCAGTAAATGAAAATCAATCCACACTACCAGACAATCAATCCAATACTCTAGAAAATAGTGTAGAAAAAAAGGAAAGTTTTCTGCAACTATCCCCTATACATCCAAAAGTAAAAACAACGAAAATAGCAAAACCATTATTACTTGAAAATACTGAGATAATTAGCAGTAATCGTTTTCAAAATACAACAGCATTTCCATTATTATCTCAACCACAATCCGGTATATTCACATCTACACAAAAAATTGACTCTACACAAAACGATAAATTATTAAACATATCTGGAAGGAACTCTACTAATCCTGAATACAATCAGTTTTTTAAAGCTACCTCCACTCAAAATGTATCTATAGATCCACCAAATCAAGTAACTGAATATCATATAAAAGAAAATTTAAAAACTGCTATAGAAGGAAACACCAAACAGCCCTGCACAAAAGAATCAATTCAAAATCATTCCACATCCAAATATTGGCCAAACATGCAGGTAATATAATGTTATTACATTGGTTTTAAGAAGTAAATTCAGTTTTAAAATTTTAGAATAATTACCTACTTAGAAATGAAACTGACAGTTTTTTAATTCAAGCTGAATTCGAATCCTTCAGAAATGAGGGTAATCAAAGGAATGATTTGTCTAATGTTGATGATTTATTAAGTAAAAAAAATATAATATATATTGTGTTTTATAAAAAAATATATACTTTTCTTTATTTTAGAAGATCCAGATCTTCTTAATATAGAATCAGAAAGAGGTAAGTATTTGTGTTTAAGTAAAAAATCAATATGCTTATTTTTAATATTCAATTATTTTTAGAATACCCACCAGATTTTTTATTAGATACATCACACGACAATATTAATTTTGATATGCAGACGGTTTCACCCACACCTTTTTCTTTCGGTAAAGGATTCCAGGATAAGACACAATTTGATTTTGGAGGAAGTGTTTTCCAGATGTTTTCAAAAGCAGAATAGAATATACATCATTTACAAAAGTTATTATTTAATCTATAGGTTAACTCTTTATTTAATTCAAAGAGTTGGTTATGGTTATATTATAGAACAGTTAAAGCGTTTAGTTTATTGCGATTTGAAGTTAAATGTTACTAGTCTATTTCGATAATTGATATTGTTCCTTTAATTCAAATGTATTATTTCACATATGTTCATTTTAATTTTAAAGTAACGGTACAAAGAAAAAACGTTAAATGTGTATATTTGTTTATTCAAATTAAATTAAATATTCACGTTTATTATCTTTGTTCTATATACCATTACTCCATGGAAGATGATTAATAACTAACAAATTGAATAGTACCAGAAAGATGTCATATTTTTCGTGAAACTATATATGTATCAATAATTTCGAAACAAATAGTATTTAATACTTTATTGAAGGATTATTTAAGGAAACCATACTTATTTTGGTGAGTAACGACACGGAATATTTAGAAAAGACTGACATGTTTACATATTATTTACTAAGATGGAGTCTTAATCTGATGGTTATAATTAAATAACGCAGTATACATTATTCCACTGAGTTCATTGTATCCAGTTTTGTTAAGTTTTAATAGTTAATTACCATTTTCAGTGTCCATTTCATTGCTCTCTTTATAATTATGATTACTGACCAACTGTTGTGCTTCATACCACAACATTATTTGAAATCACTGTTATTTAGAAAGTAGAAGCAGTACAAGATGACGAAAAATCTGACTAACGCCACATTTTGTTATAAAAATCTTCCTTTTTTAATATTCTTCTTCTTAAGGTTCCATCTCCTATCGGAGGTTGGAAATTAGCATGGCAATTCTCACTTTGTTTACTGCAGTGCTAAATAGCTGACCAGAAGTTAACCCAAACCATTCTCTCAAATTTTTGAGCCATGACACTCTTCTTCTTCCGACACTTCGTTTGCCTTTGATTTTTCCTTCCATGATCAGCCTGAGTAAGCTGTAACGTTCTCCTCTCATAATATGACCAAAATATTGTAGCTTTCGTTTTTTGATTGTTGTTATTATCTCTTCTCTCTTTCCCATTCTATTCAGTACTTCTGTGTTTGTCACGTAATACATCCACGATATTCTTAACATTCTTCCATAACACCACTTTCGAACGCTCCTAACTTTTTAATTTCCGTTTGTTTTAACGTCCAGACTTCAGCTCTATATAGCAGTGTGGAGAAAACATAACATTTTAAGATCCGAACTCTTAACTCTAATTTAAGATTTCAACTACAGAGTACTTTTTTCAGCTTTGTGAATGTATTTCTATGCGTGTACTTACTTCCTTATTATGTTCAACTTTTTGTGTGAGGCATGTCCCAAGATTTTTTAACATACTCAATGGCACATATAAAAAAGAACAATCAATTAACCTTCTCCATTATTGCATATACTCGGAAGGTCTCCTACCTTATAATATGGAAATCGCTTCAATTTATTTTTTTATAAGATATAGCACTTAAAACTTTCACCCTTGGGATCTCTAACACCACAGAAAATACTTAAAAGGAGGTTCAGAATAAAAATTATTATAGTGGAATATATTTTTTTATATTAATGTTCATACTGATGACCCTGCTGAGATAATGTAATTTCGATCCAACAATCATAGAAAGTCAACTTCAACATACAGTCAAACCTCGATAAGTAGAAATCGAATAGAAACTAAAAATAATTCGAGTTATTAAAAAAAGTCAAGTTAAATACTTTTCTGTGTATATATCATATCTATATTGACATCCTTTATAGAAAACAACCAAAATTTATAAACAATTATTAACATTATTTATTGTTATTAAGTATTTAGGTAATAGAGTTATTTACATCTTATTTATTGTTGGATTGATAGTAATTTAAAATTGTCTTTTGCTTCGTTGATCCAAAATGTTGGATTTCTACAAAATTTTTCCAATAATCTCCCGCAACCGATATATTTTTACTATGTGTATACCAAAACCATGCAATAAGCTTTCTCCAAGTTGGAAAAAGGACACTCCTTTAGCATTTTTTTAATATTCGTTTACACTCCTTGTTGATCGGTAAATCATTTTAGAAAAAGTATTTAATTTTTTTAGATTTTCTGTTACACACTGTTATAAATTGTAAACAACAAAAAATACATTTGATCGTACTCTTGCTCGACGAATAACGACCAATACGAAAACAAATAAACAAAAATAGACCCTCTCCTTGTAAAAGAAACGATAAAACCATCTTAAATTTCATAACTGTTGAGAAAGCATTTAAACATAAATTATTATTTAAATCCAATTGAAGTGCCGTCGTCAAAATGTCAAAGTCTTGTAGTAGGAACTTTTTCATCCTATTTTACAATAGCCATTTTGACCAGCAATAATGCCGAACAAACCTGTTCTTTAATCCTACCAGACATTGTACTTTTATGAAAAGTTGTAAAATTTAACTTCGAGTTATCGAAATACTTACTAATGGAAACTTGAATTTAGGGAATTGTAAAACACTTTGACTTATCGATATAAAAATATTTACGTTGAAATAGGCAAGTCCTAGGGAAACGGGTTCGAGTTTGAGTTATCAAAAAATCGACTTATGGAGGTTCGACTGTATTTACTGTTGTCTTTCTTATAATGGATAGTTGTTATTTTGTATGTCCTCTTGGCCAACACTAGTGCAAATGTGATAGGTGCATGACTTCTGAAATTGAATAATGTGCAGCTATATTTCTAAACTATTCAATGATATTAGGTAATTAGTCGAATGATCTATCTTTGAAAAACATTTTATTGTTAGAAACTATGAATTTTCCTAAACAAGTTTATTATAGAAACATGTTTAAAAAGTATCCGATATTTATGCACTTTAAAATATTAAACAATTTTTTTATGTATTCGTGTTTATAGTTTCTCAAGACTGTTATACTTCTTAAGTGCTTTAAAAAAACCACTGTAAAATCGATATTTGTAGTACATACTCTGAGCATTCTATAAAACTGGTTAATTTTATACATAAAATTCATTGCTATTAAAAAATATTGAAAATTGATATTTTCACATAATGGTTTATTAACTCTACTATATTCAGAAAATGGGCATTTAAATCCCTTTTGTTTGATCAGATGATCATCATCACATCATTAGTTTATTCTTATACTTAATAATAATAATCAATATATATCAATAATAAATTTCATTGTCGATGAGACAGCTTGTGGTAGAAAAACTTGAGAAAATGTATGATTGTTTCAGATTATTTTTCCTTAGTGTAAAAAATCATACAAAAACATTATATCAATGGACTTTTATGGCACACTACTTTCATTAAGTGGCAAGAGGTAAATATAGTCGGCATAATAATCTTTATCTAAATTTAAACAATCAAACACTTTATCAAATTCACTCACCAATTATAAGACAGGCGCGTAGGAACAGCAAACGGCCAAATAACTTGTAAACAATTAATAAGAGATTAATCCTAAATTAATGATATTACTTATGCTTTTATAAGAATACATAAATATCAGTATTTCGTGTCTACTAATATGTACCAATATGGAATCACAAGGCCCCAAAACGAGAGGGTTCCTACACGCATGACCATTATTCAAATACAAGAAGAAAACGTTAATTACTGGAAAATGTAGTCTTATTTATATATTTTTATATTCGTTTACACTACACATTCGATTCTTACAGTTTCGCTGTTATATTCTATTTTTATATCAATTTTGCAAAAATAGTTTTAATGTGAATTGGCGTTTTCTTCTGATCGTTGAATAACATCTTTCTTAATTACTGTATTACTTAAATATAGCTTAAAAATAAGTATTATAATAAACACTGAAATAATTAAATGTGTGATTACCATGTCATCATTCATATTTAACACAATCAATGTTTAAAAATAATACTTTAACAGAACTGATAGAAAGCAAATAATCAATTTCGCTTTCTATCAGATACAGCAAACACATTGTTGCTTGCTATGTGATGTGACTTAAATAACAATCATTACTAAAATATCACAAAATTGTTGTTGATAAATGAAAAAATAATGAGCCACTATATATTTTTTATATTATTTATACTATTTTTCATTTTGTGATAGTTAAAGTACTTTTTTACTTAAATATCGTGGCTCAGTCAAAATACAATTTCACTCTTATTGATTCAGATAATCTTACCAGATGTAAAAATATTTTAATAATAACAACAACTAGAATACCATGGGCAGCCTGTTGTGTAAACCTGTGCACAGGTCTATCATGACTAAAGAGTAAAACTCTTTCACAACATAACTGGGGATGTCAGTTAGTACAACAAAATTAACAAACACTCACAATTCACAAAAATATAAAAATATATCAGTTTTAAACAAACTATACTAATGAAATTTGGAACAACTGACTTTCCCTAAATAAATACTAATAAAAAACAGTAACGTACAACAATAATTAAATTAGAATTAACAGAAATTAGTGTTAGTTTACGTTCTGTCAGCAAAGTTAGCAAATAGCAACAGCAGCTCTAAGCATTGCCAAATTTAAGAAGTTGTATAAAGCACAACAGAAGCAATTAACAAAATTTTGATAACACAATATTCTTCATTTTGTAATAAAATTAATCTTATATTTACTTATATAAATCATACAATATAAAAATTAATTATAGTTAAATATATTGTTTAAAGAAGTACAAGTTAATTTGGAAAATTGATTTTATAATTTTTTTGATTATTAAAGATAATCAAACAACAAATGGAAGCCATAGTTTATCAGTGATTATACTCTTACATCCCTCAATTATGTACTATGAACGTTAATTTTTAAAATTCAAATAATTAATTACAAAAATAAATAAGAATATCTTTAAAGCATGTAAGGCAACGAAAACGATAATTAAGCTTTGAAAATGATTGTTTCGTTCATTCATTCTGTCTTTGCATAATTCTCAAAAGTAGCTACAATATGCTGCAAGAATTATATAATATCTGCTAAGAAACAGCTAATTACTAAGTATATTAAGTATAGAATAAGAATAATCCAATTACGGGCATGCATAATAATATGAAGTTACATGTTAAGGAGGTTACTCTAGGTTGGACTAATGTAAGCTATACTATAATAGGCTGGATGTATAGATTTCTGAAGTACATGTTATTCAAATTTTTAAAATCTGCTACAATGTATCATATAAATAATTTTAACAAATGCTATAATCTCAATAATAATTTCTATAATCTGCTATTTAACAACTGCCGTCAGCTTTAATTCAACAGTTTGAATTGAAACAGAAGTTTTCTTTGTGATTTACTTTTAACCGCTACTATAACTAGAATTTTCTAACATAAATATTATTTTTCTTTAAAACCAACAAATAAAAGTTTAATATGCGACAAATAAAAAACGATCATTAATAAAGGTTATTTTCATTTCTATTTTGTTACTACTACAGCTACAAATTTTATGAATCAGTTGTCGATAGTTAAATAATTTAATTTTTTTAGTAAGTATAATGAACTATAATTAGTTAAATACTCTTTAATACGCAACATCAATGATTGGTATATTACTATAAATTTTAGCTGCAAATTTTACGATTATATGTATTACATTGTAACAGAAACTAAACAAATTTTTTTTCAAAAGGAGGGACAGGGGCACACAAATAGCGCAACCCAAGAAAGAGCTGACTTAGCAAACAATAGCGCAAGCAAAGCAGAGACCCGTGCTCTGACTCTGGAAGCTCTTAGGTTGGTATTAAAAGGCAGATATTTTCAAACTTACATACTAATGTAACAATATATTCATATTCAGATTATTAACTTATAAAATTTTAGTTAAGCGCTATCATATAGACGAATAAAATAATCATTAACGATAATACATTGAAACTTATAATCTATATACATTATAACCTGACAGATTCAAACTTCTATTTTGGATACAAAGTATGCATTCATTCTTTAACGCAGTCACTCTATCTAGCCCTTTAATACCACACACCATCAGACACTGTGGAACTTACTTAAATGCTTTTCAGGAACATTTTCGATTTAAAATACACTTGTGGCACTTAAGTTGGGAGATATCAAAGTACGCTACTAACCGAATATATTATCTATTATATAATCTACTCGATTTTGACTAGACCATTCGGTAGCCCAAGGTTTAAATATTATATTACTCCAAAAGAAACCACGTCGCCACAAAATAAGTAATTTTAATAAAATTCTCGCATAACTAGAAACTTAAATAAAAATATTTTTGGAGTAGATATGACTCATTTCTAACATTTAACATTATCAAAATCACAGTACATATAAAAATAAAAGCGAAAACCTAAAAACATCACAAAAATCCACGTAGATATCTCCCTTGTCAACTACTGTGACTCAGTGGCTCACTGTCTGGGTTGTACCCCCGATACATTAGTATAATATCAAATGAATAATAGGGATGGCTTTCTATAAGCCCAATAACTAGTTATCAACATTATATCAAACAAATTGTTACACAATACAAAAATTATTTTTGTTCCAACACAGAGCCTGGCTGATATTCTCACTCAATATCTTATTTCTTATGCTATATCAATGAAAAACTAACACATTTTTTTGTCATTAAATGACTATTACAATAATTATAATATAAAGTCCTATATAAACTGACATAAATCAACAGTTTGGTGAATGTCGTTGTGACTGTTGCAAAGTGGAGACCAAGGCAGCCATGATGGGAGCGGGCGGCAATGCAATCGGGATGTGGTAGTATTTACAGACGGAGCGTGAACACTTACCCGTTGCAGCATCACGGCAAACTGCCACTCGCTGATCCACCACTTCTACCCCATCTCCTAAAAAAATCATTTTTAGGACAACGTTAACAATGTGAAGATAGATATTTGTAACTCTAAAGCAAATAATAAATTATAATTTGCAAAAACATATTTTTCATTTAAATATATTTATCTACACTTTCAAACGTACTGACCTTCTTGAATATGTACGAATTTACAGGCCGGTCGATTGCAAAGCCCTCGATTAAAATCTTGGCACACCTGGAGGGTGTCCAGTAACTGCAAAATTGAATAAAAATTAATAAATAAGTAACAATTACTGTATAAATATAGTAGAAAATACTTTTTGCATACAATAATATTACTTAACACAGGATTGTCTGTTTAAGAGACACTTTTCAATTAAAAGTGAGTCTTGATTATTTAGCTATGTTGATATTTCTCCTAAATCTATTAGAAAGTAATATAAATATGTAGTTGTACAATCATAATTATTGATTCAGAAAAAATAAATTTTAAATAATGACTTCTAAAAATACAATAGTTTGACCACATACAAAAAATCCATTGTCCAAAAATAAGATACAGTAGATTATTACTCTTGATACGGATCATGTGCCTTCTATAATATTTATGAAATAGTATAAACATGCAAATAGTCTTATTATCAAACATAAATTTGAAAGTACAGAACTCAAAAAGATAAAAACAGGATACCCTGTGTGTTTGTAAACTTCATATAATATACAATATGGTTAAGACTATATCCTAATAATATTCTAAATCTTTTTAGACCTAAAATACAATTTTTGATTTCTGTAGAAAATTCTTATATAACATTGTTTTGAAATTTTTTGGAAAATTAAATTATTTATTAGAATAGATACATCTTTAGTGAACACGATTTTCTCAACCACACTGTATGTATACAGTACAGTGTACAAAGTGTGCATGCCAATTAGTTTAAATTTCTAAAAATTGTAATTTGCATGTTCCATAAATATTCAATGTACTCTTCAATCATTCTGCATAAACAAAAATGAGAAATAAGTTCCTAGTATTGTCTGCTACAATGCTAGTATATTGTTACTTTAATTGCATATTTCGAAAAGGACTATAACATATTCCATATGATTTGACCACCTTTGCAGAACGTATAAGCTTAAATTACATGGAATAACAAAAGTACGTGTTCAGGACCAAAACCATTTAAGCAGTGTTAATAAAATAGTACGGCAAATACAGCGGTGGATATCATGCAGAATGTTTGAAGAACTATTTTTTCAAATAAATGTCATGAATGCAAAAGTAAAAAAAATGTTATTTTATCATACAATTTGCATTGATGTCATTTTAGTTTTCTGAATTAAAAGGAAATATAAGCACAACAACTACTTCAGCATCAAAAATAACTAAATTCTTGTAAAGCATTAATAAACATCAAAATTAATGCTGCAATCAGACAGTGATGATGTCAGTTAGTATCTTCAACAGATGCAATACTAAAAAAATTTTTGATTAAATTTGATGACTTGTCCAGCATCATCGATATATTTGTGTCAAAAAAGATAATAATGAAGAAAAATAAACAGTAAAAATAAGATTTTTGAAATATTCCAAAAAATTTGCACATACATATCGATGTATTCAAAAATAAGTTTGTTATTGCAATTTGTTATAAATAACTTTATAAACATGTAAGCTGTATCTACAACAATAATAGTTAAATATTTTAAATAGGATAAATACCAAAAAGTTGAGTTTATCTTGAAGAAATATCTAGCGTAGTACAGCAGACATGAATTTTAAACATACAGTCTATACCTGTCCATGGTCATCAGTGTAGATCACAAAAGGGGCGTTTGAGGGCACAGGCGGGCCATTGTCTAGGGCCGGCGACATGCAGCGACCAGCAGTGCAGCAAGCCAACGTCATCGCAGCCAATCAGCGTTACGATAACATTACGTTACAGCAGTACATATACCCACCATACACCATTACAATTGCATGTGAAGTAGATAGCATGTGTAGATTGTTTAAATTAAATTATAAATTCAAATTTTGGAATAAGATAAAACGTTATAGTGTTTTTATACATAACCACAACAAAAATAGATAAGTTTTCAGCGTAGCAAATTATTGTTAAACATATTTTAAAAATCGATAGTGTTCGATGTAATAGGTATAAGTAATAATGTTACACATTACAATTTAAAATTGTGGTGTTGGTGGGTAACCCCAAAACCACGCATTTGCACATCAGTGTGCGTAAAGTTACAAACAGCAGTATACATTAAATTTAAAACAGCGATTAAAATAATATAGCACAAATAATAAATAGTTAAATTAATTTAGTAAAAAAGAATCGCGTTGAAGACCAAACCAGATACGAAAGCATGAAACAAAAGCAAACTAAGTTAATAAATATTGTCTAAAAAAATACATAATACTATGCTTTAATTGTTGCACTAAAGAAATAGTATGCTCTAAACACAGTAAAATGCTATTTAAAAAGAATAGAATACATTAAATTTAAATTGAATATCTTAAATTGCAAATTAATTTTTATTATTGAACAGAATAAAAATTTTAATATCATAACACGCGTCGACAATAAAAATATTAAATTTATTAACTGTGCGATAATAATTTAAATTTTGTATTGATAATTCAATTTTATTAAACTGTTTCGCATGGTATGTAAAAAATAACGTTTTCATAATTTTTGTTAGAAAACGAAATATTACCTAACAAAATTTTTAAATCAATGGTAGTAGTAGTTTAAGCTCGATAAGTGTGCTACTGTAAAAAAAAGTAAAATATTAGAAAGCAATTACGTGTGGACATATCTGGCTTCCTACATTAGTGAATGTGGTTGTTTCTGTAAACATAATATTTGATGAATACAGCGTTAAAAGTTAAAAAAACAAGTGTTCTGCAAAATAAGCAAATAATTGCATTGGTTCACTTTCGTACCTTTTACTTACTACAAGCTACAAAGTGGTTTAGCAAGAAGTAAAGAAATTAAATATACACAGAAATTGAACCATAACTATATAGCCATTAAATGTTCTACACAGTTGAAGAGCACCAGCACGCTTAAACACAACTTTCACTTTTTGTTAGTTAAATCATATGGATAATAATGAATTTAACTCAATTACAAAGCTGTACTGTACATTTCTTCCTAAATATAATAAACTCCTGTGCAGTACGCATTCTGCCTTTTAATGAAGCCTAAACTGCTACACACTTGGCTTAAGACAAACACCTTTGGCAGATAATGCGGATTGCTCAAGCAATTATAGATAATTAATTTAAAAGCAGAAATCTGCTAACAAAATATCACTATAAAAAGCCAGGTGGAAAACAACTTGTTCTATAGGCTAAGTCAACTAAATGTCGACAAACACATTTATTTTTATATGTGTAAATAATATAAAAGCTAATCAAAAAGGTTTGAGCTCTGGTGGTAGCATGTGAATAAAGGTATAAAAAAAATTAATGGACATAATATAACACAACCAAATATAAAAGCCATGATTAATAAAACAAATATCATGCATTTTCAAGCATTATTATTACAAACAATGGCTGTGACATAATTACATACACCTCTGGATTAGAGTAGTACAGTAAATAATATAAATAGGAATATAGGCTCTGTCACACTAAATGGCGAGCGTGACCCACACCTTTTGCAATAAGCGTGATCAGCGGCCCAAGGCACTATATTATTGTAAGTCGAGGTGGAGCGTGGCTGGCAGCTGATTACGCACAGTTGCATGGCCCTTACGACATGATCGTAGGTCGTATCGAATTAACTTGTCACATTTCTCTAACATTAAGACTTACGATTCTTAACCGTATGTGCTATGCAACTACAGCAATGTTGTTAACAACATACTAGCTTAGCAGGATGGTGACAATTTTTTTTCAAATACCTAATTTATAATCATACTGTAGTTATATATCCTACTAAAAAATGCAATTTTACACAACATTGTACGAACGCCTACATATAATCGTTTACAATTTAATTAATTATAATCATTACAAAGAAGCATCACAACATAAATACTTTAATAGTAATATAAAAGCAAATCGTATTTAATGATGTAATGCTAAATAAAACAGCAAGTTTGTTGCTGTTGCAATTTTTACATCACAAATATATACTAATAAGACAAAATGCACTAGCCTATGTCAAGTAATAGTAATAGTAGTAGTAGTAGTAGTAATAAAATGAAAAATCCCAGTGATGACACATAAGACATAAATTCTAAATTGTGCATTGAGATCAACTCAGGAAGACAAACTTTTTAACGTTAGGAAAATTTGTATCAAACATTAATAAAAGGAAGTCAAATTAATTTAAGAAACAGAAATCAGTAGTGTTGGTACCGAGATAAAATTATATAACATGTGAAATACCCAACCCAAAAAGAAGTGTATCTGTAAAAAGTTATATTAAAATGATAAGTTATCTTCACAGTTTAAAAAAGAAATACCAAATATCACATGCAGAACATGTATTTAAAAGCCCCAGACATGCACAGTTCGAACTAACACATACATGAAAACTGCAAGACACACGGCAGTATATGAATCACTGCATCTTTTTGGGTCAGTTACAAACTACAGACTGTACCTACAATAATGGCACTGTCTAAATCATACTAAATCTACCATGCTATCAATAAAGGCGATCAACCATAATTTATAATACAAATAATTTTCGTGGTTAATACCACCATGCAAAACACTTCTAATATTTTTCGTAAACACCACTTTCACCTCAAAATATAACAATTCTTAGCATATATGTATATGTTATGTATATATATATAGGGATATATATATAAAATTATTAATATATATATATTAAAGTGGTGTTAAAGGGCAGGATGTAATAGCGGTGCATACAGCGGGTGTGAGGATATCACAGACACGAGGCACTCGCTTGGTCCAGGAGTCGCTCAGCACATGCCCATTCATAACCACTAACAAAATTTTGACTAGATTTCTATTTTTAAACAATTAATAATTCAACTTTTCTTCCTACAATAAACTGACAAATTAAAAACAAATTGTAAAAACATACAAAACAAATCCCTGTCAATCTTATGCAAAAACATTTAAAAATTATGTCATCTTTAGGAAGTTTTTAGTTTTTTATACGGTTGCATAACCGTATTGTTATTGTTTTGTGCTGCAGCTGCTGCAATATGCGATGGTGGAGGAACATTTGTGATAGGTGTTGTAGCAACCGACACAGGATACTGAGGGTTTAAAATGTTCGGTGTTAAAAGTTGATGCGTTGTGGTTGCAGGGTATGGACTTCGCATAAACGTATATGGATTTATAACAGGAGGTGGCCTACTCATACCTAATAAACCAGAGTGGGCCAATGCAGCATATGGATTGATACCAAGATTTAAATTAGAGGCACCTAATGTTAGTGGTAAAGGTGGATAACGCTGCATGGTAGCAGCAGCTTGTGATATACCAACAGCTTGTTTATTTAAAGCTACACCAGTATAGTTTAAAGGATTTAAATGATTTAGAGGATTAGTAGCCAGTGTTTGATTAGCAGCAGCTAGTTTTACAGCTTTGGCATAATTTTGCTGAGCAACTTCCTTTGCAAGAGTAGCAGGATCGTGAATATTAGGAGATGATATTGTAACAGAAGTAGAAGCAGGAGGAACTACATCGTCTTCCTTAATCTGCGGTACTTGGGAAGCTGAAGGAACTTGTTGGGTGTCAGTAGCTGCTGGGGAAGCACTGGAAGTAGCAGGGGCTGGCGAAGGAGAGACCGAGTACTCACATGAAACGGGCACAAATGGTTGTTGCAACTGCATAAGTTGCTGGTACGTAGTTGCATTTGGTTGATACACTGGCACACCAGACTTATCAGCTGCAGGTCGTTTATATGGCACCATGCCTGCCGGGAAGGCCTACAACAGAACACACGTTATTTACAACTGTCAATGATTGTATAAATAATTTTACATAATAATTTAAAGAAATTGTGTTTTTATAAAATATGTATTTTAGTACAAAAACCTTCTTAAAGTAAATTTATTATTATTGCAGTATAAGCATGTTTACAAATAAAAATATTTTGCTGTGAAAGCAAACTATTGAAATAGGCATTTTATTAACAATTAATAACAGCCATTGTATATATTTAGAAAAGCACAATATATTTTCAAAATTTGGTACTAATATCAAAGTATACTTACAAAGTTATCGTAGTAGAAAGATCCTACGGACTTCATATCCATCTGTAATTAAAAACAATTCAAAAGTTAGAGAATATCAAAATCTAGGTTATTCTAAATGTAGTCTTAGATGTTAAACACTGCAGAAATAATTTTAAATTCAAACACTAATTAAATAACATTAAGAAATTTGTTATGCCATTAAAATAGTTTCTGCAGATATCTATACACTAGTTAAATAAAAATTAACTTTATTTGTCAAGTTAATATCTAAAACAAAAAAAAATCAAAAGTAAGATTTTGCTCGACAAATAAATTATAAAATGGTTAACGTAGCATCATTAATAGAAATTACGAACAAAAATATTACAAAAGTAGTTTTGCTGTAATTGTAGTTGCTAGAATGTTGCGAGTTTAGTCCCTTCAGGAAAGACTGTAAAATTTGTTAATCGTAATGCAAAGCCAATTACCTCTATAAAAACGTGTGAAATGGGTTATTTAACATGCAAACATAAAAGTGTAAGCAAAAAGCTTCAAAAAGCAAGGATTTTTAGGATGTCTTTGTATTTAAGACTTCTAAGCAATATCAGCCTCACAACATGCTAACAACTTTGGTGGTAGCAGTTCGCGCTTTGCTTAACGATTCGTCAAAATACAAAAGCTTCAAAAATCTAGATACCTAATTATAATATTTATATAATATAAAGATACAATAAGTAAATTACAAATGAAGTATAGTCATTATAGAAGAAATAAGAACACCCGACTGTTGATATATTTAGTAGAAACAAAACATATCGTTTTGAGTTATAAAAAAATTATACAGATATAAAAGATATCGTAATTTTGTTTTTCGATGTGTGTAAAATTAAAGTTTAAAATTAAGAAACGATACATTAAAGAACAGGAACAGGAAGCTGATAAATAAGATAAAAAAAGTTTTGCAATAGAAATGATTTGCGTGTTTCTTCTTGATTTGCGAGTGAAATAGCAAAGTATGTCTACTTAAGCGATAGTATTGAGTCTCAAATTAACTGCATAAAGGTGACTAGCAAAAGCATAACCACAAGTTACACAGAAGCTCTGGTACCTTAACGCAACGTATTAGCGAATCAAAAATTCATTTAATATTAAAATATACTCTTTAATGTTTAATAACTTTTCTTTTAATTGATTACGTCATTGTGGCAAACCACTACCTGCATGTTTTATGTATATCGTATGTGTTGATTTTTATGTATACTTCATTATACAATTCTGTACGTTAAATTCTTACAAATTACATTTATAAATACTTGAAGTATACATAATTAAGGAAAGTAAAAATGTCATGCAAAGCAGCGGCAATTGGTACCAGTAGTAGATCTGTGTCGGCGGTGCTAGACTCGCGAGGTCTCTTCTTGCCGATCTCGAGGGCTGCGGCAGCTTGGGGTGCCAGCAAGGGTGACACCGCAGCGGGCTATTAGTAGCGCAGCAACAAGACCAAGCGCATCCGCCCAACGGGATAAATAAAACAAATCAGCACTAAATTAATTAAATGCCGATACTGTCAGTTTAAGAATAAAATAATAACTACATACAATTTATATATATATATGAATATAAATATAAAAATGGGAACAAGTAAAATTCAATTACTTCTTAAATAATTTTGCGTAACTTTTAATTATGTACAAAAGTTAGCAAAATCATATATGTACGAGACAATATACATTATTAAAAATTGTTATAGAAAAAAGTTTATGGTGCAGGTGCGTTCTCTGTAACTGGCTTTAAGGCAGCGCCAGTGGCTGAAGCTTAGTTCATCATGCACTTCAACAGCTGAAAAAGAATATTTAATTTGCTAGAAGCAATTACATTATAAATGAATATTTACTGAAATTTTCAGGCAATCTTCAAATCGATTTTAAAAAACATTATTATATTTAGTATTGAAATAAATCAGGATTTGTAATTTTTTAATTTTGTATTTCGAATAATCTAACGATATTTGATTAATTGCAAAACATCTATTTTTGAATATAACATCGAGTACCAGCAATGGGTACTAATTTTTTCCCGAACTTGCTTGAAAATTCAAACTGTAGTTTTGTATTTTAATAACTACAGCATTGTTTTGCCCACAACCATCGTATTGTATAGAAATTTAAGCATGCAGCTCTGAAAATAACAGTTATCACAAAACAAACAAGCAAAAACAATGACATCAAAAGCATTTTATAAAAAAAAGTGAACTTCAATTACAGCTCAAACATTTCTGCAATGTATATTGTAAGATACAAACTGGAATCTGCACCTGAAAATGCAAAATTTTGATTAACTTGTGTTTAAAAATTCGTGACGCAATGATAACAATCTGTTCTGCAAACAAGCCCTTTTCTCTTACATATAATCCATGTATTATGTATAAAATATGTACCTAATTATATAACAACTTAATTTATACATATTTTATATGTCTGTGTTGTGTACTGTATGCATAATGTTCTACCAAATAACAATGTTTGTAGTTTGATACTAATTAATATATCACCTTAATTATTATTTTAAGCTTTACACGTTATTGAATTTTTACTGTAGTTCAATTTTCGTTTTTAGGAAAAGTAAGAAATGAAAATATTATACAAAGTGCTAGGAGTGTTTGCTGTGACATAGCGAGCAGGATATAGCCACTATTCAGCCATTTGGAGCTATAAGTACACACAATACACTATATAAAATTTTGTGCAGCCACGAGCACGAAAGTTATATTTACGAGAATGCTAAAAATTTACCTAACTAATATTATTTAGTTTTTAACTGTAGCTATCTCTATGTTTAACTATTTACTATAGGGATACATTGCTGAATGTACTTAGTCTAAAATTTAAAATATGTAATTGTTGTAAAATGCATGTGTTACTGTATTTTTTAATTTATAAAATTATAAGGTCGATATTAACATGTTTAATGTAGTTGGCAACTTTTCATCATAAAACTGTATATACCAGCTGCTTTAAATATATGAGAAAAATATAGAAATTATTAAAGCAGCAAGTCATTATCAATTTGTTTTCTACATAGAAAAGTTATTTTATTTTAAATATAACACGAAATAGACCAATTTAAATTTGATAAAAATCCCAAAAGAAATAAGTAATTAGAAAGGCCATTACTTCAACTTAATACAATGGCAGCCCTATAAACAGTTAAAAATAAGAAATAGCACATTACGTAAAACTAGAGCAGCATAGAAGGCAGCATAATATTTGTAAATACATAGTATTACTTATAATAAGGTGATAATGTGCAGGTATAGCAGGGCTTGTTGGCAGGGTAGAAAAAGTGGTAGCTGGGAAAAGTGTCCATGCTAGATAGGGGAGACTGAAAAAACAAAAAAAAAATACAGAAGCAGCATTAAAAATAAAACATTGATATACTAATAAGTTTTAGTCGCCTCTGTATTTTTCTTTGCATCCCTCAACAAAAACTACAACCACCACTTTAACCCAGGTCAGCAAGAGATACAGCACTTACACATTTCATTGCATCATGAATTGCATCATACGCTTAAAAAATGATAAACTAATACTACTAATAATAAGAGGCCAATAAAACAACGTAAAACAACAACAAAATAGATAAGACCTCTTTACTATTTTGTTAGTACTTAAAATAAGCATATAAAATTATATCGACTTATTTTCGGCAAAATATCACAAAAAATAGAAATAGAAATTTGCGTTTATTAAATATTGCAATTTTATAAAATCATATTGAAAATCAATTATATTATAGTTTAAATTTTGCCAAAATTCGGTCTATAAATTAGAAAAATAAGAAAAAATACTGGGCAATTTTTATAAAATATTTGTTGAATTTTGTTTTGATAAGACGCAGCGTCGGCGATTAGATATACTTCAAAAATGATCAAAAAAATTCTGTTTATTTTCCTGTTAAAAAGAGTATTTACGATACATTCATCGATAGATTCAATAGCGATAACATTTTTTCAAGTGTTGAAATTGTTAATTGATTTGAAATTTTTCATTTTGATTATTTCAGAAAAAGTTATTTAGTACCATCCTCATTTTTCTGTAAAAATGTGAATTTGATCAAAACTTCAAAATGCAATTGTTTCTTGATCCTTTTAAAGATAGTTATTGTAACAAAATCTAAATATTATCGAAACTTTTCCAACAATAAAGAAATATAAAGTCTAAAATAGAAAAACAAGTAAGTACGCATTGAATATATAGTTTTTAGCCCTCAGTATTTTTGAGAAACGCAAAATCAAAATAAAATCAAATTCAAAAATAGAAAAGAAAATAATAAAACTAGTACGTAAACACAACACAACAGCTACTATAGCTAGCAAGAAGATGTTATTTACTCAGTATTGGGAAGCGAATGTATATCCCTACTAGAAAAAAAAATTTTTAGCAATAAAAAAAATTATAAATACAAAACCAAATTATTTTCAACAGTAATATTAATAATACTATACGAAATGACTTCAAAAAGATATTAAAGAAAAAATTAAAACTACGGTATACTAATTTTTTTTCGGAAAAAATGACTGATGTTAATTCAATAATTAGAAAATTCAAAATAATAAATTAATCACAACATATATTTGCCGTTCGCCTATAAACATTTTTGAATAATTAAACCTTACAAAGAATTCAATCAAAAACAATGAAGAAATTACGAACATTAACACCAAAAGAAATTAAGTAGATTAATATAAGTAATGTTACTTAATTTGAGAACTCGATAACTCCCCAACACCGATATTATTGTTAAAATTCTTGTAGCTCCAACATTAAAAAATTTCTTAAATGCCCATTACAATATTCAAAATTTTGTAATGGAGAACTACAAGGACAAAGAGCAAGAAAGAAGAAATAGCGTGCGCCCTAAGATTGCGTAGCATACCGCGCTAGCCCGCGACTGTGCGGCCTTGATTTGGGCTTGGAGGTGCAGAGGGGGATGGAAATAGCGGCAGGGGTCGCGGTTGCAGCGTCCCTTGACTGCATCCATGCAGACAGTGACAGTGCCGTCCTCGTTGGCCGTCACAGAGTCGGCGGGATGCGCAAAGCGGCACTCAGACTCTGCGCGCTTGCACGCCCCGCGCTGGAACTCGCGGCAAACCTACAGCAGACATCCGGCTCAAGCCACTGCTGCATTATTCTCAACTCCCTGAGTCCTATCTAAGAAGTTGTCAGGGAGTCGAGATGTCTTAACAAATACCTACAGGAATATATCTAAGGCATTTTACAGTATTGGTTTACTTAACGCTGAATTTCTGGTTTAAGATAATTCAAACAAGTTGCGTTAAGATAAACTATACATAACACTAGATACGTGTAAATACGTATTACTGCATATAAATAACTCTCTATCGAGGAAAATCTACAACAAACTATGAGAATTTTGCAAGACAAGTAGGAAATATATAGGCATGAACAAAAAAGTTATAGCTGCAGCGTGCAGAAATCAAATCGATAGAAAGTTATAAAGAGTGCTAAGATAGGTGGTAGACTAGCAAAATTGATCATATTTACAGCAGGATTAGTAATTATATATACAATACATAGAGGGTCTGCTGCTAAAACAACTAATATAGCGTCTATGTGTTTGTGTTACAATATTTGTACTTGCTGCTTATCATGATATATTAGTTTTTAAGCATTAATTCATAAGCAAATTAAGAGAAATTTATAAAGTACTTAACGAAAATAAGACTGCAAAAAAAATAAACCTTAGTTACACGTGTAATGAGTGTTAGCAGATTTTGTCAATAAATGCTTCTGAATATTTCCTTGATAATGGTATGGTTTATGATAACTACACTTCCATTTGTCTCCAAAAACTAGTACTTAACATTGCACACTAGTCAAAAATGATAGAATAATAAAGATTATATTAGAAATTAAATATACATTGACTTCATTTTTTTATCTCAAAACAGACCTAAATTAATATGATGATTTTGATATGTGTACTATATAAAGTATATTTATGGAAGTTTACCAAAAATAATGAAACTTTTAACCGATACATAATTGTCATAACGAATTATAATCAACGAACTCTTTTGATATTGCTTCTTCTGAGTAATCACTATACGGATTTACGAACGTATTTCATACACTATAGGATTTATTAAAAGTAAAAAAAATCGTCAACACAAGTATAGAAACAGCTTAGGTTGGTGGAATAGTATACATAATTAAACATCCAATAAACCTGACTGTGTATGTATAACTACCATTACAACAATACAATGTTGAAAAAAATTCATAAACCGATTGAAACAGTATTTAATTAAAAAAGTAATAATAAATATGTGAATGTACTAACCAAGAATGCTCGCGCAAAAAGATGTCGATTTAACCGCCTTTTTTTTTCATATCAGATAAACAACACGCTTGCATATTATTATATCAAACAATTAGGGGCTCGCCGTATAAACTTGTTAAGAATTCGAGTTTAAAAATTCGTATTTTAAGTAATTTGCAAGAAATCCGCAAATTGTGTAACAAAATATTAGATTTATTAAACAAATTACCGAAAATGCATATGGTTTTACCTGATGCACATGTTTATTGCAAAATTTCTAGTTAAATGTAAGTACAGTGGAACCTCTCTTAACGAGCACCTCGCATAACGAGTGATTCGCATAACGAGCAATATAAATTGTAAAAAAAATGACTCGCTTAACAACAAAGCAACAATTATATAGCGAAATGCTGAAACCATGGTAAACTGTAGCTTCGTACATTGAGAATCATCACCTTAATAAGGCAGTGACTATGCGCGTTAGAAATTTATTTAATGATAATGCGGTGTCGCATTTCTACCAAATTTTAAAGCGTACGCAAAAACAAATCTCTCGGCAGATTTCTAGTAAAAAGGAAATAGGTATGTTACTAACAAAAAATGAAGATGAATCAGGCTTCTTAACAATTAATATGTATTTTTCTTTGAACAAATGCCACACAACGTTTTTTGGAGTATTTTTTTTGAAATTTGAATTTTTGAGTATTTTTTTGGGCATGGAACGCATTATCGTATTTTACATCAGTTTCGCATTACTCCGGAACGAATTATGCTCGTTATGCGAGGTTCCACTGTAGTTGTATTGAGTCGAAAATTCAAATTGCAAAGAAAATGTTTTTTTAAAAAATTATACGGTCAGTTGATCTAATAATAAGTATCATGACGTCTATCTAAAGTGATAAAATCAGCTGCTAAATCGGGATCATTTTCGTGAGCATTATTAATCTCATATTTTTAATTTAATATATTTATCAACTGATTATGCGGCCAAGCTATACAAGTAAAGTCAAAACTTATTTTGTAGATCAATCAAAAAAATGTTTTAAATAAAAAAATTTCGTTTTCAATTCCGTGAATTATTCACAGTATCGATAAAAAAAATAAAACTTTGATATAAAAATGATGTTAATAAAAACATAAAAAGCAAAATAGCAAAAATATAAACAAAATATATAAAATTCTAAAAACCAGCATATATATATGTAGATTTGTTCTGTATCGTAAGAAAAAATGCGCGTATTTTAAATATCTTAAAATTATAATTGATTGATAATGAATCCATTAATTTACAGTAACATACCTCTAATCTATCAGAACGTGGCATTTTCTGTTGCGCTACGACGGTTTGTGGAACAACACCTAAAGGAGAACCTACCCCAGAAGGGTCCGGACCTACGATCGTTGGCATAATGGGACCTGGTGCAAAATACGGACTGTATGTACTTCCTACTTGAGGAACTCCCGTTAGGTAAGGATTAGCAGCCTGTAAAAAATATCGAAAGTTATATATAACGTATCGTACTTCAATAAAACTACCGGTTAATAAATAAATAGCCACAAGAAGCAATTTGGCAAGCAAAGCTATGTTTTTATGAATAATGGTATATTAACATCCACGTAATATTTGACACTGTTGATTTTTAAAAGTCAATGAATAATGTTTTATATGATGCCTTGCTGGATGATTACTTCTGACATATCCATATAGAGGACAATCGACACTTTGGTAAAAAAAAAATAAACAAAAATTGATAAAGGTTTGTTTAATTAAATATAATCTGCGTAATCTAAAGCAGATAAATCTCCAACGATATATATACAGGGTTAGCGAAATTAAACTTCCGCTACTCAAAGGGCACTAGAGGCAATTGTACTAATCTGAACAAAAAAATATTTGGACAACAGATACTTAGGAGGATGCGCTCAAGATTTCCGAAATAAAATTTTTTAATTTAATAAATCGCCACTAGATGGCGCACATTTCAGCAATATATGCAAATGAAAGACAATTTATATCGGGAGCGTTTGACAACTGTGTCCGATTTGAAGAACAGTATTCGCCGGCATATTCAGAACATCCATGTTGACTCTCTCCATTCAGTGGTGGAAAGCGCGATAATCAGAATGGAGTGCGTTGTCGAGCAGGAAGGTTCGCATATTGAACATGTTTTAAAGGATTGATTTATACGCATAGTAATGTCATTTACAAAGTTGTTTTCTTCCTCTTGCGCCTTTTTATACCTGTATCAGGTTTAGACGATTTCCCCGCTTGAAACATTGTTGTGAATGTTGTAGTGTTTCAAAGATTCAAGGGACCGACAGTTTTACGTGGGTTCCGAACCACGTCAATTTCTAGGGAAATTTTCGAACAGTTTTACTCTTGCCAGGTGCTCAGCCTTGCGAAGAGAAAGGAGCGTGAAATTTTCGATGGTTGACGCGGAGATTCGAACCACTTCGAACCCACCTCGCTACCGCAGCAGCGCAAACACTAAACCACTTGCGCCACGCTTCCTCTTAAAGTTGTTTTTTTTTTGTAACAAATTGCAAGTGCAATATTATAATTGTGTATTGTCCTTATTTCGTTCTTTTTATGTAAAACCACTAGTCCTTCAGTGTTTCGAGATCTCAGGTTGTATTTTCTTCATAGGATAACTCGTTGCGCCATCTAGTGGCGATTTTTTAAACTAAAAATTTTTATTACGGAAATCTCGAGCGCATTTTCCAAAGTATCTGTGGTCCAAAGAATTTTCTTTACGGACTAGTAGTACGGCCTCCAGAGCCCTTCGAGTAGCGGAAGTTTAATTTCGCTAACCCTGTATATATAGCAATATTTATATACATATTAAATATGCCATAATTGTATTAAATAACTAATTAAGCTTGCAAAAATTGTTCAAAATGACTACATGTGATTTAAATACAGTCCTAAGCACAGCGAGTTATGAGATTTTTTAGAATTTATGGTTGCAACAAATTTCATTTGATGGATAAAACTGTTCCTTAAAATAAAAGTCAATTGTGGTACATAAAAATATTGTTCTTGCAGAAGCTAATTGCTTTTCAAGACTCAAAATATTGATATAGCTCATTTAAAATTGTTTAAATAGTATAGTTTCAAAATGTGGAAAATTACTCCTGGCTTTATACTTGATGTATAAATAATTAATTTACTTTATATATATTTAACTTAAAACAAATTCGTGAAATCTAGAAGGATAAATAGCTCTAAATATGTATATTACAAGTCAGAAAACTGTAGGCATATTTAATTTTACCATTTCTAAATGAACTTGTATGTCATCACTTACAAACTATTTATCGAGTCAAGAACAGCAATTTTTATAACTATATATTTATAAAGTATTGGCTACGTGAAACATCCTCATTTTGAATAAATTACCAATTAGTTCTATTAAGATGTAATATAGGTAATAGAACACTTAATGAATGTGCACTGGTATATCCATGTGGTTGAAGCTATTGTATGTGAATACATATTTTTAAGTTGTATAATTTACATTATATGTGAATTGTACATATTTATGAGCCACATAAGTAAACTTAAAAATAAATAATTTTGAAAATGGTAAATGTGATATAAAAATTCCTCTCAATTTTAATTCCATCGTACGTATAGGCAACCAAAATAGCGCGCGTGTATTTATACGAAATACATGCAATTTACGACGTTGATCATAAAAACATGTATGGGTAAATATGAGATTAAAATAGATACTTACAGTTTATGAAATATATAAGCACGAGCAATATAATATATTCACTAAACGTATATGAAATTGAAAGCATTAGACAAGCAAATATTAAGTGCGTAAGCAGTACAAGCTGCGGCGATTTGAATTTACAGGTAATAACGGTTATAAAGTTACCATAAGTGTGCACTGTTCATCTAGTGACATGGAAGGGTGCGGGAACAAGGTGAGAGGAAGGCTGCAGGCCGATCCATCCACCTCCAACAAGAACCCAATTAGTAATGACACCAGCTACAGCGACCATTCAGACGCATGCATTTATACGCCTATATTTAACTGCATCGAGTTAATAACACAACGTAAAAAAATAAAAATGTACAACAGCCCACACAACGTGCACTGCGAACAATTAAAAACAAATTGGTGTAAAATAAAAAGAATAGCGCATTGTAGCCGGCTATATAAACAGTGAGCTTTGTTAAATTACACAAAGTTTACTGTAACAAGATTACATTTTTCAGAAAAATCTACTTCAATAGAAAACACATAATAGTAGCTTTTGGATAATTCCCCTCTGTAATACCTGAATTTAAAAACAGGAACTCTCTAGATATCAGATTCAATAAAAGAAAAAAAAATGATGCACTCGACATTTATATGAAGCAGAATAAAATCTTCACTTCTATTGTAACAACTAAAATAAATATTAATATCTATGTTAATAACACTCAATTTTAATGAATAGTTTTGTAAAATAAAATTAATGCATTTGTGCTATTCAAGTTGATTAAATGATTTGAAAATATTACAAAAAAGCATTAATCAACGTTATTAGCTATAATTATTTTTCTCGAGTTAAATAGAATACGTAAATTCAAAGTATAAAGTGTCGTCAAATTTGACTTCAAAATTACAATGCACAATTTTTCAGACATTTAATATTCAATATATTTTTGAGTGTTTTACTAATAAATAACTAACTTGATAAAACGGCCACATCACTCACAAACAGAACCTTGCTTCAAACTGGCCAACTTATCGATTACTGAAAACTTACAATTGTGCAATAGCAGTTTACGTCCTCTTATGTACAACATTATTCATGTATGTACGTACTACATACATGCTGATAATTTAATTACTGCACTGGTTTTAAGAATTCTTGAAACATTAATAAAATCGAAGAAAACGTGTTATCCTGACAAAGAACCTCACATATGCTAACAATGTTCCTAATCATAATAACATTTAAAAAACAAAGTTGATACTTATTTATACTTTTCTGGTCCCTGTTTTTAAATTCCCTTGGAAGATAGGAGATGGTGTCACACTCTACTCAAAGTATGATAAAAATCGTAACGTTTAAAAACAATCAGCAAGCTCTACTTTACTAAAATACTATTAAAAAAAATTAAAAAAACTTACAACGGTAGGCACCTGTCCAGGAACTATAGGCTGACCTGGTGTTAACCCCATTTGTTGCATAAGAGCATTTTTAAGCGCCAAGTGATTCCTTCCATTAATAAGTAGCTGATCTTTTAGATGCTGAGGCGGATGGAAATATTTACATGGAGGTTTTTCACGATTACATCGACCCTGAAATAGACATTAATAGAAATCAAATATTTAAAACAATAATCGATACATAACAAACTAATCTTCTTTCTTATATATAAAAATGAATTGGCGAGTGTTAGTCTGACTAAAACTCGAGAACGGCTGGGCCGATTTGGCCAATTTTGGTTTTGAAATATTTGTAGAAGTCCAAAGAAACTATAGGTGCGAAAATATGAAGAAATTTCAAGAAAAATAGTAAAAACAATAATTATATTTTCCCATACAAACTGATCGTATTGTAAGAGTGTTTTTTTATCAGTCACGTTTTATTACCAATTAAGATCCTAAGAAAATAAAATAAAGCCGGATGTTGTCACAACTGAACTGCTTACATAGAAGATTTGGAGTATTTTAAATTAGTATGTTTTTGTATTACATATTATTATTTGATAATTTCGAATCGTGTTAGATTTTTATATTTATTAATGAAGAGCTCATACAATTTTGTATTTTAAAGTTACTACATACAGTAATGTAATACATTTTTAGAACAATAAAATGAGCATAATAATACATAAAGTGTGTTTATAGTATTAAAATTTGTTTATTATATGTTAGATGAAATATTCTTCTACTCGATTTATTTATTTTGATTTAAATATAATTAAAAATGTTTACGCAAATAAAATCTGAAACACAAACACATTGAAAGAGGCTGTGAAAAAGTTCTTGGAAATCACAATAACCGTTTAGTTAAAAATCTGCAAGGTACAATAAAAATGCAATATTATTATTTCAAAAATACACTACGGGCTGTTAGGGCAAGGTAGTTTGTTTTTGCAATTAGAGCGATGAGAAATATTTTTTCAAACTGTAAAAAAAATAAAATAGTTAATACCAACATTAATATTAGATCTGTTGTCATTTTTTATAGAGAAAAAAGGGAAAACCCTTTATTCAATAGCGGATATGTTTCAATTAAAATTGAGTACACTACATGCTACATGTTGCCATAATTTAAAGAAGGTAATATTGAAGATAAACCACGTTATGGGGGCCCTAAGATATTAACAACCAGTAATGAAAAATTCTCACTTAGAGAAATAGGGCAAAATCACAAATTAACAACCACTGATTTTGTTTCAAAATTAGAGCAATTTAGTGCCAAGGAAGTAGATTCTTCGTTAATACGAACAAAATTAATTTTTAATAATTATAAATAATGTATTGCAAGAAGCACGCCACTACTAAGTGATATGAATAGAAACAAGAGGCTGCAATTTTGCTAAAAAATACGCAAATAAAGATATTAAATTTGGAAAAAAGTTATTATTATAAAAATAAGTATGTTTTGTGTATACAAAATCATATGCACCGCAAAAGAGAAAGAAGAAAATAAATTACTGCCTTAAATTAAAAAAATATTAGGGCATGAGTTAAGCATAATGGTAAGATTTGTAACTTTTATTCTGCGTTAATAGTACCTGTCAAACAGGGTACATCCTGAAATTAATTTTGCGACTAAACTTATAAAGAGACATTCGGAAATAAATTTCTTTACTCTTTTATTTTTTTTTCTATATTTATTTTACTATAGTACAGTAGGTGCCGCTAAATGTAATCACCTTGGGACCTAGATAAAGTGATTACATTAGCTGACTGATAACAATAAGCGCAAAACACAAGCGAAGATGGTAAAAAATGCGTTTTTAAAAATTCGATACGTTTTTCTCTGAGACTAACCTGTTGATTTTTTAGCTTATATTACACTACGATAAACGGACTTTCAGAATCTGAAAAGTTTTTCAAAATTCGTTCACAAATAACCAAGCTACAATTTATCAAATTGAAAATTTAGAAAAAATAATTAGAAGTCGGACCCTTCGAAACCGTTTTTCTCGATAATTTCAATACCACGCTTATGGTTTTTTGCACCTGTCGGAAGCGGAAAACTCTGGCAAATCCCAATTTGTATAGTATTGAAGGAGAAGCAGGGAAGAATTGCTCCGGCTATGTCGGTTTGGGGTCTATAGAAACGTCCCGTAAAAATTTAAAGCAAATCCATTATATACATTTTTTTTCTCATATTTAGCAAAGGGGTTAATCCAACGTTGTCAAACTGAGAAGTGCATCAGATGATTCAATATTTTAAAAATAAGAAATAAAATCATTAATCTTAATGTCTGCTAGAGCAACAAACAAATATATTCTTTTTGAAAAGCGTAGCAACATTATAACCTGTAAAGGGAGTCCCAGTATAAAAAAGATTGGGAACCCCTGACATAGGCTATATTTTATTTTGAAAAAAATTAGTTTTTATTTCGAAATTTGCAATACCCGTACAAAGCCGGGCGAAACAGCTAGTCTAATATAAAAATATATAATACCTACTGTATAGTTGATAAGTATGGATTCAGTTTGTTAAATATGTATTCGGACAGAGGGTCCCAACCTTTTCATATATTAGGGCCTATTGTAAAATGCTAATAAAGCGGCGGGAACAATTTTTTTTCAAAGTTTTATCAAAATATATCTACTTAAAATAAGATCAAAAAACATCCTTATGCAGGACACCCTGTATTTATATCAGTATCGTAGTTACATATACAGTATCCTGGAGCAAATAAAATTGGCGCGTCCCGTATTTGTAAACAGCCGATTGATGTATGAAGCAACATTATACAATTTTTGTAATTATTCAAGCAAAAAAATAGTAATTTTTTTCAATTTTGCATTTTCAAAATTCGTGCGCCTGTAGCAGTATACTACAACTCATCAGCGGTAACTACGCCACTGTACACTGTTAATAATATAGCAAATCAAAAATATTTTTAAAAAATTTTAATTAGGATTAGGATTAGAAATATTTGATGTATACCTAGTTTAAACTAAATATTAGTCAGTTTATTATATAAGAAAAAATATTGTAGGTGTAACAACTGGCTAAAATTAGCTGATGATAAACAACAATCCTTTTATTAAATTGTTTTTGTAAATTTATTACAGTATGACTTTACTACAATACAATAGCAATTCATTGTATTGCCATAAAACTCAATTGTTTGTAAAAGGTTTCAATTTATTTATAAACTCCGTTTAATTAATAGCATTTCAAAGTTCTTCCATAGACGATCATAGAGCAAAAAGTATTTGGGGTGTGAAAGTTATAAGATCAATAAACTTGTTCTCAGGAAGATCTCAAATCTAACGCGCCCGTTTCCGATCTGATAACAAAAATGGGAACGGAAATACCGGACTTTTAATCAGCAACAGCGTAAACGCATATACATATATCAATACCTAGATATACGACAACAAGAAAAAAAACAACACTTCCAGCAGTGTTGTTAGTGTTAACCTTTCTCTGCTTTACACATTCTAAAGCAACATCTTGGACTAAGTAAAAGGCAGGAGACTCGAGAAATTGAGTGTTATCCCGATTGAAGGGGTTTTAACATGCGTTGTGTGGAAATAGAGACTCTAGCGACACATCACCAATGTAATCCCAAGTTGATGGTGTCGCAAAGTCTGCTGAAATCATCCAGCAGAGAAACGAGCTCAAATACAGACAAATGTAAATGAGATTGAGGCGATACGTATGTACTTCGTAGGGAAAAACTTCGATAAGAAGTATAAAAGACTCGAAAGCAAATCTCAAAAAAGTGAAGTTCACACTTTTTTTAATAATAAAAGTATTCGTTTAAAACTTATTGTCTAATTAAATACTGCTTACTGACAAAACTTATTTAACGACGCAATATTATAAATGAGCTTTATAATTATTATTCCTTCTATACAAGTACACATATATTTTGTTCCAGTTTTTTGAAACGGTTAATAGCATCTTCTCTACTATTTTAAAGACCTGCACTGTAACTTAGCAATTAGTAGATGATGAAAATTTAACAGTGGAGATTATCCAATGGATTTCGCAACTCGACCCAAAGTTTCATCGAACAGTTTAAAGTTTGATAATTCCCTTGGTTAGTACTATCAGAAACAATGTCCAAGCTAATGTTAACTATCAGATTTAATTATTAGATCAAAATGACCCCCTCGCAATAATATTCATTTGACCCTTTCTAAAATTACAAAATTTCACAATTCCATGTAATTCTTTTTCAACAATTACTAAAGTCATAAGTACCAAAACGGTTTTCGTACTTCTCAAAGATTTAAAGACAATTAGAGCATTTTTAAATAAATAACTGGTAACACGTAAATAAAAACCAAAAAGGCGAATCCTTATTACGCTACTTGCGTTTTTCCTTTCAAATCTTGAAGCCGCAGTGCGCTTATACGCGTTTGTTAAAACGAAAAGACTATTCAAGCTGTACACACAATTTTGTACACGTTCAACTTGCTTCCAGACTGATTTTGAAACACGTTAACATCTTGCTTCTTTTTTATAGTATCCGCACTTCATTACGGGATAGAGATTTGTACTTTGATGCCATAAAAAGACATCACAACGTGCACTTCGTTTTATTTCCTGTTAGCCTTTGTGCTGCATTTAGGAATTCTCTTTAATGTTTGAACGCACTATGTTTGTCGTTTTTCAATATCCTCATGAGAGTTTACCCTCTATTTATTTTTAATGCAAAAACCTCGGTTGTATATCTGATTATCTAAACAGTGGTAATAAAAAAAAACATTTCATAAATAAATAATGCTTCAGAAAATTATAAAAATTAGGTTTATATACAACAACTGATTATCATTTTAATTTATTATCTGTTTATCAGTAACTGATAATACAATTTTTTAACCTTCCGCATACTAGGTGACTAAATGTCACATCCCATACTAGGTGGGGTTTGCCATACCCCGAAAATAAAATATAATCCAATAAATTGTACTTTATGAAAGTTAAATGATAAGAAATATATTTCATGAACCAATGATGAATAGGTTTAAGTGAAACACATATTTATTTATGCATTACAATAAACTTTTATTAATAAAAATACAAAAACTTAAATTTTTCTTCAACTTATAAACTATTGATTCTTTTCTTTAGTACTAAATTCTAATGACACGAGTCAATTAGGATACCGAATATTAAGAAAGCTAACCAGAATTTAATTCTTGCCTCCTTATTGAAATACAAATTAATTTCACGGCAATTTCTTAATGATTCGCAATCATTTAGACCAATAAATTGTAAGAAAAATTAATAAATAATTTTAATCGTTCCCTCACACTTGCATTGACGAGATTATCATATCTTCTCGCTCCCTTCCACTAATTGCTATGGTAAATACGTTTTCGAATATTAAATTAAATCTTTTTATTTGAAAGAGCGCACAGTAAATTACACTAATATAATAAACACGATGATGTGCTCATTCCAGCGAAAAGTGGCACATTTCCGAGCGAGGGAAGCAAATAAAGCGCGACGCGGAGCGGCGCGCTTCATTTTCCCGAGATCGGAATGTGCCACTTTGAGCTCGAATGTGCACATTCCGGTTTAAGTTCGATTACCTAACGTCCCGTTTTAACAAAAAAAATTGTTCACGTTAGTTATACCCCACCTAGTACACGGAAGGTTAAACCTGACTTTAAATTTAAGAGAAATAGATACCTAATATTGTATAAGGCTTTCAATTCTTTGTACTAACAAGCAAAGGACACGATGTGGCATATGGAGTTGCACGATAAAACCAATACCATTCGATAGCTCTTTGAAAAACATACTTATGGTGAAATTTTTAGGTGCAATCGGCGAAAGGTGTGCGACTTATGGGGCTTTCAAGTTAACCTACCTAAGTCAAAACTAAGTGAATATATATATATTCTAGGAGCTCATGATGAGGCGAAGAAGCTGAGAATGAACATTTTTTTATTTCAAGTAATTTTAATGACTTTCTGTGGAGTTACATTTCTATGTTATTTACAATTAACATGGAGGTCATTTACAAGGGAGTGATCCATACAGAGGCAGTTAGTGCATCACTTTTTAAAGGGAAAAAAAGGATGGGTAAGAGGGCAAATATAAGCTTGTGATATATGCTCATGTAGAACCTAACGCAAAGAGCCTGTCATTTAAATTAGAACAAGTTTATTGTAAATACATTACAATTAAAAACATATAATATTTGTATTTGTATCTCGTAACTAACATATCAATAATATATTGTTTATTACAAACACTCCGATATGCATACTTCTGAAAAACAACTTAAACATAGAAAAATAACTTAAAGGAGACATTCAGGTTTTTGAATAGCAGAAAGTGATTAAAGTGACTTGAAATAGAAAAATGTTCATTCTCAGCTTTTTCGCCTCATCATGAGCTCCTAGAATATATGTATATATTCACTTAGTTTTGATTTGGGTTAGGTTAACTTGAATGGCCCATAAGTCGCACACCTTTCGCCGATTGCACCTAAAAATTTCATCATAAGTATGTTTTTCAAAGAGCTATCGAATGGTATTGGTCTTATCGTGCAACTCCATATGCCACATCGTGTCCTTTGCTTGTAAGTCAATAATTACATTTCAGTATATGTAAATATACAACCATATTTATTTTTTTGCAAATACAGTAACATGTAATTTCAAATATAAATTTTAGAAACAAAATGTAGAGTTCTAGAATTCCACTAAACGTGAGGTTTTGAAACTCTTGGGATTAAAAAAATACAAAACATGTTTTAATTCAATTAAGCTTTCGTTTTTCCCGACTTGTATAAACCTGGTTGCCCGAATGGAGAAGTACAGAAATTCATTTAGGTCTACTCTGGTACATCCGTCATTTGATTGAAAAGTCCCACGGAAATAACGAAACTATTATTGTAGTTAGCCAATTCGATATCCGCAAATGCACGTTATATCTGATCGCCTTCTTATATCTATTTTATCGTATTACACGTCGCTTTATCAAATGGTTATTAAAGTTTTATCAATAAAGTTAATTGGGTTCTTACAATTTTATACAAAAATTTATTAAGTCCAACTCCAACTAAAATAATTATATGGAATGTAATTGTGAAAATACGATACCTATTTCAAATAGTTCATATCTATTCGTTAATTTTGTTAACAATATTTATCAAAATTTGCATTCATTAATTGCAAAAATAAACAATCGGCTTTATTTTACTCTCAACTAAATCTACAAGTATTTTAGAACTCCGCTAATCTAGATTAATTATTAAAACAGCCTCTCCGGATTATTTGAACGCGATATATAAAAAGAAAAAAAGTTATCATCCCATAACCTATAATAAAAAAAATCTAAAAAACAATTATTGAATAAAAACTGCAAATTTATTTGCCGAATGCTTCCATTTCACATCACCGTAGAGTTCGCAATATCGAAATTGGACTTCCACGGCAGAGAACAGACTTCGTAGCATACCAAAGCCGGACACCATACTAAGGGAGGAATTGATTGATTGATTCGGAATATAAAGGTTACGCAAACCAAAATCTGAACATACGTAAATTAATATCTGAACAAAAAACAACTGGATAATAGAAAGTAACACCATATTCCAAATATCAATATGTATAAAAACTGTTAACTAGTTTTGATAGTTATTAAATCAATGTAATTTAGTGTGAATTCGTTTTCTAAGCTATTGTACCTACTATAATATAAAGTTCATTATTTTTGTTATCAAACCCCATTTTACTTTAAAATCTCTCTCAGTATCTAGTTCTTAATTACAGCTTCCTTATTTTAAGTTTTTTTTTTAAAGATAAATATTTCATGATAAGTCCGAGATCCAAAAAGTTTTCTAGATTTGATTATTTTGATTTTGAATTTGATTTGTTTAACAGTTTTGAACAATTGGAGTAATGGGTAGTCGCTACATTTAGTCTGCATAAAAAATACTTGATGAATTAAAAAAGACAAAAAACCTTTTTTGAGATGAATGTTTTAGGTTAAAGGGCTTCAAACCTTTTTGAATGTTTCCAAAGTTCTTGCATGTAAACCAAAAGATTATAAAATTGCGTTTCGTATACATTGATATAAAATAATATTTAAAAAAAAAACTATAAAATGTATTATGTGAATTACACTTAAAAGTATTTAAATAATTGATGAATATAGAAAATAACTAATTTTATTTGTAAGCTACGGTTCTTGTTTAATTTTGTGAGAATGTCGACGGTTACAATTCTCCATGTAGGTAACCCTTGTGCACTACATTTTTCCCTCAAGTTGTGATTTGGAGATCTCTTCTTTATTAAACGTTTTTATTCAATGTCTTTATAGTACCGAAAACTAAATAGTATCAACTACATACTGGTTGCCAAAACATCAACTTCGTAGGCAAATTCGATAATTTTTGTAATTCTGTCAATGTTTACAATAGTTTTTTGGATATTACATGAATAGGAAACTTAAACTATGCTCTAATTTTCACGCGGACAACTTTTATTTTTAATGGATTACGATGACGAAATGCATCTCACAATATGCAATTTTGTCTAGACTACTAATAAATGTGGATTATAGGAGCTCTCTATCCTATCAAACGTTGTAAAAGTTAAGTTTTGTAATCTAATACCTATATGGAAGACAAGTCTTGTTATCAGCGCAATCGATGAGTTTAGGTTCGACTATTTATGTAAAAAAAAAGTGTTCCGTTTCGGATGTAGGCACTTAACAGTCTATCATGTTAATTTTATAATATGATTGCTTTTTAGAAGACGAATAGCAAAGATAATTTCCAGTCTTTCCGACATTAAAAGCACTTTAAACGATAAAATAGCGTTTCATGTATAGGGCAAGCAAACGACACAAGCAATGAACGTAATCAAAAAATGGTAAAGTTAAAAGTGAATGAAAAAAAAATTGTGTGTGTGGAGTCCACGCGCCACATAAGTAAAACTCTTTAATAGCTAGTCAATCATTCTGTATTTAGGCGCTTTGAAATCTGTCTCTGATAAATGTATAAAACTCATAAATTCTATATTTAGATTTATGAATTTCACCTCCACATTTTCAAAGCATGCTACGCTATGTACCTATTTCCCCCTACGCGCCGATTTTTTTTTTCAACCGGTAGTGCATACGTTAGAGTGGCGTCGCCGCTGACGCACTCTCCTCCTCTAGCAGTTCCCCCATAACACGGACTATTCCCCTTACGCGCTCGGATTTTCGTCAAGCTCGAAAATTCTAGCCCCCTCAGCAAAGAAGCTTCACTTCAGAAATAAATAGTTTATTCATAGTTCCAAAACGGCTTATTTTCGCGTTGATAAGCAAGTAGTTCAACTAATAAGAACTACCAACAAGACTTAAACATTTTAATTATTGTTGGTTATTGATAAGTAAAACTTACAACATTATTAGTTTGCAGATATAATAAATAATATCATGATATCATAAATAATAGTAATTATTATTTATTTAAAATAGATTATCTAGAATATTATAAATTAATTTTTAACTAAAAACAGAACAGGGTTCTTAATTTTTTAAAGTTGTAAGAACAGGTTTCTATTACTGACGTGCATCGGTTGTTTTGTTTTCTCAAATTTATGTAATTCCTCTTATTCTTATTACTAATATTTTCTTTAAACTAATTTACAGATTTCAGAACAGTGATAATATATAAATCGTAATTTGCCTAATATAAACAACAAAAAAAAAGTTTAGATAAATTTTAACTGATTCTTTCCAGAAACAATATTAAGAACTAAGAGCTGTGCTAAAATATCCCCCAGTTTATCTCTTCAATTCAGCTTTCTTAATGAGACTCAACCAAGTTTTGCAGTTTCAGCTAATTACTGTTATAAACCTTAGATAAATGTTAATATATATTTTTCTGAAAAAAGGTTACCGATGAACGCTTAAGGAATTTAAACAGTCCATTATAATAATTGTAGAAAGGTATAGCCGTAGATTAATTTTAAAAGATGTGAAATATAATGGGAGTTAGAAGTAGATACGATATCATACCATTTATCACCAAAAGAGATTACCTACTTGTTGCTTTCTATTAGTAATTGTTAAACAATGTAGAAAACGTAAAATTTATAGGATAACCGCAAAATATAGAAAAAACTGAAAAATTGTCCACTTTGTTTGAGGTTAAAGCGGAGAAAAACAGTAAGAATGATATCCTCATGTCACTGATAGACAGTACCGATTGTCATTGGATCCTACACATTATTCAAACTGTCATATCTCCGCTTTTTACGGAACCCACGTCAACGAACCAATCTACGAAACCGGAAAGATCAGCAGTCAAAGGTCACGGTGTACTACAAAAAATGATCATCCTCAAACTAAAAGTGCCAAGTAATTTAAACTCTACAATCACAAGTCGTGAAGGCAGTAAATTTTATAATAGCAAAATGGCTGCTAAAAGTTAAGCTTTGAAATATTGTTCCACTTTTTAATTTCTTAAATTATAATTAAAGCACCAAGAAATATAATTACATAGCTGAAGGTTGAAGCAAATATTTTTTAATTTACTGAAAAATGCTTTAAAAGTGAAATATAAAGTTGGAAAGAAAAATTTTGAACTTACGCACTTTCCATTTTTCTTTATACTACATAAATTTTCTTATAATTAATTTTTTAAGTTTTTGCCATAAAAAACTTTTGTTTAAAAAAAAGGAATTCTAAAAATCAAAACACTATTTTATTGATTAATAAAAAATATTTCCAGAATTTTTATTCTGATCACGACAAACTTTTTATGTAAAAAAGTAAACACTAACGTTTCTCAATGAAGCATAAAATTTAGAAGATTATGTAAAAATGATAAATGATTTTTTAAAATCCAAATTTTAATTTTTATTAAAGAGGAAATGCCAAGTCATAGGAGAAGCGAATCTAAGCATATAACATGGAAACATTTATCTACAAATCCCTCGTGTAAAAAGAGGAGTGAAATATCAATCTAATGTCAACGTTTATACATGATATATTATTTCGACGGCTCGTTACGGTAGGCTAATTTATAACAACCACGAGTGGCGCAAGTTGAGGATGCCACCTGAACAAAATCTGTCATTGAGTTAGTACAATGATAATGAATAATGATTCGCACTTGTTGTTTAATAAAGCCAAAAATAATTTGTGCTAAATAACCACCAAAAAATTAAACGCAAAAATTAAATGGAGGTTTCAGAAACCCGTGAAATCTAAAATTGTAACACCTATTTTTGAAATTTCTCAGAAACTTAATTTTGAATTAACGACGTTAACACTTAATATTAAAACAAATTTATTTTTGCACAATCCAATTCTAAAACTAAATATGTAGATACAAATAATACACAGTTCGATTTTAACCATAATAATTAGTTTTATTATCGCAACCCTTCAGGTTTGCGATAATAAAACTAATTATTTGCTTCGTTTCCTTCCTGTCACAGTCATTGAATAGTTAAGAGATAGAAGTGTAGTTTATAACGAAATACAAAATCCTTTCAAGTGGCATATGGGGTTTCAGAGTTGGTTTCGAATTACTTTCAATAATAATACGTTCTACTTTAGGCGTTTCTAAGCCGGCAGTAACAACTCTTACAGATCTAGTAAAAAAAATACAAATGAAGAACAAATAAATCCAAGTCGAACTAAATAATTTTTGTTGCAAAAGGATTTGATAAACTGGCAAAATTATAAAACACCTTCATTCGCAATGTTGCGTTTTCGATCATAAACCGGAAATTGTGTGTAGCTCCAGACAATGGCAGGCCAGACGGAAGTGCGCCCTATCGGCTTCCTGTTCCTGCTTGACCTGTCATTGCTGACAACGTTCGATAATCTAAACAAGAGATATCAAAATAATATTGCTATTATATAATGATTCTTTATTTAATTTTTTTTTGTTTTAATAAAGTAAAACTAATTAATCTTAAAGAAGAATAGGAGTAATTTGCTATCCGTGAATCTGACGCAAATTTTATATGGTATTTTCCAAATTAATTTACGTAGACGAAAAGAATCACGTCTCGCATATAAAAAATTCAATAAAAGGAAAATTTGGAATAAATATTAGAACCGTAAAATAGGAACGATCATTCAGGCATTTGTCGTTATTACAGCAGGTGGACGTAAATGTGTTGCAGAGGATATTTTAGGATTTCCCCTTCTAAAGGTCTTTCGTGATTATCCACATTCCTACGGTGAAATGCACTTTATTATAGTGATGCTTCTCATTGTCCTGCTATACCACGCAATAGGAGTAGCGTCATGAGAAAATTAACCGCAGTGTGTGGAACTTATGTACTTTAGCGGTCATGGTCTCGTATAACTGGGGACAATTTCAAATAATTTTCCTGCAAACTTAGGGGAGCAATAATTAAACTTTAATACAGAGAACGTGCTTTGCCGCAAAATAACTTTCATTCAACAACGGAATATTTTAAAGAAACTAATGGAACTTAAACGCTCTAAGAGACAAAAAATAGACGAAAATAATACCGAGAGAAGTAACTTGATGAAAAGCTGTGATAATGACAGCGACAAATTGGCTCGCAAACAAGGGTACATGGTATACAGAGGAAAATGAAGGCTGCGGCATTATAGTTAAAAAAGCCATTTTTCAAAACACGAGTTACATCATAAATGATTCAAACTTTAAAATAAAATGGATTTTCGATTGTGTCAGTACTGAGAGTAAAACAGGAAATTGTTAATACTATAAAATAAACCTTTTATGTATTTGTAAATATATATTTTGACAGAAAAAACGAAACTTTAAATGTTGATCCACTGCGATGAAAGTGAAAAATGCTAGCTTACAGTTGACGTAGAGAAGAGAAAATAAATTTAATCTGCAACAGGTTGGTGAAAAGCTGAAGTGATGACAAAAACTCCGATGTTCGTTATGATGAAGTTCATAACTGATAAAAGACAAGATAATCGTGTACTTATAAATTCACATTCAACGTAGATAGATTAAATAACTCGATTTACTCCAATAATAAATTTTTATAAAAAAACATCTATAATAAATTTAAATTGCGTTCAAATCACATTTTTTTAAGTCAGATATTTTTAAAGCGTTCTATAAGTGAAAACGTTTAAACGCCATTCTAAGATCCTAAAATAAATAAATCATCAATTGTTACAGTAATTACAATGAATTACAGAAAATAATTATTCGTTTAAAGCAGATTTACTCACATAGCAATTTATATTAACGCGTGAATATAAAAGAAGTTAACACTAGCAAGACCGGGAATTTTGTAAACCTCGAAAGACCGTAGCCTTCATTTAGACGTCTACATAATACATGAGAAAAATACAAAAAAATATTAGATATTCATTAGACCAGTTAAAAAAAATCGACCATTTTTTTTTTCAAAACCCGCAGTGAAATATCTTCCTAGTCATGAAAAAAGAAGCCTGTGAAAACGGGAGCTCTTATTATTAATATTGAAAGGTCACTCATCATGAATTTCTATTTTACATTTAAATAACATGGAAAAAAATTGTTTTAACTTTGGAATTTTATAACTGATTTTTGAATGAGCATATCGGGATGAGCGATACATATTTTTAAAGGAAATTGAACGCTCTAAATAAAATGTCTCTTATGTTTTTTTCGTAAGTTCACTCCTCTAATAGTTATTCAAGTTTAAAATTCAACATGTAATCAATTTAACGTTTTTTTCTTAAATTGTGATATAATAATAAAACTTATCTTCGAAAAAAATTAACATGTAGGTATATTATTACAAATTAGTAGATTTTGGTTTTTGGTTTTCTACACCTCTACAAAACGCTTATCCTTTGTTAAATAGCTAATAGATTGTAAAGTGTTTGAACGTATTAATTTGAATATCATCGTATATAACTTAAATATTTGAAATTGCAAAAACTACAAAACAGCATGAAGTGGATCCATCTCCCCCTCGGGAATGGGTTTTATCTCTATCAGACCCTAAACAAAACTTGTATCTTCATTTTCACTAATTTCAATGCACTTTGCCCTTATTTTTCTAATCATAAGCCTTTCTGATTGTAATTTATTGGAGCAACAAAAAAAAAGTATATACAAAGCAAACCGCTTGTTGTACTCTTCCAAATTAATTAAAAATACAATATTGACAAAAAATAAATAATCAAAGCACAAAGAAATCAAAATAATGTAAAAGTAAAAATAAAAAAGTTGTTCAAAATGCTTTGTAAGCGTATCATGACTAATACAACACACAACCGTTGAAATTAGCGCTACGATATATGTATCTGGAAAACTATTCTAGATAAAAAAAATATTTTTTTACTCCAACTAGTACACTATCGTTTATGAAAAGTCGTAAAATATAACCTATGCAGTATAAGCTAAATATGGCAATTTTAAATGGCGGAACCGTCAATATGACAGTTTTGATCTTTCTAGTGTTAAATGACTTATATTCATTGAAATAAGTAAAGCATTGCAATTTGAACTTTTTTTATTATCTATCAAAGGCAAACAAAATGTTTAATAATGTTATAAAAACTGCACGATTATATGAATTTCTTATAAACGTCGGGTGTCAAATATTGTCGTTTTATGCCAGATAAAAAATTTATGATTGTTTAAATTCTAATATCGGTGGTTATTATTCATATTCAAACAAAGTAAAAAATTCGTGATCAGCGTCGTAGCTAGGGGGCGCACTTTGCAAAGCCATAGCCTGCGGGCCGCTGAGACCCAGGCACACAAAATTAAAAACATGATGCTTACTTATAATAATTCTTGAAGAAAGGCGGGCACAAAATTCAAATTTTGCCAAGGACTTATGACCCTAACTACGACACTGTTTTTGCTATAATCGGGCCGCTGAATAGATGGAGCGATCATGCTCTAAAAGCATACTGTGGGCAGGGCTCTCTGCCAAGTTTACACTATATTCAAGTACTTAACTATTAATTTTACCAACAATTATGGATTGAATGTTTAACCTTATTTTGTAAAACCGGCTACAGATGACGAATTACTACATCTCCTTTCAATGGCCAATCAGAAGTTGATTTGACGATTGGTTCACTTTAATACGCGGTGATCACGCATTGTTGTTACTCCATCCCTTCAGTGGCCCGAGTATAGCAGCAATTACCCAGTATAAAATTTATAGTCAACAATTATTATTACAAAATATATTTCTTAGTTTTCCAAGCTGATTTAATTACAAGAATAGGTTTTACACACTACTTTTAAATATATAATTTATAATAGCAGTAGAAAAGTCTTCGAAATTAAAAAGAACATATAAATAAAAAAAGCAATACTGTATTTTTGCCAATATGATTTATTTGCTACATATTGAAGTTAAAAAAAGATAACCAGACCAATTTAAAGATATGTTATAAATCAAAGCTTTATACGTAATATAAATTACAAAAAATAAATATACTGTAGGTATGTCTCTATACTTATACATCTCTTTAAAAATAATTAAATAAAATCTAAATATCTGAAGTTTGAGACAAATTATGAAACATGAATTGAATAAGAAAAAACCGATTTTCAAATTTTTTGATTTCTTATTTATCAGTTACCAGTAAATAGAACAGTATCCTGTAAATTACTCTGTAGAGTAAATAAATAACTACCAATCTGTAGCATCCCTACAAACCACAACATAAATCACCTTCTCAGCATTGCCTTTACTCCAACGGTGCACCCATATTCAATACTTGTTTAGAGTTTATTACAATTATAAAGAACGATTGTAAACCACAATATTTTCAAAATTTGAATTATAATGAAATTACTATACTAACATTGAAATGTTATTAAAAAAATAATATAAATAAAAACAATAACAATTTTATTTAGGGATACATATGTAAAAAAAATGTATTAATAGGTAAAATTCAAAGACATCTTCAATGATAATAACACAGCCACACAAAAAAAAAGTCATGATCGGGTCAGAAGGTCAGACCATAAATTCTATATGTATTTGGGGTCGCTGAATCCGAACCGAGGTCAAAAATACCCCTGCACATCTGAGTTCCGACATAACCTCAAAAAACCTATTTTGAGGGAATTTAATATTTTAACGTTGTTATTCAAGCTGTAAAGTAACCAACCGGTTATTATCACATAAACCCTTTACCTTATTACTCCATAACCTCATATTCCCATAACCTCACAACTGAATAACCTTAAAACATTTGTAATCTCACGAATTAAACACCAACTAAAAAATTTTAACTCAAGTTCTAAACGAAAAAACCAAACAGTGAAACACTGTTTTTTCGTAACCTTGTAACCTTATAACCCCACGATCCCATAATTTTGTAACCCCATGACTCAATAACCACAATAACTTCAACAATTTAACAATGACTTTTTTTTATTTAAGCTGTAAACTAAAAAACCAATTAGACAAACCCTTTAATCCCTTCACCCCGTATCCCTATAACCCAATAACGAATAACCAAATGGAAATTGAATGACTAGAGTAAACAAACTTGAAACTAAACCATTAGATGGCCGATCGGTAAAATCAGATTCTTAAATCAAGTTTCAGGTTCTTTTTTCGTACTATACCGGGTTTTTTTCTCATTAAATGATCTATGCAACGATTTACGCTTTGTATCTTCTTTTGGTGTATCTCGCTTTAGCCTCCAACAGAAATCTGCCATCATATTTTTTAGTTTATAGCTTAAATAAAAAAAATTCAGTGTTAAATTGTTGAAGTTATTGTGGTTATTGAGTCATGGGGTTACAAAATTATGGGATCGTGGGGTTATAAGGTTACAAGGTTACGAAAAAACAGTGTTTCACTGTTTGGTTTTTTCGTTTAGAACTTGAGTTAAAATTTTTTAGTTGGTGTTTAATACGTGATATTACAAATGTTTTAAGGTTGTTCAGTTGTGAGGTTATGGGAATATGAGGTTAAGGAGTAATAAGGTAAAGGGTTTATGTGATAATAACCGGTTGGTTACTTTACAGCTTGAATCACAACGTTAAAATGTTAAATTGTCTATAAAATAGGTTTTTTGAGGTTATATTTTTAAATACAAGCACATTTTCATCAAAGGTTAATCATTATGTTTTTTTTAATTTCTGCTTACTTCTTCTTCTTTATCTTCGCCTTTAATGCAATTGTTCCAACTGCTCCCTTATCGGGGTAGGCGTATTAAAAAATATATAAATACAATACATCCTTTAAGGTAAAAAATTAACAATTTATGCCGTGGAGCAATACTTTAGAATAATTCGACAAGTAATCTCCAGATAATACAATTACGAGCATAAAGTAAGTATGAATACCAGTTAATGTTAGGAATACTTACATCATATTCTCTAATTATTTTCTCGGGACTTACTCTTAAACTGTTTGAATTTAACTGTATGGTTTACCTGAAAAAGAATAGAAAATTAATATTTTATAGAATTGTATAAAGTTTAACAAGTAGATATATATTGTATAATAAATAATAGTAAATATATGGTTATCAATTAAAAGTTATTATCAAATACTATTAAACAAATATCTATTCTCTACTATTCAACAATGGTATTAAAAATAGTTCATTAAATAAACAATATTAACTATAATATGCATTGTTCACATATAAAAATTTCATAAATAATTTTTAACAATTCCAGTAAACTGTTTAAAAAGCATAAATTGCTGTACCCTTAAAAATCAATCGAATAAAAAAGTAACTTAGCGCTCTCGACATTTAGGATATTGACAGCATTAAGTATTTTTGCGACATCAGTTAAAATAAAATTTATATATATCTATCGTCTACGATAGTCCAACACTTCAAAAATAAAATAAAAATAAGAATTCAGAAAGATACAAATAAATATGCTGTGAAATGTGAAGTTTTATCGTTCGCTGGAAAACGGCGATCAGAGAGTGACAAGAAAAAGAAGCATCATCTGACACAAATTATTTTGCAAAAAAGAAACTGTTTCTCTAAACTCTAGAAAAATACCCGACCAAGTTACTTTGCTTGCGAGTTCGTTAATACACTGTTACACTTTGAAATGTGACTCGCTTTCAGGTGCATCATATAGCAGAGTTGTACTTAGAATTTTTAAATAGATAAAATAAACAACTTGACTGTTACACAGTTGTAATTTTACTTAAAAAAATTAAAAACAAATGTACTTATTATAAAATACTTAAAAGGTAAGAGGCGTCAAAAACGACTCGTTGGGTAACCTTCGCGAACTCTTAAACATTTCTCTACCTGTATTGTACCCATATATTTGAGTAAGTTTTCTTTCTATTGATTTTGATTCATTCATAACAATAATTTGATTTGCTTATAACTTTTACAAAATTATTGCTAGATGGAATTTTATACAAATGCCGTATTCATTTTTTTTCCGGTGACAAAACAAATACAGTGGAAACTCGATTATCCGGACTAATTATTGTTGTAGCTCATTCGGATAATCGAAAATTCGGTTAATGGAATGTATAGAAAAATCGTGCTTAAAACCGAGTGCGCACATTCGAGCTCAATGTGGCACATTCCGATCTCGGGAAAATGAAGCGCGCCGCTCCGCGTCGCGCTTCATTTGCCTCCCTCGCTCGAATGTGCACACCTTCGTGTTAATTGGATCCGACTATATTAATAACAAATCCAGATTTTCTATTCGGAAAAAGTTTTCGCTTAAAAGTGCACATACATACGCCTTAATAATTGAATTTGCCTATCTTATTCTTCTCTCTTACAAATAATATTAATTAAATCAAACTGAACTAAATGTACCACTTCTCGCTTTTCTTTTAATTAAAAATTACAGTAGGATATTTTTACCAAAAACCACATGTCTAATTTAGTACCTTTAAACTAGACTAGATAGGAGACTTCATCGTACATGAAACAAAAATACTATAACTGTTTCCGAATTTTGACACTTATTTCCCAACCTTTTTTTTTAACATACTTCATTTTCCCGAGATCGGAATGTGCCACTTTGAGCTCGAATGTGCACACTCCGTTTTAAGCACGATTACGAAGCGTCCCGTTTTAACAGGAAAAAAGTTGGTCAAATTGTTAGGTATATGTTTACAAAAAACGCAACAAATATTAATCACTAAATAAAACAATCGCACATTATCTTAAAATCAACAAAGCCAAAAAAACACTGTTTAGTGCGAAATACAAAATAAAATAATTAGTAAGAAATACCGAGGTTTAATTTTCGCAACGAGTCCGAACGCGGTTGACAATCCGGATAATCGCAAATCCGTATAATTGAGGTTTTACTGTACCAACTTTTTAATAGCACCCTTCCTGTAACTTATAAATCCTTGTTTAGTATGATCCGAAATTTTTAAACTCACATAGACCCAATAAAAACCACTTAACCCTGCACTGTTATTTAGTTGTTGTTTTCATGTTTAATTTTATAATAGTTTAAGTTGTACAAACATGATCTGAATATGGCAAAAACAAACACAAAAATCTTATATTTGAAGATCATTACTTTAACATTAATTCCTGCAAGCAGTAGGTAAGACACACTATTCAGAAATACTGAAAAAATATGGATTTAAAGTTTTACGTAGCGATTTATATAATGTAAACAGAGCAACTTCCATACAATTCCGTAGTGCAGTTGCTACATAATAACAAACGGAGTACGGCGGCCTTGGATAGACTCGATGCAGGCGAATGTCTCTTTTTCTATCGTGTTCTAAATGATTTAAAATACCACGCCAAACGCGTGAAGTAAGCTAAATTAGCGCGAAATAACTTCAAACTCTGTAGGCTTTGATATATATGTATATGTTCTTCATAAACAATCTTCCCCAATTTTTAATAAAATAATAAAAGATGATTGGTTTCCGTCAAAGCTCTTTAATGACAGAGGAATATTTATGAACGTCAAGTATGTTTTCGCTGGAAATTTAAAAAATACCTCGTGTTTGTAAAAAAAACTTCTTTTGGATAATACGCAAGATGTCGCAAGATTTACTGCTTTCCCTGTTTTTACGACAAATGTCCTCCTGAATCATAACCATTGAAACAAAGTTAAAAAATTTTGAAATTAGTGTTATTATTGTTTGTGAATTGTATTTAATATAAAATTCTCCAATATAGTATTTTCCTTATGTTAAAAGCTTTTCATTATATCCCCCTTTTTAAATTTATTCTAAATATTGATTATAGGAAAATACTTATATAAAACACAAAAAAAGTAAGTAAAAAAATATTGAAAATAAAAAAAAGTGGACCCAGACGGGGGCACTTGATTCGAGTATTTCTTGATTTGTTGTTGTGTAGTAAGTGAGCTACCGGACTTTATTGAAATCAGGATGAAAATTTACGGTATATAAACCGTGGTGTAAAACTTTAAAGCAATTTTTTCCATTATTTCTAAATAGTGCGTCTTACTGCTTGCAGGAATTAATAATGGCATAATAATCTTCAAATACTGGAAATATAAACAAAATCTGTGATTCAGAGTTCTAGACCTGTCCTAGTAAGTAGTAACAAATCACATGTTGAATTATAGGTATTTTACTCTTAATTTTATACGATCTCGATTATACAAGGCGTTTAGCAGGTCGATGTAAACTTTCTAAGAGATGATAGAAAAAGCCATTAGCAACATTTTGCGCCATACATGCTTCAGTTGCAAATGCCCTAGTTTTCGTGATACAACGATTTCGTATTTTTTTCTTTTTTGAAAAAAAAAAAAGCAAAAGATTTAAAAAAAAAACCTTTTCAGAGAGTGTAATGTCAACCGATTAAAAACCTTCCCAAAAGAGCGCTTAAACTTAAAAAAAAATATTCTTGCAAATTGGAGTCTAACCCCAGGAAAAATAAAAATTGCTTATAAACGGTTTGTTTTCTCCCCTTTCCAACGATCTATTGCACGAATCAAAATAATTTGTAACACCGCATTAAAAGTTTAATGTTTTTATCAATGACAAGTTTTCATTTTAAAAAAGAAACTGTGTTCGCCAGTTTATTTAGTGCACTATAGCTCTATTATCTTTGTCAGAAGAGATTAATCATTATTTTATGAAGATGCAATGACTAAGTGGGTGTTTATTCGAAAATAAATGTAACTAGACCTTTTCCACAAAAAAAATGCAAAATATATATCTCAAAAACTAAAGCATTTTGCCGCTAAAATATGTTTGATTCAAAATGTTGCAAAGGACTTTCTTTATTACCTCATAGAAAGGTTGCATCGACCTGCTACACACCCTGTATATAAAAAGGAAAACACATACTTATAAAAAAATTATATTTAAATAATTATTACGCATCTGGTAGATAAACAATTAATAACAGCGAATTGAACTTTATACAACAGATAATGCATCAAGCACAAATCGATATTTATGAATTGAAACTTTGGCTTAGTAGTTTCATATAGTAGAACGGAACGTCTGCAAAAGTTTAACAGACTCTCGAATGATAGTAAATTTACGTCGTTTGTTTAAGTACAAACTTTACTTCAAATGTACGTTATGTTGATGCGTAAAGTCATTAGTCGAAGCGACCGAGCAAACGGACCAGTCTGAATTTATCGTTATGCCCGACGACGATAGTTTCGGTGGAACTCGTCCGTAATTCCCTAGGGAAACGTGAGTTAGCTACGTGTTCGCCTTCGTTCCCGGGAGACCCGTTTACCTGCCCAACTACTGATTGGGAAGCAACTGCAATGTCCGGTGCTGATATCATTCTTACCGTATTTTATTTGATAGATCTATGCTACTACCCTAAAGCAAACATTCATAAAAATCTCTTCCTCAACAAAATTTAAATTTTTAAATAGAAACAACTTTTCGTCCAAAGTATTTTTAAGCAAGTTTTAATACAAATAACTTGACATTGTTACTAAGATATTAAAAAAAAAAATTAGAACTTATATTTTGTTGATTTGGTAATAAAACGGGAAATAGGTAACTAAACTCGTATACGAGTATACTAACATAAATCCATGAATGCAATAAACTGAGTTTGAAGGTTGATCAATCATCTATTATCAAGACCATTAAATAAAAGTAGAACCCTGCAAATTTACAATGATGTGCTTTTCCATTGTTTATGAATGTATAAAAAGTGCGTGACAAAAATGTCCCTTACAATAAATATTTTTCCTTCGGGAAGTTCTACATTAAGCGCCCAATATGGATGATTTGCAACATAGACGGAGTATTACAATACATACATGCGGAGGTCGATAGATACCCAATAACCATATATTGCGTCCATATCTGTCTCGTGGGACCAAACATGCATTACCTCAACGAGACATACAAATAGCTCAGGCTGCCAGTGATGGAAAACATACCGCATTTCTACACTATTCCCGAATATAGTACTTCTTTTCAGACTAACAAATTTGAAAATATTATATATAACTAAATATACGATTTTTTTAAAAATATTATACTATCAATGATGTCTTTTGTGAAGTTTACATTATTAAATGTAAACTTTCAAAAACAAATTATGGATTAACTAAATAGAAATTTTTACAATTTTGCGGTATATAAATAAATCGCTAATTACAAAAAAGCTATATGTCCAGTTTTCTGCAATTACAATTTTGACTACATTTTCATTTTAGAACGCCAAAGACACTCGATAATGATACACTGATTGTGAAACGTGTGGTTATTCAGTTGACGCTACGCTAATAATTTAACACCCTTATTTAAAAAATCGATGGTTTTCATTAAAAAAAAAGTGCAGGATAACCGAATCACAACTTGCGCAGCAACATAAAATTGAAAAGACTAAAGCAGTATTCTATGTACTATTGAAAGACGATTTTTACAAGTTGGTTTACAAAACGCAAAACTCGCACAAAAACTTTAACATTTTACGAAACAGAAAATACAAAAAACAGACAACCAAAGATTGGATAAACCTTTGATCCCTACGAGCTCAATATCAAGCTAAAAAAGAATTTAATATTTGGATAGGTATTTATTTAAATTAAATTGAAAACCTATTTGGCGAAACTACAATAAAAGTAACTGGAAGTAAAAAGTAGATAGATGGCATAAAGCAACAGCACCATTAAATTACTTCCAAATGTTTATTGTTCGTTGTTAACAAATTGTAATTCCCAATTAAAAGATTACCTACTATTTAATTAACTTTTAGTTTAGTGGGCGCAGCGTCATACAACCCCATGGTTTTCATAAAGTAAAAAAATAGGTGCAAAGTTTAAATTGCCTAAAAACCAATTCTAATGTAAAGCACATTTTACAGCAAATGTCTCAACAAAGAAGAAAAACAACAATAAGGGTATTTAAAAATTCACTTTAATTTTTCATTTATTAAATATTTCTAATAATATGATCTATCCTATACGCAGTTAACTATTCAAATAAATTTACGTATAGCTAAAACTTTATTACTGGTCTGCAAAAGCTTTCTATTTTATTTACAGACAATTTTATCAAAAGTTATGGCGAAACTTATAAAACAGTGAGGTTTCCACTGCAATTTAATTAAATCTAGAGTAGCAGAGCCACGTTGTAGTATGTTAATTGTATAGTTAGTAACAAAACACAATTATAAACTAAAGCACATCATTTTATCAGAAGTGGTTACAAAATAATTATCTAAATTATTGAAAATTATTTCTTCAAGTTCACTCCACAATACCGTTGGAGTGACAATTACACAAACGACCTAAATCAAGAACTGCCGGCATTTAATTGTTACTGAAGAGACGATTCGTTAATTATCTAACAATTCAAACGCAATTAAAGTTATTACCGAAACAAATGAATTTGTAAATCGATTTAATTATAAAAAGAATTATTTTAGACTGGGATATATGAATAAGCAAAGCACACTCGCTATATATTATATTTCATTTTTTGTGTATTAAAATTTTTGGATTAAATTGAGTGATAACAGTGGTCAACAGAGTTTGTGCAATAATAAAAATATGTTCACTGATTTTATTATGGATATGTACGCTAATTACAAAAACATATTCATTTTCTTTTGACCATTTCTAGTTTGTTTGTAATAGCGACTGCTGATTTAACTTTCAATCTCTTGCGTTGTTAGTATTTTGATTATTTGATTGAATTATTATTGAACACTTCAAAGAGATATCTCTAAAGCAAAGTAAAAAAAATATCATAATTTAATTATTTTTGTTGTATTTATAAAAAAATCAATATAAAAAATCTAGCTAAAACTTTTCGTATTAAACTTCTCTTCAAGTCATTTTATTATTCTTAAGACATCCCCATATATTATCAATATTTGACGTGATTTACTATATTACAAAAAAAACTGCAATTTTGTTGACCAATGTACTCATTCAGAAAATGATTTGATACCGATTCTACATATTACATTAATAAAAACAAAATTGCTTCTCTCCATTTTCAATATGTTTTTAAAAAATGTTTACACAGTTATTTACATCTCCTGAAAAATCTTTAAATGATAAAATCGCAAATAATTAAAGTGAACGTGACGACAAAGTGGCAATTAAACACACAAGGCAGAAGCAGGAAGATGAAGGCTAAATGAAGCACAGAACACGGTCTAATCTAGACTAATCCGCTTGCAAACGATTCACGCCCCTGCTTTGTGTAAACATATAACCAAGTGTATCTAACGTATTCCCAACAATAAAGTAAGAGAAAGATCGCAACTCTACATGACGAAAATGGAGCGACTAATCTCTGAGCTCGGATCTGTAATCAACGAAACGGAACTAAGACCCGCTTTACCAGGATAACTTAAATCGATTTTTACCGGTGTACTACATTTAAGAAATGATCAAACTGGATAAATATGTTATACTTATGTCCTCACTACTTCCTCGGCATACCCCACGCTGCTAAGTAAAGTTAAATCCGCAAACTTTATTCTATTGTAGCTCCCTCTATTAAATCCTATTCGCAGTAGAGTGTAGAACGTTTAAAAAAGGAATATTTCAAAACTTATTTAACGGGTTTAAGTTAATACAAGCTTGAAAATCATTTTCAAAGTTATACTTCTTTTGGCGTTTTGAGTGTAAAATTTTAGTATGCAATGGAAACTGCGCACGCACAACCAACGAAAAGTATTAATTTCTAAAAGTAATTGACCAATATATGCACATTTTGCTTTGTTTTCGATTTACAAGGTTTTCTTCGGAATCATGCAAATTAGGGACTAGGTGTACAGTGGAAAAACGCCAAAATAACATTTTTTTAAGGGACGCGCAGTAACATATAATTTGAAAGTCAGTGGTCTAGCTATAGGCTAGAGTAACGTGCGAAATATGTTTCGCACCATGCGCTTGCGCATAGTTAGAACATAAATAATGCGCGTACATAAGAACACCCGCCGGTTTTTTTTTGTATAACCTCAACAAACATCATTTTATTAATTAAACGAGACTTCAATAATAATAAGTTTTATAAATATTATTGGTAAAATCGCTGAGAACTTAACCAAAAATTTGGAATCGTACAAAACCAAAACTATGTTTTAGGTATTTGGATTGCATACTAAGGCTAATCAATATTTCAACCAGAGCCAGGTGTTTTGGTACAAATTTAATTTTGAAGTGCAATTGTAAAAAAATTACGTTTGCATATTAATAGTGTTACATATCCTTTAAAGACTTTACATTTTGTAAGTTATTTAAAATAAAAAGTGTTAAATGCACCATTGAGTTATGATTCCAATAAAAATCTCGGTTTAAAAAAATTATAACTTTAGTGCTTCTTAAAAAACGAGATTGACTGACGGATATTGTCCCGTAGCCTTTGACCAACTCTCTTCCTGGAATTTACAAGCTCCCATGTACTGCGTTGCCCAAAAAGTACCTAATTACTTCATTTTCCAAATAAGTACCTAAATATATTAGCTATTTTGGCGTATTCAAAATTACACATTCGTTTAGCATTCTACGAATGACAATTGAAGAATATTACCCGAAAATGAAAATGGTTTTATTAATAAGTGTTTTTCTTAAAAATGTAAAACAAAAAATAAGATTTTATTATTATTACTTTATACTTCTGTAGAAAAACCCGCTGTGTAAGCTTACACGTAATTTTCCAGATCTGCTGACTTGCGACTACCTTCACTTCGGCTACAAGTAAAGATAACTAAAGATTTACATATTTCTTGAAATAGTTTTATTACCGAAAAAAATACACTTCTTTTTGACCGTGCCCTTTTCACAAATAGGTAAACATGACTGATGAAAATGGACAGCATTTCGATTAATAATTTTTTGTCCTTAATAGAAAATGTTTATTTATGCCGAAAAACGCAGTACCTTTTTGACCTAATCAATATATTGTTTTAAATCAACAAATAGATGTAAATTATGTTTAAGACAAGTTTATTTACTCAACAATGTGAAAAAAAAGGAGATAAAAAAAATCTTCAGATGGTAGCCTTCGATAGTTATATAAAGTTGATTGAATACATACTGACTTTTAAACTTAAGAATCTAATCGTTGGATCTTTATTCAAGACCAGTCCACTTCAAGATTACAGAGTACTGCAAATTTAATTAACAAGACATGCTTCGAGTTAACAAAAGTTGCTAAGAATAAGTACACTCATCGACAATAAGTAATTATAAATCTTAAGGCATATTTTAATAAGTACCCAAAATATATATAGCTTTGCAATGTTCCGTTAAATCGCATTTTATTCTATATTATTTTAAAATGAGTCCAATCAATAAAATACTGAAAACATGTTTTATGAAATATGTATTATGCATCGCGACAATAGAGCTACAAAATGTATTTTACACACAAATATAACGTTGACATTGTTAATTTCACGTTCCATCAATTCTGAAAGTTCCAGACGAAGATATTCAACAGAAAGAGAACAAATATAAATTTAATTCGTTCAACCCTTTAACGTCAATGTAGAACAGTCACGTGTTTTGGTGACTATGAGGCGAACTGCTGACGACTAACATTGTTTTCTAATCAATAACCGTTTCTACGGAAACGACGCCGTTCTAACACGCGGCCAACGTCTGCACCGTGGCGCCGTCTAGATAATTCATTTTAAAATATTTTTTCTTACGTATTCTCCACAAGCGATTTTTTAAGCACGTAATTTGTGTACATTAATGTGATTAGGAGAAGTGCACGAAAATATTATCGTGACATTATCAATGCGTCCGTGTACACGATGTCGTGTGATAAGGTCTCGGAGACGGCAACGCCAATTTTAACGTCGGTAGCGTTTTCAAAACTGCGAACTTTATGAGACTTTAATGAACTTGTCTGATAGCGAAATGATATTATCTTTTATGACACATAGTTATTGGTTCGCAACTGAAAAATTAAAAAGAAGACACTCTTGTAATGATGGTAAAAATTCGGCAATTTTCTTGTAGCAACAATAATGAAAATTGCCACAGATAAATTTAATTACAGTGGAACCTCGATAAGTCGAATCTCAAGGAATACGCGAAAAAATTCGACTTATAATTTAAGCCCAAGAAGAAATTCTGAGAGCATAATTAGGGTTTTAGAATTACTTAATATATTTTTTAAAGTACATTGATTATTGCTACTCGTGTTGAAAAGCGAAGTGTGCACATTCGAGCTCAAAGTGGCACATTCCGATCTCGGGAAAATGAAGCGCGCCGCTCCGCGCCGCTCCGCGTCGCGCTTCATGTGCTTCCCTCGCTCGGAAATGTGCCACTTTTCGCTCGAATGTGCACATCTAGGTATTTATTGAATTTGTCTATATTAATTCTATCTCTTGGAAATCAAAAACTTCCTTTCAAAATTTTCTATTCAGAGAAAGCTGTGTTTATTTTTTTAAAATAACTGTTTAAAAGCGCTGGATCAGCGCGACGAGAAGTGGCGCGCTCCGTTTTGCCGATATCGAAATGTGCCACTTTGAGCTCAAATATGCACACTCGGTTTTACGCACGATTCACAAAATTTTGACTAATTATACAAAAAATGAATTAAACAGTTTAATCGTTTTCTCCCACTCGCACTTACGAAATTATCGTATCCTTTCGCTCGCTTCCACTCATTGCTATGGTAAATACATTTTTTAAACATAAAATCCATATTTACTGAACTTTTAATTTTGTGAATTGAAAGTGAAAAGATTAATATAGGCAAATCAAATTTGAGCGAAAAGTGGCACATTTCGGACCGAGGGAAGAAAATTAAGCGCGACACATAGCGGCGCACTTCATTTTCCCGTGATCGGAATGTGCCACTTTGAGCTCGAATGTGCACACTCTGTTTTAAGCACAATTACAAAGCGTCCCGTTTTAACAGGAAAAACATAGGTTACGTTAGTTATAGAGGGAAAATATGTACTGAAATACTTTGTAAGGAAATGCTGATAATTTAGACTTATTGAGAGCTCAGATTACGAGAAATAGAAGTATTGGGGCTTGAAGAAAAATAAAAGGATTTTTAATAAAAAATTGTTGACAGCGATGAACTGATTCTGCAAGGAACAAATAAAAAGCTTAAGCAAACAGAGAGAAAAAAATGGTAATTCTCACTATGTAACATGGTAATTATTACCATATAGCATGGTAACCAGACCAATCTTTAAAAAAATGGGATACTTTACTATGTAGCATGAGATTCATTACCATTCTACCTAGTAATGTCTACTATAATACATAGTAGCTATCTGTCTAGTAAATATTACTTTGTAGCATAGGAATTAGAACCATGCGAGAATGGTACTGAGTCTTATGTTGCATAGGAATCATTATAAGTGCTGCTGTTGTTGTTAGCGTGGCCAATGTATGAGTTAAGCATAATCTCTATAATTGTCAAAAGTTTTAGTATAAGTTGACAGCAACTTTTAAATATTGTAATTTCCCCTATGTCACATGGGAACCATTACCATGTTGCATGTGAATTGTCACTATGTAACATGGAAATCATTCCTATGTAGCCTGGCCAGTCTTACCATTCAAAATAGGAATAATTACTATGTGCAACAAATATTTTTAGAGTAAATCGTCGTCACCATGGTACATGGTAATAATTACCATGATGTTACAATTTAATATTACATGTTTATGCGTGTCCAAGAAGAGACTTACATAAATAAAGTACAATTTTATGATCCAGTCATATAAAATACAACAATTTGAAATAAGATGACGGATTTGAAAGACATAAATGTTTGCGTTATATGGCTTCGCCGCTCATAGAAATTAAGTAATTTTTATGATAAGATTACAATGTAAGTACGCAAAAATCGGTAACTACCCTATTATAATGCGAGCGTAAAGCATTTCACGAATGAAAGTGGGAACGCTTAAAGAGATTAGTTAATGTCTCTCACGTAATTTATGGAAGAAACAAGGGCACAAAGGGGTAATCTTACGACACGTTCTATAATCGCAAAATAGGAAGGCAGGCGCGTAATTTATGTCCAGTAAGACCAAAGTACAGCAGACACGAACAAAGCGAATTGCATATTTGATTACATTTCTTATCTGTTTTTCTGAAAATACCAGCTTCGTTGAGTTTCATCTTATATAAATTGAAATCTGTTACCGTGTATATTTAATAATTTTAACATTTTTGTAAAATAGAGCTTACCATTTAGGCATAAATTTTTTTGATTATCGAAAATCATCTATTCAAAATTAAATTAGTGATATTCCTGGTTATTTTAATGAAATATTAGTTCCGCGGTGTAAATGAATTAAGTAGGTGTATATAAAATTAAGTAAAAAAGTGTTAAATTAATATTTACAATAATTTGTACAATTATTGTATAATGTTTAAGATTTAACCAAATAATTTATTGTTACATATTAATTTTAATTTATGTATTGTGTTCATAATGCGATTCTTGAAATAAATACCGCAATACCTTTTACTAGCACTAGCATAAACAGAATGTATGTGCGACAACGTCAAATTCAAATTCCGAAAACATTAATCAAATTATATTAAAAACAATTTAATAATAAATTATTGTATCATAGTATTACACAAAATAAAATAATATTGTGACAATATCATTTAATATGGAATTCTGTTTAAAATTAGATAATAAAGCAACTCGAACCAAATACGCTAATGTATTTCCAATTGTTTAATATAATTGATTTAACAATTTTAAAACGTGTTTTTTTCGTTCACTGAATACGAACAAATGTTAAAATTTCATTTAATATAGTTGGTATCTAACATAGAAATTATGTATATGTAATTGACCTTGACCGTTTTGCAGTTCTGGACTGCAGAAGAACTGCAAGTAAATGGGTACCGTAAAGGTACTCATTCACTTACAATTCGGCTGCAGTCCAGAACTACAGATCAGTCACGGGCAATTACATATACAGGCCATCGATAAATTCGAGCCTTCGGTTTAAGGTAATCTTATACAATAGACTAATGTGTATATGTAATTAACCATGATTGATCTGCAGTTCTGGACTGCAGGCTAACTGCAAGTGCATGAGTACCTTAAGTCTATAGCTGCTTTTTTTCAACGAAATAATTTAAAAAAATTTTCACGGTTCCATCTTGACTGTCATTGTTCTTACGTAAATTGGATAAAAACTTCATCACACAACCTCTCAGGATCTTGCATTTTCACTCTTATATTTCGCTCTGCAATATTATGTATTGCTATAACGACTCCCCTACCAATTCAATTGCGTTGAAATCTGGATAATAAGGCGAAAGTCTAATAACCGTAATAACCTTAATGTAATAAATGTGCTGAATAATTAATATATATTACTAAGTGGTGTCATTTAAACTAAAGTAAGTATGAAAATTAAATTTCTGTTTTAAAGACCGGAAATTGATACTAAATGAGTGTGATACAAACATATTTCAAATTTCCAGTGCATAAAATTCGAAAATAGCCAAAACGAGCAGCCCCTAAGTTCCAAGTCCGAAGGATTCTAGAGTGTTTTGAACCACTGTCCATTGCGCATTCTGAGAGATCAGACATTGCTAAATGCCTGTAAGCTGTATTCAATAATGTGCAATATGTGTACACAAATATAGTAAGAACGAAAATATTTCAATTTCAACTGAAATACAAAGTTGCTAGACCACTTTAAATTTGAATAAGTTTCTACAATTCATTAATAAAAAAAAATTAATTCATAAAATTAAAGCGCAGTCCTTGAAAATTATATATGGAAGAATTAACGTCTGAGCAACGTGTTAAAATAATAGAATTATATTTAGAAAAGCTACGAGCAATTGTGCTAACACAAAGAGTTTAAACTCGTCATTTTGGGGCACGAAAACCAACACATAAGCAAACAATACTTAACTTAGTCCGGCAGTTTGAAATTCAAGGGTCTGTGAATGATTTACCACGTGCTGGACGGCCATGTTCAACCAGGTAACAGGATAACATTTAGCGTGTACGTCGAAGCATTGAAAAAGAACCTTCAATGTCCCGGCAGATGGACATTTCTCGATCCTCGCTCGAGAGGATTCAATAAATGTTGAATGTTTATCTGTATAAGATACAGCTAGTGCAGTAATTGAAGCCAGCAGATTATTAGATACAATTAGCGTATGCTATCCAGATATAAGAATTGAGAAAGCAAGAAGCTGATTTCATTCACAATATTATTATAGGCGTCTACGCCCATAAACGGAATCATTAATAAGCAAAATATGCAATTAGGGGAACAGAAACATCAAGAATAGTCTACCAACGTAGTGTTCACCCCGTAAAAGTAACGGTTTTGTGTGGTAGAAATGCAGAAAAATTCTTGGCCCTAAGTTTTTTGAAGATAAGGTAAAAATGCATCAACCGTCAATGGTGAGAGGTATCGAAAAAGTCTAGAGAATTTCGTGCTTCCTGTAGTCGAGAATATAACAAGGGTAGCAAGATGGTACTACAACCCATCCAACTCACATGGCAATTGTAGTTTTGAGACAAATTTTTGGAAAAAGGATAGTTTCGCAAAACTCTAAAATCAAGTGGCCGCCAAGCTCATCCGATTAAACTGCTCCAGATTTCTTGATATGGTGGCCCTATTAATTTTTTTTATTGTAATTTTAGAAAACCTTTTTAATGTATTTGTATTGATAAATTACAAAATATAAGTACAGTGAAACCTCTCTGAACGGACACCTCTCTTCAACGGACAAATTTTAAAAAGTCCTGGCAAAAAGTATAGAAAAATAATGTATTTAGGCCCCCTTTTCAACGAACACCCTCTAACGCGGACAGCCTAATTATGGTTACCAAGAGACATATTTACCCCTCTTAAACGGACACTTGCAAAGCCATAAAATTGAAAAAACGTCGTTTAATGCTCTGAAGGATTAAAATATCTTTGTTCCATTATACACAACAACACAAGTCTCCTGTAAATTGATTTTGAAGATTAGTTTTGTTTCTGTGACGTATTTCTTATTTACAAAACAAGTTCTTTTATCTATCCGTAAATAGGAAACTCGACTTACTTTAAAACCTTCCAGGAAGTTTAGTTAAATTTAATTTACGAATTGTTGGCACTTCGTGAGAAGCCAATTGTACATTCTAAAACTAAACAAACAAAAATTACTTCTTTTTTTAAAGTTAATTAATATTAAATATTATCAAGTTATTAAATTAGTTTTTACATATTTCATTTATTTTCTATTTTATTTTTTAATTCTTTGTATCTATATAACACATATAATAATAATTTTTAATTAGATCTATATTCGATCTATTTTCTAGTTACTCATCTTTTTAACACCTCTCCTCAACGGACACCCCTCCGTAACGGACAATATTGTTGGTCCCGCGACTGTCCGTTCAAAAGAGGTTTTACTGTATTCACTGTTCAAAATTTCCATGGTAATATTACTACACAACTTATCCCAACTCACTTCAGTTTAGGAATATTACAAAACATTTATTGCAATATTACTAAAAATTTATCAAAAATTTGTTTATTATTAAACTTTTTCGCAAGTTTTTTTAGTTCTGAGATTAACCAGCAGAAGTCAAATCGAAACAGTTGCAATAAAAAAGAGATTACAAACAAAAATAGATAAACATAGAGATGTTATATTTATAGCACAATTCTGCGACAACCCTCTTACATAGCGTCGTATTGGATAGGTATAAGTAGTGACTTATAACCAGCAGTCATCTAGCGGTAGCGCGTATAAGTAAGTTAGCATGGAGATTGTCTAATCTATATCAAATTTAATATAAATTTTTATAGAAGAATTCGTAACATTTCCCTGTTATCTACACAATGTATACGAAAAGCAGTGGAAACTAGTTCCACATATAACTTACAACAATGTTTATTATAAAAAAAGTCCAAATGTTAGTTTAATTTCCTATAGATCGCTAAAATAAAATTTTAATATTTTTAACAGCTTTAAGCGTCAAGTTTTTCACGATTGTAAGGTAAACCGCCCAGTATGTGACCTCCTACCAGTTAATGACCGTTACGAGAAATACTATTTTTATAACAATAAAAAAAATAATTTATATTCATGACATATTTAATTATGCAATATCGTATGTCTTCATTTCATTTAAATGAAAGAAATAAAAGTAATAATGAAGTGGATGGCAAAAATAATTAAATTTATATTGCAATTTGTAAGATTTCAATATAATGTTGAAGCTTTTAAAAAAGATGGGCATAAGCTACTAAGCGCCAACAATACTAGTGATTTATAGAATACCAAAATAAACTTTTATAAACAAACTACACAAAGAATCATTTAAGTATAGTGTTTAAAATTAATTTTATGAATTACTCCTTTTTAATATGCGAATTAATTAATCAGGCAGCCACTGGACTATACACTACTCAATACTTACATGAGAAGGTCATTTACTAAACCTCTAATTTTATACTCTGTATAGTTAATTTCACAAAGTCTATGACTACATTGCAATAATGTTTTCATTAATTCATAAACAAACAAAATATCTCATTCTAACTGTAACAGTTGTTTCGAGTTTATTAATTTATTTAGTATTTCTTTTCATCAACATAGCTCTCGATGTAACAAATCGGTCATTCACTGAACGTTTTCCCCTATATTACCTGTTCAAGTTTACATTTAAAGCAATTATTTTTAACAAATAACGAAAATATATGACATAACTATCGAAATCTAATTTAAGCACACATATCAATTTTTTTATTTTTTGATAATCGATTTAGTCAATTTAAAAACTTATACAATAATTTTTTTTATTCGTTCCATGCATATAGGTTTCGAAATATTAATCAGCCTTTACAAAATTATATAAGATAATAATCGGTGTAAATCTTTCTGGGAAACGATCCGTATTGCCGGGAACTCGTTGTACGGCTAACGATTATGTTTATTATCCAACAGAATACGCAATTAACGACAAGGCGCTCATTACTGCAACAAACATTAAAATACGCGGCACGAGACATAACCTGCTGCTCCTCTTATAACAAGGCGAAAGATATCCACCCAAACGACTATTATTATCAGAAGTTTCGCACTGCTGGCATTTTAAAATGAAATACAAAGCCTAATATCAAATATTTCTGTAGAGATCTTTGTTGCTTTGTTACAAATAATTTGCTTATAATTCTAATTAATTTAATGCGTTTAAAATGTGAACAACATGAAAACTTCGTGAAAAGTAACATAAAAGAAATACAATAACCTAATTAGAAAATTAAATTCGTATAAGCACTCCCTTGGAAATCACCTTATCTAATAAATTCGTGCCATAAGTTTTTACAGTTCAACCTTAATTATGTTTAATTTTGTTATCATATGGACGTTGCTAATTGAAAATTTGTAAAATTCACAAGGTTTAAACGATAGACTTTGTGCCTTTCCTTTTAAACTACTGTAAAACCTCAATTATCCGGACCTCAGTTATACGGATTCGCGATTATCCGGATTGTCAACCGCGTTCGTTTTTTCCTGTTAAAACAGGACGCTTCGTAATCGTGCTTAAAACCGAGTGTGCACATTCGAGCTCAAAGTGGCACATTCCGATCTCGAGAAAATGAAGCGTGCCGCTCCGCGTCGCGCTTCATTTGCCTCCCTCGCTCGGAAATGTGCCACTTTTCGCTCGAATGCGCACATCCTCGTATTTATTGAATTTGCTGATATTATTATTTTATTCTTCAATTCAAAAAATTAAAATTAAATTAAATTAGATCTATTTCTTGTTTGAAAAAGGTTAGATATTTTATTCCTTTTGATAAGTTATCATGGTGCTTTTCCGCACGCCTAATTGTAGCGAGCCTGATAAAAATATTTTCAGGTGTACTTTCGAATTTTACTAATTCACATTTTTCAAAAATTAAAATTGTATGAGTCAAATTTTCTGAAGTGGGCACTAAAAATCAACTAGTTGATTTTTGTATCATCTTTTGCAGATTGTTGATGGTTTATATGTCAAAATTAGTGTCTCCAAATATTTTTGGCTCACTTTCATTTTTCTGACAATTATAAACAAATTAGTTTTAAGGCACATTTTGTATACACTGTTGTAATTAGACTTCATTTATGGATTAATTCAATTTTTAAATATAATAAAATATTTATATGTTATCAAAATTTTAGAATGACTTGGGTGGGGTATGTTAAACAAAAGGTTGAGAAATAAGAGTCAAAATTCGAAAAAAGTTAAAATATTGTTTTTTCATGTAGAATGAAGTCTCCCCATCTAGTCTAGTTTATAAGTACTAAATTAGAAATGTGGTTTTTGGTAACAATATCTTACTGTAATTTTTAATTAAAAGAAAAGCGAGAAGTGGTACATTTAGTTCAGTTTGATTTAATTAATATTATTTGTAAGAGAGAAGAATAAGATAGGCAAATTCAATTATTAAGAAGTATGTGCACTTTTAAGCGAAAACTTTTTCCGAATAGAAAATCTGGAATTGAAGAATTTATTATTAATATAGTCGAATCCAATTAACACGAAGATGTGCGCATTCGAGCGAAAAGTGGCACATTTCCGAGCGAGGGAAGTAAATGAAGCGCGACGCGGAGCGGCGCGCTTCATTTTCCCGAGATCGGAATGTGCCACTTTGAGCTCGAATGTGCACACTCTGCTTTTCGCCACGATTAACAATGATCAATTTACTTTAAAAAAATTCCAGTAATTCTAAAACCGTAGTTGCGCTCTCAAAATGTCACATTATATATAGCTAAAATTCGTTTTTTTTCCTATACATTCGATTAACCGAATGTTCCATTATCCGAATGAAGGACAACAATAATTAGTCCGGATAACCGAGTTTCCACTGTACTTCTGATAAATAATATTAATCCCCAGTTCCCTTTTGTTCCGATATTTGGAAATTGCATGTGATGATGCTCTTTCTCATGATTAAAACATACCAGAATAAATTCAACTGAATATCTTACATTGTTTCAGATACGTGTCTTAATGTGACGTGGAACTACTTTTTTTTAATTTATACAAAAACTATGGTTTGGTAACTTTAAATGAATAAATTATATAAACGAATGATCGTTTTTAATTTCCAACTTTCCTGCTTGTAATTCATTTAAAGTTGATCTAGAAAAATTTTAAAATCGGATACAAATAAATAAGCTAAAGGTAAGTAACGCCGGAGAAGATTTTAGAGTTACTTGCAATATTTAAAAGGCGTAACCTATACCTTTCAGATTTATCGATAAAACTTTCTTCGCTTCCGCTGCAAACTTCAGCATTCGGAAGTGCTTGCCGTAGTTGCTCGATTATTCCCATACCGTAGCTGCACAGTATTCCGATACAAACACGTTTCATGGCTAAGAGTTTCCAAGAGTTTTCTATACTGTAACACATTTCGCCCATCGCATGAACTTTATTATATTTTTTTTTCTATCGCGCTCAGTTGCCGTCGTCTTGTAAGATTATATCGCTTACTTACCCGTCTGTACGGAAAACTGATAAAGATACGACTACGCCACATTTTTCCAGTATTGATTTTTAAATTCCTTCAACAGCGTAAAGCAAACTTATACAAACAGTCCACTACCACATTCAAGTCCATATTATTTATCTAGAATTTTCTGAAAACTTCGCACTCTAAGGTAATTGCTTTTACTATTTTAACAATTGTAGATTTAAAAAATAGAAAAGTTAGACCTTAAGGCAGTGGTTTCCAACCTGTGAGGCGCGCCCTCCTAGGGGGGCGCGAGACTGTTGCAAGGGGGCATGCAGCTGTTTCCAAAATATCATTTTCGAATACAAACCAAAAAAGTCGAATAGGTATCAAAAAATTTTTATGTATATTTTTACATAATATTGTATATTATTTTGTAGCCCATTAAATAAATTATAATATCAGTTGAGTATTTATGAAATTAGATTGTTAGAAAAATTAAGGGGGCGCAATAATTTTTTTAAAAGGGGGTGCAGGTACAAAAAGGTTGGAAACCACTGCCTTAAGTAGTTTATCAAAAATTATTTCCAGAGAAACGTCTACATTACGATCGTTTATAATCACTAAAAAAGTTTAAAAGTTCATAAAATAATCTAATGTTGATTTATTTTTCAGAAAAAATAGCATTAAAAAAACATGTACTTTTTGAAGTTATACTTCTTTTGGCGCTTGAAAGTAAAATTTAGCAGGCAACGGAAGTTGCGTGCGCACATCTAACGAAATTTGGACAGTTGAAGTTAGTCGTCTAAGAAATAAAATTAATTAATTTGTAACGTGCTTATAACCGCGTGTGCAAATTCGGACGCAAAGTGGCACATTACCGAGCGAGGAAAGCAAATAAAGCGCGACGCGGAGCGGCGCGCTTTATTTTCTCGAGATCGGAATGTGCCACTTTGCGTCCGAATTTGCACATACCTCGCATTCATTGGATTGGTCCACATTAATCAAAAACTTAAATTGAGAATTTCTATTTGAAAATGGTGCAGCGTTTATTTTTATAAAATAACATTTTAAAAGTACTAAATCGGAAATTTGGTCTTTCTGGTATAAATACAGTTTTGTAATTTTTTATTCAAATTGTTTAAAAAGAAAATTCATTATTGCGAATCGTGCTTAAAACCGAGCTTAAAATCGAGCTCAATGTGGCACATTCCCATCTCGGGAAAATAAAACGCCCCGTTCCGCGTGGCGCATCATTTGCCTCCCTCGCTCGGAAATGTGCCACTTTTCGCTCGAATGTACACATACCTCGCATTAATTGAATTTGTCTATATCAACCTTCTCTCTTTCAATACAAAAACTTAGATTGAGATTTTCTATTAGGAAAACGTTTTAGCGTTTATCTTTCTAAAATAACTGTTTGAAAAGACTAACGCCCAGAATTTCAGTGCATGATTAACCATTCGTTTGCGTTAACGCCTGTTTAAGGCTGCGCACAGCCATGTATTTTACATACTGCGCAGCCTTAAACAGGCGTTAGCGAAAACGAATGGTTAATCATGCACTGAAATTCTGGGCGTAAATCAGAGATTCTGTGTTTTTGGTTTAAGTACAGTCTTGTAATTTTTAATTAAAATTATTTAAAAAGTAAATTAATTATTGTGAATCATGATTAAAATCAAGTGCGCACATTCAAGCCCAAAGTGGCACTTTCCGATATCGGAAAATTCATTTGGTTGCCTTGCCCAGAAATGTGTCACTTACCGGTCAAATGTGCACATCGCCGTATTTATTATATTTTTTAAATTAATTTGTTTATTTAAAAACGACGTACATATGTGCACATTCGAGCAAAAAGTGCATATTTTCCCAAGAACAAATTGTACATTCGGCTATCAACCAAAATCTACAATAAATATCACATCTATCCTCGATTTACGCGCTACTTGTTTTTTTACACGGTTTACAGAAATTTAAAATATACATTTTTCCTATATAAGACGCCTATTTTTAGTTAACACTGATATTATAGCAAAAAAAATCTTTCTATTTTTATACGCAGATAAAGTAATTTATTTAAAATACTCCTAAACCACGTTTTAGAGTGAAGATAGCTTACTCAGAATACTGTAAATCGAAAAATAAAAGTAATGTGCATAGTTCAGTCATTTATTTCAACATAAAATAAAAATATACATATACATTCGCATGAATTAGATATACCTATACACTTTTATATTATATCATAGAAACGTAGTATTTCTTTAATGAACGGATGCATTAAAAAAGCACAACTATTTTTACGTATAAAAATTTATTAATTTCTAAAAATAACTGACCAATTTATACATATTTTGCCTTGTTTTCGATTCACACGATCATCTCCGTGTAAATCGAAGAAAGGGTTGTACAGTAGTCCTCAAGATTAGATTTTTTAAGAGAGGCACAGTAACATATAATTGGAAAGCACTGGTCTAGCTATACACAAACATAAGACGCAGTTATATTTAATAAAGTAACGACAAAGAAGTATAACTTCTAACGCGCTAACATGAGTTCACTGCAAAAATTGTTAATAAAAAGTAAGATTTTGCGCTGTAATCTAATTTAAAGTTGAACATTTTGAGCATTAATGGGTAAGTTTGACTGCCGACTAAATTTAAAATTTGTATAATATAACAATCAAACTTTAAAAACTATCGACCAACGGTTTTTATAGCTTTGGTTGTAAGTAAAAAATAATTCGACAAGTAAACGTAGTTGCAGTCAGCAGAGATTAAAAATTTCGTTCACGTATCGAATTGACCATCTAGGTAATGCGGATTCGATGCAGAAAAGCGAACAACTTTGGAATACTTAACAAGGTCTCCCATCCATTTAAGAGTCAAGGGCCAGGGATGTTTTCTAAGATAAGCAGTACTGTTACCACCATAACAGCGAGTATTACACCCACATGTGTAACAAAGCATCCGGACCCTACAAGCGATTACCCTTATAATTAAGTGCTCTTGAATGGATGCGGAAACATCCCTAGCATCAACCGCAAAGAGCAGTTTAGCAACAGTACGGAATACGCGACCTCCAGATGTCATTTCATTAATCTCAAATTGCTAGAAATGCCATGAATTTTCCATTGATCACGTGATCTCGATGAAAGAAAGATTCGGTCCTGCATTTAAATTGCTTCTATTGTCGAGGAATTACGTACCCGTACGTCAATAAGCTGACGAAAAAGAGAGAAAAAATACTAAAGCGCTTCAAGTTAAAAATCTAGAAAAGAGAATTTCTGAATACTGCATCGACGTTCCAGACTATTATTTTGTTAGATAAGTATTTGTCGATTGCTTTCTATATAAACTTTATTATTTTCTGAATTTTAGCAATTCGAATAAACCATTAAACTTTTTTTACATTTGAAACTAGCAGTAATTTACTTGTAGACAAAAATTTATTTGCACATCTTTTCTCTACACCGATAACAGTTCAATATTTACAAATACATAATTGAAAAATAATTAATAATTGTTAGAATTTAGATTAGATGCGAAATATAATATACATCTTTTAAAATTACAATTATTTTAATAGTAAAATAATAACTCTATTGATAAGTTTGGTTCGCTTTGATAAACTTAAAAAGGTAGGCATATCATAAGAAAAACACTATGTTCCATAACTTATGTTATATAAATTTATATTATACATCTATTTTTTACAAATAATTAATTTGATAGTTAGATAGTTGTACAATAATTTTCGAGGGATAGTAATGCCGTCAAGCCAATTTATTAAAAAATGACAAATCTTAATTTTAAAGTCTTACGATCTGGGATGCTTTCTCTTACGATGGGAAACTAAATTTAGCCTTTTCATTAACTTAAATTTATAATGCCGAGCACATTGAAATTCTACAAACTTGTTTATTCACTTTTTATAAAAAAAAAATTGGCAAGATAATGTTGCAGTTCATTCAAGTAACCAAACGAAATTAAAAAAAAAAAATAACCCAGTTACTATAAACCGCAGGACAACAGTATCGTATATCTAAAGAATTGATGGAAAAACTAAACTGGCGAAAACATATTTGAAAAAAAAGATTCCAATTAAGTCTAAAATACAGACACATGTATTCGCTTTTGAGAAGAAGCTTGAGGCTTACTATGGTAATGCTGTATAAAGTTATCTTAAAGTCCATATGAACTTATAGGATTAAGTTATGGGAAACAGTTTGCAAGTCAAATTTAGACATAATCGAAAGGTTTCAAAACAAAGTAATGCAGCAAGATATGTAACCAAACTGGGTTATACAACAATATATTCCCTATACATCTGTAAGAAAAGAAATCGTAGCAAACAATGTGATAGGTAGCATTCGTAAAGCAATTAGTAAATCTAAATCTATAAAAACTACCTTAATTTTTAATACATTTTTAATATCCATTTAATGGGCCTACAAAATATTCTTTTACTTCTTCCGTGCTGTTTTCGGAAGTTTCTTTGAAAATTTGCATTAAAATAGTTCTGTAAGCAAAGTTGGTTAAGTATTATTAAATTTTTCAAATATAAAGAATCGTTGTCCCTACTTGTAAAACTTGCACGAGATTAAAATTTAGAATACATTGCAGTAATACAAAACAACAAAAACTACCGCAAAAGCTCAATATGAAAGATCCAGTGTTTGTTTAGTTTGTATACATTACAGCAGACAATCCACCGGTAAACTTCTATTAAAATAAACAAGTTCTTGTAGCAGAGCTTTACGCGTCGTTAAAGCTACTCGATCATTACCATATTTATCGACTAGAAGTCAGAAAACTTGTACCGAAACTTTTTCACTCTTGATCCCTGCAATCAAGCAAATTCCCACTAATATACGGCAAATCCCGGCGATATACTCGTAGGCTAAAACTTTGTGATAGCTCAATCTACAGTAAGGATACTCTATATAATGTTCAGCAAAAGTTTCAGGCGTATCTGTACAACTAATATGTTTTTGAAGTATTTCCATTTTATTTCTAAACTTCCAAACATCAATTTTCTCGGCACTTCAATATTATTTATTACTTTATACTTTTATATTAGCGAGACTAAAAGTTTAGATTTGTGTGATAAAGTATTTTACGTTTAATTAAACCTAATAATGGATAAGAAAAACTTCCAAGTAAATGGGTTTTCTATTTTCAACAAAAAATTCATTAATTATTTCTACATATACTTTTATTATTTCTTTTTAAGTAAGTAATAGTATACTTCATTTTTAACGTAAATAATCAATTATTATCCGCGAGTTGTGGCTAATTGAAAAAATTTCATTTGCAATAACCAATAAATAATAAAATATTAATCAACAATTGTAGCCAATCATAAAATTGCATTTGATCAAGAGTGCAAAAGTTATCGAGTATATACGTAGCAAGCAATGCAATTTTAATCTCATTTTTATTAATTTTATTTGAAATGAACAATACAAGTTTGTACTCCATGTTTACAATAGTCGTAAATAATAGTTAAATATTGCAAACTACCATACCCTTGTCAAAAGTGCACGTAGAAAGATTGTTAGAGCACGTGAAAGATTTATATCAGTAGATAAATGAATTAAATTTTTTTACTTGCTTACAAATATCAAGTATGTCAACCACTGTATATAAATTCTTTCGTATTTAGGCACTGCGTACATTGCCTCGTTAATGAGCTGAAAAATTTAGAACTAACAATGGAACATCACCAACTGTGTTGCATCGATTTTGTTCAAACTTTGCATACAGACTTACTGTTGCATACATATATTTGATACATTAGTAAAAATGCTGGCGAATAGTTTTTATTAAGTTATAAGACGTTAAAGTTGCACAGAGCATGACATTGTCAATCGCACTTGCGGTGCACTGTGTTTACCTTCTGTTTTTTCAATTAATAAAATAAAATAAAATTTAGAGATTATGCTTATTTTCCAAAAAGCAAATAACTGGAAATTTAGAAACACTTTGCTAAACTAATCGTAATTCACTTTTTCACATGAACGAGCGTTTAAAACCGATTGTTATTCTATTATATCTTATGATACAGCTCATACAGAATAAAATAAATAATTTTTTGTGTCAAATATTTACAATTTTATACTAATATTATAAACAGCTAAATTTTGTTTGTTTGTATCTCTGGAACTACTAAACCGATTCTAAAAATTCTTTCACTAATAAAAAGCTAGATTATCCTCCAGTAATAGAAGCTATATTTTATTTTGATAAAATAAGTTTTTAGTTTGAATTTCGTTATCCGTGCGAAGCCGAGGTGGGCCAGGTAGTAGGATATAAATATGCACTCAAAAGGTAATAAAATAGCCAAATGTTTTTGTTGGTGTACGTATTCGCTTCATTTATGTTAATTGAAACTTATAAACAATGTCTTTATAGCATCTGATAGAAATTCTCACTGTAACTATTCAAAATTGTCATGTTGTAAAAAGTACAACGCACGCCCGTCCGAAGGTTAACGTCTTATAACTCAATAAAAACTATTCGACAGCATTTTTTACTAATGTATCAAATATTGGTATGCAACAGTAAGTCTTTATGCCAAGTTTGAACAAAATCGATGCAACACCGTTGGTAATGTTCCATTGTAAGTAAAAAACATTGCAATGTTATTTAAATCGAAAATGGAATATTGCCTTCAAGAACCACTAAATAGTGATATTAAGGGCTCAAATTTTAACAGCGTCTTATTTTATTTTCTATCGAACATGCGACATGAAAAATAATAATCGATTGTTTTGAAGCAGTCTAGTGTACACGGTAGCTACTCGTATACCTGCAGAAATATTCGAATATTAATAAACTCCGCGAAACATGTCCGGTGCTTGTACCAATGTATTTTTGCTAAAACATAGAAACACATTTAAACAAGATAGTGGATTTTTACCATAGTGAGCTGTTTACTTCTCTCGACATTGTATAAAATTTGACAGATAATTTCTGCACTGCATTTTACTCTTTAATTCGGTTTGGATACAATTTATTCTTCACATCCCGTAATTTGGACACAATCTCCCATTCCAGAATGATGTAAAAATATCAATCTTGTCACATGGCTTTCGATCGTTCGATAATATCGTCCAAAGTGTTAGAAAATATCTCGCCCAGGTTTGAAACTCACTCGTTCTCTCAATAATTAGAAAAACTAATTGTTTACACTCCAAGAAGAAACCCTGTGTTTGAAAGAGTCGCGTGCAACATTGTGTATGTGTCGGGGTTTGCTCTGTGTTAATAATACGCATCCTGACATCAACTCTCGGAATAAGTGTCGCGTTTTTACTGCCCGTCGATCCGAGCTTTAAGATCGTATCTTGTTATTTACTAAAATCCCGTTATGTTACTTAATCATCTGAAAAGACGAGATCAAGAAATGCATAAGTGACATTTTCATAGTCGGTGAAGAAACATGAAATTAGGGTAAAAATAGATATTCTGAAAATAATTTGTAATTTGTGTGAAATTAAATTTTTGATGTGATCTTTATAACATCGTCCAAAACAAAAGTTAAACTTTTATATAAAGATAAAACATTGTACATACTTGTATTCCGAAATAAACTCATAACACAATCATATATCCAATAAAGAAGTTTTGTATCTGATAAATCAATTTCGGGAATTCAGTTAGAGAACTACAATGGAGGACAGTTGTGTCCAGATTTGGCAAGTGGGTGAAACGGAAGCAAGGTTGATAATAAAGTTATATTATTAATTATAACGTATCGCCTAAATTTAAATCAATTAAAGAGATTAATTTTGCAATGCATAAATTTATCTGAAATACTAGAACATAATATTGAAACAACACAACGTTCTAAGCATTAACCTAAAAAAATGGCCTAAATTCATACATACCTATAACGCTTACTTTTTATAACCACGTAGTAATCAAATAATAATTTAAAAAAAAACTCTTAAATAATAAATAATACGTGTTTGATTGTATATCAAAATATTCTCAATTATTATACATCGTTTATCTTTTTATCAATGATTAAACATATTATTGTTAAAATATATTTCCGTGGCAATTCAACGGAAAAATATGATTCTGGTAAGGGATAAAAAAGGCGACGCGCCTGAAAAAAGTTTTTCATATTCATTCATTCGCAACAGATAAACCTTGAGACGTATTTTATATATACAAGCTGCAAATAAGGGACGCCGTTCTGAAATGAGGAAAGGTACAAATGTGCAGAGTTTACATTGAAATGTTTGCGTTCGCTAACATTTTTATACATCATAAGCGTACGGATTACGAAGTAAAGAAATTCTAAAGTAAAAGAGCATTTCCAGTCTTTAATGAGATATTTGCTTACCGTCTCGATCTTTATGTTTAACCTTTCTTGATAATTTGCGAACAAATGCGGTGTTATTTACAATAATTATATTTCGTAATTAATTTTCCAACCAGGTGTATTAGAAAAAAAAAACAATTTTTCCCATCAAAAATTGAAAATAGAAGTAAAAAAGGCGGAGCCCAAATAAGGTAATTAAAAATTTAAAAAAATAAAAGATACAAGAAATTTGAAAGACAATATAGGTATATTGTTTTTTATTTTCGGGTTATTTTTAAGATATGGCCCTTGGATATACTAATTTCGTATATATATTTTTGTAAATATCAATAAATTTATTATTCTACAAATTAGCCAACATAAATTGCCAATAATTCAAAAAATTATTAAAAATTAAATAAAAACAATTCATTTAAAATGCTTTAGTTTTTTGTCACGCGTATTTGTATTATAAACATACAACTCGTTAACAATTTTAAAATCTAAAAATATGCATTTACTGATTCAAGTAAAAAAAAAATTTCGGATGATTAAATTCATAACAATAGCCTCTTAAATTGAAAATATTCCAGTTCTCGTCTAATATACAATCCCCTATACACATATAGTTTTTCTAATTCAATATTTCGAAAATAACATTTTGTAAGATGATTGACTACAACTTTTTTTTACCACTTTATCAATTTTAGTTTTTTGTTATAAAAAGAAATCTTACTATTATAAATGATTAATCATGATTGAATCAATCGTTGAATTTTTCATTAAGCATTCGTTAACTAATAATAACCAATTTTTATTCTTAAATACAGTAGACGCCGCTTAATGTGATCACTTTGGGACCGAGATAAAGTGATCACATTAACCGGCTGATAACACTAAGCGAAAAACCCCAGCGTAGAAATGCTCTTGTATTGTGTCGGTTGGTTCCAAACTAGTTTGATCACACTAACAGGTTGATAACATTAACCGTGATCACATTAAGCGGCGTCTACTGTAATTGAATCTAACACTATTCTCCATTTTAGATATTGAATGGTCTTGTAATACAGTAAAAAAACTCTACATCGCCGGACCAACGATAGCCTATTGTAGAGGGGTGTCCGTTGAGAAGGGGGCTTAAATACATTGTTTTGCTATACTCTTGCCAGCCGGAACCTTTTAAAATTGACCGTTGAAGAGAGGTGACCCTTAAAGAAAGGTTTTACTGCAATTGAAAATACAAGACCGGGAATGCACATGCTATTTATATTAGTAGCAAATTATTAGCACATGTATACGGTAAGAGCATGCTTTTCAAATAGTATGCTGTTTAATCGCACAACGGTCTATTTTTTGTGCTAGTTAACGTCAGTTGTGAGAAATAACTATGCGAAATAATAAATATTCATTTTCAGGCTTTGCTTGGTCACTAACATATCTAAAAATCAAAAAGAAAAACACAGTATTCAAAAAAGAGACATTTTACTGTAAAAAGAAAAAATTTGAAAATGAAAATGCATAATTTTAATAAATTTTTATTGTAAAAAATACAGTACTACCTCTGCATGTTACAAAGATTTGGGGACTTCGTAAAATCCTGAAGGATAGTATAAAAATTAGTTGCGGTCCTACCTTGGATCAAGGTATAGGTAGGTGCGAAGGTTTGGAAGTGTGTATGTAAAATTAGGTAAAACTTAAAATATAGAAAAGTTTTACTAAGGTGAAAATGTTCATTGTTAAGTTTCATTCATTGTTATTTAATGTTAACTTGAATTATTGAAATTACATTTCAAATAGATACATTTGTCACACAGATACACAGTAATGTACACTACAATCTTGAGCAGCAATAAAAGAATTTTTTTGGGGTTTTGGGATTTAGATCATTAAAATTGGATAATTTGTAAAATTCTGAGGTAGTAGCATGCAGAGGTAGTGCTGTAATCTATTTTTTTATGATGTTATTCATTTTTTCATAATATGTTACAAATATACCTGTTTTTTTACCTATAAGTTATTTAAAAGACTATTTTAATGTCTAGAACCACTAAATAGTGATATTAAGGGCTCAAATTTTAACAGCGTCTTATTTTATTTTCTATCGAACATGCGACATGAAAAATAATAATCGATTGTTTTGAAGCAGTCTAGTGTACACGGTAGCTACTCGTATACCTGCAGAAATATTCGAATATTAATAAACTCCGCGAAACATGTCCGGTGCTTGTACCAATGTATTTTTGCTAAAACATAGAAACACATTTAAACAAGATAGTGGATTTTTACCATAGTGAGCTGTTTACTTCTCTCGACATTGTATAAAATTTGACAGATAATTTCTGCACTGCATTTTACTCTTTAATTCGGTTTGGATACAATTTATTCTTCACATCCCGTAATTTGGACACAATCTCCCATTCCAGAATGATGTAAAAATATCAATCTTGTCACATGGCTTTCGATCGTTCGATAATATCGTCCAAAGTGTTAGAAAATATCTCGCCCAGGTTTGAAACTCACTCGTTCTCTCAATAATTAGAAAAACTAATTGTTTACACTCCAAGAAGAAACCCTGTGTTTGAAAGAGTCGCGTGCAACATTGTGTATGTGTCGGGGTTTGCTCTGTGTTAATAATACGCATCCTGACATCAACTCTCGGAATAAGTGTCGCGTTTTTACTGCCCGTCGATCCGAGCTTTAAGATCGTATCTTGTTATTTACTAAAATCCCGTTATGTTACTTAATCATCTGAAAAGACGAGATCAAGAAATGCATAAGTGACATTTTCATAGTCGGTGAAGAAACATGAAATTAGGGTAAAAATAGATATTCTGAAAATAATTTGTAATTTGTGTGAAATTAAATTTTTGATGTGATCTTTATAACATCGTCCAAAACAAAAGTTAAACTTTTATATAAAGATAAAACATTGTACATACTTGTATTCCGAAATAAACTCATAACACAATCATATATCCAATAAAGAAGTTTTGTATCTGATAAATCAATTTCGGAATTCAGTTAGAGAACTACAATGGAGGACAGTTGTGTCCAGATTTGGCAAGTGGGTGAAACGGAAGCAAGGTTGATAATAAAGTTATATTATTAATTATAACGTATCGCCTAAATTTAAATCAATTAAAGAGATTAATTTTGCAATGCATAAATTTATCTGAAATACTAGAACATAATATTGAAACAACACAACGTTCTAAGCATTAACCTAAAAAAATGGCCTAAATTCATACATACCTATAACGCTTACTTTTTATAACCACGTAGTAATCAAATAATAATTTAAAAAAAAACTCTTAAATAATAAATAATACGTGTTTGATTGTATATCAAAATATTCTCAATTATTATACATCGTTTATCTTTTTATCAATGATTAAACATATTATTGTTAAAATATATTTCCGTGGCAATTCAACGGAAAAATATGATTCTGGTAAGGGATAAAAAAGGCGACGCGCCTGAAAAAAGTTTTTCATATTCATTCATTCGCAACAGATAAACCTTGAGACGTATTTTATATATACAAGCTGCAAATAAGGGACGCCGTTCTGAAATGAGGAAAGGTACAAATGTGCAGAGTTTACATTGAAATGTTTGCGTTCGCTAACATTTTTATACATCATAAGCGTACGGATTACGAAGTAAAGAAATTCTAAAGTAAAAGAGCATTTCCAGTCTTTAATGAGATATTTGCTTACCGTCTCGATCTTTATGTTTAACCTTTCTTGATAATTTGCGAACAAATGCGGTGTTATTTACAATAATTATATTTCGTAATTAATTTTCCAACCAGGTGTATTAGAAAAAAAAAACAATTTTTCCCATCAAAAATTGAAAATAGAAGTAAAAAAGGCGGAGCCCAAATAAGGTAATTAAAAATTTAAAAAAATAAAAGATACAAGAAATTTGAAAGACAATATAGGTATATTGTTTTTTATTTTCGGGTTATTTTTAAGATATGGCCCTTGGATATACTAATTTCGTATATATATTTTTGTAAATATCAATAAATTTATTATTCTACAAATTAGCCAACATAAATTGCCAATAATTCAAAAAATTATTAAAAATTAAATAAAAACAATTCATTTAAAATGCTTTAGTTTTTTGTCACGCGTATTTGTATTATAAACATACAACTCGTTAACAATTTTAAAATCTAAAAATATGCATTTACTGATTCAAGTAAAAAAAAAATTTCGGATGATTAAATTCATAACAATAGCCTCTTAAATTGAAAATATTCCAGTTCTCGTCTAATATACAATCCCCTATACACATATAGTTTTTCTAATTCAATATTTCGAAAATAACATTTTGTAAGATGATTGACTACAACTTTTTTTTACCACTTTATCAATTTTAGTTTTTTGTTATAAAAAGAAATCTTACTATTATAAATGATTAATCATGATTGAATCAATCGTTGAATTTTTCATTAAGCATTCGTTAACTAATAATAACCAATTTTTTTTCTTAAATACAGTAGACGCCGCTTAATGTGATCACTTTGGGACCGAGATAAAGTGATCACATTAACCGGCTGATAACACTAAGCGAAAAACCCCAGCGTAGAAATGCTCTTGTATTGTGTCGGTTGGTTCCAAACTAGTTTGATCACACTAACAGGTTGATAACATTAACCGTGATCACATTAAGCGGCGTCTACTGTAATTGAATCTAACACTATTCTCCATTTTAGATATTGAATGGTCTTGTAATACAGTAAAAAAACTCTACATCGCCGGACCAACGATAGCCTATTGTAGAGGGGTGTCCGTTGAGAAGGGGGCTTAAATACATTGTTTTGCTATACTCTTGCCAGCCGGAACCTTTTAAAATTGACCGTTGAAGAGAGGTGACCCTTAAAGAAAGGTTTTACTGCAATTGAAAATACAAGACCGGGAATGCACATGCTATTTATATTAGTAGCAAATTATTAGCACATGTATACGGTAAGAGCATGCTTTTCAAATAGTATGCTGTTTAATCGCACAACGGTCTATTTTTTGTGCTAGTTAACGTCAGTTGTGAGAAATAACTATGCGAAATAATAAATATTCATTTTCAGGCTTTGCTTGGTCACTAACATATCTAAAAATCAAAAAGAAAACACAGTATTCAAAAAGAGACATTTTACTGTAAAAGAAAAAATTTGAAAATGAAAATGCATAATTTTAATAAATTTTATTGTAAAAATACAGTACTACCTCTGCATGTTACAAAGATTTGGGGACTTCGTAAAATCCTGAAGGATAGTATAAAAATTAGTTGCGGTCCTACCTTGGATCAAGGTATAGGTAGGTGCGAAGGTTTGGAAGTGTGTATGTAAAATTAGGTAAAACTTAAAATATAGAAAAGTTTTACTAAGGTGAAAATGTTCATTGTTAAGTTTCATTCATTGTTATTTAATGTTAACTTGAATTATTGAAATTACATTTCAAATAGATACATTTGTCACACAGATACACAGTAATGTACACTACAATCTTGAGCAGCAATAAAAGAATTTTTTGGGGTTTTGGGATTTAGATCATTAAAATTGGATAATTTGTAAAATTCTGAGGTAGTAGCATGCAGAGGTAGTGCTGTAATCTATTTTTTTATGATGTTATTCATTTTTTCATAATATGTTACAAATATACCTGTTTTTTTACCTATAAGTTATTTAAAAGACTATTTTAAGGTCTATGGAAGCCTAATCCACGAAAAGTATGTTATAAACAACATTACCTAGTAGTAATCAAGTATACTTTTTTCATAGCGTGTGTATTTCAGACCTAAAATTCAGTAATTTAGTGTATTACGTTAATTTTCAATTAATTTAGTAGGCAACAAATAACACAATTTATATAAAAATCAATCAGGTGCAAATAGGTTGTTTTTTATAGGTGTCTGCCGAGAGGTTTTCTTTTGCTTTAGTTTGATAGCTATTCACAAATAAAATTCAATTTTATAGAATGGTGAAAACCGATTATACCATTTTCATCTTCGATAAATAACTTAATATCCGGAGAATATTCAAATAAAATCTACTATGTAAATGTTCACATAATGCAATTCCGTTATTTGTTTTAAACTCTCTGACGCAGAGTTTTCAATTATTTTTGATTGATCTGCAGATATAAAATTACGCTCGAAATAATATTATATCTCATTCGTTTTACCAATTATATATTATGTTACGCTTTTACCTATACGAAGTACTAATTCAAAACAATATCTATTTGTGAAAATTGCTTTTACATCTTTTCAACAATAAGTTTTAATTTAGATCTGACTTGAAAAAAAACATGAAATGAATGTGCTGCGTAGTATTGGTAATCTAAGTGTACAGGGGAGGCAAAGGCTTGTTGTGACAGGGGTAAGTAGTTACACTTAGTAATCTAAACAATTTTGCATTGAAACAATGTTAATTTTTTTTTAAATTAGTGTTATTATTTGTGAATTGTATTAATTATAAAATTTGACAATATAGTTTTTTTTAATGCTAAACATTTTTCATTACATCCGCTTCTTTAAATTTAGTATAAATATTGATTATACGAAAATACTTATTTAGAACATATAAAAAGTAAGCAAAAAAATATTAAATATGAAAAAAAATAGACCCAGACTGGGGGTAAATGAAGTAGGCCACACATTGGAAGCAGGTGTATTAAAACCCATACCTGCTTGTGTGGCTATCATCCTGCCTCCACCTGCTTCAATTTTTAAGTTAGCCACACTTACGGTTTTCGAGATATTTCAAAAAGAAATTCTGTGGCCAACTTCTGACTTGGCCACACTTTGGAAGCAGGTTTTATAAAACCTATACCTGCTTGTGTGGCTATGTTTCCACATTATCCTGCTTCAAACCGCAAGTCAGCCACACTTACCGTTTCGGAAATATTCGACAATAACTTTTGTGGCCAACTTCTGACTTGGCCACACATTGGAAGCAGGTTTCATAAAACTTATACCTGCTTGTGTGGCTATGCTTCCACATCATCCTGCTTTGCATTTTAATACAGCAACACTTATTATTCTTTAAATAATATTAAAAACGTAATTTTAATTTTTTAAAATATTTTAAAAAAACATAAGTACGTGCGTCATTTTTCCGAAATTAATATCTATAATTGAAATTAATTAAATTTACAAATTGCTTTATTGTTTTATTAAATATAATACATATGCTTAAAAGATGCGGGCGAAACGATGATAAAAGGTAAGCTTTTTAAAGCGTCAACTTAATTTTATATGACACTTGATAGTGTTATAATAAACTTATTGTCGGCATTCACAGATTTGTTGGTAACAGTTCATCTTTGTTCAAAAAATTAAATACATACCTATCTAAATGTAGTTTTAATCTTTCCATCGACTGGCATTTTCATTGAGCAAAAATGTACAAAATCAGTTAACATTTTATATTTATTATAGGCAACAACAAAATATATATGTATACATACATATACATATGTATAATTATTTTAAAATTATAACATCAATCATTTAAAATTTGTTAAAATAACAGATAAATACTAATAATATTATGCAAATTTAAGTGAAAGTAAAAGTATAAAAAATAAGTTGTCTAAAAAAACTATTCTAACGAGGTAGGTATAATTTTTAATTCTCATTATTAACAGAATAATTTGAAATCTACGTTGTAAGCCAATGGTTTTTAATAAACTTAACACTACAAAATTAGCAAAAATAGTAATGATAGATAAAAAGTTAGTCGGACTAATAATGAGTATTAAAATTTAAGCAGCTGATATTCTACATTAAATTAAAAAATAATGTTATTCGTATCAATAGACCGAAGGTAACAAAATTCTAAAATGATAAGTTAACGTAAAATTGTACACCAAACAAATATTAATTAGTTTATAATACATTTGCAACAACGCCACAATATAAAACTGTTAATACTTTTTCTTTATTTAACGTGTAATATAAAACTTTAATAACAAATCCTAGTAATCAATAACTTTTTCATAGCGTGTGTATTTCAGACCTAAAATTCAGTAATTTAGTGTATTACGTTAATTTTCAATTAATTTAGTAGGCAACAAATAACACAATTTATATAAAAATCAATCAGGTGCAAATAGGTTGTTTTTTATAGGTGTCTGCCGAGAGGTTTTCTTTTGCTTTAGTTTGATAGCTATTCACAAATAAAATTCAATTTTATAGAATGGTGAAAACCGATTATACCATTTTCATCTTCGATAAATAACTTAATATCCGGAGAATATTCAAATAAAATCTACTATGTAAATGTTCACATAATGCAATTCCGTTATTTGTTTTAAACTCTCTGACGCAGAGTTTTCAATTATTTTTGATTGATCTGCAGATATAAAATTACGCTCGAAATAATATTATATCTCATTCGTTTTACCAATTATATATTATGTTACGCTTTTACCTATACGAAGTACTAATTCAAAACAATATCTATTTGTGAAAATTGCTTTTACATCTTTTCAACAATAAGTTTTAATTTAGATCTGACTTGAAAAAAAAAACATGAAATGAATGTGCTGCGTAGTATTGGTAATCTAAGTGTACAGGGGAGGCAAAGGCTTGTTGTGACAGGGGTAAGTAGTTACACTTAGTAATCTAAACAATTTTGCATTGAAACAATGTTAATTTTTTTTTAAATTAGTGTTATTATTTGTGAATTGTATTAATTATAAAATTTGACAATATAGTTTTTTTAATGCTAAACATTTTTCATTACATCCGCTTCTTTAAATTTAGTATAAATATTGATTATACGAAAATACTTATTTAGAACATATAAAAAGTAAGCAAAAAAATATTAAATATGAAAAAAAATAGACCCAGACTGGGACTTGATCCGAGTATTTCTAACTTGGTAGGTTGTTTTGTAGTAAGTGAGCATGACAATTTATGTATATAAACCACTTCGTATAACTTTAAAGCCATTTTTTTCCATTATTTCTGAATAGTGCGTCTTATTGCTTCCAGGAATGAATGTGTGAATTAATGATCTTCAAATACTGTAAATATAAACAAAATCTGTGATTCAGAGTTCTGAACCTCTCCTTGTTGGAATTCGTCCACATTATGGCGAACCGCCACTTTATCGACACCGTAAAAATGCCGAATATCTCATTGCCTTTATAATTTGAACAGCACCTTTCATATAATATATTAAGTCCGATAAAAATGACGTAAACGACATATTTAGCGAGCGTTTAATCACAATTTAATTATCGCGTCGGAAGTTATTGGCATTTAGCTTTGTATTGCACACTTCGCACTTCTCTGTTCAGTACTCGCAACCCGCAAGTAGGACGCGTACACAAAGACAGCTCGTTTTGTTTTTCATAAACGGCGAAATAACTTGCTAAGCCTTAATCTCACCTATTGAATAAAGAACCGTTCTGTCAGTCAAAGCATCGACATTTTATAAAAATAATCTTAAAATGATCTTCATTTTATCACTTCTTAATTCACCAATTAGCGTTGAAAAAGCATCTAGTAAAAATCTTTCAGCTAGGATTGGGTATACCAAATATTTAATTTATTTTTAATTAGTTTGTACCTTTTCGGTTAAACATTGATGAGAACGACAATTCTAACATGGAACATGTAATGTGTACAGATAACCGGACAACAAGAAATGTATTGGTCCGACGTAGTATGAACAGGCTCTTACTGTAAAGGTCTCAAGAGACGTCGTTCTTTTTTTCCCAGTTTTGGGTGCTCGCGTAAAATGGTTGGTGTATGGTCAAAAACCGTCCTTTTTGCGGACGTTCAAAAATATCTGTCGGGGCTCGACTTTTACCGTCCGTTTTAAAGGTGCTCTTAAGTGAAGGTTTAAGGTGGACGGTTTTAATCCGTACCGTCGACATGTTTTTTGCTGATAGATCTTTAATAATAAATTATGAGGGGTTTAACAAACTTTAATAAACCATTTATTATTGTTTTTATAGTATTCTATAAAAGTCATCTATGTCCTTGGAATGTAACGTCCACAGAATACTCTGATAGGAAGGAAAAAAAATCATGCCTAATGGAGCAATATAGCTATAGAAGATTTTAAATCCTCATAGCTGCTTGCTGTTGCTAAAAATAGATCATTTTTGGCTGCAGTGCTATGGGTCATGTTCCAAACCCCGAAAAAAAAAGGAGCCAATGCGGTGAAATAATTTGTCTCATAGATGTGTCTTGTTTTTTAATTAATGGTGTTACTAAAGTAAATAGTTCTAAATACGTTTCTTCCTCAATCCCCAGGTAATTAAACCAATTTCCTGGTTCTAGTTGTAATACATTTATGTGTGAAAATTGCTATAGTTAAGCAACCATTCTTTAGCACATTTTGAATGTTTGCTTTTAAATTTTTTATAACTACTGCCGCCTATACTGCTAATGTGATTTTAGTATACGTCACGTGGTGAGATGAAAAAAACTGAACGAAATAAGCAGTTCGTGTGTGGATGATGAAGTCGTTGTTCGTTTTTAACCGTGCAATCAAAACTACCAGAAAAGAAAGACGTGTTTGGGTCCCTTTAGATTCATATTGTATAGCTTTACCTAAACACAGTCAGTTTTCCACACAAAAAATGTAGTAAGTTTTTGATTGCACGTGCATTTTTTTTAACATGTAACGATAAAAAAATGTAATCTTACAATAAACCATTAGTTTTTAAATTTGAAGAAAATACGATGGCATCCTATTTACAGAAATAAACAGTTATTTATTTTGGTTTGCTTCCTATATAATAATAAAGACTAACGCCCAGTATTTCAGTGAATGATTAACCATTCGTTTGCGCAAACGCCTGTTTAATGGAATTGTGTGGGTATTTCAGTTGCCGGTTTAGCGTAAACAATTCGTTAAACAGCTGATTTACTAATTGGTTGATTCGGTACGATTAAACCTTCGTTAGCGTAACGGGAGAAAATTTTATGACAGTTCTTTATTCAATGGAGGAATTAACGGACGACGAAGACTTTTTACAACTAATTAATATTTTTGATAAACATGTGCCGGTACTCAAAAGAAGAATACGCTATCGTCCCCGCAAGTATCGAACTCGAAAAAATGGTTTTCTTTATTTTGAGGAGAACGTGTTCATAGCGCGGTATCGCCTCCCAAAACATTGCGTTCACCTAGTAGCAAATTTAATTGTTCCCGAGGTTTTGCCAATTACAAACTGATAAATAATTGAACTACGTTATTATTGTTTTTAATTAATTACAATATTTTAATTGTACAGGGTTAGCGAAATTAAACTTCCGCTACTCGAAGGGCTCTGGAAGCCGTACTACTAGTCCGTAAAGAAAATTCTTTGGACAGCAGATACTTTGGAAAATGCGCTCAAGATTTCTGTAATAAAAATTTTTAGTTTCAAAAATCGCCACTAGATGGCGCAACGAGTTATCCTATGAAGAAACGACAACCTGAGATCCCGAAACACTGAAGGACTAGTGGTTTTACATAAAAAGAACGAAATAAGGACAATACACAATTATAATATTGCACTTGCAACTTGTTAAAAAAAAAACAACTTTAAGAGGAAGCGTGGCGCAAGTGGTTTAGTGTTTGCGCTGCTGCGCTAGCGAGGTGGGTTCGAAATGGTTCGAATCTCCGCGCCGACCATCGAAAATTTCACACTCCTTTCTCTTCACAAGGCTGAGCACCTGGCAAGAGTAAAACTGCTCGAAAATTTCCCTAGAAATTGCCGTGGTTCGGAACCCACGTAAAATTGTCGGTCCCTTGAATCTTTGAAACACTACAACATTCACAACAATGTTTCAAGCGGGAAAATCGCCTAAACCTGATACAGGTATAAAAAGGCGCAAGAGGAAGAAAACAACTTTGTAAATGACATTACTAAGCATATAAATCAATGCTTTAAAACATGTTCAATATGCGAACCTTCCTGCTCGACAACGCGCTCCATTCTGATTATCGCGCTTTCCACCACTGAAGGGAGAGAGTCAACATGGATGTTCTGAATATGCCGGCGAATACTGTTCTTCAAATCGGACACAGTTGTCAAACGTTCCCGATAAACATTGTCTTTCATTTGCATATATTGCTGAAATGTGCGCCATCTAGTGGCGATTTATTAAATTAAAAAAATTTATTTCGGAAATCTTGAGCGCATCCTCCTAAGTATCTGTTGTCCAAAGATTTTTCTGTTCAGATTAGTACAACTGCCTCCAGTGCCCTTTGAGTAGCGGACGTTTAATTTCGCTAGCCCTGTACATTAAAAAGTTATTTATTTAGGAGTTGGGCTTCCAATAATTGAAGTTACAAATTATTCTCTTTTCCCAATAAAGTGTGTCTTAATTTAAAATATTCAATTTTTTGAATTTCCTCCAAGTGATTGATTTTTTTTTGATGCTCTAACTTTAATTTGTGCTTTTCCAAAAAGGCTTTTTTTGCATTTTTGCAAGTCCAGTTTTAGCCACAGCCCAAGTTGAGAGTTTATTTTCTTTGAATAATGACAGTAGTATGTTCGATATTTCCAATTTAATCAGCATCAAATTCTGAATCCAGTACCGTTATTTGCGTGCCCAACATTTCCTGAATTTCCATCTCATTCGTGGTTAATGTCGTTTTTGTTGGGGGACCCCATCCAGTTCCTCGCAAGTGGCATTTTATTTCTGCATACTTCTTTTTTGTTTGCCTTTTCAAATTATCGAACTTTGTTTTTAAAGTTTTTGAATCTCGATTTGTGTTTGCAAAGGCACTGTTGAATTCATCCGTTATAAGATTCCATGTTGCATTTTTTTTACTGCATTAGTTCTCTTGGACTCGATTATATTGCTATATTTTTGTACTAAACATAGCAATAGATCTTCTTCATTAGGTGTAAAGTTATTAGTACGTTTTTTCTGAGCGTTCTCCATTTTTACCTGGTATATGTAAAACTATTTAATTTTTCACTATAAAACTTTTGAATTTGCACTGTTAGAAATATTCTCTGAACAATTCGAACATTTCTTACCGCGCTGACGTTTGTTTTGGTGTATAAAATAGCACCAACATAAGAAAATAATCATAAACGGACGATTACTAAATCATTGTTAAATCAATCACTGAAATACAAACGTTATTTTAACAATTCGTTAACATATAACGAACGGTTTGTTAATCAATTGGTTAACGAACCACTGAAATACTGGCCGTAAATCTTTTTATGAAGCTTTCCTGGTTACTTTGTGCCCCAGGTATATTACACCTTGGATGTAGAAATTAACAAATTTTTCATATTTTATACAAAATTCCATGGCTATATTAAGCTTACAATAGAAGAAAAATTTTCACAGAAACCATATAGAGTCCATTATAATTCAGTTTAATCATAAGTACTAAATGTACGTTAATAGTCAAAAATAAAAAACATACGAATTAATTAATTTGTATTACATATACTAATTTTGGAAAAATGACGTACGTACTTGTTTTTTAAAATATTTAAAAAAATTAAAATTACATTTTATAAATTATTTAAAGAATAATAAGTGTTGCTGTATTAAAATGCAAAGCAGGGTGATGTAGAAGCATAGCCACACAAGCAGGTATAAGTTTTATGAAACCTGCTTCCAATGTGTGGCCAAGTCAGAAGTTGGCCACAAAAGTAATTGTCGAATATTTCCGAAACGGTAAGTGTGGCTGACTTGCGGTTTAAAGCAGGATAATGTGGAAACATAGCCACACAAGCAGGTATGAGTTTTATGACACCTGCTTCCAAAGTGTGGCCAAGTCAGAAGTTGGCCACACAATTTCTTTTTGAAATATCTCGAAAACCGTAAGTGTGGCTAACTTGAAAATTGAAGCAGGTGGAGGCAGGATGATAGCCACACAAGCAGGTATAGGTTTTAGCACACCTGCTTCCAATGTGTGGCCTACTTCATTTACCCCCAGACTGGGACTTGATCCGAGTATTTCTAACTTGGTAGGTTGTTTTGTAGTAAGTGAGCATGACAATTTATGTATATAAACCACTTCGTATAACTTTAAAGCCATTTTTTTCCATTATTTCTGAATAGTGCGTCTTATTGCTTCCAGGAATGAATGTGTGAATTAATGATCTTCAAATACTGTAAATATAAACAAAATCTGTGATTCAGAGTTCTGAACCTCTCCTTGTTGGAATTCGTCCACATTATGGCGAACCGCCACTTTATCGACACCGTAAAAATGCCGAATATCTCATTGCCTTTATAATTTGAACAGCACCTTTCATATAATATATTAAGTCCGATAAAAATGACGTAAACGACATATTTAGCGAGCGTTTAATCACAATTTAATTATCGCGTCGGAAGTTATTGGCATTTAGCTTTGTATTGCACACTTCGCACTTCTCTGTTCAGTACTCGCAACCCGCAAGTAGGACGCGTACACAAAGACAGCTCGTTTTGTTTTTCATAAACGGCGAAATAACTTGCTAAGCCTTAATCTCACCTATTGAATAAAGAACCGTTCTGTCAGTCAAAGCATCCACATTTTATAAAAAATAATCTTAAAAATGATCTTCATTTTATCACTTCTTAATTCACCAATTAGCGTTGAAAAAGCATCTAGTAAAAATCTTTCAGCTAGGATTGGGTATACCAAATATTTAATTTATTTTTAATTAGTTTGTACCTTTTCGGTTAAACATTGATGAGAACGACAATTCTAACATGGAACATGTAATGTGTACAGATAACCGGACAACAAGAAATGTATTGGTCCGACGTAGTATGAACAGGCTCTTACTGTAAAGGTCTCAAGAGACGTCGTTCTTTTTTTCCCAGTTTTGGGTGCTCGCGTAAAATGGTTGGTGTATGGTCAAAAACCGTCCTTTTTGCGGGCGTTCAAAAATATCTGTCGGGGCTCGACTTTTACCGTCCGTTTTAAAGGTGCTCTTAAGTGAAGGTTTAAGGTGGACGGTTTTAATCCGTACCGTCGACATGTTTTTTGCTGATAGATCTTTAATAATAAATTATGAGGGGTTTAACAAACTTTAATAAACCATTTATTATTGTTTTTATAGTATTCTATAAAAGTCATCTATGTCCTTGGAATGTTACGTCCACAGAATACTCTGATAGGAAGGAAAAAAAATCATGCCTAATGGAGCAATATAGCTATAGAAGATTTTAAATCCTCATAGCTGCTTGCTGTTGCTAAAAATAGATCATTTTTGGCTGCAGTGCTATGGGTCATGTTCCAAACCCCGGGAAAAAAGGAGCCCATGCGGTGAAATAATTTGTCTCATAGATGTGTCTTGTTTTTTAATTAATGGTGTTACTAAAGTAAATAGTTCTAAATACGTTTCTTCCTCAATTCCCAGGTAATTAAACCAATTTCCTGGTTCTAGTTGTAATACATTTATGTGTGAAAATTGCTATAGTTAAGCAACCATTCTTTAGCACATTTTGAATGTTTGCTTTTAAATTTTTTATAACTACTGCCGCCTATACTGCTAATGTGATTTTAGTATACGTCACGTGGTGAGATGAAAAAAACTGAACGAAATAAGCAGTTCGTGTGTGGATGATGAAGTCGTTGTTCGTTTTTAACCGTGCAATCAAAACTACCAGAAAAGAAAGACGTGTTTGGGTCCCTTTAGATTCATAATGTATAGCTTTACCTAAACACAGTCAGTTTTCCACACAAAAAATGTAGTAAGTTTTTGATTGCACGTGCATTTTTTTTAACATGTAACGATAAAAAAATGTATTCTTACAATAAACCATTAGTTTTTAAATTTGAAGAAAATACGATGGCATCCTATTTACAGAAATAAACAGTTATTTATTTTGGTTTGCTTCCTATATAATAATAAAGACTAACGCCCAGTATTTCAGTGAATGATTAACCATTCGCTTGCGCAAACGCCTGTTTAATGGAATTGTGTGGGTATTTCAGTTGCCGGTTTAGCTTAAACAATTCGTTAAACAGCTGATTTACTAATTGGTCGATTCGGTACGATTAAACCTTCGTTAGCGTAACGGGAGAAAATTTTATGACAGTTCTTTATTCAATGGAGGAATTAACGGACGACGAAGACTTTTTACAACGAATTAATATTTTTGATAAACATGTGCCGGTACTCAAAAGAAGAATACGCTATCGTCCCCGCAAGTATCGAACTCGAAAAAATGGTTTTCTCTATTTTGAGGAGAACGTGTTCATAGCGCGGTATCGCCTCCCAAAATATTGCGTTCACCTAGTAGCAAATTTAATTGCTCCCGAGGTTTTGCCAATTACAAACTGATAAATAATTGAACTACGTTATTATTGTTTTTAATTAATTACAATATTTTAATTGTACATTAAAAAATTATTTATTTAGGAGTTGGGCTTCCAATAATTGAAGTTACAAATTATTCTCTTTTTCCAATAAAGTTTGTCTTAATTTAAAATATTCAATTTTTTGAATTTCCTCCAAGTGATTGATTTTTCTTTGATGCTCTAACTTTAATTTGTGCTTTTCCAAAAAGGCTTTTTTTGCATTTTTGCAAGTCCAGTTTTAGCCACAGCCCAAGTTGAGAGTTTATTTTCTTTGAATAATGACAGTAGTATGTTCGATATTTCCAATTTAATCAACATCAAATTCTGAATCTAGTACCGTTATTTGCGTGCCCAACATTTCCTGAATTTCCATCTCATTCGTGGTTAATGTCGTTTTTGTTGGGGGACCCCATCCAGTTCCTCGCAAGTGGCATTTTATTTCTGCATACTTCTTTTTTGTTTGCCTTTTCAAATTATCGAACTTTGTTTTTAAAGTTTTTGAATCTCGATGTGTGTTTGCAAAGGCACTGTTGAATTCATCCGTTATAAGATTCCATGTTGCATTTTTTTGACTATTCATTACTGCATTAGTTCTCTTGGACTCGATTATATTGCTATATTTTTGTACTAAACATAGCAATAGATCTTCTTCATTAGGTGTAAAGTTATTAGTACGTTTTTTCTGAGCGTTCTCCATTTTTACCTGGTATATGTAAAACTATTTAATTTTTCACTATAAAACTTTTGAATTTGCACTGTTAGAAATATTCTCTGAACAATTCGAACATTTCTTACCGCGCTGACGTTTGTTTTGGTGTATAAAATAGCACCAACATAAGAAAATAATCATAAACGGACGATTACTAAATCATTGTTAAATCAATCACTGAAATACAAACGTTATTTTAACAATTCGTTAACATATAACGAACGGTTTGTTAATCAATTGGTTAACGAACCACTGAAATACTGGCCGTAAATCTTTTTATGAAGCTTTCCTGGTTACTTTGTGCCCCAGGTATATTACACCTTGGATGTAGAAATTAACAAATTTTTCATATTTTATACAAAATTCCATGGCTATATTAAGCTTACAATAACCTGAACGTGCAATAAAATATAAGAAAATGTACATGGCATCGTATTGAAACAATTTCAAGGTAGTAAAAAAAATTGAATAATAAAAAACACTTTTAAGAATCGTGTAAAAATTACTATTTTCAATGTGGCTTCAAATATTAAAATGTATTCAGGACGGCACCACATCAAAATATTATTCAGCATTGCTTTTAATGTAAAATACAATCAAATACTGTTACCCAAATAATTATCTATATATAAAAGCCTGTTTCAAATTCAAAATAAACAAAAACGTACTTTCCTCTAATGATTTGTGCTTGAATGTAACTTTGCTAATTCTCGAGAGACTGCACGGCAAAAGTTTTCCGCTGCCACAAACAAGTAATAAAATTTCGTCAAAACGATCGTGAGGAAACTCATTAAGTAAGTGCCGTACCTAAAAACCTCTTAAAACGATCTGGATTAAATTGAAATTAGCGCTTGGAAAGAAGGATCAACAAAATATGAGTTATAGAAGGGAATTATGGATACCGGTAGATAGGAAGGAAATATAGGGTAATAAATGTTGGACAACCTCTTAGAAACATGAAGAGAATGAAAAATAGTCGACACGATATCGAAGTTAATAAATAGCATAGCAGTGACAGTGTGAGGGCGACTCATGATATACAGAGGATTAACAGTAACTGTATACTAAAAGTTGTTAGTAATAAAGTGGCTTGAAACTTCCTATACTTCAACAAATAAAATGGCTGTTTTAGTCTGATATGCTAATTATATAACTAAAGTTTCCTTAATTTAGAACTTACAGTGTTACGTGATCAATAATATAAACTTGCTTCAAATATTACGTTTTTAACTGCAATTTTAAAGTTTCAATTTTAGATATATTATACTTCTTAATTTCTGAATATGTATGTTGATATTTTCATAAGTAATACTTTTGCCGTAGAATTTTTATAACACTTGATTTGTTTCAAATTCAAATCTTTGAGTTACCGATTTTCGATTTCTTCTATAATCCGTCATTCTGATGTATTTATTATTTACAGCAAAGACTTTTGTCTCATGTAAGTTAATTGGATTTGATTTATCTTAAATTAAAAAAAATATAAAAAAATTTGTTCAATTATTTAATTAAAAATTAAAATGTATGAGTTTATATTTGTCAATTTTTATAAATTTTTAATTTTACCTCGCACTTGCACTTTGTAGTCAAGTTAAACCAATAGCATCCGAATGGATATATAGATATATAATACTATAAATATTATTTAGAAAATTGAGATAAGAAAAAAAGGGTTCCTACTGTAAATAAACTTTAAATATTACAAACTGTGAAAAAAATGACGGGTTATACAGGAAAACTAAAATAATGATGAAATCAGCAACGAGCAAAGTATAAATTAGTAACTCAAGAAACTAAAAATAATTAGAAATTGTTCCATTTGATCAGTTCATTTTTTAAACCATAGACTCAATTTTTTATGGCTTATCATCTATCATAAATTTTTAATTGTATTTACCTTGCAATTCTAGTTAATATAATATTTGTGTCATCGAAAATCAGACAATTGTAACTCTATAGCTAACGTCGTTATATTTATATTTCGGAAACAATTGTAAGAAATTGTTTCGAAAGGAAAATAAAATTCGATTTTCAAAACAAGTTGAACAGATGGAAAGTTTGACGACGTCAATACAATTCAGAAATGTAGATCGTAACCTATAAATCTTTGTTTGCAACGCAACAAAACTTCTCCTTCCCTTTTGCTTTCAAGTTTATCCCACGAGAAAAGACCACCTAGCAAACTGATACGTACCCCCTTTATAATTGCACAATTAATCATTCTCCGTAATAACCAAAGATCCGGGAACGTTCTGTAAGCATAATTACGAGACTATACTACATTATAATTAGCATACTTAGATCTTAGAAGCTTTTAATATTACTAAGTTGTGCATAAACGATAAAGAATTAAGTTTATGTTTCAAACTTTATTCGTTACCCTACAAGTCCGTTCAACTACCCGATGTTCTTTCCATGTGTAAATCACCAACAAGACACCGTTTCCTAAAAGATAATATCCTTAGATAATATTGGATAATGCATTTCTCGTCTCGGAATTCTGTAATTTTGCCTAGCCTTGAAGGATAGGAGCGAGGAATTCAAATCGAATTTCTCTAAAATTAATGTTGCAATTTGTATCCACATCTTCGCTCAGGTAGCTCTAGAGCATCAATGTTATACAGCACCATTAATAGGGCTCTTTGATAATTAGAAAAGCAAATAAAAAGGATTCAGGCATGGATGCATATGTTACGCATTTACCGGTTCACGTCTACATCCCCCCCACTAGCATTATTAGAAATGTTAGTTTACCATGTCACTACACTTATATTTTAGCGGGGAATATGTCTGTCGCTCATCGGCAAGAAAAGCGACACAACTCAAAAATTTACTGTTTTGGATTAAGGCTTGAACGATAATCATTAGATCATTCTCTTCAAGCTAAAAAAGTGAAATTTATAATGATAAGCTGAAGATCAAGCCAGTTACCGAGCACCTTACGGAGTGACTATCTTGTGATTTTCCAATAAAACTAGTTTTGTTTTTTTTTGCTCCCCTGAATAATAGAGTTTTATGAGTTTTCATTTTTCTTGGCGGCCATCGATATTATGAAGCACCTTGAGAAATGGCATTTATGTGAGTGAATATATATGTTATAGTCATAGCGTGTGTTTCAGTCAAATTATAGATTAACTGGATAACGTGTGCGTTTACTGCCTTCTTTAGTAAATGAGTTTACTTCAACCGAAAAAAAGCCTGCGCCGAGAGTACCAGATTGGGGAATTTTCCCTAAATTTTATAGATTCCATAAGGCCTAGTTTAAAAATATAGGCGATCCATTTATTTAGTTTGAATACAAAATGTTGATTTATAATTAATACATGCAGGATGATTGATATCAATTGGATAATTAACTATTAGTTAATTGTATTTTTGTTTATCTTACTCTTTATGCATTTTATAGTAAAATTACTTTTTATATTCAATACAACAATATGTAAATTCTTGATGAAAGTTTTGCAATAGTAAATATGAAAGTTCTGATTTAAGAGATTTATTTTCAATCTAGGGAAAATCAAGTGGCGAGTAGGTCGAAAATGGATGAGCCTATCTGGTAACACGGAACGTATCGCAACAATGCAAAAGCTTCCTTTCGGCCGCAGTAAACACATTTACTAAAGAAGGCAGTAAACGCATACGTTATCTAGTTAATCTATACTTCAACTAAATCAACACTTGGACTGTCAATATATACATTTACCGATAATTATCCATTTCTACGATCCTACATATTATGCAAATATATTAGGTTAAAATTATTAAAATAATGTTAATATTGAAAATAAAATAAGCAATAACTGTTTTCCTAAAACCCGAGAAAAATATTTGCATTGATATTAGAATTACGAAATGCTTGTTCAAATTTGCAATATTTTATGTTGTTCTACATTTTTCCTTCACAATGTCATTTCTTATAGCCTTGCCCTAGAGTTAGTAATTTTGTAGGAACATACATCTCAAATGTTTTATATCTAGGGATTTAACTATAGGCCTATTTACCAAGAGTTCTAGGTGAATGCGAATATGATGGATAAATATATTATATCTACATTTATCTAATAACATTGCGTTTACGCGTAAATTTGTACACATACACACCATAACATAAATAACCCATAGAATATATTGATATGTATGTAGGTACTTAGTTGAAAATGCCCTGATATTATAAACCAAAAGTCAATACTTTCAATTTTATAATTTAATATGCAAATAAATGTGTCTTACATAATTTTATTGTAAATAGAGCTGTGATCGACTATAATAAACATAGTTCTATACACATTTCTTTTATTATAAACAAATTGCTATTGAAAAGCTTTAATATTGATTTGTTTGAAGTAACGAATGTTTGGCAATAACAATCGTTACTAGTAGTCACTTTGATTTGAGAGATGCATATCTTTTAATTCATAGTATGCCTACGTACTTTTTCCACAACAAAGTCATTACAAAATTAGATTAGATTAATAATAAATAAAAAAACTTACAATTTGAAACATTCTAAATGTAGATGTGTAAACCGAATTGGATAAATTTAGCACTAATTACATGATTGAATAGTCGTTAGACAACGTGCAACTTTCGAAAGTTGTTAAAATAAGTTTTCACAAACTACTAAATTGTTGAAATATATTTACCACTTTAAGAATGTAACTAATTCTTTTTGTTAATACGTTTTCTTTCCATCTTCAAATGGCAAAAGACGTTTAATTATAATACAAACAAATATAGTGCTCGAAATAAGAAAATTCACATAAGATATTAACATATTTCTTATTTCCCTGTGCCTGAAATAATAAATAAACACGCTAGATTAATTTTGAAGACGGTTGATAAAATCATTGAAGAAATTTTTATATGCTCATAAAATATTGCTGGATTATGCGCGCATAATAAAGCGGCCCTTTTGTATAAGAGTTTTGTCGAGAAATGTTATACTTTGAAAAACAATTTGGTTGGACTCATACCAGTGCATCCAGCTTTTCTTTGAAAGAACGGCGCTTAAAAATATGAGACTCGTTCCTTTACAGTTGTAATTTAAAGATCTTTTCTAAAATTACATTCTTCGACCACGGTTGAAATTAAGTAGACCCACCCCAGTTTATGCTTGTACTAGAGAAAGAGTAATATTTTACATACACGTTCACGTAACCTGCTTGCACAAATGTGAGAGGGTGAGATAATTGGGGTTTTGTGCTATGAAGTGAAACATTACTTTAAAATTCGACTGCAAGAGAGAAACTAAAATGTATTCTCTACACGTTACAATATTACATCGCTATAATATAATTTGACATTAACCATCGTTCTATTCTAGTTTTATCACTTTAATTCATCAATATACGTGAGAGCAATCAAAATTAATTTACTAATTTAATATTAATTGGAGAAGTTGTGATCATCCTAAAACATACACTTATTGTACACAAATAAAAACTTCTCTCATTACATATTCAAGAAAAAATCTTTAATTCTAACCTCGATTATACAGGATGCGGTAAAATAACTTGGTAAACTATTTTTATCTATATTTAGATTAAATCTATGGTATTAAAAATTTAACAAATCAAATCCTTAAAAAAAAGTAACCTCTAATGCACATTATAAAAGAAATTATTGATAAATTGTTATTAAAAATATTTTTAAAAATTATTTCACGTGTAAGGCATACGATTGTATCAATTATTTTAAAACAGAAAAATGAAATATAAAGTTTAAAAAAACATACATGAGAACCATAACCTACAATAGAAAATATAAATATAAAAGGAGATTGAGTACTAATTCGACCAATAAAAATGGTATCAGTACTAGATAACCGTTTTATACGGTATTAATAATATAGAAATGATATTTTTATCACTCATGCCTGGAATGTACTAGGTTCGCGCACGTTTACCGTGCGAAATTTAGCTCTTTATAAATTCAATTATTTCGCGTGCGTAAATCACTATTGTCGCAGCAATTGTCAGTAAAAATTGCAAAAATTAAATGAAACACTCACATCGATGCTAGAACAATCTCTAAAGTGACATTTACGTGATAGACGATAGGTATTACTTGCAATTTAAATACTAAAATAATTATTATCACTGCACGAGTCTTAAATGCTTTGTGATATTTTCGGCAATGCAAATTTTATCCTTTGCCAAAAAACTCGTTAAACAGTTTCAAAATTTTGGTGCATCTAGATCCAAGTTCTTGCCTCAAACATGAACAAAATCGCATAATTCTATTGGATTGAGGCCAACCGAGTAAAATGATCATTGTTCAGATGCGATAAATTTTGGCGGCACTACTTTATGATTAAATGCGTAAGGGTGAATCAAATAGCATACATTTTAAATATTTTCTTTTTCTTTTGTTTAGTCCCGAAAGCACTTCAGAAATCAAAATTGGACATTTCAACAAAATTCTAAGTTTGTTCATAAAGCCAATTTTCCAGTCCTTATCAAAGTACACTTGACCTCTATCCAATGACCTATGCGGTTAAGTCTATATTTAAAGCCAAAACTTGTAACAAATGACATGAGAATTTGGAATCGCTAAAACGATCTCTTTTCGCAGAATGGGATAAAATATATATATATTAAAGCCTTTCGGCGCGTTGCAAGAATTTCTCCAAATTGTTTAAGGGTATACATTAAAGCAACAAAAAGTCACTTTGAAACAAGTCAAGTATGTTATTTTAATAATAGAATTGTTAAATTTTTATTCTCATCGATTTAATCAAATATATAGATAAAATTGATAATCAAGTTAGTTAAAATATTGTGCTAATCATAATAAGCAAAACAGAGGAAAATTGCCTAATTATTAGATTATCTATTATTGCTTGGTATCTTGTAATCGTTGCTTACATAGCGCTTCAAGAAGCTCCTGTCTGAACATTATCTCACATCAAATTTGAAAACCGAACTCTGATTATAAGAAAATCAATGAGAGCATTTATTTTGTTAATTAAGTTCGTTTAAAAATAAAAGACATAGGTATTTTAAGTTTTAGTCGGAATGTATTAATTTTTGTAATAAACAAAAATTATGTTACTTTTAATAAATCAATTCATGTAAGTATTTAACAGTGTATATAGTACCTGATCATGTTATTTAATGACAATTTCACATTTAAGAATTCAGTTAATACATTTGTAACCAATACAGTTTTACGAAAAAGCTTTTAAGCAACTTTTCTATAACGTCGTAACTTAATCTGTTTGCTTTTAAGTTACACAGTTTTCCGTTTTATAATAATAAGAATTTATTCAACTGAACAAACCTAAAATTAGATACATTAGCTGTTTTCTAAACGCCAACTTCATGATGGTTATACCTAAACAACATTTATTTTATATTTTTATAGATATAGAAAATTTATCAATTCTGGCATACGGCATACACATCGCAATAATTCAACGAAAATGATATCTGTTCTTGCAAGTTCATTAATAAAAAGTTTACCGAATAATATTTTAATGATATATTTAATAATTTGGCGAGTTGCAAATTTGCAGTTACAGTAGAACCCAGTTAAACAGTGTTCTGTTTGCGTAAAAGAAAATAATTTTCACTAATTTGATTGCTTTAAAATATCTTAAATAATATTTATCACAACTGTTTTTCCATTTTTATTGAAATTAAATTATTCTCAAGAAAGGTAGGAGGTGTCACACCTATAAATGTTTGGGAAAATGAATGATGTGCACAACTCAATTTGGTAACTTCGTTACGAAAAAACAATTAATTTTTCTATTTAAATGACCACATACACAAATAACGACATTTTAATATAAATATAACCCCAATTAGTTCGGATTAACGAGGTTCTACTGTATATACAAAATTAGAATCATTTTGTTTAATTTAAGCGTATTCGACTAAGTATTTGGTAATGTCATAAAATCAGCTAACAAGGAAACCTTTTCAGTTGCACGTGGCTTCTCGCAACGAGACCCACACCATTCGATAGCGCAGAGGTGAGCAATCTTTTTAATAAACGGGCCAATTTAAATGTTAAATTTTTTTGGCGAGCCGCACATTAAGTAACACTTATTAATAATTTACAAAACTTTATTTATAAAAACATTAGAATAAAAAAATATGAAATTTAAAAAAATGAATTCAATTTTAGAAATGCTTGGCGGGCCACATAAACATGTTTAACGGGCCGCAAGCGGCCCACAGGCCGCGTTTTGCTCATCCTTGCGATAGCGCATTAAAAACTACACTAGAAACCGATTTAAAATTTCTCGAAATGACTCGGGTTACGACATGGTCAGCCGCAGAAGTTTGTATTTGTCAAAATTCGTTTTCACGATTGTATACTGAAAATTACAATCTGGAAAATACTAAGCGGTGATCGAATAGATAGTGCACAGGCTCTTGAATCGTTTTACCTTTTTTGCACCGTGTTCGATTCCTCTATTGAGCAAAGTGAGTTTTGCAATATTTTTTTGGGGAGAATTGTTGTTTTTGTCGTTTATGCAACGATTGGACGTCTTTTAGGACGCAAAATAGGTATATACAGCGCAAAGTTCTCGGAAAATAGGTAAACTACATTTAAAAATTTGTAGTGGTAAAATTTATATCCAGTCAAGTTAACAGAATTCTATTAACAATAAGTACATAAACTGTTAAAATTATTAGCACGTGTGGTCGACGACAACAAAGTGTCGGAAGCAGGAGCAGTGTTTACAGTAGGAGCATGATCCAAATGAATATTCTGGGCATCCAGCTTCTTGACAGGGGGATCCATCAAATTGAGGATATCACACTTGAATCGACATCTGGTATAAACGACAAAAAATTTGCAAAAATTACTTTGCTGTCTAGAGGAATCAAACCCGGGGCGAAAAAAGGTAAAAAGATTCGAGAATCTGCACTATCAAGTCGACCAGCTCTTCATATTTACTAGATTGTAATTTGCAGTATACAATCGTAAAAACGAATTTTGACAAATACAAACTTCTGACGCTCCCGTTGTAATTCGAGTCATTTCCAGAAATTTTAAAACCTTTTCTTAGTGTAGTTTTTGATGCCCTATCGAATGGTGTGGGTCCTGTTGCGAAAAGTGATGGAAACTACAAAGGTTCCCTTGTAAGTTTCGCTAAGAGCGAACAAACCAAAAAATATGTAAAATTTGAGCACCGAAAGAAGGTTAAATACAAAGAATTATTTCTACCTATAATATTTTATTTAAAAAATATATTGCTACAATGCCCTCTACGACACTGCTTCATATTTGGCTTCTTTTAAATTAAATATATATAAGTTTTCAGTTAGATCTAGAAGTACTTTTTCGGAATTCCATCAATCTTAATTTGCGCCATTGCACTCGAGCTTTTTAAAAAGCATTTGTTTGTGTGATTTAATTGATCTCGTTTGACTTAAAGACGATATAGTTAAGATGCGTCCCTTTACCTTCAACATATCTTTTAGAATGCGCCAACCAAAGTGAACTTTCCAGCAGGAAAAGGTGTCAAATAACAACGTTGCAAAATAGAAAGAAATTATTAGCTTATACCCGAAAATAAAATTATTACGTTTCATCCTTGAGTTATTAATATATAAGACTTCAACAAATTACAAATAAAGGAGACAAATTACTATTTCATTGAAATTCAGATAAATATTTATGAGACTTATTAAGATTTAATTTAATATTTCAGACGTATTAAATAAATAAAACGAAACGTGTTCCAATGTTAAAAATGCAAATTAAAATTTGTGGTAAACGTGCAAATAATAACAACGTTCATAAATTTAGATATCGAAGTGTTATTAGTGACGAGGTTAAGCATGCATGAATTGTTGTACGACAAGAGTAGGCAGCCGCCATATTGTTCGATGCAAATCTATGGTAATGAGTTAGGACTATGATTGTACGGCCGTCTAGGTCGCTTGTTGTTTATGAGACGCAAACACATTGTTGCAGTTTCCCATTGTACAAAATATTGGTGTAAATATATTGTTTGCCAAATATAGAATTTTCAACGTTTCCACTTATTTTAAAGTTACTTTCAACAATAAAAAATAATATACAAAGTGTACGTTTTATCATATTTTAATATTTCGAAATCAAAATAAGTCATCGTGTATAAACAAATAAAAAATACACCTATTACAATAACGCTGGTAAAACAATAAGGGTACATTTCGTTTTTCCACACAAAAAAAATCAATTAATTGTAATAGTATCTTTTAGGTTAGTTTGAATTACGCAATGATTTGTCATTAATTAGAAAGAGTTAGATTAAGATACAAGGTTCGGTAAATTGTATTAAAATAAACTTACTCACAAAATTGGGTGTAGCATGTCGATTCTCAAATTATTGGAACTCACCTGAAAAAAAATATATTTAAGTTTTGCAACAATATATTACGTAAAGTCAATTAAATAATCAATTAATTGAAACGTATAAAAATATACGAAACAACTTAAGTTTAAAATAGATAATAATCGTAAAACAGGTGCCCTACGATTATTATTAAAAAGAAAGTCAACCAAATTTTTTTTAGATTTCACCTAAAATTGTTCAAACTGCTTGAGCATTAAAAAATAACATAAAAACGTTTTCATTCATAACGAGAGTCAAACTGACTAATTCGCCGATGTCATTTGTCACACATAATTTCCCTGTCCACTAATTACATTGATACCAATAAACTTGAATGATTGAAATAATTTTTTCACCTATTTAAAATCAAAGTTCTTATGCAAATAAAAAAAATATATAAAATTTCTATTAAATAGGGTACCAACAACCAAAGTGGCAATGGTCAATAAAGCATGTACACAATTTTGTGTATAATTTCAAAATTGTCCTGTTCAGTTTTTTAAACTGAATAATGTCGTATAACGCTTGATAAAAAATTCTGCAAAGTTTAAAACTGTTTAATGCTTACAGCTTTTGTAAGAACGTCCATTGCTTTAGAGGCGAATCTTGTACCCCCCCCCCCCCCCATTTAAGATGAGAATAGCCACGATTCCTTTTAATGCTAAATTCAGTGTTTCAACACAGAAGTCACTATGGACGCAAAAAACAGATATTAAACTTTAAAATCACAACTGATTTCATATTTTTTAAAAGATTTAAAAGATATACCTATAAATAAATTCAGCTAATTAACGAGATAATTTTTCTTTAAGTAAAAACAAACAAAAAGAAATTAGGCACCAGAATAGTCACCACTTTCTTCAATATAAAATTAATAATATTGAATATGGTTGGATTACATCACAGAAATATACATAAGAGATAATCGAATTATCGACGTACGAGGTCTGTTCAGAAAGCAACCCAACTTTATTACTAATTTTATAGATTATTGGCCCTTGCTCTCCTTCAAAGTACTCCCCTCCCCTATTGCCACACTTTTCCTAGCGGTGTTTCCATTTCGCAATTACATTGGATCGCAAGTTATGCGCAAGACAGTGTTGCCAACCGCATATCATTAAATATCTCCGTTGGCGCGTAATTCAGTTATTTTCTGAACAAACCACGTAATTAAAATATGTAAACAATGCAAAAAAATCTAATCAAAACATTTTAAATATTTTAATTTTAGGTTTAATCGCTTTAAAATAATAAATCTAAAAAAATAACATTCAATTAGGTATTAATAGCACTTGTATAGTATGCATATATTCGTAGGCGTCAAGTTAAAACCTTTCCTAATTATGTCTTTTCATATCAAATCTAAAAGTAGACATATTATTAAATCAACTAATAGCATGTTGTAAAATATTATGATAATATTGACGTTTCGGTACAGCGAACGCTATTTTATTGCAAACATAATTGTAAACATTCCAAAGCGGCATGTCGAAAATTATCAAACTTGGGCGTTTAATTATTGTTTTAGGGGAGGCATAAGCAACCTTTCTTAGTTCTGGAACCAAATTATCATTCTGTCTTCTAGTAAAGGACCCAACATTATTAAGTAAGATAACTTATTATTAAATAAATTAAAATAAGTTGCGACTTTTTATTTCATTTAATTACAATATATTCTGATTAATTTCGCCGAGGATACAGACCGGGTTAAAAGAAGAGGGAGGCCCGAACCCCGTTTGCCGGCCAGAGATTTCTCAGTTAAAAATTAACAATTAAAATCACTCGTGTTCATATAGGACATGCCTTACTTCCTGAAAATGTTACCGCTGTATGAAAACTAAAAATATTATTAACATTAAGAATATTTTAAAAACAAAACAAATTTTGTATCATAAGCATGAATCATAATAATACTATTGTTGACAACAAATAACATTAAAAGAAATTCTAGTATTGTAATTGGACATGTTTGGGTTCTTATAAAGTAAAAATTGTACTAATTATTGGCCAGATTCAACCTTTTGTTCCTGAAATATATTTAATATCAATCTAACTTCTTGAAATTGAGAAGGCTGTGTCCCTTTACTTTCCGGACATCTTGTCTATATAAATAAGTTATATACATATTCACAAATAATAAATGAATTTAATTTAATAAAAATGATTGTAGATTTATAAAATCAAAATTAATACTTCAATAATTCAATGCAAATATTAAAATCAGTATGATTTTGTGACATATAGTCAGTCTTTGATATATTGTCAACCTTAAGTGTAAGTCACAAAGAATAGTAAGTAGTATTGTACAAATTGTAAATCAAGATAGTGCCAAAAGAAAATAATAAATAAAGGAATTAAGGAAACCAACGACTACTTGGACGTTGATTTTGACAATTCCTTTGTTTTGCTTAATGCCACTAACTTGGTGGCACAAATCGCGTGAGAGGTTAAGCACGCAATGCACCTTCCTTTCATTTATACACGCCCCAATATTGACGGACTCCTGACCCACTTTTCACACCTTGAAAAGCTTTCGGTTCTTTTTATTGTTATTAGAAAAGCAGATTTTTACATTACATGAGCAAATAAATTTATATTTCCTTTAATAAAAGCGTGGGTATTAAATTGAAACCTATACCTATATATTGCTAATGCTATTTTATAAGGCAGTAACGGTTTGGTTTTAAGTGTTTAACTATGATTAGGTACTGCAAGAGACAATTCTATTCAAAATTATAAACTAACAGTATCAAGAAAAATCTTCAAAATACGTGAAAAGAAATATAAGATTTTAAAACTGTAGAAAATAGTAAGCAGATAATTAAAGCAAACTGCAAAAAATCAGAATTTAAATAGAATGATTATAAATACCAAACTCAATTAAAACTTTTCAAGATAAATTTCACGATTAAGCTTCCCGACGAGAGACGAGATAGTAATAAACAGGATGAGAATTAAGATCAACGAAAAAGACCAACAAAATTTTTCATATTCCTATTAGTAACTTCTTGTTTCAAAATTATCCTTTTTCAATAGATTTTTCTTTTAAGGATCAGAACTTTCGACTTTGTAATTAATCCTAAAAGTTACAATCCATTCGTTTCTTTTATACTTTTCTATATTTATATTTACCGTTAGATTATTATTTTTATTATATCTTCACAATTTTATACAAGTATATGTAAGCTCTTATATGTAAGTCGCTTCTGAATAAAATATAGCGACTATATAGGTCAGTAACATATCAAATAAAAACCGAATCTTTTTTTTTTAAACTAAACAGTAACTTAAAACAAAATTCATACAGTGCACAAATTAGAAATCACGCAAACTTATCTAAAAATAACAAATATTCAACAATTTTATAAATTCGTCATTGTAGTAGGTATATGTGGATTAATATTAGATATAAAAACCAAACAAAACAAAACAAAAAAAATATTTAATAAATACATGAAATTCGTTAGAAAAAAATTAAAAAATTCTATTGCTTTTTTCCCAGTTTTTGTTTACATAAACTTTGTATGATATGACTGAGTCTTTTTAATATGTATTTAGAACTCTATTTGAATAGATCTAACCAGTTTTTCACAATAGTCTTTGTAAAACTTACCCCATTCTTTACTAAGACATTTTCATGTTGGTATTTATAAAATTTTTGAAGTTTTATAACGGAAATTTTTCGTAGTAATTCCTCCTTTTAATTGCACTCAAAGCGAGAGACCGGTGGTGTTTACAAAATGATTGGATTATTGTGTTAGCAGATTTTAAATCGTAATTCTTCCAATCAAATGTAGTTGATACACAACTCCAAATCATACCCATAACCGAACCATCTCAATGTATCTCTTGAAACAATTTTTTTTTTGGATTAAGTTCTTTAAACATCATGATTATATCTCAACCAAATAGGTAAGTTAATTTTTTCCTAATTTTTCTATAATACGTTTTTATAGAACTCACCACTTTAGTCTTCTAATTTACGGTCTTTCGATTGCCACAGATAATCTTAAATTTCTTTCGTTGAAAATTTATTTAACATTTTCATAATTTTATCCTAATTTTCTATTTGATCCATAGAATTTTTTATGTCGATTTATCCCATTTTATACTGTCAAACAGGCACTACACTGATAAAAAAAGTATCTTTATTCAAGAAAAATATTCTTGATCCAAGAAAATTATTTTGAAGAGAACTAGTTGTCTTGCTTCAAGAATTTCTTGTCTTGAATTCATGTTTCTTGGATGGAGAGGTCGAATCACTCCGATCGATAACATTATTACTTGGTTCAAGACTATATTATCTTCGATCGATACAAGTGAATTCTTCCTTCAAAAATTATTTATTGTTGATTCAAGAACAATTTTTTTTATTTAGAATGTTATAAGTTTAAGTCAGAAAAAAACTTAGAATTAAAGAAATGTTTGTTTCATTGTATGCCGAAAAATATTTATACCTTATATTTTATTAATACAGTCGGTAACATCTTGAACCAATGTTACCGTCTATCTTAATCCAAGAGAAAGAAATTTTTGGGCGAAGTTGTATATATCTTATTTGAAAACAACCAAGTTCCTTGATTCAAGAATCAATTTCTTAAGTTAAGAGAATTGAACTACTTAAAACAAGAATGACATTTTGAAGAAAACATTTTTCTTGAATCAAGTCATTTTTTTTATCAATGTACTTATGTTATTCTCTATTACTCATAATATATGTATTTTCACGTTATAATAATTATTTATAATTTTCTATTGTAAATTGATGACTACTATAATTGACATCCTATTTTTTACAGATTACATTTATTTTGTTACCGTCTTTTTTGTTACTAACATATGTATATGACAGAATTAGCATAAAGTAATTTTTTTAGGGAGTACGTTTTGTTATTTCATATTTTTAAAAGATTTAAAAGATATACCTATAAATAAATTCAGCTAATTAACGAGATAATTTTTCTTTAAGTAAAAACAAACAAAAAGAAATTAGGCACCAGAATAGTCACCACTTTCTTCAATATAAAATTAATAATATTGAATATGGTTGGATTACATCACATAAATATACATAAGAGATAATCGAATTATCGACGTACGAGGTCTGTTCAGAAAGCAACCCAACTTTATTACTAATTTTATAGATTATTGGCCCTAGCTCTCCTTCAAAGTACTCCCCTCCCCTATTGCCACACTTTTCCTAGCGGTGTTTCCATTTCGCAATTACATTGGATCGCAAGTTATGCGCAAGACAGTGTTGCCAACCGCATATCATTAAATATCTCCGTTGGCGCGTAATTCAGTTATTTTCTGAACAAACCACGTAATTAAAATATGTAAACAATGCAAAAAAATCTAATCAAAACATTTTAAATATTTTAATTTTAGGTTTAATCGCTTTAAAATAATAAATCTAAAAAAATAACATTCAATTAGGTATTAATAGCACTTGTATAGTATGCATATATTCGTAGGCGTCAAGTTAAAACCTTTCCTAATTATGTCTTTTCATATCAAATCTAAAAGTAGACATATTATTAAATCAACTAATAGCATGTTGTAAAATATTATGATAATATTGACGTTTCGGTACAGCGAACGCTATTTTATTGCAAACATAATTGTAAACATTCCAAAGCGGCATGTCGAAAATTATCAAACTTGGGCGTTTAATTATTGTTTTAGGGGAGGCATAAGCAACCTTTCTTAGTTCTGGAACCAAATTATCATTCTGTCTTCTAGTAAAGGACCCAACATTATTAAGTAAGATAACTTATTATTAAATAAATTAAAATAAGTTGCGACTTTTTATTTCATTTAATTACAATATATTCTGATTAATTTCGCCGAGGATACAGACCGGGTTAAAAGAAGAGGGAGGCCCGAACCCCGTTTGCCGGCCAGAGATTTCTCAGTTAAAAATTAACAATTAAAATCACTCGTGTTCATATAGGACATGCCTTACTTCCTGAAAATGTTACCGCTGTATGAAAACTAAAAATATTATTAACATTAAGAATATTTTAAAAACAAAACAAATTTTGTATCATAAGCATGAATCATAATAATACTATTGTTGACAACAAATAACATTAAAAGAAATTCTAGTATTGTAATTGGACATGTTTGGGTTCTTATAAAGTAAAAATTGTACTAATTATTGGCCAGATTCAACCTTTTGTTCCTGAAATATATTTAATATCAATCTAACTTCTTGAAATTGAGAAGGCTGTGTCCCTTTACTTTCCGGACATCTTGTCTATATAAATAAGTTATATACATATTCACAAATAATAAATGAATTTAATTTAATAAAAATGATTGTAGATTTATAAAATCAAAATTAATACTTCAATAATTCAATGCAAATATTAAAATCAGTATGATTTTGTGACATATAGTCAGTCTTTGATATATTGTCAACCTTAAGTGTAAGTCACAAAGAATAGTAAGTAGTATTGTACAAATTGTAAATCAAGATAGTGCCAAAAGAAAATAATAAATAAAGGAATTAAGGAAACCAACGACTACTTGGACGTTGATTTTGACAATTCCTTTGTTTTGCTTAATGCCACTAACTTGGTGGCACAAATCGCGTGAGAGGTTAAGCACGCAATGCACCTTCCTTTCATTTATACACGCCCCAATATTGACGGACTCCTGACCCACTTTTCACACCTTGAAAAGCTTTCGGTTCTTTTTATTGTTATTAGAAAAGCAGATTTTTACATTACATGAGCAAATAAATTTATATTTCCTTTAATAAAAGCGTGGGTATTAAATTGAAACCTATACCTATATATTGCTAATGCTATTTTATAAGGCAGTAACGGTTTGGTTTTAAGTGTTTAACTATGATTAGGTACTCGCAAGAGACAATTCTATTCAAAATTATAAACTAACAGTATCAAGAAAAATCTTCAAAATACGTGAAAAGAAATATAAGATTTTAAAACTGTAGAAAATAGTAAGCAGATAATTAAAGCAAACTGCAAAAAATCAGAATTTAAATAGAATGATTATAAATACCAAACTCAATTAAAACTTTTCAAGATAAATTTCACGATTAAGCTTCCCGACGAGAGACGAGATAGTAATAAACAGGATGAGAATTAAGATCAACGAAAAAGACCAACAAAATTTTTCATATTCCTATTAGTAACTTCTTGTTTTAAAATTATCCTTTTTCAATAGATTTTTCTTTTAAGGATCAGAACTTTCGACTTTGTAATTAATCCTAAAAGTTACAATCCATTCGTTTCTTTTATACTTTTCTATATTTATATGTACCGTTAGATTAATATTTTTATTATATCTTCACAATTTTATACAAGTATATGTAAGCTCTTATATGTAAGTCGCTTCTGAATAAAATATAGCGACTATATAGGTCAGTAACATATCAAATAAAAACCGAATCTTTTTTTTTTAAACTAAACAGTAACTTAAAACAAAATTCATACAGTGCACAAATTAGAAATCACGCAAACTTATCTAAAAATAACAAATATTCAACAATTTTATAAATTCGTCATTGTAGTAGGTATATGTGGATTAATATTAGATATAAAAACCAAACAAAACAAAACAAAAAAAATATTTAATAAATACATGAAATTCGTTAGAAAAAATTAAAAATTCTATTGCTTTTTCCCAGTTTTTGTTTACATAAACTTTGTATGATATGACTGAGTCTTTTTAATATGTATTTAGAACTCTATTTGAATAGATCTAACCAGTTTTTCACAATAGTCTTTGTAAAACTTACCCCATTCTTTACTAAGACATTTTCATGTTGGTATTTATAAAATTTTTGAAGTTTTATAACGGAAATTTTTCGTAGTAATTCCTCCTTTTAATTGCACTCAAAGCGAGAGACCGGTGGTGTTTACAAAATGATTGGATTATTGTGTTAGCAGATTTTAAATCGTAATTCTTCCAATCAAATGTAGTTGATACACAACTCCAAATCATACCCATAACCGAACCATCTCAATGTATCTCTTGAAACAATTTTTTTTTTGGATTAAGTTCTTTAAACATCATGATTATATCTCAACCAAATAGGTAAGTTAATTTTTTCCTAATTTTTCTATAATACGTTTTTATAGAACTCACCACTTTAGTCTTCTAATTTACGGTCTTTCGATTGCCACAGATAATCTTAAATTTCTTTCGTTGAAAATTTATTTAACATTTTCATAATTTTATCCTAATTTTCTATTTGATCCATAGAATTTTTTATGTCGATTTATCCCATTTTATACTGTCAAACAGGCACTACACTGATAAAAAAAGTATCTTTATTCAAGAAAAATATTCTTGATCCAAGAAAATTATTTTGAAGAGAACTAGTTGTCTTGCTTCAAGAATTTCTTGTCTTGAATTCATGTTTCTTGGATGGAGAGGTCGAATCACTCCGATCGATAACATTATTACTTGGTTCAAGACTATATTATCTTCGATCGATACAAGTGAATTCTTCCTTCAAAAATTATTTATTGTTGATTCAAGAACAATTTTTTTTATTTAGAATGTTATAAGTTTAAGTCAGAAAAAAACTTAGAATTAAAGAAATGTTTGTTTCATTGTATGCCGAAAAATATTTATACCTTATATTTTATTAATACAGTCGGTAACATCTTGAACCAATGTTACCGTCTATCTTAATCCAAGAGAAAGAAATTTTTGGGCGAAGTTGTATATATCTTATTTGAAAACAACCAAGTTCCTTGATTCAAGAATCAATTTCTTAAGTTAAGAGAATTGAACTACTTAAAACAAGAATGACATTTTGAAGAAAACATTTTTCTTGAATCAAGTCATTTTTTTTATCAATGTACTTATGTTATTCTCTATTACTCATAATATATGTATTTTCACGTTATAATAATTATTTATAATTTTCTATTGTAAATTGATGACTACTATAATTGACATCCTATTTTTTACAGATTACATTTATTTTGTTACCGTCTTTTTTGTTACTAACATATGTATATGACAGAATTAGCATAAAGTAATTTTTTTTAGGGGAGTACGTTTTGTTATAAGTGAAATACATATTTATTCCAATAAATGTGATCTACACAATTTCCACATCTGGCCATATTTATTTTTAATAAAAAAAAAATGAGATCTAATTTTCAGTTATATTTGTAACGTTAAATTCAAATATCTGCAAACAATATAAATGTCACTTATACAGTTTTTATTATAACCTGTTCATAACTACATTATAACACTAATAAACTAAAAGAAATTAATAAAAATTCTAATTTTTTGTATACATTCCATGTGATTTTTATGCAATTTATTTGATGCACGAGTTCCAATTTTTTGCTACTGTAACTACCTGTAAAATATTCTATGATTTTAATTTTTACATATATTTAAATTGCAAATGTATAAAACCACTAAAAAATACAAAGTTTTTTAATATCACTTCCAGATGAAATTTGTTTCGAAATAAACTTGTCATTTTTTAAGTTTCCATTGAGCCATAAAGTTGAAACGTATTTAAATTAATTAAAGCGAACCATAAACGTACAGATTTAATACGGCCGGTTGCGCACACGTGCCAATCTAGTTTAGGCCGATAATAAAAGGTCCCATACGAGAAGGGATCCACCTTCCGACACCTGTCACAGGTCGTGACATACGTATAAAACACGTGCATACTAAATTTCGTCCGGTTTGGGGATGATCACCTCATTACCATTAAGAATGCGGTTGACACGTGGAAGTAAAGTGCTAGCCCACTCGGGGTTGCGGGACCCTTAAAGTGCAAAAGGTCTGAGTCAAAGGTGAAGTTAAATTAGGGTCACGGCTTCAAAACATTATTAACTTTAACATACTAGAACAGTTAACCTGATTAAAGTGAGAATTTTACTGTAAAATACTCGACCATCGAGTACTCCCGAGCTAAACTAGCAATGAAACTTAAAACACCAACAGGTTAATTTTGATTATAAAGATGCATAATGCTGTATGATAATGAGTTCTTTTATGGCGAATTTTATCTCCATGTGCAAGCGCTGCAACTAAAAAAGTTTATGCAGAAGTAATTTGTGCTGAGGGGAATTAAGTTTGCGATGCTTCGTCTTGTAAAGAGCTTTTTACTTCGCAGGGATTATACTTGAAATTCCGCTCTCGAGTTAAATACCGTGAAATAATTCATATTAAGACAAAAAATAAAAAGTTAAAATAATGACATATGTTACATTCGAAAAAAAGTGTCCAATTTAACTTTCTTGTAATATACATATGCATGTACAGTAGAACCTCGATAAGTAGAACCGCAATAACTTGAAAACATCTACAACTCGAAAGAAATCCTTGTTCCCTTCCCCTCAAGCCCCAATAACTCGATATCTCGAAATGTGAGTCCTCGATAAGTCAAAATAATCAGTATTTCCCTGCAAGGTATTACAATTCATATTTTCGCTCTATAACTCGAAAAACATATATTTGATCTCTGTATCTTCGGCATATCAATATTTGATTCTACTACCTATACAAGTAAAAAAAAATTAAGAAACGATTACCGAATTTTACGACTGATGTCACCACGTGTTTACCAGGTGTCTCTTTGTTTCATTTTGAGTATTTATTGCTATTGTCGTGGCTTTAGTTTGAGCTCTGCCAAAGCAAGTCTAAAATTATAAGTCGAAACCTCTATAAATCAATTTTTTTCGCGTCTCCCTTGAGGTTCAACTTATCGAGATTCTACTGTACCTGTAACGACTGCGATATTTCATTATTTTGTCGCTGAAAAATTATCTACCATAAATATTATTAAAAATGGTTTAATTTAAGAAAGTGTTTTTGATCAATAAAACCGATTATGCTTTTAATTAAAAATATAATTAAAACTTTATTAACGGAATTTTAAGAAATAAATTTGGGATATATGTCTAATAGTGTATACGAGATAACATTAAAATGCTAATATTCTTATTCAGCACAATTCTGTTTTATTCTTTAAGCGTTAAGAGGAAATGAACGCCAAATTGCAATGAGGATAATAGAGGAGGTGCTTTATTCTCTGGAAATAAAAGTTGCTAACAAGTCCTTCCTTTACATAAATCAGTTATGAGGTAATAACATTAAAACAGGATTATTTCACTAGGAAATATTCTTAAGGATCTCTTAAACACCATCAATAATTGCTTTTTATAGCTTTCTAGATAATAATTCCTCAAATAACATATTTTTCAAGATTAAAAAAAAATAATTTCTGTATATCCAAATCGGTTTTAATCATTTAATCATTTATAATAATAATCAGGTAAAATAGTGTAAGTTATGAAGTAAACAATTATGAAGCACTAATGTATTTTCACATATTTTCTGCCTTCCACACAATGATGTGAAATAGTTGCGGTATAGCACTGTTACGTTATTTTAAATCAATACTGCAATTCGCTTTATTCTCACTGCCAAACAATTCCGTACATTGAACAAAATATAATTTTAAAATGTTAAAACAAATAATGAGATTGGCTACTACAATTTTTCAATCAGACGTTAATTTAATACAACAATCAAAACGTGTTAGGAAAATAAGTTTTAAAATTGAATCATGTTTCAAAAAATATATCAACTTTTATTTTTAAACAATGAATTGTACAAGTTATGGTTTAGTCAAATTATTTTCAACTCTACAGAATGGTATAGATTGTAGAAAATACATCTTTATGCAATGAAATATTTTAATACTTTGTAATCCGATAAAATATTTAATTTGAAAGTTAATTGTTACAATGTGCAATTTTATAACAAACATCGTTAACTATTCAACTGTATTACTTTTTTATTGTTTTTACTATTAATTCGATTAAATCATTAGGTAACTACAAATAATTTGCATTTGAGTAGATTATATGTTTTCAGCTTTACGTTTCATTTGGAAATACTTGATCTTCCATAAAGTACTGATACGAATAAAAAACCCCATTAAATTATTGTAGTTGAAATATTGCCAAGACCATTTCCATAAATTTTGTAAGGCATTCAACAAAATTATATCCTAGAGTTTACAAAGCCATAAAACTGAAGAAACTGTTAAGTACAATTGTATTGTATTCGAAACGCAAACCGAAAATAACAATATAACGTTAAAAATATAGCACCTTATAGCAAACGTAGGTCCCTATACAATAGAACTGCCTCAAAAAAACTGAATTAGGGTAAGCCCTCGCGTATAAAACTGTGAGATATTTCGTCTCCAACAATACCGAAGATCATAAACTTGTTTTGCACAAATTGAAATGGGTGAGGATCACCTCTCAATGAAACTGGTTTCTAATATTTAAAATGTAAATATTATAACTACTAAAAATAACGTCTCTGCTACAAAATATAACGGTAATAGCCCTTCTAAAATTCAGATAGCCCAATAAATGTATTTTTATAGTTCCAGTAAATCTAGTACCATTATCAAAGAAAATTCGGTTTGATGAAAATATTCCTGCGTGTGTTAAGAAACTTAGAATTACATAGTGTTTTGTACACAATTCAATTTTTCTTGTATAATTACAAATTTTATAAAAATAATTAATAATTGTTTATTATAAAAATCATTTTATAAATACAAATTACAATTGTATTATATTTCTTTCAATACTACATTTTGTTGTCAATGTCCCACTACAACTTTTCTTGTATAAGTGGCTTATTGTTAGTATTTAACCAGTTAACCAGTATATTTTAAAAATCTACCATAATTATGTTTACCTTTTCCATCTAATTCGATAGATTTATTCTACCTTGTCTCAACTTAATTAGAACTCGGAAACTGTTTCAGATATATGAACAAATAATTTAAGAAAACTTAGTTTGTTAAAGACAGCATTTCATTACGAATACGAACATTTGTGTGAAAACATGTAATAGACAAAATTCACATTTCAGTGAAAAAGAGAGGAAAAAATAAAGATCCCAGCAAAATGATCCGAGCTAACAAAATAACGGCTTATTTTAAAGTGGCGCAAACGTAATAGATAATACAAGGGAAAGGTAATTACGAACTTGGGAGCAATGTATAAGGATCGTGTAACCTTCATTACGCAGTATAAGTATAACAACTATTATATTACATCGTACAATTGAGTTGTGACTAGTCATTTATAGAACGCACCGTTAAAAGGTGTTTTAATGTACAACGTAAAGCAAAATACAGACCTATAAGTGCCTTCAATATGTCATATTTAAGTAATTACCCTACATAAGGAACTTAATTAAATTCTCAATTACAGTAATAGTACAAAATTAGTATACTACATATTTAACGCAGTAAGCATTAGTACTACCTCTGCTACTATGATACATAATTTTGTCCGAATATTATTCATTTCTCTAAACTTACTAACAGTAAAACATTTATTGGTACAATGATTTTAAAGGCATTTACCATAAATATTACAGTTCTTTTTATAATTAATTAATTAATTGCTATAAAGAAGTTTAGTAACAAACCGTAAAAATATGTACCTTACCTTACACCTGAAATATCATTTAGTCTGATTATAAAAAACAAAAATGAAAATTCCACGTTAATGGAACTTAATACAGTCATATTAGGTAACTTCATTATTTCATTTTCAGAATTTGATTTAAATAAATAAAATAAATTTTAGTTAATACTTCTCATATTCGAAACCACTTTTCATTATATTTTTTCGTGTATAGTAAATAAATAAGAAAATTCCAGAGAATATTATTTTCTCTGAATCTAGAATTGGAGTTTACAAAAATTCCGATAATTTTTCATCTTCTCTAGAATTATTTGTTTAGCCCAATAATAATAAATTTCGAGAATATAACGGCGAAATTTAATAAGTAAATATTGAATACACGCAACACATTCTAATTTTATTGCACAGATTTAAAGTATAAAATACAAGTATCTGGTTTATCCTCGGTATTTAGTGCTTTTCGCTCCAGCGTTGTTATGAAGGAAATGGTTAAAGTCGACGTCCTTAAAATCTGTGATTTCCTTTCCATTAATTTCTGTATATCCAAATCGGTTTTAATCATTTAATCATTTATAATAATAATCAGGTAAAATAGTGTAAGTTATGAAGTAAACAATTATGAAGCACTAATGTATTTTCACATATTTTCTGCCTTCCACACAATGATGTGAAATAGTTGCGGTATAGCACTGTTACGTTATTTTAAATCAATACTGCAATTCGCTTTATTCTCACTGCCAAACAATTCCGTACATTGAACAAAATATAATTTTAAAATGTTAAAACAAATAATGAGATTGGCTACTACAATTTTTCAATCAGACGTTAATTTAATACAACAATCAAAACGTGTTAGGAAAATAAGTTTTAAAATTGAATCATGTTTCAAAAAATATATCAACTTTTATTTTTAAACAATGAATTGTACAAGTTATGGTTTAGTCAAATTATTTTCAACTCTACAGAATGGTATAGATTGTAGAAAATACATCTTTATGCAATGAAATATTTTAATACTTTGTAATCCGATAAAATATTTAATTTGAAAGTTAATTGTTACAATGTGCAATTTTATAACAAACATAGTTAACTATTCAACTGTATTACTTTTTTATTGTTTTTACTATTAATTCGATTAAATCATTAGGTAACTACAAATAATTTGCATTTGAGTAGATTATATGTTTTCAGCTTTACGTTTCATTTGGAAATACTTGATCTTCCATAAAGTACTTATACGAATAAAAAACCCCAGTAAATTATTGTAGTTGAAATATTGCCAAGACCATTTCCATAAATTTTGTAAGGCATTCAACAAAATTATATCCTAGAGTTTACAAAGCCATAAAACTGAAGAAACTGTTAAGTACAATTGTATTGTATTCGAAACGCAAACCGAAAATAACAATATAACGTTAAAAATATAGCACCTTATAGCAAACGTAGGTCCCTATACAATAGAACTGCCTCAAAAAAACTGAATTAGGGTAAGCCCTCGCGTATAAAACTGTGAGATATTTCGTCTCCAACAATACCGAAGATCATAAACTTGTTTTGCACAAATTGAAATGGGTGAGGATCACCTCTCAATGAAACTGGTTTCTAATATTTAAAATGTAAATATTATAACTACTAAAAATAACGTCTCTGCTACAAAATATAACGGTAATAGCCCTTCTAAAATTCAGATAGCCCAATAAATGTATTTTTATAGTTCCAGTAAATCTAGTACCATTATCAAAGAAAATTCGGTTTGATGAAAATATTCCTGCGTGTGTTAAGAAACTTAGAATTACATAGTGTTTTGTACACAATTCAATTTTTCTTGTATAATTACAAATTTTATAAAAATAATTAATAATTGTTTATTATAAAAATCATTTTATAAATACAAATTACAATTGTATTATATTTCTTTCAATACTACATTTTGTTGTCAATGTCCCACTACAACTTTTCTTGTATAAGTGGCTTATTGTTAGTATTTAACCAGTTAACCAGTATATTTTAAAAATCTACCATAATTATGTTTACCTTTTCCATCTAATTCGATAGATTTATTCTACCTTGTCTCAACTTAATTAGAACTCGGAAACTGTTTCAGATATATGAACAAATAATTTAAGAAAACTTAGTTTGTTAAAGACAGCATTTCATTACGAATACGAACATTTGTGTGAAAACATGTAATAGACAAAATTCACATTTCAGTGAAAAAGAGAGGAAAAAATAAAGATCCCAGCAAAATGATCCGAGCTAACAAAATAACGGCTTATTTTAAAGTGGCGCAAACGTAATAGATAATACAAGGGAAAGGTAATTACGAACTTGGGAGCAATGTATAAGGATCGTGTAACCTTCATTACGCAGTATAAGTATAACAACTATTATATTACATCGTACAATTGAGTTGTGACTAGTCATTTATAGAACGCACCGTTAAAAGGTGTTTTAATGTACAACGTAAAGCAAAATACAGACCTATAAGTGCCTTCAATATGTCATATTTAAGTAATTACCCTACATAAGGAACTTAATTAAATTCTCAATTACAGTAATAGTACAAAATTAGTATACTACATATTTAACGCAGTAAGCATTAGTACTACCTCTGCTACTATGATACATAATTTTGTCCGAATATTATTCATTTCTCTAAACTTACTAACAGTAAAACATTTATTGGTACAATGATTTTAAAGGCATTTACCATAAATATTACAGTTCTTTTTTATAATTAATTAATTAATTGCTATAAAGAAGTTTAGTAACAAACCGTAAAAATATGTACCTTACCTTACACCTGAAATATCATTTAGTCTGATTATAAAAAACAAAAATGAAAATTCCACGTTAATGGAACTTAATACAGTCATATTAGGTAACTTCATTATTTCATTTTCTGAATTTGATTTAAATAAATAAAATAAATTTTAGTTAATACTTCTCATATTCGAAACCACTTTTCATTATATTTTTTCGTGTATAGTAAATAAATAAGAAAATTCCAGAGAATATTATTTTCTCTGAATCTAGAATTGGAGTTTACAAAAATTCCGATAATTTTTCATCTTCTCTAGAATTATTTGTTTAGCCCAATAATAATAAATTTCGAGAATATAACGGCGAAATTTAATAAGTAAATATTGAATACACGCAACACATTCTAATTTTATTGCACAGATTTAAAGTATAAAATACAAGTATCTGGTTTATCCTCGGTATTTAGTGCTTTTCGCTCCAGCGTTGTTATGAAGGAAATGGTTAAAGTCGACGTCCTTAAAATCTGTGATTTCCTTTCCATTATGTTAAAAATATCAATTGAAGAATTGACCTAAAAATGTTACATCTACTATTGAATTAACTAACTTGACTATCAAATTAAAAGTAATTACACTAATTTTATTAATGATGAAATTGGTTATTAAAAGATTAGAGATAAAGAGAGCAAAATTCAGACTACGAGCCAGTTGTATAATTCTAGTTTCACATTAAACCAAGCTTTGTTTATTATTGTCGATACCGAGATATAATTGAATATAAATTTCAAGTATTAACCCAGTAATATTATTTTATACCGTCAAAAAAATTGTAACACGGCTGGTTTTAAGTATATACCTTTATGATGTTCCAAAAAACGGGTTAAACAACGACATTGATTTCATGACGGCGTTTGAATATTCGAAGTCAAAGGTCAGGAAAATCGTTTTTTGCGTATGTCTCGCTTTCCATTTTTCGGATGTCCATGAAGGTATTATATAAATTACAAATTCCTAATTTTTCTACAAAACAAATTCCAAAAATTTTGTTGGGAAAATCATCCATGTGCGTTGTAGATCAAAGAGAAAATAAAATTTCAATAACTGCAACCATTTCCGTATCAATGGGACGTAGAATGCAAACCGCATATTGTTAATGGGGTTTTCACCGTAGACCTAACGGCATAGAAACTATAGGTATAACATAATACACCTATGTATGAAGATTTTGTTAATGGATTACATGCTGAAACTACTTCTTTAATTTTTTTAAAATGATAATGGGTTCCGTTAATAATTAAAATTTATTTTGTCAGTAATCATTTATAATATATCGTTGCATATTGCCGTCATCATCTTCATTTTCTATTGGGTCAGACCACGTCAAGTGGACCCCCCATTTACCACTTGATCATGAAAATTAAATTAATGCATTTTTTTATTAAGTAGTCCCTACTAAAAATTAATCCCCAAAACAGTTTTTCGAAATTTTCATTTTAACAACAATTTTTTTAACAATGAAAATTTCTTGTAATTTTCAGGATTTATTGTTGAATGTTTATATTTTGTTAAAATGGTGAAAACTCAAAATTATTTCTTTATTATCCTATAGTTTATTAATTTTTAAATAAACAAATGAAAATTTCAATGACTTCTTGGTCGAAAAATAAAAAGTTTTTTCACTGATTTGATGCGTTATACATTTAAGTTTAAGATACAGAAAAACAATTTGAGTGCTCGCGATTAATTTAAACAATATAAATTTATTTATGACCGCGCGCCGGGCGCTGTCAGTGTAGCGGGCGCCCGAGTACCTCTGAATTTATTCTAACTCCGGTCAGTCGGAACTAAAAGTAACAATAAAATATACAGTCAACTCGCGTTATAACGAATTTTAAGGGACCCACGAAAAAGTTCGTTATATCGAAATTCATAAATTTACAAACTTTTACAAATTTGTTTAGAGATATAGAATAAATCAATCCATTACACCACAAATTCGTTGTCGCTTAATAAAATAACCAATATAACGCATAAATGTAAAAAAAAATTAATAAAACAATAGAAAACAACAATAAAAAAAAATCAATGGAAATAATAGAAATAGAAACACGTATAATCTAAAAAAAATTCGTAATTTTAGTTTGTATGCAGATGACTGTGCGTGTCCGTTCAATTGCGTTCTCCAGATTTAAGATACTTGAGAATACACTGTCATCAAGGTCATGGCTTTACAAGTAATTGATAATTGATAGTGTTGAGTTTGCATTGCTTTAAGATAAAAAAGTCAAAAATTGTGTAGAAACACATTATGTAAATTATATAACATACCTACAGTACTTACTTTTTTAACAAAAATTATTAGACTTTGGTCAAGAAAACTTCGTTATATCGAGGGGACAAAAACCCATTAAAATTTTCGTTATAAAGCGAGATTTTCAAGGGACCGGCGGTTTCTTTCTTTATATCGAGATTTTCGTTATATCGAACTTCGTTATAACGCGAGTTGAATGTATTCATTTTTCTATAAATTATATTTTTTTTAAGTATAATTTAGTAAACAATAAAATAACGTAATTTTTTATTAATTAACTAAGACAGAGAAAACTAACAAATAATTAAATATAAATTTTGGAGAAACGCGTTATTTTTTAAAAACTTTGTTGGTGATAATTTTTTTTATCTCCCGAAAAAAGTTTATACTGCAGTGATACACTATCCAACGGTTTGTAGTGATGGAATTGGCGAGTATTTTTTATAGAACGTAATACCCGACAAAATCTTTAAATTCACTAGCTCGATTAACTGTAATTAAAACTAGATTTTTAATAAAGTATTTATGATTTTTTTTATTCAAAGAATTTTATAGAAAGAAGTCCGCTATGATGATCGCCAACCTCTACTAGAGACGGCACCTTAGATAGATAGATAAAGAATTTCAATATTTATTTACCCGGCCCATATTTGATCACTAGTAATATTATAAATATCAATACAAATTATAATAACAATAGATTAATTAATTAAATGCAAATTTACTAAATCACAGCTCTTGTCTTTAATATTGCTCAACTTATGTGCATATGAACTCATTTAACAAATAAACTAAAATGACTAGTAAGATTCATTTGTTATTAACGTGTATACGCGAATAACAAATGAAGATTGTAACAGAGCGTTTTTTTTTTAAGCTAAAGATGGAGTACTTCTTAGTAAATTAAAAAATTATAACATATAAAATGACCAAGAAACAGTAAAAATAGATTACACAGTTTTGTAAAATTTATATTTAATTATTTGTTAGTTTTCTCTGTCTTAGTTAATTAAAATTTACGTTATTTTATTGTTTACTAAATTATACTTAAAAAAATAAAATTTCTTGAATAATGAATATATTTTATTGTTACTTTTAGTTTCGACTGACCGGAGTTAGAATAAATTCAGAGATAGGGAGAAAGTGGCATGAAACAGCCAAGTTTTGAAAAAGCCATTATCAATTACGCGGTGGTTTTCATACGAATCGTTTATGTATTATTATTTTAAGATAGCAACACTAGCCAGATATCCCCCACAAAAATTTGACCGTTCACCGTCAATAAACGGCGCCGATACGACGTATTGAAGATTTTGTCGTCAAAAAGTAAGGTTTTGAGTTCAGTTTATTTGTTTTCTAACGCCTATACGTACAAAACTAATAATAATATGATTACACTATAATTTTATAGATATATTAAACCTTCTAATAACGTATATATTTTGTAGACTAATCTTTGATTTTATAGTAATTTTCGAGATTTTGTTTCTTGAGAGAATATGTTTTGAAAGAGCCGGACTGCAGTGTAATGAAAAAGCCACCTTTTAATTGCATAAAATGCAATAATAATTGTAGTAACAGCAATCAAGAATGGTACCGATGCAAAGTTGTAATGGTTGGACATATAAATCCTGTGGCGAAAAGGGAAATTGCATTATTTTTGCTAAAAACGTTTTTAGGTTTTTGCAATAATTGATCTCAAATATCAAATTTTTTGACAGTTTCTTAGATTTATGTAAGTCAATATTTTATCCAGAATTTGCGTTATTTAAAACGTTTTATAATTATATAAGATCTAAAATTATAGCTTAAGATTATTATTAAATAATATCTTCGTTAATGTGCAGTTTTAATCTTGTAATAAGAACATGGCTTTTTCAAAACTTGGGTTGGCTCTTTCAATACCTATAGGTTATGAAAAAGCCAAATTTTATTTTTTTTATAAATGATTAGAAGTCGAAAATATCGTTAATTTTGAAAATGTTTTACGACATTACGTACATAAATGCATGAACAATTACAGATTTAGAAAAAAATTTATTTATTTATGTCCTTCTATATTATTTATCCCTTTTTAAAACTGGGTGTTTCATGCCACTTTCCCCTACTCGGCGCGCGTTACACTGACAGCGCCTGGCGCGCAGTCATAAATAAATTTATATTGTTTAAGTTAATCGCGAGCACTCAAATTTTTTGCATATTACAAGGAGAGGTTCAGAACTCTGAATCACAGATTTTGTTTATATTTGCAGTATTTGAAGATCATTACTTCAACATTCATTTCTGGAAGCAGTAGGACGCACTATTCAGAAATAATGAAAAAAATGGCTTTAAAGTTTTAAGCAGTGGTTTATATAACGTAAATTTTCATGCTGATTTCAATTAACTCCGTAGCTCAGTTACTACAGAACAAACCAAGTTAGAAATACTTGGCTCAAGTCCCAGTTTGGGTGCATTTTTCATTTTAATTTAGTTTTATACGTTTTATATAAGTATATTACTATAATCAATATCTATAATAAATTAAAAAATTTAACATTATTTCAATGCATGGAGAATATTTATCGCACCAACAGGGAATACAGTAAAGATTGCGACATCTTGCACAATATAAAAAAATTTTTTTTTAAACACAAGATTTTTTTAATTTCCAGCGAAAACATATATATCCAAGCCTACAGAGTTTGAAGGCATTTCGCTCTAATTTAGCCTATTTCAAACGTTTTCCGTTTTATTTTGAATCATTTAGAACACTCGCAGAAAAAAAAATCATTTGCCTGCATCGAGACTCGATCGAATGCCGCCTTACTTCGCTGGTTATTATAAGCAACTTCGCTATGGAATTACTGGAAAAATATTCTGAAGTTTGCGTTATACATAGCTATAGACCGCTACCTAAAACTTTAAAGTCATTTTTTTTCCATTATTTCCGAATAGTGCGTCTTACTATTATCAGTAATTAATGTTGAAGTAATGAACTTTCAATACTGCAAATATAAACAAAATCTGTGATTCAGAGTTCTGAACCACTCCTTGTTAAACTTAAATGTATAACGCATAAAATCAGTGAAAAAACTTTCTATTTTTCGACCAAGAAGTCATTGAAATTTTCATTTGTTTATTTAAAAATTAATAAACTATAGGATAATAAATAAATAATTTTGAGTTTTCACCATTTTAACAAAATATAAACATTCAACAATAAATGCTGAAAATTTCATCAATTTATCTTTCACGGTTGATATGTAATCGATTTTTTAATGAACAGTACAAGAAATTTTCATTGTTAAAAAAATTGTTGTTAAAATAAAAATTTCGAAAAACTGTTTTGGGGATTAATTTTTAGTAGGGACTACTTAATAAAAAATGCATTAATTTAATTTTCATGATCAAGTAGTAAATGGGGGGTTCGCTTGACCCATTATATTTACAGATAATATAACCGGTGGATTTCTATCAGTATTTATGTCAAAACCATTAGGATATCCAATTAAATCAGTTTTAGAATTTAAACGTGACTAATCATCCACAAGTTACGGCGTATTGAAGCCCAATTCTTCTGCATTTACATGCCCTGTATCAAAGAATACGTTATGATGATGTAAAAAAAGCATAGCAACAATATAACGCATAAATGTAAAAAAATTAATAAAACAATAGAAAACAACAATAAAAAAATCAATGGAAATAATAGAAATAGAAACACGTATAATCTAAAAAATTCGTAATTTTAGTTTGTATGCAGATGACTGTGCGTGTCCGTTCAATTGCGTTCTCCAGATTTAAGATACTTGAGAATACACTGTCATCAAGGTCATGGCTTTACAAGTAATTGATAATTGATAGTGTTGAGTCTGCATTGCTTTAAGATAAAAAAAGTCTAAAATTGTGTAGAAACACATTATGTAAATTATATAACATACCTACAGTACTTCCTTTTTTAACAAAAATTATTAGACTTTGGTCAAGAAAACTTCGTTATATCGAGGGGACAAAAACCCATTAAAATTTTCGTTATAAAGCAAGATTTTCAAGGGACCGGCGGTTTCTTTCTTTATATCGAGATTTTCGTTATATCGAACTTCGTTATAACGCGAGTTGACTGTATTCATTTTTCAATAAATTTTATTTTTTTTAAGTATAATTTAGTAAACAATAAAATAACGTAATTTTTTATTAATTAACTACGACAGAGAAAACTAACAAATAATTAAATATAAATTTTGGAAAAAAGCGTTATTTTTTAAAAACTTTGTTAGTGATAATTTTTTTTATCTCCCGAAAAAAGTTTATACTGCAGTGATACACTATCCAACGGTTTGTAGTGATGGAATTGGCGAGTATTTTTTATAGAACGTAATACCCGACAAAATATTTAAATTCACTAGCTCGATTAACTGTAATTAAAACTAGATTTTTAATAAAGTATTTATGATTTTTTTTATTCAAAGAATTTTATAGAAAGAAGTACGCTATGATGATTGCCAACCTCTACTAGAGACGGCACCTTAGATAGATAGATAAAGAATTTCAATATTTATTTACCCGGCCCATATTTGATCACTAGTAATATTATAAATATCAATAAAATTATAATAACAATAGATTAATTAATTAAATGCAAATTTACTAAATCACAGCTCTTGTCTTTAATATTGCTCAACTTATGTGCATATGAACTCATTTAACAAATAAACTAAAATGACTAGTAAGATTCATTTGTTATTAACGTGTATACGCGAATAACAAATGAAGATTGTAACAGAGCGTTTTTTTTTTAAGCTAAAGATGGAGTACTTCTTAGTAAATTAAAAAATTATAACATATAAAATGACCAAGAAACAGTAAAAATAGATTACACAGTTTTGTAAAATTTATATTTAATTATTTGTTAGTTTTCTCTGTCTTAGTTAATTAAAAATTTACGTTATTTTATTGTTTACTAAATTATACTTAAAAAAAATAAAATTTCTTGAATAATGAATATATTTTATTGTTACTTTTAGTTTCGACTGACCGGAGTTAGAATAAATTCAGAGATAGGGAGAAAGTGGCATGAAACAGCCAAGTTTTGAAAAAGCCATTATCAATTACGCGGTGGTTTTCATACGAATCGTTTATGTATTATTATTTTAAGATAGCAACACTAGCCAGATATCCCCCACAAAAATTTGACCGTTCACCGTCAATAAACGGCGCCGATACGACGTATTGAAGATTTTGTCGTCAAAAAGTAAGGTTTTGAGTTCAGTTTATTTGTTTTCTAACGCCTATACGTACAAAACTAATAATAATATGATTACACTATAATTTTATAGATATATTAAACCTTCTAATAACGTATATATTTTGTAGACTAATCTTTGATTTTATAGTAATTTTCGAGATTTTGTTTCTTGAGAGAATATGTTTTGAAAGAGCCGGACTGCAGTGTAATGAAAAAGCCACCTTTTAATTGCATAAAATGCAATAATAATTGTAGTAACAGCAATCAAGAATGGTACCGATGCAAAGTTGTAATGGTTGGACATATAAATCCTGTGGCGAAAAGGGAAATTGCATTATTTTTGCTAAAAACGTTTTTAGGTTTTTGCAATAATTGATCTCAAATATCAAATTTTTTGACAGTTTCTTAGATTTATGTAAGTCAATATTTTATCCAGAATTTGCGTTATTTAAAACGTTTTATAATTATATAAGATCTAAAATTATAGCTTAAGATTATTATTAAATAATATCTTCGTTAATGTGCAGTTTTAATCTTGTAATAAGAACATGGCTTTTTCAAAACTTGGGTTGGCTCTTTCAATACCTATAGGTTATGAAAAAGCCAAATTTTATTTTTTTTATAAATGATTAGAAGTCGAAAAATATCGTTAATTTTGAAAAATGTTTTACGACATTACGTACATAAATGCATGAACAATTACAGATTTAGAAAAAAAATTTATTTATTTATGTCCTTCTATATTATTTATCCCTTTTTTTAAAACTGGGTGTTTCATGCCACTTTCCCCCTACTCGGGCGCGCGTTACACTGACAGCGCCTGGCGCGCAGTCATAAATAAATTTATATTGTTTAAGTTAATCGCGAGCACTCAAATTTTTTTTTGCATATTACAAGGAGAGGTTCAGAACTCTGAATCACAGATTTTGTTTATATTTGCAGTATTTGAAGATCATTACTTCAACATTCATTTCTGGAAGCAGTAGGACGCACTATTCAGAAATAATGAAAAAAAATGGCTTTAAAGTTTTAAGCAGTGGTTTATATAACGTAAATTTTCATGCTGATTTCAATTAACTCCCGTAGCTCAGTTACTACAGAACAAACCAAGTTAGAAATACTTGGCTCAAGTCCCAGTTTGGGTGCATTTTTTTCATTTTTAATTTAGTTTTTATACGTTTTATATAAGTATATTACTATAATCAATATCTATAATAAATTAAAAAATTTAACATTATTTCAATGCATGGAGAATATTTATCGCACCAACAGGGAATACAGTAAAGATTGCGACATCTTGCACAATATAAAAATATTTTTTTTAAACACAAGATTTTTTTAATTTCCAGCGAAAACATATATATCCAAGCCTACAGAGTTTGAAGGCATTTCGCTCTAATTTAGCCTATTTCAAACGTTTTCCGTTTTATTTTGAATCATTTAGAACACTCGCAGAAAAAAAAAATCATTTGCCTGCATCGAGACTCGATCGAATGCCGCCTTACTTCGCTGGTTATTATAAGCAACTTCGCTATGGAATTACTGGAAAAATATTCTGAAGTTTGCGTTATACATAGCTATAGACCGCTACCTAAAACTTTAAAGTCATTTTTTCCATTATTTCCGAATAGTGCGTCTTACTATTATCAGTAATTAATGTTGAAGTAATGAACTTTCAATACTGCAAATATAAACAAAATCTGTGATTCAGAGTTCTGAACCACTCCTTGTTAAACTTAAATGTATAACGCATAAAATCAGTGAAAAACTTTCTATTTTTCGACCAAGAAGTCATTGAAATTTTCATTTGTTTATTTAAAATTAATAAACTATAGGATAATAAATAAATAATTTTGAGTTTTCACCATTTTAACAAAATATAAACATTCAACAATAAATGCTGAAAATTTCATCAATTTATCTTTCACGGTTGATATGTAATCGATTTTTTAATGAACAGTACAAGAAATTTTCATTGTTAAAAAAATTGTTGTTAAAATAAAAATTTCGAAAAACTGTTTTGGGGATTAATTTTTAGTAGGGACTACTTAATAAAAAATGCATTAATTTAATTTTCATGATCAAGTAGTAAATGGGGGGTTCGCTTGACCCATTATATTTACAGATAATATAACCGGTGGATTTCTATCAGTATTTATGTCAAAACCATTAGGATATCCAATTAAATCAGTTTTAGAATTTAAACGTGACTAATCATCCACAAGTTACGGCGTATTGAAGCCCAATTCTTCTGCATTTACATGCCCTGTATCAAAGAATACGTTATGATGATGTAAAAAAATGCATAGCAACATTTCCTCTTGTGCTCTGCAGTTAAAATGACATTCGACTAAATGAACTTTAAATTTTTTTCTTATAAAAAATGTAGAGATCTACAATTTACATAATAATCTTTATTGCTCCCCGAAGAACAGATATCGAGATTTTCGCAAAAAAAACATTTTTTGACCTTCATCCGTAAATATTTCAAAACGTCAGCAGGCTATCGATATCGATTTTTGACATGATTTCTAGAACAATATAACAAAGGTGTGTACAAAAAATCAAATGGGTGTATGTAGGTATAGAGGGGACTTGATCTCTACCATATAAAAAATGTTTGTATAAAAATGTAATGGTAATAATGATTCCGGGAAAAAAGTATCTGTTAGGATTGTATTAAAAAAAAAAGTAAGAACAAAATTAAAAACTCATATAATAAGCTTGCAAAAATACACATGGTTCAAATGTGGAAACAAAATTAATTACAATAATCTATTTTATAAATCGTAAGCAAGACCATATGGCAAGAATAGTCATATGTAGATTGTTCCATTTGTGATAAAGCAATTGATTATATCATTTGTAACTTTTGTCAGTAATGTGCAATTTGTTTTGATAAAGTCGGGTTTTGGGCTACCCGATACTTAGAAAATTTACTAGCAGAAATTACAAAATTCAATCGAACACAGAACATATATAATGGAAAAAGAACTATCTGATTTAAAAATTCAATTATTATTTAAATGCCACATAAAAGAATACCATTTATATAATAATATAGGTCATTTTAAAAGCAATTGAAAATCAGAAGCCCGGTTCTATCCGGCTCTCGCCCTTTAAAGCAGGTACATAAAGTGAAATTATTATTAAATTTCATCCTTCCAAATTAAAAGATATTATTAAATATAATTTTTGTGTTGCTAGAATAAATATTAACGAAATTTGTTATTTACTTTGAAGTTAGCTTCGGGAAAGGAAAACCAATAATTTTCAGCCAACACTTCTGTTGAATTACAAAAGGTAGAATTTGATACCCTTCTCGTTTGCTCTGAATAAACAAACTGGATGTTGTAAGCTGGTACTTATCTCGGAGATTAATTTGTTTTAAATCAAGGTTGAATATCTTTTAATGTTATCTCAATTTATTTTCTTGTACACAGAGCTTCAATTAGATCTTATGAGTAACTGAAAGAGGTACTAAAATAGTAAAGAAAAATTTCTTAATCAGGCTCTTTTATATGAATAATATTAATTAATTTCGTAACACTTTCAGTTTCAAAATTGTTTATTTATTTTAAACTCACACTTATTAATACCTGAAGAGATAATTTAACAGAACCCGAATGGCAAATCTAACTTTCGGTATTAGTTCAAGATTGGAAAAATAATTATTTACAATAAAAAGTAATTTCCTGTATTAAATAAAGACGAACTGTTATTTTCTTTATTAAAATAACATTCCAAATAATAAAACGTAATATCAACTTCAGATATTAAATCGCCAGAAGATGATTGGACTATTTCTAGTCTTATTGTGTTAATAAGCTACGAAAAAAAGTTCTAACCCGTCGTTTAAATGCAATGTAGCGTATCAAACCGCTATGACTCCTTTAGGAATACTTTCGATTAGACTTCGACTAGAGAACTCCCAAACTAGTGTAACCCAAAACACACATTTTCCAGAAAACCCGTTCCGTTAATTGTTTACTATAAGATATACGTTCAGAAAATTTATAAACAATAATAAAGTAAGAATAGTAAAATATCTTTTTCAAAGATTATAAAAATATTACTATTTCTGTTCCAAAATAAGTACCTATTTACTTTTGAAGCCAAAATTTCCAATTAAGTATCCGATTGCCCATAATATGTGGAGAGGAAGAACGAAATTAAAGTTTTCTATTAGACATAACTCTTATTATGGAAAACTTACAATAAATAAAAATTATTAAATTTTTAAAATATTGGTATTTGTGAAAATTCCAATATAAGTATACTACCATTGCAAAATCATAAAAAGATATTGGCATATATGCCAGGAGTGGGGAGGAACAAGCGGGCTTTGAAGCAAGATTTTCGCAGTCGAAGCATAAACGAACCGACACGAATCTAGCTGAAAAAGTGTAATTTTGAAGCGTGAAAAATTGTAGTAACAGCAATCAAGAATGGTACCGATGCAAAGTTGTAATGGTTGGACATATAAATCCTGTGGCGAAAAGAAATTGCATTATTTTTGCTAAAAACGTTTTTAGGTTTTTGCAATGATTGATCTCAAACATCAAATTTTTTGACAGTTTCTTAGATTTATGTAAGTCAATATTTTATCCAGAATTTGCGTTATTTAAAACGTTTTATAATTATATAAGATCTAAAATTATAGCTTAAGATTATTATTAAATAATATCTTCGTTAATGTGCAGTTTTAATCTTGTAATAAGAACATGGCTTTTTCAAAACTTGGGTTGGCTCTTTCAATACCTATAGGTTATGAAAAAGCCAAATTTTATTTTTTTTATAAATGATTAGAAGTCGAAAAATATCGTTAATTTTGAAAAATGTTTTACGACATTACGTACATAAATGCATGAACAATTACAGATTTAGAAAAAAAATTGATTTATTTATGTCCTTCTATATTATTTATCCCTTTTTAAAACTGGGTGTTTCATGCCACTTTCCCCTACTCGGCGCGCGTTACACTGACAGCGCCTGGCGCGCAGTCATAAATAAATTTATATTGTTTAAGTTAATCGCGAGCACTCAAATTTTTTTTTGCATATTACAAGGAGAGGTTCAGAACTCTGAATCACAGATTTTGTTTATATTTGCAGTATTTGAAGATCATTACTTCAACATTCATTTCTGGAAGCAGTAGGACGCACTATTCAGAAATAATGAAAAAAAATGGCTTTAAAGTTTTAAGCAGTGGTTTATATAACGTAAATTTTCATGCTGATTTCAATTAACTCCCGTAGCTCAGTTACTACAGAACAAACCAAGTTAGAAATACTTGGCTCAAGTCCCAGTTTGGGTGCATTTTTTTCATTTTTAATTTAGTTTTTATACGTTTTATATAAGTATATTACTATAATCAATATCTATAATAAATTAAAAAATTTAACATTATTTCAATGCATGGAGAATATTTATCGCACCAACAGGGAATACAGTAAAGATTGCGACATCTTGCACAATATAAAAATTTTTTTTAAACACAAGATTTTTTAAATTTTCCCGCAAAACATATATATCCAACCACAGAGTTTGAAGGCTTTCGCTCTAAATTATTTTCAAACTTTTTAATATATTTATCATTTTTTGATATAATACAATTTTGTATGAGAAAGAAACTTATTTTTAATTATAAAAAATTTACGGAATTAACACTAGACATTTGTTAAAAAACTATTTTACGAAACTAAACACTAAAGACATTTTTTAATAAATATCGTATAACTATAACTAAAAATTTTATAATAATTAATACATTAAACAAAATTTGTATTCAATCGAAACTCTTTTAAATAAAAATTTTAAGAAGAATCAGCATTTCATTTTCCCAAGATCATTGTCTTTTATTAATTATGAACTATATCTTAATGTTTTTAAAATTTTGTTTTCACAATTTTCAAGAATATTAAAATAATGAATTCAATTTATTTGTTGAATTATCTTTATGAAATACAGAATCATTTTAAAAGCTTTATTATTAATTGTAAACGTTTTGGGGTTAATTATATAGTGTACTTAGTAATATCGTTAATTTAATATCTGGGGCATAGTTAAAGGCATAAACATAACTATACCTTAGTTTTATAACTATTTTAGTAATTTTAATTGTCATCCATTCAATTTGATTTAAATATTTATCCAAGTTAGGTTGAAGCCAATTGTGAACATACTGATCCCAAACTTATGTGTCAATGCATGCCCTTTCATTAAAAGCTCTTTCAGTTAAATGACTTATAAATGATAAAGTTTTTATAAAAATTGCATCAAATAATTTTATCTGCCGAAACTTCATTCGTAAAATTTTTGACATTTTCATTCATGAGTTTGATGAAAGGTTTTTAGCTGGACGTCTGCCATTCAAACCAGCATCACTCAATCTTCGGGAAACTGTCATTCGACTAATATTTAGACCTTCACTTTGATTGAATTCTGCTGCCAGATCCACAGCTGAGAGAATCGGATCCGCTTTGGAGCGACGAACAATGCGTGTATCCAGCCGGGAAGAAGTAACACGTGGTCTACCAGTTCTTTTATCATTCTCAACAGAATTTCTCTGATCAAACCTTTGAATAATTCTTGAGACAGTACGAGCTGGCATCTTTAGAATCCGTGAAATGGCAGCTGCCTTCATGCCAGAGTTTTCATATCTATAATTGCTTTCGAATGGCTGGAGAAGTTTCAACCCTTGGCATTGTTAAAACTTGGTCAATTGTTACTGAACACAAAAAAATAACCCAAATATTCAAGAAAAACCAATAATGTGACGGCGCGGAATATGTAAAAAATGACTATTGCAGTAGAAATGGAACATAACCTAAAATACCGTATCTGCGCAACAGTTAACTATTAATAATATTTTCCAACATCAAACTGTACAATATACTGAAATTTGAAGTAAATTGGCCGAGATTGCAAAAAGTTATGCGTGAAAAACGGTTTCGGCACTCACTTTTGGGCGCTACTGTATATCCAAGCCTACAGAGTTTGAAGGCATTTCGCTCTAATTTAGCCTATTTCAAACGTTTTCCGTTTTATTTTGAATCATTTAGAACACTCGCAGAAAAAAAAATCATTTGCCTGCATCGAGACTCGATCGAATGCCGCTTTACTTCGCTGGTTATTATAAGCAACTTCGCTATGGAATTACTGGAAAAATATTCTGAAGTTTGCGTTATACATAGCTATAGACCGCTACCTAAAACTTTAAAGTCATTTTTTTTCCATTATTTCCGAATAGTGCGTCTTACTATTATCAGTAATTAATGTTGAAGTAATGAACTTTCAATACTGCAAATATAAACAAAATCTGTGATTCAGAGTTCTGAACCACTCCTTGTTAAACTTAAATGTATAACGCATAAAATCAGTGAAAAAACTTTCTATTTTTCGACCAAGAAGTCATTGAAATTTTCATTTGTTTACTTAAAAATTAATAAACTATAGGATAATAAATAAATAATTTTGAGTTTTCACCATTTTAACAAAATATAAACATTCAACAATAAATGCTGAAAATTTCATCAATATATCTTTCACGGTTGATATGTAATCGATTTTTTAATGAAAAGTACAAGAAATTTTCATTGTTAAAAAAATTGTTATTAAAATGAAAATTTCGAAAAACTGTTTTGGGGATTAATTTTTAGTAGGGACTACTTAATAAAAAATGCATTAATTTAATTTTCATGATCAAGTAGTAAATGGGGGGTTCACTTGACCCATTATATTTACAGATAATATAACCGGTGGATTGCTATCAGTATTTATGTCAAAACCATTAGGATATCCAATTAAATCAGTTTTAGAATTTAAACGTGACTAATCATCCACAAGTTACGGCGTATTGAAGCCCAATTCTTCTGCATTTACATGCCCTGTATCAAAGAATACGTTATGATGATGTAAAAAAATGCATAGCAACATTTCCTCTTGTGCTCTGCAGTTAAAATGACATTCGACTAAATGAACTTTAAAATTTTTTCTTATAAAAAATGTAGAGATCTACAATTTACATAATAATCTTTATTGCTCCCCGAAGAACAGATATCGAGATTTTCGCAAAAAAAACATTTTTTGACCTTCATCCGTAAATATTTCAAAACGTCAGCAGGCTATCGATATCGATTTTTGACATGATTTCTAGAACAATATAACAAAGGTGTGTACAAAAAATCAAATGGGTGTATGTAGGTATAGAGGGGACTTGATCTCTACCATATAAAAAATGTTTGTATAAAAATGTAATGGTAATAATGATTCCGGGAAAAAAGTATCTGTTAGGATTGTATTAAAAAAAAGTAAGAACAAAATTAAAAACTCATATAATAAGCTTGCAAAAATACACATGGTTCAAATGTGGAAACAAAATTAATTACAATAATCTATTTTATAAATCGTAAGCAAGACCATATGGCAAGAATAGTCATATGTAGATTGTTCCATTTGTGATAAAGCAATTGATTATATCATTTGTAACTTTTGTCAGTAATGTGCAATTTGTTTTGATAAAGTCGGGTTTTGGGCTACCCGATACTTAGAAAATTTACTAGCAGAAATTACAAAATTCAATCGAACACAGAACATATATAATGGAAAAAGAACTATCTAATTTAAAAATTCAATTATTATTTAAATGCCACATAAAAGAATACCATTTATATAATAATATAGGTCATTTTAAAAGCAATTGAAAATCAGAAGCCCGGTTCTATCCGGCTCTCGCCCTTTAAAGCAGGTACATAAAGTGAAATTATTATTAAATTTCATCCTTCCAAATTAAAAGATATTATTAAATATAATTTTTGTGTTGCTAGAATAAATATTAACGAAATTTGTTATTTACTTTGAAGTTAGCTTCGGGAAAGGAAAACCAATAATTTTCAGCCAACACTTCTGTTGAATTACAAAAGGTAGAATTTGATACCCTTCTCGTTTGCTCTGAATAAACAAACTGGATGTTGTAAGCTGGTACTTATCTCGGAGATTAATTTGTTTTAAATCAAGGTTGAATATCTTTTAATGTTATCTCAATTTATTTTCTTGTACACAGAGCTTCAATTAGATCTTATGAGTAACTGAAAGAGGTACTAAAAATAGTAAAGAAAAATTTCTTAATCAGGCTCTTTTTATATGAATAATATTAATTAATTTCGTAACACTTTCAGTTTCAAAATTGTTTATTTATTTTAAACTCACACTTATTAATACCTGAAGAGATAATTTAACAGAACCCGAATGGCAAATCTAACTTTCGGTATTAGTTCAAGATTGGAAAAATAATTATTTACAATAAAAAGTAATTTCCTGTATTAAATAAAGACGAACTGTTATTTTCTTTATTAAAATAACATTCCAAATAATAAAACGTAATATCAACTTCAGATATTAAATCGCCAGAAGATGATTGGACTATTTCTAGTCTTATTGTGTTAATAAGCTACGAAAAAAAGTTCTAACCCGTCGTTTAAATGCAATGTAGCGTATCAAACCGCTATGACTCCTTTAGGAATACTTTCGATTAGACTTCGACTAGAGAACTCCCAAACTAGTGTAACCCAAAACACACATTTTTCCAGAAAACCCGTTCCGTTAATTGTTTACTATAAGATATACGTTCAGAAAATTTATAAACAATAATAAAGTAAGAATAGTAAAATATCTTTTTCAAAGATTATAAAAATATTACTATTTCTGTTCCAAAATAAGTACCTATTTACTTTTGAAGCCAAAATTTCCAATTAAGTATCCGATTGCCCATAATATGTGGAGAGGAAGAACGAAATTAAAGTTTTCTATTAGACATAACTCTTATTATGGAAAACTTACAATAAATAAAAATTATTAAATTTTTAAAATATTGGTATTTGTGAAAATTCCAATATAAGTATACTACCATTGCAAAATCATAAAAAGATATTGGCATATATGCCAGGAGTGGGGAGGAACAAGCGGGCTTTGAAGCAAGATTTTCGCAGTCGAAGCATAAACGAACCGACACGAATCTAGCTGAAAAAGTGTAATTTTGAAGCGTGAAAACGATTGTTAGTTTTGTATTACATAACAACAAGTAAACAAACGTTACAATTTAAAAATAACCGGGATTATCTGATAAAACATATAAACTCCTATATGATTTGAAATTAATGCTGCTAATGCGTGATACACACACGAATGGGTAACTATTGCAAACGTTTCCACTGCCACTATAATTTAATATGCGGAATATGCAGTCCATAGGTTTAAAAAAACTAAAAATACTCGAAAAATGTCTGTGCAAAGAAATGGTGCCCGTCAATGCCAATTGGGCTCATTATATTTTCACAATGAATCGCAACAGTATTAATTTGAAGAAATTTTACAAAAAAGAATTGTTTCATACTTACTGATATCTAAATGCGAAAATAATTCTGTTTCTCTGTTTGTTACGTTATAACGAGTAAACCGCTAAACCGATCTGGATGATATTACGCAGAAAGATAGCTCGCATCTCGAAGAATGACATAGGCTACGTTTTATCATTAGCAAAATAAATGTTTTTTTGCATATGCAGCCTAAACGGTTTGGTATCAGTTAAAATGTGTATGGCAAAAATAAATCGGTAAATACTTCTACAAAAAAGTTCGTAACACTATATTTTTACCCAAGAACCGCTTTTATGGCGATTTAATTTAAAAGTTTCAATTTTTGCTACTATTTGTGGAAAGGTTGGTAAATCTGTCAATTTATTTCATATGTTTTCTCTTAATTAATTCGCGCGGACAAAGTTACGGGTATCATCTAGTACAAAATAAATACAACCAGAGCACTGATGCAGGCTACCGCAGTTAGTAGATAATACAAACTTATTAAAATTAGACAATAATTAGTTATTATGCGTTTAATAATAAAAATAAAACTGCAATATGTAATTTGAAATTCCACTACATTAGATCAAACAAATAAATAAAGCGACACAAACTGTTCGCAACATTATAATTTTGTCTTGTGGATAAGTAGAAAAAAGACAAACCCTAATAATAGCAAGAGGGCTTGGAACTTATTTTAGATACAATACGTTAAGTAACTGGAAAAAATGTAGATTATCCCTCCATTTTTTTCCTTTTTTATATTACATCGTTAAAAATAAATTAAAAAGAAACTTGTAAATAGAACTTATTTTACATGATCTTATTATGTATGGGTTACTTTTTTTTTATTGTTTAATACGAATTTATAAACAATATTATCCAGACGCCTGTGTATAAATTACTTCGTTACGAGTTTCTGTAGCAGCTGGCGACTTACATTTTTAGTTCAATTTATCTACATACTAAAAATTCAAACAAGATTTGTCTAAAAAATATATTAAGTATGACGAAATTTATGGCGAACATAAGAAAAGCTTTATTTTGACCATTAAAATATGCTTTATAAGATTCATACAGAATGGAACGTGAAACTACAAACAAGCTCATTTATTTTGTATGAATACTACGTGTTGTGTACTTTGTACATCGAAGTTAAACTTTGTCGTGCTCGCGGAAGACTTTCTCATTTTCTTGGCTTATCTTGGAAGTTTTACGAAAATTTGATGAGATATTCCAAGAAGGTTACAGCGTATTCTGCATTTTGTATGATTTTTAACATAGTTTAATGACACGAAATTTTTATGGGTTTCGTTTACTTTTTAACAAATTAAACTTTGTAATATGATAAGTTTTCTTTTAGGATTAAGAAAAAAGAGGAGATAGAAACACGAATTAATCAATTAAAGCAAAAAAATCTTACTTTACTCTCGTCGGAAAGTAGATACCAACCTGGAACAAAAAAAAATTATTAATAATTGTACTTATAAATAACCATTTAAAAGTAAAGTATTTTATACAAAAATGATTTAACTTCACAAATATGTATATATAGGTACAAACAGTAAATAACTATTTTATAAACTCCCAAATAATGATTGTTTATATACACAATGAGAAGAGGCGTAACTAGAGTTGTTTAATTGATATGATGATGATTCCCCTAGATTAGATATCATTTGACAACTTTTAAATAAAATTTTATTAAACAGGCAATTTTTAAAAATTTTAAAATCCTATTTTTTTTATATTTGGGAGAAAAGCGCCATTTCCCAATCGGAGTTTAGTGAGGTGGAACCACCTGTACCATTATAGTTATGTCACAGAGTCAATATTTATTTAATAATATTGTAGTAATGTAGTAATAATATTGTCTGTCTTGCCAAATCCAATGCTTCAGTAGGGGGAAAGTGGCATGAAACAGCCAGTTTTAAAAACAGGGATAAATAATATAGAAGGACATAAATAAATCAATTTTTTTTTTAATCTGTAATTGTTCATGCATTTATGTACGTAATGTCATAAAACATTTTTCAAAATTAACGATATTTTTCGACTTCTAATCATTTATAAAAAAAATAAAATTTGGCTTTTTCATAACATATAGGTATTGAAACAGCCAACCCAAGTTTTGAAAAAGCCATGTTCTTATTACAAGATTAAAACTCCACATTAACGAAGATATTATTTAATAATAATATTAAGCTATAATTTTAGATCTTATATAATTATAAAACGTTTTAAATAACGCAAACTCACGATAAAATATTTACTTACATAAATTTAAGAAACTGTCAAAAAATTTGACGTTTGAGATCAATCATTGCAAAAACTTCAAAACGTTTTTAGCAAAAATAATGCTATTTCCCTTTTACGCCACAGGATTTATATGCCCAACCATTACAACTTTGCATCGGTACCACTCTTGATTGCTGTTACTACAATTATTATTGCATTTTATGCAATTAAAAGGTGGCTTTTTCATTACACTGCAGTCCGGCTATTTCAAAACATATTCTCTCAAGAAACAAAATCTCGAAAATTACTATGAAATCAAAGATTAGTCTACAAAATATATACGTTATTAGACGGCCTAATATATCTATAAAATTATAGTGTAATCATATTATTATTAGTTTTGTACGTATAGGCGTTAGAAAACAAATAAACTGAACTCAAAACCTTACTTTTTGACGACAAAATCTTCAATACGTCGTATCGGCGCCGTTTATTAACGGTGAACGGTCAAATTTTTGTGGAGGATATCTGGCTAGTGTTGCTATCTTAAAATAATAATACATAAACGATTCGTATGAAAACTACCGAGTAATTGATAATGGCTGTTTCAAAACTTGGCTGTTTCATGCCACTTTCCCCCTACTAAGTTTTACGTTTAGATCATATTTTTTAAAGAATAATAATTTTATTGCTTGTTAATATTATAATGTCTATTTGTTCTTTATTAAACACAATTATATAAGGTGCCCAGTTGTCGATCATTATCTTTAATTATTATATGGGCAATGAAGGTGCTATAAATTAATACAAATTTTTATTCTTTCATACACTTTTACTGTAATAATGCACTTTGTATTTGCAAAAAAAACACTAATTTTTTGTGATCAACTACAAGACATTTTTATAAAATTATGTTCTGTTATAATTTTTTTGTTTATACCAGACTATTTTTGAGAAATTATATAACGGGTGCATATTTTAATGAATCCTAAATTTTATAGAAGATATTGCAGGCATTATAGCTCTAACAATTAAAGACACAAAATTCAAAGTGACGTTCCTCTAATCTACTCAGCTACCTATGCCTTTGATTTTTTCATATATTTTAAGAACAATTTAAATATATGTATGCATATTATTGTTTCTTACTAATTTCTAAAAGACCTTTGAGTTAAATATGAATCGTGCTTTCGGGTGCGAAGCTAGCTGTATGTAGCTATTATTAGTAAAATTAAAATGAGTAACTGTTATCTAAGGCAGAGAACAAGCGACACCCTTTATTTGTTTTTTGGTGTATGATGAAGATAATATCTAGGCAATTTAAATTAAATCTTCACTTCATTAGCCGCCGTTTTTACGTTAATAGTATATTAACCCTAGGGACGGTGAATGAAAATTCGGGCCCTGGAGACACACTAGACTATAAACCCCTCCTCCTACTGTTAGAAATACATAAATTTAGACATCTATTAAATCTGCCCCCCCCCCTCATAACATAGATCCCCTGTTACAAGATCTAGATAACCTAAACGTAATTTGTTCAAATAATGATTATTATTATTATAAGCCTCTATTTCATCATATTAATAACACCAATTAAAACAACTCTTTTAAGGAAATTTTTTTTCCTTTTTTACGGTTTTCTCATAACTCTTTGTCGATGCCAAACAAATCTTATGTTTACCTATAATTAAATTTTAACTAAAAGGATTTTTATTTTTGTTTTATACGGAATTAGATAAGTAAATTTAATGAACTACATATCAAAACTAAAATTAATAACTCAGTTTATTGTTAAAATTAATGACATGACCATTACCAAAGAAAAAATTCCGAAATGAACTTAGGGTCACCGTAACATATAGATATTAATTGAATAGACGCACATGGCGTGAGTTAACCCACATTCTAGAAATACACGGAGTCCTGCTACATATAATGGGACAAGCTGGTGACAGGTGGATTGCAGTAGGTGGCATCCAACCTTCTGACGTTTGAATTTATATTCGTAGAATACGCCATTGCGGTTAGCCCACGTTGGTATTTATATCGCACCATCATTATATAAAAGCACGAACATTATTTGAAATAATTTCATATAAGATACGCTTAATGTACTGTTTGTTTGAAATTACATGTCCGAATTTAGAATAAATAATAATTTACTGCCATGCACCTATTTAATTTATGATCTTCATGACATACCCAAATTACAAAATATCAATTCTCGTTTCACAATATAGGCGTGTTCCCTAAAAACTTGGAAAACAGTGGAAATGTACATTAATATCACAAGACTAATTGAAAAATAATTTACTAGTTCATTGGCGAGTTTTTTTTAGGTTTTATATTCAAATATTATATTTTAGTAAGTAATACAGTGGAGTCTCGATACAGCGAACCAATTCACAGTTCACGGTTTAACGTGCACGTAAAAATACACAACAGTGATACTTACAATGTGAATATTGCCTTGATAACTCAACATTTAAACTTATAAAATATATGCAATAATAAAAAAAGTTTAGCGTGGAGTTCACGCACAACAGAAGTGAAACTTCTTCCTTATTAGGTATAGATAAAACTCTTTAATAGGTAGTTTTTTTATAGTGAAATATTTCGAGATTAAAACCTAATACAATTCTATAATTAGATTCATGAATTCCACCTCCATGTTTACAAAACAAGCTACGTTTCGTACACCCCTACCCCCTCAGCCGTTTCCCGGTCGACCGGTAGTGCATGCGTTGGAGTGGCGTCGCCGCTGACGCACTCTCTCCTCCACCGCCGATTCCCCCACCACGTACCTAACTATTCCCCTCATCGGATGGGAATTTTCGTAACGCTCGAAAATTGTAACCCCCTAAGCAAAGAAGCTTCACTTCAACAAAACAAAGTGATTATTGATTTAGTAACTCCATATTTCCCTAATAATATCATATTGTACTGATTCAAAAATTTCTGCCTTTGCTTGGAATTTTCAGTGCTTTGTTTTAGATTGAAACGTTTTTAAAAACAAACAAAATTTGTTTGTACAATAGCTAGGTAATTTTCAACTAAATCAGACAAAATAAAATATATAGTTACTTTATTTATATTTACTTGCAAACTACATTTAGAATCACTAGTAAGTATACCTATAAATTACTGCAAAAAGCTAGACTGTTAAATAAATATATGCAAGCGTGTCATCGCGCTTTCAAGAAAGTCCCTGTGTATGTACAGGTTCTGCAATTCACTCTAGCAAGACATACTTTGTTCGCTTTTGGGTGATTACTATAAATTTTGTTGTGTTCAGTGGATGGTTCACTATATCGAGACCTTACTGTATAATCTTTTTTTGTTTTAACATAGTTTCAGTCAAATCTTTGAATTTTGCCCAATCTTTAGGCATATAAAAGCACGATGGAAAGATAAAATATAATTCTGTAAAATTTAAGTTTTTCGTAAAATTTTTAAATGCTAAAATTGACTTATGTTATCCGTACCATTGGAAGAGTTTCTCAAAAGCTATTTAATACTTTGAGAACACAAATACTGATAAGAATCTAATTGACAGCGCCATAAAGGGAGGGCGATTATATATATGATACACCGACGCAATAATTGAACCACATGTTATAAGCAACTTCGATAACAAACAACTTAAACGTTTATTTTATTTTAAAACTGAAATAAACTAAGCTATTTCTAGATGTTAGGAAACTGTGGATTACGTCCAACTAAATCAAATATTCAGAACAGTTAAACTAAATTTAATTCAAACTTTATCCACGATGAAACGGAAGGCAGACGGTAAAACTAAAAAAGAGACGAATCCCCTTGTGCATGATAAACTCCACATAAATAATTTAAAATGACAAATCGATTTGCTTACAAGCATGTATTCAGAGTTTTAATTAACAGCAATGTTAGATATTTACTACGTATAATATAAAATTTAATATGGAAGCATTATTTCTTATATCTGAAAAATTCTTTCCGAGTTGGTTTTTAATGCTGCATTCCGATTCTTCGAAGAACGTAAAAATATTGAAATTTAAAAATACGATTTATTTTAATACAGAAACGAAACTTCTCTACTTATTTTTTCGTCGTGATAAAAAGTATTTATAAGACTATATTGCAAAGTTTCAATAAACATTCCTAAGAAAACAGAATAAAGTCTTTTCTGCGGGGCATAAATATCACCAATATTGTCAAACAATGTGGGACGCAAACTCTGATAAAAATTAAAATCAATAAAGGCACCAATTCCATAACGTCGTAAACCATACGAGATTAACCTAATGCTATAAGATTAAAGTTACTGAAATTGATAGACTGAAAACATATCACATTATAACTTAATAAAAATTGTCAAACGTGATTTATCGACTTCTTCCTAAAACAAATTTAATATAAAGCGATACATTTAAATTGATTAATTTATATTGTGGAATAATATGGAAACAGCTTTCACGCAAGAACTCTTCAAAATAAAATATAGCCCCTATTGGTGTTTAAAATAGAAGCATGAGCAAAGTTATATTTAAAAGTAATTAGTTTTTTCTATTTGCAAATATACAGAAGTGGTATTAGGATCTACGATGCTCTTCGATATAAAACAGAAGTAAGCACAAAATAAATAAAAACATATATCTATTAAAATTAAATGATTTAGATCAAGAACATAATTCAAGAATCTGGTAAGTATGCGACCCCGGCTGATGCCCTTATATGTCCTCTCAAAAACCGTCACTGGGAAATACATATATTTAATTGATATTTCTTCTGTTTAGCAATACACTCAATTTATAAACTACATGACATCCTAATTTAATTCGGTTTATGTGAATAAGCATCATTTGTTTAATTAATTCCTTTCAAGAGAGGACGTATTGTGGGCATGCGAGAATGTGGAAAGTGAGTTCCAGAAATTACTCAATATTTGAGGTGAAGTGATTTGACAATACCTAGACGTTGGAAATCTTACTCTAAAAATGAGTTAAAAGTTTACATTATAAGAAAATGACATCCACTTTTACAAAAATAAGGTAAAAAGCTTCTCACAATAATTTATTCAAATCAGTATTTTTTGTGATACTCTTGATATGAATAATCTGTCAGAAAACTGAACTATGTGTTGTATTTAAATTTTTCTCTTGCCACTATTTTGCATTTCAAGCTGCAAAGGCATGTAAAGCATTCGTAAAAAATGACGATACGAATATCACTCGGCAGTGTTTAATGTCAGATGTCGTTCATTATACAAAAAAGGTCAAATGGTAAGTTAGAAGTAAAAGGAGTCAAAAGAAAATTATAAATTGCAACATATTGATGTAGTGCCAAGGACGATGGTATGCTGAAGTCAATCAACCTTAGGCGTTTATTGTGCACCGAATAAATACTTCATGTTACTTGGCTAATTATTTAAAATATTTTATCTTGATAAATCTTCAAATCCTGTGTACAATTAACTAATTTATCTTGGCTAATTTCTTGAGCCTAGAGTTAAAAGTTGCTTAAAGAGGGACTGTTGAATCAATAACTTTTTAAAAGAAAATTATTTACAATTATGTCAAAAAACTTATAATTTAGAATTAGATGTTGACTTTAAAAAACAAACAAAATTGTGAAAAAATATTGAAAATGCTAAATTAAAAATAACCATGTTCGAAGCAATGGTATGTACGACTATTAGAAATATGCAACAAGTACATTGACGCAGGTCGTAACACAACAATATAAATACATCTCATTGATCGCTACAACCAACCATATGTTAAATTTTCCTACACGAGTTTTCATTTTATAGATGCTGTAAATGAAGTAATTGGAAAGTATGCAATTATGTAGTAATCAAATCGTTTATAAGGTAACAATAAACGGTAGATTGACTATTTAAAGAAACTTAAATATATGTTTTTAGATAATTTTCGCATATTCAATAATTTTCACATTAGCACGAGAAGTTCAGAACTCTGAATCACAGATTTTGTTTATATTTACAGAATTTAAAGATTGCTACTTCAAATTTAATTTGCCAAAGCAGTTCGACGCACTATTCAATAAAACTGCTTAAAAGTTTTACTGAGCGGCTGGTCTTCGCAAGAAACAACTCGGTAACCGAAAGCTTAACACAACTTACTAAGAAACAGCAGACCTTCGGTTCAAATTTCGCAAAATGCTGTTTTATTCGCATCATTTTCAATTACGAAAAAATATTTCTTTTTTGTTTTTAATTGTTATTTTTAATTGTTTTTTTTTGCTCTGAACTTCATAGTTAGTTGAGTTAATCTTTCTTAATTGAGTTGTTTCTTATGAGCACGGAAATTGACATAGATCAACCCTCAGTAAAACTTTGAAGCAGTTTTTTTCGAGAATTTCTTAATAATACGTCGTACTGCTGTGGTAAATTAATGTTGAAGTAGTAATCTTCAAATACTAATAATATGTATAAACAAAATCTGTGATAATTAGGGTGGGTGTACCAGTCCCAAACCAGGTACCAGTAGTTGACCACTCGCATGTTCAATTGAATAAATTAAAAAATGGCGAGCATTTTTGAAGAATTCAACTGTTTTGTTACATTGCCTAGACTGTTACCAACCTTCCAAACATATTTTTTACGAGAGTGGACTAATAATATCGCTACTTTGCACTTTTTGTCAGACCAGTGTCTCGTTCACGTGCCCTCTAGCCGCCAATACAGTTAGAAGTGCACGTTGACATGGTAAGTTAAATATTTTAATATCACCCATTAATTCCTAATTATTGTCATAAACTTGTATTATTTGAAAAATTGTATGTTTATTTAAGAGCTATGAGATGCTATTTTTAATAATTAATGACATTATCAAGTATTTTTAAAGGTGGTTAATTACTGGAACACACTTTGTACTGAGTTGACCAACTGGTTTACTATTGGTATACAGGAGTAGAAAAAGTGTTTCTATGGTTGACCAGATTAGAGTTTTAACTTTGTTTCTCGCGGTTCTATATTGAATAAGCCCCCCAAAAAGATATTTTTTAATAATGTTTAATGGTTAAACATGTGTGACCCATGTAGTATTTTTGAGTTTTGATGGTTAAAATCCTTTTTGTGTTGTTAAGTTGCTTGATAAAGTTTCAATAAAAAAACGAAACGTTGCAAATTTAACAATTGTTGTTTTATTGAGTGTCCAATTCCAGTGAACATTAAACATTATTAAAATATATTGGACGTGAACATTATGATACATTTTTTAATTATACAGAGGAAAATTTGTTGATGTACCTCGACGAAATTAGTAAAGACGCTAAAATAAGGCCAACATTTAAAAATTGGTTGTAAGTCAAGAGAAACTTTCAGTCAATACATGAAAGTCAATTTGTCTAACAAAATAGTGTTTTACTTTCAATTAGCTACCTTTTCTTCATTAGTTTTTTAGTGGTCAACTATAGGTGCAAAAGTGGTTATTTATTGGAGCGCAGTGGTCAACTTTAGGTGCATTCCCGTTTTTAGTATTGTTCACGAAATCTATAAAAAACTGAAATATTTGGATTCAAATAATTCATCAATATTGCAATGTTAGTAAACAATAAACAATTTTATATCTACATTTCTACGTTAAAACTACATAATATCAGTTCAGAGCATTTCAAAGTCAAAATTTGTCCTTAACTGGTTTGGGACTAGTACACTCACCCTACGTTTTTTTTTTAAATTGAAATTGTGATTACACTTAAAATAAACAAGTACATTCATTGTTGAATTCTTAATCTGACCTGGAATTATAATGTTCTAGATCTAAAAATAATAAATGATTGTTTTGTAAACTACTAACATATTTGATTAAAACAAAACAAGAAAGTTTGAAACGAAAGTAAACATACTAAAATAGCGATTTGTGGAAATGAATATGTATGTAAAGCATCCTTAACAGATTTACATTAACAAATCTGCTATGCAACGGTTAAGTTCTCCAACAATGAACGTTTAATTGGTGGGAGTTAGAACCTACCTGGAATGGCCATTATACAATCATTTCGCATTGTGGATAATATACAGACGTAGTCATACATATGAAACAGTTTTAGAAGCTATCGACAAAGGCGGGAGAGCTACATTCTTGTATAAAAGCAAATATCGCGTGGTGGATAAGATTCAATTAGGGTGAGACTAATTGGAACGTAGTGGCTGCCGTAGCTTGCAGAAATAATTTGAATATAAGCAACATTTAATGTAAAGATATTTGCTTTTATAATAAAGTGACTCTTTAGGAAAGTAGCGCGAAGAGGAGGAGAATGTAGAAGCGGCTGGAAAACAGCTCAAAATTTATTTCATGATTATGGTTTCGGGTTCGAGCTTATATTGCACCTTGGTCCGACAGTTCATATTCATAAACATAGCTGCTTATATTAACTTAATTATACCCGTTCGGGGGTCGCTCCTATAACACTTCGGTCTTATAAGGCAACACTACATGTAACGAGTAACCCGTAATACTACTATTCTAATCCTGCTTAATAATGGTCAACTAGAACAATCATCAACTTTAATAATATAACCTTGTTAAATTATACGAAAAATCGATAGTTCCAAAACTACTACATCGCGATAACAAAGTTATATTGAGTTTTGTTGCTCGATTTATTTTCTTTATTTTTACTAAATCCAACTGACAAAAAAAACAACCAATAGTCCGAGAAAAACATGACTACAATTTATAAAATGTTTTATTGAATGTGCGGTGTAAACAAATTTAATACAATCGCAATAACTTAATCTTGATACATACAAACATATAATCATAAATATGTACTTATATGTAATTTTATATTATTACATAGGTATTCCATATTTTTCTTTAATTGGAATCATGTATGTATATTGTTTTTGATGACACAGTTTTAATATAAGTAGGTAAATAATGGGTTTTTTCCTAAGCAGCATACATAGATAAAATTTAATAGGATTAAATTTGAAGCCATGTAAAGATTTAAAAAAAAAACCCTAACAAGAAAATTTTACCAATTGGGAGAAAATAATACTGTTACAGTAATACCTAATAAGTAATCAACCATAAAACTTTTACAAAGCCAAATAAAAAACTAAATGATTAAATTTTGTAATAAATTAGGTGTTGCTTAATGAATTTAGGCTGAAAGTCAACGTGCAAGAAGCAATGTAATCTGACTAGAGTAAATACTAATGTAACACTTGCAGGCAGGAATGCGGATCAATTAAAGTGCGCATCCGGTACACCACAACAACTGAAGGAAGTCACAGAATGCCTATTACGGCGCTAAATATGAACAATGCTACAGCAAACAAATAAGTTAATAATGTTTGAAAACTGTTTTAATTTACGAAATTGATTTAAACAAAAAAACGAACAAAGGCGCTGAAGAATATTTATTTTACCCAAGTTTAAAAATGAATATTTAGAATTATTGGAGAAAAATAAAATAACAAACATAAGTTAATTAATTTTACCTTATATTCTATTCACTACTACTCTCTACAATGTAATTTTCCCTGCCTCCCCTTTTTGACTCCCTTAAAATTCCGTATTAAGATGTAAGTTGCACTGTGCTTGATACTCTGAAATTTCTCGTAGTCAGAAAATGAAATATGTAAGAGTTTCCAACCACCGTAGGGACACATTAACAGCCGCGTGTTGCTCCTATATAAAAAATTTAAGAAATAACATGAAGTAGAAATTTCTTAAATGAAAATAAAACACAAAGCAACACGAAGTGGAAAGATATGAAACTGAACTCATAAAGTGGAATACAAAATGAAGAAAAAAATGAGAATATCAAATATTGAATTAGCTAATCCGCCTTGGAAGAACAGCAAGAAAAAAAATTACCGACTCTTTTATTTAAATAATTCACACAAACTATGCAAGTCAAACGTATTGAAAAAATTACAATTTCTCGTTTAGCTCCCTTAGAAATTGTTTAGAAACCTGATAACAGAAACAATTTTACGTAGCGGTAAAATTCGTGATATGCCATCGTATACGGCGCTCACAGACAATAGAGTTAATTCAGCATCCAGAGAAGAGCGAAAGAAATCCAATTAAACGCCGAGTTTTGTGACGAACGGACATGTTTGGCAGAGGATTTTAAACGTGGGACGCGAGACATGCACATCTGATTGGAATACAAAATATTCTCTGCATGACAAAAATGTATGTTCTGAAGACTCATATTTCTAAAGACGTCACGCTGCATTGCGCAATTATAAAAATCGCCGGCAAGATTCAAACGACTTAATAATTACGGTATTCATAAATCAATCTGCACTTTATGTATGTAATTAAATACGCTTCTGTAAATGGTAGTGCTAACATTTTTGACAGAAAAATTGAAATTGAGTTCGTCCCGACGAAGCAGGGACATATCAACGAGCCAACTTTTTTAAATCTAATTGACATTCCATTTTTGAATAGATTTCTGTTGCGACTATAACTCTTAATTTAAAGGCATAATAGCGGAAAACGAACGATCGCAAATTCACAACACACTCGCCCTTCCAACTAATTACGAAGAGTCCTGACCAATTATTTCCATGTTATTGAACTAGCAGGATGCCTATCACTTTACATAAAAGAATCACGGCCAATTGACAAAAATTCAAACAAATCTCATTACTTAATTACAATTTAGTTAGTTAACAAATAACCGCAATTACAGTAAAACCTCGATTATCCGGACCTCAGTTACACGAATTCGCGATTATCCGGATTGTCAACCGCGTTCGAACTCGTTGCGAAAATTAAACCTTGGCATTTCTTACTAAATATTTTATTTTGCATTTTGCACTAAACAATTTGACAAATTTTTTTCCTGTTAAAACGGGACCCCTTGTAATCGTGTTTAAAACAGAGTGTGCACATTCGAGCTCAAAGTGGCACATTCCAATCTTGGGAAAATAAAGCGCGCCGCTTCGCGTCGCGCTTCATTTGCGTCCCTCGCTCGGAAAAGTGCCACTTTTCGCTCGAATGTGCACATCCTCGTATTTATTAGATTTGCCTATATTAATCTTCTAATCTGCAATTCAAAAAATTAAAAGTAGAATAAATTTAAATTTATTTTTTGTTTGAAAAACATTATAGATTTTATTCCTTTTGATAAGTTATCATGTTGCCCATCTGCACGCCTAATTGCAGCGAGTCTGATAAAAATATTTTCAGGTGTACTTTCGAGTGTTTACGAATTTGTATTTTTGATCAATTAAAATTGTATATGGAATGTATCGTGTCAAGTAAAAACCTTCAGTTCAATATTTCAGTGAATACATTTAGGAAATATGCCGAAATATTCCACTTTGAGCTCGAATGTGCACACTCGGTTCTAAGCACAATTTAAAAGCAATGGAATATGTTCATAAATACCTATTAAGGCAACTTTGATCATTCCCTCTCACTTGCACTTATGAGAGTTTTGTATCTTTTCGCTCCGTCCCACTCATTGCAATAATACAAGTAAGAACTGTCACAAATGTCGTACCTATTTTTAAATTAAATTCAATAAATACAAGGATGTGCACATTCGAGCGAAAAGTGGCACATTTCCGAGCGAGGGAGGCAAATGAAGCGCGACGCGAAGCGGCGCGCTTAATTTTCCCAAGATCGGAATGTGCCACTTTGAGCTCGAATGTGCACACTCCGCTTTTCGCCACGATTAACAATGATCAATTTATTTAAAAAAAAAAATTCAAGTAATTCTAAAACCGTAGTTGCGCTCTCAAAATTTCTCCTTGGGGCTTCGCTTATTTTTCAATTTTTTTTTACTTTTTTCATTAAGAAATTGCCGTGAAATGAATTTGTATTTAAATAAGGAGGCAAGAATGAAATTCTTGTTAAGATTTCTTAATATTCGGTATCATAATTCACAATTTTTTGAAAACGGGATATTTTGCGTCCCGAATGATTGCTTGGGGACAACGGGACAAATGATCTAAAAACGGAACAGTCGCATTCAAAACAGGACGTAAGGTCACATTATATATAGCTAAAATTCGTTTTTTCTATAGATTCAATTAACCGAATTTTCGACTATCCGAATGAGCTGCAAAAATAATTAATTAGTCCGAATAACCGAGTTTCCACTGTACTTTTACAATTGAATTGTTTTAGTGAAGATTCTCATATTAAAATTACTCTATAAATTACATTTATGACTTCCAAAAGCGGTTATTTTCGCTTAAATAGTGACAGAGCACCCTCTAAAATTATTCGATTGTGGTTATGAATATAACCCAATTATAAACGATTCAAAGATTATAGAAAGTCCAATTAAAATAAAATCATTTTTTTTTTCTAATTTGATGACTACTTTACTCGGCAAATATAAAACTTTTCAGTTAAATAATAAATAATACCTAACAATTAATATTATGCCATATCTAGGAAATATAATTATTGATTTTAAAGTAAACAAAACAATGGTATATTATAATTAATATGAAAGTATTGCCTAATAAGCGGTTAATTTCGAGCGAAAAAGTCTTTAAATTAAATACGGCATATAGATTCTAAATTCCTTCGAACGAAAAGAATCCAATACCTTTACGTATGCACTCTCAATCTATCTTTTCGCCGGGCACAATGCCCGTACATTTCCATAAGTCTGCAAACTTAGCGCATTGCAGGCTTTTTCAAAGGTAATTTTATGTTCAACTATTCTGAAAGTTCACTTATTACATATCGCGATAAGAGCATGCAACATATCTCAAAGAATGTTAACGTAAACTGTTTCAAAAAAAATTGTAGAAAAAAAATTTATATTTATGACAGTTGCCGAAAATTTAAACTTCTAGAATTACAATTTCTTTCAAATACAAATGAAAGTATGTAATCGTAAAATAAGTTTGGAAAGTTATTAAATTTTATTTATATATACCTATCCAGAACGAGTACCTACGTACTTTTTAAATTTAAATTATAAAAATATACCTATGCATAATTTCAAAGAATAACTAACATACTACAATAAAATTTATAAATGAACATATCTAGAGTGAATTGTTTTTTTCAAAATTGTAAAAAAAGATTTCCCAAGAATGATTAATAAAATGAATTTAAAAACTCACCAAATATGTGCTATGAGAAAATATTATCTAAAGTATCTATATTTTAAATTATGTAATTTAACCCAACCAGAAAAAAAAACGTGGAAATTCTTTAAAAATTATGACAAACATTAATTATAAGATTCTTTAGATTTTTATTTTATCAATAAGTAGGGTAAGTTAGCCGGTTGTAGGCATTGTCCGGTTGTGGGCACCCCCGAATAACTTTTGATCGTGAGCAGATACAGGTGTTTTCACGATCGTCATTTGTTCGCAATGTCAGCACTATGTTTTATTGCTAATATAAAGGGAACAGACGCATATGCGTAGTAGCTACGCGTTATTCCATGTTTTCATCTCTAAAAAGGTATCGCGATGTAATCGTTTATTCTGTTTAAAGTGCGATAAATAACAGTAACTTATTGCAAAAGGTCGGTCTAATGTAAATATATGCAGGAAATTAAATATATTTTATAATTTTAATTTCGATTCAATCAAAATCTTCGTGAAATAAATTTGCCAGTCATTTGTCGACAGCTATGAATTTTCCAGTTGTGGTCACCCACATTTTACTAGTTGTGGGCACTTAAGTTTTTGCCATTTAAACCTTGTATTTCGCTGACAATTTGTCGAAAATTGTTGTTCATGTTAACATAACCCCCCTGCGGAGTCTAGAGGTGTAGCCGCGGCCTGATTTCGAGGAGAGCGGGCAGAGACCCCGCTCGATTATCATGTAAGACAAAAATGTAGATATCAAAACTTTTTCACAACAATTAAAAAAAAATTAAACATTTTTAGTTTTGGATTTCAAACAGACTTCTTTTCACAACTCGACTATTGAAAATCAGATTTTCGATTGTCGAGCATCTTTGACAGACCAATTCAATGACTTGAAAATTGTAAATAATATATTTACGAAACTTTTGCGGATTTTTTAGTGCATTTTTAGCCATGTCGATTTCAAAAATCAATTTTGATGCGTACATTGGAGCCATTTGACCATGATCCCGTGAAGTCTACTGCGAAAGCCTATTTTAAATTTTATTTTCATCTATTTTAATAACTGAAGGCTTTGAATATGAATAAATTGCGTTATTTCTCTATATAGTGGCGTTTTACTCCATATTTTCCCATTTTGAATGATAACGTCGTGCCAAGCTTGGTTGCCATGACTGGACCAAGCTTGGTTGCCATGGCTGGGCCAAGCATGGTCACCAATGCTGGCACGACGTTATCATACCAGGCTTTAACCAAGGCTGAGCCAATACTGGATTACCAAGACTGGCCCGGGCATAATTGCCAAGACTGGCCCAAGCTTAACTGCAAAGACTGGCCCAAGTATAACTGCCAAGACGAATCCACAATTTTAGTAACAGACATATTTTAAAAGAATTAATTATTAATAATATTATAGTTAAAAAATAATAACTAAATAAATAATTACATTAATAGTAGATTTATTTTCTTTTACCTGCAGAATTATGCAGTGTTTTTTAGGTTAAATCATACAAATAAAGAGTTTAAACAGAACTTTAATAATTAAAAAATAAAAGGTAAGCTTGCTTCCGTAACGTAAAATACTCAATAATTGAGTTACTACATTTAAGGTTAGGACATTTATGTTGTCTAATGTCCAATAACGGAGTTTTTACGCAAAGTTTTTTTTTGATATAACCTTTTTCTCACTCTGAGGTGATGAGTTATTCGGAGCATCATTAGCATATACGTTTTCACAGTTGTCATCTTCAATAACATCGTCACTATTGATAGAATTACTATCACTACTGTTCAAATCAGTATCAATACTATTATCTAAATCATCACATTTTTGTGAACCATATAGTTCTGAAGTACCACAACTATTCTCACTCATGCAATTTATTATTTTGTTATCTGATTTCTCGTTAACGTTTGTATTACTATGTTTATTTAAAACTCGTCGAGTTTTATGTAAAATGTAAAATTTTATGAAAAATGATTCAAATCGAAACTCAATATGACGTAGTACTCTAGATAAAGTAAAAGAGCAACTGTTTGTAATATGGTCGTGTATTATTGGAAAAGATTTCTCGCGCAAGCGCAGAAGTGTACATGCACAGTACTCCTAGATTTCCCAGTCTTGGGCCAAGACTGGGTAGCCTAGCCTCGGCCATTCAATGGCATCCCAGGCTTGGGCCAAGACTGGGGAAATGCAGAGATGGCCGAGGCTGGGTTACCCAGGCTTGGCCCAAGCCTGGCACCCCATTGAATGGCCGAGGCTAGGCTACCCAGTCTTGGCCCAAGACTGGGAAACTGCATGAATGACCGAGGCTGGGTTACCCAGCCTTTGCCCAAGGCTGGGTAAGTGCAGGGATGGCCGAGGCTGAGTTACCCAGTCTTGGGCCAACTTTGGTACGCCGAAGTTCGGCGTCCCAGTGTTGGCCCAAGCATGGCCCCGTTGTTCAACTCTGGGAGCTCCTGTATGGGCACAACCGGTTAAAGAAAATTGCATGATGAAAAATGACTACTTTATGAAAAGTTAAAAATGTTTTATTTTTAAATTGATATAAAATTAATTCCTTTGCCAGTAGTTAGCTAAGGTCTCTAGCTTCCCGATAATATGCTCATTTTGCAAAAAATATTGAGTTGGTCAAAAAATATAGCCTAAATAGCTAACTGTGCCCACAACCGGTTAACTTCCCCTACTGGTGTATTGATAATTGGATAACAATATATATATATATTTTTTTAAATAACAATAACCTACTTTTACAATGATATAAAAAAATATTTAAATATATTTTTTCGAGTAATAAATTAAAAGAATTATTGATTGTAAAAATTAAAGAAATTATAGATATTGATTAATTTTTATTTTATATATTTTTTTTAAATAGCTTTAAGAAAATGCTTCCCCTATTTAAAACGATTTAATAAACATACAACTATAATTATTAAGTAAATCGATATAAGAGTTTTATTCGAATTTTCCTTTATAGGTCGTTGCAAAGGTATCATACATCACGAAGAAAACGCCTTTAGGAATATCTACCGAAGGAAGGTAAGTATTATCTACTTTATGTACAGGCTTTTCGTGAGATTGGATAAGTATCCCGTACATCAACCAACCTTATCTATTACGATAGACGCACCACCCTAATCCGCGCCCTTGTGCGTGGTTCGACCTCCAATTCAACAACTAACAAGAAACTATGCAAAAGATACAAAAAAATATCTCCCGAACTGGCAGAAATGCTTTCACTAAAACAGTTTTCTATAACAACTAGATTGAATACTGTAACATTCTCTACAGACGACTGTAGACTAATTTTGTGATAATTTGTAGTTCGGGTCGAGCGGATTGAGTTGTCATTTTAACAAAATCGATAGCTTTTGTTATTTGTAAAACTTTTATCAAGTTTCAATATTATAATGAATTAGTTCCAACATAATTCAGATTAGCGATCGAAGAAATAGCATGTCTGAGAGTAATGGTATACATAGGGTTTAGGCGACAGCGACGGAAGGCGTCTAGACTCATGGACGCCAAGGCGGAGCACGTCACTACAAATACTGTGCCACTAGGTCAACATATCAAAAATCTTTCACGTGTAATTATTATTATCACTATAAATGTAAAAGCCCCTTTGGAATTAGCCCATACATCAATAATCTCAAGGTAGAATACATACTAAAATAATTTCGTGTCAAACTTCTTCCCAATTATACCGCGTAAACAGAATTCAAAACTGAATATGCCAGTCCTATTAATCCACTGTGTTATTTATAGCAAACGCATAATAATTTTTTTGTAATATATTTGACGATAACTGCCATAAGCTTCTCTATTTTAAAGCGATTCAAAAATTTTAAAGAATAAACTCACTTAAATGATAGTTAAAATTTCGGGAGAATATTTTAAAAGAACTACATACTGACAATGAGTAGATGTGTAAAGTGCGTCTAAATCAAAACAAACAACCTATCAGAACTATGTTGGGACATGTCGTAACGTAATTGGAAAAGTTTAATTGCCTCAAGTCTATTTCAGTGGCTGTATGAATCATGATGAGATGTTTAAATATTTTTTAATTTACTTTTAAAAATTAACTGTCAGTTGGGCATTTGCATTGTTGGAACTACTCGCGTCTTCTACAAAGATCTTTCCCAACCAACACCTCCAGGCAGCTAAAACGTTATTACGAATTTAAGTTACGGTGACTGCCAATGCAGATAATTGTCAAATAGAGATCGTTTTGGCGCTAAAATGGCACAAAGCCAGGATTACGATTGCTTTAATGTGTTCGATAAATTTTGTGATATATCAAAAAATGTGATTAATATGTTCCAAAGTACTAAGTTTTTTTCTGAAGAAAATTTATTAACTAATAGTTTTCAAGTTGTAATTTGATAAAAGTAATTTTGGAAAAAAAACAACATACAGATTAACATATATTTCATGATTATACTCAAGAGAAACAAACTTTATCAAAAGTATTCTTTTCGCATTTCTAAATAAAATACACACAAATTAGGCAAACAACAGATTTCATAAATGTAAAAATTCTTCAATTTTCTGTTTAGTGGTATTATAGGTGCCTCCATTGTAATTAGCACTGTCAATTAAAATATGTTAATGACTGGTCTCCTCACCAAAAATTTCGAGTTAAACTTCATTTAGCAATAAACTAAATACAATATCAAATAATTTAATAAACGCTTATAAAATTAAATAATTAATAATACATATTATATTGGTAAACAGAACTATAAATTTCATAAAATAATTTCCAATAAATTTTAGGGCTTAATTTAAAATATGTCTCTCCCAATTTTCTATTAATGGCTTGCTTTACATGTTTATGGTTCGAATAAAATGTACGATTTGCTTCCTAATTTTTATAAAAATAACTAAAACCACAACAATATAATTCCTATTTGAAAAAATCACAAGCGATATGCAGCACGCATTTCTATAAAACGAAAAAAAACAATAACGTGAACGTGTCGCTTTTACTTCCCTTACTGTACAACGGGCAGATTGATTGTTTACCATCCGAACTGCGTAAAAGTAATGTGAATAGCAATAAAATAAAACTATACTGAAAACATGTTTATATTAAAGCAAACAAGCTTAAAAAGAGATATATTTTACTTTATTTTAAAAAAGACCTATCGAGCGGTTTTTCTTTTGCATTTTATAATTTCAGTTAAACACAACTTGCGTTTATATAGTTGCAAATTTTTAATTAGTTGGTAAGTTTTATAAACTACCAAATGAAGAGCACTCCCTATGAAAATCAACTTCAAAATAGGAAATAATGAAATTCCAGAGTACAGTAAAATTTGTATTGTGATTAAATTCTTGTAAGTTTATGCTTCTCTAAAACCAATTGTAAGTTACAAAAGGATAATACTACAGGGAAGCATGCGTGCGGACATAAAAATTCTTATTACGAACATCAAAGAACCTCAATATAAAAGGATACACTTTAGCAATAGGTTTGTATAAAAAAATACATATCCATCGAAAAAAACATTTTCAGTATTGAAATGAATAAAAAGCATATTGATACTTTAAAATAATTTAATCTAAAACGATAAAAATTATCCTTTTTGTTTTTAATTTCATCAAATCTTGCGCCACGAATTCAAATAAGTACGTTCATATTAAATATAAAGCGTAAAAGAGAAGATGAGAATATGAACCTTTTCTGACCATTTCTTTTTTAAAATGCAGGATAAGTTAGCCGGTTGTGAGCATTGTCCGATTGTGGGCACCCCCGAATAACTTTTGATCGTGAGCAGATACAGGTGTTTTCACGATCGTCATTTGTTCGCAATGTCAGCACTACGTTTTATTACTAATATAAAGCGAACAGACGCATATGCGTAGTAGCTACACGTTATTCCATGTTTTCATCTCTAAAAATGTATCGCGATGTAATCGTTTATTGTGTTTAAAGTGCGATAAATAACAGTAACTTATTGCAAAAGATCGGTCTAATGTAAATATATGCAAGAAATTAAATATATTTCATAATTTTAATTTCGATTCAATCAAAATCTTCACGAAATAAATTTGCCAGTCATTTGTCGACAGCTATGAATTTTCCAGTTGTGGGCACCTACATTTTACTAGTTGTGGGCACTTAAGTTTTTGCCATTTAAACCTTGTATTTCGCTGACAATTTGTCGAATATTGTTGTTCATGTTAACATAACCCCCCTGCGCAGTCTAGGGGTAAAACCGCGGCCTGATTTCGAGGGGGGCGGGCAAAGACCCCGCTCGATTATCATGTAAGACAAAAATGTAAAGATATCAAAACTTTTACATAATAATTTAAAAAAAAATTAAACATTTTTGGTTTTGGATTTCAAACAGACTTCTTTTCACAACTCGACTATTGAAAATCAGATTTTCGATTGTCGAGCATCTTTGACAGACGAATTCATATGACTTGAAAATTGTAAATAATATATTTACGAAATTTTTGCAGTTTTTTTAGTGCATTTTTAGCCATTTCGATTTCAAAAATCAATTTTGATGCGTACATTGGAGCCATTTGACGATCATCCCGTAAAGTCTACTGCGAAAGCCTATTTTAAAATTTATTTTCATCTATTTTCATAACTGAAGGCTTTGAATATGAATAAATTGTGTTTTGTCTTTATATAGTGGCGTTTTACTCCATATTTTCCCATTTTGAGGGCATTTTCCTGATGTGCCCACAACCGGTTAAAAAAAATTGCATGATGAAAAATGACTACTTTATGAAAAGTTAAAAATGTTTTTTTTTTAATTGATATAAAATTAATTGGTCTGCCAGTAGTTAGCTAAGGTCTCTAGCTTCCCGATAATATGCTCATTTTGCAAAAAATATTGAGTTGGTCAAAAGTTATGGCCTAAATAGCTGACTGTGCCCACAACCGGTTAACTTCCCCTACCATTTAACAAAATAATAACATTTCTACATTGTATTATGAGATTTTAAAAGTACAAAACAATAACTAAGAAAGTTTTTACTCCAAGTTCAGTCAACATATGCCTTTAGGTGAAAGTAGTGATGTCCAAGGAAGGGTCCCATAAAAATTGAGAGTCGCCAGAATTCTGAGTTGCTCTCATATTGGATGATAGAAATGTAAAAGAATGGTAACAACAAATACGGTATTGTAAGCGGCATGATTGAAAAAATTACTTAAATTGTTTAGAATGTAAAAATTCTTGAGAAATGTGGTTTCATATTACTCGAGCATATGGGGTTCCATAATACATGCAATGGCATGTTTCATATTTACTTAATCATACAATTATGTGTTTGAAGCAAAGTAATTTTGTCTTCGTTGTAGTGAAGAACAATGTTTCTTCTCTATTCGGGTACCAACCCAAGAATTTTTAAGTTATAATTCTATTTACGGCGTGTAAAAGATTTAAGAACGCATTATAAAATAAAACACACATTAAAAGCCTATATGCTGTACTTTAACAGACACAATAGAATTTTTTTTATCGTAATTATATCACACATAGGTAGGTAAATCATGCCAGTTTCGATTTAATGAAGGAGTTTTATATTGCTATCTTCTATCCTAATATTAAAAATGATAGTTCAAAGTCGTCGGAACAAATAATGTATATCTGATTCTAAGTTTTCTTTTAAGTTAAAACAGAACCAGTATTAGTTTAAGTTTTCATCTACTTCAATAAGCAAATTATAAACACTTATTTAATTAATTTTTTCAAGTAAAACTAAATAATCTACAGTATTCCTGTTTGCAGTAAAAGCTTAGTAATTTTCCAGCGCGAATTTCCAGCTGCTTTAACAAAAATTGCTTTTTTACTTACTTTAGTCACGTGTATTCAAATGTACTTTCGTTTTTTTTTGTGTATCTCGTTTCAGCATTTCGTAGTAGGAACTCCATGAATATTGTATATTAAGTACCCATTTAAGAGAAATGCTAAGAAACAGTTTTATATTTAACATAATCATGAATAATAAAGATTCAATTACATCCCTTTAATAAATTATTGTAAGGGCGTTTATGTGGAACATTTACGAGCATTTTATTGTCGGTCAGGTCAGCCGTGCATCATGATAGCGTTCTTCCGCACATAGGAGTAGCGGAGATGGCCAAAGTCTTGCCACAAATTTTGACACTCAGTGCACCACAAATTATTTATTACTATTATCGCAAATATTCGGCAAAACTCTCACCCTCGATATTCAACAACGGTTTTACAAATGTAAGCTGTATGAAATTGAATTGATATGTCCGCGCAATGTTGCTGGCAATAAACGGAGGTCTTGATGATCGTAAAGTGTACGTAATAAAACTCGACCCACAGAAATACATATTACAAAACTCAAAGGTACAGCAGATAAACTTAATGTGATATTAAAATGTACATTTTCAACGATTAAACGATATGTTTTAGTCATATCTAAATGCTTTTTCATTATTTTTTATACAATGCTGCTTACTATTTATCTACAATGCGGGTTGTGTTTGCATTACTTTCTCTCTAGACCAATAAATATTTTTTCCGATTTATATATTTCTGTTTTTTTTTCTTAAACCAAATTGTTTTATGTAATATGTTACTTATAATTAATATAATGTAACTATCGATGCATCGGATCATTGCTATATTTAAAAAAAGGTACTATATCGTCGGCGATACTGCAATACCGCGTAACTATCTTTTTCCATAGAGACTAACATTAAATGAAATAACATTAAAAATAGGGGTAAACAGTACAGTTGTTGGCCAGTCGACAATGATTGGCCATATTTAAAAAAATATTTAATAATAAATCTATATTTCCTAATATATAATTTCTAATAAATGGTTCGTTTTTTTTGTTAATTTCTATATCTTATTTTAATTAGAAAATATTGGCCGATCACTGTAAATTCACTAGTCAATTACTATATTTATATGGCCAATAACTATGTTGTTTAATAAAAGGGCCAATCACTGTACTGTTTACCCCTACGACCTTATGAGAAAAGCTAGTTACGCGGCATTGCTGTATCGCCGACGATATATCAATTATTAAAAAAAAAAAAACAAAAACAAAAATGCACATTTAATGTATAAGACAAATGTATATTACTTAAAGTTGAAGTAGGTGTCAAAGTATATTGCTCTAATTCCTTATGTAGGTATAAACAATTGCAAAATTTGTTTAATAAATATACGTTTTATTCTAAGGTCGCTGCGTTTAAAAATTTCTTTTAAAAAATACCTTTGGCAATAAGGTAGTTGAAAAAAAGTAATGATTTCTAAAATACTGTTTTAATTTAATGAGTATGATGGCTGCTTTAAATACTATACCACTAACACATTAATGTGGCCAACAAAAAGCATTGTAACTTATAAAATTCTATTTTTTCATTACAATGTTCAACATCTTTATTGTTATATCTAGAGTTTCCCTAGAAAACTATTTAAGGTTGGGTGGTAGCCAACCATAAAAATCTCACTAGATAAATAAATGAGTCAGTTCTTACATAACATTTGATTCCAAACAAGAAAATCTTTAATTGCAATTTTTCGCAAAGGTGATCAATTAAATTCAAATAAGCTAGCCACTGCAGCAATGGCATATTTTTGGCCTAATTCACTCTTTGACCAACCTAGACCTGTTTCTGATCGTTATCATATTGAAAAGTCCACGCCGCAGTCATTCTGTCATTTGCGTAGAGCAATATGGTATATTAGAGAAGATCAATGCATTTGATGGGAGTCTTAGTCCCTTGGATGCAAAACAACAGTGGACCACGGGTAAGGCAACGTCAAAAATTCCTTTAAAATATTGAAACTTTTAAATTGCAGAAAGGAAGAGAAGGAGGCAATCTTTTTAATATCTTTTGCTAATATAGAATGCTTATTAACTTTAAATTCAAATTTAAAAAAAAAGAACATATTGTCCGTAATCATGCCATGATCGACCAGTGTAAGACCGTGATCGATTGGCTGGGGGGCACTGATGTATTATAATGCCATACTGTGTAAGTTAAGTTTGTGTTCGTTGAATAAAATTATTCCGTATAACTGTTAACATCTTTTAAAGCACTCGATATAATCAAATTAGTCACGTACACAAATGACAAAAGATGTTTACAACTGCAAGAGAGGAAATTGTAGGTCACAGTACAGCACCAATAATTGCATATACATATTATAAAAGAAGATATTAGAAAAAATTGTTTACATTTAAAATGTATGCATCAACGTAAATGTATTCTCTAAGAACGACAACAGCACCAATTCATCACCATTCTTTGAAAAGCAAATTATTACATAATATTTCCAGTAGTTATTTTTCTTCAAATATTTAGAAAAATGAAAATGCTCGTGCTCGGTATTTGTCTTGTGGGACACGTTCTGCAAAACGTAAACGAGTATTGGGAATCACGACTAGTCTCGACATTTAACAACGACACAGAATCGACCTTGTTTGCATACCGGTCTTTGCAAAACGCAACGTACCCCACACAAGTTAAAGCCCTTAGCAACACAGGCTGTTTACCGTGTTCACAAACGAGTAGGCAGAGGGCCATTCTGATGGTAGAGCCCGCATTAAAATAACTTCAGAGCACGTATTTTGTGAATGCAAACACCCTACAAGCAATTTTGGTAACCATAAACAAAAGATACACTTATTGAATGTAAAAATATAAACGTGGTCTCCTATAAGCTATACAGAATTTTTCAAATAAAACTAAATTGTGTACTGTTCAGGCTGTTTCGCTGAAGACATGCAAATAAATCGAAATTCCAGTCAAGTTATTACAAAAAAAGGCACTTTTAAATATATTTGCACGTACATATGTATTTATAGTATCTACTAATGATACATTATTTAAATGTAGCTTAAGAAAATTTTAATAAAACATTATGATAAAAATAATAAAAAAAACGAATCGAATCGTAAAAACTAATTTTCGTTTACTAAAATTTGTTCATTTATAATTTCGTGTATGTCTAAGAAGACATACATTTATTATAAAGTTTATACAATTTTTGAAAATATTTTTACAAAAATTATAAAAACAGTAGTTTTTCAGAATGAAATAAAGAAAAGCATTTTTCTAAACAATTAAGACAATTACAACGTGATAAACTATAAAGTAGCTACTAAACTATAGAAAATAGTTCTAAACAGAATAATTTCAAACGTTCTTAAAAAATTACCCCTACAGTTACGTGAAAGTGCTGTAAACACAAGTGCAAACACTTACCACTAACTGTAAGTATTTCGTACTTAGAAAAGTAGATATTACTCATTTCGGTTGCAGATGTAGACGGTAGGTAGGTAACTCTACTATACTTTACCTACATACATCGATTCTACGCCGCAGGAAAGGCGTGAAGGAAGACCGTAAAAAACAACACTTAAGAAAACCTCAAGGCGGGTTTCAAGCTTTTCAATTTTAGCGTAACGTCAAAACTTGTGCAAAGCTTAGACAAAGTTTAATTAAAACCGACAAAAAGCTGGTGGGTAACTTTTCATGTAACAGGGATAACATAAAAAATCATATTTATTTGAGTGTGCATATAACATAAGTGGTTGCTCTTTTATTTCAAATTAACTTTTTTTATAAGCACTTCTTAATTTACTTTTATTTGATAAATTAATTTAAAAAGAGACAAATTCATAATTTTAGTCCGCCATTTATATCATTTTTATGACGCATATTCGCATAAAAATCAAAATAAGCATCAATCATTTTGAATGAAAGATAACTCGCTAAATTAAACTAATTTAAATCTTTTAACTTTTTTATGTAAAGTATAAATTTGCAGTATGTATTATACTTAAAATTAGGTTTTAATTTTCACCCTCAAAAATTTATTTTAAAAACAATATTGGTTTCAAATAACGACTAATGGTTTAGAAATCCTACCAAAACCACAAATTATTTTCAACATGTAAAATTTTTGATATATTTCTTTATTTATTATAAATCACCCAATTATTATTAAATTTACAATGCGTGGATCAGTAAAAACTACTGAAAATTGATAAAACTGTTTCTTTTTATAAAAACAGAAATTAAACAAGTGTAAAAAATTTAATATGAAAGTTATATAGCCAATTCAAATGTGTTTCAGACGTAGACTAGACTAAAGATTTTCAGCACACACATTGCTAAAATATTACGGCAACCACAAAATATACAAAGTAATTCAGAACAAGTATAAATTAAGTGGTGACAGAAAATTCAAAATGAATAACAACTTAAAATGTGAGCGACGCCAGTCGAAAGTTTCGACATTGTTTTTGTATTGTTTCAAAATGATTATTTGCAAAGTAATAAAGTGGACGTTCTCTATCCAAATCTCTTTTAAAAATTGAAATTTTTTTAGTTATAATAAAAAGATAAATTTTTTTTCAATTACTTTATGTTAAAAAATATTTGAATAAGTAATACCATCTTTTATATTAATCCTAACTTTATTTCTAGGTATACATTTTAAATTTTACCAATGAGCGACAAAACTATAAGTTAGGTATATGCATTAAAAAATTACAATTTCATAAATTTCTATCATTTTCCCATTTTTTAACAGTTTAATAATAAATATTGCCACTATCTGTAAATTAATGTACTATCATGAATTGTGAAAATATACTTATTAACAATAATAGACTAAACTAAAAAAAAATTAATTTATCATTATCGATCAATGTTTAAATTTTAGCTAGCTTATTTTAAATCACTTTCTATTTTTCGCCTGTCGTACTAAAAAAAATATTTCTAGAATGCACATGAGTACTTTTGATTAGTATTTAGAGTTTCTTGCACTACCTATTTTTAATTTTGGTGCCAATTTAATAATTTGAAAATAAAACATGTAAAACAAACAAAATAAAATGAATATTCATTTGATAAAACTAATTTAGGACATGTTGGTATATGTAATTCCGTTTTCGCTTGTTTATAAGTCATATTCCGGGCAGAGTTCGATATACGTAAGACGATTGATTCCCACAGGGATCAGTTTGCCAGGCGTATAGCGCGCAGGGGCAAGATATACGGTTATTGCAATTGCAAATATATTCGCGGCCCCTTTTTGTCGAAACGAGTTTTGAATAAATTGACGTTTGGATGAATGTTTTAAGCTTTTTCGGGTGCTTAATTTATGCTCTTGTCAAAGCAGCATGGTTTATTTTAAACGAGCTGTAAAGATTTCAAGTGTAAGTGTGTAATAATTTCAATACACGTGATATTTTATCTTATTACAAAATTAATATATTTGCTAAACAAAAATATTTAATATAACAGATGCGTACAATTAATTATAAGAACCGATAGTAATAAAAACATTACGGATATGCTATTTATATACAAAATAAAGTATATTTTTATCACAATTAAAATGTAGAAAATATTCAGTTATTATATTTTAAAAAAAAAAGAAACGAAAGGACCATTTAACAAAGTTATGTAGATTTAAATAAAGATTCTAAACGAAAAGAAGTTTATAATTTCAAATAAGCATCACACCAATGATTCTCAGAAAGTCTTATTACCATACTTTACATAAAAATACCGATTTACCTTTAAATATTATCAGGAGAATTCAATAGAATTTTTATGTAATCCAAAAGTTTTAATGTTCAAGAATATTATCAAAAATGATCTTCTGAATTTTGCGTTTCTCTCAGTTGAGTCTAATATAATTATAATTTTCAGAGAATAACGTTGTTTATGTTAATATGTAAAATTATATATCATAATAGAATTATTATAAAAATTTAATCTAAATAATGCATAAATTATTTAATTAAAAATGAATGACAAACAATTTAACGTAAAAGAATAAATAAATAATATAACCAATACAAAGTTAAAGTTACAGAAAATTATTGAATTCTAAAATATTGATTTCGCTTTCAAATTTTTAAGCAACTATAATTAAATTCTTTAAAATCCATAATTTTCTAGTATTATTCTTAAACCAATAAAGCAATGTTAGGTTAACAAAAGCAAAAGAAATATAAAAATATTAGTTACATATTCAGCAAGTAGCATTCAAAACCAATATATTTAATATCTTCTTTTTATCTTGTTCAATGTGATTACTTCCATTTGTTTTTGAGAACTGTAATAACAAATTTTGCCAAGAATTATATTAGATTTTTATCATTTTATATATTGTATATATAGTTTCCTTATGAATAATAAAGAAACAAAGTTTGTTTTCGACTTATTCAATTTAGTTTTATTACTTTAGAAAGAAATAAATGTTAATGAAAAAAAATTTTTTTATCATAAATAAAACAAATTGCGTCTCTAATTGTATTCATCGATTTTCTCGTTTAGTGATTTAAATCACAGTTTGACAAATTGACTGTAATTACAACTCTTGAGATTAATTTAGATTAATCGAATCCGTCCACAGGATATTAAAAAATATAAGAGATTAAAAATTAAAAGCGTTAAAAGTGATATTTTATAAAATGAACATCGGAAAAGTATGAGCGTCTTGAATCGAATTGCGTTTTACTTCGGTATTCTCAATTTTAATTGAAGTTTTCAGCCGATTGAGCTTCTGATACCGATAGCTTCTGTCGAAACAGATCTTTAACCCACAATTTCTTCATGCGTGATCCCCTTACTCTTTTAACCAGTAGTATAAAATTTATAATAAACTTTGCACGCACAATCACGGTTTCTATAAATAAACGTGACTTTGAAAATCGGAAATCGTTATGTTCTAACTATAAGTAGTGACATTATTACAAACCACAGAATACCGTAAGAATCGATAAGATTTCACTTACATACATAATTGATATGCAATTCGCAATATGTGGTTGTAAATTATATTACTGAGGTTTTAAATAATACTGCTTAAGCGATGGAGGGAAAAGTGTTGTAGTTATAACACGTTGTGAACAATTTTAAAAATTGAAATAATTATTTGATTCCATAAAAAGTATTAGGGTAAAATGCCAAGTGAAAGATCGTTTTGTTGCATCGAGAACTATTTTGATGTAAAAAAAAGTATACAAATTAATAAACTCAAAACAACAGTGAATGAAATATTATTTTTGTTTATGAATTAATGAAAACATTATGACAATTTGGTCATAAACATTGCAAAATTAACTATAAAAAGTATAAAATGAGGAGTTTTTAGTAAATGACCTTTTCGTGTAAATATTGACCAGAGTATAGCCCAGTGAATGACTGATTAATTAATTCGCCTATTAAAAACAAGTAATTCATAAAATTTAGTAAAATTTATTTTAAACAATATGTTTAGATATCTCTTGCTATAGTTTTTTTTATTAAAGTTCCGTTTGGTATTCTACAAATCACAGGTTTTATTGGGGCTTAAGAGAATACGTCCATTTTCTTTTAATTGCGTCCTTCAAACCTTCAACGTTGTATTGAAATCTTGTAAACTGCAATATAAATTTAATTATTTTAGTTAACCACTTCATTATTACTTTTATTTCTTCCACTTAAATGAAAACGAAAACATACAAGATTGCATAAATAAATATGCCATAAATATAAATTATTTTTTTTAATGATTATAAACATTATTGGTCGTAACAGTCATTCACTGGTAGCGGGTTGCATACTGGGCGGTTTACCCTAAGTTTGTAATAGTTAAAAATTTAGTAAAAGTATCTCGCATAAATAATTTTTATTACAGATAGAAATAACGTAGCTATTCTTTCTAGTTTTCCAACCATTATGAATTTTTAAAGCTATAGCTCCGCCAATTGTAGAAGCATTTTCAACGTGTGTGTCTGGCACTAGAGAAATTCAAAATGTACACTCAGATAAAGAAGTTTTTCAGTGAGGATATTTAAAATTTATCAATTATTTTGTCAAATTGCAGTTACAAAACATGTAAAAATGTTACCACAACACGTTCTGGAATAAATTCAGTAAATATGTAATAAGAAAAAAAAAATCGATTCAGAAATATACAAAATATTAATAATCGCAGTTATTGAAATATTAACAGAACCATTCCAAAATTGTTTTAACTACTATGAGATTAAAAAGTATGATTTGATGATTATAATAATTCAAAACATCATAAAAAATAAAAAAAGTGGATACTAAACGCAAATGTATTTACAAAGTATGTTAAATTAAACAAAGTAAAATGATTTATTAAATAAAGCTATGAAGATTTGTTCTAAAAAGAACATTTATTTGTAGACAACAAAGCTTTAATATAAATAATAGAAAAATAAATACCACAAACAACCAGAACAAATGTCAACATACGCAATAATTTGTAATATTTTTAAAAAAATTTACTTGAAAAATAGCTTGACCTTTCTTGGTTCATTCAAATATTTATCAAATTAGTTGGCATTTTTTCCGAATCGCTACCGAGGTTGGTGGAGTTATATAAAATCTAAAAACAGCGCTTAATTCAACGACTATTGCTAATGTAGTCCAACATAGAAGATTCCTAAAAGCTTTAGAATATGAATATGTATTATTAGAATACACTCTTACAATTACTCAAAATCGATTTTCAACATTTATTATTTACAAAACCTATAAAAATGTTGTCCTACAACATACAAACAGTCCAATTCAAATTAAAGTTAGATTTTTTTTAAATATTGTTAAACACCTGTTGACACGTAATTACAGGTTTTTCATTTTTTGGGAAATATTTCGCTTGTTTCAATGTGTACATAAGAAAATTAAATTATTTAATGATAAAGTTTTCTATACGAAGTTAATATTTACGCCCCTATTCTCGGCAATAAAGGTATTTCCTCACTGGTGCAATATTGTCTTTACCGTTAACTGTCTCATTCGTTTCCATTAAGTGGAATCCTTTCTTTCCGTTGTGTTAGTAACCCCCTCTGCGCTTCGGACATTCTCGAACTCGGATTCTCGCAATGGAAACCCCAGGGAAATTCAGAGTCGAGCAAAAAATCGAATTAAAACGCTACCCGAGAAGCTTAGTGGTGGAATAAGACAACGAAACGGATACTTACTTTCTAGCTGTCTAACTATCTAAGAAGTAAATAAGCCATTTTCTTTTATCTGGTAAAGTTAAAATCTGTAGCCCAAAATAAAGCAATCAAAACGACAGTAGTTGCAGCAATTTAATCCAATCTAATCAGACATTAGAATAAAAACGTTGAAATGTATATTTATTTAATGGTTATAATATCAAAAGCTTTCTAAGCGATTGTATGAAAAAAAGTATCTTGGACGTTTTTAAGTCCTACAAACCGTTCCTGACAAATATGATTATCTGCCGTCTACAACATCAATAAATCTATAAAACACAAAAGCACAATGTGTAAGAGAAATTTTATTTTTATTTAAGAAATACCAGCGTAGATTGTAAAAATATAAACGATAAATGTTCAACTCTTCCTTCTGTACAACTTGGCATAACGCAAACAAAATACAGATGAGCGCGCTTGAAGTACACTACACGAAAACCGATATAACCACCTAAATATTGCTATTGCACTTTTTGATAGCTGTGCCAACCAATGGACCAAAAAGGCAATCGCCACAGAATCCTCAGGGATGACACCGCAATCAAGTGTTCAACTATACCTGAACTACCGTGAAAACCTTGCCAAGTGTGAACCGACGAAGGAGGCGATACCGAACAATGGCGGTCACAGGCATAACGACGTGTCGTCGTGATACAAAAGGCCAGCAAACGGCGTTCAGTAAACTTTCATATCGACATAGAAGTTGATCGTTTGATGACAAAGGATGAACGGGAGACCCATAAAGATTACATATCAAAGTGCGATATAATTTTTTTAACTTTACAAATGGTGGCTAACATGCATCAAAGGCCATAAAGCACAATATAAAGATTATCAATCACAAAGTAGATTATTGTGCATACAATACATTTTTTTAAGTTAATTAACAATTTAATTGTCATTTTAATAAAATAAATAGTACACTAGAACCTCGACAAGTCGAATCTCAAAGAAGACGCGAAAAAATTCGAGTTATAGAGGCTTCGACTTATAATTTAAGCCCCAATAAAAAATTCCGAGAGCGCAACTAGGGTTTTAGAATTACTTAAATATTTTTTAAAGTAAATTGATTATTGCTACTCGTGGTGAAAAGCGGAGTGTGCACATTCGAGCTCAAAGTGGTACATTCTGATCTCGGGAAAATGAAGCGCGCCGCTCCGCGTCGCGCTTCATTTGCTTCCCTCGCTCGGAAATGTGCCACTTTTCGCTCGAATGCGCACATCTTGGTATTTATTGAATTTGCCTATATTAATTATATCTCTTGGAAATCAAAAACTTACATTCAGATTTTCTATTCAGAAAAAGCTGTTTATTTTTTTAAAATAACCGTAAGCTCTGATTCAGCGCGACGCGGAGTGGCGCCCTTCATTTTCCCGAAATCTGAATGTGCCATTTTGAGCTCACATGTGCACACTCGGCTTTAAGCACGATTCACAAAATTTTGACTAATAAATTAGCCAAAAAATTAATTAAATAGTTTAATCATTTTCTCTCACTCGCACCTACGAAATTGTCGTATTTTTTCGCTCGCTTCCACTCATTGCTATGGAAATTAATTTTTTGGACATAAAATTCATATTTACCGAACTTTTAATTTTGTCAGATGAAAGTGAAAAGATTAATTAAGGCAAGTCAATAAATACGAGGATGTGCATATTTGAGCTCAAAGTGGCACATTGCTGAGCGAGGGAAGCAAATACAGCGCGACGCAAAGCGGCGCGCTTCATTTTCCCGAGATCGGAATGTGCCACTTTGAGCTCAACTGTGCACACTCGATTTTAAGCACGATTACCAGTTTTAATAAGAAAAAAATTGGTCACGTTAGTTATAGAGGAAAAATATGTAGGTACTGAAATACTTTGTAAGGAAATGCTGATAATTTCGACTTATTGAGAGCTCAGATGTCGAGATATAGAGGTATTGGGACTTGAACAGAAGGGAATAAGGGTTTCTTTGGAGTTGTAGAGGTTTTCGACTTATCAAGGTTCGACTTATGAAGGTTCTACTGTATATTTCATTTTTGCTCAATTGTTATATAAACACTTTGTTTATTAGTATTTCTATCATATTTTATTTTATTTTAAAAAAATTCCACGATACACATGTAGTGGCATTCATAGTACCATATTAAAAGATAAAAGAACCGAGAAAGCCGCTTTCTAAATTTACAAATTGTGAGTATTATGTTACGACAATTTAACAATTCAATAAGAGCTGTACGGTATTTTTATTTCCACGTTTGAGAAAGGTCGACAACTTTGGAAAAGCAAATTGGCACTTAAAATGGATTTCGCTGCAGGACTCGAGCACTATGAATGCAATTAGACAGAGATATAATGCAAAGAGAACGGAGTATAAAAAAGTTTCAGCTTTTATTCGTTTGTTCGCCTAGTTCATTTGTACACGTTGAATGAGATTGTAGCTAAATCGAATGTCAGCGTTTCTGATGAGCTTTGAAGGTCTAACAAAAATCTACATATTATGTCAAGTGGTCGCACTTTTATTACTGCGTTTCCATTACTGCATATAATTCAACATGAGTATGTTAAATGGACCCCTACTAGCTACTGGTAAAGTGGTCTATTTCAAATACAGGCAACATCATTAATTAAAGCATCATCTCAGTAACAGCTCCTATGTCTACATTTATATAAAAGAAATAACTTTTGTTTACGTACTTCAAACATGAAGTAAAAGTAAAAAAAAATTAAGTACAAATATAGACATATGGGCATCCACAGAAAGAAAATTCAGATGAGAGAAAAGTTTGGAAATTTATTAAATCAAGCAATTTTTATTTAGGGCAAAGTGGTACAAAATGATTCCTCGGAGTAAAATGATCCTCTTCGGTTCTGATGAAACTGCTAACGTTATCTAGTTAATTTTTGGGTACTATGTCAATATCGGCGTACCTAATCGCTTGTTAATCCGGCATGGCTATGTAAGCGACAAGTGTTGTGTTACGTGAAAAAATTGTATGATGTGATCTAAGGCAAAACTAACTTTCAGACTAGTCAACTTTGTTCGTATTTAGTTTTATGCAATAACTGTTATATTTGCAGATTCCTAAAATGTTCAGTTTTGATTAAAACGTAACGCGGTAACCGTATAAAATTTAAATATTACTTTATAGAATTTTAAATGTTAATGATGGGTTCGTGGTAAAATGACCCGTCTGCTTGTGGGGTTCTTTAATGTCACTAAAAATATGCTGAAAGATATCAATAAGCAAGCTTTAGGTGGATCGAATTATTTATGCCATAGAAAACATTTTTTTATGTTATTACAAAAATATATGGTTGTAAATAAATGACCTCAAAGATTTTTTTTTTGTAGGCAAGTGACATATTATTTGAAATAAAATGTTATAAATTATTCTATATATGTTTTCCTTATTTAATATACCAAAAACATGGTTGGTAGATGATCTGCTGACTGGGTCGCTTAGGATCAACTTACCCACTGAACAGGAATCATTTTGGAAACCCCGGCGTATAAAATGGTCCTTTAGCGAATTTTTAAAAAATGAATTGGATATTAATAATACATTGAATATTAAAAAATATAAATATGCCAATACTTAAACAGATGAACCGTCTATCCAAAAGCGCTTTAACATTAGGATTATGTTGGATAACTTCTGACTTACTAGCATTCTCTCTTAGGGGGATCATTTTCTACCACTTTCCCCTAATACTTTTGGTTTTCTTTTATAATTAGATTACATAATATATTATTGCATTTGTACAAGTAACCATACATAATAAATATAAATTACCGAAAAACAAAAAAATCGTTTTATTTGATTGTTTGACTGATAATGTAGGTTGTGAAATATATTTATAATAATAATACATTGTAAATTAAAACAATTAGTATTTATATTTCAAAATGTTTCTTTTAAGAAGATGCTTTTCTATAAATGATTAAGTGGCTTACTTCCAAAAGCGTCTACATCTTGTTTTATGATAAATTAATAAGTAGCATAATTTTGTTGAAAATAGTAAAATATTTCAACTGGTACAATGTTAAATTTCATAACACATACCTTTTTAATAATAAATCTGTAATGTACTACAATTTTATTTAATTCCTAAATACCCAGTTAAGTAATTCAACAATAGCTGAAATGTTCAAGAACTATAATTCAAATGTATCCTTCAGAGAAATATTTTTGTATTTGAAATTAAATTCTGTATAAACTATTTAAAAGTTTAATGTGAATCGTATACTTTAAAGAAAAAAAATTATTGAAATACAAAATTAGTAACTTGTTAATATAAAATATTGTATTAGAGCCGTATGACACTTTAATATTTTTTTTATCCACATTTTGTACAAAATTTGCTACAAGAAAATAATGTATAAGTGTCATTAATAAAATTTTTCTTCGAAATTTTTATAAATACATTTGTACATTTTGTAAAAAAAATAATGTTTTGTTATACGGCTCTTAAACATAAAAAAAAGTAATAGGAGAACATTCAGGCCATCTCGGTGAACAGAGTGACAAATATCACGTGTAATATTAAAAAATCATAATATTATCTTGCTTGCCAAAGTTCGAATTGGAAGTTGAGAGCTCGAACAACTGTTATACAATTACAAACGTAGTTATGCATTTGTTGCCTGGTAGCAAAATATTTGGCACTAAATCTGAAAATCATTTATCTTTCCAATGTAAGACTCGCAGTTTTCAAGTTACCTACTAGAAAATGATTGAAGTTTAAGTAGAACTACTAGAAAAATAAATCATTCTTCTAGCAAATTCAAGTTCTAAATTGATACGATAGGAGAGAACTAATGAAGAAATTAAACGTATTAATAAAAGCAAATATAAATAAAAGCAATCTGCTACATTCAGCGCGCTTCCACCCGCAACACGCGACAGTTTTCGTTTCCTATTGGACAGAAATGCGCGTATTTTTTTTTAGCGCTATTTTGCTAAATTGATAATTGCCAAAAACAGTGAAGCTTCCCCATAACGGACACCTACGGCGAATTATATTTTGTTCCTTAGAGAGGTGTCCGCTAAAGAAAAGTTAGAAGAAAAATTACAGAGTTTTGAGGAAAAAAAGCACATTATACATAATTACATGTTTAATGCTAACTATTATTATCCAATACACAAAATATATACATGTAATAAAAAAATTTAGAAAATATTATTATAAACATCGACAAAAAATTTCTCACCAAATTTAGCCCTTCATTTTAATTCTAAGTAGTCGCTAACTGATTTAAAAATTTTCCCATTCATTTAATATGTAAATCTAAAATGTTTTTTTTCAATTATCTATATTACAGCTGCAGTTTATGCAATCATCTTGCTCGCAACGGCAAATTGTAGGACAAATATCAATCTTTCAAAGTGCCCATAAATGGATCTATATAACTTGAACGGTCACAATTTTTAAATCGATAAAAATAGACTTTTTGAACGGCGAGAGCGTTGAACAAAAAAGAAAACGTAGTTGACAAATCGCTTCGATGTTTCTCACAGTGTTTGTTCTAGTGGACACCAGTAGAGAACGTCGTTTGAAACGAATACAAAGGCAAAAGTCTAAACAATATTAAATATAGTGAAAAAATGGAACGCCACTGACAAGGGACCCTTTTTAGTGGTCCGTGGCTTTACGCAATGAGACCCACATCATTCGATAGGGCATCAAAACCTACTCTAGAAAACGTTTTCAAATTTTGCGAAATGATTTGTGTTACGACAAGACAAGCTCCAGAAGTTTGTGTTAATCTGTCAAAACTGGTTTTTCCTATTATACACGGCGAATTGTACTTTATATAACATAATACAGTGGTCGAATGGAGAACGCGCTCGCGCTCCAATCTTTTGCATTTTATTACCCCGGGTTCGAGTCCTCTAGGTAGCAAAAAGATTTTTGCAATTTTTTTTGAAGGAGAATTGTTTATTTTCGTTTATACAATGATTAGATGTGTTTTTCGACGAAATATAGGTATAAACAGCACAAAATCACCGGAAAATATGTAAACTAAATTAAAATGTTTTTAATAAATTTATATGTTATTCCGTTAACAGGGTTGTATTACCAATAAGTACGCATACTGTCAAAATTATTTGCAGTGTGTGGACGAAATGCTTTACTATTCTATTATTGTTGTGATTAATTCAGTATTGTAAAACAATCATTTTGAAGACTACTTTGACCAGTGTTTTATAACTGTTATATAACTTGCAATTTGCCATGTATAATAGAGGAAACCAATTTTGACAGATTAACACAAACTTCTGGAGCTTGTCTTGTCGTAACACAAATCATTTCGCAAAATTTGAAAACGCTTTCTAGAGTAGGTTTTGATGCCCTATCGAATGATGTGGGTGTCATTGCGTAAAGTCACGGACCACTAAAAAGGGTCCCTTGTGAGACAATTTTATATAGTACGCCGACACTGGATAACTTCAAGAAAACAATCTAAAAAGAACTATCATCGAATTGTCACAAAATGTTATTTAGTATTATGAAAAGTTTAAAAAAAAACATCGGCATTTGATTGCAACGAATGGTACATATTTCAAAAAAATGATTTTATAAACCGCATCATTTGTATATCACAATAATTAAAAATCGTATTTTTAAAACTTACGCTTTATTAAGAATAAAAGTTTTGTTTTGGGAGATGTAATTGGACCACCCTGTATTATACATATCTTGACTAAATAGATTAAACTTGTCGATCAGATGTAGAAAAAACTAATTCCATTAGCTCAAATAGGGGCAACATATGAGAAATGTGCAAAACTCGGAGAAAATAAAATATTCGGCTACACTTTCACAAAAAAATATAAATTTCAGAAATTAAAATGATTACAATGTAAATATATAATTAATATACAAAAAAAAAATTAGATGAAAAAAATATTATTTATAGTCAATCTGTTTAGAAAGACCCCTTATTGATGTCTTTCCACAATCTTGGTCCTGTTCATTAATTTTCAAGGGAGAATCTGATCACAGCATGACAAAGTTGATTTACATAAAAAAGCAAATTTTATAAAATTAGTTTTAAATTTAAAGGCGATGACGTTGAAAATTATGAACTAGGCCATAAAACTTTTTGCACTATACATCACTACAGCAGTATCGAGAATTTGCCACCGATGTACAAATTCCGTCTAATTATATTGGTTCGCGGTCTGCAATATAGCGAGTCCCAAAGGAGTTCAGCCGGGGTTTGAATTGCCATCGAATGATCGATATATACGCGAAGACCATTTCAATGAGGGCAACCGTTACTTCCCTCTGGTTCGTATGAATATGATCTTTTATCGTTTAACGCTTCACAACGAATAACCATCCGGAAAGTGCGCCGTTTCAAAGTATGCATATTTACCCATGTATGTATATTCAAAATAAATTCAACATAAACATTTTCTCAAGTCCTTAACAATTTGAAATTAAACTGAAAACTGGTTTTCTGCTAATCAGTTAAGCTTATTGAGTTAATTAAAAATTAGAATAAAGCTCAAATTATATCAATTAAATGTAACATGGATAATATAAGAAATGTTACCTAATTATTCGAATAAACTTAATAATATAATTATACAAATTAATGAAGCCAGCTGTCAGGAAAATCAAATGCCCTCTCTAGTTGATGATTTAGTTGGTTGCCATCGATTTTTAGTATATAAATCACAATGCGGTGCGTTACACAAACTATTAATTTGCGGTTTAAATACAGCTGCGCTGTTGTAAAATTAAATTATTGAATATCAACATAATGAAAAGTAGATATTGAAGCACCCAGTGAAAAGCTAATTTTACAAACTAAAAGAAAATCAAACACAAAATCCACAAACAAATACTAACGCAATAATAAACCAATAATTCAAAATAAAACTCTGCTAATACACATGGACCACCTATATAGTAATAAATAATATATAATGATCGATAAAGCCCATAAATAATACAAATTAAAATAGTATACAAAAATATGGTAATTTAATTACAAATACATGGACAAACTAGCTGCGATTATTCATCAAGCACATTGCATAATAATAATACATAATCGATAGCCACAGATGATATAAATTAATGCACTATGTATATATTTCTACATGGTGATCCTGTAATAAGTGGTTAAAAAAACCGAATTTGATTAGGCTTATCACAAGAATAAAAATTTGTCAGAAACGTTTTATTTTAATCTAAAAAGTGTCGTGCATACTAGGTAATTGTTTACGAAAATGCACGCTTCTATTCGTCTAATCACAGTCCAACGTTCAAAAATGTTTACCCCATTCTTTCTAATTTCCAATTCTGTGATAATGCCATATGGTACTTCCAAATTATTGAAAGAACTCGTTCACTACTGTCATTAGAAAAAAAACTGAAATATTGCATTTTAGGTTATTATTCTTGGAAATTGATAATTAAATAAACTGTAATTTATAGAAGATCTATTTCTAGAGTAATTTTTATAATAATTTGTTTCATACTTACTACCGATCCAACCCAATCTCTAATTGTATTTAGTTTTTCATTATTTCACTGTGCATATGTTGCCTATTTAAATATTTCTTCATAATACGAACATAACGAGCAATAATAAAAAAAATTAATAATGTTTTTTTTGCATTAAGTGGTTTACAGAACATTATTCACTGAAGGTTATTTACAAAAGAAGCTTTCAAACCTTTGACGTACTTCATACCAACTATTAGTCCTTTCATGATTATAAATCATCTCTTTTATATACCCAGCTTAGTTTTACTTGCATAATACATAAGCTTTAGCAGCCTAGTATTGCTTTAGCCATTGATTATTGTATTTATGTAGAAAATAACAAGAGTTCCCTGTACTTATGTATTCAAATTATGACGACATTTTACTAACACTATTCACCGTACTTAATAATACTAATATTTACTACAAATCTATTTCACGATGTGTTTTATATAGAGAAATTAATAAACGATAAATAAAAAATTTTCAAATAAATTCTGTACAATTTTTTACTAGTTTAATATAATTTTTTTCAGAATGTGCCTTTAGATTTCATAAATTTAATAATTTTCGTGGTTTTGTTTACTTGTTAAATAAAAATTATATGCCTAATATCTATACAATATTGGTTTTGACTGACTAAATCCAATTAATTTTGTAATACACTGTTATTGTATTCAAAATATTTATACAAGTGATGAATGTGCTTGTAATTAAAAAGTTAAAAATTAATTTTTTTTGTCAGTCTGTATTATAGAAAGCAAGTTTCCAAATTAAGATTAATAATTATGTACCTACGAACAACATTTTCCTTGCAATATTGAAATTCCAGCAAAGTTCTATTCCCACAGGTTATGTTTGTGGTTCTTTGGCTTTTCCGTGGCCTAACACTTTATAAAACATGCATTTAATTTTAGTTTTAAAGCTGTCAGAATTGTTCAAAATATCAATTTTGAATATCCGAAAAGACAACATATAATTAAAGAATTTATTTTTTAAATTATACCTCTAATAATGGTTCAAAGAAGTTAGTTGCGTCTACGTATTTAATGAAATCATCGTAATTAAACAATAGACAAACTATTTCACAACAACCTATATTCTATGTGTAACACGAATGGTTAAATTATTATAATTACAATTAAAAAATTATTTCAACCTTGATTGTAGGCTACGTAATTTTAATTTTGGCGCAAAATAACGTTTCAACTAGCCGTTAAAATAAAAAAATTACATCATCACATAAGTGACATGAATGGTACATATTTCAAAAAATGATTTTATAAACCGCATCATTTGTATATCACAATAATTAAAAATCGTATTTTTAAAACTTACGCTTTATTAAGAATAAAAGTTTTGTTTTGCGAGATGTAATTGGACCACCCTGTATTATACATATCTTGACTAAATAGATTAAACTTGTCGATCAGATGTAGAAAAAACTAATTCCATTAGCTCAAATAGGGGCAACATATTAGAAATGTACAAAACTCGGAGAAAATAAAATATTCGGCTACACTTTCACAAAAAAATATAAATTTCAGAAATTAAAATGATTACAATGTAAATATATAATTAATATACAAAAAAAAAATTACATGAAAAAAATATTATTTATAGTCAATCTGTTTAGAAAGACCCCTTATTGATGTCTTTCCACAATCTTGGTCCTGTTCATTAATTTTCAAGGGAGAATCTGATCACAGCATGACAAAGTTGATTTACATAAAAAAGCAAATTTTATAAAATTAGTTTTAAATTTAAAGGCGATGACGTTGAAAATTATGAACTAGGCCATAAAACTTTTTGCACTATACATCACTACAGCAGTATCGAGAATTTGCCACCGATGTACAAATTCCGTCTAATTATATTGGTTCGCGGTCTGCAATATAGCGAGTCCCAAAGGAGTTCAGCCGGGGTTTGAATTGCCATCGAATGATCGATATATACGCGAAGACCATTTCAATGAGGGCAACCGTTACTTCCCTCTGGTTCGTATGAATATGATCTTTTATCGTTTAACGCTTCACAACGAATAACCATCCGGAAAGTGCGCCGTTTCAAAGTATGCATATTTACCCATGTATGTATATTCAAAATAAATTCAACATAAACATTTTCTCAAGTCCTTAACAATTTGAAATTAAACTGAAAACTGGTTTTCTGCTAATCAGTTAAGCTTATTGAGTTAATTAAAATTAGAATAAAGCTCAAATTATATCAATTAAATGTAACATGGATAATATAAGAAATGTTACCTAATTATTCGAATAAACTTAATAATATAATTATACAAATTAATGAAGCCAGCTGTCAGGAAAATCAAATGCCCTCTCTAGTTGATGATTTAGTTGGTTGCCATCGATTTTTAGTATATAAATCACAATGCGGTGCGTTACACAAACTATTAATTTGCGGTTTAAATACAGCTGCGCTGTTGTAAAATTAAATTATTGAATATCAACATAATGAAAAGTAGATATTGAAGCACCCAGTGAAAAGCTAATTTTACAAACTAAAAGAAAATCAAACACAAAATCCACAAACAAATACTAACGCAATAATAAACCAATAATTCAAAATAAAACTCTGCTAATACACATGGACCACCTATATAGTAATAAATAATATATAATGATCGATAAAGCCCATAAATAATACAAATTAAAATAGTATACAAAAATATGGTAATTTAATTACAAATACATGGACAAACTAGCTGCGATTATTCATCAAGCACATTGCATAATAATAATACATAATCGATAGCCACAGATGATATAAATTAATGCACTATGTATATATTTCTACATGGTGATCCTGTAATAAGTGGTTAAAAAAACCGAATTTGATTAGGCTTATCACAAGAATAAAAATTTGTCAGAAACGTTTTATTTTTAATCTAAAAAAAGTGTCGTGCATACTAGGTAATTGTTTACGAAAATGCACGCTTCTATTCGTCTAATCACAGTCCAACGTTCAAAAATGTTTACCCCATTCTTTCTAATTTCCAATTCTGTGATAATGCCATATGGTACTTCCAAATTATTGAAAGAACTCGTTCACTACTGTCATTAGAAAAAAAACTGAAATATTGCATTTTAGGTTATTATTCTTGGAAATTGATAATTAAATAAACTGTAATTTATAGAAGATCTATTTCTAGAGTAATTTTTATAATAATTTGTTTCATACTTACTACCGATCCAACCCAATCTCTAATTGTATTTAGTTTTTCATTATTTCACTGTGCATATGTTGCCTATTTAAATATTTCTTCATAATACGAACATAACGAGCAATAATAAAAAAAATTAATAATGTTTTTTTTGCATTAAGTGGTTTACAGAACATTATTCACTGAAGGTTATTTACAAAAGAAGCTTTCAAACCTTTGACGTACTTCATACCAACTATTAGTCCTTTCATGATTATAAATCATCTCTTTTATATACCCAGCTTAGTTTTACTTGCATAATACATAAGCTTTAGCAGCCTAGTATTGCTTTAGCCATTGATTATTGTATTTATGTAGAAAATAACAAGAGTTCCCTGTACTTATGTATTCAAATTATGACGACATTTTACTAACACTATTCACCGTACTTAATAATACTAATATTTACTACAAATCTATTTCACGATGTGTTTTATATAGAGAAATTAATAAACGATAAATAAAAAATTTTCAAATAAATTCTGTACAATTTTTTACTAGTTTAATATAATTTTTTTCAGAATGTGCCTTTAGATTTCATAAATTTAATAATTTTCGTGGTTTTGTTTACTTGTTAAATAAAAATTATATGCCTAATATCTATACAATATTGGTTTTTTGACTGACTAAATCCAATTAATTTTGTAATACACTGTTATTGTATTCAAAATATTTATACAAGTGATGAATGTGCTTGTAATTAAAAAGTTAAAAATTAATTTTTTTTGTCAGTCTGTATTATAGAAAGCAAGTTTCCAAATTAAGATTAATAATTATGTACCTACGAACAACATTTTCCTTGCAATATTGAAATTCCAGCAAAGTTCTATTCCCACAGGTTATGTTTGTGGTTCTTTGGCTTTTCCGTGGCCTAACACTTTATAAAACATGCATTTAATTTTAGTTTTAAAGCTGTCAGAATTGTTCAAAATATCAATTTTGAATATCCGAAAAGACAACATATAATTAAAGAATTTATTTTTTAAATTATACCTCTAATAATGGTTCAAAGAAGTTAGTTGCGTCTACGTATTTAATGAAATCATCGTAATTAAACAATAGACAAACTATTTCACAACAACCTATATTCTATGTGTAACACGAATGGTTAAATTATTATAATTACAATTAAAAAAATTATTTCAACCTTGATTGTAGGCTACGTAATTTTAATTTTGGCGCAAAATAACGTTTCAACTAGCCGTTAAAATAAAAAAAATTACATCATCACATAAGTGACATGACCTTGTTTTTGCTATTAGGTGTTCTTAGCTTAAGTGCAAGTGTAAAAAGACCTATAACTATATCAAGATTGAAAATTAATGTAAATATTATAAATTTGTTCACACGAATCAAAAATAATACGATAATTAAGCTTTTCTATTTCATTTGACATTTACAAAAATATAACAATATGAGTCAAACTGGTTGCAAACAGCTACATCACAATTTATGTTTTACATTTAAACATATTAGGTAATAAGCTTAGCCTTCAGTTAAAACTAGGGAGTTGTCAAATTTGTGGTTTACACATACGTCCTTCGACAAACTCGCATACAATTAAACTTCATTGTATACAAATCTAGATAATTTAGAGCATTGTCTAAGAAAATCTACCGAACAATAATATCATACATCGTTCCAGTCACTAAATCCAAACCTTATTAAGGTTTCTGAACAGAATACAGGAAATAAGCTTTTATTATTTTTTGCTCGCCGAATTTAAAATGTATTTAATACATTGAATTAAAGGTAGTTTATATTATAAAAGATGCAAATAAAAATAATAATAAATGCAAAAACAAAATCTTTCGCGATTAAAGAAATAAAAGTATTATGGACCTTTGTAATCTGTAGATCTGTTGCATAATGTTGAAAGTGGCTGGTTGGCCTGTCAGTAATTCCTGACATGAGTGACATTTAGAAATGCGAATATTGGATTATAAATTCATGTAATTAATTAGACTTTCACCAAGGCATTAAGGTTCTAAACGAATTATGGTATATACGAGTATGTTTGAATTTATTATTAGTTTAACAGTTAATATTACCATCACTGCTCCATAACAGCACAAAGTTAAACATTTTATGACACAAACTGCAAAAACATACGACGGAGAATATAATTAAAGTTTATAATAAATAACCCTGCTTAGAATTAGTTCGTTATCTTCCAGGCATTGATAAATCTACCACGAAAAAATTGTTTTCTGCTACGCTAGTCGCATAGTTATTAAAAATAATCATTATCAAAAAAGTTATGTATTATATTTTTTAGTGGGTACTTGAAAACTAGCTGGTGTTCCAAAATAAACGGGCATATTTATTCAAAAAGTACAAGTGCTACAGAAAAAGTAAAGGTAGGGCTATGAATAGTTTTAAAAATCATTTATAAAATTTCAAATTCGATCGCGGTGTCGCCTGAAACGACAAAGTGACCCGGGCGATTTTAGAAATTGGAGGTCTCGTATCGAGCATTTTCGGTTTACATACCCATTTGTTTGAAAATGTGCATAGTCAGAAAACAAAATCTCGGGAAAGCTTCGCTCTGAATTTTTTATTCTGATTAGCACTTTGTGGGCGAAGTCCTCCCTCCACTTTTTGTTGCAATCAGTCAGTGGCGTAACAACTTAGATTTTGTACCGGAACTCGTGCAGAACCTTTCGCAAAATTTGATGTTATAATGACCGTTTTAGCACAAACGTGCGCTCTTGAATTGAATATTTTCACATTTTTGTCAGTACAGTAAAACCTCAATTATCCGGAGCTCAGTTGTACGGATTTGCAATTATCCGGATTGTCAACCGCGTTCGTTTTTTTATGTTAAAACGGGACGCTTCGTAATCGTGCTTAAAGCCGAGTGTGCGCATTCGAGCTCAAAGTGGCACATTCCGATCTCGAGAAAATAAAGCGCGCCGCTCCGCGTCGCGCTTCATTTGCCTCCCTCGCTCGGAAATGTGCCACTTTTCGCTAGAATGCGCACATACTCGTATTTATTGGATTTGCCAATACAGTAATACCCCGGACTTACGCGGTAGGTGGGTCTGAGCGATTGCCGTGTAAGTCGAATTCGCGTAAGTCGGGGTTCTACTTTGCATATAAATACATATAAAGTATGTATGTTTAATCGGGACCAGAGTTTAAAGAAAACAATAATTTGGAAGAAAAATGTTTAATAAAGTGTAAGATAATAAAACAATTTACATTGTTATGAATAAAGTAACCTAAACCGAAGTTATTTTGATGTCAAAGGCTTCATATATTCTAACAATGTTGCCTGACGAGTTAAGTTTTTCTCAAAATCCAAATTCGCGTAAAACGGGGTAGCGTAAGTCGGGGTATTACTGTATTCTTATTTTATTCTTCAATTCAAAAAATTAAAAGTCGAATAAATTATATCTATTTGTTGTTTGAAAAAGGTTAGATATTTTATTCCTTTTGATAAGTTATCATGGTGCTCTTCCGCACGCCTAATTGTAGCGAGCTTGATAAAAATATTTTCAAGTGTACTTTCGAATGTTTACTAATTCGCATTTTTGATTAATTAAAATTGTATATGAGTCAAATTTTCTTAAGTGGGCCACTAAAAATCAACTAGTTGATTTTTATATCATCTTTTGCAGATTGTTGAAGGTTTATGTCAAAATTAATGTATCCAAATATTTTCGGGTAATTTTAATTTTTTCTGAAAATTATAAACAAATTAGGTTTAAGGCACATTTTGTATACACTGTTGTAATTAGACTTCATTTATGGATTAATTCAATTTTTAAATATATAAAAATATTTATATGTTACATAGAAGGTGCATCACAATTTTCGAATGACTTGGGTGGGGTATGATAAAAAAAAGGTTTGGAAATACGAGTCAAAATTCGGCAAAAGTTAAGGTATTTTTTTTTCATGTACGACGAAGCCTCCCATCTAGTCTAGTTTAAAAGTACTAAATTAGAAATGTGGTTTTTGGTAAAAATACCCTACTGTAATTTTTAATTAAAATCAAAGCGAGAAGTGGTACATTTAGTTCAGTTTGATTTAATTAATATTATTTGTAAGAGAGAAGAATAAGATAGGTAAATTCAATTATTAAGGAGTATGTGCACTTTTAAGCAAAAACTTTTTCCGAATAGAAAATCTGGATTTGAAAGATTTGTTATTAATATACAGGCAGTCCTCGTACTTACGGCATGTTAGGTTCTCGAAATACGCGACGTAAATCGAAACGACGTAAGTCGAGACATATTTTTTCATATGTTTACATGTAAAACTCAAGGGTTTGGATCCACACGGACTCAAAATTAAAAATAAACTGCATTGATAACAAAGGATATAGGGAAAAGTGGCATAAAACAGCCAGTTTTAAAACAAGGGATAAATAATATAGAAGGACATAAATAAATCAAATTTTTTTTTAATCTGTAATTGTTCATGCATTTATGTACGTAATGTCATAAAACATTTTTCAAAATTAACGATATTTTTCGACTTCTAATCATTTATAAAATAAATAAAATTTGGCTTTTTCATAACCTATAGGTATTGAAAGAGCCAACCCAAGTTTTGAAAAAGCCATGTTATTATTACAAGATTAAAACTGCACATTAACGAAGATATTATTTTATAATAATCTTAAGCTATAATTTTAGATCTTATATAATTATAAAACGTTTTAAATAACGCAAATTCTGGATAAAATATTGACTTACATAAATCTAAGAAACTGTCAAAAAATTTGACGTTTGAGATCAATCATTGCAAAAACTTCAAAACGTTTTTAGCAAAAATAATGCAATTTCCCTTTTACGCCACAGGATTTATATGCCCAACCATTACAACTTTGCATCGGTACCACTCTTGATTGCTGTTACTACAATTATTATTGCATTTTATGCAATTAAAAGGTGGCTCTTTCATTACACTGCAGTCCGGCTCTTTCAAAACATATTCTCTCAAGAAACAAAATCTCGAAAATTACTATGAAATCAAAGATTAGTCTACAAAATATATACGTTATTAGAAGGCCTAATATATCTATAAAATTATAGTGTAATCATATTATTATTAGTTTTGTACGTATAGGCGTTAGAAAACAAATAAACTGAACTCAAAACCTTACTTTTTGACGACAAAATCTTCAATACGTCGTATCGGCGCCGTTTATTGACGGTGAACGGTCAAATTTTTGTGGGGGATATCTGGCTAGTGTTGCTATCTTAAAATAATAATACATAAACGATTCGTATGAAAACTACCGCGTAATTGACAATGGCTCTTTCAAAACTTGACTGTTTCGTGCCACTTTCCCCCTACATACTTTATTATCAAAAGTAAGTTCTTAAAATAATATAAAATATAAAATAATATACTGGAATAAAGTAAATATTTATCCGTTTAAAATTTTTTTTAAAGACAATTTTTTCCGTTGCCAACATTGGTGACCCGTCAGAAATGACGGAAAATCCGTTGAGTTGGCAACGCTGCTCCTATGCCGGAAATCGAAACAATTGACGTATGCTTGAGGAATAGTGTCAAAACATTGTTCGACGTAACTTGAACGACGTAAATCGAAACGACGTAAGTTGAGGACTGCCTGTATTCGAATGCAATTAACACGAAGAAGTGCGCATTGGAGCGAAAAGTGGCACATTTCCGAGCGGGGAGGCAAATGACGCGCGACGCGGAGGGCGCGCTACATTTTCCCGAGATCGGAATGTGCCACTTGAAGCTCGAATGCGCACAATTTGCTTTTTGCCACGATTAACAATGATCAATTTACTTTAAAAAATTCAAGTAATTCTAAAACCGTAGTTGCGCTCTCAAAATGCCTCCTTTGTGCTTCGCTTATTTTTCATATTTTTTTACTTTTTTGATTGCGAGATTGCCGTGAAATTCATTTGTATTTAAATAAGGAGGCAAGAATGAAATTCTTGTGATTGACAATTTTTTGAAAACGGGACATTTTGGCGTCCCGAATGATTGTAAGGGGACAACGGAACAAACGATCTGAAAACGGAACAATCCCATTCAAAACAGGAAGTATGGTGAATTATATACAGCTAAAATTCGTTTTTTCCTATTCAATTAACCGAATTTTCGATTATACGAATGAACTGCAACAATAATTAGTCCGGATAACCGCGTTTCCACTGTATTTGGATCCCTATTCTGACTGATGTAAACAAAATTGCTAGGACCGTCCATGTCTTATATTTTCCCCCTACCTTAAACTCCTTCCTATAAAAACTTACATTTAAAATGTGTGGGTTGATTTTGGAACACCCTGTAGGTACATTATAGTGTAAGACTGAAATATAACTGTACCAGTTGGATAAATAAACCAACGAAAATGCTTAGTAATTAATAAAAAGAAACTTGTTTTATGTAAGTAACGAAATTAATTTAAAGATCAAGTTTTTCTAAAAATCAAAATAACTAATAAAAACCGATTTCACTAATGTATAATAAACCAATACGAATAATGTTCACCATAAATGTCTTACAACGAGTGGAAATAGTAAAGGCAATTGAAGCGAAGAAATAGAACCGACTTGAGACACAACGGAAACAGTTCGGTACATTTTTACGACTTCATTAATGCAATACCGCTTTTTAGATACAACCAAAAATGGGGTGTTGAAATTAAAGTGGAGATTAAAAAGCCAAGTGGTTCGCATTTCAGAAACCATCTAAGGAAAATGTTTCCAGAACGCAATTGAACATAAAATTCAAACTAAAACATCGCTGCACAGAAAGTTTCGTTTTAAAACGAATCTCTATTGTAACGCACATTTATAGGGCATTATTAAGAATTTCCAGCGAGTTTTAATATAACGAAGGTCGTACGAAACAAATTAGGCACACTTAATCGCCCATTTAAGAAAATTGGTGAAATTTGGGTTGAATAATTCAAGACTTTACCTTATCTTAACGCCGACGCCGACGCCGCGTCTGCCTTTGAAAAGCCTCCATGAGAGTAGAACGACGTAAAAACTCACCTGAAATAAAACAATGCCGTGTTATCTAAATTGTCTCTAATCTATACAATAGCAATATAATGTGGACAAACGGCTAATTAGATTTGTTAAAGCGGGAAAATACGCTCAATTAGCGCAATTAACAAAATTGTAATCTCTGGTATCAAACTAGTTCCTCCCAACGCCCCAATAGCAATTTCATGTACAAAATCTATCCGGTTGCGCAATTAACACAAATAAATCACTTTTTATAATCTGAAAACGCAAGCAGTATCTGAACGGTATGCAAATAGCAATAAGAGGTGCTAATCTTGGTGCTGGCACATTTTGCTTTTGCAAAGGCGGCTGCAAAAAAAAGGTCGACACGTACAATTATATATCGCAGTGGTATAAATGCAATTTTGTATCTAACTGCTCATTCTTATTCCAGAAATGTTTCCCGGAGTCGTTCCGCTCAGCCTGCGAGCTTATACTTCTAGAGATCTCTCGTGATAGATGCCCGCCGCTGTGTGTTCAAAATTGCTAAAATGCAACGCTCAGCACTTTCAGACCATCGAGTGATCAGACGGCCCTTGCCATCGCCAAACTGAAAGATCTCTTTTTTTATAAGAACCTTTAATAGCGATGCTCAATATCCGATTTCTTCATTTATGAGACTAATGATTCGGAAAACCGAATGTATAATCATTTAGCAAACTGGCACTCACGATTTGACTTATAGCTCTAATTTGCGTGATGAATTGCACCACTTTAATACTCATATTTTTAAGATAACATCTGCAACATGTTTCTCATATTATTAACTAGTATTCGCATCCAATCCAAGCTAAAGCTTGCACGTTTTATAAGAAAGGTTCGATATAGAGAGCGATATTAAGAACAAATTTAAATTTTGATATATACCGCCTTTCTGCTATAACCTTTATGAAAGATGATTTTCATTCTACATAAATATGAAATTTTAAAGAAAGTCAACACGGGTCAGTTATCGAACAGCTATTTTCGGCTACATGCATTACACGTAACAATAAGTGTCATTTACTTACTTCCGACATTTACTAGACGTATAAAAACGAGCAATTCCAATGTACATTTCAAATACTCTGCTGTTAAGCAATTTATTATTCTTTTAAATTAACTTCTTATTGTTAGTTCCACTTAGTTCATATCTAGGAATTACATATAGATTGATTTTGTGCAATATCCGTATGGAGGTATGTCTAAATGTGTATAAATAATAAAATATAAAAGAACACACTCGTAATTATAGACATATTTCAACAATTATATTTTTAACATATGAGTTTCAACGTAACACAAATTACATCAATAGAGTAAATATAAAATTTTGAATAGAACACTAAACTTTGTTACACGATTTCATTCAATAGTTAAAGAAAAAAATGACATTATAATAGAAGAAGACCATGTTATTTTAAGTAATAGCAGTGATATTACAGTCTAATGCAAAATTATGTGTTTAACGAGAGAAGGTAACAACGAATAGTATGTAGCTCGGATTATTTGTGCAAGTTTTGTGTTCATTTTGTTACATTTTTATTGGCGAATTAAAATATTTTTTCTATAATAGGTAGATATATTTTTAAAACATGTAATTTTTTAATAATACAATCTGTGCAACACATAGGAATGATAAGATTCTAACAAGAATTTGGTACGAGCAACATAAATTAGTAAGTTAAATATAAATTGCAGTATTATTAGTAATAAAAAAAAACAAGTAACACCCCTGCTTCATTCGTAATGAATCATTTACATTGCGTTTTAGAGATAATTGTTATATAAGGTAGAGAATGTAAGATTCCTGCATATTTGAGTGCCGCATCGTTTTCATTCCTGTCGTACCTCTAGGGTTTAAAGAGGCTTCTATTTTCAGAACCATCCATTACGTGTATCATCGATTAATGAAAACGCATGAAATTACCATTCAAACTGTTTTTCTAAACAAGCATACAATGAATATAACACGGATGCATGTAAAAGTACGCATTTATTTTGAATGCTGTACATTTTAAAGAAAATGTGCAACGCTCTTTTAATCTTTCAAGAATTACTAGACTTCACAAGTTAGATCTACGTAAAAGATTTCGTCAATCCATTAATTTAATTATTTTATATCAGTAAATTGGTGAAATCATTTTCACAATCAGACGAAGAAAAAAAGCAAGTAAAACTGCCTATACAGCCTGCTATATTTGGATTTGTCACAATTTTAATCAGTTTTCAAGTGTCTTACAATTAAAATGCAATTTCAGTTATGCACAAGACATTTGTGCACTTTCATTAACGATGCGTTTATTTTTATAATAAAAATTTTATTACCTATTTATTTTATATGTAATACGCATGTGTATCATTTTTTTGTAATCCCCACACATCGTATAAATGTATAAATCAAAATCAATTAAATAAGGTAAATTTTTGAACAAAACCTTCATTGCATGATATTGCAATTTTTCAAAATATTGCTATTATATAATAAATCAGTTAAACTGTAAGTATTTAGTTATTTATTATAAGTACCTATATTCAAAACTACCAGCAGTTACGTAAAATTTTTATAGTAATTGTTTTGAAAATCTATTTAAAATTGCCTTAAAAATGATAATTATACATATAATAGCGTTTAATAAGAACAACAGTGGATACATAAAATAACGATATTAATAAGATACTTAAACAAAACTGGCACCGTAGCGTTAGCAACAACCCATTACGATGTCTGGGGTCGCCCCGACGCCTAGTCAGTTAGACGCCAAGCAAAAAGGAGCTTCCGAAACTTACATTTAGTGAAGCCATACAATCGTCCTCGGCAATTCAGAGAGCTCGGTTATCGTACCCGACTAAGCTGCAAATTTAGATTTTTATGCCCCTAAAAAAATTTGTTAGGCCAAGATTGTAAAAAAGAGTAAAATTAAGGTATATAATAAATAATAGAGCTAAACATGCACTAGGTAACTAAACAAATACGTTTTTCATTTATAAATCTATGATAATTGGTTAAAAAATAATTTCGAGCGACTCCAAAAACGAAACGCAAGTTGTGAAATAAATAAACATAAAATTGTTTTAAATTTTCGTAATACAGCTTCGATAGAAAGTTAAATGCTCTATTTTTGAGCGGCATTGCTAACTTCAATGTTTTCGTTGGACTAAGTATTTTAAATTGATAAAACCAAAAGTTTCCTAGACATAAATCAACGTCATGACTTTCCGTTCAGTGGATATAACAAAGTTTCAATTTCCCGAATCGAACAGACATTAAGATTTGATTCGGGTTTCGTATTCCGCACAGCAAAGATAACGTCAACGTCGCTCGTAGTTCCTGCTTACATACAACAGTTACGTGATGGTTAAAACTTTAAAATTTAAATTTTAAAAATTAAAAATTAGTATTGAAATGTATGTAGTAGAATACGTTTGTAGACGTGCAATAACTGTAAATGATAGACCTTTTTCTATAATTTCAGCTTAAAATTAAAACATATTAATATCGCATTCGAATCTACTTAAAAAAAGCTACCGCGCAAAAAAATGCGAAAGCGAAACGAATTCCGATAGTTCATTTAAATTTCACATCAATTATTTCCACTGAATTAATTCTTATGTGGCTCGTAAAAAAATATGAATACCTACTACTTTTGCGATTTTATCTGTATGTACAAGTTATTATCATTTTTGAAAAATGGTATTAAAAATTAACTAAAATGGAAATAAAATTGTTAAGGTATATACAAACAAGAAGACAAATTCATATAGAACGGAAAATCAAGATAAGATAATATCTTCATTAAAACTTTATTATCCGAAATATTATCAGAGCAATGACAATAATGTAACTATTCAACAGTAATATGTACATTGTGCATAGGAATTTCATCGAAGAGAAATGACAGAATGTTAAATCTGAATCGGAAATATGTCAACGCAACCTATTCAAATAAGAAATAAACTCAATTTATTACTAATATTTCTAACGGAGCTTAATACGTTTTAAAATTTTTGGTATACATACTTAAGTTAACCTCAATTTAATATTAATGTATTATAGTTGTATATTTGCGGAAATAAATATGTGAATGCAATTCAATAATTTAAAATTCGAAATTCGCAATGAATATAATATTTAGTTGAAAGCAAACGCCATCAACTATCGTTTTAATTAACTGTCTACTATAAATTGATTTTCTGTATACGTACTTCAATGACAGTTACGTACCATAGAGACAAATCAATAAAAATTTCTCGTACCTACTGTTTCAAACTTCCTAAAAAAAAGTCCATCGTTTCTAACTAGTAAAATTCAGTTTTAGTCATTTAACATTCTATCATTAAAAAAAAAACAATTTCTCAGTGGTCAATTGCTTTGCGATCTAATTACAGTAATTATAGCATATAAGATTTAAGCATCACAATTAGTAAACTTGTTTAAACCACAAAGATCGATTTCACTCGGTCATAATCAATATGTGCAACTCGTTTTGCCCAATGCACATGTAGAAGCAAATGTGTATATGCCTCAGTGTACGTACACTAAATCAATTATTTATGCAGAACCAAAAAAAAAAAAAAAAACATAAATAACACGGTTTGACCCGCATATATAATTTTAAATTTGTAAAATCCATGAATTCAATTTAGTCGTTCTAGTACAGATGCGTTCACATCATTTCATATTTCTTATTTGTATGAAAGTAGAGCATATGTAGGTCCATAGGGCATAAAAAGCCATAAATATGACAGAAAAATATCTAAAATCGATAACAAAATTGATAAAATAAAGTGATTTTCAAGAAACTGTATAAATATTTTTTCGGTTTCGAGACCATATTAGAGCAGCCTAAATAACCAGTTATGATTCTAGAACGTTTTAAAACACTTCCTATTAAGTACATTTATCTTTAAAAAAAATCTACACCCACAATTATAAGATTATGAAATGTTTTTTTAGACACTATAATTAATTATTTTGAATAAGCCCAATAAATACATAATACAATATAAGTCAAAATTATTAACGAAAATCATTAATTTAAAATCAATTGCCATAAAACGTTATTGTTTAAAACATAACCAAACAATACAAACATGTAACAATTTTCAGGGGAAAAAATTTTATATGAACATCTTCATTATTCGTACCAATCAGTAAAACATAAACAAATAAAGAAGATGTTATTGGTTACAAGGGCGAATCAAATATAAATCACACCTCTGTGTTTGCCGCTTGAAGGGGGTTCCAAATTAGGACAAGTTGGGTGGAGATATAAGGATTGGAAAAGACAGCCGAAGCGGCCCGAACAGCATCATGAATGTTGAGCAAAAAGTGGCTGGGTCAATTGAGCAACTTACTATTCATCATGATTTTAACTCGGGAAGGTGCAAAACCTTCCAAAATCTAGCCACGATTAAAGGTACAAGTATGGTGTGAATACCTTTTCAAAAACCCCAAGTTTTTGAATGAGGCGGTCGAGTATTGGTTGAATATGAGTGTCATTCAAGCCGATGCCGGATGAGCCTTACCAAAGTGAACATGCGAGCTATTTGCGAGCTTCTTGAAAGAGAGCGACGTCTTACGATTTTCAAAATTGTTAGATATTGGAATTTCGTATGAGAGCAAAGTGTCAATCAGATGGGTTCTTCGGTTCCAAAAATGAGGAACGGCAAGCAGAACGTTTCAAAGTGTATCAAAGGCTCTTGACACGATATCGTAAAGAAGGACATGCATTTCTGAATCACATTATAGCGTACGTCGAAATGAAGATTTATGATTGCACTCCGGAATCACTCCGTACCAGGTTGAAAAAATTAAAAGTTCAATTAGCTATACACACGCGCAACTCCATTCTATAAAGAAGAGACTAACAAGCTTCTTATTTGATGAGAAAAATGATTTGTTAAAAGAGAAGATTATGAAAATATTTTTTGTCGTTTCTTCAATTATAAAAATAAATTTTATAAACAATAGTTTGGTTTACATGATTCATCCTCGTATATAATAAATTGCCGAATGACCTACGAAATAATAATTCATCATGATAAGAAGATAAATTATATGTATTTTACATTAAGTATTATTGTCTTGGTTCTGAAAATTTCCCCCTATTGTATTTAGTTTTTTGTTTAAACTTAAGTTTGTTTTGAGATAAAATAAGCATTTTTTTTAGTTTCCCGTTTCGTGCTTCTGAAAGATTATATTTACAAATAACACTCGGATTAAATAAGGTTGGGTTGTTTGCTATAAGTTACATTTTTTAGATACTATTTTACCCTGCTTTTTCGGCGCACCGCTTTACGCCAAAAATGGTTATTAAAGCAGTACCCATAATTTTAACACATTAAATAAAACCTAATCTCATACCAAACAACATCCTAGTTGTGTAATAATTCGTGTTACAGTTTAGCACATAAACATTGAATTTTTTAGTACGTATACAAATATTTTCAAATTTTAAAATTATAGAATTACATAAATTTTAAATAAATTTGTCGTTTCGTAGTCTAAAAGAATAAATACTTATTTTAAAACAAGTTAATTGTACAAAGAAAGCAATTATTTTAGTATAGAACAGGAGACTCTCCATACTTTCTAAGGAAAAGGCTACATAGAGTATTAAACTTGTCAAGTGGACGAGTTAAAAAAAAATTAACGTAAATTGAAAGTATATATTTAGTTCACCAGAACTAGTATTATAAAGCTTTGGTAAAGTCAAACCTACAAATGTGTTTCTGTGCAAAATCAACGTTACCACGGAAGAATAACATAAATTGTACTTTAGTAAGGTTCTACGTACATACACAACCGCTCACGGAAATTCGATCCCTAAAATAATTTTTAATAAAATAGGTGTAACTCATTACGGCGCATTCAAAATATTTTAATGTTATTCGCTAATGTTTTACAAGATATATATGTTTAATTTACATGTTTACATGCAATATTATATATTTAATCAAAGGTAGAAGTGTTTATATACCACTCTACTATATTCTTGCAAATAACAATACTATCTTGATTATAAAAATAAAGGTAAATATTAAAAATTTTCAACCGATTTTATGAGGAGTGGTTTACTAACCGGGGGTTTACCAACCGTTTACCTGCTTAACCATCGGTCTTATTGATGATTTAACCTTTCGTCATATTTTGATCGTTCGCCAACCATTGAACTATAAAGTTACCAAAATTTTATAAAAAATAATGCCTTGCACGAAGTCTGAAAGGACTAAAAAACGTACAAAGATTGTTCCTCTTTTTACGAAGAAGGTTATTCGATTCTACAAATTATAAGAAAAGCAGATATTGCATAAACCACTATAGAAAACATTTTAAAACGTCATACAGAGACCGGAATTTTGGATGATCCCATTGTCCAGGACCAACGAGCAGCATTTCAATAGCAGATAATCGAGATCTTGCATTAATGAGTAAGCGAAATCGTTGATTGACAAGACCAGAATTAGTTGCAAAGTTTAATCGCGATCGAAAAATGGGATGTGTGCAAGTACGGTAAAACGTTGTTTACAGGAAGCAGATTTGCATGGACAAAAAGCTTTAAAAAAACCATCGTTGCGATGTGGCAATAAAGTGAAACGGCTACGGAGAGCACAGTCCGATCGAGAATAAACCACAGAGCAATGGACTAAATTGCTTTGAACAGATGAAAGTAAGTTTGAAACTTTTGGGCAAGACAGAAGAATTTTTGTAAGACGATCAGCCAAAGAAAAGATGATGCTTTCGAGCAGTGGACCAACTGTCAAAAATGGTGGTGATTCTACTCAAATTTCGAGTTGTTTTTGACAAAAAAAAACCGACGATTTGGTGCAAATCGAAGGGATTTCGCTGAAAGAACAGTATTTGAAAGTTCTCTAATGCAACGCAATTCCTGCGGAATAAAGACTCCTGGTTGAAAACTTCACGTTTATGTAGGACAACGTTCCGAAACATACAGCAATAGTATTCAAGAACTATTTGAAGACACAAGAAGCCAATAAAAAATTGAAAGTAATGTTATTCCCATCAGTATTGCGAATTTAAATCGCGTCGAGCTTTTATGGAACGACCTTAACCGTCGTGTGAAAAGTAGATCTTCAACTTCATAAAAAGATCTTGGGGAACTTTTACAAGCAAAATGGGAGTAAAAATCCACACGATTCGTTAGTACGCAAAATGCCTCAAATCGTGAAAGTAGTTTGTGCTGTTTAAGGGGGTTATTTTAATTTAAAAAAGTTTAATTTTTAATGTATGTTCCATAAACTGTATTACTCAGATTATTTGTTATATATTTTATTTTGTTATTTGTAGATGTATCAAGGTTTTTAAGTTATTTTATCGTTTCTTTGCAAAAAAAAAACTATAGGTGATCCTACTTCCATGAGCGACAGTGTATATGGTGTGTCAAATATCTGCAACGACTTCTTATCACTATTCTACGAAAAATATGCCAAAACAACTTATGCACGCAAAAATTTAAAAACCAATCAACTACATTTTACGGAAATAATTTTAATAAGGTGAAAGTGGTATGTGAATGTCGTATAGTTTAATTTCACGTCTATTCACCTGAAAATTTTACAGTGCCTAACGTTGGACTTAATGCAGCATAAAATTGCCTCCCGCTGGATTCAAACGCCCATCCATTGTTAAATATCGTAGAAATCTCTACACGCCATTACAAATATCGCATTTCGCCTACACTTGCGTTAATCTACATATCCTCCAATCTTATTGTTCCTTTAATGAAACAGAAACCAATTAAGTCTATCGCTCACTTCTTATTTTTCAATTGTATAAACCTACCGTTATCAATAAAAAAAAATTATTAAATAAGTACCAATATTAATTGTATTTCAAAATATAAAATTGTTATCGTAATGAAAACGAAAAAAAACATATTATAATAAAATAGATATTTGTTAAATTTAAAAAATAATATCTAAAGATTAGTTTTACCAATCTTTAAACCCATTAAACACACCTATGAAAAATAAACCCTAGGTAATAACGTAAAGCACAAAAGTAATAAACGTATAGTAGTTGTATGAATGAATTTTTAATATTTGTGTAATTTACATAGCAGAATATTCGATATTGTTATCTTTCTTCCTAAAGCCACAATATACATAATTTCAACTACACTGCCAAGAAAACTATTAAATAATTTATTATTTGATGAGAACTAACATACTGCTCCCACAAACCTTAAACCGTTTGAATTAATTACAACATAAAGTACAAAATAATGTACATACATAGGTAGTCCATAGGTATGAATAACAAACTTGCCTAATAAATAATTAAAAAATCGTGTTTATTGTTTACACTTAATTTTAGAAGAAAACGCCTACACTTAATTACGCAGTACACATTCGTTATAAACATTTTAAACAATTCATATTTTCCTCTAAGACGAATTCAATTTTGAAGGATAAATCTATAGGGTGTTAAACCTCATTTACGTTTTCATGGTATTCTAGGAAAATATTCTTTAACTAGCCGACCCGCCCAGCTTTGAGTAGGTATTACAATTTCGAACCAAAAACTTATTTGTATCAAAATTAAATATAGCCTATATTACTTAGGGGTAATGTAACTTTTCATTATTCAAGAATTTTTAAAATCCGATCTGTAGTTTTAAGGATTACTTCCTACAAACAAACACAAATTTTACCTCTTTATAATATTAGTATAGATTATAAATAGAATTTTCGGAATGCAACAAAGAAAAAATAATTTTTTAATTCGGACTGAAATAATTATTTTGTCTAAGAAAAGCGAAGTTTAGAAAAGAACAAAGCACCAAGAGATTTAAAAAAATCTTTATTCGATAATTTTGGATCTCCGAAACCAAGAGCTAGAACGGTCAGATTTGTGTAAAAATAAATGGTGGATTTATGAGAATCTGTAACACTTTTAAAAGCAAACTATGTTACGGTACGAAATATAACATTTTATTTGACGAAATACAACATTTTTAATTGTTCTCGTGCATTATCTTAGCCTTACTTAATTTTACAGTAATCAGAAATAAGGCACTAAACAAACTAATTAAAAAAAATTAACAACGGATTTACGCAGTGTTCACAAAATAATTTATCGAAAAAATAAATTGTACTAAAAGCACTAACAAATATGTTGACGTTTTATAATGATTAATTTAAGAGATATGAGAGGAGGCAATATTTACAACGTAAGGTCGGTTACGGAATATAAAAGTGTCGTAAGATTTACAACCATCATCCGTATTTTTTTGAAAAATAATTACTTACACTTATTTTCGTATAAAATTTGAACCAGTAATAGCACCAACATAAAACATTGTGTGAATTCTACTGCAAAAGATAGAAGAACCGCAATGTAATAGCAAAAAAATGTGGAGCAGATTATTTTGTAAAACATTTAATTTTTAATGCGATAATACAAGTTATTTGGAATCGTTCAATATACCACGGGAAAGAGAACAAAACGAGAAAGTTTTTAAGCAACTTAAACTTTTCATACGGATAAAATGTAATTTGTAAAAGACTCTTAACCAAGTGAATTATACAGATTTCTCTCACATTTTGTCCTTTAGGAAAAAAATACAAATGCCGTTATATCTCAAAAACTAACTTTAAGACACTTGCTACTAAAGCACATTTAGCTTAAAATGTTGTAAATAACTTCCCGTATTGCGCCTCAGAAAGTTTGCATCATTCTGACCAACACCCTGTATATGCGGTGCTAAAAATATAATAACGTTATAAATTACAATAAGTGCGACTTTTATAAGTAAAAGTTCCGAATAAAAATAAAAATTAGAAGGTAATTTTATTTTACGACTACCTTTTAAACGATTTCTAGAGAAGATAAAGGAAGCATTTCTAAAATTATAACAAAACCACAGAAGTAAACAACGGATGAGAATTCCACTTAATTTAATTGGATGTGCGGCAATAATACTAACTGGCAAGGATCCTAGTGTGTACTAAGCGATCATATCCTAATTCAGAAAGGCTGGTTAAATAGAAAGGTAGCACGAACTGCCGTTGTAAATATTCTTAACGTAAGTAAATTAATAAATAGGTTTGTTCGATATACACATCGCATAATTTCGAGAGCTTAACAATACGAACCTACTCTACATATGTTCGTAAACTGCAAGTTATGCAACATTACTTTAAATATAGTTAGCTTTGCATTTTCCGAGTCAAATGAGTTTGACAAATTCACCTTCCTCTTATTATTAAATTCCGTTGTTTCCGCTTCTACTAGCGCCAGACCGTTGGAAAGCTTTAATTGTTAAAGTGGATTATCCACGGACGAGCTCGGATGTGCCAACAATTTCATTAAAAGTACCGATAGGAATATGACTATTAAAATTTAATACAGCGCTCACTTCAGGATGAGTTTTGAATGCCTAGCAAATAACAAAAAATGAAAAATAAAATGCTCGCGTCATGAAATATAAAAATTTAATTTCTAAAAACTATAACTTATTTTCAAGTATCTACATACTTATATAATTTAATTATTACATTAGTCGGCGCATCAGATTGTTAAAAATATTTAAAATATACGACTTCCCTCAATAATTTTATAAAATAGTGGGATAAATCGGAGAGCGATTGCCTACTGACAGTGATTATCCTCTTTAATAAAAAAACTTGAATGATCCAGCAACAACTGGTTGAAGACCAACACCAAGAAGAAAAAGAAAAAACATTATTTTGTGTTAGGTAACACAAAATTAATTTCAATTTGCAGTTTCTTTGATTCGATGATTATGTCAACTTTTAGAAAATTGACATTTTTAAAAATTGAAATATTGAAATATACGTATTTGAAATATTAGAGGTCAAGCTATTCAATATCATCACACGTGTTGTTGAACTTGAGATCATATACTTATCTATATGTTTATTTCAAATTAAAAATTAAACAATTACTGTTTAATGTTTGACGCATGTAGAATTTCTGAGTTTTGACGGTTAAAATCTTTTTTCTGTTGTTAAGTTGCTTGATAAAGTTTCAATAAAGAAACGAATCGTTGAAAATTTAACAATTGTTGTTTTATTGAAAGTGTCCAATTCCAGTTAACATTAAACATTATTAAAAGATATTTGACGTGAACATTATGATTAATTTAATCAATTACTTCGTTTTAATATTAATAAATTAAAATTTATCATCTTAAAAAAATCAATTAATATTTTTGCCGTATAAAAACAATTCAGATCCTCTTTCCCAATAACTTTTCTGTTCGTGTATCATTACACATCTGTTTCCTAATAGCATAAAATTTATTCAATTAAACATACTCATTTTGACAATGTCTTTGTATACAAAAACTGAAATACGTTAGATATCGTTTTAAAACACACGTTTGTGCCTACGGGTATTCCTTGACAGCACATTGTCTTTACGATGCGGTTCTTCTTAACCGCCAACTGCCTTTTTATGTCATTTATATTAATTCAGCGATTAGGCGGAAGTTCTTTTCTAAAACATGATTATGATATTTTAGACGCTTGAAACCAATCTCTACGCCTGATTTGTAGATCAAATTTTGACCATATTAGATGAAAATCCAACAAAGAATGTCGAAAGAATTTTGCCTGAAAAGATTAGGTACTTATCAGTAATTTTTAGATCCGTAAAATAACCAAAGAGTGGAAAAGGCGTTACTTGCATTGGACCATCCCAATATATTTTATAAAAAATTACTGAACATTTGAATTTCATCCTTATTATCCATGAAATTAATAATGTCGATTTTTTTACAAAATACGGTTTTAAATATCCACAATAAACACGCTTCGTGAGACAAAAATCTCTAAGTACATATAATACTTGTTAAACAGGGCATGCACCTAAATATTTGACTGGGTGGTGTTGGACATATTATAATACAACTGGTTGTTTTGCCATAACAGATCTTGCACATTATAAGTTTCTGATAAACGAAATAGGGTAAGTTCGCCGGTTGCCGGCTAAACACAAAACAGTCCCCGTTTTCGGCCGTGGCGGTCGAGAAATAGAATAGATTTGTAATGAAAGTCACAACAAGAAGTTGAGGTATTATAATTAATACTAAATATGACTGTAACTAAATAGCGCATGACAAGTTTATTTAACAAGTCGTGTTATTATTTTTACAAATTTTATTGCTGACTGGCCGAGAACGGCTGACGGCCGGCTAACCGGCATACATACCCTACATATTGATATCATGAGAAGTATTTTAAAATGTTTTTTAATGTTAGAAACCTTAGACTAAACATAGCTCTATTTACCATACTATTGTATTTTCGATTATTTAAAAAAATGTAATTTTAATAACATCTGTAAATAAACTAATTGGAGATTTGAACAAAGTTGTCAAATAGTTCGTGCAACAATTCACTTGTGGCGTCAGATGTTGGCACAGAAGAATTACGTGTATTATAGTGTGGACAAACTAAATAAACATCGTGAACAGAACAAAAATAAAAGAAATTTAATTGAAATGGTTTATATTAATAAAACTCTAAGTTTACTTTCAGATACTTAAGGTCTTATTGTTAGATCAATATATATCATTCAACAAAAAAATAAAAATAATTGTTTTTTTATATACCTATTATTATATAAATTGATCGAGAAACCTCTTAAATCGTTGATGTTTGACATACAATTGACATATGAAGGTATTTTATAATTTCATTTATAAAATACTTGTAGGTGTTTGTTGTTATTGTTTTGTAAAATGTTAAATTTAAAATAATTTTTCGGTTGCTTGAAAGAGTTTCAATAGAAACGAAACGTTCCATTTTAACAAGAGTTAATCGTTTATTTGATTGTCCAATTCCAGTCAACTTTAATTAATACTAAATAAACGTTTCACGAAAAAAACAGTCTTAATTTACTTTTTTACGGTATTGGAAAAAATACTTTGATATAATTTCGTCCCAGACTCATCATGTATTATATTTCATATGAACCAATACTAAATACACGCCTCTTCTTTTTTTGTAATATGGACAAGTGTATAAAATGTATTCGATCACTAAACCTTATTTACTTTTATTTTAGCGTATTTGTCAAAGTTGTTCTTTTTTTTTCAAACAATCTTCTGCTCGCAAGCCCTACTTTTATTTAAAAACTCGAAGATTTAAATTTAGAAGTGATTAAATTTGTTTAAATGTTAATGTACTAGTATTATTTTTTCTAATTGCGCATGTATACTAGAAGCAATGGGTATTTTGCCGTTTATTTATTAAAAGCAAATTCATCGACATGTAATCATTAGACAATGCGAGAGCCCGTAAATTCATTTAGTTTGGTCTTATTAGTGATTGGCATGTGAGAGGAATTAATTGGCCAAATTGAAAAAGTAAGCAATCTGTTGATAAATAGTCGAAATGTTTTAGAGTGTGTGAGATGTAATTGGATAATCAATGGTGGTCACGACTCCATTTCAACGTTACTATAACTCTAGGCCCTTATTCATCAATTTCTCTGATTACTATTCTAATTATATAAGTAACCTTTGACATATATTTACTTTTTGATTTTCTTAAATCAAGTTATTTTTAAAGCACAGTTTTAAACACTAATTTGGTATCTATAAAAACGTTAACACATTTTATTTTAAAATAAAACTGCAACGTAGTTTGTTTTTAAAATTATACCGGAATACTTATGACCAATTTCAGTGAGATCATAATAATTGGGTGACCTTTATACAATCGAAATAATTTATACATTTGATGGGTTTAGAAAAAAACGAGGTCGCACCATTAAAAAAATCTATGAAACTTTTCAATTTTAAGTTCGAAATATTCTTCAGAAGACTACTCCTAATTAATTTTTAGAACTTGTTAATATGCCGCAAGATTCGAAACGTTCTACTTCATTATTCGTTAAATATAATTGAATATACCAATTTTCAGAATAATTACAGTTAATGAAACAAAACACGACGATATCTTAATTGTTCCGCTTTTCCTTGTAATAATTACATTTTATTGTTAGACTTGCACAATTGATTGTGCGAGAAACGAGAATTTAAGAGCAAATCAAACAGAAACACTATTTAGTGCTTATTTAGGCGCTTTCTTAATACATTTTCTTGTTTGTAAAAATAGAATGAAAAGTTGAAAATAAAAAAAAAGAGGCTAACGAAACATACGCGAGAAAGGACGCATTTACAAACATATGAACAAATATATCGGATCTTCAAAGAAGAGCTAAAACAAACAGGCAACATTAAACCGAATACGTAGGTCTCCTGCAATAGGACGAGACGAAGAACGCAGTTATTAGATTTCCAAGCAAACAGTTCATGAAACAGCTGCGAGGCGACGCTCCTAATGGCGCGGTGCCGCTTCGGGCATCGTGGCGCCTTGCCTATCGATTGATACCTGCTACCCATTACATTGCAAATATGAGAGAATACCATTCCAAGTTTTTTTTTATAAGCCAAATAGAAGAAAAACTGTTCGTTCTATTGTTATATTGTAAAAATTCAAAACAGAACATGAATGTTATTTCTTGAATATTTATCATTTCCAGTTAAATGCGACTCAATACTTCGAAAAATTGAAATGTAATATTCATCATCTACATTATTAATGAATTTGTAAGTAAATTGATTTTCGATGCTTCGCTACAAATATTATCGCTCGCAATTTTTGCAAATGCGTAAATTAAACTTAACTATAGATGAAATATGTAAAATTCAATGAAATACAGTTTCAATTATTACATGAAATTTAATTAATTTAATAAAAAAATATATTCTTCGGACGTTTGATGTATGCTTCATGACAAGTAACCTTTATTATAAAAGATCGAAATATTTCTAAATTTTATTACACATATTTTAAATTACCTAATCATTTTTTTCTCAGAATTTATAAAGAGCAGCTTTAAAACTAATATTTTTTAAAGGCATATTAGTTAAAACACAATCTCTTTTCAAAAAATTGTGATAGTTGTAAATAATATTTATTACTACATTTTTCGAACTGCTGCAATCACTTTAATCTATTTATTATTTAAAAATTTAGATACACAAAATGTAAATAAAAATAATTTTATCCCCTCTGACATGTGTAGCTATTACTTATCAAACCACAATCCAAGATTGTACCTTTTACATTAGAAATATATTATTTCTCCCTCGTTTTTAATCAATAAAAAAAAATTACTTAAATAATCTTTCTGTCATAAAGCAAAATTTCATTGATTTTTTAAATATATTTTCTTTTTTAAAATTACGTAAGTTAGTAAATTCTTATGCTTCTAAAATGACTATGTGTACGCATAGTCAGTTGAGATACAGTGTAACAAGCAAGCCATTTTTATCTTTAGAAATTAAAACGTTTATTGTATAGTCCTCTTATTATGGTCTAAAGAATCGGCAGTCTTTAACCTGCATATAAGATTTCAAAACATTTTAAAATTATACTTAGAACACTTAATTTGGCAGTTTTCTGAGATCACAATTTTGTTACAATGTGCCCCTGGGGCGGGTTACATTTTAACAGCCATAGGGGTGCAATATAACAGCGAGCTAAACTTAACATTAAATAAAATAAAATATGAAAAATAAAAATCCTTAAACCTGAATGACGTCTCTAAAACATATTTTTAAGAAATACAGCCAAATAAACTCAAACAAAAAAAAAATTTATGATAATCATTTTTCTTTAACTTGGATTAAATCTCCTAAATATATTTTCTGGGAATGAGTAGCAATCAGCTTATCGTTTTGTCTTTTTTTTTTCCATTATAGGTAACGACAATAAAAGTTTAATATCAGCAAAATCCAGTTCTAAGAAACAATAAAAGACATTAGCAACTTTAGTACTTTTGCGTAGATAATTGATGTCATATTTATCCCCCTCATTGTGTCAATAATCTTCCAACATAATGATTTACTCAAGAGGACACACTGTAACATGTTGAACTGTGCCATACGTCCTACTGTACAAAACAAATATTTTTTTGAATTTTATAGGTTAGAAATATCGATAAACATTGTGGACTTTTTAAACAGCAAATAATTGAAAATTAGATGAAAAATATATTTACTCAACAAAAAAAAAACTTGTAAAGTTGGATATTTTTTACAAAAAAAAAAAATAAAATATTCGAACATAATTCCGTTTACCTAGCAATATGACATTCGATTACAGCTGTTTAAAATGGTGGCGCATGAATTTGTCAAAACGTGTAATGAAACGCTACAGATAAATTAAAAAGAGACAGAGATATTCTTAGTGTTACACTGTTCCCCACTTGACCCTATACCAAGTGTTGAACTACCTGCAAAGTTGATTCAAATAAAGCGGTCAATCCAAATGTGAAAAGTTTAGAGTTTGATGCGCTTAGCTAAAACTTTTGACACCATCTTTTCCGTAATTTTTGAGCAATAGTGTTGTTAATTCGAATTTATTTTATATGAGTATTTACAATTTTGAGCACTTGTACATTTATTTAGAAAATTTTAACTTGCAGATGCAACATCAAGTTGATGCCAGTAAACTATTATACAATACAATATCTTCGAGTTTCGACATTGTCATCAATTTTTATAAAATAATTATTAACACTTATTAACACCTACAGTACAGTATGTATCAACAGTGTCCGTATTCTAGGGCATGTTTTTATAAAAGGTTGTTTTTCATAGTAGGTATATGACCCCAAAGAATATGAATTGGTAATTCCAAAAATGATTCTTCAGAAGGCACTCTTAAATAAATTGTCCATTAAGGTAACTTTTACTTTTAAAAAGATTGCGAAGAAAATATATTAATTTATTGCCAACGCCGTCAATAAATGCTAAATTATATTCAGATAAAATTTATTTCTCTTGATGTCTTTAAAAAATGGTCTGTTAAAACATAAATAAAAAATTCTGTCTATAGATTATATAAAATGTAAATAAAATTTTATACCTACTATAATAATTCCATTTCATATAGTTCAGAGGATTTTTTTGTTCTTTGCAAGCCTAAAGAATTCCTTTTTGATACATTTCTCATATTCTTGTAATCTTTATTCGTATTCACATTTGATTTGATTGTTCAAGTTCTATAGGTATATACAAAATTTTCGGTTTTGACATTAATTTTTTTTTGTAACTTAAGCAATTAAAGCCGCAAACGCTCAATTAGTCAAGTTAAAAGTTTGGAATATAATGATGACTGTTGACTAACAATACGGAAACGTTCGAAATTACAATTCTGCCGAACAAAAGGTAAAGAAAACAATATCAGTAGAGAATGAAACCACTCTGAAATGATGATGCGCACGGTACGAAACAATTAATCTCAAAACAGCAACATCTTTGAAATTTAAAAATAGGAGTTGAACGTTATTCATGAGTAAAGAATGCACATTTTCCCATAAAATATAAGAAAGATAAACTCGTCCAAAAATAAACGATTAAATATATCATTAAATGTAAAATTAATTTACATGTGAAGACATACTCCAAATGCTATCTAAAAACTTAAAAAATTTTACGATTCAGCAAATAGTAAATCATTTACAGTAAAACCACGTTTTACGGACACATAATTTAGGGCATCTCCTTTCCGCGTACACTTTTTTGATGACGGAGAGAAGTCTCTATGCTTTGTATGCATTTCTTCTTTTAGACGAATATCTTTCTTACACGGACAAAAATGTCATGATCATGGGTCCTTCTATGAGAAGTTTTACTGTGCGTCTGTATATTCAAGTATTTCCCCTAACGATAAAAGACATGTAGAATCGGCGTAAATCAAGCAATACCACAAAGAGAATATACCAAACTCGGTCTAAATTCATAATTATTATAAATGAACTTCAACTTCACACCGTGTTAAACATTAAGACCCTGTCATTACGCATTTCCTTAACGGACATCTGTCGGTGACCACTGCTGGAAGTAGTTCTCTCCTGATTCATCTAAAAGCAAAGGGGTCATCTAGTTCTCTCGCAGCGGGCAAACAAGGGTAATGTGTTGGCAAAGGGGTAGGAAACAAAGCATGCCATCCCCATGGAGTTGAAGTTGTGCGAATAAACTAACGAAGTGACTCTGGGAAATTGTGTTTTTAAAATCCTTTATTAAGAAGAATAAGTTAGTTTACCTGCTCTAATATTCAAATTATATTTTTTTATTAGAATTAGTTTATTATATTAATGTTCAATTTCGAAGCCGGTTTGGCTAATTTTATACGATCCGAAAACAAGTTTTTAATCTAAATAAAATGCATCTACTGTATTTGAAAGGATGTTAGATTAATTTGAACATTTTTACATTAAGCAACGTACGAAACGCAGTAGGTGTTTAGGAGGAAAAAAAACTGTACCCATTAACATAATAAATATGAAAGTTCTAAGATTAATATACCATAAGTTACTGAATATAACCTTTTATAGCGAAGTTGAAATGAAAGTTCATAATCACTGCAATACAACAAATTTATAGGTCAAACTTTAGTTGCTAAGTGATAGTAATATCGCATGTAATTGTGACTCTGTTTAGATTATACATATAACCGATAAAAGTAAAATCTTCTATAGCTACAAATTGTATTGTATTATTGACACGATCGACCCGTGCATCATTCTATCCTTTAAAGAGATCATTCAATCATAAACACATGTATACATGTTGGAGGAGGGCATTATTCCTATAATAAAATTTTTATAAGATAGTAAACGCAAAAAATTACGGGCGTTCATGAAAGCATAGTAGGTGGAAAACGAAGGTTAATGATCTTAACCTATAGCTTTTTTGCAAGCTCAATGCATAAAAAGTTAATTGTATTTATAATTAAATTAATTAGAAATCACAATCAGTTTGGATACTAATTTCATATTAATTGATTAAATGATTTAGTAGCAGGTGTACCAAAGTACGCTTGTAACATGGTACACCTTAAGAACAATCAGTGTCTAAATACAATAATAATTAGAAATTTCATTAGACGATGGGATTATATAATTGTATATATATTCCAAAAATTTCTACTTTTTATATGGTTTCGCCAGTCCTACTCCGAGCATGAGTGCAATGCTTTGCCAGACTGACCTTCCTGAACCGGTTTCTACGTCCTCGCACCGCCCGAAGCTCTGCGGACATCCGAGACTATTTCCAAGGCTGATGATATTAGTCTATGCCACGATGTTTCTAGGCTACAAAGAATGAACTGCAATTTTTTGCTATAGATTTATCTATAGGCTATGACTTGAATACCTACAAAGAATTAAATCGAAAGATCCGCAGTAAATATTTTAAGATAAAAGAAAAGACCTTATCTTTACCAAGTAAGATACTTATGTAAATGTGATTGAACTAGAACTAAGTTCTTAATAAAAAATCATTTCGATGTACGGTTTTACAGAATTATAATTTACCAATCAATATTTATAAACTTCACTGAATAATAGAAAGGTGAATGTTTTTGTAATATATTGAACTTTTGTGTAAATTTTGATATCAAAAATTAAAAAAAAGTAATCATTTTCATTATACCATATTTAATATTAAAATTGATTTCAATTACGATGATAAGTTTTATTGAATTCCTGTACTAGCTAGTATATCTCTGACAGTGCGTAAAATACGATTTCGCAAAAATCATTTCAAATAATACTGAACAATAATCAAAAAGTGCACTGTAGCCCCTCGGTACTGATGAATTTTAATTGTAAAACTAAAAGTTATCAAGTAACAACATGAACATAATACAAAAACTAAACAAACTACGAATATTGAGAATTATCTATAGCGGAGCTCCACAACCGATCGTTCGCGACTTGATTATAAGTTGATCTTTACTTGTATGTTCCTTTTATCGTTTTCTTTCTTATTTTTTTAAACAATGTTTGAAATTGTAGTTCTGTTTTCGAATAAAATCTTTCTATATTTGTGATAGTTTTACAAATTATTAAATCTCTTGTCAGCAATTGATACATCACCACGAATTTTTATATAAAAAAGTAAATCAGAACTATACAACGATTAAGTAGCTCTCGTCTAGACCTTGCGCAAAATACGCTGAAACTTGAGATTAGTATGCGCCTGGAAACACCCATTCCGATATTATTCTTGGAGAAAGACATTCTTCTGTCATTTTGATAAAATGAAATATGTATACAGTCGAACCTGGATAAGCGAAAGTTCAAGGGATCGCAATCCCGTTTTTGCTTATAAAGGTTTTTCACTAAACCAGGTTTTTCGCTTATAAGGGTACAGAAGTGGCTTTTCTCTCTTATAGATGTTAAATATACGCTCGACTGTCTCTTATAGACGTACAGGCAAGCAGCAGTCTCAGTTATATAGGTCCATTTGGATAAAACGACTTTCTCTTATAAAGGTTTCTGTTTCTCACTTTTACAAGTTTTAGGGGGTTAAAATGACGGGACCTGATAATCACTCTCACTTATACAGGTTTCTCACTTATCCAGTTCTCACTCACCCAGGTTTAACTGTATTAATTTCATTTTTTTATGAGTTTTGGTTTAAAATAATAGCAGGTATTCGTTAATGTACAAATTTAGTAAGTAGCTGCATTTATCGTAAAGCAAAAAACTGTTCTTTTTACTGAAGATTTAACGATTAGTTTTAATTTTTTTTCTTCTAAATTAAAGTTTTTACGATTAGATCATATGGAGCAAGGGTTTCCAGACTTTTTGATCAGCGGGCCAAATATCACAAAAATGTTTTTTACCGGGCCATAATTTTAAAAAAATAATATTCACTAAACCAATATTTCAGAACTTGAATGAAGTCCGAGGGCTAGATTGGAACAACTTGGAAGTAGCACTTCAGGAACCCCTGATATAGATCAAACAATAACACAAATAATTTACTTATAAAAATACATAATTAACAATAGTTTTTTCTACATAATCATCTGTTCAATTCATTTAGATATATAAAATATTATGTAATTCATTAAAAGCACGGAATTCATCTCCATCGTAGAAGAAACAAATATGACAAAAAAGTAAATTTTAAAAATAACAACTTTTGTTTGATTTTATTGGTTTTGAAATTAAAATATATTTTCTCATAAAAAGAAGCTTAAAGGTTTATAAGTTTCCGAAAATATAAAACGTGATATTAACAAAGTTTTGAAAGCAATCTAAATGTGCACTTTTCTTTCATAAAATTATAATATTTCCCTGTGGTTTTATCCTACAATAAACATTGTTATCGACTCGCATTGCTACAGAGAAGGTTATTCAATATTTATAAAATCTAAAGTAAACTATTACTTCCGGTTCGTATATTATCAGTTTTCGCATCACTTATAATAAAAAAATTCTTTATTTTAAAAATTTAAATACAGCTTGTTTAAATATTCTTTTTCCATTTTTGGTTTTGTTTAATATAAAATTATTTTGAAGTTCAAGTGCAATATATTCTTACTTAAGTATAATACAGATTTATAACCATTCAAAATGTGTTGGAACCCAAGAGAAGAATATAATACATTATAAGTACAACTCACATAAATACCGGTTTGTTCTCATGTAGCAGCGTAATCTGCTATACGTTAAAAGCCTATTCTATTTCACTCCCCTACATTGCATTATCTCATAAGACCAAGCATTCCGAAATATTTTGCACACATGTGTATAAAATTTGCATTTTTCCCAATTACCATACGTAAAATCCTAGAACGAAAAAAGAAAGGGCTAATCTTGTTATTCTAAAATGAAAAGAGGCAACTCCTACAAATCATCTAAATTTTACTAAACAATATGTACATATTTTCAGATCGTATTAAAAATTTGGATATGACACATTTGTTTTGAAGGTAAAGATTCTAAACATTATTAAACTAACTCATAGACCAGGTACAATGTACCTGGTACATGCTATGAATAGTATTTATGTATGTAATCATTTTTTTTAATTTCATAATTATTTTTTACATACAATGTTAGCTATAAACGAATCATTATCACAAAATTTCGAATAATTAAACGGTTCCTTCATTTAGATTTGTAAATTTTTATTTAAACGTGGTATCGATCAAATTTAAATTGAAAATAGTCGATAGCCAATAAAAAAAATAATATATTTCAAAATTAAGCTATGTATTCTAAATGCGTTTCCAACGTTAAATATGTAATCATCAATAGTTATTACATACCTCTGCATGTTAAGAGGATTTGGCGACTTCGTATAATCCTGAGGGACAGTATAAAAATGAATGTGCCTTGAGATTTGTATGTGTGTATGTAAAAGTAGGTAAAACGATAATATACCTAGACACACTACAAACTCAGGCAGCAATAAACTGCTTCAGGTAACCAGAAATCATTTTTTTAGGGTTTAGGATACAACGAAGATCATAAAAATGGAAAAATTAGTAAGACTGATGACGTAACATGCAGAGATAGTACTATGCTACTATAGTCTATATTCAATATTTTCGCTTTTCAATTAAAAATCATTTTTAGTTGAATCTAAATTTATTGTTGTTATTTTGATATGGTTTGTTCTCAACGCAGAATTGAATACTTTTAATTTCATTTTAATGATTGCAAATTTGAATTTTTATTGATTTCATGTGGAGTTAGAAAGGAATAAGTTGCATCTCGAACCTAAAAAAATCAATGTCCCTATATAGGCTAGTTCAAACTTTACAAAAAATATAATTACACATATCTGTATAAATAAAGGGTACAAATGACATTTTATATATTTTCTTAAAACTAACGTTATAAAATGTTTTATGCGCGCAAGTAATATTTAAAAAAAATATATACACAATGTGATAAAAAATATAGTTCGCATACTGCACTTCACCATACATCAAACGGACCACAGGTTTTTATTAAAAATGTTGCTCGATACACGTAATTACTTCACCAGTGAGTTCCACCGCGGCTGTTTCTCATTGCTCTAAATGAACTTTTGCCCCATGAATTCTCCTTGTACGGCGCCGGTATGAGCCATAAAGCTTGAGGGACGGAACTATTTATTTGGATTAGGATGGCGCACAAGGTGGAAAAGAGGTATTAAAAAGGAAAACTCCGTTCTCCGAGATATCAGTTAGAATGACTTTAATAGCTGTAAACTTGGTCATAAAATCACCTTAACAACACAGTAATTTGAAATTTCATCCTCCTATTTATAATAAAACCTATCACAATGCAATTTCTTTTTGTTTTAATGTCATTTAATTAACAATTAATAATGGCGGAGACTTTCCATTTGACAATAATACTTTTTAACTGTCGTCGTGATCAATTGTCTGCCCGATAAGGTAAGCGTGAATGACACATTTTTAAAACATGTAATTGAAACCGTTTCCATCAATATTGTTTTCTCTAAATTACATTTCGATTTATTTCTCAATTACATACGTGGAAATTTAATTTGTTTCAAGTTCTATAATCCAATTTACTATATTTTATTTTTAATACATACTTACTTTCATAAACAAATACGTAAAATATATTTAATATAAGCTAACGATCAAAAATTGATTTTATTATAAAGTGGCGCATCAATTGCGCAGGATATTGTAGTTACTAAAAAAATATTGATCATTTTATTAAATGTTTGATATTTCCAACTTTTCCATCTATTAAAAATCATTTTAATTATTATTAACAATTATTCTTAAAAAGAAGAAATACATACACCGTAGTACCTATGTCGTATTGCATACGCTATTTGTATTTCTTCGACTAGAGCTTTTGTTCATTATCTTACAGATTTAGATATTTAATTAGGTACCCAATGGAATTTTTTATATCAATTAAATAAGTACAAACCATATACACGAGGAGGAAGGTAGTCATATTCAAATGCTACGGAACTTTCTTTCATACTTATTAGTAATTTTTTATATTAACTTTCAGTTTTAAATATGTAACAGTACAATACAAAAAACAAAAATAAATAAATACTTATTCAAATTTTATTTTAACAATCTCGAGATTACAACATACAAAAAAAATCATTTGAGTATGACGGGGTGTTCGAACGGAAACTGAACCGAAAACCGAAAAAACCGTTATTTTTGCGGGAACGAAGACCGGAACTAAATCAAAAAAATATTTTGGCTTATTTCCATACGGTAGGGGAAGTTAACCGGTTGTGGACACAGTTAGCTATTTAGGCCATAACTTTTGACCAATGCAATATTTATGCAGAATGAGCATATTATCGGGAAGCTAGAGACCTTAGCTAACTACTGGCAAACGAATTAATTTTATATCAATTTAAAAAAAAAAACATTTGTAACTTTTCATAATGCAATTTTTTTAACCGGTTGTGGGCACATCAGGAAAATCCCCTCAAAATGGGAAAATATGGAGTCAAACGCCACTATATAGAAAAAAAAACACAATTTATTCATACTCAAAGCCTTCAGTTATGAAAATAGTTGAAAATAAAATTTAAAATAGGCTTTCGCAGTGGACTTCAGGGGATCATTGTCAAATGGCCCCAATGTATGCATCAAAATTGATTTTTGAAATCAACATGGCTAAAAATGCACTAAAAAATCCGTAAAAATTTCGTAAATATATTATTTACAATTTTCAAGTCATATGAATTGGTCTGTCAAAGATGCTCGACAATCGAAAATCTGATTTTCAATAGTCGAGTTGTAAAAAGAAGTCTGTTTGAAATCCAAAACCAAATATGTTTATTTTTTTTTAAATTATTGTGAAAAAGTTTTGATATCTTTACATTTTTGTCGTACATGATAATCGAGCAGGGTCTTTGCCCGCCCCCCTCGAAGTCAGGCCGCGGCTACACCCCTAGACTCCGCAGGGGGGTTATGTTAACATGAACAACAATATTCGACAAATTGTCAGCGAAATACAAGGTTTAAATGGCCCACAACTAGTAAAATGTAGGTGCCCACAACTGGAAAATTCATAGCTGTCGACAAATGACTGGCAAATTTATTTCGCGAAAATTTTGATTGAAACGAAATTAAAATTATAAAATATATTTAATTTCCTGCATATATTTACATTAGACCGACTTTTTGCAATAAGTTACTTTTATTTATCGCACTTTAAACACAATAAACGATTACATCGCGGTACATTTTTAGAGATGAAAACATGGAATAACGCGTAGCTACTACGCATATGCGTCTGTTCGCTTTATATTAGCAATAAAACATAGTGCTGACATTGCGAACAAATGACGATCGTGAAAACACCTGTATCTGCTCACGATCAAAAGTTATTCGAGGGTGCCCACAACCGGACAATGCCCACAACCGGTTAACTTCCCCTACATATAGAAATATGCGCGTGAAATTAATGCTTACTCCGAATTTTCCACAAGTTTCAGTCTACAATTCAATTATATCTTTATTAGCAATTAACACGGTCTAGTAACACAATTGGAACTCATCTTTAAGTATATTCAGCACGGTTCCAACCGAAACTAAACCGAAAATCAAAAAAATCAGCATATTTCGCGAAACGGAAACTGGAACCATACCGATATATGTATATATATATTTAATTGAACCGGAACGAAAACCGGAATGATAAAAATAATGATTCGAATTCTTAGTTATTACTCAAAAATTTTGTTCGACAATTCAAATTTCCAGTGTACATTGACAAATGTTTCAGTGGAGAATCAGTAGCAACGTGAAATTTTGTTCAACATTGAAGCAAATATTTACGGAAACGATTCCGCTTTTTAAGCAATCTTATGAAAATGATGCTGTAAAGCTTACGCAGTGATAAGAATGCTTTACTTAAATAAAGAGTGGTGATCAAACAATTGAAAATGTATCACATCCACATGAACCTCGATCTTATCTGATGACACCTATGTTCAAAAAATTCAAAAATTTGACGCATGATTATTGTTGTCGTATTTTTAGAAAACTTGCAACGGTTGTGTGAAAAAAGTCTCAAAAAGGGGTATTGGTTTCCTCACCCGAACAAGTGCATTCCAAGTCAGCTATGTTAATTTACTGATTTTAAATCAAAAATCGAATAATTATTTTCTCCAGAACTTCTTTGTCTTCTCGATATTTTCTTTTATTTTTAGAATAAAAATTAGTTCTGAATAGATGCCGTTTTAATAACATGTCTGATATTAAAAAACGTTGTCTATGTAGATATTACAAGATGTTGCCTAAGAAACTTTCCAGAATTCCAGAGACAAATATGTAGATAAAAGAAGGTAGTATTTCGAAGAAGACAAAGATTAACTAGCTGTAAGTTGAACAACAAAAATTAAACAAATTAGTTTTATTTCCTGAAGAGACCTCGTGTGTTCATACAATACATATATAGAAAAAAAAGTAATTTACGAAGATGTGGCAAAAACATGAAAAGTACTCTTCGTATCTAACAAAATTCCATTTAAACGTATTCATGTTATAAAATAAAACAGCTTTGAGTACCGGCACTAATTTCCATCCATTATTAAATATATCTCCGTAAATTTAAGTTGTTGCATTACCAACAAAAAGGAATATAAGCACTTTGTAATTTGTACTTTCTAAGTAACTACAGCCAGTGCATGAACTTAAAAGAAAACTCGTTAAATGTAAAATAAAGCTACGCAGAAACTCTAGAACACTTTTAAATTAGCGCTGAAAACAAGAAACTTGATTTGCATGATGTAATAGTGGTTGCATTAAAAAAAAATCTAATTTTCTAACAATGTATATTGCCTACAACTCACATCTTCTGTGTCACATATACATATACACAACATACATGAACGTATTCGGAACTGCGTCCCCCTATCTAATAGACAAAATATGTTATTTATGAATATTAAAAAAAAATGTTCAAATGTTGACCTTTTTTAATACGAACTGTTAAATTATATTGATCAAAAGTTATAATTTTTGTATTGAAATATTAATAGTTCTAAGACATTTGACCAAAATTTCTGTTTTATAGGCCCAGTACAAATTACACTATTCTTTTGGAGCTATCATACATTTTTTTATAATTTCACTTGCAATGCTGGTTTCCATGATAACAAAATTATAATTTTTTAAAAACCCAATTTTTAATCTACTCGATAAAATCAAAGGAACCGAAAATATCAACGACATTTTTAATGATTTTTGAAGAGTTGTAACTGTGAAAAATGATCATATTAAGACGTTAAATTTTTTTTTTAAACTTGAGGTTTCTAGTTACAAAATTTTTAATAAAAATTATTTTTGAGTTATTGCGCAATCAGTAAAATATCAAAAGCCAAAAATTTTTAATTTTCTTTTTAAACGTCCAGAAAAACTCAGAATTTTTTTTTATTTAATCAATATAGATCAGTTATTCAACTTTAATTCGTTTTGTTAAAGATCTCTGTACGACAATTTCTGTTGAAGAATAAATGAATGAAAATGAGCCTTTGTTTTTCAATCTACAGCAATTACGGACCGGTTTTCAAAAATTCATTTAAAACCCTATAAGTTTCGTAAGAAATTTGAACTCATAATAACTTTAAAACAAAAAATGAATTTTTGGACTTCGAAAAAATCGGCTTATTCCATACGTAGGAATTATGGTGTTGAAAAGTTACATTTAGCCAAACTTTTGAGAATTCATTTAATCGATACCCACAAGAGTAAGATTTTAGTTAATACCGTTTACGATACTTTTTCAATTCAGATATAAACTTAAAATTTCTAAACATTTTAACCTTTAAAGACATCAGGAAAATCCTCAAAATGGGAAAATATGGAGTAAACGCCACTATATAGAAAAAACACAATTTATTCATATTCAAAGCCTTCAGTTATGAAAATAGTTGAAAATAAAATTTAAAATAGGCTTTCGCAGTGGACTTCAGGGATCATTGTCAAATGGCCCCAATGTATGCATCAAAATTGATTTTTGAAATCAACATGGCTAAAAATGCACTAAAAAATCCGTAAAAATTTCGTAAATATATTATTTACAATTTTCAAGTCATATGAATTGGTCTGTCAAAGATGCTCGACAATCGAAAATCTGATTTTCAATAGTCGAGTTGTAAAAAGAAGTCTGTTTGAAATCCAAAACCAAATATGTTTATTTTTTTTTAAATTATTGTGAAAAAGTTTTGATATCTTTACATTTTTGTCGTACATGATAATCGAGCAGGGTCTTTGCCCGCCCCCCTCGAAGTCAGGCCGCGGCTACACCCCTAGACTCCGCAGGGGGGTTATGTTAACATGAACAACAATATTCGACAAATTGTCAGCGAAATACAAGGTTTAAATGGCCCACAACTAGTAAAATGTAGGTGCCCACAACTGGAAAATTCATAGCTGTCGACAAATGACTGGCAAATTTATTTCGCGAAAATTTTGATTGAAACGAAATTAAAATTATAAAATATATTTAATTTCCTGCATATATTTACATTAGACCGACTTTTTGCAATAAGTTACTTTTATTTATCGCACTTTAAACACAATAAACGATTACATCGCGGTACATTTTTAGAGATGAAAACATGGAATAACGCGTAGCTACTACGCATATGCGTCTGTTCGCTTTATATTAGCAATAAAACTTGCACTCATTATTAACTTGAAAAAAACTACAAAAAAAATGAATTTTTGGGCTTCGTTAGAAAATCCACGGCTACTTCACAAATATTGTTGAAAATACCAATGTTTGCAGAATTATTTCAACTCGATGTATCCCACAAGACCCTGTAAATTTTTGAGTTAATCCGTTTAGCCGTCTTTTCGTCCCGATTAATGAAAATTTTACAACAAATTAAAAGAACAAGATTATTGCTCTTAAACGTCATTGGATGATTATCGAGATGGTAAAAAAGTTTGGGGACACATTTAATAAAAAAATTAGAAAATTTTTAAGTCTTGATATTTATGCTGATTGTGCAATAACTGAAACTTAAAAAAAAATTTCGTTACAGAATTTTATAACTAAAATCTCCAAGCTTTAAAAGGCTTTTTTTTAAACATCTCGCTACGATCATTTGTCAGTTTCCAGTACTTCAAAAAACTGCAAAAAATCCCGATAAAATTTTCTGTACCTTTAATTTTTTTTAATAGAGTAGAAAAAGTTATACGATGCAGTCGTAGGCGATGGACCTTATTTCGACTTATAGTAAAACCCCACTTATACGAAATATTCAGTTAAACGAAGAATTTCTCACTCCCTAGCAAAACACCTATAAGACATGTACTATCTATTAATCATTTATACGATATTCAAATATCAAAATCATTCAGTTATACGAAGGGAAGAGCGCTATCATCATAAGGTAATTTTTAGTCAGTTACACGCACGATGAAAAAAAATTTTGTGTTTTGTCTGCTCTAAAGCATAGGCGAAAAATATTTAGATTTTTTTAGAATGCGAACGAATCATATATCACGTAGCTTGTAAATCAAACAAATAAACAACAATTATTGACTTTTTTAAGGCAATATGAGCATCTTTAAGAAGAGATCAACCATGCAATCTATTAAACTGTATAAAATACCTTGTGATTTTTTTAATTTTAAACGTGGACGAGCAAGATTTTGTTTAATAATGTGTAGATATTGTTTTGAATAGTAAAGTTTTATCTTGTAGTGTTCGTACAAGCGTTTTAATTAGAATGTTTCATATTTTATTTAATACATTCTGCAACTTGCTAGTACATAATTTATTAATTTAAAAAATGTGAAAACCCATATACGTTCACTATCGTATTGTTATTCTAAGCAAACGATTAAGCAACTATTCATTTAAACGAAGTATTGGCTTATACGAACAATTTTACGGTTCCTTTCGTCTTCGTATAAGCGAGGTTTCACGGTATCAATATTTCATCACTTTAAAATCGTAATTTTTGGTGGATAATTTAACAGCTCCTAAATAAAAATAGGCAGTACTATTGTTTACATTTATGTATCACTTTTAAAAAAAAAATACTCTTAAGTAAGTTATTTTGTCAATTAGGTCGGCAGTGTGGACCCAATTTTTTTTCTCTGTATGTCAGCACACCGCATATTTTTACACGTACGAATTTACCGGTTACCTGTTCTGCAAGTCCCTTAATCTTATAGGAATACTTTAAACGCCCACAATTCATAAGACAATGCTTTAAAAACACATTTGGATGTCATTCCAACTGCGAATATAGTTGACCACATCAAGCAGAAGATCTGATGAATAACAATTTATAATTTGCGCAGAAAATTTAACTGAGCAGATGGGAAGTGGGTGAAACGAGCTATAAAGTAGTCGTGAGGGAACCAGTTAAACTCCTACCATTTCCAGTTGAGAATTAAACTTTTCAAATAAATGAAGTAAATGATACTCGTTGACATCATGTAATCCACAATGACGATGACGACAGATTAAATTAAAACCACAAAAGTATCTACTATTTATTGCACCTTAATTAAAGAACAACTAAATGCTGTAAAAATCTCAGAATTTATTGGGATTATAAACATTGTCGAGATTTGAAAAGAAAACCTTTGTTTTTCTAAAAAAATTGAATTCGTTTAATTGTTATTGGGACCTGTGTTTGATAATTATTTAATTAAATATTCATATAATCAATTGGATATCACAATATTTTTGAAAAGATAACGTATGTAGTTATGTCCGTTACGAAGGTAACATATGAAAGTTTAATATGTAACATCAAATGATTTTTTCTACGTATGGAGTAATAAAAATATTTGCACTCCTAATTATAAAGTAATTCATTTTTGATCTATGTATGTGTTACACAAAATGTTATTTTCATAGCGACTTAAAACATGGTATTTTTGCAGCACGGTTGCTAACTGTATTTTTAGTAAGCTATCAATATAATTTTGGCGGTAGGTAGGTATAGCATTAAAAAAAATGCTTCGATTCTTACGATTTTTAAACACTTTTGTTTCAAGTCGGTTATAATTTAATTTACTTAGCTTATCATCCAGATAAATAAGACCAATGCTCGGTAAAATAGAAAAAAAGTTAAACAAAGAATTAGTTAAACATTTGAGGCGATAAATCATATTTCTCATAATCAATAATAGAGGTTGTGATAAAAATAGCTCAAGGCGAAAACGTTTAAGCTCTTGCAAAACCCACTATATGATGATACATCACAGAAAAATTTTATTTCTACTTCTATAATTTCTTATTAACGGTACACGTAAACTTTCTAAATTAGTTTTATGAACGTTATGGAATTTCAGTGCAATCTTAGAAACAAGGCCATTTAAAAATTTACATATTTTTTTTATGCGTTTAACTATTGCAAATAATTAAGATAATTAAAATAAAACTTTTCGTAATTCTCAGATAGTCGATGTAAAATTGAATTTGAGATGTCGGTACAGTAAATTTTGATATTTTCAAAATTCATTTAATATGTAATATGCATTTTTTCCAAGTGAGGGTCCATACACTCCTAGTCACTTCTATATTTTAGACCTTTGCTATACATCCACCACGCCAATTTTTTCTTTTCTAGTTACTTACTTAATGTTAATATTTTAACAATATGTATATGGCAAAGCTAATTTGTATTAAAAAAATACTATAGCTTTAAAATTAATAGAAAAGCGTTTGCTTATAAACCTTAGGATAAAATTATAAAATATTTGTAACTTTCATTTGAATGGGTATTTTGACAATAGATATTGTTTGAAAGGATTAGTGAAACACAAAGTCAAGTAAAGACAACACCAGCCATTCTCCCTGGTTTCAACTCAGTATTTGTTAAAAATTAAAATACTTCGGCTCTTCCTGCATTTATGAAACAGTAATTTTATTAAATCTGTTTCCCGTTCAGCACACTATTCGGAGTTATGTAGAGATCAAATTTCGCAATATTGATCTCCCCTTTAAAACAATGCAAGAAAAAAGGCTACGATAAGACTGTAATAATAAAACGTGCAATACTTTTTTAGTTTCTTATTACATTTTGTTTTATTTGATCTGTTGGAAATTAATTGACTAATTAACGCGCATGTTAAAAGATATTTTTATCGCCCTACTTAATATCAAATTTAATTAAAATTATTCATTTTGTGAACTATGTATTGTAATATAATAATGTTCAAATTTAGATCGAAATATGGGCGTTTAGGGTAAGTTCCCCGGTTGCCGGCCAGATCAAAAACAGTTCCCGTTTTCGGCCGTGGCGGTCGAGAAATAGAATAGATTTATAACGAAAGTCACAACAGGAAATTGAGGTATTATATTTAATACTAAATATGACTGTAACGAAATAGCGCATGACAAGTTTGTTTAACAAGTCGTGTTTTATTATTTTTACAAATTTTATTGCTGACTGGCCGAGAACGGGTGACAGCCGGCTAACCGGCATACTTACCCTATTTGCATTTCAATAAATCTTTAGATAAACACTCTCAACTTAAAATCATTAATAGTCTAAAACAATATCGTATAATAATGTTCAATACTAAAAAACTATAATTTAAACTAATTATTATGAGACATAGTTTAAAAAAAATTGCAATGTGAATATAATACCAATATTATTTTTTTTTCCTTTTAGAGTGAGCTTATTTAACTTTTGGGATATAATTGAAAATATTGAATACTTGATCCAAAAAGGTTTGTGTCAGATGTTCAAAAGCAAGAATTACTGCTCATTGATAAAATTTAAATAAAGTTGTAGATAAGGTAGAGGCTATCTGTGAACCGAATAAAGAGATCTTAACCCGAAAACAAAACATACGTTCGAATACCTATTTCCCCCAGTGTACATATACAGTGCCCTCTAAAAGTCAGTTGAAATAGTTATTATTTTTTCTATTGATAATATTCTCAATACCTCTAGTTTATACTACGTCTCTATTTTAATTTTGTTTTCGTCTTACTATCATTTATCATATCAGGATAACGAAAAGTTACTAATTTTAAAAATAATTGACTAATCGTGCGTCTATAATAGTGAAGGAAATTTAAGAACAATTCAAGGAAGCAAGTTCTAAAATTTAACAACAATAGGACAACTGCATGTTAAAAATTTAACAGGACATGTAGTAAGAAAAAAATATTTATTATCAAAATCATACAAAAAGAGAAGAGTTGAAGTTGCGAAAAAGTATGGGAACAAATCCCTAGAATTTTGGAAAATGATAATTTTCAGTGATGAACCTAAATTTGAAATGGCCGAAAACCATCGGCGACAAATAATTTGGAGATATAATTATGATAATCTTTTGAATGAAAAATATGACAAGTCAACTATAAATCATAAAAGTGGTGAGGTAACGGTGTAGGGATGTTGTTCTTGGTTTTGTGTCAGATATTGCAAGATATTGAAGGTACAATGAAATTGTGATATTTTACAAAAATCTTTTGATGGAATGAGATTAGCTCAGCCCTTTATTTTACAGCAAGGCAACGATATAAAATATAGTGCCAAATTAACCAAAAAATATTCTGAAAAAAATTTAATCAAACTAATGGATTGCCCTATGTCACCTGATCTTAATCCCATCGAACATTTATGCGATGAACTAGACCGTAGAATCCCCACAATTAAAAGACTCAAACAATCCTTTGTTTAGAGAGCAAATTTTTCTAGCATGGTACAATATACCTTAAAAACTTTGCAGAATTTGGTGGAACTAATGCCAAAAAGACTTAAAGCAGTATTGTAATATAAAGGCGGACATAAAAACAAATACCTACTAAAAAAAAAAGACTGAGATTTTCAACCAAGTGTTTTACTATTTTCCACTAACTTTTGGGGCTGAATTTTAGTCGCCAAGATTTAATATTTTAATTTGTTTTTTTATGAATATCGTTCTCCATTACTTGAATGCTGTTATAATAATATCAGTGAAATAGTATTATTTAAAGTTTAATTTAAAAACATTGCCATTTCAAAATGTATTTCATTAAAATAGTCATTTCATCTATGATAATACCGTTTCAACTAACTTTTGGAGAACGCCGTATGTAAAAATCCTTTATGTACGTAATGACAAATTTTTGTTATTTTTATTAGTACTTTTTTGAAAAGTGACATTATTAGTGTGATGATCACAGAGAATTTTAAGCAGTCAAGATGATATTGAGTTCTACTGCAATAGATGTATCTTGCGCGGTTTACAAACGGAAGAGAATAGGAATGGACGTTTAACCAAAAAAAAATTTTTTTTTTCAAATTGAATGATATAAGTGAGGAAAACGACAAAAAACACGTAACTTTTAAATATGATCTTACAAATATATTATTTTCAATTACTTAGTATTATTTTTTTACACTTTTGAAAATAGTTATAAAGTAGGTAGGAGTTTATTGTTATATGTATCATGTTATTAAAGATATTACCTTTTACATAATAAACTAAATCAACTAATATAACACATTTAATTAATACAAATCTTAAATTAGTTACTGTGTCAAGTGTTTCTAGTAATTAATCCGTTTTAGTATGGTAAAAATAAATACGAAAGAATCAATAAAATTTTATAAACGAGCTGTTCAACACCGGTATGTATTTAGTTAAAAATTTAGAGAAACATACTTGTAATTAAAACGATACAAATCAATTCAAAATTTCCAACTATTCGAATGGTGAATCGGTGCAATTATATGATGTGTACCGAACATATATAAATTTGAAGTAATCCCTTTAGTTTTGTAGTACACAAAAATCGAATAATGGATAAATAAGTATATCTACGTAAGTTCATTTTCAGATAGAATTTTATTACTGAAAGGTAGGCAATTTAAAAATTTGCACATAGAATTTTGTAGTTTCCACAAACCATTATAATCTTTTACCATATAGCCCAAAGGTGTCCCCCGTCGTTTTTTAGATATAACTTTTCAAATCAGCGCTCTAAGTTTTTTAAACTATGCAGACATGTTTAGAAGAACTTCGCATTTTGTTTGAAAAGCATTTAAACAAAATGTTAATTTTTTTGAGTTTAAAACCGAAATGATTGTTACCCTCCGAAATTGTAAAAAAAACTTGGTTATGTTTCAGTGGCATATTCACCTTTATAACACGTTTTTATCATAAAGCTGTTATTTTAAAATGGTTAACGACTCAAAAATATAATTTATTTTCATCCTAAATAAAATCCGTAGTTTTCTGAATATTTCCGCAGTTTACTAATTTTGGAGGCTCATTTAAAATGTTATTCTAAAAAAAAATTGAGGGCGACTTTTGAGGCACCTGGTGCATATCCAATTATAAACTTTTTAAATATTTGCTATTTGCCATATTTTTAATATTTATTTTATTGTTACACACTGCTAGACAAAAAAAACAAAATCTTAAAACTTGCAGTTTTAATAAAATATATTGAAATATAGTAGACGCCGCTTAATGTGATCACGGTTAATGTTATAAACCGCTTGGTGTGATCAAACTGACTTGGAACCTGCCCACTCAATACAAAAGCATTAAAATTTGTTCGTTTATTATTATCAATAATTCGTTTATTGTGATCAATGTTGAGTCCGTTAGGGGATAGGACAGCGTTTTCCAAACTATATGTAACAGCGCCTCCCTTAAAAATATTTAATCATGCCCCCTTTTTTTAGAAATAATACAAACACAAAATTTTGTTAATTATAAAATTTTATCAATCATTTCGCGCCTCACAGCTTGGAAAACGTTGGATTAACCCCTTTTTAGGTAATGCATTTGTTTTAAATATTTGCGGGACAATCCTATGGACCCCAAACGGACATAGCCGTAGCCATTCTTTCCTGCTCCCCCTTCAACCCCCAAAATTTTCAAGAAAACTAAATAAATTGGAAAAAAACACTAAGCCCACAAAAATTATCGTAGCGCCCTCATTTTCGATCTGATACATAAAAATCCGGAGACTTTTTTTTTCATAAGATACGTACGAAATCGGCATAGGGTGCAAAGTTAATTTTTCGAGTAATTAAGGATTAAAGTTTTAGATTCATTTTGTAGCACAAAAATTTACGTAATAAAATTGTAGCGCCGTTATTTGTGGACGGATCTTTAAAAACTCTACAGATTCGGATTCTCCAGAATTTTTGGCTTCGGATTGGCCCACAAAACCATAAGCGTGCCATTTAAAGTTCTAGCGAAAAACGGTTTCAAAAAGTCTGACTTGTAATTAATTTTTCTAAATTTAGACTTTGAAAAATCTAAGATTAGTTACTTGTGAACAGATCTTTATAAACTTTTGAAATTTTGAAAGTTCGTAAGATCAGACAAAAAATCAAAATTCAAAACGTAAGTTTTACCTTCTGGCGCTTATTGTTATCAGTCGGTTAATGTAATCACTTTATCTAGGTCCCAAAGTGATCATATTAAGCGGCGTCTACTGTACATAATTTTGTCTTAAGCTTCAAGAAGCAAAAAAACCATTATTTTATCGCAATATTACCAGTTATTTTTTTAAAGCGCCCACAATGAAAAAAAACGATTAAAAGAAAAACATGTAAATTCTAACATATTTAAAACGTCACATACCTTAATACTGTCGTAGCAAGCTGTAACTCGGCCGTTTTGAACCTCTACGTTGGCTGGAGGATGAGCAAACTTGCACTCGGTATCAGGTCTGGAGCACTTGTTCCTTTGAAATTCTCTGCAGACTTCCAGTTGGAGCCAGCGGGAATCTTTTCCATTCAGCAGGTTATTCATGTTCACCATAGCCATCATTTAGAATATCAGTTTAGCTTTTAAACGCGAACACTGTATATATGATATATCAAACGTGTTTCACACAAAATTATATGTAGGGTATATACTGTATTGTACTGTACTTTACTATCTGTACTAGCTGTGCTGTGCTATGCTGTACCGTACTTTCTAAATAGTAACGAACGGATAATTTATATCAATGCAGAATTATCAATCAAGTAGAATTATTGTCCATTCTTATATTTAAATAAAACCTCTTTGTTGTACGCGCGCGTTTACTGAAGAAAGAAGAAGTCGAATTTCACTGTTGAATTAGTTTGATTAGGCCCGTTAAAGAACTGTGCCTGATGGTCTTCAAAATCTGGAGGTGAGTGGACACTGGTCAACTTGCGATAAGCAGGATGGCGAAGCGAAGCGGTTGTCGGTCAAGAAGCTAACGCATGTTGTTTGGTCCTGATTAAGCGAGCCCTGTGTTGTCTGTGATTGTAGTCTGTAAGCAAAAGCACGAAACATAAGCATCAAAGTTTACCTAATTGTACCTACTCAAAAGCATAGAGTGTAATTTCGCCAACACTCCACTCATAGGCTAATATTTTCTACAATTTGCATTACATTACATATTATTGTCTAGCGAGAAATCTGCATAAGGAAAATGTTAACTTTGCAGAGTGCAATTAAAGCCGGCAATTACAACTTAGAAAGCAAAACAGCACTTATAAAAATAAACAGACGTAAAGCCTGAGTCACCCTCCCACATTTCTTTTCAAGTACTTTAAAAGTGTATACTGTAAAATCAAGCCGGCACCTCAGAACGTTCACTATGCTAATCCTTCGTTTTTAAATCATTAAGTAGGTACACAGTCGGTCAACACAAGTTTCAATTTTAATAAACGGTTTATAACTTATTTACTACGTTTCCACGGTTATTCAATACGGATTGAATACGAATTTGCGATCCAATAGGTACGTGTTTCCATAAATAGTTTTGAATACGAATTGAATACATTTACGATACAGCAATCAGCTGTTTTCGGAAAACTTATTTTCTAGGTTAATACGTAGAGCAGGTTCGAAATAAAATTGTGTTGTTTATTTTATTGTGTGCTATAATTCTATTAAATTTCATGACAATTTAATATAAAGGTGTATATATTTTAAATTATAATTAGAAAGCGCCAGTGATCTCAAATTGCGCATGCACGATTGCGAGTTACGCGTTTCCATGGAACTCAATACGTTGAAATTCAGATACGATCCTAAAATTTACCGTATCGTATCTGAATCTAAATCGTGTTCAATACGTATTGAATCAGGGTTTCCATGACCACTTTTCACCCGACAACAGTATTGAATCCGTATTCAACCCGTATTGAATAACTGTGGAAACGTAGTAATTGTTAGAATAGATTCTTGCTACATATTAAAAGTCGCGGTTATATAATTATGAACTGTGTAAAGTACAATAAAATCAATTTGTAAAAATTTCAGTTTATTTTATTTGCTAAATTTCTATTCATACCTTTACATTTTATTCTAACTATAATTGTGAATGAAAAAGGTATAACTAACTAATAGCGTTCTTTTATTAATTAAAATGATTTTCTCAGAATCGAATGAGAACCCTGTATTTAAAATAGTCATATGTAACAAATGAGTTCAAAATAAAATAAATAAAAAATTTTTAAATTTAAATTTTTTCCCCACGGTATATCAAATAATGCACGATTTATAAAAAGTAAAACTGTTCCAAGTTTTTTAAAATTATACTTGATGTTTTTTTCTTAATTTATAATGGCATTTGTTGAAAATAATGCATAGTTCCAGTTAAGTCACGCTTTTTAAACTGAGGAACTTATAAAAGCTGATAAATATATTATAGCAGACGAACAATCTAAATTCAAAATGCTTATTAAAATTTCAAGGATATGGGAAGACGAGACCATGACCATACATATTTATATAAACTATGAATTGTAAATCTAATCATGTTTAAAAATAAACATTTACTCATTATACACGTGCTGCCTTAAATAAACTACTATTTATGACAAAAGACAATAAAAATATGCTAAAGCGATAACAAAAACTTAAAATAGTATAATAATTTGTGATGTTTTTCCGTCACATTGATTTGTAATTTAAATCATAAAATTGTAGTTATATACTTTTATAAAGATAGATATTCGTATCATATTTCTATGTTGAGAGATCATCATAAGGGTAAAAAGAAACTACAATATATAAGTATATAAAATAGTCATTATCAGAAAGAAGAATTAAATAGAAACGCATTTTTTAAGATATTATATTAGCATAGTGCGCTATATCGCCTTCCATATAAATAACGGAAAAAAAGAGCAATTTTTGAGTTTGAGTGTATATAGGGGAATGTTCCCGGGTATGAGACGGGCTCCAGGTGTGAGACAGTCAATTATTTTCATTATGCAATGTCAATATGGCCGATCTGATTGCTGTCAAATATTTCTTTGGTCATCAGTCAGTTTTTGTGCTAACACTGAAATTAATCGACGCATTGCTTATATTACCTGCAAACATCGTATGTGAAATTGCATAGAAAAAACGTTTTTGATTTTTTTCATGTAAATCAATTGAAAAAGGAAAGTGTAATGTATAGCATTTAGTGTTTTTCTTATATTTTACGATACAATATTGGATTAGGCCAATATGTGGTTGGAAAACAATTTTTTTTTAAATTATCAAATTGTCGTCATTGTCCGAGTATGAGACACAGCATATTACCACCACCCAAGGGTTCCAAAGCAAAAACATAATTAGTATAAAGTTGTTTCCGAACAAATTGAACGCTGTTAACAACATCAAATGCAATATTTCCAAGCGGCCAGTTCTTTTGAAGTGCGCAAACATGTGTGAAAGCATCTACACATGCAAACATTGCGACGATTATGAAGAGAAAATTGATAAATAAAAATTATGGAAAACATAAAAATTTTGAAAGTTCGTAAGATCAGACAAAAAATCAAAATTCAAAACGTAAGTTTTACCTTCTGGCGCTTATTGTTATCAGTCGGTTAATGTAATCACTTTATCTAGGTCCCAAAGTGATCATATTAAGCGGCGTCTACTGTACATAATTTTGTCTTAAGCTTCAAGAAGCAAAAAAACCATTATTTTATCGCAATATTACCAGTTATTTTTTTAAAGCGCCCACAATGAAAAAAAACGATTAAAAGAAAAACATGTAAATTCTAACATATTTAAAACGTCACATACCTTAATACTGTCGTAGCAAGCTGTAACTCGGCCGTTTTGAACCTCTACGTTGGCTGGAGGATGAGCAAACTTGCACTCGGTATCAGGTCTGGAGCACTTGTTCCTTTGAAATTCTCTGCAGACTTCCAGTTGGAGCCAGCGGGAATCTTTTCCATTCAGCAGGTTATTCATGTTCACCATAGCCATCATTTAGAATATCAGTTTAGCTTTTAAACGCGAACACTGTATATATGATATATCAAACGTGTTTCACACAAAATTATATGTAGGGTATATACTGTATTGTACTGTACTTTACTATCTGTACTAGCTGTGCTGTGCTATGCTGTACCGTACTTTCTAAATAGTAACGAACGGATAATTTATATCAATGCAGAATTATCAATCAAGTAGAATTATTGTCCATTCTTATATTTAAATAAAACCTCTTTGTTGTACGCGCGCGTTTACTGAAGAAAGAAGAAGTCGAATTTCACTGTTGAATTAGTTTGATTAGGCCCGTTAAAGAACTGTGCCTGATGGTCTTCAAAATCTGGAGGTGAGTGGACACTGGTCAACTTGCGATAAGCAGGATGGCGAAGCGAAGCGGTTGTCGGTCAAGAAGCTAACGCATGTTGTTTGGTCCTGATTAAGCGAGCCCTGTGTTGTCTGTGATTGTAGTCTGTAAGCAAAAGCACGAAACATAAGCATCAAAGTTTACCTAATTGTACCTACTCAAAAGCATAGAGTGTAATTTCGCCAACACTCCACTCATAGGCTAATATTTTCTACAATTTGCATTACATTACATATTATTGTCTAGCGAGAAATCTGCATAAGGAAAATGTTAACTTTGCAGAGTGCAATTAAAGCCGGCAATTACAACTTAGAAAGCAAAACAGCACTTATAAAAATAAACAGACGTAAAGCCTGAGTCACCCTCCCACATTTCTTTTCAAGTACTTTAAAAGTGTATACTGTAAAATCAAGCCGGCACCTCAGAACGTTCACTATGCTAATCCTTCGTTTTTAAATCATTAAGTAGGTACACAGTCGGTCAACACAAGTTTCAATTTTAATAAACGGTTTATAACTTATTTACTACGTTTCCACGCTTATTCAATACGGATTGAATACGAATTTGCGATCCGATAGGTACGTGTTTCCATAAATAGTTTTGAATACGAATTGAATACATTTACGATACAGCAATCAGCTGTTTTCGGAAAACTTATTTTCTAGGTTAATACGTAGAGCAGGTTCGAAATAAAATTGTGTTGTTTATTTTATTGTGTGCTATAATTCTATTAAATTTCATGACAATTTAATATAAAGGTGTATATATTTTAAATTATCATTAGAAAGCGCCAGTGATCTCAAATTGCGCATGCACGATTGCGAGTTACGCTTTTCCATGGAACTCAATACGTTGAAATTCAGATACGATCCTAAAATTTACCGTATCGTATCTGAATCTAAATCGTGTTCAATACGTATTGAATCAGGGTTTCCATGACCACTTTTCACCCGACAACAGTATTGAATCCGTATTCAACCCGTATTGAATGACTGTGGAAACGTAGTAATTGTTAGAATAGATTCTTGCTACATATTAAAAGTCGCGGTTATATAATTATGAACTGTGTAAAGTACAATAAAATCAATTTGTAAAAATTTCAGTTTATTTTATTTGCTAAATTTCTATTCATACCTTTACATTTTATTCTAACTATAATTGTGAATGAAAAAGGTATAACTAACTAATAGCGTTCTTTTATTAATTAAAAATGATTTTCTCAGAATCGAATGAGAACCCCTGTATTTAAAATAGTCATATGTAACAAATGAGTTCAAAATAAAATAAATAAAAAATTTAATTAATTTTTCCGCACGGTATATCAAATAATGCACGATTTATAAAAAGTAAAACTGTTCCAAGTTTTTTAAAATTATACTTGATGTTTTTTTCTTAATTTATAATGGCATTTGTTGAAAATAATGCATAGTTCCAGTTAAGTCACGCTTTTTAAACTGAGGAACTTATAAAAGCTGATAAATATATTATAGCAGACGAACAATCTAAATTCAAAATGCTTATTAAAATTTCAAGGATATAGGAAGACGAGACCATGACCATACATATTTATATAAACTATGAATTGTAAATCTAATCATGTTTAAAAATAAACATTTACTCATTATACACGTGCTGCCTTAAATAAACTACTATTTATGACAAAAGACAATAAAAATATGCTAAAGCGATAACAAAAACTTAAAATAGTATAATAATTTGTGATGTTTTTCCGTCACATTGATTTGTAATTTAAATCATAAAATTGTAGTTATATACTTTTATAAAGATAGATATTCGTATCATATTTCTATGTTGAGAGATTATCATAAGGGTAAAAAGAAACTACAATATATAAGTATATAAAATAGTCATTATCAGAAAGAAGAATTAAATAGAAACGCATTTTTTAAGATATTATATTAGCATAGTGCGCTATATCGCCTTCCATATAAATAACGGAAAAAGAGCAATTTTGAGTTTGAGTGTATATAGGGGAATGTTCCCGGGTATGAGACGGGCTCCAGGTATGAGACAGTCAATTATTTTCATTATGCAATGTCAATATGGCCGATCTGATTGCTGTCAAATATTTCTTTGGTCATCAGTCAGTTTTTGTGCTAACACTGAAATTAATCGACGCATTGCTTATATTACCTGCAAACATCGTATGTGAAATTGCATGGCGAAAACGTTTTTGATTTTTTTCATGTAAATCAATTGAAAAAGGAAAGTGTAATGTAGAGCATTTAGTGTTTTTCTTATATTTTACGATACAATATTGGATTAGGCCAATATGTGGTTGGAAAACAATTTTTTTTTAAATTATCAAATTGTCGTCATTGTCCGAGTATGAGACACAGCATATTACCACCACCCAAGGGTTCCAAAGCAAAAACATAATTAGTATAAAGTTGTTTCCGAACAAATTGAACGCTGTTAACAACATCAAATGCAATATTTCCAAGCGGCCAGTTCTTTTGAAGTGCGCAAACATGTGTGCAAGCATCTACACATGCAAACATTGCGACGATTATGAAGAGAAAATTGATAAATAAAAATTATGGAAAACATAAAAAATTAAAAATTTGAAATAGATATGAGGTTTTCACTTTATATTTTACAATTTTTAAAAAGGCGCCAACAACAACATTTTACAATTTTTAATGTATTTTTGTAGGTGTCTCATACCTAGATACAAATTTTTTTCTTATCAAAAAAATGATGGTTAGAAAATTGGTCATAAAATTTTGCATGTGAATGGAATCACCAAACTTTCTACAGATAAAAGTTGTGTATTTTCATTACCTTTCCAACAGTGAATAAAACACGCGACTTTATTTAACTAGTAAAAAATTTTGGCTCATAAACAAAACCCGTCTCATACCCGGGTACACTCCCTTACCTTGATACGCAGGTGACTCGGCATAAATATTCAATAAAATGCATGTACATTAACTGCGCTATTTAGAGTATGGTAATAATTTCTGATTTAATAACAAATTAAGTTATAAAATTTTTTGAACAGTATTTCCCGATTTATCTCACTCGAAGAGAAGTGGAAATAAAAATATTAATTTAAAAAAATATATATTACCATATTATAATATCATTTCCTGTCTTCTGGTTTTTATGTTCCACTAAATAAAAATTGTCAACTGAACATTAAAAAATATAGTATTAAAGGTGTTAAACAAATGATTCTAAACTTTCAAAATTAAAAATTATTTGTATAATTTTCAATGTTTCTCTTTAAAGTTTGCCATCCTCTTGTGAACAATAACTATTTTAGAGTATTATTACATAAGAGAGCGTTCAAGTATTATGAAACGCAATGGGAGGGAGGAGAGGGGGGAAGAGGTTCGACCATCGCGTTATGCAACATTTTTTTTTATATTTAAATAAAAATCTAGGAAAAAAATTTCCCAAGTTGGCAACCCCTTTCGTTTATGTATTACGGGAAAATGGTCACTTGGTTGTTGCGTAACGTTTAGGACTGGGGGAGTCTGAAAAACGTTACGGCGCGTTACATTGCGGGGGGGGGGACTTCAAAATTGCGTTACGTAATACTTGAACGCTCCCTAATGTAGTTTGTAAACAAATTATACCAAGCAGTAATGAACTATTAAAACAACACAGTTATGTTTTCTAAAACAGAAATTTCTAAATCGAAAAACTACTTTATGCATACAATCGTTGGAACAATAAAATTGTCATAGTGTTTAAAATAAAACAGCTTAATACTTAAAAAAATTAAATATCATATTAGACACTTGAGTAATTTTGATAAAATAACTTAAAAAATACTAAAAAAACATCATTGATGATACATTAATTACACTTATAACAGTATCGATAATTTTTATATTTCACATTTGTCAAGATAAAGTGGAAAATGTCCGCAACTGGGATAGCATGGCTAAAACCGGTACTTCCACCCTATACAGTTAGAATACATAATAGAAAAATCGCAATGATAATATTATAAAAACATTTTTAAACAATTGTTTTTTATTTGATAAAGTTTTGATACCTCTATGAAACCTTTTATTTAACTTAATTTTTTTTAATTTTTAAAAGAGTATACAATAGTTTAAAAAAATATATCTACCAAAGTATATAATTGAATCGGTCATTTCAAAAACCTCTTAAGTCACATTTTTTTTCAAGATGCTTTTTTTACTGAAAATGGTTCCTTAAAGGTAGATGCGTATTCTAGGTAAAAACCACGTAAGTCGATACATTCCTTCCTCTTCAAATAATCCCGCTTGAAAGACGTTCATCGCATAAACGACATTAGTCAGTGACTTAAAAGGTTTTTGCATGCACTTTTGGAGTCATAAAAAAATGTTCGAAAGCATGATCGTATCTACGTCCCAGGAGAATACATTGATTTGGTTTCGAACTCCAGCTCATCATTTACAGTCATAGAGCTAAAAACTGAAGATGTTTTGGAATTTAAGAAATGGTGGCCAAATTTGTACAAAAAAACATGTTTGTCAACTGAATCTTATGGAAAAAAAGTGCCCAAAAGAACAGAAAAAGTCATTTGCACCTTCGACTTATATGAGTTTTCAGTACGATTCAGATAAAAAAGGTACTATAATAGCCGAGGAATATATTGATGAACTAATCAAACATTCATTCTTATTATTAAAGAAAACTACAACTTCTGTTTCACTTCCATCAATCAAAGCTTGTGTTTTAAAAGTGCCCATCAATAAAAAAAAAATAGATGATTTAAAGCAAGTTCAGGATAGCATTTTGGAAGAGCATATGCCATTTTATAACAACATTTTTAGCTGGCCAACTGCAAATGTTGAAGATAATCTAAATGAAAATGATGGAGAATATGACTATGTACCTTAAAGATATTAAAAGATGACAAATTAATACATGTAAAATGTTAATAAAGTTATTTTTAAGTGTAATTTTCAATAATAAGCAATAAAAAATTTGATTACTACGATTGTTTTGGCTAAATTATATATCACTAACCCTATTCCTCGCTAAAACAACATAAGTCAAGAACAGTTTTTCAGGTTTTTTTCATTATTTTTTTTAATAAACTGTGAAGGTTATGCGCTATTTAAGTTTTTTACTACTCAAATACTAAATTAAGCACAAAAAAGTCCTTTAAAACTCATTTGTTTGGGCATAAAACAGTTTTTATTGATTCCTGAAAAATTCTAATTGTGTGACTTATGAGGTTTTTGAAATGACCGATTCAATTTCTGTAAAAAATATTTTTGGTAATGTTACAATAAATATTCAATAATTGAAAGGGTAAGTAGATGAAGGAGCTATGTGTCAATCATGTAATTTTAGGAAAAGAGCAAATCTAACTTTTTTTTCGGAGTGTTCCATAACCTATTTATAAATTCTGTTTCTTCAAAAATGTAACATATACCCACTATAGATTCCTTCAATTCTTTAAATACATGTCATCAATAAACAAAATTGAGAAATTTCATTTTGAGAAACATTAGTTTAAGTCATTATCAAAAAAATTCTTTACTAGGGTGAGTGTACTAGTCCCAAACCAGTTAAGGACAAATTTTGACTTTGAAATGCTCTGAACTGGTATTATGTAGTATTAAATTAGTAATGTATATATAAAATTGTTTATTGTTTACCAACGCTGCAATATTGATAAATTATTAGAATCTAAATATTTTTTTATAGATTTCGTGAACAATATCAAAAACGGTAATGCACCTAAGGTTGATCACTGCACTCATAGCTCTTAAATAAACACTAAATTTTTAAAATATGTTTGGAACGTTGTTAACATTCTAGGCCACGTAACAAAACAGTCGAATTCTTCAAAAATGCCCGCCATTTCTTAATTTATTCAATCGAACATACGCGTGGTCAACTACTGGTACACCCACCCTAGATATTATTTTGTAAACTATTTTTCACTTTTTTTAAGAAACTGACAAAAAAATGGTTTTCACAAACAATTTGGCATGTTTAACGAAAATTTAAAAATAAAAAAAATTTCCCTAATTTACCTAAGGATCCAAAGTATGTTTATATCTTTATCATTTTTAAAAATTTTTATGAAATAGTTTTAAAAGAATTTTTTTAAGAATTATATTTTTTTACACTACAGCCGTTCCATTTTAAAAGTTAATATTTAGTAAAAATATTAGTTATTAAAGGAGTTAAAAACGAAAATTATTCTGACAAAAATACGAGTTTATATCTACTTTATAATTTATTAAACACGTCAACAATAAAATAAATTACACGCCCATATACGAAACCTACATCTACTTACCTATAGTTTATAATAAAATCAACTAAATATGCTGTGCTACCTTGGTTAACCAAGAGACAATTCCCCATAAATTTCTGGGAAGCCCCCAGAATAACGTTAAACTTCCCAAGCTACCATACTTATGGTACCGGAAAACTTTTTCCGGTTTTCGAAGTACACCTATCCCCCGATTTACACGGTACTTGTTTTACACGTTTTCGCTTTTACACGATTTTCCAAATAAGTTTTTTTTTGTTTTTATCGCACTCTACTAAATGATACTGTGATTGAACACGTGCGCTGTGTACACATCTCACGGGGAATCCCGAGCTTATGTGCTGACTTGCTGCACACGCACACTGTGTCTGTATTTCTTCGCATAAAATTAAAGTTTTATCTACGGAAAATTGTATTACCATCTCTCATAATGTAGATATTTCTGCTTCAAACATCGAATCGGCACAAATAACTTCGACTGATGAAAGTGAATTCGAACCTTCGATTCCGAAAAAAAGAATGAGAGTAATTTCTGACAGTGATGAAGGATAATAAAACACCTTTAGTTTTATTTTTTGTTCTTCTGTTTAATGTATTGTAATTAAATAAAAAAACAGTGTTTCCGTAATATATTACATATTTTAACCTGTCAATGCATTTTATTTTTATTTCTGTGTACACCTAAAAGTATTGAAATAAATCACAACTGTTAAATAGCAAAATTATGCATTTTCTGCAAGCTTTTCGATTTACACGGTTTTGACTTGAAAATTTTTAATTTTCAATTTACACGTTTTTCTCAGGAACGTATCTACCGTGTAAATCGGGGATAGGTGTATATTCATTATCAATAACAAAATATTAGATACCTCTCAAAAACACTGTAAATAAATATAAATTTAAAAAAAAAATCCCGTTTACATTTAACTTATATTAGCCCCAATTCGCTCATATCTTACGGGTTTCAAGTGTAGAAATTTTTCTTACACTAATCCATTTTTAACCAAGTATGTCGTTAAAAAACACCACTGTATATACGAACATTTTAATTTTATAAACTTGTTTTAAATTAAAAATTATTTTTGAAAATTGTTGTAATCTAAGCTTAAGTTAATAGATTAACAGATGAAAACAATGCAAGTTTTTTTTAGTTATTATTAAAAATCAAAAGGGTATTAAAGAAACTTGCTATACTGCTAAATACGCAGAATCGCTTCAAAGTTCCGCAGATTATATAACGAACATAGGAAACAAATAAAACTATAATTAAAATGACAAAATCCAATTTCACACAACAATGCGTCCCAGATCTATAGCTGCAATAACCAGCTGGTCGTTAGTTTCACAAATTCGATAGCAACGCATTTGCAATTTTGTTGCACAAGCTTTCCCCAAAACTAGACGTAATAAGATTTGACGATTCAATAGTAATCCTTAAGTTATTTAATATTAATTTCTTCTAAAGAAAAATATGAAATTAAATTATTCAAAATAACACTTTTCTAACTGAAAAATAATGCTAAATACATGCCGTACTACCCCAGAATGTTATGGGGACTTCGTAAAATCCTGTGAGGCAGTATAAAAATTAGTTTCGCTTATGCTTGGGTATTGGTGTGAAGGTTTGTCAGTGTGTATGAAAAAGTATGTAAAACGTATAATATAGAAAAGTTTTATTAAGCTTTGTTTTATTTGTTTGTTGTAAAGTCAGTGTAATTAGAAGTGGTTCGTATTAATTTAAAATAAATTACTACAATTAAATAAAATGCATTTCTTGTGTAGTTACATACATTAGTGTACAAATACAGTAAAATCTCGATATAACGGACCTCTATTTAAAAGACTTCGGATATAACGGACAAAAAATCTGGTTAAATGTAAAAAAATTTAAACGGCTTATTAATATTATACATGCTTAAATTCAAGTGTCGTCGCATGCAAACTATTTTTAGCGGCCATGATAATCACGTCACACGTCTAGCACTAGAATTTGAGACATAATGCCGTCCTGCTCGTAGACTGCACCTAGCTGAAGTGATAGTATATTATTATAGTATTTAGCGTAGGTTATATTTATATCTAAATACAGAGTTTTTTCAAAAACAAAAAGGTTTTTGATTTATTTTAAACGTATTTTTATATAACGGACTTTCGGCTTTAACAGACACCCCTTCACCCAATGAGTCCGTTATATCAAGATTTTACTGTACTTGAAATTCTAAATGTGCTTGATAAAATGGACATTTTTTAAAATTGCCTTGCACATTTTAGATTTTGGGTTTTAAAATATGTACTGAAATACTTTGTAGGGTAATACTGATTATTTCGACTTATCGAGGGGTCAGATTTCGAAATATCGAGGTATTGGAGCTTGAAGGAAAGGGAACAAGGATTTCTTTCGAGTTGTATTGAATTTCGACATATCGAAGTTCTACTGTATGATTAAATTTTACCTTTTAAAATAAAAATCCAACAGTATAGAAAAGCTTTATATTCTTATACCCACAAAAAATAATTGAATTACTTTTGTGGGATAAACTTTATATAATTCCAAAATATGAATACTTTTTTAATAAAAAAAAAAAAAAATAGGTACTTGTAGTCTAAAATCGTTACACATCACAAGTTCTCTAAATAAACCAGTTCAGCGAAGTTGAATTCACTGTGATAAAGTATGTATCATTTCAAAGAATTTTAGCAATAAACAAATACTTCTTCCTTGTTTATCTATTAAATTTAGATGTTTAATTTCGAAATATTTTCCTAGCAAAACTTATAATAGTTTAATACAAGTATAGATAATCGCAAAAAAACTTGTTGTTTTAAAAAATGTTAAATCCTAAATTTACATAATTAATTGTACTAAAAAAATGCTTTAGGTAAAATTTAAGCAGTCATCAAACTAGGTTTAATCTAACATAATTCATATCCCTGTGTAAATTCATACCAGAGTGCAATTATAACATAAATCTACAAATTCGCTTTAATTACTCCCTGGAGGCACATCTAAAGCACGTTAATTCAATTTGTTTTACAAAAATAAGTCATATTTTTCAAAATTACCGTATTCATTTTCCTCAACTTTAGATACAACACACAAAATTAATTTTAAATTATACAGAAAACAAAATAGATTCTCTTAAAAAGAAGCATGTTAATTTTTGTGTGGAGTTTCGTCCCTCTAACCAACTACGGTCTTTTTTTTACATTGACTATAGCCGACAATGCCGATAAACTTGTAAAATAAGGTAAAAAATTTAAAGCGTCGTCTCACTCAATAAATATTTTTTTATTAAATTGTAGTCACAGTATCTGTGTCTGTCTATGTAGAAGTCAGGTAACTACAGTCTATAAATTATACTTGGATTAAAAACTGCCACTTGAAATTTTTTTATTGTTTTTCCATTTTGTTTTACATAAAAATAGTTTTAAATTCGTAAGATGTAGAACATTTTTTCAAATTTTGTTTTCAGATAAAACCCTGCATACGCGCATTGCTAACCAGATTGAAACATGGGCACCTTAATGAACAATGTCCTTTATTCAAGTTCACTAATGATTGGAGTCCATAGGTATGAAATCAAAAAACAACTGCCCATTTTGTATATTGAACCCAATTTCAAAATCAGCACTTTTATTGGATGGCCTATGATGGACCCGCTAGTATACCTAAAATAAAATGCCAATTGATTAGAACAATTTTTTACAAAAAAAAATGTCAATTTCTTCACCATTAGGTCTATGGGAAAAATCTGGACTTTTAACGCCTAAATGACCACGGTGAGCATCACAATTGAATATGACACTTTCAGGGTTGAAAGATGACGCAAAAAGAGAAGTTTTGACCAAGTGAAAAAGTGCGACTAATTTTATTGTCATGGCTAGAAGCCCACAAAGTTTTAACAAATTTTGCTAAAAATTCAGTTGAAAATAGGTTCTAATCAAGTGTAATGGTATGATATTCATACAAATAAATAATGATAAATAATTTTAAGCATTAAAAGGCGCTAAAAAGACGATTTTTCGAAAAATATTTTTCATAAATATGGAAAATTTAATTTTTGCGCCGTCTAGTCAATATCATGCAATCGCATTGATTAAAGCCTATTTTCAACAAAATTTGATAAAACCTTGTCGCCCCCTCCTTAGAGGTGATAATATAATTAGCCGCCGTTTTTCACTTTGACCAAAATGTCTTTTTGCATCATCTTCCAACCCTGAAAGGGTGATATTCAATTTAGATGCGGCCCGAAGTCATCTAGATCAGCGATTCTTAAGAGGGGGTCCGCGGCCACTATAGAGGGACCGCGAAAATTCTTATACGAGTATGTTACCTAATGACGGAGGTGGGGGTACTGGCCGTGAATTAAAGGGGCCGCGATTAATAAAAGGTTAAGAACCACTGATCTAGTTATTAAAAGTTCAGATTTCTGACATAGGTATATAATGGTGAAGAAATCGATATTATATTTTTTTTTTAATATTCCCTCGTAGGTTTTCACTTTATTCTAGGTGTAGTAAGTAGCAGAGTCATCATAGATCACGGAATATTATTGTTAAATTGAACACACGGCACAAAATGGTCAGTTGTACTATGCTTTTTTTTGGTATGAAATGAAATTAAAGAGTACAATCATATCTATCTAAGCAGTAAATATTTCGCATACCTTAGCAATACAAAATGTGTAAAATTTTGAAAAAAATCGTTTTTAAGCATAATCAAGACTGCAGATGTGAAGCGAAACCCCGGAATCTCCGTTAACTACCAATAAATACTTTGTTGTTCCACTTATGACACAAACAACACAAACATTGATAATTCTTTCTCTCCTTTTTTATTCGTTTGTATTTTTGGAGTTAAGTGTAATATATAAAGCTTAATTAATAATAATTGCCCAACCTGTGATGTATCTTTTTGGTAGTGTTCCAATTTATTTTATAAAATAAGTACCAAAATCGTGTCAAAACAAAAATAGGGCGTTTCAACGACATTCAGCATCTTACAAAATAAATAAAATTTTGAATGGCCAATAAAAAATATTCTATATTTCACTCCCTTGTACCACGACGGCCTGCACTTCTGTAGATCAAAACGTACTAGATTTCATTATTAGAAAAGTATCTTGTAAAGTTACTTAGAGTTGGAACAATTCAAATTAGAATTGGCTAAATTATAGAACCCTATCGCATTGAAAATGAGTCCAGATTCAAAGTGATACATGAGTTCCAAATGTTCTACTAGTGGCGAAGGCAATTGTAAAGTGAATTAATAAACAATTGTTTGGAAAATTCTTATAGTGCCAAGAAAATGTTTGAAATTGAAAATAATAAAATAACTAAAAATATCATAATCACTTTTCAAATTCTTAAAATTAATTAATACAATTTTCAAATTTAGAATCTTTCTTTGCTAATTTCTGTTAGTGGCACAGTAAGAAACATTCCTTAGCGGAAAAAAACATTTAATAGTGTCATAAATATACAAATGTCTCAAATAATACATGCTGTACTGTTTATTATCTAACATTACAGCCTGCTGTTTCACATTTGTCTTTAGTTACACACCAGTTATCTAGATTCGAGAATATTTACAATAAGACAAAAGGAGATGCAATATATAATATCGAAAACAGAACCTTGAGTTTTATAATTAACGAGCTCGATGCAATAACGAAACAAGTTCTTTTATAGTCATTTTAAACTTACGCTATTGACATGTTTAGTGAATTTTTATTAATCCACACTAAATCCTAAAATTAAATTTATTCTGTTAGGCACTGTGCCCTTTAATTTTGAAACAAATATGTACCTCAAAACTTAAAAATTTTTAGAAATAAAAACACTTGTGTATGGAGGTGACGTGTTTTCAACATTAGAAACTAAATAAATTAAATTTTGAAGAATTTGGTGCTATCCACATTAGAGTGATCCCTAAAAGGTTGATTTTTTAAATTGATTACGATCACGTCTCAAGCAGTTCCAATTACAAAAAAAATCCCCTGTAGTTTGGGCTCTTAATTTCAACGGGACCACGTGCCGAAAATTATTTAGTTTTTTTTTGTAAAAGTATTTAATTTTTTTGACTTTGTATCAAGTTAAAAAATCTAATATTCTCTAAATCCTTATCTTAGATCGGTATAATCATGCAACTGGTCATTTTTTGCTCGAATTTAACTTTCAATAAATGCTATGAATAAAATTTATTTCTTTTTACTAACAATTACTTAATCACCTTTACGTTTTTATTTGTATCAAGCAATGAATTGTAAACAAAACATAACGCACTATTTTTTGAGCAGATTTATTAGTAATTATACTATAAATTTCCAACACTACAAGTGTTTTTGAAAGACTAGTCAAAAAATGTTTTTTCTTAAAAAATCCCAAAAACAATTTGCAGCACGTGTTACCATTGGTATTATGGGCTCGAACTATGGAGAATTTTTTTTCTGTAATTGGAACCGTCTGAGAGGTTATTGTAATGAATTTAAAAATCACATTTTTAAGCACCACTCAAATATACATATATTAACCTTTCAAAAATATAAGTGCACCGTTTTAGGGTGGTTCGTTTTAAACAATTTTTTTGAGGTACACAAGCATAATATAGTTCTAAATATCGAAAAATAAATTCTCACCTATTTTCAGGGCTTAATTTTAATTTTAAGTGTTTGCTAGTTTATTTTAAAATTTTCCCATTTACTTACAATGCAAACCTACAGTTTTTTTTCCAATTATCTATATATTTGCTGCATTTTATGTAATCGTCTTGTTCTTTACGGCAAATTGTAGTAAAATATCGATCTTTAAAAGTTCACAAAATTGAAATCTATGTAACTTGAACAGTGTCACCCCTAAAAAAAATTAATGTTAATTTTTAATGTTTTTTACATTTTTCCAATAAACGGCTAGACTTCCAGCAAAAACGTAAATCACAATTTTGAAGTAAATTAAATTGCCTACAAAAAAGGTCTAAGGACCCTAAGCTGTAAATCTATTAGTTTTTTAGGAGATAAATAGATTCAAATGTATAAATACCTAAAATAACTGAATTATCGTATTAAATTTTTACATAACCATTTTATTATTAGCTTTACATCTTAGCCCCCGAAGACCATTTTTGTAGCAAATTTAATTTCATCCAAAATTGTCATATCAGTCTGCAAAATATTCCGTTTTTTTCAGTTTTTGGTGCAGTTCTGAGTGGTTAATTTAAAATATTTTAATCTTTCTTTTGTAGTACTTGATAGATACTTTATAAATTGCCACAGAAGCAAAATGTAAACGTTTATTTAAAATAATCATAATTAATTTAGTGTAGGTGTAGTAATTAGATGTAGGTATACGATCGTATGGAAAGCAATCGAAATATTTTTTGGTTTAGTTCCGGTTTTTAGTTCGTCAAAAATAACGGTTTTTTTTTATTTCGATTCGGCTTCGGTTCATAGCCCTGCAACGAATAGACATTTTTGGAAATAATCTGATATAAAAATTATAAGATAAGTTATTTCTGATAATTATGTCAATAAAATCCAGAATTAAATTTTTTTGCCTTCAAAGAAAGGCAAAAAATTAAACTATTAAAGAATAGTGAACGGATTTTAGAAACAAAATGACAATTGTGATTCAATGACCCACCACATATCGTAGATATTTGGTACTGTCAGATCAATATTTATATGTATTTGCATTCGTATTCGCAAATATCGATTTCAAACGTTCGCAATCACATTAGCGAACGTCTAAAATCTGTCATTCGTTACAACCCTAAAACGTCTAAACCCAACATTTTAATTAGATATTGTACAACGAAAAATACATATAAAATAATAAAAAAATTAGTTTAATAAAAAAAAAATCTTAAATTCAACAGTTTGTAGTTCTAGTTATATTTACTCTTCTTCAAAGAACCGTTAAATGCAGACAAATAAAAAAGACAAATATATAAAGGTGTACTCTACTTTTACTGAACAGATTCTGCTTTCACATAATAGAGGAATCAGCCAAGCATTGCGTCTGGTATTAAAATCAAATGCGGTGGCGAAGGTAGGTAGATTTAGACAAAGTTGGGTTACTGAAAGGCATTGACCTACTCAAAAAGTATTGATGATAGGTATATTTGTTTAATAATAATGCCTGTATAAAAATATGAGTCATGCATAATCTATAATTACATTATGCAACGAAGCAACACATTAAAAGGTACGATAATTGCTACACTACATTTGGATATTCCCTAATATTACAATAAGGAATTTATATAAAGATCACATTACATGTACCTTCGAGATAATTTTAAAACAATATATGTCATATTAGGATTCTTCGTTTTTAAACAATTTTTTTGCAGTCTATGGATAAAATAATGTTCCAAATCGAAAAAGAAATTCTAACCAAACTTTAGCTAATTTTAAAATTTTCTCATTTACTTGACAAGTAAATCTACAAAGTTGTTTTTTTTATCTATCTCTCTTGCATTTTATGCAATCGTCTTATTCTTTACCGCAACTTGTAGGAAAAATATCAATCTTTAAAAGTACTCAGAGTGGAACTATGTAACTTAAACAGTTTCGCCCCTAAAAAAATTTCAAATTAATTTTTTTCGATTTTTGCATTTTTCTCATAAACGGCTCGATCTGCAACAAAAACGAAAATAACAATTTTGGAGAAAATTAAATTTGCTACGTCAAATATCTTCCGAGTTTAAGCTGTAAAGTTAATAAACAGTTTTTGAAAAATTAATATGGAATTTTTAATAAGATAATGGAAAGATATTCTTAGACTCTGAAGAACTTTTCTGTCCCAAATTGAATTTCCTCCAAAATTGTCATTTACGTTTCTGCTGTAAAGTCTAGCCGTTTATGTGAAAAAGGTAAAAATCGATCAAAACTAACTTTAGAATTTTTTAAGGGTGAAACCATTATAGTTACATAGATTCCACTATGGGTACTTTTAAAGATTGATTTTTGCCTATAATTTTCCGTGAATAACAATACAATTTCATAAATCAGCAGAGATATACATAATTCAAAAAAAAAACAGTACATTTGCATGTTGCATAAATAAAAAAAATTTTAAATCAACTAAACACTTAGAATTAAGATTGAAAGCTGAAATTTGGTGAGAACGTCTTTTTTGGTGCTTAGAACAATATTTTGTTGTGCACCGTAATGAAAATTGTTTATAAACGCAGCACCCTTATATCATATACATATGAATCTTGTGTGATAAGAATTAACGTATGGGGCCCCCTAAAGTCAGACGACGCCCAATATCGGACACTATCAAAATCCGCTTATTTAGAAAAACGAAAAAATTGTATTGCATATGGAGGGTAGAAGACATTGACAGAAAGAATCTCATAGGATAAGCGTATAAAAGAAGTCCCAGGCACCAATCAATTTCAAATTTGGATCATAAGTTGGCTCATACCAGATGAAAAATTTAACCAATCATTAACCTCCTACTCGCAGGTTTTTGCGAGTTATCACGAAAAACAGATTTAAAAAAAAACATGAAAATGAAGCAGTCAAGTTTATCAAAAACGACTGTTTGATTTTAATGATCTAAACATGTAAATATTGTTAGTGAGTAACCGAAGCAAAACAACACGATGTGAATTTTTATTTCTTTCTTTTTTGTAATGTAATGGACCAGAGTGATCAATTTTATAATTTTAGAGAAGTATGTCTTCATTTTGTACTTAAACATAAGTATGAGTTGTATAGACAAATATCATTTATAATCCCTTTCACTTTTCTCGCATTATACTTACAGTGGCCATTTTAAGATGCTGTACTGTATAATTAATTAAAAAATAAACATAATGTTTTTTGGTTTTGCACTGTATTGAAGTTTACTGCAATGGCAAGAAATTGTTTAAAAAAAAAAGTAGCACTGCTGTTTCATCGCTACAAAGGGTTAGAATTATATGATTACGCACAAGGTAACTTTTGTACTGTATTTTTTTATACATAATGATGCATGATTAAAATCTAAACATCTAGAAAATGTCTGAAAAAAATAACTTTCGAATCTTGTAACGTCCAAAATTGGTAAACCTATTTAACAAATTATGAAAGTAATATGTAATTTGACGTTTAAATTATACTTCATTAATTACAGTTTATATTTTATCAAAAGTTTATACATATTTTATAATTCTAAAATTTCTATTAGCATAACATACATCTGATAAAAATTTAGCAAATACAAAAAATAAATCAAATTATAAAAGAAAACGTTTAAAACGATATTATTTTACCATTTTCAGATTTATTTAATTATATAAAAATGAATTAATTTTCGACAAGTTTAGAGTTGAAATGGTATGAACATGTAACAAACGTTTTAGCAACTGATTATTACTTGTAAATAATGGAAAATCCGATTTTAATTAAAGAAGTTTGTACATAAGTAAATTTATTATATTTTCTCATAGTTATAGGATGGTATTCAAAAATTTGATAAATAAATTCAATAGCTTTTACATTTTTTGACGATCAGACACTAACTACTTATAATAATAATACATAATTTGGAAAAGTATTTGCAGAAAATACAAAATACATCCTTTAGTTTTAAATGTTGCAATAGAAATTACTTGTTACTCAGTTTCAATACATTGTAATAAACAAAATTATTAATTTAATATCGAATAATAACACTCCCCAGATGAGCAAGAACTATAAAGATAATATGCATGCAGACAAATCAATTACCAAACTAACAAGAGAATGTTGTCACAGATCGGTAACGTTTAAAGTTTATTCTATTAATTTTCTTCTAATGTGCCTAATTTCCTTTCAAAATTAATTAACCCCTATAAATAACTATTATTACCGTACTTGTATTGCAGGCGTACAGCTCATATTCTCTAATTTAAACGTCTAATTAAGTTTACTAACTTCATCCAAGCTCAAAAGATTGCTTTTATTTTAAGAAAAGAAAAATAAAACTTTGAATATACAAATAAGCAAATATTAATTTTAAAAATCTATCTACCCAAAAAATAATATAATAACAACTCCACTTTTTAAATTCGAAACTAATTGCAGTAAAACCTCTTTAACACGATCAGCGTCGGTTCTAGCTCAAATTGTTTTTTTGTAGAGTTGGTCGTATTAGAGAGAAAGATAAAGATAGACAATGCAAATGTAATAACGAATACTATATTAGATTAAATGCAGTTATTATTTATCAGAATATATTTATATATATACATATACAGTAACAATATAGATAATAAATTATACAGTAAAACCGTTCGTCGCGAACACCTATTTAAGGAGACCACCTTTACAAATAGTTAGTGTACTTCAGAACAGATATAATGTAATTTAATTCTTCTTATAATTTTTTTTAAGGCAACCACTCTCTAACCGGTCCGCAACCTTTAAATGCGCGAACGTCCGCTTTTCAAAATTACCTAAACTTGAGAAATTTCTTGATTAAGTATGTACACCCAAACAATGCACCATGAATTTTTACGATTTGACTATTCCAGAATTTTCTAAGGGTTAATAGTTGTTCTATTATTCTAGAGCTCTCTTATAAGAAATCAATTTGCAAAGAACCTGTCAGTATTTTAAATTACAAATTTCCAAAACCGCCAGCAGATTTTTTTACTTTGCAGACAATGAAACAATTAAAATGTCAGTCAGACTTAGAATAATGCAGGTAAATGCATTTTGTTTAACTACGCTCGCTTTGGCAGCTATTATCTATACAAAATTTTCCAATTTCAAGTAATTTTGAAAAGTAGCGGTCGCGCAATTACGGTCGCGATCGGGTTAGAGAGTGATCGCCTTAGAGAAATTTATAAGAAGAATTAAATTACCATATATCTGTTCTCAAGCATACTGCCTGCTTTTAGAGGTGGTCTTCTTATAGAGATGGTCGTCACGAGAGATTTTACTGTACTAATCAAATTAATAACACTCATACATTCAGATATACATACATGTAGGTAACTATAATCGATCTAATAATAAAACAGATAATGATCAATAGATAGATATTAAATGTAAGTATTTTACATTCTGCTTCAACATTTACAAATGTAGTCAGCCTAAGAAGTAATCAACACCCTAGAAACAGACCTACAGTAAACGTACTATTCCAAGAAACAAAAAACAATTAAGATTGATCTTTGTAATTTTAGTACCTAGAACTAAAGGTACTAAAATTACAAAGATCAATCTTAATTGTTTTTTAACCATGCAGCGCCAGATTTTGTCTCTTGGAATAGTACGTTTACTGTAGGTCTGTTTCTAGGGCGTCGATTACTTCTTAGGCTGACTGTACCTGGTACAAAGAACCATTCATTTAAATATATATAAACATAAATATTATACATAAACAGAGACCTGCGTAAATGAATAATTAATACGACCAAAAGTTATGCACTTTTTTGTTGCTGGTCTAAAAATGTAAAATAACCTTCTTTGAATTTTATATAACCAGTTTATATTTTCTTCCCAAACGCAATTTTTTTACTGGAATAGCAAAATTATTATAGAATGATAACCACTAAAAAAACAAATTCTAATTCAATCAATATATGAACTTCTACATCAATCAGCACATTTTCATTCTAAATATTGGAATTGTGTTAAAGCCAAAGTAATTGCAATATTTATAGTTGCATTGATATAACCGTAATTGTTTAAAATAGATTAAATAAGTAACCAAATTTATCAAAACTTGTTTATTACTAAAAAAAATACACTGTTATTTACTCAAGGCACACCAATAATACAATCTTTTACAATAATATACAAATATCAAATATAATTAAGCAAATAAAAGAAAAATAACTTCTGGGAATTCGTTTTAAAGCACATATACTACGTTGCACATTAGTTGAAATAAAATAATATAAACGAAAATTAAAAAATTGCTTGCTTCCAGGATAAAGGCAGTTTTAATTAGACGAACCTAATACATTTTATTAAATTACGCTTAATATCTAAAGGTTATGCAGATAGTTAATTTAGTTTATTAACGTTCTGCATTAAAATTTTTAATAAAACATTGCAATTCAAATTCAAGCAAACTAAATTATTGTAACAAAATATCGGCGAACCATGAATAATTGCGAAACCGTAATTATCAAATCGTAACTTTTATAAAAAATAATGAAACGGTATTTCTTTAATTTTAACTTCAAGAAAATACTTTAAATTATAGAATTCTTCCCAAGCTTTTGTCGTTTTCTAAACTTTTATAATTAAATTTTTAGAGTTATTTCTTCGTGCATCTTCAAGAGTTAAGAATTGCGGCAAACTCTTAACGGTTTAAGTACTTCAGTTTTAAAGCAAATTTAACAAAAATAAATTTCAAATACCAAATAAGATTATATAAAAAATGTATAAGCACGCTTTTCAAAAGTAATACAAAGGTAATGATATCGTTAAAACAAAGCATTAAATTTGGCTTTATTAAGCGATTAAATATAAAAAAAACATACATTGGTTCAATTTAATTTCGCAATAAAAACAAATAAAAAAAATTATGATCAAGATTAAATTAATTGGAAAAAGACCAAGACCTAGAGTGTCTTTTTGAAGTAATATTTTAGTCTTCGAACCAATGTGTTTTTTTTTAATGAATGTAGCCTATACATATGTGTATTTCATAACACTTCCAAAGCGAACTTTATTTTATTGAATACTGGTCTATTATTAACCGTAATTTCTTATATACCTAAAAATAAAATTATACTTTTACTTATGCTTTTACGTGTTGTAAATGCAATTCATACTACTTATTTATTTTAATGTGCTTGTGGTTTTAAGAATAATTCTTAAATCGTAAGTGTAATTACCACTTTAGTTGTGTACTTTGAACCATAGTGTGATTCATATTTAATTTGCGGCGTTTTTTTATTATTGAATAAATATACTTCTAGTAACTCACATGGATTGAAGAGGAAGGTTTGGCCAGCAAAAAACTAAACTCCGTGCAAGTCCAAAAATGACCAACAAATCTTAAGAAATTTCAAACGGTATGGGTGTTTTAAATCCGCACAAAATTAGCAATGTCGAAGTTTAAAATACCACGTTCAAAATGACAACACTATCAAAGTTAAACGAATCGAATAGGAATGGTATAATCCAATATTTTTTTAACACAGGCGCAAGTAGATAGACTGATTTAAAGCATAATCACCTCGCAAATAGTAAAGATGTGGTGTACAGAGGAGGCAATGTGTACGCCTCGGTACAAAGACACTGACTGGTTCAGAAGCGTCGCGGGCAAGCTAAGCGGTCTGGCGGTAGGCGAGGGACTGCGGATCGCGAAACGGCGTCGCGGACTGGCATCATGGAGTCGCGCTTGCGTCGCGAAGAGAGGGTGACATTGCGCGACTTGCGCAATTTTACCCCCGACCCCGACTAATTATGTAAGACTTACCAACTTATATGTTCTGGGAAAAACCGTGACTATCTCCTAAATACGACGAGGAAATTTTTCTGATCCAACTATTAACCTTTCTTCTTCGGGAACAAAGAAATTAAGGAGACTCGGTGGACGACTACTGGATTTGCCTTATCACAATCAATCGATCTTGTTGCAAGGACGAGCACAACTTTCAACTGAAAAAGAAAGTCATTTATGAAATTTGCATTTTAAAAATAAAAAAATATATTTGTATAATTAGGGGTCGATTAATCTAACGTGAATATCTAAAATAGAGCAGATCACATTTTTCACGTTAAAAATTACATTAATAGTTTAATTAAATGCGTTACGATTTTGATTTTATAATCAGACATCTAACTATATAATAGAGACCAAACAGCCACAAGATACTGGGATTTAAGATAAAAATCTAATTACATTTTTTCAACATCAATTCTATCTTAATGTTCAATACAAAATATTTAAACAAGAACAGAATACAGTAATCCCCCCTATAACACGGTACTCTTATAACGCGTTTTCATGCTCTCGTATAACACGTGTTTTCGCCCATATAACGGGAGGATTTCCCACGTTATATTTCTGTACTGTGAAATGCATAAGGATTTGCACATTGTGTCAATTTTAAATTAAATTATTTTATTAAATTTGTGTTCTTAGTTTTTGAATTGTCAGAACATTGATATATGGGTGAATATACAAAAGTTGTCCAACTCGCTGTCATCAGTCAATAAATTCAAAAATTTTTATGCATTTTATTATGTGACAATATATTATGAAATTCTAACATACTTTTTATGTATACACTCAATTTAAATTATATATCCCAAAAGCTAATTTGTAAAATAACGCAATGAATCCTCAAAACATCAGTTCCATGGCGTGTCACAATCATAAAAATGCTTAATAAAATGATTGTATATCAAAATATTTCGTATTTATTATTAATCTAATTATTTGTATATATTCTATAATATATATTAAAAACATATTTCACAGATTTATTTACAGAATCAGTAAAAAGCTATTTTTTAAAAATTAATAAACTTTGTCATTAGTTTTACCCATCAGTCCTTTGTGCCAAGCTAAAATTTAAAATTCCCGCAAAACATTACCGAAGTATGATCAACTCGTTGTACAGTTTGAATCCTAATAGTGATGTTATGTGTAGAACAAGCCACATTGACAGCGGCCCTTACGGGGCCAGTGCTAGCGTCATTTTTAGTGCGTGTGCTTGTGCTGATCCACTCAAGTTGTCAGTACTCTGGTAAGTTTTTATTTTCTTTAGTACCTATGTTTTGTTTTAATTTATGCATGATTACAAGTGATTTATATAAATATATTATCTTAATAATTATAAATCTAGATAAAGAGCTAAGTTTTAAGCATAAACTCAAATTAATGTCCTATTCATCAGTACTTTGTCGTCAGTCCGCTGTCTTATCTTGCGCCAAAGGACTGACGTGTTTCCAGAGAACTGATATATTTCAAAACTTTTTTACTACATGTTAAAGTATATAATAATTTATTTTACTTTTTTTATTTCAAACTAGATACGTTATGGGACCGCCTAAAAAGAAACAAAAATTATCAAAAGAAGAGGTATTAAAAAATAAAAATTAAGCCGAAAATGCTCGTTTGCTCAAAATCAAAAGTGATCGAATCAAATTAGCAGAGTATAAAGAAAAACAAAGGTTACAGTATTTCAAAAAATAAAAATAAAAGAGTCAAAGAAAATCTATTTAGCAAATGACACCTAGGAAGCAACGGATAACCCGAAAAAACTAGAAAGAATATTCATTAAAGTATAGGCAAAAGCTAACTTTGAACCAAAACACAAATCACTTTATACGTGATAATACACCTTCAACCAGTGACGAAGAAGAGCCACTAGTAGTCCTTGTAGAGAATAGACGTGTCATCATTAACAAAGACGAAAGAGCGAAAAAAGCAAGAAGGAAAAGTCAACAATAGAGAAAGAACAGAAACAAACAATTAAAGAATATGAGTACTATTATTACAAATCTTAAAACTAAACTAAATACTCAACGTCAAAAGTATAAACGTTTAAAAGAAAGTTAAAGAAGGTCAAGAAATCTGTTGAAAAAACGCCAAAAACGAGAATTGAAGAAATGAGTGAGGACGTCAATAAAAATAAAGAATTAGTAAAATAAAGCACTTTTTGGTGAAGTCGTAAAAACTCAAATAGAAGGAAACTACGGCAAAATTAAAATCAATAAAAAAAAATGAAATTTAAACAAGCTTTATCTGGAAGTATAGCAGAGAATTATAAACTATGGAAATTTAAGAACAATGTAGTGATCTATAAAAATAGAATATTTTACCAATTTACAGAGAAGATTACGTTTTTGAAAAGTAGTTTTTATTATGTTAACTAATTTTAATATTCAGAAGTATTACTTTTGTTGCAGCATAAGAGCTGATTTTTATTTATTTTTGTGTTTAATAGCCATTACATTTAGCAATTTTTACCTAGTGATAAAAAATACGTTATTGAATAAGCAGCTTAATTTTTGTTCTAATTTTAAATTTTCTAATTTCTCAGAATTGTCTAATGTTAAGAAACCTATCTCAAAGTATTAATAAGCAGTTTATGTAAAAAGGCAGTCTTGAACACTGACGTAGTTTTTATTTTCAGTATTATAATGTAGCTTGTTAAGATTACCTCTAAAACTATTGTTTTAGAGGTAATCTTAACAAAATACAATGTGATTTAATTCGTTAGATATGTACCTTTATTAGACTTTAAAATATTTGTACTTGAAAATACTCAAAGTTACAATAAATCTTATATTTCCTACGGAATTGTGTTTTAGTCAGTACTCTGCCACCCTCGTCAGTCCTTTGGCAATCAAATTAAAAAATGCAAATAACTCTCAAAATATTTAAAAAACTGACTGGCCTGTCATAGGATAGTATATTAATGAGATAAACTACCCCAACAGCACATAATATTGCAGGAATATTGCTGGAATATTATTTCGCAATGTTCGGAATATTATTTGAAATATTCCCGCAATGTTGCTGGAATATTCCTATGTCCGTGCAGGGTAATTGCAGCAATATTGCAGAAATATTATGAAATATTATGCAATATTATGAAACATTGCCGCAATATTGCTGCAATGTTGCAGTAATATTTCAAAAATGTTGTAGATTTAACTAAATTGCAAAAATGTATGTGAATTCTTTTTTATTAGTACTGGTTGGAGGTGTAGGGGTAGAAGGGAAGGAGAGATTTCGAGAATGGAAACGGCGGCTGCGTGCACTGCAGTTGACAAGGTTTTCGCTGGTGTTGATAAATTCTGAAATCAGGAAAGCATTTAGTTCTATGTGGGGGTTTGAACTCGAGACCTTTGCGTTGAAAGTTGGCACGCTTCTCCACTAAGCTACAAAGGCTTCTCGAATACTAAGTTTCTTAAAATATTATATACTTGATTAGAACGTAAAATATTACTTTACTAATATATATACATATAAAACTTCATTTTTCTCTATAGGTACTTATTAGATATGATAACCATTAGGAAAACTGCTAAAAGGACTAATATCATTGAAGGGTTAATTTCAAAATCAGCGCATAACATTTTTTTTATATTAGGGGCCATTCAAGTATTACGTAACGCATGGGGGAGGGAGGGGGGAGGTCTTGCAAAACGTTACGATGCGTTACATGGGCAGGAAAGGGGTTCGACCATCGCGTTACGTAACAATAACAAAAATATTTTAGCAACTTTTCGGTACTTTGAGCAACATAATTGTGCCTTACGTAATACTTGAACGGCCCCTTAGTAGGTATTATTGCACGGTATATTATACACAAAATTCAGTCTTGCTATTAAATTATGATATTTCTAAAGATCAGAAGTTTAGGCAAATTGCCTAAAAATGCTGGTAAATTTTTGTTATAAATACCATTTTAAATCTTATGTCTAAATTGTAATATTTCTTGTTCTTGTGCTTATGTATAACGAATGACACACGTACAAAGCACGTTTTTAAACGATTCGGTAAAAACTACAGGTGTTTAAAATTATTTGAATGCTTTGTTAGCATTATTAACTGTGTCGAATTGTATTTGTTGACACTTTACAACCTATTGCGCGCTAATCTTTTGAGACTGTGATGCGGCCTAAATTATCGTTTTCTAAAAATCTGCTTAACGAATGGGCACTATTTAAGGGGGTAAATAGGTTTAGGACTACGTTTTTTTAGTGATTTTGGAGTTGGATGTGTCTTTGTTCCACAAGCGTTTTTCTCAAAACTACATTTTTTGAACTTGTGTACACTGTAGCTCAAAAAGTTTTCAACCAATCATTTTAAAACTTGACAGATAGTCTCTTTATATAATTAAATTTTATATGAACCTAATTGTGGAGTCATATCATTGTTTAAAATATTTCTGTATTGCAAATAAGTTTAAAAAACTGGCAAAAAAGAATGCTCGTTTATTTATACATCTCTAAAAAAATACAATTATCAATTTTTTTAGGGAATTTTCGGTTCACATAGAAGAATGACATGTCCCTAAAGTAAATTTGAAATTCTATCGATTTAGAATAAAAGTGTAGCCCCTATAATGTACACAAAAATGTACGTCTGATGGTGACCGTACAATTTAATATATTTAAATTTTCTGTCATTATTGCTAAATACAACGTTGCCGTTATTTTACACATTAAATGTAAATCGTTCACAAGTACCCTTAATAATTGTTATTTTTCATAAGGTTAAAGCTTCCTAATTCTTCTTCTTCTTCTTGCCTTTTTATACCCGTATCGGGTTTAGGCGATTTTCCCGCTTGAAAACTTTGTTGTGAATGTTGTAGTGTATCAAAGATTCAAGGGACCTACAGTTTTACGTGGGTTCCGAACCACGGCAATTTCTAGGGAAATTTTCGAGCAGTTTTACTCTTGCCAGGTGCTCAGCCTTGCGAAGAGAAAAGAAGCGTGAAAATTTCGTTGGTCGGCGCGGGGATTTGAACCACTTCGAACCCACATCGCTAGCGCAGCAGCCCAAACACTAAACCGCTTGCGCCACGCTTCCTCTAAGCTTCCTAATTAAATTTGAAATTTTTTCAAAACAATCACGAAATTTCAATGTTTCATATAGTTAAATTTCCTATTGATGGCATTTTTTCTCATTTTTAATAGCAAACAATGTATCATTTTCATATCAAATAGACGTGTTCTCCATAAGACAACATGTTTTGCTAATTTCGATATTTATATAATAAGTTTTCTAAAACATTAAATTTTTCAGACAAAATTTCGAAACCAATTAATCTATCGAAATAAATGTAAACAAAATAGTTTTCATATTTTAAGATTAACGCCTCAACCTCCTTAAATCTAAAGATTTATGAATTATATTGTTTAAAGAATAAATGCATATTTTTTGTATTTTTCGTAATATTTTTAAATTTTATAGTGCCTAATTAATCCGTTGTGAATACAGATTAAAATTTGAAAAGTAAAGTAAACCCAGGACATTTAAGTTTTACGAAAACTTATGTAGAAAAAAGCTTTTTTTTTTAGAAAAATATGGTGTTTCTAGAACATACATTGTAAAATTTCAAAATTGCTTAAACCTTTAATTTGATTCTAACAAAAGGTAAATGTGTCTGTCTTCCATTGGTATAAAATTTTAAAATAATGAGGATTAGGCTTATAACAGAAACTAAAAAAAAACAAGAATGAAGATACATAACGGTGTCAGTTTAATATATGATAATTGTTTTACTTTAACAAATTTTTCACATTTACAGATACACTGTTAGTAAAATTTAAATATTAAAACAAATATTTATTTACAATGATCATAATTATATAAAAATAAATTGAAACTAAAATTTTTTACCATAAATGTTTTCAAATCTACCTATTTCTATTTAAATTCAATTATTTTCATAATTTACTATTATTCGCAAAAGTTGATGATTGTTGTTATTATTTATGAATTTGCGGGTTCTTGTTTTACCAAGGAAATACTATTTTTAAATATTGCAGAAATATTATTTGAATATGTCTTGGCAATATTTCATTGTAATATTACAATAATATTCCAGCAATATTGAAAATATTTAACAACATTGAAATATTCCAGCAATATTATGTGCTGTTAGGGTATGTACTCAATCCAATATATATACATTTTATGCTTAAAAATTGTGTTGGCAAAATAGAGCAAAAAGTTGGCCAACTTTTGTATATTCACCCATATCTACTAATAATTTGTACATACGCGTTATACAAGAATACTCGCACAACGCGTTTTCCTATAACGCGGAAGGAATCTACCGTGTTATAAGGAAGGATTACTGTATAGCACTACACAGTTTATAAGTACAGGTAAACGTCGTTTTGCGCCGGTTCGTTTTACGCCGATTCACAATTGCGCCGGTTTGTACCGGCGTGGGATTCCCCGCTTCGGACGACACCAGAAGACAGAAATTAAATCCAATGGTAGTGTATCATTCCCAGAATCCACAGGCTTTGAAAGGTCTTGACAAAAGCTTCCTGCCATTTTTTTGGAGGTCGAATAAAAAGGGCTGGGTCACTCAGGAGATTTTCACAAACTGGGATAAAAATTATTTTTGCCCTAATGTGCTTAAATTTTGTGACCCAAATAACCTTCCAAAGAAAGCAATCCTCCTATTAGAAAATGCCCCAGGGCATCCGCAAAATCTTGACATCTTAGACACGGGATTGGACGTCAAGGTAATTTACATGCCCCCTAACACAACCCCCGTATTACAACCCATAGATCAGGGGGTAATTTTTACCTTTAAAGCGTATTATTTGCGCATAACATTAAAAGCACTGATTAAGGCGATAGATACTAATTCCTATATCGTCCATTATATTTGTGTTCATTTTACGCCGATTTTTTTTACGCCGGTGTGTCTTGGAACGGAACCCCGGCGTAAAACGACATTTACCTGTACAATACTTAACCACACAGAACAAAATTGGCTTACTCCAACGTTTCAATACTTTTTAGTTCTAAATTATTCTTTCATCTAACTATGGTCGCAAAAGATTACGATATTTACTATTTAGGTCATATCTTAAGAAAAGTAGGTAATCCAGTTACAGAAAAGCCACGAATATTATCAAACTTATTTTTGGAAAAACATTCAAACATGCAGTTAAGCAAAAATTATAATGATAATGTAAATTTAATTAACAAAAAGAGAGGTCTAGAAATTGGAATTTTCGTTTTTATTTATATTTACTGTATTTAAAGATTATTATTTCAACATTAATTTCCCAAAGTAGTAAGACCCACTATTCAGACCTACTGGAAAAAAAAATGCCTTTCAAATTTTCAAGGCGGTTTATCTATCCGTAAATATTCGAGCTAGTAACAAGCAACATAGTAGCACAGACGTTAGGACCACTTTACTCTAAAGGAATCCATAGATCGATTACCCATTAGGTGCATTTTTTCTTTTCTTTATGTACAATTATCAATTATGTTGTTTTGTTTTTAATTAATATACGTACCCATTATTCGCTTTTAGTGCTACAAAAATTTTCTTAAAATTAATATAATAAATTAAAACTACTTTAAAACAAAAACCGTTTTTAGTATATAACAAAACCTATAAATACGCTAGATTTTTTTTTCACTTCAATTTCACATGTAATAATTGAGCGCTTACTATTTAGTAGTTCCCGAACACAATTTTCCATTGAAATAATATGGCTATTTTGTTTTAGTTATTTCTGAATTTTGCACCTAAGTAATGAGGCAATGTATATAAATGACCAATAGATATTTTTGTATGAAATTTAATGCTCTACAAACAAGGTTTCCTATAATTTTTTGAGAACTAAACTCTTTCAAAATATTGTGAGCAGGTAAGTTATTTTTTAATACCTAGGTATTTAGAGTACCAAAAATTATGAATAACATTTTTCACTATTTTGATTAGTTTATTTATTCTTTTAATAAACGTGAAAATTAATTCAATTTTAAAGCAACTGCTTATGTTTAAAATTAATTGAATGACATGATTTTATAGCGGTTGTAATGCTGTACAAAAAAAACCCACAAAATTTTGTGATTAGTCTAGTATTCTCGCTGTTAAACGGAAACAAAAGTGAATTTTTACACGATTTCATTTTTAACCTTGAATAACTTTTCAAAAACAAGAGTTATCTAAAATTTGTAAGAAACCTTTGTTGTAGAGAATTCCCTACAAAAATATGTATTTGACACTGCCTCGTTACTAATGTACAAAATTCAGAACTATCTAAGAAAGATTTCCCATGTTATTTAAATGGATAATTGCGTTCAGAAAACACTAAATATTAAGTTTAAGAACTTCAATTTTAATAAGCGCCTTATTTCCTCTTCCTACACGGAGAAAGAAATATCGTTAAAATGACCATACTATCGCTATTTTAGCTATACGCAGTATATCTTTCAAGCTAATTTCAAAGCTAATTTAGCTATACAGAGTTTCATTATTGCGGATCATCAAAGTAACGTATCGTCAGAACAACGATTCGATTGGCTAAGTTAGCTATAGGGCGTATCCCTGTGAAAAATGACTATACTAGGTATAGCTAAAATAGCGATACATGTGGTCATTTTAACGATATTTTTTTCCCCGTGTACAACTATTAAACATTTGAAATTGAAAGGAAAAAATAGTCTATTTTTTTCGTTGTCATTTCCAGAACTTTTATGAAAATCATATCTATCTTATTATATTAAAAACAAAAAATTGTAACACAAACAACGATTAACAATTATATACTTTAAAAAAAAACAACCTATTTTTAAATTGAAAATGACGAGAAGAAAAAACTCACAAAACAGGGAATCGATCCAGTGATTCCCTACTTTATAGTAAGTTGTCTTATCATCTGTGCTTCGGAGTCGTTTGTTATTAGCAAGAAAATTTACGGAAAGACAAACCCCCCCCAATGAAACTTTAACGCCTTTTTAACAGTATTTCTGAATACTTAGCGCATCTTACTACTTCGAAAATTTAATGTTGAAGTAGTAAGTTTCAAATACTGTAAATACAAATAAAGACAAAATTCCAACATCGGTATCTACTGTATTAAATTATGATAATAAGTTAATGGAGTTCACTAAGGTATCGGTTGTCCAATAACCACGTGATAATTTTATTATCTTTGCTCTGATTATCGGTAATTATATAATTACTAAATCATGTTTAAACCGACCAGAATTATATAAGCCTACAAAAAAGATATTGGACTTAAAAACCTTTTTCTTTGTCAATTCAGAGGTGCTAATTACAAATTTTAAGGTATAAACAATTTCATATATCACATTTTTTCAGAAAAAGCGATTCTATTTTTTTACTTAATCTGCAATACTATTAGACCTAATTTACTTACAATACATAAAGTTTTGCCGTTTTCTTTTTGAAATAATTTTCTCAACATAGATTGAGCAATAGAGTGCCATCATATTTGAACTCGAACTGCCTTGGTAGTGCAAAAACGCTTTTTGTGGGAAGGATATTGCGGTCCCATAAACAATCATAGTAATGCGCCAAAAACTAAAATGTGTCCGTTTAATATGGCTACCATATACAGTAAAACCTGCTTAAACCGGACCCTCTATATACCAGAAACCTGATCAAACGGAAAAAAAATTTCAGAACGAACATAATTCTTATGTAAAATAATACCCTTTGTAAAACGGAAACCTGTGTAAACGGAAAAAAAATAACGGACCGATCGCGTTCCGTTTTAGGCAGGTTTTACTGTATATGAAATTTAAGTTTCGATCTCCTTCTGTCTCCTTCCCAGGTAAGATCACGCGCAAAATATCATAATAATTCATAAAACTTCAATCTAATCTTTTCTGAATTGTTTGCAATTTCTATGCCAAATTTGAAAGGTCTAGGTCGAAAATCTGGATGTTATTACAAAAAGGGGTTCAGAAAAGCCAACTCTGTAATTTTTTTCAAAAATGTGATGTAACACGCACCTTATTTCCTAATAAATTGCTTATAAACAGAATTTTTAAAAGAAACATACTTAATCAGAGTAAAAACCTTTCTTATATGCATTGTTGTTGATCAATTGGAAAGAATTAATTAACAATAATCGTCTTAAATTCATATTCCTATATATATAGCTAACTACATGTCACTTTAATGCATAATTTTATTGTAACATTTCGTTACTTGAGAAACAACAGTCCATAACTTAATTTTCCACGAAATTAAGCTAAGCATATCGTTTATTTGCGCAAATATTAATAATATTGTTCCCTACCTTTCCAAATAATAATTAAAATATTTGAAGGCAAACATATAAAAGAATATTTGTTTTTAAACTAAAGTGTGAAGTAGAAATTTTAGAGTTCTACGGTGTTGTTATTTACCGGACGATTTGTTTAGAATGAAAGCCGGATTAAAACTGTATATCCAAAAACTCGATAAGTTAAAAACTCATTAACTCAAAATTTGGAACACTTCCCTTGAAATTTGAGTTATCGAGGTTCACTGTATTACTACTATTTATTTTTTACAAAAATGGTTACAAATTCGGGTAATTGGAAGGTTTAGCACAACTCCCAACTGTCTATTTTAACAATGTAGAACTTTAGATCGCCCCATATAATAACATTACATATTGTAAATGTAAATACTAAAATAAGCATTTTGTTTGTTCGCTGTAACATTCTTATCAAAAATTAGTGGTTTGACCAAATCGATAAAACTGTTTAGACAGGAACGGTTACGACGATAAAGTTTCACAGGAACACAAGTTAGATAGACACCACCTTTTTAGAATATATCGACTAATTTTAACAGTAATATACTTCTGAATCAAAAACTTAGTACTCGGTAATTGTATTATTAGAAATCAATAGCCAATGCAAAAAGAAAATGTAAGCTTTCAATTTAAGCAACATACTAAACAATAATAAATCAAATATACTCAAAACATATATTATATAGGTTGTATTGCAACTTAATTCATTTAAATAATATAACAAACTTTATACAGGTATGTACAGCAATGTGTACATTAGAATGATTCATTTTGAACGAACATTTTTGTTTTCGCTCCCGCACTAAAATATTATCATATACAGGGTGTTTCCGAAAATATATCAGAGCCGAAAAGGGGTGGTTGGGGACAATTAATGCAAGACATTTTCGAAAGAAACACATCAAATCGATCTAGTATGGAGAAATTGAAAAATTCAATTTTTTCCCAAAACTGTTTTGGAACCACTAGCTTTTTCCTATTTAGTAAAATTTAAATATTAAAACAAATATTTATTTACAATGATCATAATTATATAAAAATAAATTGAAACTAAAATTTTTATACCATAAATGTTTTCAGATCTACCTATTTCTATTTAAATTCAATTATTTTCATAATTTACTATTATTCGCAAAAGTTGATGATTGTTGTTATTATTTGTGAATTTTTGGGTTCTTGTTTTACCAAGGAAATACTATTTTTAAATATTGCAGAAATATTATTTGAATATGTCTTTGCAATATTTCATTGTAATATTACAATAATATTCCAGCAATATTGAAAATATTAAACAACATTGAAATATTCCAGCAATATTATGTGCTGTTAGGGTATGTACTCAATCCAATATATATACATATTATGCTTAAAAATTGTGTTGGCAAAATAGAGCAAAAAGTTGGCCAACTTTTGTATATTCACCCATATCTACTAATAATTTGTACATACGCGTTATACAAGAATACTCGCACAACGCGTTTTCCTATAACGCGGAAGGAATCTACCGTGTTATAAGGGAGGATTACTGTATAGCACTACACAGTTTATAAGTACAGGTAAACGTCGTTTTGCGCCGGTTCGTTTTACGCCGATTCACAATTGCGCCGGTTTGTACCGGCGTGGGATTCCCCGGTTCGGACGACACCAGAAGACAGAAATTAAATCCAATGGTAATGTATCATTCCCAGAATCCACAGGCTTTTAAAGGTCTTGACAAAAGCTTCCTGCCATTTTTTTGGAGGTCGAATAAAAAGGGCTGGGTCACTCAGGAGATTTTCACAAACTGGTATAAAAATTATTTTTGCCCTAATGTGCTTAAATTTTGTGACCCAAATAACCTTCCAAAGAAAGCAATCCTCCTATTAGAAAATGCCCCAGGGCATCCGCAAAATCTTGACATCTTAGACACGGGATTGGACGTCAAGGTAATTTACATGCCCCCTAACACAACCCCCGTATTACAACCCATAGATCAGAGGTAATTTTTACCTTTAAAGCGTATTGTTTGCACATAACATTAAAAGCACTGATTAAGGCGATAGATACTAATTCCTATATCGTCCATTATATTTGTGTTCATTTTACGCCGATTTTTTTACGCCGGTGTGTCTTGGAACGGAACCCCGGCGTAAAACGACGTTTACCTGTACAATACTTAACCACACAGAACAAAATTGGCTTACTCCAACGTTTCAATACTTTTTAGTTCTAAATTATTCTTTCATCTAACTATGGTCGCAAAAGATTACGATATTTACTATTTAGGTCATATCTTAAGAAAAGTAGGTAATCCAGTTACAGAAAAGCCACGAATATTATCAAACTTATTTTTTTGGAAAAACATTCAAACATGCAGTTAAGCAAAAATTATAATGATAATGTAAATTTAATTAACAAAAAGAGAGGTCTAGAAATTGGAATTTTCGTTTTTATTTATATTTACTGTATTTAAAGATTATTATTTCAACATTAATTTCCCAAAGTAGTAAGACCCACTATTCAGACCTACTGGAAAAAAAAATGCCTTTCAAATTTTCAAGGCGGTTTATCTATCCGTAAATATTCGAGCTAGTAACAAGCAACATAGTAGCACAGACGTTAGGACCACTTTACTCTAAAGGAATCCATAGATCGATTACCCATTAGGTGCATTTTTTCTTTTCTTTATGTACAATTATCAATTATGTTGTTTTGTTTTTAATTAATATACGTACCCATTATTCGCTTTTAGTGCTACAAAATTTTCTTAAAATTAATATAATAAATTAAAACTACTTTAAAACAAAAACCGTTTTTAGTATATAACAAAACCTATAAATACGCTAGATTTTTTTTTCACTTCAATTTCACATGTAATAATTGAGCGCTTACTATTTAGTAGTTCCCGAACACAATTTTCCATTGAAATAATATGGCTATTTTGTTTTAGTTATTTCTGAATTTTGCACCTAAGTAATGAGGCAATGTATATAAATGACCAATAGATATTTTTGTATGAAATTTAATGCTCTACAAACAAGGTTTCCTATAATTTTTTGAGAACTAAACTCTTTCAAAATATTGTGAGCAGGTAAGTTATTTTTTAATACCTAGGTATTTAGAGTACCAAAAATTATGAATAACATTTTTCACTATTTTGATTAGTTTATTTATTCTTTTAATAAACGTGAAAATTAATTCAATTTTAAAGCAACTGCTTATGTTTAAAATTAATTGAATGACATGATTTTATAGCGGTTGTAATGCTGTACAAAAAAAACCCACAAAATTTTGTGATTAGTCTAGTATTCTCGCTGTTAAACGGAAACAAAAGTGAATTTTTTCACGATTTCATTTTAACCTTGAATAACTTTTCAAAACAAGAGTTATCTAAAATTTGTAAGAAACCTTTGTTGTAGAGAATTCCTACAAAATATGTATTTGACACTGCCTCGTTACTAATGTACAAAATTCAGAACTATCTAAGAAAGATTTCCCATGTTATTTAAATGGATAATTGCGTTCAGAAAACACTAAATATTAAGTTTAAGAACTTCAATTTTAATAAGCGCCTTATTTCCTCTTCCTACACGGAGAAAGAAATATCGTTAAAATGACCATACTATCGCTATTTTAGCTATACGCAGTATATCTTTCAAGCTAATTTCAAAGCTAATTTAGCTATACAGAGTTTCATTATTGCGGATCATCAAAGTAACGTATCGTCAGAACAACGATTCGAATGGCTAATTTAGCTATAGGGCGTATCCCTGTGAAAAATGACTATACTAGGTATAGCTAAAATAGCGATACATGTGGTCATTTTAACGATATTTTTTTCCCCGTGTACAACTATTAAACATTTGAAATTGAAAGGAAAAAATAGTCTATTTTTTTCGTTGTCATTTCCAGAACTTTTATGAAAATCATATCTATCTTATTATATTAAAAACAAAAAATTGTAACACAAACAACGATTAACAATTATATACTTTAAAAAAAAACAACCTATTTTTAAATTGAAAATGACGAGAAGAAAAAACTCACCAAACAGGGAATCGATCCAGTTATTCCCTACTTTATAGTAAGTTGTCTTATCATCTGTGCTTCGGAGTCGTTTGTTATTAGCAAGAAAATTTACGGAAAGACAAACCCCCCCCAATGAAACTTTAACGCCTTTTTAACAGTATTTCTGAATACTTAGCGCATCTTACTACTTCTAAAATTTAATGTTGAAGTAGTAAGTTTCAAATACTGTAAATACAAATAAAGACAAAATTCCAACATCGGTATCTACTGTATTAAATTATGATAATAAGTTAATGGAGTTCACTAAGGTATCGGTTGTCCAATAACCACGTGATAATTTTATTATCTTTGCTCTGATTATCGGTAATTATATAATTACTAAATCATGTTTAAACCGACCAGAATTATATAAGCCTACAAAAAAGATATTGGACTTAAAAACCTTTTTCTTTGTCAATTCAGAGGTGCTAATTACAAATTTTAAGGTATAAACAATTTCATATATCACATTTTTCAGAAAAAGCGATTCTATTTTTTTACTTAATCTGCAATACTATTAGACCTAATTTACTTACAATACATAAAGTTTTGCCGTTTTCTTTTTGAAATAATTTTCTCAACATAGATTGAGCAATAGAGTGCCATCATATTTGAACTCGAACTGCCTTGGTAGTGCAAAAACGCTTTTTGTGGGAAGGATATTGCGGTCCCATAAACAATCATAGTAATGCGCCAAAAACTAAAATGTGTCCGTTTAATATGGCTACCACATACAGTAAAACCTGCTTAAACCGGACCCTCTATATACCAGAAACCTGATCAAACGGAAAAAAAATTTCAGAACGAACATAATTCTTATGTAAAATAATACCCTTTGTAAAACGGAAACCTGTGTAAACGGAAAAAAAATAACGGACCGATCGCGTTCCGTTTTAGGCAGGTTTTACTGTATATGAAATTTAAGTTTCGATCTCCTTCTGTCTCCTTCCCAGGTAAGATCACGCGCAAAATATCATAATAATTCATAAAACTTCAATCTAATCTTTTCTGAATTGTTTGCAATTTCTATGCCAAATTTGAAAGGTCTAGGTCGAAAATCTGGATGTTATTACAAAAAGGGGTTCAGAAAAGCCAACTCTGTAATTTTTTTCAAAAATGTGATGTAACACGCACCTTATTTCCTAATAAATTGCTTATAAACAGAATTTTTAAAAGAAACATACTTAATCAGAGTAAAAAACCCTTTTTTATATGCATTGTTGTTGATCAATTGGAAAGAATTAATTAACAATAATCGTCTTAAATTCATATTCCTATATATATAGCTAACTACATGTCACTTTAATGCATAATTTTATTGTAACATTTCGTTACTTGAGAAACAACAGTCCATAACTTAATTTTCCACGAAATTAAGCTAAGCATATCGTTTATTTGCGCAAATATTAATAATATTGTTCCCTACCTTTCCAAATAATAATTAAAATATTTGAAGGCAAACATATAAAAGAATATTTGTTTTTAAACTAAAGTGTGAAGTAGAAATTTTAGAGTTCTACGGTGTTGTTATTTACCGGACGATTTGTTTAGAATGAAAACCGGATTAAAACTGTATATCCAAAAACTCGATAAGTTAAAAACTCATTAACTCAAAATTTGGAACACTTCCCTTGAAATTTGAGTTATCGAGGTTCACTGTATTACTACTATTTATTTTTTACAAAAATGGTTACAAATTCGGGTAATTGGAAGGTTTAGCACAACTCCCAACTGTCTATTTTAACAATGTAGAACTTTAGATCGCCCCATATAATAACATTACATATTGTAAATGTAAATACTAAAATAAGCATTTTGTTTGTTCGCTGTAACATTCTTATCAAAAATTAGTGGTTTGACCAAATCGATAAAACTGTTTAGACAGGAACGGTTACGACGATAAAGTTTCACAGGAACACAAGTTAGATAGACACCACCTTTTTTTAGAATATATCGACTAATTTTAACAGTAATATACTTCTGAATCAAAAACTTAGTACTCGGTAATTGTATTATTAGAAATCAATAGCCAATGCAAAAAAGAAAATGTAAGCTTTCAATTTAAGCAACATACTAAACAATAATAAATCAAATATACTCAAAACATATATTATATAGGTTGTATTGCAACTTAATTCATTTAAATAATATAACAAACTTTATACAGGTATGTACAGCAATGTGTACATTAGAATGATTCATTTTGAACGAACATTTTTTGTTTTTCGCTCCCGCACTAAAATATTATCATATACAGGGTGTTTCCGAAAATATATCAGAGCCGAAAAGGGGTGGTTGGGGACAATTAATGCAAGACATTTTCGAAAGAAACACATCAAATCGATCTAGTATGGAGAAATTGAAAAAATTCAATTTTTTTCCCAAAAACTGTTTTGGAACCACTAGCTTTTTCCTATTTATAAAACAAGGGTAATTGAAACTTTTAAAATTATAAAGATCGCCCACGTTCTTTAATCCTGCAGGTTTTATTTATTGTTCGATAAGCTTTTATTATAAAGATAAACTTCTGCTCGGAAATTTATCCGTGAACTTCATTTCGACCTATAATTTTGATTACAAATGAAAGACGAACTAACCTACCGTATTTTTTACCACTTACATTTAAATAAGTAATAATTCATCTACAAAAAAAGGGCTAAAGAAAGCGACGTGGCCCAAAAGTTTGGTATGTGAACTAATGCGCTAGCGACCTGGGTTTAAAACTACGCTATAACTTTACACCTGTCTCCCTTACAAGGCAGGAGGTAACCAACAAGGATAAAACTTCCCCAGGAAAATTTCCCCAATAACAACTTTTGTGTCTTTGAAATACACTACGACACACGACAAAAGAGACAAGCGAGGAAATAGCCTACGCCCGGCTAAAGACACGGCCCTGAAGAAGAAAGGGTTAAATTTCGTATGCACAAATTTTAATTGAGTTTACGAAATCAAATACCTATAAATGTTATTCAGAAAAGAGCGAAAGATTTGCTGATTTAAAAAACGTGTGTAGCAAATATAGCTTTATTAATACAACGATTATAAAATATTCTCGTAGTCCCCCTTTTCTAATGTTGTCCTTATCATGCAAATATAAAAAAAGCGAACACATAATCAAAGTTTGTCGGGCCTATTAAATAAAATAAAAACACAGGATAACGTTAGTATCATCTTACATGTATGAAGTCATTGTTTAATATTTCGGTTTTATATCGCGCAAACTAATGGAGTGTTTTATTTATTTTTTAAGAATAGGATTATTGAACTTGACTTTAGATTTGTTCCTTATACGATTTAATATTAAGCTAGGTCAAAAATATTTGGACATGTTAATAGTCTTTATTACAACAAGTACGTTGAATACGTTTTGTCTGTACCGTATTTTTTACCACTTTCATTTATCAAAATGTAATACTAATGAAGTTCACAAATCAGATCATTAAACACGTTGCCGACATAAGTAACAATCAAATTTTTACGTGTACAAGTTTTATCGTACAACGTTATTAATACACAAAAAATAATATTACTTTTAACAGTACGTATGGAATTCAAATAAAGGCCGTTTTATACCGAGGTCCAAACGGCGCATACTACCCTAGTGGTACTCTTTTGTGAGCGGCATCATTAAAGTATCACATATTAAATATGTCCTTAAATAAAGTTTGCGAAGAAATACATTTTATTAGAGAGGGGAAAGCGTTCTATTAAAATGTACCTCCCAACGTATTCCTGTTATTAAAAATTCAAAATCAGCATTATTTTTAAAAGCGTACTTTCATTTATTAGGTCTAGAAACCACTTATTAGCTATTTATTAACAAGTCATTGAGGTTCATATTATTGTTTCCTTTATGATACATTTTATGTTACATTGCATTCGATTCGAATGAAGTCATTTACTACGTTTCCACGGTTATTCAATACGGATTGAATACGAATTTGCGATCCAATAGGTATGTGTTTCCATAAATAATTTTGAATGCGAATTGAATACATTTACGATACAGCAATCAGCTGTTTTCGAAAAACTTATTTTCTAGGTTAATACGTAGGGCAGGTTCGAAATAAAATTGTGTTGTTTATTTTATTGTGTGCTATAATTCTATTAAATTTCATGACAATTTAATATAAAGGTGTATATATTTTCCATTATCAATAGAAAGCGCCAGTGATCTCCAATTGCGCATGCACGATCGCGAGTTACGGGTTTCCATGGAACTCAATACGTTGAAATTCAGATACGATCCTAAAATTTACCCTATCGTATCTGAATCTAAATCGTGTTCAATACGTATTGAATCAGGGTTTCCATGACCATTTTTCACCCGACAACAGTATTGAATCCGTATTCAACCCGTATTGAATGGCTGTGGAAACGTAGTAATTGTTTAATATTTTGCTTTATATCTCGCAAACTAATGGATTAACTGTTTTATTTATTATTTAAGAATAGGATTGTTGAACTTGAACTTAGATTTGTTTCTTATACGATTTAATATTGATCTAGGTCAAGAATATAGGTTTAGTTAGAATTTAGACATGTTAACAGTCTTTATTACAACAAGTACGTTGAATACGTTTTGTTAGTACAGTATTAATTTTTTTTAGCATTTGAAATTATATTTTTTATTTAAGTTTTGATTACACCTTAAAACACGTTTCTTTGCAGACTTATGCAAATTATGAACATTTTAACTAGGTATCTTTTTTAATACGACATATAATTGACCTTCAAGGGTTGAAGCAAGCTACTTCTAGTGAATGCGACCGATATAAGATTAAAAATTTGAAATCAGCGATTTATAATGGCACGTTTCTTAGATCATCGTTGTTTTGTTTATTACTGCATTTATATTATAAGCATATTTGTCCTCTATTATTCTTGAACTTGAATTTAGTTGTTTTTTACACTGATTTAAAATGTATTTTTTAATGCGTTGGTTTTTATTCAAGTTTTCATTAAGAATTTTTTTTTAAATGAATACACAAAATGTTGTTTTTATTATAAGGTGATTATGATAATAAAATTTAATACAGTTTAGAAAGTTGTCTTGTGACGAAAACCACCCCCAAATTGTCTAATTTTTACAACACTTACTTTCATAAGTCGTGTTTTACAATGATTAACAAAAGAATCGGAAGTCTCTTTTTAAAAAGGAAAGAAGTGTTAAAGCTGATAAAGAGTGAAACTCGATATTTTAACTCAGGCACGTTTGTTTTATAAATAAAAATAATTTATGAGCAATTCATTTTATGTGTGTATAATAACATGAATTGTTTTATCGCTTGAGGCCGTCGGATATGTTTCTTAATTAGCCAAATTAACGTTGTCATAGGTCAAAAAACCTGCGGTTCTCAAAATGTTATCTCAATTTGGATTTTGCTATAACTTTGTCAAATTAATGAATTTAAAAATAATACCAAATAGAAAGTGTTCCAAAAAATCCCCTCCACCACCCATTTCCGGCTCTGACAACTATTCGTAAACACCCTGTATATCAGAAAACAATTCCCTGAAAGTTTCAGCCCTTAGTTTTATTTTCTAAGTACTTGAATTTCAATTCTTAAAAATAAAATTTATTAAATCTCAATATCTTCAAAGCTATGCATTTCATCAACTTTATGCATAAGACTTTTTTTAAAGAAATTAAATTTTCCATACACAGTAAAAAATTTCGGTGTGAAGTTGGACCCGGCGACTTTTACACGGCCGTGTGAGTGTGAAATTTTGGTGTGAAATTGCCTTCGTGTTAAATTTTCACTTGAATAAATTTCACACGGTGTGATTTACTGTTTTACACCGTTCAGTGTTATTATTTATAATTTAACCAATTAAATTACTATTAGTGGTTTCTAATCTATGAAAATATATTTACAATAAATTACTTTTAAGATTTTTATAATTATTTATTATGAAACAATTATCATATATTTACAAACTATAAATAAACCTTTACCACTTATACTCCTGTGGCTTTCATAAGGTTCTTCATGGCTTAACGATGATAAATTTACGATAACGATAGATTCTGTATTACTTTGTTTAATTAAATAGTCATTGAATGTATCTTCAAAATCAACAGAGTCCCACAGCGCACAAACAGCAAATGGAATATTATTATAAACAAATAAAGAACGAATCTGAGCAAAAACTGGTAACTCATTTTCGTCTCTAACAGTAATAAAATATTTAATTTTATATTGATGACCATACGTTAAATATTTAACATTACAAACATTTTCATTATTATCTCTTACTCTCTAACATAGGATCCACCGTATAATTAGATAAATTTTAAATTATTTTATTGTATTTAATAGATTTCCCTGGGCCTGTAACAACTTGAATGTTTACATTCTTGTTGCAAATTTTCTAACGAGAATATGATTTTGAACACGTACGGTGTAAAAATCGCACTAAGTGTAGTATAAAATTCTGAACGGTGTGAATCCTTAATTTTATAACATACTGCGTGTAAATGCAGTTCATAATAATTTTTTATCAATAAATAAAATTTGATTGTGTAGTTTCGGGCAATAATACCCTTTGTAAAACGGAAACCTGTGTAAACGGAAAAAAATAACGGACCGATCGCGTTCCGTTTTAGGCAGGTTTTACTGTATATGAAATTTAAGTTTCGATCTCCTTCTGTCTCCTTCCCAGGTAAGATCACGCGCAAAATATCATAATAATTCATAAAACTTCAATCTAATCTTTTCTGAATTGTTTGCAATTTCTATGCCAAATTTGAAAGGTCTAGGTCGAAAATCTGGATGTTATTACAAAAAGGGGTTCAGAAAAGCCAACTCTGTAATTTTTTTCAAAAATGTGATGTAACACGCACCTTATTTCCTAATAAATTGCTTATAAACAGAATTTTTAAAAGAAACATACTTAATCAGAGTAAAAACCTTTCTTATATGCATTGTTGTTGATCAATTGGAAAGAATTAATTAACAATAATCGTCTTAAATTCATATTCCTATATATATAGCTAACTACATGTCACTTTAATGCATAATTTTATTGTAACATTTCGTTACTTGAGAAACAACAGTCCATAACTTAATTTTCCACGAAATTAAGCTAAGCATATCGTTTATTTGCGCAAATATTAATAATATTGTTCCCTACCTTTCCAAATAATAATTAAAATATTTGAAGGCAAACATATAAAAGAATATTTGTTTTTAAACTAAAGTGTGAAGTAGAAATTTTAGAGTTCTACGGTGTTGTTATTTACCGGACGATTTGTTTAGAATGAAAACCGGATTAAAACTGTATATCCAAAAACTCGATAAGTTAAAAACTCATTAACTCAAAATTTGGAACACTTCCCTTGAAATTTGAGTTATCGAGGTTCACTGTATTACTACTATTTATTTTTACAAAATGGTTACAAATTCGGGTAATTGGAAGGTTTAGCACAACTCCCAACTGTCTATTTTAACAATGTAGAACTTTAGATCGCCCCATATAATAACATTACATATTGTAAATGTAAATACTAAAATAAGCATTTTGTTTGTTCGCTGTAACATTCTTATCAAAAATTAGTGGTTTGACCAAATCGATAAAACTGTTTAGACAGGAACGGTTACGACGATAAAGTTTCACAGGAACACAAGTTAGATAGACACCACCTTTTTTTAGAATATATCGACTAATTTTAACAGTAATATACTTCTGAATCAAAAACTTAGTACTCGGTAATTGTATTATTAGAAATCAATAGCCAATGCAAAAAAAGAAAAATGTAAGCTTTCAATTTAAGCAACATACTAAACAATAATAAATCAAATATACTCAAAAACATATATTATATAGGTTGTATTGCAACTTAATTCATTTAAATAATATAACAAACTTTATACAGGTATGTACAGCAATGTGTACATTAGAATGATTCATTTTGAACGAACATTTTTTGTTTTTCGCTCCCGCACTAAAATATTATCATATACAGGGTGTTTCCGAAAATATATCAGAGCCGAAAAGGGGTGGTTGGGGACAATTAATGCAAGACATTTTCGAAAGAAACACATCAAATCGATCTAGTATGGAGAAATTGAAAAAATTCAATTTTTTTCCCAAAAACTGTTTTGGAACCACTAGCTTTTTCCTATTTATAAAACAAGGGTAATTGAAACTTTTAAAATTATAAAGATCGCCCACGTTCTTTAATCCTGCAGGTTTTATTTATTGTTCGATAAGCTTTTATTATAAAGATAAACTTCTGCTCGGAAATTTATGCGCTCATTCTAACCTATAAGAATTATGCAGTAGCTAAATTATTCGTGAACAGAAATAAATAATGGGCAAAATTAATAATAAATCCAATATAAATACTCTCTTGCTTACAAGTTTTTTACCATGTTTAATGCAATTTTAAAGCTCAACACCTATTCGCAGTAATTCCCACACCGTAATAGGAGCAAACTACTTTTTTGCATATAGACTCTTCTTTAAAATGTTTATTAATTAAAGAAAATATTAATTTGTCACGCTGTTGATTTTTTTCTAAGTTCAAAATAAGAGAAACTTTGATATAAAATAAAAAAATTATCGATATTCTGAAATAGATTTAAAAAAAATACTTCCAAAGTAAAGCCTTACCTAAAAACCGCAGTAATACCTACACTTACCCTAATTGTAATTTGAATCACAAAATTCATGAAAATATTAAAAAAAGTAAAATAATTATAGATAATTTTATTTATATTTTTTATAATTTATTCATTTATTTATGAATATATTATAAGTCTATAACTAGTCGTTTGAATATCGCGCCAAATAATATATTATCATAGATTAGAAACCACTAATAGTAATTTAATTGGTTAAATTATAAATAATAACACGGAACGGTGTAAAAAAGTAAATCACACCGTGTGAAATTTATTCAAGTGAAATTTAACACGAAGGCAATTTCACACCAAAATTTCACACTCACACGGCCGTGTAAAAGTCGCCGGGTCCAACTTTACACCGAAATTTTTTACTGTGTACAATTGTCATTGGCTTATTATCTGTAACTTTGACCGTTTTGATGTTAAATACAAAAAATACTATATTTAATAATAAATATGTCTTTTATAAAATACTAGCCATTACCCGCAGGTTCAACCACTTATGAAATGTAATAACTAATAAGGCATTGTGTTATATCTCCGGCCCCCTTCATCGTAGAGAGATAATATATATACCAGATTTTAAGTCTAATCATAAGCCTATAAACCCAAAAATTTGATAGAAATCGGTCCAGTAGCTTTGCGTGATGGTCGAACAAACAGACAATAGTTTTATAATAGTAGGGGAACCTGTTGTACCTTGGTTCTTTTTTCACTTGTAATTTTTTTTTAATTGTATAGGTAACAATTTGTTGATAAAATAAATTGCATCATAGTGGGGCACTAGTAAGGTATTCATCATAAAATATTTGAAAGCATTACCAACCGTTTACTCCAATTGCTATAAGATTTAAAAATTAGTGGATCTATGGTACAACAGAGGTGCTGTACCTTAGCTCTATTCACATTAAGCAAAATAAAACCCATTGCTCTATGAAAACTATATATTTATTTTTGGATTTTAAAAACTACTGATGTTATTCTTTGAGATGACACTAAAATTGTTTCAAAAATTAACAAAACTTTTTCGTATACTAAAATTTCACATACTGAATAGTTAACTTTGCAAAAATTTAAATTTTTTGTTAGACTTGCGAAGCATATTATCTGAAGCAAAATAAAAATAAGAATTTATAACAAAGATATATCTAAATTTTTATTTATTGCACGTTGATTTTAGGTCCAAGGTATAACTTATTGACAGTGACCACGGTAAAACACACCGACCCTTTATGGTTAAACTCAAAAATAAAATTAAAGATTAGGCTGTGCAAAATCAGGCTACTACTATGCAAACATTAATAAATAATCTTTCTATTACGATGAGTCATTTGTTATTAGGTAATAAAAATCAATAAGATATTTAAGTAAAAAGAATATAAAAAAACTTACTTTTTTTCGATTAAAAATTTCAATTGATCTCATACATTATCAAAGTACATTGGCCCACTGCTGCTAAATTTAAGTTAATGTCTAACAATGTGGCATTTGAAATATGGAAAATTATGAGTCACGAAAGACCGCGAAATTTAAAAAAAATTTAAGGTGCCCTAGGTACAAAGGGATCAAGGTACAACAGATTCCCCTATACATATAGGTTGATATATACGAGTTACAAAGAAATTACAGAAAACACTCTTGAAGAGCATCCAATTATCTACATATCGCACTTATGGGTGTTATAGTAACATAAAATATCGCTAATGTATACGGAATTTAAAAATCCTATATTTTCTATGTATTTTAAATGTGAAAACTTTGATATCGAAATTAAAGTACTTAAAAATAAAATCAAGGACTAAAACTTTTATAGAATTTTTTTTGATATAGGGTAAAAGTACCGATTTTGGACACGTAAGGTCCAGTTTTGGACACTTGAGTAATTTTGATAAAATAACTTGAAAAATACGAAAATAAAACATCATTGATATTTCTATCATGGTTAAAGATACATTAATTACACTTATAGCAGTATCCATAATTCTTTATATTTCACATTTGTCAAATTAAAGTAGAAAATGTCCACAACTGGTACAGTGTCCAAAATCGGTGCTTCTACCCCATAGAGCAATATTTTGTGGCGTGAGCAATAAAGTAAAAATGTTCGTTCAAAATGCATCACCCTAATGTACATATTGCTGATCCCATACTGAAAACAAAATATACATATTAAAACGTTATATGCAATTATCTAAAGCATCCGGTGTTTATCGACTACTGAGAATTTTAAATAATGTATAAAGGAAACCACAAAATCGATGGTATAATCATATTAAATAAATAATTTCGTAATTTAGCTGTTTAGAAGAAGTTAAAAATATATGAAACAAAAACGTCAGTAAAGGTGATTAATTCTTTCCGTATTCTGAAGAATATGAACCTTCAGTTTACCCTATTCTGTTAAAACGTTATGCATATTTCACAGTGCGAGTGGTGAAACATAGCAGTTCTTTCGTTCCTTGAACATACACTCGCAACGAGCATAATATGAAAAGGGGTCAGACAATTAAATTACATTAGGGGGAGTTTACTGGACCATCTGGCCACAGTTTCCGTGCGATATACGTTCCTATGGCATCATTAATTACGGCGCAAAGCTAGTTAACAATCAGCAACTGAGGAGAATACAAACAATGAACTTAAACATACTTTTCTTGTTTAACGTCGATAGCGTTTAGCGTTAACAATGTTTTCACTTTTTACACGGAAAGCAAGTTTATTCATAATACATTAGTTTCCGGTACGGCTTTTCATAAAGCGCCAAAGCAACAAGTACTAACTACTGTTTCAAAAACTTTCGCTAAGCATAGCGAACCCTACAAAGTGCAAAACATATTGTTTAAGTACCTACGTACCTATGTATATAACTAACAACTTAAAGTTTCAGCAAAATAAGTTTCACTTAGAAGCTATATCTCAAACTTAGATAAACAAATAACTTTACATCTTGTCTTAAACAAAATATTGTTATAATGCTTAATACCCGAGCAAATACTTAATGTAAATACATTTTTCATGTCAGAATACCTGTAGAAATATGACAACAGAAGAACTTTTGTTAACACGCCTATTTGCCTAATTACAGAAATAGTCAGTTCATTCTCCTTAAAATTAATAATCTAATTTAAACGTTAGTTTTAATATTAATGCCTTCTCTTGTAGTAGTTTTACTTCTCATAATGGAAGCGACTCGAAAACGTTCTTTAGTAAATAAGTACCTACTTATATGTGGCTCTTTCTATTTGTTACCTCTCAGTATAATTAACAATTTGTTGAGTTAACGTAAAACGAACATTAATATTCATATCTGGATATATGTTCAGACTCCCCCCAGCCCTAAACGTTACGTAACAACCAAGTGACCATTTTCCCGTAATACATAAACGAAAGGGGTTGCCAAATTGAGAAATTTTAATTCCTTAGCTTTTTATTTAAATTAAAAAAAAATGATGATAAAGTTTTTAAATCTTATGTCTAAATTGTAATATTTCTTGTTCTTGTACTTATAACGCATGACACACGTACAAAGCACGTTTTTAAACGATTCGGTAAAAACTAAAGGTTTTTAAAATTATTTGAATACTTTGGTAGCATTATTAACCTTGTCGAATTGTATTTGTTGACACTTTACAACTTATTGCGCGCTAATCTTTTGAGACTGTGATGCGGCCTAAATTATCGTTTTCTAAAAATCTGCTTAATGAATGGGCACTATTTAAGGGGAAATAGGTTTAAGACTACGTTTTTTTAGTGATTTTGGAGTTCGATGTGTCTTCGTTCCAAGAGCGTTTTTCTCAAAACTACATTTTTTGAACTTGTGTACACTGTAGCTTAAAAAGTTTTCAACCAATCATTTTAAAACTTGACAGATAGTCTCTTTATATAATTAATTTCTATATGAACCTAATTGTGGAGTCATATCATTGTTTAAAATATTTCTGTATTGCAAATAAGTTTAAAAAACTGGCAAAAAAAATGCTCGTTTATTTATACATCTCTAAAAAATACAATTATCAATTTTTTTAGGGAATTTTAGGTTCACATAGAAGAAAGACATGTCCCTAAAGTAAATTTGAAATTCTATCGATTTCGGATAAAAAGTGTGGCCTCCATAATGTACACAAAAATGTACGTCTGATGGTGACCATACAATTTAATATATTTAAATTTTTTGTCATTATTGCTAAATACAACGTTGCCGTTATTTCACACATTAAATGTAAATCGTTGACAAGTACCCTTAATAATTGTTATTTTTCATAAGGTTAAAGCTTCCTAATTCTTCTTCTTCTTCTTGCCTTTTTATACCCGTATCGGGTTTAGGCGATTTTCCCGCTTGAAAACTTTGTTGTGAATGTTGTAGTGTATCAAAGATTCAAGGGACCTACAGTTTTACGTGAGTTCCAAACCACGGCAATTTCTAGGGAAATTTTCGAGCAGTTTTACTCTTGCCAGGTGCTCAGCCTTGCGAAGAGAAGAGGAGCGTGTAATTTTCGATGGTCGGCGCGGGGATTCGAACCACTTCGAACCCACCTCGCTAGCCCAGGAGCCCAAACACTAAACCGCTTGCGCCACGCTTCCTCTAAGCTTCCTAATTAAATTTGAAATTTTTTCAAAACAATCACGAAATTTCAATGTTTCATATAGTTAAATTTCCTATTGATGGCATTTTTTCTCATTTTTAATAGCAAAAAATGTATCATTTTCATATCAAATTGACGTGTTCTCCATAAGACAACATGTATTGTTAATTTCGATAATTATATAATAAGTTTTCTAAAACATTAAATTTTTCATACAAAATTTCGAAACCAATTAATCTATCGAAATATATGTACACAAAATAGTTTTCATATTTTAAGTTTAACGCCTCAACCTCCTTAAATGTAAAGGGTTTACGAATTATATTGTTTAAAGAATAAATGCATATTTTTTGTATTTTTCGTGATATTTTTAAATTTTATAGTGCCTAATTAATCCGTTGTCAATAAAGATTAAAATTTGAAAAGTAAAGTAAACCCAGGAGGTTTAAGTTTTACGAAAATTTATGTAGAAAAAAAGCTTTTTTTTATAAAAATATGGTAGTATTCTTTAAACTTTAATTTTTTCTAGAACATATGATACACTCTAAATTTTAAAATTGCTAAAACCTGTGTCTGTCTTCCATTGGTATAAAATTTTAAAATACTGAGGATTAGGCTTATAACAAAAAAAAAAAAACGAGAATGAAGATACATAGGGGTGTCAGGTTTAGTATATGATAATTGTTTTACTTTAACAAATTTTTCATATTTACAGACACACTGTTAGTAAAATTTAAATATTAAAACAAATATTTATTTACGATGATCAGAATTATATAAAAATAAAATTCTTAGATCATAAATGTTTTGAAATCTACCTATGTTTGTTTAAATTCAATTATTTTCATATTTTACTATTATTCGCAAAAGTTGATGATTCTTTTTATTATTTGTGAATTTTCGGGATCTTGTTTTACCAAGGATATACTATTTTTAAATATTGCAGGAATATTATTTGAATATGTCTTTACAATATTTCATTGTAATATTACAATAATATTCCAGCAATATTATGTGCTGTTCAAAACTCTTCAAAACTTGTGAAATTTAGTTATGACCAAAAATACTATTTAACCTTCGGGCGGGCGCGCTGTTGTAAAAAGTACAACAGCAAAAGATTTTTGCAAATATTCGGCTTAATCGGCAGGTCACAATTTTAAGACTTCAGGTATTCCTTCATTGTTTTATCTACTATGTGGCTAGTTAATTAGTTTTGCTTATAGAATAGTTTTTCAACGTTTTTATTATTAATTAAGATCAACGCGTGCACTTTTAACATCGCATGCCTACTGCAGATATTGCAAGTGGAACAAAATTATTGCTGTTTGGGACGGTAAATTCTGTTAATTAGTCATTTTTTGGCAGTAATAATACAAAATTAATAAAATAAAATAGAATTATGAGGTTATGCTTATTTTCGAAATGCAAATAACCGGAAATTTAGACACACTTTGCTAAACTAATCGTAATTCACTTTTTCACAAGAACGAGTGTTGAAAACCAATTGTTATTCTATTATATCTTATGATACAGCTCATACAGAATAAAATAATTTTTTTGTGACAAATATTTACAATTCTATACTAATATTATAAACAGCTAAATTTTGTTTGTTTGTATCTCTAGAACTACTAAACCGATTCTAAAAATTCTTTCACTAATAAAAAGCTATATTATCCTTGAGTAATAGAAGCTATATTTTATTTTGATAAAAATAAGTTTTTAGTTTTAAATTTCGATATCCGTGCGAAGCCGAGGCGGGCCACCTAGTAGGATATAAATATGCACTCAAAAAGTAACAAAATACCCAAATGTTTTTGTTGGTGTACGTATATGCTTCATTTATGCTAATTGAAACTTATAAACATAGTCTTTAAAGCATCTGATAGAAATTCTCACTGAAACTATTCAAAATTGTCATGTTGTAAAAAGTACAACGCGCGCCCGCTGGTGTTATACCATAGTGCGCGCCCGTCCAAAGGTTAAAGTTAAAATTATAGAATCACTTGAGTTAATTATTTATTAATTGGTCAATCAATTGATTAGAAAAAATAATATCTATAAGTAAATATTTCAAATTCTAAAATAATTCTGTTTTCAGGCGCTTCATATAAAATTTCCTCGAATTGTTTTGTTTAAAATTTTTTTTGAAAATATATACATACTAATATAAATCATATTCCAAGATTAATTTACGGAATATAATGGTACGGGAATTATGAATCATAAACGTTAGAATTAACATGAATGAATATTTAAAGGTACAGTGCAACTTCGATTACAAAATATAATAAGTGCTGCACATATGATTCGTACAAAATTAAAATCAAAATTTGTTTAATAGATATCATCATCTACATCACGGATTAAACCTATTGGTTTGTTCCGATTTAATAGATATTAACAATGAAATATAACAGTTTCAGTTAAAATGCAGGAAGTTTGTGAAATTAATTTTTTTTTATTGTATTGAAAACGACGAAAATATAAAATTTAATTTTTATGCTAGACAAAAAAATACCGAGTGTTCCATGAATAAGTACCGAACCTTAACCCCCTTATAAATAACCCTAAACTGAACAAAAAAATACCCCAAGTCAAGTGAGTTTATTTGTCATATTTTTGAGTTATGATATCGTAAACTTCAATTTGAAAACGTGTAATAAATAGGGGAGACCGGGTATGGTTGTCTCACGGGTAGGTTGTCACATTAACCATAACAGAAAACCCAATAAATTAATAAATTTGTTTACCCGTATCAAAGAAGCCCGAGCACAATACCTCCTTGCGTACTTCACTTCAGTTCGCTCTGAAATACCGTATAAGAAATATATGGGTTTGTTTTTCTTGTACAGTGAAAGTAATTTTTTTGTGCATCTCTGTTGAGTCTCATAAGTATAAATAAATTTTGCATAGTGATATACCTATTCGTGTATTTATGATGTTTAAGAGATGTTTCATCATATCATTATATGGTTTTTTAAATGACCATTCATTTAAATTTATTTTTGGAGTTAATTGTCTAAAATTGTTTTGGGGAAGGTTGTCTAAAGTTAGCGGGGGCTAGTAGTCACAACTGCAAAGCAACCATGAATATGTGCGGACTTTTTTTATTGGTTTCTAGGGGTTTTACTACATAAACGATTGGCTGTAATTATACATTTGTCATTTTTGTTACCATAACCTAAGTTCGTTAGATAGAATAGAATAGTTAGAATAGAATAGATAGGGCAAGGTGGGGTAGCCCCGGCCACTTGAAAGAATTAGAAATAAAAAATATAAATAAATAAATTTATTTATTTTTTATGATTTAAAATGAACGTAGGAACTTTTAAGCTTATACTAATTAAAAATTTGTAATAATATATTTGTTTTTTTAGGAAATATGGCCAATCCAATTTGACCTTATTTTTTGGCAATACAAAAAGTGGCGGGTAGCCCCGGACTAGTACTTATTGGTGGCCCAATCGTTTTTTGGCCTTATAAACATCACAAAAATAATTAATATTTAAACAATTTTTATGTGCCCAGTCATAACATTGAATCCAGTCTTCATCAAAATTTTCTTTGCATATGATGCATTCGGTTTCTTTCTCCCGGTCTTTTTGGGAAAAACTTTGAATATTTTTGTCTGCTTTCAATATTTATAGCAATTTTTTGTTTTTTTGCTTTAATTTATTGTTTTTAGTTTTCTGCTTTTCCTCTAAATTTTGTTTAAATGGAGATGTTAAAATATCGCTCCTATGGGTTTTTTGAGCTCCGTTGCTAAATGTTTTTTTGATGCATCAGAAAATCTTAACAGTTGTTTTAATAAATGTGCTGTGCTGATTGAAGGCACCGGGTCAGTATAGATGTTGACCACCGTTGCGATTCGTACTAGATATGAAAAATACACAAAGTTGACTAAAGTACAGTAATTTAACCACTATTTATTATCACAGTAAATAATAAAGCACCGACAAGTTATTTATTTCAACTGTAGTATAGAGTAACTTTTGAAAAAGATTATTAATTAAGCTGAAATAATGTCCGGTGATACCCGACATTTTAGTGTCCGGGGGTACCCAATTCTCAATATTCAACATTTTTATTCAGAGCTCCTAAGATGTAGTAGAAATATTCCAAATACTATTACAAAGTTTAAATATAATGCATTTTCTCCAACTTAAAAAATAATAAGTATTCACACTTACGTTTTCTAGTTGATAACTTGAAATGAAATCTGATGAGCGCGATGAAAAATTTTTACATTTTACAAACTACTCCTTAAATTGTAACAGACTCGGTGTTTACATGACAACTAAATTGCATATGTTTTTACTCTAAACGAAGCCTGTTTTAAAGAAAATTTTACCAATGCAACGTAATTAGGTTCTTGGAAATTCTTATGTCCGCGGTTACCCGCTGTCCGGGGCTACCCCACTTTCCCCTATTTGTTTTCTCGTTTTGTATTTTACCTTTTATTTAACATCTCACAACCATCCCTGACACGGGGTTAAAAGTCACACTTCTCTTTTTTCATAAAAAGTATAATATGTTCTCTTTAGATAATGGTAGAGAAAAAGTCTTTATTTTTTCTTAAACTATAATAAATACACTATCTATTCATATATAAATGTCATTGATAAATTAAGATCGTGGGCTCTATAAATGCAAAAGAAAAAACTTGTGACTTCCAACCCCGGTCTCCCCTAACTTATTATTTAGAATATTTATTAAATTTTTGTTCAAGTCTGTTATAACAGAATTTTTTTTTAAATCATAGTAATGGCATAACAAATATGCCAATTAACAATGAAGCACGTACTAAATAGCCCCACTCTCTTTTAAAAGCATATGGAAACGCCGCTGTGTTGCCGTTTACCGAAAAATTGAAATGCATTTACTACATGCTATATGGCTCAGAAGCATGGACGCTCACAGAAGCTGCAAACAAGAGATTAGAAGCATTTGAAGTATGGTGTTATCGACGCATTCTCAGAATTTCATGGGTGCACCATATAACAAACGAGACAGTCCTCCAACGCATGGGAAAGAACAGAGAAACCCTTAAAACTGTTAAAAAGAGAAAACTGGCATATTTTGGACACGTCATGCGTAATGATAAATATCGAATATTACAACTTATCATGCAGGGGAAAATCGAAAGCAGACGAGGTCCTGGCAGACGCAGAATATCATGGCTCCGCAACCTTATACAGTGGACAGGAATGACATCAGTAACCCTGTTCAGAACAGCAGCAAATAAGATCAGATGGGCCAACCTGATCGCCAACGTCCAATGAGGATACGGCACAACAAGAAGAAGATTTACTACATGTATTGTATATAAATTTTTTTGTTTCAATTGGTGTCGGGTATCATCCGGTAAAGTTTCAGTAAATTAAGTTACATTAATATTAGAATTCAAGTGCAATTTTGGACAATAAAATTTTAAATAGTAAAATACAAATCTTGTTACTACGAAGAACAAAAACTCAAAAAGCAGAAGAAACAGAATTAAGTTTGCCGCAATTCGTTTCTTTGTACGTGCTGTTAATAAAATTTAGAAATGGGCGCATTAAAAGATAATGCCATATAATACTTTAACTAAGCAATTTGAAATTATCTTTAAACACAATTACCTCATTTAAATAATTCATAATATTCGCCTTCTTTTAACCTACATGAGCGCACCCACTAAATTCTAATTTATAGTGTAATATCTATAATTCTTCACAATTGTATTCAATTTTGCAATTATAACACTTATATGGAACTTAACTTTTACTTAATTATTATCTCTTTCTATACAAAAGATGAAATTAAAAACAAGTTAACGCATCCGTAGATTCAAGTTTATGACTACATTGCATACTCATATTATTACATTCTTATTTTAAAAAGTGTACCCTATGGAACTAAATAGAAAGAGTAGATATTTACTGGTAAGAACCACGTTATAAAATAAAAGTTTTACTAAGCAACAAATTGCTAATGTTATAGAATATGTTAAAAAAGGAATGCCACTAAGGAAGACTACTAAGAAGTATGATATTGATACAACTACACTAGGGCGGTATGTGCAAGATTAAAAGAAGATAATGAAATTTGATAAAACGACAAGTCAGTATAGGTCCCCTCAGATATTTTGACTAAAAGAAGAGAAAGTGTTGGGTGACTATTTACTACAATCCAGCAAAATGGTATATGACTTAACTAAAGTAGCAGTCATGGGAATTAGCGAGTTAATAAGCCACTGACAGAAATTTAACAGAAAGTTGGAACAAAAATATTTGTTTCAAAGATTTCTTAAAAAAAATCCACAACGAAACTTAAGACCTCCAGAAGCAAAACGTTTTTCTAGTGTCACTAGTTTTAACAGAAAGAATGTACAAGATTTCTTAGACAATTTAAGAAAGGCAAGAAAAAAAAATTGTTTTGGAGCACAATTTATATAACTGTGTGAAAATGAATGTACCTACTTCGGTGCAAAAATGCCCTAAAGTGGTTGTTAGTAAATATTGTCGTCAAGTTGGTCAAGTAACGTCAGCTGAAAGAAAAACTCTTGTGACGGTCTGTTTTTGTGTACCGCCATCTTCTCGTGTTTAAAATATAATTGTTTATTTGTTGAAACTGGCCCATTAGGGTCAGATGGTGACTCGTATTCAAGTGACTGAATGACGTCAAATAGTTTTGTAAAGTATATGGTACACTTCATAAAATATTCCAACCTATCAAAAAAATTTCTTTTGTTGTTAACTATTTATAAAAATGATACATAAATAATAAATAATAAAATTAAACTTTTTGTGGCTTTATAAACAAAACATTCCAAATTTCATTTATATTATTTATTTTCACTTTCTTTGATACGTTCATATTTCCCATTGTCATGGTTCAAATCTCCCACCCAGCAGGGAGATTTGAGTCACTTGAAAACTTCAAAAAAAAATTGACGTAGCATTTTTGATTATTAATCTAGAAAAATATGGAATTTACCTTTAGTTACTATGTAACCATGCTTTCTTTAGACATTAATTTCATTTTTCTATATTGATTACGAAAGGAATAATATTTAGTTTTATATAAGTGGTTCAACTGTCCCGGACTCTCCCCTATTAATAAATAACTACAAATCTGAATCCCTAAATCTTTTGAAAATTTAATAAAGATTACTGGACCTAAATTGTAAAATAAATCTGACAAGTTTCGTTTGTTAATTCGCATTCTTGCTTGGTGCTTCAATTTCAACAAACACCAGTTTAAATAACCATTGAGGCGTTTAGAATAAAAAGGCTACAAGTGGCATTTATGTTGTTTGGAGATACATATTTGCGCTTAAAGTTATAACTAACATTGTAAAATTCGTTCACATATTTTTTTACTGAACAAAAAATATAGTCAGATGTAGTGCGAATCGTCTAGATTATGTTTATTAAAGTAAATATGTATTATTTCTGTAAGAAAACCTAGTTCTGTAAAAATTTTAAAAAATACCCTTATACCCTTTTTATATTACTAATTATAAATATTTCGCAATCATCTCAGTAATTCAAAACGATTCTATTAATTATGGTGATTAGAAACCATAAAGCAAACGCGTTGTACAATTGATAACAGATTATAAGTTAAAATTTTTTCCACTCTTAATTATACAAAAAACAAAACTTATCTATCGATAAAACTCCAAGTGAAAGTATCAGTGCTACAAGGTTAGCACAAAAATGCAGAGATAAACAATGCTCGTCACGTTCGTTATAGTTAAAATAATTAATCCCACTTAATTATAAATATTAGATAATATAATAGATAATAATTGACCTCTATTCTTTTTAATCACAACGTCTGACAAAATGCAACTACATTAAAATATGCAAAAGAGATAGATAAAATTTAATACAGTACGATGCTCTTTAACCTTATACTGGTAATAATTATTTAAAATCTATATACATATGTATGTTCAGAAGGACCCATCACTAGATCATTTTTTATACATTAAATATGTTCAAAAAATAACAAAAATATTTTATTTAAATACACGTAGAAAGTGGAATGACCAAAAATGTATGTTTTCATTGAATAAACTTAACAATATACACTAGAAAGGCTGTATTGTACTAGGGCAAAACTACCCATCAAGGGTTGTCTCCCACAAACCTGATGAGTCGTCGAGAAATCGCCAATTACCTTACAAGGCACAGTCACAAAATCTAAAATTCTAACATAAATAAAGCCATATTTTTTTAAATCTACATGAAAAATTAAATTGTTTACTGTTAAAATATCAGCAAAGAAGAAGTTATGTTGAACTTATAAAATTTCAAAAGTGTAAAAATAGATAAAGTTTAAGCTAATATTCCCCCTTTTAACGCATTTATGTATCTAAATCGGTTTGTTGTAAATAATACTCTCGCTGTCGAGTTTATTGTTAGTTAGTGAAGTTACCAGGATACTCTATTAGGAAATATTTATTGAATTCATTTTTTTTCACAGAACTTCCACGTTTTCTCGATGACCAATTAACCATTAAGGTTGAGTGAGATAACTCTGGCTAACTAGTAATATTTGATGTCAACGACCCTAAGAGTAAGCATAGTTTTTCAAAATTGGTTCTAGTTATTTATATTATGGTGATTTTACCATATGGTTCAAAATAGCAATATTTAGATGAAAAATTCGATTGTTTTTAATATAAAAAGTTTATATAAAAAAACATACACACTATCAATGACTTAATTCAATCGAATCAGTGACAAAATATATAAAAATTAAATAATTTTTAGAAACTTCTCTAATAAGATTTTCGGGAACCATGTCTTTGTAGAGTCCCTCGTGTAACTATTTCATCGACCCTGATATCGTTCCTTCAACACTCTGAAATCCTGGCAAAAGCGTTTTCCCCATTGCTTGTCTGTAATTTTCCAATTATCTGATAATTTGTCAAGATAACTATGAAGAAAGTATATTTTTATGCTCATATTTGTCCCAGAATTTTTTAAGCATTTCAGCATCTTTTGAATGATTTCTTTATAGTTTAGCGCTTTATGATTGCCAAGAAATTTTTTTACTACTGATAGTAAGGCACTCCAAGCTTCAGCTTCCACAGTAGTGAAAACTTTTATGAAATTTTCATCTTTAATCAATGTTCGAGAATTTGAAGACAGTCAGAAATCCTAGCGTTTAATTTTTCCATTCTCGGTTTAAGAAATTTTCGGCAAATATAGGTAAAGCTATCTCTGAACAATCAAAATTTTAGTTTCCGCGTTCTTCGTGTGACCCACTCTCCCACAAGCAAATAACATAAGAATTTTTGGGTATCCGTTCGCTGGCCGAGTGAAAAGTTCAACAACTAGCGCTCTGTCCGATGAGATTTCTCATTGGCAACATCTCAGGATCCATCCGACTTTTCTCAAATATTACAGTTTTTGAGTAACCTGCACTGTCCATGCCTAAATACCAACTTCCGGATTTCTAACTTCCAAAGTGACGAATTTTCATAAAAGCTTTTATCTCCTATTTAACCCCCTTTGGGGATAAATTTTCAAAAAGCGTTATATAAAGAACTCCAGTACAAAATTCCATGCTTCTATCCCCCTGATTTAGGCTAAGCATTTTCTGTCAGTTACTCAGTGTTAGAGTTTTATTAAGTAAATAACAAAAACTAGAGTCAATATAATATAATCATGGTTTTATTCAGAAATTCTACGTTCTCAATTAGCAAAATTCAAGGACAAATCAGGACAATACAAACATTATTTTTTTGTCAAACTTTGTAATTTGTGAAAATTACGGCCTTAAAGCAGTAAAATTTGTTTTGACATATTGAAAAAAAAGGTCACCTATGCACCATCGCACAGTGGTCGCTTAAAGGAATTTATGTGGTCAACAAAAATGTTTTACATTGTATTTTGTTTTTTTATAAGATATTTTGTGATATAGTATAGTTCCTTGTATAATAAACATGCTTTGCAAATATTCATTTAAAGAAAAATACACGAGAGGTACCCAAAACAAAAAAAAATTGCACTTTTTAAATTTGAAAAAAAAAATTTTATAACTTCAACCTTAAAAGACCTTTCAATCGAACATCCGCAGCTATCCGCACTCAAACTATGTGACGTAACCTAGCCTTATATCTAAAGTATTTAAAACCAAAAGAAACATTAGGCGATCGGAGGCGATAATATAAGAAAATGACATTTAAACAAAGAAATCAACAAACAAAATTATGCAATTTTTAAAATAGTACAGATGCTGTAAAATAAAATTATAAAACCTTAAATATCAAGTAGAAAACACAAAAATAAATTTTATTGAATTACTTCTACTAAAAGCAATAAATTGAAATTTGTGTGACAATCAAGTTCAACTGCAGGCACACGCACACGGTGAATGTATTTTTGGAGGGAAAGGTAAATTCTTGTTACTGGTATATTCCTTTGTTAATCTTGAGTAGTTCTTTTTAAAATTTGACTTATGACCAGCTAGTTCTCAGAAATCGACCACTGTGCATCGTGGGAGTTGATAGGATTCGCCATAGTTAACAATAAGACAATTGTACGCATGCGCAGTGTGAACGATACATCACTTATTACCCTTGCGCTCACATGTATTGTTTTCAATGGATATATCAAAGAAGAAAACTGGCAATTGTTTTTGTTATACCCATTTCGATTATGTTATGTAAAATAAAATACAAAAATCAAATTTATAAAAAGCGTTTGTCAAAATATAAAACACTAGACACAATTGTTCCTAAATTTTAGAACACTAATAAAATGATAAAAAACCTTAAAACAATTTGAGTAAAAAAGACATCAACGTTAAAAATATTTATTATTCATCAGCTTTATAGTACTCAAAAATAAACATAACGTGCTTAAAAATGAGATTAAGCGAATAGTTAATAAAAGTTGCAAATTGTAGTATCAAAAATAATGATAACCACACTATGGTGGTTGTTTGGCAAAGTTTTATTATCCATTATGTCGAGCTTTTTGCTAAATTTCAAAGTAACAACTTGGATGACAAGAACGCCAAGAACACATATTTCTTACGTTTGTTTTCTATTCAATTGTCTAACAATACCAATTTTATAGTAGAAATACTACTGAAGTATTTATTGTTAGTTGTACAAAATTGGGTTAAATTAATATTAGAAGTTACGATTTTATTGTAAAATACCAAGTGACAAAACTTATGGACGGTACTGTACGTACATATCGATTTTTGTATTAACAAATGTGATATTTCCAACACAATAATTTTCAAGTTCAAAATAAACACATTTTGTACGTACATATTTGAATTTCGTTTGGATATATCATTAACATTCAGGTCGTCTCTTTTTAATGGGGAATAGTCGTAGCCTTGAAAAGTAATAAATGAAACCATATACATAAACATAAACTGGAATGTTAATGTAATTACTTAATTTAAATTTGGACATTTTGGAGTGTAGATTAAACGCGACACAGTGAATACATAACATGCATAATATTTGATTGAAAGTTAAAAATATTAAGCATAATTTTCCAAAAGCTTGAATAACTTTTAATTATTCGAATGATGGATATTAATACATTATACATTATAGTTAAAATTCATAGAGAAATGCAAATATTAAATTATTATCAAACAACATGTATCAATGTACCATTAACATGTCTACCGGATACCAATTGTATTCAGTTTATTCGAAATCGCATCACACATACCATGTTGCATACCTACAGTCTGCTCCTTTATTACGACATATCCCGTAAATACCTCGAGGTCGAAAGCTGACTAATACGTAGACCAATTGTCAACATTGTGTTAATCACAGTGGTGTTAATGGTCCATGTGATGAATTAGACGCTCAAATAATTGTTCATTATAAAGTATTGTAAACGTAATTTCACCAATCAGTTCCGAAAATATAAATAATGCAAAGTAATATAAATAATCAAATATTTCTTTTGTGTTATTTATCTCTTTGGATTAACGATTATTAAGATAATAGATGTAGTAAAACTTCCATATAACGAATTTTTAAACAGTACACTGTTTTTACAGATAAAAATACATATAAAACGGTTTGTAAATAACGATGTAAAATTTCTATATAACAAATCTTTGGAGTCGAACAACAAGATTTTCTACGTAAATATAATTATTATGCATGGAAAGGGACTCTTGCCTAACATCTGTACTTATAAAATATAATTCAATAATTTAATCAATTTCTGCAAGGAAAAATTACACACCATTTCACGAGTGCGTAAGATTGGTCACTATATTATTTTGGAAAATATGTTTTCGTAAAGTAAATTTGTAAAAAATATCAAAAATTTATTTACTATTATTTCATTTATGTTATTTTAATACATCCAAATTTCCCAATAACAATTTTTTTTTCAAGAATTAGTGACTTCGTTATGTAGAAGTTTAACTGTATTGTATATGTAGATGTCTTTGCTATAATAAAAATATATCTAACATTATTATTCACAATAGCGCAATCGACTTCGAACTTTAATACAAACTACAAAATTAATTATAGAAAACATTTTTATATCCACACTTGTTTTCATGTTAAATATTAAAAAAAAACTTCAAGTTATAAAAATCTTATTAAATTCCAACAATATTTAGTAATTTTTCCATTAGCAAATATAATATTTGAATATAAGGCACGCAGGAAATAGGTAAAAATGTTGACAGGAGGTTAGTGCTTATTAAGAAATACTTAATGATTAACTTTTTTAGTTCATACCAAATAAAAATTCGGCCAATAAATCCTTAAGAATAAAAAATCCTAAAATTTTGAACTTTGATATATGATATATGAAGAATAATTTTAGAAAACTTGTTTTCATTTAATAGGAATTTTCAAATAAATGTTGTAGCTAGTAATCTTTGCCATAATTACAAAAATTGATCAAAAAGATCAAAAAAATTGCACAATTAGTAATGATTTTCTTTTAATTGCCTTGTTTATAAATTTGAAATTATTAAAAATTCATCACTAGGTACTTTTAATGTAGCTGTTACACATTAATACTTTAAATATATAATATGACGATTATTATTTATCTGTATTTTAATTTTTTGCAAATCCAATATTATACCACTGGGTTAGACTGTCAATTTTTAATTTACACATTTAGAGAAATAACACATATGTAAATTAGTTGATCACGTTTTTCGCAGCATTATAACAGGATTTTTCAAAACAATAAAACGTGATTGAAATTATAAATTAACCACCATTTCGTTATTCGTCACGACTAAATAATATATTCATATGTTGGAAGAAATTAAAGGGAAATCTGCTGTGAATTTTTGTTTAAAATTTAATACAATTTCGATATAGAACAAACAAGTCTCTATCAAATTTAGAATAACTAAACAGTTTTAATTTTTAAAACAGAATTACACAATAATTATATTCATTTAGTACATTTTATTTAACAATCTTGATTGTTGCATCCACGTTAATTTAAATTACTAGGTAGAACCGGTATTTGCAGTTTGTCAATTTATCGAGCTTGAGTCTCCTATCATTTTTAGGCAATTATGACACCTTATTCTTAAAGTGCCGTGCCCGAATCCGGGCGTAGGCTATTTCCCCGCTTGTGCCTTTTGTTGTGTATGTTATGGTATGTCAAAGACACAAGGGGTGTTATTGGGGAAATTTTCCTGGGGCAGTTTTACCCTTGCTGGTTGTCCAATGCCTTGCAAGGGGAGAGAGGCGTATAATTTTAAGATGGTTTTAGCGTGGGATTGAACCCAGGTCGCTTAGCGCATCGGTCCACACACTCAACCTTTGCGCCACGCCACTCATGTTTAATCATCTACAATATTAAGAGTTTAGAACAATTTTATTATTAAAATTGTATTTACAATTGAAAACGTTGGTGCAACATAAGAAACTAAATCATAATGTTTGTAACTTCAAAAAATGTTTCTGAAATGAATGGAACAAACTTTGGCCGAATGAATTAAATTATTTTTAACTATTACCCAATCAAAATTAAAGACACTATTATTCGGTAAAGTAACATACATATGATAGGTGTATTTACATACAGAACCTGATGCAACTATTGGCAACTCGTCATTTGGAGTATATAATTTTGTGACATTAAAATAAAGGATAAAAATATGAAAAATTGTCTTTAAAAGTCTTGCTTTAGTATTTGGCAATACAAAACGATTGTAAACTTGAACAAACAATTTGGTTAAACTAATTTCAAAACATGCAGCGCATCTAAGATATTAACTGTAAAAAAGTATTGGTAAAATGCATGTTATAAAGTTTAGACATTAAGAATGTGTATGTGAATCTCCTATTGTACCTTATAAATGATAATCTCCGATGTGTAAGAGGCGTCAAATTTACTTACAATTAGTATTAATTGAATGGCAAAGTAGAAAAAATCTTTCGAGTTTGAAAAGATGTAGAGTAGCAGTGGAAGAAAGAAAAGTTATACTAATAATTATGTCAAAAGTGATTTCGCCTAGCTCGAACAGTTATTTTAATAAATTTTGAAATGAAGTAACCTCCGTTTCATGTACTAAATCGGGCTTCAATTACATATAAAAACCTTCCAGAATGTCAAATTAACTAGAGCACATTTAAAATATGCCTTTATATTTTCCCTAGATATATCTACAAAATTATATCATCCTTAGTATAAAATATCAATTTCCATCGTCACAATTCTACCAACTATTTAAGTATTCATAATTATACATTACATGTTTAAATATTCTTATAAACGAACTAACTAGCCGTAACACTGCGGCGACGAACACGGGTTGACGCTCTGTGGAAAGGACAATCAATCAGAATTTCAAGATCAATTTTTTTTATTCTGTGCCATCGAAATACTAATTAGTTCAACCATTATAGTTTCGAATTTCATCGTTGCTTTAATTGGTTAACTACTTCAATTATTTTTTCTTCTTATAAACATACCTCATTATAAGTAAAGTAACACTGTTACCAAATAATTAAAATGTAATAGTACAAAAATGACAATTCAAAGATATTTAATATACATATGTGGTTGTAGGCTTATGTTGGAGCTTATACGTACTTCCAAGAAAATATTTCTCCCCCACATTCTACTTGCTTCAAGGCTTTGTCTTTCTTAATAGTACAAAAACCCTAGTTTATGTCTTGCGATCCTGTTGCAATTCGAAGCGGACCGGTTTTAGAGTCTGCACAACGACTAGTTTGAAAGAGATTAACCGTGGTCAGCTGTTTCGTCAGAATGCCCTTTGCATATATTAACGTCTCTTGAAGAGGACTTCGCAAATTCAAAAGAACTGATTAAATATTCCTCTTCGATTTAAGAGGGAATTATTAAAACATTCTGAATATAGGGGAAATATTAAGAGAAAAACGTTTAAGGGGGCGATCCAAAACATTAGCGATTTTAACATGATGCGGTGAAATAATGAATTACTACAGTGCGGTTTAGGGCTAAGTTAAGTCGGTCAAGAAATAAGATAAACTTATCTTTTGGTTTCTAGGTGGCTCTCCCGCTTGTCAGAAGTTTTAGACAAACCCGGGGCCTTGAATTTGACTGAATACATATATTTATTGAAATTGAAAGATACATATCCATATAATCAAAATTGGTAATTTGATTATTTCGTGGTGCTTTAGGATGTATGTCGTTCTAAGCGGAGACCATGTTTTTAATTTTTAAATTGATTAAGAATAAAAGATATTTTTATATATTAAGAAGCCTGGCTAGTGGCATGGGAACTACTATTCGTAGAGAGAGTCACGATAGTTGTATAGAGATGCAAGATATCGATTTTACGCTGATTTGAAAAACCTTCAAAATACATAAGTTGTTCCAGGTCTAGTTTTATCGGTCAAACTCGCATACGTTCGTTTATTTTCGACATACAGTTTGGTTTACCAAAAAGCTGATTACTTGCAATATTATTTCAAATGTTATATTCAGAGAATTTTCATGCGATTTCGATTGTTAGGTTTGGCAGAAATCGCAAAGTAAGCGTCGGCGCGCAATTCAAAAACCAGTTTAAATTTAAGAATACATATTTATTATGTTATGAATCTTAATTAATGCGATTTGTTTTATTAATATTACAAAGTAACATAAATATGTGTATAAAATTGTAAAATACTTGTTTTTCTTTAAAATGAAAGGATAATAATTACGGTATTGCAGAAGGGCGCTAATGATTAATTTTCTGGATTTCTTTTATTTGTTCTGATGATATATTTATTGTTTTTAAATATAGTTCTAATTTTATTTATTATAGATCATAAATAAATGTTGAAAATACTTTGATACTAATGTTTTTAGTCCAATTATATTTATTAAAAAATGTTTTCTATATAAATTTTTTAAAACATTTTATATATCGAAATTATTTATAATTGTGGTTAAAAATAACTAACAAAATTTTAAGGGCAGAAGAGTATTTTGTGGTAAAAATATTAACCGTGATAAGGGAGTAAGAACAAAAAGTTAAATTTTGAAAATATCAGATTGAAATAAATGCTTATATCGTAAATAAATACTAAACATACTTAGTATTTTCAAATTCTAGAATAATTGAAATGACCGGGAATGCAAAGTGCATATTTAAATTGCATACCTTCAATAAATATCTTCTCAAAGGGCATATTTTTGCAAGGATCGGCAATTTTGGAAGCAGATAATAACGAAATTTATTTTATTTTATTAGGAGCCGTTCATAAAATACGACACGCTAAAATCAGCTTTTTGACCCCCATTGTCACGCGGTGTCACACTTCCTATGACCCCCTAGAAATATTTTGTCACAAAAAATAAGACCTCCCTGAATATGATAAATTTCAATTGATAGTACACAAATTTTGAGAATTAAAAATATTTATTTAGTTTTTATAATAAAATTTAAATAAATCAATAAATATCTTTTATAAGGAAAAAATAAATAATAATGACTTTCTATTATGATAAAAATTTAAAAGAAAAATAGTCGAAAGAAATACTAATTTAAAATGTAATGAACGGCGAACGTCACGTTGCCGTAGACACCCTGTCCCCGTGTCACACTCAGCAAGACCCCCTTGTATGCGAACGTATTTTATGAACGACCCTTATCTATGTATGCTCCCAGAAAATGTTTACCAAAATTGGCATACTTCAATTGCTTGATAGCCATTTAATAAAAATTAATCTCAAAAAATAAAATCTACGATAATTTCACAAGCTTTTTCTGTTTGATTAATAAAAATATCATTATTTTGAAAAACGCACGAAAGCTTAGAAGTTGAGCTGCTTTTCGTTTTATTAATTTTTTGTGCAAAACTCGTTGATTTATCAAAATCTAAAATTATACAACCACTTCACAACATACTATAACGTTTATCAAAGTCTGTTTGTATACGTGCCTTATTTTTGAAAGATTGTGATCCCTACCATACCTTTTCAATCTGTATTTTATAAAACCTAGTAACTTTTATATTAAACTTTTTGTAAATTTATAATTAGAAAGTTATTTGACATTACAGAAAATAACGATTTTCAGTTTTAAATTACTTCGGAACTATTCGGAATTTTAAAATTTTAATAACGGAATCTGAATCGGCATCTAAAACTGCAAAACATTGCCCATTTAACCAGACTTGTATCTCCACTAATAAGAAAGATACCCATGTTAGCCTACTTAATTTGGGACCCCTTAAATGTATACTAACTTTCAAACATGTAGTACTATGACAATTGTAGAACAAACAAGTCTCTATCAAATTTAGAATAACTAAACAGTTTTAATTTTTAAAACAGAATTACACAATAATTATATTCATTTAGTACATTTTATTTAACAATCTTGATTGTTGCATCCACGTTAATTTAAATTACTAGGTAGAACCGGTATTTGCAGTTTGTCAATTTATCGAGCTTGAGTCTCCTATCATTTTTAGGCAATTATGACACCTTATTCTTAAAGTGCCGTGCCCGAATCCGGGCGTAGGCTATTTCCCCGCTTGTGCCTTTTGTTGTGTATGTTATGGTATGTCAAAGACACAAGGGGTGTTATTGGGGAAATTTTCCTGGGGCAGTTTTACCCTTGCTGGTTGTCCAATGCCTTGCAAGGGGAGAGAGGCGTATAATTTTAAGATGGTTTTAGCGTGGGATTGAACCCAGGTCGCTTAGCGCATCGGTCCACACACTCAACCTTTGCGCCACGCCACTCATGTTTAATCATCTACAATATTAAGAGTTTAGAACAATTTTATTATTAAAATTGTATTTACAATTGAAAACGTTGGTGCAACATAAGAAACTAAATCATAATGTTTGTAACTTCAAAAAATGTTTCTGAAATGAATGGAACAAACTTTGGCCGAATGAATTAAATTATTTTTAACTATTACCCAATCAAAATTAAAGACACTATTATTCGGTAAAGTAACATACATATGATAGGTGTATTTACATACAGAACCTGATGCAACTATTGGCAACTCGTCATTTGGAGTATATAATTTTGTGACATTAAAATAAAGGATAAAAATATGAAAAATTGTCTTTAAAAGTCTTGCTTTAGTATTTGGCAATACAAAACGATTGTAAACTTGAACAAACAATTTGGTTAAACTAATTTCAAAACATGCAGCGCATCTAAGATATTAACTGTAAAAAAGTATTGGCAAAATGCATGTTATAAAGTTTAGACATTAAGAATGTGTATGTGAATCTCCTATTGTACCTTATAAATGATAATCTCCGATGTGTAAGAGGCGTCAAATTTACTTACAATTAGTATTAATTGAATGGCAAAGTAGAAAAAATCTTTCGAGTTTGAAAAGATGTAGAGTAGCAGTGGAAGAAAGAAAAGTTATACTAATAATTATGTCAAAAGTGATTTCGCCTAGCTCGAACAGTTATTTTAATAAATTTTGAAATGAAGTAACCTCCGTTTCATGTACTAAATCGGGCTTCAATTACATATAAAAACCTTCCAGAATGTCAAATTAACTAGAGCACATTGAAAATATACCTTTATATTTTCCCTAGATATATCTACAAAATTATATCATCCTTAGTATAAAATATAAATTTCCATCGTCACAATTCTACCAACTATTTAAGTATTCATAATTATACATTACATGTTTAAATATTCTTATAAACGAACTAACTAGCCGTAACACTGCGGCGACGAACACGGGTTGACGCTCTGTGGAAAGGACAATCAATCAGAATTTCAAGATCAATTTTTTTTATTCTGTGCCATCGAAATACTAATTAGTTCAACCATTATAATTTCGAATTTCATCGTTGCTTTAATTGGTTAACTACTTCAATTATTTTTTCTTCTTATAAACATACCTCATTATAAGTAAAGTAACACTGTTACCAAATAATTAAAATGTAATAGTACAAAAATGACAATTCAAAGATATTTAATATACATATGTGGTTGTAGGCTTATGTTGGAGCTTATACGTACTTCCAAGAAAATATTTCTCCCCCACATTCTACTTGCTTCAAGGCTTTGTCTTTCTTAATAGTACAAAAACCCTAGTTTATGTCTTGCGATCCTGTTGCAATTCGAAGCGGACCGGTTTTAGAGTCTGCACAACGACTAGTTTGAAAGAGATTAACCGTGGTCAGCTGTTTCGTCAGAATGCCCTTTGCATATATTAACGTCTCTTGAAGAGGACTTCGCAAATTCAAAAGAACTGATTAAATATTCCTCTTCGATTTAAGAGGGAATTATTAAAACATTCTGAATATAGGGGAAATATTAAGAGAAAAACGTTTAAATAAAGTTGGATGCCAGGTGTCGCATTTCATACATAGGAAAACTACGCGAGCATGGGAAATCGCGGTTGATTTAAAGCTGATTTTCTGTGTGAATTACAAAAACTTTACTTCTGATAGATTTTTACATGCTTAGCCAAAGTAAATCCATATTATTTATGTTTTAAGATATATAGGGTGAAAGTACCGGTTTTGAACACGTTAGACCCAGTTTTAGACAATTTAGTAATTTTGATAAAATAACTGGAAAAATACGAAAAAAAAACATCACTGATGTTTCTATCGTAGTTAAAGATCCATTAATTACACTTATAGAAGTATCGATAATTCTTATATTTAACATTTGTCAAAATAAAGTAGAAAATGTCCACAACTGGTACAATGTCCAAAGCCGGTGCTTCTACCCTACGTCTAACTATATATTACAAAAAATTACTTAAAATTACAACAATAAAAATGAAGTAGTTGAACTGAGACCGTCGCCTATAACAGCTCCAAAAACGGATTTAAAGTTTATTTGAAATATTTGTTAACAATCGTGTTTTTATATTACAAGTTTCTAGAAACCATTAAGTTATTGTATTTATAATTTTTCTTTTAATATTGCACTTGCCTATTCCATTGATTAATAGTATATTTACAAGACTAATATGCACTCTAAATTAATTAATGAACTCACTAACATACCTACATATACAATATATGTATGCAATAGAATTTTTTATCTCATAGTTTTAGAAAATAATTCAAAATTTTAATTTTTATAGTGGAAACAAATAAATATGTGCTCCTTACAACTTGTAATCCTAATATTCTATGATTTCTCGAGTAAAAGTTATTTTGGGCTACATGATGCTGTTACCTTAAAATGAGACAAACCAATATGATGGTATTATAAGCTCTGTTAAGTTGGCTGGACCAAGTAGTAAAAAAAATATCCCGCTCCAGCTCTTATTTGTCTGCTTTTTAACCGCTTTTCAATGCCGCGAAAAAAAATTTTCCGCTCTTCCCATTTCCTCGGAAAATGGGGTCCCGCTAACTTAACATAAAGTTAGCAGGACTTCCAAAAAAAAATCAAAAAACCAAAAAATAATTTTACCCGAATTATCCGCTTTTTAACCGCTTTTCAATGCCGCGAAGAAAAATTTTCCCGCTCTTCCCATTTTCCCGGAAAATGGGGTAGTGCGGACCCACCAAAAAAAATTATCAGAAAAAAAAACAAAAATGATCTCTTATTTATTCGTAATCGAACGACGTCAGAGAAGAATTTCCGGCATTTTCCGTTCGGGTACGAGAAAAATAGGAAAAGATAGAAAGAGCACAAATCTTTAATAGAAAATTAAATTATTTATTCATTTTTTACAAACTTAATAAAAACATGTAGAAAAAAATCTAGAAAAGAACCTAAGATTACTTAATAATATCTCGAAAACGTGTGTAAAATTTCATCAAGATCGGTTGAGTAGTTTTCGAGAAATCTTGACAACCGACTTTGAAAATACAGTTTCGAGAAAAACGCGTTTTAAGTTTTGTTCCAATTATAGTTGTGGTGGCAGTTCATCAAAAAAGGCCGACTACTGGCGAAATTACCCTACTTATCTGCTGCGCGCTGAGCCCAATTGAGTTTGAGCGCGCAACTTCCAAAAGCTTTATTTCCGAAACTAGCAAAATTCGCTTCGTTCATTGTGCTAGAAAAAATCGCTTTGGGATTTTGTTTCGGGGCGCGCGGTTACATTGGATGTAGGGCAGAAACGCTACGCGTTTAGTGCCTTCGGCGTCTAGTTATTTCCGAAACTATTACTCCGATCGACTTGAAAATGTAGGACAATATTCTAGAGATATTGTAGAATTTAATAAGACAATAAAAAAAATTGATTTTTCGAAGCCGTGAAACCCATGTAACCTCTTAAGTTAGCGGGACCCCAATTTCCGAGGAAATGGGAAGAGCGGGAAAATTTTTCTTCGCGGCATTGAAAAGCGGTTAAAAAGTGGATCATTCGGGTAAAATAATTTTTTGATTTTTGATTTTTTTCTTGAAGTCCCGCTAACTTTATGTTAAGTTAGCGGGACCCCATTTTCCAAGGAAATGGGAAGAGCGAAAATTTTTTTTTCGCGGCATTGAAAAACGGTTAAAAAGCGGACAAATAAGAGCTGGAGCGGGATATTTTTTTACTACTTGGTCCAGCCAACTTAACAGAGCTGGTATTATATTTTTCTAACATTAGTGCAAGTTATTTCAGTTTAATTTTCAAACTGATTTCCTAAATCATGATCTTGAAATAAACAATAATTCTTCCTATAGTGGAGTATGGTGGCAGATTCGTTATACAATTTTGAGTAGAGGTTTCAAACTTTATGTGATTATTTCTAATGATAAAACTAGATAATCCTCAAAATTTCTACATTCTAAAGTTGTCGGAACATTATTTTAATCGAGAAAAAGAGGTTTTCTAACCCTTTTTTAAGGTGTTTCTTTGGTTTTTATTTTTTTTGAACCCCTTAGACTGCGAATTAAGCAACCAAACTAGTACCCTTTTTTTCTCAATGTTCAAGGAATCCTCAGTTAAAATTTCGTGAGGTTATGTTTGTCCCCCCTCCCTCAATAGATGTATATATACGTTTCTTGAGGGAAAAATTGATTTTAAAATAACTCACGCAAATTCTAACCGATTTTAATGAAATTTGGACTGAAAGTAGCTCTTATTACTTGAAAACTACTATATAAATTTCAACTAAAAATATTGAAAATATTTTCTGAAATTCCATTTTTACTGAAATTTTTTTAAATTTTCAAATGGCTGTGTTTTGATGACCGATTAACCCTTATGTGAGTGACGAGGTACCCGGGTGCCTTTGCATTTTCAATTAAAAGAAAAACTATATTTTATGCATTATAGAGCTCTTAACTTTTTGTAAACCATATTGTTTTTATGCTTTGACCCGGTCAACCCATTCGGAATATTTTGGGGAAGCTAAAACATTTTTTACACCCATAATAGAGTGACAAGGTACCCTGGTACCTTTATGTGTTTTGTATGATATCTCAAAAAATATTTCTAATTTTGTACTCGAGACGTGTAACATCATTATCAAACTTATGAAACGTAACAACAATTTGAATCTATGGTGGGACATTGCAGCTCGAAATAATGGTAAGTGGTCAGATTTCCACAGTTTAGTCAAATGCTCTCTATTGGATCTATGTACTCCACTACAAATTAGAACGCCAAAATATGCATCCAATTCTTGTTCCTTGAATGGTTTGAATGTTTTTTCTTTCGGTCGCTTGCTAATATCAGAGTAATTTTCTATCAATTTATTATTGTATGTTTCAGTAATCTTAGTTCCTTTTCGATTAGTTTCCCGTAAAATTATGTCGCACATTTCATTAGACAAGATATTTTTGAATATTTCCATTGCATTATAAAATTTACTAAAAGATGCAGCCCCGCCGCGTTGACGAATAATGTTTCGACTATTAGTTTGTGTTCTTGGAAGTAAATCAACCTGCGAATGGGTTCCATCTTTCGCTATAAGAACATTTCTTCAAAACTATCATCTGAATCATAACAGTCACTCTCATTTTCGATTTCGGCTTCTGGCTCAACATCGGAAACTTCCGATCTACCCTCATTAACTAAACGAATATAATCATCTTTGTTATCAGAAACAACAAATTCACTTTTATCACTAAAAGACTCTGATAGTATCGTTAGTAATTCTGTCGAATTATATCTTCGACTACGTGGTTTTAGAAAAATCTGGTCCGCGGGGCAACACCGCAAAGAATAGCGCGATTACGCAATCCGTACTAGTCCTAAACGAATTCTCATATAGAAACCAGACAAATGTGTTTGTGATCATTACAGACTCTAAAATAAATCTGAGTGTAATTTTTAATTATTATAGTCTTTTTTTGTCTATCACTGATGTAATAACGCCATCCCAAGGCGCCATTACCCCACAACTTTCAAATACAACTGTTCAACGCTATTACCATCTAACGGACAAGGGTCAAAGTTTTGGTTAGCGAAAACGAGGAACCGCAATAAAACTCTCAACATAACCTTGCCCAGCGAGACCAAAAACAGTGCTTCGGCACTTCAATTACCAAATTGTTATTAATTACTTTTTCAATACAATTTTCTAACAATATATACACAAAAGATGGCTCTACAGCATAGCATATTTCAAATTTGATCAAATTCTTTAGTTTTTGTATAATTACAGCTTGAACTATCGTTTTTTTTTGCCCCTTAAAGCATTTTAATTTCAGCAGGTTTGCTATTTTTTTTTAGATTTATATTACATTTTTGGGAAAAATGAAATATGCCATGCTCTAGTCCAATCCTTTATTGGTCTATTTAATTTTTTTTGCAACATTATATATTGTTATTTAGAAATGGTAATTGAAGTAAGAAACGTCTAAATTTTAGTCGATATTAGGCAACCCAGTTCTCTCGGACCGCCCCCTTAAATAAAGTTGGATGCCAGGTGTCGCATTTCATACATAGGAAAACTACGCGAGCATGGGAAATCGCGGTTGATTTAAAGCTGATTTTCTGTGTGAATTACAAAAACTTTACTTCTGATAGATTTTTACATGCTTAGCCAAAGTAAATCCATATTATTTATGTTTTAAGATATATAGGGTGAAAGTACCGGTTTTGAACACGTTAGACCCAGTTTTAGACAATTTAGTAATTTTGATAAAATAACTGGAAAAATACGAAAAAAAACATCACTGATGTTTCTATCGTAGTTAAAGATCCATTAATTACACTTATAGAAGTATCGATAATTCTTATATTTAACATTTGTCAAAATAAAGTAGAAAATGTCCACAACTGGTACAATGTCCAAAGCCGGTGCTTCTACCCTACGTCTAACTATATATTACAAAAAAATTACTTAAAATTACAACAATAAAAATGAAGTAGTTGAACTGAGACCGTCGCCTATAACAGCTCCAAAAACGGATTTAAAGTTTATTTGAAATATTTGTTAACAATCGTGTTTTTATATTACAAGTTTCTAGAAACCATTAAGTTATTGTATTTATAATTTTTCTTTTAATATTGCACTTGCCTATTCCATTGATTAATAGTATATTTACAAGACTAATATGCACTCTAAATTAATTAATGAACTCACTAACATACCTACATATACAATATATGTATGCAATAGAATTTTTTATCTCATAGTTTTAGAAAATAATTCAAAATTTTAATTTTTATAGTGGAAACAAATAAATATGTGCTCCTTACAACTTGTAATCCTAATATTCTATGATTTCTCGAGTAAAAGTTATTTTGGGCTACATGATGCTGTTACCTTAAAATGAGACAAACCAATATGATGGTATTATAAGCTCTGTTAAGTTGGCTGAACCAAGTAGTAAAAAAAATATCCCGCTCCAGCTCTTATTTGTCTGCTTTTTAACCGCTTTTCAATGCCGCGAAAAAAAATTTTCCGCTCTTCTCATTTCCTCGGAAAATGGGGTCCCGCTAACTTAACATAAAGTTAGCGGGACTTCCAAAAAAAAATCAAAAACCAAAAATAATTTTACCCGAATTATCCGCTTTTAACCGCTTTTCAATGCCGCGAAGAAAAATTTTCCGCTCTTCCCATTTTCCCGGAAAATGGGGTAGTGCGGACCCACCAAAAAAAATTATCAGAAAAAAAAACCAAAATGATCTCTTATTTATTCGTAATCGAACGACGTCAGAGAAGAATTTCCGGCATTTTCCGTTCGGGTACGAGAAAAATAGGAAAAGATAGAAAGAGCACAAATCTTTAATAGAAAATTAAATTATTTATTCATTTTTTACAAACTTAATAAAAACATGTAGAAAAAAATCTAGAAAAGAACCTAAGATTACTTAATAATATCTCGAAAACGTGTGTAAATTTCATCAAGATCGGTTGAGTAGTTTTCGAGAAATCTTGACAACCGACTTTGAAAATACAGTTTCGAGAAAAACGCGTTTTAAGTTTTGTTCCAATTATAGTTGTGGTGGCAGTTCATCAAAAAAGGCCGACTACTGGCGAAATTACCCTACTTATCTGCTGCGCGCTGAGCCCAATTGAGTTTGAGCGCGCAACTTCCAAAAGCTTTATTTCCGAAACTAGCAAAATTCGCTTCGTTCATTGTGCTAGAAAAAATCGCTTTGGGATTTTCTTTCGGGGCGCGCGGTTACATTGGATGTAGGGCAGAAACGCTACGCGTTTAGTGCCTTCGGCGTCTAGTTATTTCCGAAACTATTACTCCGATCGACTTGAAAATGTAGGACAATATTCTAGAGATATTGTAGAATTTAATAAGACAATAAAAAAAATTGATTTTTCGAAGCCGTGAAACCCATGTAACCTCTTAAGTTAGCGGGACCCCAATTTCCGAGGAAATGGGAAGAGCGGGAAAATTTTTCTTCGCGGCATTGAAAAGCGGTTAAAAAGCGGATAATTCGGGTAAAATAATTTTTTGATTTTTGATTTTTTTCTTGAAGTCCCGCTAACTTTATGTTAAGTTAGCGGGACCCCATTTTCCAAGGAAATGGGAAGAGCGAAAATTTTTTTTTCGCGGCATTGAAAAACGGTTAAAAAGCGGACAAATAAGAGCTGGAGCGGGATGATCTTGAAATAAACAATAATTCTTCCTATAGTGGAGTATGGTGGCAGATTTGTTATACAATTTTGAGTAGAGGTTTCAAACTTTATGTGATTATTTCTAATGATAAAACTAGATAATCCTCAAAATTTCTACCTTCTAAAGTTGTCGGAACATTATTTTAATCGAGAAAAAGAGGTTTTCTAACCCTTTTTTAAGGTGTTTCTTTGGTTTTTATTTTTTTTGAACCCCTTAGACTGCGAATTAAGCAACCAAACTAGTACCCTTTTTTTCCAAATGTTCAAGAAATCCTCAGTTAAAATTCCGTGAGGTTATGTTTGACCCCCCTCCCTCAATAGATGTATATATACGTTTCTTGAGGGAAAAATTGATTTTAAAATAACTCGCGCAAATTCCAACCGATTTTAATGAAATTTAGACTGAAAGTAGCTCTTATTACTTGAAAACTACTATATAAATTTCAACTAAAAATATTGAAAATATTTTCTGAAATTCCATTTTTACTGAAATTTTTTTAAATTTTCAAATGGCTGTGTTTTGATGACCGATTAACCCTTATGTGAGTGACGAGGTACCCGGGTGCCTTTTGCATTTTCAATTAAAAGAAAAACTATATTTTATGCATTATAGATAGCTGTGGTGTCCTGAGAGCTCTTAACTTTTTGTAAACCATATTGTTTTTATGCTTTGACCCGGTCAACCCATTCGGAATATTTTGGGGAAGCTAAAACATTTTTTACACCCATAATAGAGTGACAAGGTACCCTGGTACCTTTATGTGTTTTGTATGATATCTCAAAAAATATTTCTAATTTTGTACTCGAGACGTGTAACATCATTATCAAACTTATGAAACGTAACAACAATTTGAATCTATGGTGGGACATTGCAGCTCGAAATAATGGTAAGTGGTCAGATTTCCACAGTTTAGTCAAATGCTCTCTATTGGATCTATGTACTCCACTACAAATTAGAACGCCAAAATATGCATCCAATTCTTGTTCCTTGAATGGTTTGAATGTTTTTTCTTTCGGTCGCTTGCTAATATCAGAGTAATTTTCTATCAATTTATTATTGTATGTTTCAGTAATCTTAGTTAAAAGATGCAGCCCCGCCGCGTTGACGAATAATGTTTCGACTATTAGTTTGTGTTCTTGGAAGTAAATCAACCTGCGAATGGGTTCCATCTTTCGCTATAAGAACATTTCTTCAAAACTATCATCTGAATCATAACAGTCACTCTCATTTTCGATTTCGGCTTCTGGCTCAACATCGGAAACTTCCGATCTACCCTCATTAACTAAACGAATATAATCATCTTTGTTATCAGAAACAACAAATTCACTTTTATCACTAAAAGACTCTGATAGTATCGTTAGTAATTCTGTCGAATTATATCTTCGACTACGTGGTTTTAGAACGTGTTTAGAAGTACTCGTTCCAGTATTCATAATGAAATAATTATAAACTAACAAAATAACAACTGAACTAATAGAAAAAAAACAAACGTATGGGCCGATAATCTACGTTCGACTTTTTGGCTCGCTAAAATAATAATAATCAAAGGAAGTGTAAGGTAAAATCAAAACTTGATCAGTATAAACTATATGAAGGTACCCGGGTACCTCATCACTCTGATGAAGGTGTTTTTTTTGTCACTCACATAAGGGTTAACCTACGACAATTAAATAAAGAATTGCTATTATTTTTTGACCACAAGATTTAATACTATTGGAACATCCATTTTTGTTATAAAAATTATTCAAGACGCCTTTAATAAGCACTGGATATTTCACAAAAGTTTTAATTAATTTTGATTTTCCCACTCGGGAAAACGCCGATGTTGTGTCACAACCGGAAAATGCATGGAGGAATCCAATTATACTTGTTAGATCAGAATATTTGAAAGATTTCTGAGTAAATAATTTTCTGCAAGTTTTTCCATGCGCTGGTTTTTCAAAATATATTGTTCCTTCCAGAGTGTCCTTCAAATCTGCACACCTTTGATTCAATATAACCAGAAGGTCGATGTCTTCGCTAACAATTACAACGGGAATATTGATACTATTTTGCTTCCTCTGATTCACTGCAACATCAATGATATCAGCAGGGTCAGCATCGTCATCGCATTTTTTAAATAAGATCCAATATTCATGCAACTTACTGCAAAGTAGATCAATAAATGCTATTTTATTATAGTAGTAGCACATCCAGTATAATAACTACAAGAAAGCGCTCAAATCAAAGAATGTATATATACAGTGTGTCCCGAATAGAGTAGGCTAACATGGGTATCTTTCTTATTAGTGAAGATAAAAGTTTGGTTAAATGGGCAATGTTTTGCAGTTTTAGGTGCCCATTCAAATTCTGTTAAGAAAATTTTAAAATTCCGAATAGTTCCGAAGTTATCGAAAAAAAACTGAAAATCGTCATTTTCTTTAATGTTAAATAACTTTGTAATTATAAAATTTACAAAAAAAACTTTAATATAAAAGTTACTACGTTTCATAAAACACAAATAGAAATGAAGTCAAAATTAAATTCAAAATGGCGGTTTTCAAGATATTGATACCAACTTTTTTATTTTAAATTGACGCTATATTGGATTTTAAAATAGTTAAATAGCATTTTTTTTTCTCTTTTTAACCATGTATAATAATCCATATTTAAATAAAAAATTATTAACAATATTAATTTTTTCTGTTTTAAATCAAGTAGCCATGAATTATCAAAGAACAATTAAACAGCATAATACAAGTCAACGTCCTTATATTTATACTTTGACTAATATTGTAAGTTTTTTAAATAATAATTATTATTGCCTTATAAATAATTCAAAATGGCAGTTTTTAACTGAGCACTATGATATGTTTTGTATCTACATTAAATGTTACAAAAGCTTCTGCGTTGCTGCACAAACATACTTTAACAGTTTTCCAAAAGGTAGAAGGTAGAAAATTTGAGAATTTTCTAGTTTTATCATTAGAAATAATCACCTTAAGTTTGAAACCTCTACTAAAAATTTTCTATTCTATGCGATTTTCGTCCCACCATACTCCACTACTAGTAGAGTTTTATATCTCTATTGTCACACTCCAAAATTTCACATCCTTCATTACTGCATAATTTAAAAAGAAATGTCTTAGGGCTGGCTTCACATTGTCTAAATTCACGTTCACATGATTGTCGATGCAGTTTTAACCATATCTAATGAGAGCTAACTTGACAATATAAATTTATTGATGAGAAAAAATGGTAATTTCACTTTTATTATACATATAGAAACGACATTTCATGTCCGAAAGAGTATAAAATGTTTTTGTGTAACAAAACACTTAAAACGTAGATTGAAATCGTAAACAATTGTGCTAATTTTTAAATTGAAGTTGTAATTGTAAATCTATAATAAGTTTAAATTATTAACCTTAAAACGCGTTCTAGATTTTGAAATAACGCCTTTTGTTTCGCACTTCTACCAAGGAAATTTAGGTTGTGAGTAATTAGCCTTAAGTATGCACTTTTAAAAACCCAACATGGACAGTCTACGTGAATATATTGCACACAATAGATTTTCTGTCAATATTAAAAATTAGTACACCACATAAACTTACATACTTAAAAATAAACAAAATCAAAAATAAGTTCAATACAAATATGAAAATCCACAGTTACAATAAAATGGTTGTTTTATCTTGTGCTTTATTGTTTATTTAATATTATTACAAGATATAGTTTTTAAATTAGATTCATAAACCTTACTTGTTAGGTTGCTATTTACTAAGTGTTGCTAAGACAACTAGTATTTATTATTTTTGTTATATCCATCAGTAACTGGATATATTTAAATACACAACACGCCTCTTTTAACTCAACTGTAGTTTAACTACAGGGTGTCTTATTCTTTTAGACCTACGAAAACTCGATGTAGACTCTGATTTATGTTCTAATTCTTTTCCATTTATGTTCATATCAAAGCGAACAGAATCGTTGTATCTTTCTTTGATATGTATCGAATTTCTTCTATAATATTTGTTGCATATCGTCTTTACCAAATATGATCTAGGTTTTTCCAATGGTTTTATAATTATGGCGGGTTCCCATTGTAAAGTTTTGATGTTTTGTAATAACACTTTTTGACCACTGGAAAATGTCTGTTGTCTTTTAGCAGCATTTGTATCATACCATAACTTTTGTTTTTCTTGGTTTTTTAACATTGTTTGTTTTACATTATTATCTATTAACTTAGGTTCCAAAGCTTGATTAATTATAGGAATTTTTGTTCTTAACATTCTACTATTTAATAACTGAGCTGGAGAGCAACCAAGCCCTGATACTGGTGAATTTCTATAATATAACAAATATAACTCTAAATCTTGATTACTTTCACTAGCTTTTCTTAACATTGTTTTTGCAATATCTACTCCTTTTTCAGCTACGGAAACAAATAAAAAATCAAAAGAAGTGCAAGTAGCTAGAATAAAAAATTTATTGGGAAGTGAAGGTCTGAAATTATACCGAACAATAACTACTGTTAAAGAAGAAGAAGAAACCGTTGATAGTATTATAGAAGTTCTAGGAAAACATTGCATTCCTACAAAAAATACAATAATGGAAATCTACAAGTTTTTTGCTAGAAAACAAGAACCGCAAGAACCATTCGAAAGATTTTATGCAGATCTAAGAACATTAGTAACACCATGCAAGTTTGGAGATAAAGAAGAAAAAATACTAAAAGTGCAAATTGTATTGGGTATAAACTCAAAAAGTGTTCAAGAAAGACTACTTAGAGAACATATAACTCCAGAAAAAGAAATTTCCTTTTGTAAATCAGTAGAATTAGCAGAGAAGAACATGCAAATAATAAAGAACTTCCCAATAAATTTTTTATTCTAGCTACTTGCACTTCTTTTGATTTTTTATTTGTTTCCGTAGCTGTAAAATATATTTTCACTTCTTGTTTGAATTGCTCAAAGTTTGTTTCTAAATTGCCGGTTATCTGAAGTATATTTGGCTTATTAAACTCCATTTTTAATTTAATACTCCAACAATAAAAAAATTATTGTATTTTATTTTACGTTCTTCGAAACCTTTGTTTTCTTTTGCTTTACGTAAGTTTTTATTGTTAGTCTTTAATTGACTTTCGACTGCGCCATGTTTTATCTTGTGCTTTATTGTTTATTTAATATTATTACGATAATCGGCAAAATTGTCTTTAAAAAAAACATAGTACCAATAATGTCAATAACTTTTTCATGTTTCAAATCAACTTCTGTTATGCATTCGAAGACAAAATTGATAACCAGATTTTTCTTTCTACATATTTTCAACACAAGTATAGGACGCCCACGAAAACGATGGAACGACGATTTACAACGACATTACATTAAAGAAAAACAGGCAGAAATGCCTAAAATTAAAGAAGAAGAAGAAGAAGATATTTTCAACACACAAATGCCTAATTAACAATTAATAACATATAATGAACTATGGATGCAGTGCAGTTATTAACCAAATAATCTTATGTATAGCATGTAAATACAGAGTTGTGGTCAATAGAATTACAGTACTTAAAACTTTGTTTATTTTTATTGTTAATGCAATATAATAAAATGCAAAATATGATAAATTAAAATAAGATAACTAAAATAAATTAACTCACAAAATATTTAAATAATATAACAATAATACAAGCTAAGAGAATAATAATTAATTTTACTGCTGTTCAAGAATAATTTCAAATTAGCAGTCATTCGCCTTTAATCGTAATTTTTATAGAACAAGTAAAATTAAAAATAAAAAATACCTTAACATAACGATTAATCGTAAAACCTTAATTATTGTAAATAACCTGATAGTGCCTTGGCATAAGACTTACTAAAACCTAGTTGATTTCAGATAGGGCGACTTCGCCAGTTTGCCGGCCAATTTTCATTTGATTGTTTGTATTTTAATAGGTTTGTTCCTGCAGCAAATGCAAACCGTTTGGAAACTTTTATGCAAACTAAAAGTTGATCACAAATTTGTTTTCAGCTAGAGAATAAAACTGAAGATGTAAAAAAATAACCGCGAGGTGGCTTACATCAGCCATTTCTACAAAATAAATTTACTTAAAATTCATTCAGCGAGTGCGCAAGCGTCGGACAGTTGGCAACCGTTTGTGACTGCTGCAGGAACAAACTCAATATTTTAGTAGCAATAAACTTAACGAACTTAGTAAGCACTCTTATTATTTTGACTACAACTGTATTTCCATACGTTTTACCCGTACGAAAAAATAATCTAAGCCTTTTTTAAAATGTTTTATTATTATTAGTAATTTCCTCCTTATATACGATATTTAAACTGACATAAGTTATGACAATTTATACAAGACACGAATAATTTCTCAAAATAAAATAAATAGATTCATATCTATGAAAAATATATATGTTCCCTCTTAATCTTTCAATGGATACAATGCAAAAACCTAAAAATAGCGTTCTATCAATTTTAAATCAAATATGTATTATCATTTCTAAAATTGCTGTTAAATCGTGTGCTTTATAAACTATCTGTCTTATTCTGACAGTATACAACAACCTATCATAAATAATCCTCATCCCAAAATGAAAGTATTCAGAAAGATATTACAAAACTATTTTTGCAGTTTAAAAGAAAGGTAAAATACCATAACAAATAAATAATTAACGAGTTTATTAAAAGCCAATGACCTTTGGACACATACTAATGCATTACTGACTACAGTTCCATAACATTGTAATCCTTTCACCAAGATCAGCCCCAATAGAGCACCGTCGCGACCGACGGCAGTCATCTAGACGCCATGTGTCGAGATTTATCCCTCAGCTAACATTCTTCTTCATAATAAAAGAGAGAACCGCGCTTATTATAAATCTATTTAAATTTTTATACAACAAAGTACTATAGTTACTTTACCTACTCCATCTATGGTAAATAACAAATTTGATTGTTTAAATTCAAGCATTGAAAGTCCTCGATTTAACGTTCTGCAGTTTATTTTCGAGACTGCTAACAAGTGTGTTTAAATATAAAAAGCGAGAATGTACTCCAAGGTTTAGTACTTAAACTGGTTTTATAAATCCAGAAGTTAAAGCCAAACGCTTCAAGAGTTATATTTAGCAGCGTGTTTTAATTGCACATTGTTAAATTTTTATAGGCGCAAAATTCTGCAGTCATTTCAAAAACAGAATATTAAATATAACTTCAATAAACCAAGAACCTAGTTTGTTTACTGTTCCAAAGTAGAACAGCAATTTTTGAAAAATTTTGACCTGATTTTATTTTAAAAATAAAATCTTTTAGAAGTTAATTGCAATAATATTGTCTGGAGAAAACAATACAATTTTGTAACATTAATTCGCGGTGTTAGCCATAATAACTCGACCACATCCAATTAAAAAAAGTATAATTTTCAGATTGTATTTTATGCTTTTATAAATTACTTCACTTTTGTATCATATTTTTAATAGCTAATCGTTCTAAAGTTTTAAAAAAAATACATTAATCACTGTACACATTACTTGACCGTATGAAATGATATATTTTTTTATTCGATAAGTTCCTGCAGAAAACAGTTTTATTCAAATATACAGTGAGCGAGAAAAGTATTCAAATACTCAAATAGAGTGATGATTTGTAAGATCGTTTTTTCCATAATAATTAAATTGAATATGTGTTTTTCGTGTTTAACATATTACACTTAAGTCTCATATTTTCGCCCACCTTATTTAATATATTTCCGAAAGAAATAGTCGCAGATGCTGGAAATAAAGTTTATAAGATTGTTAACATAAACGATATTATTACAAGAAATAGTTTGGACAGTTTATATACATTTCTTTCTAAAACTTCAAAAAGAATAATATTGTTTTCACGTTTCAAACCTATAGATCCTAATTGTGACAAATGGAAATGCTATTAATACCTTTGTGAAACAATTATTGCATAGAGTTCAATATTAAACAAATAAATTTAAACTTGAACAAAAAAAGCATTTTATCTAGATATTATACGAAAACTGTCCGTGTTGATGAAAACATAATTTCGTAATTATAAATAAATGTAAAAAAATAATCTCCAATAAGATGATTTCATTGGTGTGCCAAAATGATATCAATTTTACTTACAATTATAATCGGTTATTTTATTATTATTCTTATGGAAATAACTTAATTTGAGTTAGAAATTTAGAAAATTGTTTAAAGATTAGAAACTGAACCAATAAAAGATGAATAATTATAATTAAATAAATATGCGTACAGACGACAGTAAATATATTTAGTTTAATATTGTAAATATTAAACTTTTGTATAAAGTGAGCAACTTATTTAATTAATGCAATGGTGACAACAGCCAGACCTCAGTAATACAGTATTTGCATTAGCAATCTGCTTAACCAAGAATGACATCATCTCACCAAGTTATGCATCATACTTTCTAAATAAAACGTAACTTCGTTCAGCTTTTAAACCGTAAATTATTAAGCAGGAAACTTATTAATAATTCTATATCACTTTATTATGATTAAATTGTTAGATACATTTATTTTTGCCAACAATTTCGGTTGTTCAAAATTTTAGTAAAAAAAGCTTTTTGTGTGGTTGTAACCGTACTTCAAAACCGAATAATTATTTGCTATTGGCAAATTTTGTTTCTAAATCAGCAATATAAAAATAATTAAATACCAATTAACTGAGGCTTAAAAACAAAATATTTACAAATAGAATAACATTCCAAGTATACACAATTTTTTTAGTTGATAATAACAATAATGATAAAAAGCATATTTCAGAATTAATTCTTTACAAATTTTAATTTATGCAACTTACGTTGTTAAAATACAGAATTACATATGAAACAATTCTGGAATTACTAACATTTAAAAAGAAAAACTGGTTTAAAAATATTCAATAATATTTTCTACGTAAACATAAAGACAAATTAAATTCCAATACAATTATAAAAATAACTTTTAAGAAAGCAAAGTTTAATCTGTACATTATCAAGACGTAAACGATCAAAATTTAAATTAATTTAGAATTTAAATTACTAGATAGGACAACAGCCCGAAAACTAAATGGAATTTCAAAATGTTCCAACTTTATAATTAAGTAATGATATCAGAAGTAGTAATATAATAATTAGTTTTGCAAATAGCCAAAGTTAGTTCCGTTTTATAGTTCTTTCAAAAATTTCAAACATAATTATTTCTTGATGTAAAATATATGGATAATTAAGAATTCTTTTAACAAAAATATAAGCACATGATTTGTTAATTTTTTTTTAAATACCAGGAAAGTGTAGAATTTATATTTAAAAGTAACAATTAATTTTGCTTATAATTTGTAAGTATTTGCTAAATACAAGGGTATAATAAAAATATACATTATTCTAAATGTATTGTTTCCCTTAAATTAGACATTTCATCTATTTCCTAGTTTATTTTAACGAGCTTAAAACATTTTTAAAGTACTCTGCCGATATGGAATATATAACCCTATTTATTGTATATTTTCATATAGTAGAAGGTGCCATATTTCGAATACTGTTTTAATTTTGGACAACGTCTTTATTCATAATATCTGCACTTGGTGACGCTGCCAACAATAGTTAAGAATAGCGGCCGCATCCCTATTGAATCTGTATCGTTGCAGCGAACGTTAGAACTTCGAGTACGAAATAAAAAATAAATTCAAAATATTTCAAAACAGTTATTGAAAATGTCATCTTCGAATACAGCTGCATAGAAAGTGGTAAATTCTAATACTTTGTTTTAAAATATAATATGAAGGTGATAAAGTGTGGTTTAAATGTCAAGTTGATTTTGGATAGGTAGTTAATGGTGCCTACTTTAGGGTAAGTAAAATTAGGGTACCCGAAATTGGGTATTGTTTTGATTGGAAATAGTTATCTGTTTCAATTCAAATCATCCGCATTCCTTTTAAGCTCAAGAAGCGAAGAAAGTAAAATCTAAATATATGACTAAATTTCATTGTGAAGAATATCTATCTTGAAGGAAAAGATTCTGGTTTATAATTTTAATTTTTAATGTATAATAACATTAATTTGATTTGCAGCCGGTTAAATTTCATTTGAGTTTTCTTCAAATAAATATTTTCTATAATAAGTACATAGTTTTATTATATTTTTAATAATATCATTATCCTAAAATTCTTATTTATCCTAAATTAGGCACCCACTATATCGGAAATTAAGAATTCCTTTGCTTTACTCCCAAAACATCAAACGTTTTGCGCAAAAAAAATTTATTTTTATTTTACATCGGGAATTTCACGTTTTGGGATTCTATTTATAGTAAGAAATAATGTTAGATCCTTAATCAATATTTTAAATTTGACGCATTAAAAACAAAATGGTATCCGAAATATGGGCACCTTACTCTACTGCAATTATTTGAAAAAAAGATTAATAACCACTCATAACAATAAATATGTATTACTTACATACAAAGTACTAAACGCAAGAAACATTAATTGTATTCAATTCTTCACTACGATTTTTACCTGCAACAAAAAGAATGTATAAATATTAGTATTTTAACGACCTTATCATATACCTCAATATCAATATGAACATAACTGACGTAAATGACACACTAATAAACTGACAATTCTGAATAATAATAGATAATCGACAATAAATTTCTAAAAAAACAATTCAAAACATAGCCGCCTAATTACGGTAGTTTCTCCGGAAACCCACTTTTCTATAGAATTTCTTCAATTTTCGGATAGGGGTAAACAGTACAGTTGTTGGCCAGTCGACAATGATTGGCCATATTTAAAAAATTATTTAATAATAAATCTATATTTCCTAATATATAATTTCTAATAAATGGTTCGTTTTTTTGTTAATTTACTATATCTTATTTTAATTAGAAAATATTGGCCGATCACTGTAAATTCACTAGTCAATTACTATATTTATATGGCCAATAACTATGTTGTTTAATAAAAGGGCCAATCACTGTACTGTTTACCCCTACGCATAAATAATACCTTCTAGGGGTAAACAGTACAGTTGTTGGCCAGTCAACAATAATTGGCCATATTTAAAAAATTATTTAATAATAAATCTATATTTCCTAATATATAATTTCTAATAAATGGTTCGTTTTTTTTGTTAATTTCTATATCTTATTTTAATTAGAAAATATTGGCCGATCATTGTAAATTCACTAGTCAATTACTATATTTATATGGCCAATAACTATGTTGTTTAATAAAAGGGCCAATCACTGTACTGTTTACCCCTAGAAGGAAATAGCTTAAATTAAAAATGTTTGCCCGTCCATTAAAGTTGGAACTTTTTGCATAGTTCGAATGTACTAGTTGGCTAATTTTTTTTTGTATGGATAATGCTGTCCCCGAGAAACTACCTTAAGTAAAGATAAGTACATAAATAAACACCTCGTGATTTGCCCATAACAGTCATCCATTTTGAAGATATTTACTTCATTTTTAAAATATGAAAGGTACAGCAGAATCTTGATAATCGGTATCTTCAAGAGATCGAAGAATAAATAAAAGCTATGGAAATATTCAAGTTAATGGAATTACGTAATATCGAAGGTAAAAAAGCAAAAATACGAATAAAAGAAATTTGCGTATTTATTTAAATAATTCAAAATAAAATACATAATTTGTACTCCCTATCTCACGAAAGAAGCAACTTTCGTTACAAATTTATTGTCGAATTACGAATAACATTATTGGCATACTTAACCCGTTGAACATTATAATAATAAGTGTTGCGTCTTCGCCTTTATACTAAATACATGATGATAACGAAGACGACTAGATAAAAACGAGTCGTAGAACTTGCTGTTCGTTTGTAAAAAATAAAAATAACATTAATCAAATGAAGGAATCTCGCATATACGTCTGCGACTTACGGCGTGCGATGACGAAAGTTGCTTCTTTCAAGAGACATACAGTAATTAAGCTAATGTACGAGTTAACCAAAAAAATATAAAAATAAAATTAACTGAAAAAAAATTACGATTTTTTTTACCACCCGTGCATTCTTTTCAATGCATAACTCGTTGCGTAGCCCACTTTCGTATAAATATGATCGTTCGTTATATGTGAAAAATTGTTTGCTGTATACTATAAGCCAACTTTTAAGAGGTTTTTTTTATAAAAAAGTATGAATTATAAGACGTTTTATTGATCTCGAAGACAGAAATAAATATGAATTACTGAAGAGGCCAAAATGCCTTGTTTTTGTACGAGATACTAAATTTTTTAATAAACAGGTAGTTTTGTAATATGCGTGTTATTGGTCTATGAATCACCGAGATTCTGTTGTGAAATTAAAAATTTAATTCCAATCCTCTTCTTTCTTACAAATCAATCAATAAAAAGTTCAATTTTTACAGTTCGTCTCACTTTAAACGTGGAAGATAACAAGATAATAATGCGACAAATGGTAGAATTAAACATTTGAATAGGTAGCTAAAAAATTGTTTGGGTTTAATGTTTTTATATATTAAATTCTATGCTTCACATAATACTACACAATCTTACAATGTAGAATATACAGTGTGTCCCAAATTGAGTAGGTTAACATGGATATCTTTCTTATTAGTGAAGATAGAAGTTTGGTTAAATGGGCAATGTTTTGCAGTTTTAGGTGCCCATTCAGATTCTGTTAAGAAAATTTTAAAATTCCGAATAGTTCCGAAGTAATCGTAAAAAACTGAAAATTGTCATTTTCTTTAATGTCAAATAACTTTGTAATTATACAATTTACAAAACATGTGCTGTTTAATTGTTCTTTGATAATTTATGGCTACTTGATTTAAAACAGAAAAATTTAATATTGTTAATAATTTTTTATTTAAATATGAGTTGTTATACATGGTTGAAAAGAGAAAAAAAAATGCTATTTAACTATGTAAAAATCCAATATGGCGTCCATTTAAAATAAGAAAGTTGGTATCGATATCTTGAAAACCGCCATTTTGGATTTAATTTTGACTTAATTTCTATCTGTATTTTATGAAACCTAGTAACTTTTATATTAAACTTTTTTTTGTAAATTTTATAATTACAAAGTTATTTGACATTAAAGAAAATGACAATTTTCAATTTTTTTATGATAACTTCGGAACTATTCGGAATTTTAAAATTTTCTTAACGAAATCTGAATGGGCACCTAAACTGCAAAACATTGCCCATTTAACCAAACTTCTATCTTCACTAATAAGAAAGATACCCATGTTAGCCTACTCAATTTGAGACACCCTGTATATACACCGTGTCCCAGAACTAATAGACATCTAATAGACATCTTACAGAAAATAAAATTCTGAGACGAAAAGTCTTTTGTCATTTTTTGATCAGACCCATAGATAATTAGTTATTAATAAAAATGGGTGGCCAATCAGGTGCGCGTTATAGCAGCAAGAAAAAAAAGGGAGAAAGTGAGAGGTGACTGCAATAGTGAGATGAAGGCGGGACAGCAGCTTTAACAACGGGACGAAAAGTCCAAGCATTGACTCTTATGGCTCGACTCTCCAGAAATTCCAGAAATTAATTTAATAATTAATTATAGTGAAGAGGCAGCTGAGTGTTAAATCTCCGAAATAGTGACTGTGTTTACTCCCGTAGACTGCCGCGCGAGCGAGCCTGCTGCTGTCCCGCCTTCATCTCACTCTTGCAGTCACCTCTCACTTTCCCCCTCTTTCTTCTTGTTGCTATAACGCGCACCTGATTGGCCATCCATTTTTATTAATAACTAATTATCTATAAGTCTGATCAAAAAATGACAAAGGACTTTTCGTCTCAAAATTTTATTTTCTGTGAGATGTATCAATGGCGTCTATTAGTACTGGGACACCCTGTATAATAAAAATATGCAATATTAAAACCATAAATAATTAATTTCACATAAAATATTTTTATGAAAAATGTATCCTACCTACATATAAGATGGTAAACATACATCAATAAAAATCAAATACAAAATTTTAACATGCAATGAAACGTCTTCTACGATAATCAAATAGTTTTAAGTTTCTTTGACCTTTACTAATTGTAAATAAATATTTTAAAAAATACCTAAATTATTGTCTCATTTTTTTTTCAAAAAATCAACATTTGTTTTTTAGACATAATAAGGAACTAAATGTTCTAAATAATTCTAAACATGCATTAATTAATTAATGCCAGGAGGTTGGTATGCCTTAAAGCATGTATTGTATCAAGTTTAGAGATTCCTATTACACTACATTTCAATTATTCAAACAATAATTTAACATGAAAAATATTGGCTGTCCCACTTTTCTTTAAAAAGGATATCAAAATAACACTTTAGCTACGTTTTAAGACAATCTTTACAATTGTATAATTTATAATGACTTAATTATAACATAGCAGGTCAAAATCTAGACTGTAGTATCCCATTAGTCACAATGAAATAACCCAACAATTGTGTTTTCAAACTCTATTCCCAATTGCAATTTTAATTTATTAACAATTTGTAATTGTTTTTGTTTGACTTTATGATTAGTTAAAAACTGATTAAAAAATAATTTATTTTTATGTAAGTAGGGTGGGTGTACCAGTCCCAAACCAGGTACCAGTAGATGGACCACTCGCATGTTCGATTGAATAAATTAAGAAATGGCGGGCATTTTTAAAGAATTCGACTGTTTTGTTACGTAGCCTAGAATGTTAACAACGTTCCAAACATATTTTAAAAATTTAGTGTTTATTTAAGAGCTATGAGCGCAGTGGTCAACCTTAGGTGCATTCCCGTTTTTGATATTCTTCACGAAATCTATAAAAAACTTAAATATTTAGTTTCAAATAATTTATCAATATTGCAGCGTTAGTAAACAATAAACAATTTTATATATACATTTCTACGTTAAAACTACATAATACCAGTTCAGAGCATTTCAAAGTCAAAATTTGTCTTTAACTGGTTTGGGACTGGTACACTCACCCTACACATTTTATTTTATATTTTTTATTATAGGTATACCATAAAACTTACAAATTACTCTATAGGTTTTAATAAACAATAAACTATTTTGAGTATATTTTATTTATGTGTGTTAGAACTTCGAAAAAGTAAAAATCTATTAAAATGAGAGTTTTGATTTGAATTGTTCCTGTACAACTACCGTCTCATAAAAAAGTCTTTGGATCACGATAACCATGAAATGTAAAAAGCATCCATAGAATTATTAATAATAAAGATTTAATGTTCTGTTTGAAATATTTTCAATTCTAATATGCTAACTTGAAAGTTATTAAGTGTATGTAAAAAAGAATTAAAAAAATAAATAATGCCAGGTATACAATATCTTATTAATTAAATATAACAACCCTGATCCAAAGAATTTTTATTCATACTCTATCTTTTACAGCACACGTATCGAATTTTAATGACAAAGATGCACCTTCCAGATTGAATTGATTTGATTTCTCTTACAGACTGAGTAAGATATAAACAATAAACATAAAGCAATAATGTATACAATTACAGACAGTTTAGATCTAAAAAAATTATACTCATAATTTAAAAAAACCGAATAACTACAGATAAGTATGTATATTTAAGCAGGTAATAATTAGTTTATTACTTATATTATTTCTAGAATAACTAGGCCACTTCAATATATCTTTATGATTGAGCTTTGCGAAACAAATTTTTACAAATATAATGTTACATTTTGAAGAAATCACCTGCCTGTTAAATCAAATTTCAAATCCATTGTCAAACTTGTAAATGGTACTTCAAAAAATAATGATAAAGTGACAAACCAAACATTTCATCGCTAACATTTTTTAATTCAAGAGCTACTTAGATAAAAATTTTCTCCATAAAATTTGATTGCAGAATTAAGATCTGCAGAACCATTTAAATAAATTTTTAAAATTCGTTCCTCAAGAAATTTTGATAAAAGTTGAACAGGTAGTTCCTTAAATATACAACAATTTATATTGGAAAAATTTGGGTCCGCTAAGTTCAATAATAAAGACATATTGAAGTGGCCCTGTTATTGCAGACACATCGTGTATAGCGAAAACATAAAATCCATAAATGCCAGTCTAAATAGTTTTGTTGGATAAAACCAACCAATTGAAATAAGATAAGACACACATTTATCTATTAATAACTACATATTACTCATAATCATTATAAACTCAGATACGTTGAAAATAAGAGACGATGTACATAAAACACTAGCCAATATAAAAATTCATCTTTTATACTAAAATAACTTGCAGTCGCACAAGTTAAAACTTGGAACATTACCCAAACCCATTAAATGCTAAAAACAACATCGAAAATTGTAAAATACCCATTCGGTTATAGCTAATATGCTTATTGATAAAATAAGAATAAAGCACTTTAAATCATAATTTCAGCTAAAAAATTGATAAGTCAAATTATTAATCCATTACTATCATCTATCAAACACATCGGCCTATAATTACGTACATAAACTAAATAAACACTGAAACTACTTTTAATACTATATCCCGGAAAATTACTTTCTATATTCTTTTATTATTATTTTTTTATTACCACTGTTGTACATCACTTTCTCTTTTTAAATTTTGTCATAGATTTTTCGGTTAGCAAAGTGGAACAAATACAAAATTAAGCAAAGATGCCCAAACACTTCCTTCTAAAAAAAAACAACATTGTATTCATCAGTAAGCAAAGAGCAGGTAATTTCTCTCACGGATTTGGCATTCATTAATACAAAAAAAAATAAACTAAACATAAACCGTTTATTCATTTAAAGAATTCTCTTTCCTTTATAAAAAGTAATTTATATAAGCCACCAAAACGTTATTCAAATATTACTGATAAGAAAATAAAATAAATTATATGGTGCTTGTATAGAGTTAAATATAAATATGTAATTCCCACTATCTACCGACATTTTAATTGAATCATATGTTCAAAGGGAAAGTAAGTGCAGGAAACTAGGATTTATTAGAAAAAATTATAAAATGGCGTAGAAATAACAATACTAAGCCGTATTAATTCGCAACAAGTACTTGTTATATTTTTGAAAAATGCCAAAATAGAAAAAAGTAAAATTAAGGAAAATTCCGGGTTCCATCGTGTTGTATCGGTTGCTACCGAAACTCATGATCAGAGACGGAGGCAGAATGCGCAAAAGGTTACTTACTAACATTAACAAAAACATAGCATTCCTTTACTTAAATTTCAACCAAGACTTTGCAATCGTACTAGTTTGCACATAGCAACCGCAAGAGAGGACCTTATCAGTTGCAAATACGAGGGGCGTGCCTACGACAGACGGGGTGTTTAACCTCATGCCCTTCTCTAACCTAGAACCAACCCGGAATTTATAAAAAAAACTGCGTGTTACCTGTATCTGGCGAGTTGCAATGTCAAAGGTTTCGCAGGGATGCGGGTGTTGCAACACGATTATTAAATTACACAACACACACTAGCGGGGCACATAAACAAATAAAATTTAAACTAAATTTTACTAAGCAAGCGTACGTCGCACCACTGTGAAAGCAAGCAGCTGACAGAAAGTGTGATACATGCATTTCATATTCGGGTTATTCCGCTCTGCGCCGATTGTGGGTGCTGAATACTTTCGAAGAGCAAGTGTTTCGAAGCGCGAATTTCAAACTATCCGTATTATTGATTACCGTTTTTCGGTCTACAATCGCCACATTTCATTGCCCAATTTAATGATAGAGATTTATTCGAGTGCCTATATTGAATGACAATACAATACATAAATAATTGCAAGTATTTAACAATTAAATAAATTATCCTACTTTACTTCGAGGAACAATTTAATGCAGAGTGGGATTTGCCATGGCAGGATTTCATATTCAAAAGTGGGTCAACGTAATTTTTCGACATTACTAGTTTTATGTTTATTTTTAAAGCAAATTCGACAAAATTCAGATTTTTGTTTGTGTAATTGCGCCCAATTGTAAGTGACTATTTAGTTTATTTTTACTTCCAAGTACTTAAAGCCTGACTGTGTTAGTAATTTATTCTTTATTCGTTCTTTCATTCCTTTTTTGTATTGTAAGTTTAACTCTTAACTTAGCCATGTTACACAATAAGGTGTCATTATGAAACATTTCTTTGGATACCAGATTTTAATAATACATAACCCTGTATAATATATTGTGCATAATTTTAGAAGGTCTGTTAGAAACGCATTGAATACATTCCAGATGTTTTTCTGCGATACTATATTTACCTTACTGGTTTTATTTTTATCATTTTTATATAGGAAACGTGCTGTTAAAAATGAAATTAAGTTGAATTTGATTTTCAAACTACGACGAAGTAGTTTACCTGCTGCTATTCGATTTAGCTCAATAAAGTAAAAGCTTGTTCACCCTTGGTTAAAACCAGTATATTCATAACTTAATATAACTAAGACCTGCAGAATTATCTTTTGTAATTTAATAAATCTCAGGTCTTGTATTAATACCTGAGGGTACTAAATGTTTATTATTAAAATAAGTGGCACCTATATCCTAAACAAACTTGCCCACAAACTTTTTCGAACATAAGATATGCTAAGATCGAATTTACTATTTTTATTTGACTTAAAAATATTTAGTTGGTTTGTTTTATTTACACAAAAAAAAACAAATATCTCTAGACATCTGTGTATGTGTTTTTGTATATTTATTTATCCATTATTTTGATGCAAAGCTGTATTTTCAATTTTTAATTACTTTAATGGTAATTCTTTTTCCTTCAATAAATCTGTGATTCAATATTACCAGTATACAGTGTGTCCCAAATAGAGTAGGTTAACATGGGTATCTTTCTTATTAGTGAAGATAGAAGTTTGGTTAAATAGGCAATGTTTTGCAGTTTTAGGTGCCCATTCAGATTCTGTTAAGAAAATTTTAAAATTCCGAATAGTTCCGAAGTTATCGTAAAAAAACTGAAAATTGTCATTTTCTTTAATGTTAAATAACTTTATAATTATAAAATTTACAAAAAAAAGTTTAATATAAAGGTTACTAGGTTCTATAAAATACAAATAGAAATTAAGTCAAAATTAAATTCCAAATGGCGGTTTTCGAGATATTGATACCAACTTTCTTATTTTAAATGTGCGCCATATTGGATTTTTACATAGTTAAATAGCACTTTATTTTCTCTTTTCAACCATGTATAACAACCCATATTTAAATAAAAAGTTATTAACAATATTAAATTTTTCTGTTTTAAATCAAGTAGCCATGAATTATCAAAGAACAATTAAACAGCATAATACAAGCCAAAGTCATTATATTTATTTTTTGACTAATATTGTAAGTTTTTTGAATAATAATTATTATTGCCTTATAAATAATTCAAAATGGCAAAGTTATTAACTAAGCAGTATGATATGTTTTGTACCTACATTAAATGTAACAAAAGCTCCTGCGTTGCTGCACAAACATACTTAAACAGTTTTCTAAAAAAAAGAACCCAAACGTTAAAATTTTTAAAAGATTGGATGTGAATATGCAGAAGTATGTTTACAGTAACCAAATTGAAAGAATGTGGAAGATAATCTTTATCATTTTTTTCTTGGAAAACCGTTAAAGTATGTTTGTGCAGCAACGCAGGAGCTTTTGTAACATTGAATGTAGGTACAAAACATATCATACTGCTTAGTTAATAACTTTGCCATTTTGAATTATTTATAAGGCAATAACAATTATTATTCAAAAAACTTGCAATATTAGTCAAAAAATAAATATAATGACGTTGGCTTGTATTATGCTGTTTAATTGTTCTTTGATAATTCATGGCTACTTGATTTAAAACAGAAAAATTTAATATTGTTAATATTTTTTTATTTAAATATGGGTTGTTATACATGATTGAAAAGAAAAAAAAAAGTGCTATTTAACTATGTAAAAATCCAATATGGCGCACATTTAAAATAAGAAAGTTGGTATCAATATCTCGAAAACCGCCATTTGGAATTTAATTTTGACTTAATTTCTATTTGTATTTTATAGAACCTAGTAACCTTTATATTAAACTTATTTATGTAAATTTTATAATTATAAAATTATTTAACATTAAAGAAAATGACAATTTTCAGTTTTTTTACGATAACTTCGGAACTATTCGGAATTTTAAAATTTTCTTAACAGAATCTGAATGGGCACCTAAACTGTAAAACATTGCTCATTTAACCAAACTTCTATCTTCACTAATAAGAAAGATACCCATGTTAACCTACTCTATTTGGGACACACTGTATAATTAAAATCAATTTTTATGCTTCTCGTAAAAACTTTTAATTTTATAACTTGCATAAATATATTAGCCTCAAAAAGTAAAAGACAGTAACTTCTTAAAAAATAATAAAATCATATTAGAAACTCAACTAAGATACCTAGGTCGAATATAGCCACTTGGTGATATTTAGAAACCTAAAAGTACACATCATGTAAAAACTTCGGGAGTGTTCAATTGAGGTATTTATTTTAAAAACAGTACATATCCGAAAAATGAGCAGTCCGAGATGGATGAAGACGTGAAAGCAGGGAATATGACAAACCTTGGTTTGTAAGTTTATTCTAAAAGTATATTTAATTTCTTATTGGAGTTATTTTTTGCTTTTAAATGTTTATAACATTGTTTTATGACGAGTTACCGAAAAACAACAGATGAACGATATTTGTTTTTTCTGTTTTTTTTTTTAAATGTTTGCCATTTTTATTTAACTATCATGACATAAAATGAAATGGCAACATCTTATTTTCTGGTATCTGATGTTTAACATTTCCAGAAAGTTTTTCTTAATTCCTCACAAAACTGTTCTTTGGACATGTGTTGTGTTTAAAAAATAAACGCATCAATTGCATATTCACAAGTTCGCCAAACTTTGCTGAAAAGAAACAATTTTTTTTAACTGATAATAGGGCCAATTATAGTTATATTTCCTTTATAGATTGTTTGATTAGAGAAATACAAGATAATTGTCGCCAATATGAGAATTTGCAAGAAATGTGTGATTTACGTCAACGATGAATGCGTCTAACCAAAGATAAAGAGTACTCCACATGTGTAAAATGTAAATATGTACTATTTTTTTTAGTTTATGTAATACTACGTTTACTCTGATTCGTTATAGTTAAGTCTATACTTCATTGATCTCAGAATATGCCATAAATAATAAGAGTACGTTAAATTTTGTGTGAATATTATTATTAAATACCTACTATGTGGTCATATTAATATGGAAAAAAAAAGATTAGTCTATACTCAATTTTGACAAAGGAACCATAAAGTATTATGGAGAACCAATCCGGATGTTATTGGTATCAGTCGATGATAGCTTCATTAGCTCTGGTCATAAAGCTACAAGCATTTCCAGCTGGAATAATCCATAGTGGCACAAGAATTCTTCAAAATTATAAATCAACTGCAAAATGTCACTCGTAGATGGCGCTCACAATATATATCTATAATACTTTATGTAGGCCTGAGTCTACTCACTATATTTGGTAATTATTATCATCTAAAAATCCAAATATTTTAACGTGGAAATAATATGTAGGGGAAGGTGGCCTAAAGCGGGTAGGTTAGGGTTCATCGATTAATATGAAGCACTTCGGCTAAAAAAAAAGTGTTTCTTTTTTAGATTTACGTAATACAATTATTAAACTTTAATTTTATAAAAATAAATAATTACATTTTTGCTTTAATTGTAAAAATAAATTCAAAAATATAAAATGTCAGAAATTAACCACTTTGCCCGACAGGGGGGCCTAAAGCGGGTAGGCTCTCATAAACCAATCGGATTAATCAAAACCTTTGAAAAAAGTTATCTACACTTGACATGTTCTTGACAGTAACATTAGTATTAAGTTATATTAAGCATTTTCATATTATAACTGGTAATTTGTTCCAATCTTAATATTACTTCGGTTTACCATTGTTTTTAAATCTTAATTGCTTCAACGCATTAAATCACTTATTTTTAATACCAATTTATTCCTATCAACTAGTTCCTATCAATTATAATAAAATTACTACTTTTGGTACAAGCAAAGAGGATACCTACCCGCTTTGTCAAACACACATTTCTTAGTTTTGATACATTAACGTAAAAAATAATGGATGAATATTAAAATATTTAGCCAAATAATAAAACTAGTTTATTGTAAAAGAAAACCCCATTATAAAAAATGGGTTAATGTGAAGGGTTTTAGTAGCAATTGAAGTTAAATTAATTTCAAACATTTTACAAAATTATTAAATTTTTTGTTTTTTAATTTTTTGACGTTATTAAGCAACTTAGGTGTCAAAAGTAGTATGACATCAATTAGGCTGGGTACTGGCAGTGTAAATAAATATATAAATTTTAGCTAATATATAACATATCCACATAAGGGCCGTTACCCGCTTTGGGCTACCTACCCGCTTTAGGCTACCCTCCCCTATATTATTAACTCTTACTCATGATGGCACAACTTTTCTGTTTTTTTTTAAACGTAACGAACAGTCCTCCAAATGACTATAATGTGCTTTAATGCAACGTTTCTAATTTCCTGAAAAAGTTATGCTATCCAGAGTAACGGTTAAAAACATGAATCCGATTTCCACGTTAAAAAAAATATATTTGAGAATGATAATAATTACTAAATGTAGTAAGTAGGCTCAGGCTCCACATAAAGCTTTAAACAAATATGTTGTGAGCGCCATCTACGAGTGACATTTCGCAGTTGATTTATAACTTCGAAGACTTCTTGTGCCACTATAACTCATTTCCGCCGAAAATCTTTCTAAGGTTATGATTAAGGCTAATAGGGCTTTCGAATGATACCAGTAACAGCAGGATTGGTTCACTATAATGTTTTGTAGTTCCCTTGTTACCGAAATAAAAAGGCAAAAAGAAAGAAGAAAGGTTATATTTACCTATACTGTCGAAAATACATATGTCCATTTTTCCACTTTTTAGAGAACAACAAACTTCTTCAGGAATAATTAAGGATTGAAATATAATTGTTTTTTATGCGTTTGTTAAATAGGAAAAAATATAAGAATGACCCATACCTCAAAATATTAACCCTCCATTAGTCACCTGGTCTACAATCGTAGACCACTTCCATTGACTTAACACGGTACGATATTTCAGGTGACTAACGAAGGGTTAAAAAATATTGATTCCAAACCATATTAGATCGTGACATCTTATAATTACATTAATTATTAATTTTAACCAATACCTAAATAAAGAATTGTAAGGAATAAAGGATTATAATTTATTGTTCGAGTTAAACGACAATGGTTACGTACTTATACGTATATAAGTTAGAGAGCAAAATATTACCTACAAAGATACAATGACTAGGTATAATAAAAAGTGTAGTGGATGAAAAACTAAGAAGAGTTGTTAGAAAAAACGAATATAAGGGTGAGGTAGTTTTGAAACACACTTTTTAGAAGTGAAAGGAACAGATTAAAACGCTTCCAATTTGTAAAGAAATATTTGCATAAGTCAATTAATTTTCTTAAGAAAGCATTGTTTTCTGATTAAAACAAATTTAACTATTTGGTTTTGATGGGAAAAATTGATGAAAAAAATAATACTAAACAGCTTAGTATTTTCAAATTCTAGAACAATTGTAAATGATGGAATACAAAGTGAATACCTATTTAAATTGCATACCTTTAATAAATATTTTCTCAAAAGGCATATTTTTGCAGGGTTCGACAATTTTAGAACAGATGATAACGAAATTTATTTTATTTTATTATCTATGTGTGCTGCCAGAAAATGTTTACCAAAATCGGCATACTTCAATTGCTTGATAGCCATTTAATAAAATTAATATCAAAAAATAAAATCTACGATAATTTCACAAGCTTTGCCGTTTGATTAATACAATTATCATTATTTTGAAAACGGACGAAAGCTTCGAAGTTGGGCTGTTTTACGTTTTATTAATCGTTTTGTGTAAAACTCGTTGATTTATCAAAAATCCAAAATTATACTTTTTTAAAAACGGATGATCTCTAGCTCTAAAAAAATTCATCTTTACATCTTCAAAAAAATAAAATCAAAAACCTACAACCACTTTACAACATACTATAACGTTTATCAAAGTCTATTTGTATACGTGCTTTATTTTTTGGAAGATTGTGATCCCTACCATACCTTTTGGTGGCCCCCCTGAGGTTTAAAAACCTTGTTTTGTATAACATCTATACTAGGGTGCTTCGTTTTTAAACGATTTTTTTAATTTATCCCATTGAGAAAATATTGTTCTAAACAAAAAATAAATTTTCACATAATTTCAATCTTTAATTTTAATTGGTTATTAGTTAATTTTAAAATTTTCACATTTATTTAATATGTGAAAATTTTCAATTTTTTCAATTATCTATATATCTGCTGCATTTTAGGTAATTGTCGTGTTCTTTATGAAAAATTGTAGGAAAAATAACAATCTTTAAAAGTGCTCCATAGTTGGATCTGTCACTGAATGGTTTCACGGCAAAAAACTTAAAGATAATTTTAATCGATTTTTGCAATTTTTCATAAACGGCTAAACTTATAGCAAAAGATAAATGGCAATTTTGGAGGAAATTAAATTTTCTACAAAAAGGTCTGCAGTCAAGAGTTGTGAAAAATAATAAATAAACGGTTATTTGAAAATTTAATATGGAATTTTTAACACGATAATACAAAAATATTTTAAATGTTTATACGTTGGAATGTATTTATCTTATAAACTAATCACTTTACAACTTAGACTCTACGGTGGGCACTTTTAAAATTTATATTTTCTTTACAAATTTCCGCAAAGAACAAGATAATTCTATAAAATGCAGGACAGATACAGATATATAAATTCACGTGTTAAATGCATGGAAAAATTTTAAAATTAATTGGCGACCACTTAGAATTAAAATTAAAGATTGAAAATTGGAGAAAATGTCTTTTTCTGTTCTAAAATAATATTTTGTCTGTGGATCGCAAAAATAATTGTTTAAAAACGAAGCACCCTAATACATATATTTCTTTTATGCTGGCTATTATTCAAAATGTTTATCTTTATAAATAATTAAAATTTGCAGTAATTTTAGTATTGGAAACGTTACGCACAAAAGTTTCATTAAAATCATTTAACTTATTATAAATGTAAAAATAACTAATATTAAAAATTGTTATTATAATATTGAGTTGAAAGGTGTGAAAATTATTTTTTTAAATATTAACAGAATAAGAACAAGTTGCATTTATAGTTCAATATCGATCGATCCTGTGTATAACACTCTGTCTAATCGTAATTAGAAATATGCAATACACAACATTTCTAACATCAGGCACTAGAATGAAATGGTTTAATATTTTGTAGGGAGTGATTTATATTTTCATAAAATATATTGAGTAATGAATGCATTGATATTATTACACCATTACGATGTTACGATTTTTATCGATCTGCGTTCAGCGTACCTGAAAACATCTGGTCCGCGGGCAACACCGCAAGGAATAGCGCTATTACGCAATCCTTACTAGTCCTAAACGATTTCTTATATAAAAAACCCTACAAATATGTTTGTAATCATTACAGACCCTAAAATAAATTCTGAGTGTAATTTTTAATTATTATAGTCTTTTTCTGATGTAATAACGCCATCCCAAGGCGCCATTACCCCACAACTTGAGGATATAAGCAACTCCTTGAAATCTATATTTTTCTTCATCAGGCTCAAGATCTAAGAAATTTCTTTTACCTGATTTGGCCAATTTAAAGCCATTACTTAAGAACAGGACATATGCAAGAAACATAATTAAATTTTCAGAAATAATAAATACACCTATCGCTTTTTCGTCAATGAAAATCACAGAAGTAATTCTCATTAGTCAAACATGTGGTGTCGGAATTTCCAGCACTTGAATGGTAAACAAAATTTTCAAATATAACTGTTCAGCGCTATTACCATCTAACGCATAAGAGTCAAAGTTTTGGTTAGCGAAGACAACGAACCGCAATAAAAATTTCAACATAACCCTATCAAGAGAGATCATGAACAGTGCCTCGGCGTTTCTATTACCAAATTGTTATTAGACACTTTTGAAACACAATTTTTTAATAATGTATACATAAAAGATGCCTCTAGAGCATATTACATTTCAAATTTGATAAAATTGCCTAGTTTTTGCACAATTACAGCGTAAACTATTATCTTTTTTGCCCCTTAAAACATTGTAATTTAAGTAGGTTTGCTATTTTTTTTTAGATTTACATTACATTTTTGTGCAAAATGAACTATAATATCTTCTAGTCCAATCCTTTATTGGTCTATTTAATTTTTTTTACAACATTTTATATTGTTAATTAGAAATGGTAATCGAAATACAAAATATCTAAATTTTTATCGATATTAGGCAACCCATTTCTCTCGGATCGCCCCCTTAAACAAATATGTTGTGAGCGCCATCTACGAGTGACATTTCGCAGTTGATTTATAACTTCGAAGACTTCTTGTGCCACTATAACTCATTTCCGCCGAAAATCTTTCTAAGGTTATGATTAAGGCTAATAGGGCTTTCGAATGATACCAGTAACAGCAGGATTGGTTCACTATAATGTTTTGTAGTTCCCTTGTTACCGAAATAAAAAGGCAAAAAGAAAGAAGAAAGGTTATATTTACCTATACTGTCGAAAATACATATGTCCATTTTTCCACTTTTTAGAGAACAACAAACTTCTTCAGGAATAATTAAGGATTGAAATATAATTGTTTTTTATGCGTTTGTTAAATAGGAAAAAATATAAGAATGACCCATACCTCAAGAAATATTAACCCTCCATTAGTCACCTGGTCTACAATCGTAGACCACTTCCATTGACTTAACACGGTACGATATTTCAGGTGACTAACGAAGGGTTAAAAAATATTGATTCCAAACCATATTAGATCGTGACATCTTATAATTACATTAATTATTAATTTTAACCAATACCTAAATAAAGAATTGTAAGGAATAAAGGATTATAATTTATTGTTCGAGTTAAACGACAATGGTTACGTACTTATACGTATATAAGTTAGAGAGCAAAATATTACCTACAAAGATACAATGACTAGGTATAATAAAAAGTGTAGTGGATGAAAAACTAAGAAGAGTTGTTAGAAAAAACGAATATAAGGGTGAGGTAGTTTTGAAACACACTTTTTAGAAGTGAAAGGAACAGATTAAAACGCTTCCAATTTGTAAAGAAATATTTGCATAAGTCAATTAATTTTCTTAAGAAAGCATTGTTTTCTGATTAAAACAAATTTAACTATTTGGTTTTGATGGGAAAAAATTGATGAAAAAAAATAAGATGTACAGTAATCCCATAAAGTATGCGTACCCAATGAAAATAAGTGATTTTTTAAGAATGCTATGGACAAAGTTTTAAAATATAATTTAATATTTTTACTTAGTTCCTAAAATAATTATGTGTTAAAACAAAAGGTTGATCTATAAGTTTATTATTTAAAAATAACGAATGTGAAAATAGAAGACTTCTTCAATGTGCATTTGATAATAAATTATCTTGCAATATTTTTAGATACCCCTAAGCATTTAATATACCATTAATAAACACTAATTTTCTTACCCCATTGTAACCCATGCAGCTCTAAAGCATTAGGTGGGCCTCCTCCGTGATTTACAGTTGGACGTATGCTTTCTTTACATAAATCTTGATGTTGTTTTTGCTTAATTTTTTTTTCATCTAAATCAAACAAGTTGAACTTACTTTCATCCGAAACAGAAATATTTTTTTCAAAAATCATGCGACTTATGTAAATAACACAGGCCTGCAAATTTTTGGTCATGATGTCCTCTCTAGAATTTGACAACTGATTCTGGGGTATTTTGATGCGCTGATTACAAATATGAACTCAGTTTTTCTCCATCACCCACAGATTTTTTGGAAAAGCTACAAATAGAATTTCGAGAAAAAAACACGTTTTCTCACAGAAAAAAATATATAAATAAAAAAGTAGCTGCTTTCTAACTTTGAAAACTATTAAAATATTATTACAAAACATTATTAAGATACAATACATATCAATTTCTTTGTGGAATTTGGTTCTTTTTTTTCCAAAGCTTCTGTTGCGCGATTTTCTCTGAAATTACCGGTTTGGATTGTCGCCCTTCAGTAACCAACAATAATCTACCATCATGGTGAAATTTCATCTTTCTTGATACTTGTCGTCAAGTTCTTTCAAATCTTGGTGAAACCTTTCGCCTTGTTCTTTACTAACGGTTCCTACATTTTCTGGTACATATTCAATGTGCGAATTCTGGAAATAAAGTTTAATGCTCATATTACAGCTCATTAGACACAAATTTGTTATTATTTTAACTACTATTTTTTTATAGTAGGAGTTTTTATGGGTCCCCACACCAGGGGAAGGTATTTTTCTGCCCTTTTGACCATTTGACGAAAAACTTAATGATGTCGAGTTACAAGGGTGGAAATCTTTTAAAGAAGTGGTGAAAAACTTTTTGGGGAACAATAAACACAACGACTATAAAGAAATAGTAGGCAAAATGATATCAAATTTGGGTGTCATGAACTGTAATATGAGCATTAAGCTTCATTTTCTAAATTCGCATATTAAATACTTTCCAGAAAATCTAAGAGCTGTTAAAGAAGAACAAGGCGAAAAGTTTCATCAATATCAAAAAGAACTTGAAGTTAGGTATCGAGGGAGATGGAATTCTACCATTTTGGCGGACTATTGTTGGCTATTGAAGCGCGACTATCCAAACAAGAAATTTAAAAGAAAATCGCACAACAGAAGCTTTGGGGAAAAAAGGAGCAGATTCCACAAAGAAAATTAAACACATTGTAGCTTAACAATGTCTTCTAATTATATTTTAATAGTTTTCAAAGTTAGAAAACGGCTACTTTTTTATTTATATATTTTTTTCTGTGAGAAAACGTGTTTTTTCTCGAAATTCTATTTGTAGATTTTCAAAAAAATCTGTGAGTGATGGAGAAAAACCGAGTTCATATTTGTAATCAGCGCATCAAAATACCACAGAATCAGTTGTCAAATTCTAGATAGGACGCCATGATCAAAAATTTGCAGGCCTGCATACTCTTTTGCAAATTGTAAGCGTTTCGATCTGTTAATTTCGCTTACATATAAAAGGTTTTCTTCTGGCTACCCTGTTCCGGTACCCGCCTTTAATTATAACTTTTCGTACTGTTTCTTCCCCTATGCTTTTTTCTACAGCCATCGCAAGGTTATTTCTAATAGTTTTCACATTTACAAAAGGATTTTATATAATAGTTTTAATTATCGCGGGTCCATCTTGCTAATTTAACACATTGGGGCGACCGTATTTCTCAAAATGATTTAATTATCTTGTATTTTTATACTATTTATTTATGATATGCTGCACTGTTGATTTTGCACGATTAAATAATTTTCCAATTTTGTTGTAAGTTTTATTGTTGTTACAAAAAGGAATAATCTCTTATTTTTCATCCGCAAATAATTATTTTGTTTTATACATTTTAAATAGTGTATTTAGTCTACAAAAACTTATAAACCGTTATTATAAAAGAACGCTCTTAATTGTAGTACAACATTGTATTTCAGCCCTTATATGGGTAAAATTTTGCTATTTTCAACTTGTAATTGTTTGGTACGAATAATTTATGAGGCTTAATTTTTCGATATTGTTAAATATTAATCTTATAGCTCAACTTTGTGTTTTAACCCACGTATACCTATATAAATAATAAAACTATAATCAATTTTAAAACTTGGTCTTTACCATTTTTTAAAAATCACCTATTCTCATGGAGTACGAATACTTTATAGGAATACTGTATGTGACTATAGCATATTTTCATCCAAATATAAAACACGGCGGAGGTCGTTTAATGCGTTCGGTGTGCATTCGATACAATAGGGCAAGGAAATTTGTGTTCACTGATGGTATATTTAAACGTTAAAAGACATTTAAAAATTATCTGTTTCTATACAGTACGAATACATTCTTGAATTAGGTATAAAGTATATAAAAAATGATACAATTTGAACTCGTCATAGTTTCAGTAACAAAGAAAGGAGAGTAGAATGAAAAACCTTTAGAAGAAATAAATCGAAATTAATTTTTTATATAAAATTATTTTTGAATGAGGATTATTTCTTTAATTGCTAGTAATATAATTTAAAAAAATCGAATATGTAGGTATGAGATTTGCTCTAATTATAACAGCAAATTCACTTTTGGTTAAAAATTATTAAAATTGTCTCTTTTTATATCCACATATAAAACAAATTATAAATGAAATGTGATTTCTTTTCTTACTAGTGAGTTATTTTCTTTACATTTTTTATAAAGGGTTACGGTTACCTTCCACGTTTATTTATTATTTTCTAATAAAAAAATTTATACGACACGCAACATTACACTTTATACCTTTTTTTTTAATTTAAAAATTATTTTTTGCTTTTTGTATCCAATTCAATTTGAATTTCTAAGAGATTTTTTTTTGTTATGTGGATTAGTATATTATATTAGGGTGCTTCGTTTTTTAACATTTTTTTGCGGTTCACAGACAAAAGTTTGTTCTAAACATCAAAAAATAAATTCTCAACAAACATCAAACACGAGTCAAAATTATAAACAAAATTTTAGCCTCCAAAACCTACAAGGCTACGTAGGCAAAAATTCTAGTGAAATGAGGGCAGGGATGCTAAAATTATAGTTTTAATTAACAGTGCACTGTGCACCAAAAACCTAAAACGAGCCTCCACTTGGTAAGTTTTTCCGCTTTTACCATTCATATGGCAGATTTAAAGTTTTGAAAAACCTAAAGTTGCCCTACGTAGTCTACTCTAGCGGGCCAGATCGTTATCCAATCCCAAAACATAGGGAAAGGGAAAAAAGGGAGAGGGGTGGGGGGCATGCAGAATAAAACCATCAAATAACGTTTATAAATATTTTTAGGTCGTGGAAGCTTATTTTATATTTTGAAAGTTCCTTTAATATTCAGTTTGAGTCCTTGTTATGCTTCGTGGAGGGCAACGAGGTTCAAATTACAGCTCAATATTCGGCGGTAAGTCCACTATCAAAGAAATCTAGAGTATCTAGGCTTGAATTATAATTTTAATTTCGACTTGGGTGAAATTCTAAGTAATAGCTAGTTAATTTTAAAAGTTTTCCATTTACTTAACATACTTAACATAAATCTTGTGCCACCAAAAATCTATAATTTTTTTTTAAACTGTATATTTTTGTTGAATTTTAGGAAATCGCCTTGTTTTTTACCGCAAATTGTAAGGCAAATATCAATCTTTATAAGTGCCCACAGTCGGATCTAGGTAACTTGAATCGTTTCACCCTTAAAAAAATCTTAAAATCAATTTTCATCTAGTTTTGATTTTTCTCATAAATGGCTGAGCTTAGAGTAAAACCGTAAATAAAAATTTTAGAAAAAAATAATATTTTTAGAGAAAAGGTCTGTGCCTAAAGATTAAGCTGTAAAACTATTGGTTTATGAGATGAATAGATTCAAACGTATAAAAACCTAAAATATATTTGTATTATCGCGTTTATTGTATTAAAAATTCCATAATCAATTTTCAAATAACCCTTTTTCTATTCGCTTTACAATGTAGATTCTAAAAACTCTTTTTTGTAGCACATTTAATTTCTTCCAAAATTTATGAGAAAAGATGCAAATATCGATAAAAATTAATTTTAAGATTATTTAGGACTGAAACCGTTCCAGTAATATAGATCCCACTATGAGTACTTTTAAATATTGATATTTTTCCTACAGTATGCCGTAAAGAACAAGACGATTGCAGAAACTGCAGCAGAGATATAGATAATTAAAAAAAACTGTAAACTGACATGATAAATAAATGAGAAAACCTGAAAATCAACTAGCAACCACTTAGAATTAAAATTAAAAGCTGAAATTTGTTTTTCGACATTTAGAACAATATGTTATCTCTTCGCTGCAAAAAAAATTGTTTAAAAACGAAGCACCGTAATATTACATATTTCATATACAAATTGTACTGCAACTGTACATAATGAACGATTATTTTAATAAATTTTAATTTTTTATATTTGAACAATGTTATTTTTACAAAATAGCAACTATATTTAATTTTATAGAATATCATATTCAAAGTAAAGAACAAAATCGCTTATGTTTTACTAAGAATAAACCAATTTCAAAAATAAAAAATAAAGTTATCGTTAACGCTAATTAAGATGCGACATTACTGGCTCTATTTTAGTAAAACGTTTTAACTTTGAAAATCGCTTTTCTGCACTAATAATGCGTATAAAGTCTAGGTGAATACAAAGTACACACCCCTAATACTCGCCAACCGAGCACCAATTTCCGTAAATTACACCCAGCTTTGTTTTCAGCTCTCTGCACAAATCTTCCCAGAAAGCAATTTCGAGGCTGGAACGGGAATAGTTACGTTTTTCGCAGGCGATAAAGATTCATTACCGTGTATTCGCAGGAATACCGACCAAAATTTCACTCAGCCATTTTTTTACGTTAAGTAAATCTGCTTTCTTCCGATTCGAATAAAATTCTTATAAGACAGTAAGATACAATTCATTAACTTTAGGAATGCTGTAATTAACGTAAATAAAACTAAACTATTTCAATTTATAATAAGTTTTCAAAGATTTAAAACAATTTTAGAATAAAATATATACCTACCTACCTATTTAATTTGGCATAGCCAATAAAAATTAATTTAACTAATTAATTAAAAATACTGTATAAGTGTGCTAACTACAAAAATATGAAAAATTGAAAATAAATAAAATATGCTGATATTGAAGAACAAATAACATTTAGTTATTCTATTAGACAATAAAAAGCAAGTATTTTTTTTCGAAAGTAAAAAACTTACTAACTAATTGTAAGTCATATGTAAACATATACCTGTATTTGTTTGATTGTACCTACTTAATTTTACAATCAATAAACTGCTTTAACTTCATATTTACCTTTATAAATGAAAATACGTTTTAAGGGTATTTGTTTAGCAATTTTCAGTTAGGTTGTTAACTTTCGATTTAGGTACTAAAACGTTGGTTTCGCAGATTTGCTTAAAACAAAAGGCGAAATATTATTTCGGGACTTGTAATACTTATTTGAAAAGTTCTCCGACTCTGACAGTGAAATGTATCAGACAGTTAACTTTATTTATTGGAGTTTATACAAGTTTTGACTCGTAGAGTTCGTACCTGATTATCGAACTAAACTTCTAAGTTTCCTTTTCATATCCTACGGTATAATTTATTCCAATAAATTAAATCAACATTTGGTTCTGTACTTTTTTTTTGTTTCTCTTAACGAAAACAACAAGATCTCTACTAACTTGTTACAGAGTTTCTGCATAGTACAAACTGTTCCCTCGAAATAAATTATGTTTCATTCCAAGACTATTTTTAACCTAACGAGACAAATATTCAGTAAGTGCAAGCAATTTGACATGGAAATTCTATAGCATTGTGTATGCCAAGATCTGATTGATGGGAAAGGTGATCCAGATGTTAAAAGAAATATTTAGCCGACAGATTTATACGCTGTTTTACAGGTAAAATAAATTGCAAGGTAATTTAAACATGCTTATTACAACCCTTATAATTATGAAAGTATAGTCAGTAGTACAGTTTCTGGTCGGGGCTTGTCGGAATGAGAATTCCCGGGAAATGTACTTATTTGAGACGAGAAAAAAGTGTCGAGAAATCAACAAAATCGCATATTGATTGTACTTGAGCCACCCTCTTTATCTTATCTTATGTTTTTAACGCTAATAAGTTAGTCTACTTTGAAGGTTCTCAAGGTTTTTATATAGGTACCTAATTATAAAAGACTGTGTAGTCAAAAGTTTTATTGGCAGATACGCAAAGTAGATTCTTTAGTTGATTGTGAAGGTAGTTCCTGTTCCGTTAATTGACTGTATTATTAAAATTTTTATTTTGTGTTTAATTATAAGACTGATTTAAAGTCCTACTTATTTATAGAAAGAATTCTCAAGTCCAGAGAAAATAAATAAGTCAAGAAATCAGAAACCCTAGTCAGTAGCATTAGATAATATTCCAAAAGTATAAAAATTAGTCTACTAATAGAAATTTATTATACTTTAAATCAAGAAAACCGTTTTATAGCGACATCCATTATAACAAAGTGTCGATTATTGCGACAAAAATTCATGCTCTTATTTATAATACCTATATGAGAATGTGATGAATATTTCAGCCTCCTGGTGCTCGACTATTCTTTGAGATGGCACAAAAAAATTATATTTTTTTGTGTGATAACGCATTGTTTCAGTTGTGACACCTATTTAGATAGACTTAAGAACCAAAGCATTAACTAAATACAAAATTGCATTCAAATCGTTAAAGCGGCTTCCGTGAAGCCTATTTATGTATACGGGGTGTTTCACGACTTGCTTACACTGTCTATATATTGGAAACTACTAACACGATTTTTATAAAAATTGGTATAGATGGATAACAAGTTATGGCGAATTTATGGAAAATATTTTGACAGACATGCCACTTTCGGTTATACCGAAGGTGAACTATAACTTTGTTATTTTAAATAGAACACCCTATATATATTAACTTTTCGGATTCTACGTTAAATTTTAATGTTACTTTATGTAGAATACTCTATACCTAAAATGTATACTTTTCGAGATATTAATTTTTTTAATGAATAATTGTCAGGTGCAGACCTTTTTATTAAAAATTCTATGTGAACATCCCTTATACTAAATAAAATAAGTTTTGTCAAGTTAATGAGTAGGAAGATCAAGCTTATTGGTGACATGCCAAAATTCCTTTATTGTATAAAGGTTTCTTAAAAAGTCTAATATCTTATTTTTTTAAATAAAACTACCATTTTTTCCTTTTTTTACTCAAATCTACGGCTAAAAATAAGAAGAGTTTGTGTTTATTTTCTTATACCTAAACCTAAGCGTTTTTGAGTTATTAATAAAAGTTTAAAAATTTTAATTATTTCTGCCTTATTGTTGCTTATTAAAAGTAGGCCGTGTTATTATTTTTTTATTTTTGTAGGCCGTATATGTAGTGATTCTATTAGTTTGTTCTGTCTATAAACATTTTTATGTATCAAGTACGGTCCCCAAAAAATAAAATACTTGGTCATTAAATATGTTAAACTTTTTGTACTCATTGTATTAAAATTCAGCTAAGATTAGTAACTCTATGTATGACACTCTTGTTTAGGTCTCAATACATGTTGATATTTATCTGTAATTATTCTGCTTCTCCCACATATTTCAACTAAACCATCTTAATAAAAAAAAATCGTTGCATGTACTTATGTACGCGCGTTATATTTATTTTTCGTTACTAAATTAAATGTAAGTACAGTAGAACTCCGATTATCCGAACGCCGATCAACCGAATTGCCAATTATCCGAATCGGTCCTAAGCGTAATACCCTGTATCTCGAATATAAAATTATTACCGTACATAAACTTAATAAAGTTTATTCTATGTGTGACAGTTCGTTTTTCTTTATTGCCAGTCTATGTCCGATTATCCGAATTTTCGATTATCCGAATCGACCCCGGTCCTAATTAATTCGGATAATCAGAGTTCTACTGTATGTGGTCGACGGATAGTTCAAGGTGGACTTACCAGGCGATGTAAATGGTGGTATCTGACCATCCAATGGTTTGGTGGAAATTTCATTAAACCACCCGACCGAACACCACTTTTTAGTCCTGTCGAAACATATAAAATTGTGTGCCCAAAACAAAAGTAGTTTATACGAAGTGAGGTGAGAGATGCATTGGAGAAAGGAGGTTGTAGTATCGAGCGGCTTGTTCGGACACGTTGTATGTACAGGAACTCCGGACATGACAATTGGGAGGTTTTGTCAAGTCGTCCAGTTCGGTCCGGTTGTCTGTAGGGACTTTATAGGTAACAGCAAAGGGTTGACTTCCGCAGAGAACGCATACTTTTAATAAAGTTGACTCTAATATTTGTTCTTGTTTTTTGAGTCATAAGTATGTTTGTAATATACTCATTATGCTATAAAATTATTTAGTAATGTAAATACGTATTATGTTAAAAATTATTTTGTAAACATTAATTGTTAAGTACAGTAGGACCTCCTGTTACGCTTCCTCGATTTACGCTTATTCGATATAACTCGGTCTGCTCGAAGCTTCAAAATAGCTCAAAATATATGTCGATTCAACTTATTGTGACATTTCAAAATAACCTCGTTTAACGCTATTTCGTTTAGCGCTTAAACTCATTGAAATGTATACTCCGCGTTAAACGGGTCTTACCGTACATTTCTTATGTGAGATATTGTTAAGTTTTGCATGAAACGACAATTAAGCTAGAAATAATTTTTTTTTTTTATAATAGCAGTGTTAAATTATACTCTCAGATTCTTTGAGTGTGTGCTTAAACATATCTCTCCTACCTTACATCGCTTTTTTCTTGCTACCCGATTCGTAATCTCGAGTATATTATTAGTCGTAATAACTAACCTTTATATTAATCCGATGGTTCTCAATGTAGTAAAGTATGTGTCAATTTAATATGAACAACCTTTTATTATGAATAAATAGGAAAGGTCAGTAGCTACAAAGTTGCCATTTTGTAGTATGAACAAGTGAGATACATAAGTGTTTCAGGCTAAATACTGACCACTGGTCTATACCAGAACGCGTGCGGTACCACAATGTTGGTTTTCGTCTGTTTCAAAATAATATGAACTCCGACTTTCAAGTCATATACGTTACAGAATCGGGTTTTCTTGTCTTGTTTTACAATCAGATCGTAAATGCGATCTTTCATAGTGTTCACCAAAGCCTTCAGATACGATTTGGGTATTTCTTTCCAACATTCGAGAATTTTTGCTTTCTGTTTATTAATGGTGTCAAATTGTCGTCCCCGAGCGTAAACTTTCCTGGCCACAAGTTTTCAATGGGGTTTAAATCGGGTTGAGGGCTGGCCAATCCATTACATTGATGCCTTTGGCTTGAAAAGTCCACAATCTCAATGTATGTGAACAAAGGAGGGAACCGAATTACCAAATCAAACAGTGGGAGAAATAATAAACTGTGGCCGAGGGAGAAAAGGGCCATTTTCCAGCTTGCAACCAAAGAAAGGAAGTCGTGCAGGTCAATTTTAAGTGACCTCATCCTCAGTTGTTCCCATTCCACTGTTCACCGAAGCCTGACTTCAAATTCGAATGCTAAACACGGGAAGCCAAAAGCGGCACCACGACTCAAGCCGCATCATATCGAAAAGCGCAAGAAATTCGCTAAAGACTACCAAGTTTGGGACAAAGAATGGAGGAATGTCATGTTTTCAGACGAAAAGAAGTGGAACTTGAACGGACCAGACGGATACAGTCACTTTTGGTTCAACCTTGGAAAGGAGCCTTAGTTAATGTCTAAACGAACAGCTGGGGGCAGGAACAACAACACTTCTTACCAAGCCTTGATTGAACCTCAACTTGACACCTATTTTGACCAACAAGTCGGCGAAAATGACATCCCCGACAACCCCGATTTAAACCCCATTGAAAACCTGTGGCCAGGAAAGTTTACGCTGGGGGACGACAATTTGACACCATTAATAAACTGAGAGCAAAAGTTATCGAATGTTGGAAAGAAATACCCAAATCGTATCTGAAGGCTTTGGTGAACACTATGAAAGATCGCATTTACGATCTGATTGTGAAACAAGGCAAGAAAACCCGATTCTGTAACGTAATATGACTTGAAAGTCGGAGTTCATATTATTTTGAAACAGCCGAAAACCAAGATTGTGGTACCGCACGCGTTCTGGTGATGACCAGTGATCAGTATTTAGCCTGACACACTTAGGTATGTATCCCACTTGTTCATACTACAAAATGGCAACTTTGTAGCTACTGCCCTTTCTATTTATTCATAATAAAAGGTTGTTCATATTAAATTGACACACACTTTATGCAAAGTAGTACCAGGGGATACTTTTGGTTTCTTATCTTATCCATACTAATAATATAAAGAGAAAAGATTTGTAAGTTTGTTTGTAATGAATAGGCTCGGAAACTACTGGGCCGATTTAAAAAATTATTTCACCATTAGAAAGCTAGATTCTTCGTGAGTAACATAGGTTATATTGAATTTTCAAAATTTTAGGGTTACGTGCGAAGCCGGGGCGTGTCGCTAGTACTATATAAAAAACCAAAGGTGCCCCCTTATTACCCGGTATCATTAATTTGTTTTTGAAAATGCAATTGGTTGGTATTTATTGTAGTTAAATAAATATCGAATAGATTTTACAGACCAGCGGAAAAGAGGAAACGGATTCGTTACGAATTGTTTTTCGTTATTAGCGTTAATTAATATATGTCGTTATTGTAGAATTTACTGAACTATGATAATACAACTGAGTGCATTAGTTAAACAGTAAATTTAACATAATATGTAGATGTTTGATGCATATTATACCAGCGTAAGGTTAGCTTTAAAGTTATTTGGAAAATCATCTCAAAGTGTTTCGCGTTAACTAAATGTTTGCTGCTTTATTTTCCTTTGGCAAATTAATTTCCCCAAGTTCGACTTTATCAGAATTTCTGAGTCTAAATTATACACGGATCCCGTATCAAAGTTCACCTAAGATCGCCTTTTGGCAAACTTAAATCGTTTCTCTACACCCGAGAACTCAGTACTTCTATACAACTGCATAATTAGAAGGCTGTCGTTTATCGAGGGCTTTGAAGATAGAGTTTGATCGGAAGTGAAAACTTCACTTATAACTCCAGTCTACGTTTCTCGACCAATTAATTTCTTAGAAAACCTGCATAGATACATTTTCATGCATCACAACGGTTTTTAGATTCTTATTTATAGATTTAAATTCGTTTAACTGGTTTATTATAACTATACTTAGATTATAAAAAATTTTAGTCCACTGAATCCAAGATTATTTTTAAAAATTATGATTCCACACAAAACTCTCGATCTTCCGAATCAAATAAATTCCACTTCACAGCTGCATAACACTAACCATGTTTTAATATTAGACTCAAAGTAAGTACGTTCGGAATGTTAACTCAGTTTTCTAAACAAAATTTATTTATACATTTGGAATGTCCTTAATTTCGAATATTTTTAAAACGAACTCAAAGTATAAGTAAACAGTATTGTAATTCTATTTTTTTGTAATAAAGTAAGAAAGTTATTGATGTTTTATAAAAATATTTACAATATATATTTGTTAGTATAAGATACTTATTATAAAATATAATTAAAGAACATAGTGTATGACTTGTAATTAATGTTTAATATACCGACTATTATCAAAAATATAGTAAAAAATATTAATTGCAAAGAGAAAATATTTCAAGATTAAAAATAAATGAATAACTCTTCCTAAGTACATTTGCCAATAAAGCAAGCAAATGTTCAAAAATTAGTGCGATATGCGAAAACAACAGTTGTAATTAAAATTAACAAGTTTATTCGCTAAAAAATTTATCTAAATTTATTTAAAGAAAATAACGAGAATGTCCTCTATTTCATTATCGATGAAATGTTTAGTACCAGGCAAAGTTAAAACAAATTTTTACATTTGACTGTAAGGTTTACATGACTTTAACATTATTTTGTGAATATGGTATCTTCAACGAAAAAAAATGCTTTTTTATGAATTGTAGTAATGTTAGTCAATGAATTTTTATTTTCGTTGTATTTTGCTTCCCGCCCTTCTCCTTGTTGTTAATTTGCACAGCCGCAAAAGTGGGGCTTTGGAGATAAAAATATCGTTGTTTGATGAATAATTTGGTATTTTATAAATACCACTTTTAAAAGTGAAAATATTGAGGTTTTTATATTACACATAAAATAGTGTCCCTATGTAACATGTCTCACGACCCTAATCACAGCAGTACAATAAAATACGATTTTAAAAAAAATTCTAAATATTATATGAGGCAATTAATTACTACTGCAGGTATGTAATATCATACCCGGATTAACATGTTATAATTTAGTTTATAAATTGAATAAAAGATTCTGAATAAAATTCCGACAGTAAGGTTACATCATTTAACAACAAATAATGGTATTAGGATAACCTTACACTAATAATAACATTAATTTATTAATTATGCACCACGAATTTTTCGAAATAAAATAATGCCTTAAAAATTACATAATTTAATAGTGGTTCTGTTAGCATAAAGAAACAATGTCACTACTTATATTTCTTTTTGTTCGCTAAATAATCAAACTTCTAATTTAAAATAAAAATATATTTATTATTGAATTTTAAGCTACAACAGAGTTTCTCTAAAATTAATATCCCATAAAATGAATATCCAAAAACGTGTACTCCTGGTTGTAAATTTTAAACATATATTCCAAAATAAGAACTAGAAAACGTGCGGAACTTTAAAACGTGAACAAGGATACAAACTGTGTGGAACTAATTCCACTTTTAGATAGCTATTGACAAGTTCATCGTTTCTATTTAGTAATGTGGTTTCGTTTATTGTTTAGAGACTTTTTGGTAATACATACATACTTATAGTTTGTGATTGTGTTTTGTAAAATTTTCGTTATAACATCCAACAAATTATCTAAAATAAAATTTTATCGAGGTTTGACTTATAGAGGTTCGACTGTATATTATAACGGGCATGTATTAGAACATTCCAGTACTCTCTACAATTATCTAAAATACGGCGATTCTAAACGTATACGTGTTTGAAGGCGGGGACGCGATCGGAATGCTCTGGAAACTCCATAACATCTAAGAAACTTTTTCCCCAGTACACATATAAGGCAGTCGCAACGCGGCGATTATTTGGTCTCGGTAGAAGTCTCGACAATCTGGGTAGGGGTCCCGGAAGAATCCGATGTGGAACCGCATAGTTAAAGTATTCATGGTGCATTGATGTAAATGCGGCTAATAGAGGAAATAAATAAATATTGTTTAAATAAATTAGTTAAGTGCGCAAATAAAATAGTTAAGTAAGTAACTAATATTTTGGTTATTTTAGTTATTAAGTGTTAAAAGACCAATCCTACATAGTTCCAAATTGTCGGTCCCAATACGCCTAATTCCATTAGAGACTTAGGAACCTGTTGCTACTCAAGATGGTGATTTCGAGACAGACCCAACTTATGAACCAAGTACTTGGGATGCAATGTGTCCTTGAAATTACATATCCTAGACTCACATTTGGATTTTTTTACTCAAAACCTGGGTGCTGTGAGTGACGAACACGGGGAAAGATTTTACCAAGATATTTCCCTTATAGAGAAGCGCTATCGAAGGCAATGGAGTCCTGGAATGTTACAAGTAGCTACTACTGTATAGTTGAATGTCAGGAAGACACGTGACGTGTCAATTTTTTTTTGTTAATATACTCTAGTTAGGTGGACGTAGTAATATGAAAATTGGATAGACGTTGTCGTTTGACAAAAAAAGTTTCAATTTTAAAGACCAGTGTTATGTGTTTGGTATTACAAAGTAGCTATTAAATATTTCTAAATGTGAGTTAGATACCACGTTATCAGCTTCCTGTATTCATTAAAATTTTTGTTTAATTTTAATAAATTAAAACTTTTTTAATAGAAACGATAAATAATCAGAAGTATAAATTAGTAATTGTAACATTATTCAGTTACTTATGACTTTTTTCAAAAATGTTGTTTGTGAATCTATAATTTGATTTGAAGAGATCTTTTGTAAAATCTCTTTTTATAATTCATATTTTTTTTTAGTTATTATTTTTATAATTAAAGCTTATAGTAGTAACAAATAGTAATTTTTAATAATTAATCTATTTTAAAATGTAGGATAAAAAGACTTTGATGTCTGCAAATGTGGACATTAATACTTGAAATGTGGTGCTTTGTTTTTAATTCTACAAACAGAAAACGTAATACACTTGTTGCTATACTTAATTTTTTCCAACGATTACTCGATTTGTCACTGATAAATGAGGCGTCAGTCGTTTGTTTTATACCATAAAACGCGACGGATTAAAAAAACATCTAACAAAAAAAATCAATTTTATTCAATCTGACTATGATTAAGATTGTGTTAAAATAGAAAATACACAAACCAAACAGAGAAAATTTAATTTAGTAATAAGAAATAGATAAGCATCAATAATATAGAAATTCTTAATTTAATAAGTATTTATATTACTTGTATGTTATTAATGTGGTTAGTACCTTAATTCAATATATAACCTGTATTTTAAAAGATAAAAAATATATTTTTAAACAGTAAAAGCGATCCTTTTGATGTTTTAAATTTTAAAAGATAAGGATACGAAACAAATTAGTTGCATTTTTTAATACTAAATAAATTGAGATAGCGTTATCTCATCCTGTATTCTGACTACGATGTCACACGGTATTCTAACAAAACTCATCAAATTTGAAGCGTGTTGACAATGTGGATTATATTCAACCTGTGTAGGGCTTATAATCTCATCTTAAGGATACGGAAATTCTCTCAGAACTTTGATCATCTTGTGAATTATGATGATACACTATCGTGTGGAATACAAATATAGCAAGTTATCCTGTAGTAACAAATTCAAATTTACATTTACTTTTGTTTATACATATTTTATTGAGTAACCTTCTAAACTTGTATTTTACAAACTTTATTCACACATGACTTGAATAGTACAAGTTATTAATTAACGTTTTACTGTCGAAATTATTTGTATAATTTACAAAATATTAAGTGGTGTAAGCATAGCATAATCTGATGAATTAAACGTTGTAAATACAGTCGAACCTCGATAAGTTGAAATTGAAAGAAAACTAAAAATAATTCGAGTTATCGATATAAAAATATTAATGTTGAAATAGGCAAGTCCTAGGGAAACAGGTTCGAGTTATCAAAAATTCGGCTTATCGAGGTTTGATTTATGGAAGTTCGACTGTAATAAATTTTATATTAATTTTTTTTAACATTTGTTACCTTTTGATTACTTATAATAAAAATACCCTTCTGTCGTTGTGAATTTTATTACAATCTATTATTTAGTAGGTAAACAAAGTTCAATGGGCTGACTATTCTGTTTACTTCGGATGCAAATTTTTCCTACAGAACTAGTCAAATTATAACCCTATAACCCCACGACCCCATAACCTTATAACCCCATAACTCAATAACCACAATAACTTTAGCAATTAAACATTGCAATTTTTTTATTTAAGCTGTAAACTAAAAAATATGATGGCAGATTTCTGTTGGACGCTAAAGCGAGATACACCGAAAAAAGATACAAAGCATAAATCGTTGCATAGATCATTTAATGAGAAAAGAACCCGGTATAGTACCAAAAAAGAACCTGACACTTGATTTAAGAATCTGATTTTACCGATCATCCATTCTTATCGTTTGGTTTCAAGTTTGTTTACTCTAGTCATTCAATTTCCATTTGGTTATTCGTTATTAGGTTACAGGGATATGGAGTGGAGGAATTATAAAGTTTGTCTAATTGGTATTTTAGTTTACAGCTTAAATAAAAAAAATTCAGTGTTTAATTGCTGAAGTTATTGTGGTTATTGAGTTATGGGGTTATAAAATTATGGGGTGGTGGGGTTATAGGGTTACAAGTTTAAGGGAAAACGGTGTTTCACTGATTTGTTTTTTTCATTTATAACTAGAGTTAAGATTTTTTAGTTGGTGTTTAATACGTAAGATTACGAATGTTTTAAGGATGTTCAGTTGTGAGGTTATGGAGTAATGAAGTTAAGGGTTTATGTGATAATAACCGTTTTGTTACTTTACAGCTTGAATCACAACGTTAAAATGCCTATAAAATAGGTTTTTTGAGGTTATATCGGAACTCAGACGTGCAAGGGTATTTTTGACCAGGGATTTTTGGATTCAGCGACCCCAAATACATATAGAATTTATAGTCTGACCTTCTGACCCGACCATGACTTTTTTTGGGTTGCTGTGTTATTTATAAAAATTTATTAAATCTTAGAATCTACAGTATTTTCGAATTAAATTTAATAGTTTGATCTGAAGTAGCTATTGGGCGGCGCAACAAAAACTGCAGTTTTATATCAATTAATTGAAAAATGGCGTGCGTTAAAAGATAAGAAATTAATCATGCGTTTCAATTATTTGTTTCTGGTCCATAATAAAACGTTAAACAAATACAACGGGCAACATACAGCTAATTAAACTGCAGCTCCAACAGAACGTACGGAAAAATCTCAGCGCGTATGGAAGCAAATAAGTCACAGAAAAAAACTGGACGTATTTTTCCCGTAAGGACAAAATGGTGCGACAATGGATTCTTTTAGCTATAGTTTTTTTTAAATAAAGAAGGCTTTCTCTACATGTACTACCTTACAATTAATAAAATACCAATTGTCAGATAATATGTTTAATAAAACAAGATAAGTCACCTTAGCTTAAAATGTTTATATGTCAATTAACTTATACATATTTGTACAGTACTCCCCTCTATATCGCGGTAGATTGGTTCCGCGTTATAGGAAAACGCGTTGTACGAGTATTCTCGTATAATGCGTCGTATGATCCCGTATAACGTGTTATGTACACCTTTTAGTAGATATATGTATAATCAATGTTGTTACAGTTCAAAAACTAGGAAAACAAATTCAATAAAATAATTTCATTTCATTTTATAAGACTACAATTGACACAACGTGTCAAATCCCCGCGTTATATGGGGGGAAACACGTGTTATACGATGGACCTGAAATCGCGTAATATGCAAACGCGTTATAAGAGTGCCGCGTTATAGGGGAGATTACTGTATTTCTTTTAATGAAATTATTCATTTGTAAAATATCTTATACCTGTAGTGCACTGTACAATTAGGAAAACACCATTTGTATAAAAATGCCTAGGTATGCAGTTTGAAATAACCATTTCAAATTATTTAAAATATATATACAAGGTCTGTTCAGAAAATAACCAAACTTGCTTATTTTAAACTTTTTTATTCATTTTACATATTATTGGTGCTTGTCCTTTCAATGTACTTTCTTCCCCTATTGAGAAATTTTTCACAGCTGTGTTTCTATTTCACAAACCAGTGCTGGATAGCTTCATTTAAGATGGCTTTTAAGGTTATGACGAATTTGCTTTGAAATCGTCAATAGTCTGAAAACGGCGTTTTTTCAGCACTGATTTTAATAATAAAAAGCGCAAAAATCCAGGTTTGGACTAGTAGGAAAACTGCGGGAGGACAGTCGACTGATTTATGGCACGAAACTGACGAATTGATAAAGCTGAGGGTGCGGGCGCAATGTAGCCGTTGCAAAATGACTTTATAGTACGCACGGTTCACTGTTTTACCTTCAAGAAAAAATTTTGAATTTTACGCACATTTTAAAAATCGCCACTAACACTTAAACACGATGTACTAAATGAGATATCAACAATTCAAGATCATGTAGTTACAAAGGAGGTTATGTGCGAGGAATTGCTGCTAATCGCATATCACTAAATATCTCCGTTCGCGCATATTTTTGAATGTTGATGTTAGGTTATTTTCTGAACAGACCTTGTATGCATCTCTAATCCAAGTAAAGAATCGGGACAATTATGTTGCCAAAAAACCGCTGCATAATCTGTTACAAAACGGGTAAAGAGCAACAACTGTCAATGCGCATATTTTAAAGAGAAGGTAGAGAACACCCTAAAATAATAGTAGTATTAGTAGGTAGTCTTACTTGACAAATTCAAGATAATTTAGTGGTAGTGTTGATCTTACTAGTGATGATTCACTTGCAGACTTTTTTCGTCTGTGTTTCGTTGCGTAACATTGAAGTGATAATGAGTTGCTACAAGCGGTTTTTTTTTATTAGCTGAAATAAAATATAAATTTTGATATATTTTAAGATTGCTAATAAAGTGCAGACAAAAGATTTATTAATAATTAAAATTGTATCTTCTTTATTTTCACTTCTCATACAGTTGATCCGAACTACTGCACCGTCGGTGTTTCGCATATATTGTTATTAGAGGGGGATCATAATTCTAAGTGACGGACAGTAATTAGTGGGGGCGTGAAGTAATAATTGAGTAGCCCTATAAATAAATTTATAAATAATAAAATAATTATTTATTGTATTTTATCGAAATTTTAATTTTATAAAAATCAGCTTTATTAAATAATCTTAAATTATGGATAATAATGGTTTGATGATCAAAAAATAAGCAGACACACGACAAAACAAATTGTGACTTTGCAAGGTCATCGTCCATCCAAATCTTCTCACAAAAGATACCCTTAATAAGCTTTCTCTCCTTAACCTGTTTAAATGTTTTCTAGCCAAAACTGTTATAGAATTGGTTTCTAAGCAAATACTTCTATTTTAAAAAGTTTCAAACCGTACGGAATGTAAAAATCTTTAATGGTAATTTGAACTGTTCGTAGAATTTATATGAATTTTCTTTTCAAAACAACATAAGTCAGTTTACTCTAATTTTACAGAAATCAATAAAACTTTTTATTTTAATAATTATAAACAATTCTTAAGATTAAACTAATAATTGTTGTTCTATGAGTTTTGACATATATTCTGTTGATTTATTTTAAATTAGAACTATTTCAGCGTGAATTAATTTTAATAAAATTAATTTTTTACCATATCTGTACCAAAAATTTTAAATTGTGCTCTGTTTATTGAGAAAGAAATTACAAGTTTATGAGAAAAGAAATGAAATAAATTGACAGATTTACTAATATGCCCGTAAACATTAACCAAAATTTAAACTTTTATATTTAAACAACATAAAAGCAGCTATTGTGGCTTAAATGTAAAACCTACATATATGATGCCATAGGCTTTTTTGTAGAAATATTTACTAATACTACTGTCATACATTGTTTTAACTTATGTATATCAAAGGGTTTAAGCAGCTAATGCGAAAAAGCATAATTTTTTTTAAAGAATATTTTAAATTAAATCGTAGCTTATGTCGTTGGAGATGAAAACTATATTCTGCCAAATATCATCAAGTCGTTTTAGCGGGTTCGCGGTTATAAGGTAAAAAACAGAGAGACAAAATTACTTTCGTATTTATAAATTAACTAGCTGACCCGCCCAGCTTCGCACGGGTATTGCGATTTTGAGGTAAAAATTATTTTTTTTTCAAAATAAAATATAGCGTATGTTACTCAAGGATAGTGTCTTCTACCTGTTAATTCAAGTCCCGTAAAAATCGGTTCTGCCGTTTCCGATATACGGAGCACAATACCCATTAACAAAATGATTCGCCATTTGTAATAATGTGATAAATAAAGAACTGCTTTACCGATTTTGTGCAAACTTCACATAAATCATCTACTAAATAGTCCGAACAAAGCCTAAACATTTGGTTTGGATAGGTGAGCCCGTTCTTGAGTTATAAAATTACAACGAAAAGTGGCATTGATTTTTATATACCTATATAGATAGATAGATAAGGATGATTAAACAAAAACCTAATTTTGAATTTTTGACTAAAACTGTTTTTGCAGGCAATGATATTTATATAAAAAGTTCGTATTCGATGTCCGGACTTCGTACTACGTCATATGTATTTCTTTTTTTTTATTTCGTTAATCGTTTGCGTTAAATTGTCAAATTATGAAAATATAATATTGAATCTTTATTAGCAAATCAAAATAAATGCATATAATTGAAAAATTACAAATACAATAAAGATATAGAGAATGCACAGATTTCAGTAAAGATTATAAAATATCAAAATCAAGTTAAAAATCAAAATAAAGAATAAGATGATCTTTTTATTACAATGGTTGAAAGTTCAAAGTAAATAAAAGTATGATTTTAAAGAACAAGGTTTTTGGTTTTTGGAATGATTATTTCCTATTTTTATTTTTTGCTTTTCACCTTACAAGTTTGTTATTTTTAGTTGTAACAATTTGTCTTATTTAATTTTAGTTTGAGAATAGATATGTATCTTGCACGTCGAGAATCAACTATTTCAGGTAAAAGAGTATGGAATATTTCAAATTTAGTTTCTAAGTTTTTTAAGGTTCAAAATAAACTTTTAGAATGTTATTGACAGTAAATTCCCAAATATGAGTTATTTGCAGGTAAGTATAAAAGTAGCGCAAAGAATCCCACTGTGAGGATTAGTTATTGTCCTTTATGCCTGATTAAACAAGGGTTCGTCTGCAAAACTTTGAGCGAGCAGTTCAGATTTGAATAGAACGAAATTTTATTTAGCTGTGGTAGAGCCTTAAATGATATCTACGATCACTTGAAATATGTTTATAAGATGACTAGTTTATTTTTAATTTTGTTCACAACTGACTTCATAATGGTTTCTATTTTTTCCATAATACAGCTTACAATGTTAATATTATTATTTAATGACAATTTTGGATGTCTAATTGTGTAATACCATGTTCCAATATTATTTTTTTTAAAACTAATTATTTTGAACAGTAGGGTCCAAAAAAATTCTCTGAAATTTTTCAATGGCAAAATAAGTTGTAGTTTCAAATTGTGTAACAACTTTTTTAATACCTTTTCGCAAAAAATAGTTGAAAGTCTTAGCGATATGACAAAAATTTATAACTTATTAAAGAAGTATAGTTATCACACAATTAATACAGATTGTGATTCTGATATCTCAATCTTATCGCAAAATTCGAAACATTCCAATTTTGGACAATTAATACCACACGACACTCTCAATATCATCAGTAGTGCTTTAATTTTGTCTCTCTGTTTTCTTACCTTATAACCGCCAACCTGCTAAAACGACTTGATGATATTTGGTAGGAAAATAGCTTTCATCTTCAACGACATAAGTTACGATTTAACTTAAAATAATCTTTAAAAAAAATTATGCTTTTTCGCATTAGCTGCTTAAACCCTTTGATATACATAAGTTAAAACAATGTATGACAGTAGTATTAGTAAATATTTCTACAAAAAAGCCTATGGCACCATATATGTAGGTTTTACATTTAAGCCACAATAGCTGCTTTTATGTTGTTTAAATATAAAAGTTTAAATTTTGGTTAATGTTTACGGGCATATTAGTAAATCTGTCCATTTATTTCATTTTTTTTCTCATAAATTTGTAATTTCTTTTTCAATAAACAGAGCACAATTTTAAATTTTTGGTACAGATATGGTAAAAAATTAATTTTATTAAAATTAATTCACGCTGACAAAGTTCTAATTTAAAATAATTCAACAGAATATATGTCAAAACTCCTAGAACAACGATTATTAGTTTAATCTTAAGAATTGTTTATAATTATTAAAATAAAAAGTTTTATTGATTTCTGTAAAATTAGAGTAAACTGACTTACGTTGTTTTTGAAAAAGAAAAATTCACATAAATTCTAGGAACAGTTCAAATTACCATTAAAGATTTTTACATTCCGTACGGTTTGAAACTTTTTAAAATAGAAGTATTTGCTTAGAAACCAATTCTATAACAGTTTTGGCTAGAAAACATTTAAACAGGTTAAGGAGAGAAAGCTTATTAGGGGTATCTTTTGTGAGAAGATTTGGATGGACGATGACCTTGCAAAGTCACAATTTGTTTTGTCGTGTGTCTGCTTATTTTTTGATCATCAAACCATTATTATCCATAATTTAAGATTATTTAATAAAGCTGATTTTTATAAAATTAAAATTTCGATAAAATACAATAAATAATTATTTTATTATTTATAAATTTATTTATAGGGCTACTCAATTATTACTTCACGCCCCCACTAATTACTGTCCGTCACTTAGAATTATGATCCCCCTCTAATAACAATATATGCGAAACACCGACGGTGCAGTAGTTCGGATCAACTGTATGAGAAGTGAAAATAAAGAAGATACAATTTTAATTATTAATAAATCTTTTGTCTTCACTTTATTAGCAATCTTAAAATATATCAAAATTTATATTTTATTTCAGCTAATAAAAAAAAACCGCTTGTAGCAACTCATTATCACTTCAATGTTACGCAACGAAACACAGACGAAAAAAGTCTGCACACGCGCAAAATTTAAAAATATAAGAACCGCTCCTTTTAAAAAGAAATGCTGTTTTAAATGTTTTGAATTTGGTAACTTCTTGAGTTAAAAGTAACCAAGCCTATTCGTTAAACTGGTTGCCTTTTTTTCTTCCACAAGGCGCAGTCAGTAGGGTGTTGAATAGAAAGTTTTAAGACTGTACGTGTAAACAGTTTGAAAGTATATACCGCGGATTTATTACATTTTGATTAATTTTGATATTTAACAAATATCTAATAAATTTATCACAAGTTTTTATTGAATATATTTATAATCCATAGTGATTTCTGTTATACCAATGACGATAAGTTTTTTACGTTATCCACTTAAGTACTGTGGGCTGCCTATGCATATAAATTGTCAATTACAGGAAAAGAATATGCAGTCTATGAATAACTTTTTAGAAATTCTTCTTAGAACAATAAAATTAGAAAAATAATACATAACGTGTGTTTGTAGTATTAACATTTGTTTATTATGTGTTAGATAAGATATTCGTCTACTAAATTTATTTATTTTGATTAACATTAAACTAAACATGTTTACGCAATTAAAATCTGAAACACAAAAATATTGAAAAGGGCTGTGAAAAAGTTTTTGAAATCACAATAACCATTTAGTTAAAAATGTGCAAGCTACAATAAAAATGCAATATTATTATTTTAAAAATACACTACGGGCAGTTTTTGCAATTAAACTAAAGAGAAATATTTTTTTAAACTGTGCAAAAAAATAACATGTTTAATACCAACATTAATATTAGATCTCTTGTCATTTTTTATAGAGAACAAGGAAAAACTCTTTCTTCAATAGCGGTTTTGTTTCAATTAAAGTCAAGTACAGTACCTGCTATATGAGTGCAACAGTTAAGCTTGGTTCTAAAAACGTTGTGGTCTGGGGCCTTTTAAGTTAAAATGGAGTTGGTAATTTAGTTTTTATAAACGAAATAATAAATTGGGTTATCTGACTATACAGTGTGTCCCAAATAGAGTAGGCTAACATGGGTATCTTTCTTATTAGTGAAGATAGAAGTTTGGTTAAATATGCAATGTTTTGCAGTTTTGGGTGCCCATTCAGATTCTGCTAAGAAAATTTTAAAATTCGAATAGTTCCGAAGTTATCGTAAAAAAACTGATAAACGTCATTTTCTTTAATGTCAAATAACTTTGTAATTATAAAAGTTATAAAAAAAAGTTTAATATAAAAGTTACTAGGTTTCATAAAATACAGATAGAAATTAAGTCAAAATTAAATTCAAAATGGCGGTTTCCAAGATATTGATACAAACTTTCTTATTTTAAATGGACGCCATATTGGATTTTTACACAGTTAAATAGCATTTTTTTTTCTCTTTTCAACCATGTATAACAACCCATATTTAAATAAGAAATTATTAACAATATTGAATTTTTATGTTTTAAATCAAATAGCCATGAATTATAAAAGAACAATAAAACAGCATAATACAAGCCAAGGTCATATTTATTTTTTGCTTGATATTGTAAGTTTTTTGAATAATAATAATTATTACCTTATAAATAATTCAAAATAGCAAAGTTTTTAACAGTTTGGAAAACTGTTAAAGTATGTTTGTACAGCAACGCAGGAGCTTTTGTAACATTTAATGTAGGTACAAAACATATCATACTGCTCAGTTAAAAACTTTGCCATTTTGAATTATTTATAAGGCAATAATTATTATTATTCAAAAAAATAATAGTCAAAAAATTAATAAAATGACGTTGGCTTGTATTACGCTATTTTATTGTTCTTTGATAAATCATGGCTACTTGATTTAAAACAGAAAAATTTAATATTGTTAATAATTTTTTATTTAAATATGGGTTGTTATACATAGTTGAAAAGAGAAAAAAAATTCTATTTAACTGTTGTTAAAATCCAATATGGCGTCGATTTAAAATAAGAAAGTTGGTATCAATATCTTGGAAACCGCCATTTTGAATTTAATTTTGACTTCATTTCTATCTGTATTTTATGAAACCTAGTAACTTTTATATTAAACTTTTTTTTGTAATTTTTATAATTACAAAGTTATGTGACATTAAAGGTAATGACAATTTTCAATTTTTTTACAATAACTTTGGAACTATTTGGAATTTTAAAATTTTTTAACAGAATCTGAATGGGCACCTAAAATTGCAAAACATTGCCCATTTAACCAAACTTCTATCTTCACTAATAAGAAAGATACCCATGTTAGCTAATCTATTTAGGACACACTGTATAGAAAAAAAAATGTAAACAATCGGCTCTAAAACTGGATGTTCAAGAGGTTTTTAATTTTACCACGATAATATTCTCAAGCATAAAAGCGTGGGAAGTTTAAAGGGGGTTATTATATAATTGCCCATATGTACTCAAAGTACAGATATTGACCCCATGGAGAATCTTTAGATTTAGTTTGAAAGAAAAGTTCTTAAATAAATATAATAATCCAACAGGTATTGTAAACCTTAAAACATTTATAGAAAAAGAATTGAATTAATTATCTAATTAAAAATCTAAAATTAATAATAATTAAAAATCTAGTAAAAATGCATGTTAAAGCGTTTAAAGGATGTAATTAAATATAAAGGATACCACATTAACTATTAGATAAAATTTTGACAAAGTTTAAACAATTTGTATAATTTTTATACAATTTTTTATACAAAAATCATAAGAGATATTTTTTGTAGTGTTAAATTTTCTATAAGAATATGTAAGAACATTATTTTAGATTCATTTGTCCCCGAGTTATAGAATTCCAATGAACGAAAGAAAATTTTATAGGTAGCTGTCAAAATGATATATTAAATCTAAACATTTAAAAATACCCCTGCAATGCTGGGGCAGGTCAGCTTGTAAATAATAATATAAATATTTCAATTATAATACGCTATTCATACTGTCGAATTTTCGTTAGCTGTGCGCATGCGTTTTTGTTGGCTTGAATAGGCGGCTTTACTGAATCATTTTCGTTCGCTGAGCGCTTAACTTCCGTCTCCTTAATGGCGGCTATACTACTTTATATACGTTTTGTGCTAATATTTCACTCTCAACAAACCAAAAGAAGTAAAACTTTAAAAAAATTCATACGCCCCAACTTATTTGGTGTTTGCTGTATATGTAAGAATTTTGGAATTTTATTTCTTCTAAATGACTTGACTTATAAATCCAAATTCAGGTTCTTATATAAAACACGTTCTATAAACAAGTACTGAGATAAAATACTACGAGTTATTAGAATAGAAATTTGTCAAAGTTGCCAATATTATTATTTTTTGACGTTAATATTGAGTTTTATATATTCAACATATAGGGGAGGGTGGCCTAAAGCGGGTAGGTAGCCCAAAGCGGGTAACGGCCCTTATATGGATATGTTATATATTAGCTGAAATTTATATATTTATTTACAATGCCAGTATCCAGCCCTATTGATGTCCTACTACTTTTGACACCTAAGTTGCTTAATAACGTCAAAAAATTAAAAAACAAAAAATTTAATAATTTTGTAAAATATTTGAAATTAATTTAACTTCAATCGCTACTAAAACCCTTCACATTAACCCATTTTTTATAATGGGTTTTTTTTTTACAATAAATTAGTTTTATTATTTGACTAAATATTTTAATATCCATCTATTATTTTTTACGTTAATGTATCAAAACTAAGAAATGTGTGTTTGGGCAAAGCGGGTAGGTACCCTCTTTGCTTGTACCAGAAGGAGTAATTTTATTATAATTGATAGGAACTAGTTGATATGAATAAATTGGTATTAAAAGTAAGTGATTTAAAGCGTTGAAGCGATTAATATTTAAAAACAATGGTAAACCGAAGTAATATTAAGATTGGAACAAATGAGCAGTTATAATATGAAAATGCTTAATATAACTTAATACTAATGTTACTGTCAAGAACATGTCAAGTGTAGATAATTTTTTTCAAAAGTTTTGATTAATCTGATTGGTTTATGAGAGCCTACCCGCTTTAGGCCCCACTGTCGGGCAAAGCGGTTAATTTCTGACATTTTATATTTTTGAATTTATTTCTACAATTAAAGCAAAAATGTAATTATTTTTTTTTATAAAATTAAAGTTTAATAATTGTATTACGTAAATCTAAAAAAAAAATTTTTTTTAAGGCGCAGTGCTTCATATTAATCGATGAACCTTAACCTACCCGCTTTAGGCCACCTTCCCCTATTAGGTAGGTTTAAGTATATGTTAAATAATAAGTTATGCAAGATTTAGTCAGAAAAACTAAGAAAAAATAATAACAAAAATATTTCATTTTTTTGAGTTTTCCACATTATGTAGCGAACCAAAGATGTAAGTATGTTTGCTGAAAACATTAAACTAGTCTGTTTCTAATCTTAACACGTTGTAAAATCTTGCGGTAGCATAAACACTTCATCGGCAGAAAATAGACTAATATAGCAACTGTTTATCTCATAGCAACATAATTGGTATTATGTCCAAGTTATTTCTAATCATTTTTAACACACTTATCACAAATATTTTTAACCATATCTGTGCATATTTTATGGTGCACCTGTAATCGTTTTGTGATGGTTAAGTAATCCGCAAGAAATTAATTACGAACCGTTGGACTAGTATATTAATGTTTATAGTTCATGGGCGTAGCAGATCACTGCCTCAAGTTTGGACAAAACCAACATGTTCTTCTTTAAAACTAGTTAATAAAATAATTAAATGTTAATTTTTTACTAACACTGAAAATACAAAAAAAAATAATGGATATGCTCACAATTAGTAACGGAATATGCTTCTGACATATTTCCTATGCGGTGCCAGTAAGTAATTTTTTATATTTAGCGCGGACTGTAATATTCTCTTGCAAATTTAATTTCGGCATCTTGATACATTTGAACCGTATTTCATTTAGTTTAAGTTAAAATATTTTAGTTCGTTTATTCCGTGTTTTTTAAATGTAAAAATCTATTAAAACGCAAACCCTGAAAACAGGGACGGAAAAAAGATGATACATAGGTAACATACAATATAATTGAAGAATTGTTAGTGTTAACGTGTGACTGCATCTTGTATAATAGCAGCAAGCGAAATGCATTGTTTACTATTTGAACTCATTTCCAAGCGATTCCTGAAAATATTAATAACTGTTACACTAGCCACTTAAGTTATTTTTATACAAATTAAAAAATATATGACGGACAAAAGTTAGCAAGAAAATACATATCCACCCACTTGTAGTGGTTCTTTGGTAAAATGTTATAGAACTTAAGCCAGCTGGCATTATGCCAAGAGGCGTTCCAAACGTTTTTAATTGTACAAATGTTCTGCAACATGTCTTATTGATAGGCTACTTTTAATAACACGGTTTTTAACATTGATCCGCATTACTATTGGAATTTGGAATTTTCTGCGGAGTGTACATTGTAATGTTTAATTAGATGCTAATGAACTTGAGAACACCTTGTTTTTCATAAATACAGTCGATTTATTTTTAAATAAATGTTTACATACACATTGCATAAATTGTTTACAAAAATAATGAAATTGGAAGAAGTGCAATAAATCAAGTTACAGCATTACCAAAATGTTTAAATTGAAAGCAGTTAAATTAAATCTTAAACTTTAAGCGAGACCAATAATAAATATGTCTTTTAAATAATATAACACCAAGAACGTCCTACGAAATTTAATACTTTCGTTGGAAGTTAGTTAAGTTCCTTTATACAATTAATAACCGTAATTGGGAAGGTTCAATACTTTAATGCGAGTTCGATAAATTACAACTTTCAGGAAGTACAGATTGTTTGAGCACATTTACGGTTATATAATATAAGTTTTATAATAGTATAAATTCGATGTTTCTTGAATTAATTCTTAGCAGTTCTTAGTTATTTTTATAAAATATTAATAAGCAAAGTGTTTTTTCTATGTAGATATGTAAAATTGCAAAAACGAAAGATCTAAGAATATTATCAAACCAAACTACTTGCTTTTTAAATGAACACTTTTTTCAAGTGGAGGTCATTCTTTCTGCTAACTCCATTACATTTTATAGCCTCGCGAGAGGGATTATATAAAATGCAATAAAATTACGTCGCCAACGTGATTTCTGATATCAAAAGCACTTTCTTTGTGCACTTAAAGTACTTAATGTTGCTGTAACTATAATAACTATTATATTATTACATTTCTTATTTAGCACTAAAAGTTGTTTTCTACAAAATAATATCGTTTGTACTACACTTTAATATAAAATTATTTTATTTCACGATAAAACTTGTAGGTATGTACGAATTTATATTTTTGGGAACTTATTATTATTATTATTATTATTACGTGATAAATTTTAATGTACAGTAACACAGTAGATCTCAATTAACCAGTGCTTCCGTAATTGGTAGTACAGTAAATCTAATTTTATTACTGTGTTAAAACCAGTCTTTGTGAAAAAATATACCAATAAGAAAAAAAAACATAATGTACGATATAAAACATTATATGGCTATCTAATTATTGTTTTTTAATAATAATAATTTAAATTCGTTTAAATAGAATCTAGATAAGTTAAGTTATTAAATTTGGATTGTTTGTGTTTGTTTAATTTAAATTTTTTGTTATTATTATTATTATTGTTGGACCACTCTTAAAAGGAAGACAATTTAATTAATATCGGTATCAGGGACGAAGGAGTTATCTGCGCACTTATAGTAACAATAACTTACCTCAAAAAAATTGTTTTTACGCCTTTTTGGTACCGCTATTGTATCTGTGGCCCTTAAACCTTGCTTACTGCTTTTCGCCAGCCCTATGTGATATGTTTTATTGTTATTGAAAGATGTATATTTTTTATACCCAATAGAAAACCATTTGACCAGTTCTAATAGAGTTTTATTTACAAATGAATCTTTGTAAGATATCGTAAAACATAAAAATTAAAAGTATTTATACAATATTTTTTGCTCTTTAGTATTTTATGTTACTACTAACGCAATTATTTGTCTAACATGACCCAGGAGAGCTATACCTAATATGTAGGTATATTTGTAATAGAATATTTTTTGATTAGTGTTGTTGGTTATTCAATAATTTTTGTACGCCGATGTGAAATAAACCAAAAATATATGTATAACTACTGTGTTAAATACGTTTGACGTGCATTTTGTTTGAGAAAAGTAGTTTTTTGTAAAGCTGTTTAAAATTGAACATACACTTAAAATAAATCGATTATACATTATTTTTCTATTGGTTTTATATTCAAGATGTATTTCGAAGAGAAAAAAAATATAAAAATGTATTCGCGATTTTAAACTTTATTTGTTTTTCTTTTTTTTTGGGAATACTTTTACGAATATTTAATATTTGAGCCAAACATACTGAAATAGTCTAGGTCGGCTTCCTGAATCAGAAAGATAAGTCTTAGAAAGTTTTATAAACACTTATGGCTTATGCTAACATATGTAGGTACTTACATACATATGTATGGTTTAGATTGTATTGCAATAAAATGATTCATGAGAAATTGAACACACATTGGTCATAGCTAGTCCAGATATTATAAGTTTCAAAAACGTTTTGTTTTTTTGTCTGAGCGATTTAGTTAATTAAATACAGAATGTTTTGTAAATTACTTGAAAAACTTTTAATGCTCATTATTGCAAAATTTTACTTATTTAAATAAGATTTAGTAATCTTATAAAGAACCATTAGATTAATCAAAAAAGGATATAGCTTTGCGTTAAAAAGTAATTAAAATTTAATGCTCCTCAAAAAATTACTAATTTCGGTATTTAAAAAAAAATTTAAAAAATTTTCAAGAGTAACAAGACGTTTTAAGGTCATTTGGAATAAATGTTTTAACGGAATTATGACCATTTGAATGTCCAAAACATGTTTTGTTTACTACAATAAATAGAAGCCAGTACAAAAATAATTTTAGCTTTACATTAACATTCAAAAGTAAAAAGAAAATTAAATGCTTTAAATAGAATTTAGTATGTTTACAAAATCATTTGTTGTCATGTCAATGGTATAACTTATTATGAACTGATATTTAAAATATACTTATTCTGTACATTAAAATGGTGAATATTCATCAGTTATAGAACTCAATATTTGGCATATTAGCCATTATTCAAATCAATTGAAAATTTACACTCAAGGCAAGGGGGCCCTTCCAAATAGGGCTAATTCTCAATATTTTGCTTCGTGTTAGAAATATCGAAAAAAGTTATAGGAGATCCTTATTTAGATTAATATTTTAAGTTCATGCACCAAATTTGAAAAAAAAATTCGCATTTTTAATATTTTCCAATTATCATTAATAAGGAAAATTCTCTATAATTCAATAACTTAAAATGGATTGAGAGTGCTATGAAAATTAATAGCAATTATTGATTGTCATTACACCTGGGGTGGTGATTTGCTTTTTCCCTGACTGTACAGTTTCTCGTGAATCACCCTGTACATAAGTTAAGTTAAATATTAAATCTAGTGTTACGTATATGGATTTACTTGCTAATGTGTCTTGATGCATTAATCAATTGACCAGGTTTGTTTGAACTGGCCCCAAAGCTAGCGTTTAGCACCGCCAGTAAACAAAATGTGCTGCAGAAAGAATGTGCAGAATTCCCTGACATGGAATAGAGGCCAACGCGTTTGAACCAAATCTCCTCCGAAGTGATGACGCATTTACATTATATGGAAGTCAATTGAAATTATAAAATGGTATTTCATTAATAAATTATATTTTGAGCTAATATTATTGTAAATATGATTATCTACAACATTGCATTTATTTTGTGTACTCTACAGAATATGAACTTTAGTACAATTAATTCGTGTTTTTATCTATGTTCAAGATGATTTTAATGATTAAATTAAATGAAATACCTGCCCTTTTTAAAAATGTCCATTTGCTGTAATTGAGGTCTTTGGAAGAACGTACATACCTACTATAAAACTACACAATATTATTTGAAAAATTAAACTTGGCGGAACATATTTCAGGTAATGTGTTTATATACCCTTGATTTATTTTAGCTACATCTTTCCAAGAAAGAAACGGTAAATATCGTAAACTCAATAACAATATTTTTCCTTTCGTATTTCAAATGTAATTCTTATTGCATTTTTTTTGAAGCAATAAATAAATTATTTTCGACAGTTTGAGGCTTTTCCCCTTTAATTTTAAGAATAAAACAAGAAATGTAAAATCATCAGTTTTGGTAAACTAATGCTAATTCAGAAAACAACTCTTATTAAGATCTTATTGAAAAAAATAGGTATTGGTAATAATGAAATAAAAATAAAAATTTAATCTTTGTATAAAAGTGACGAAATACATACATGTAATATGCTTTGTTGAATAAATTAAAATCTATAAACGACATTAAAAGCAAATTACTCTAATGACGATAAAATATCGTTGCACGAGTTAATCTAGGTTCAGCTAAAAGGCCTGAAACGGCAGTCCTGTATCGGCCCGAGAATGATGAATGTATCCAACATTTGCATATGCCGAATGATGTATGAGTTCCGTTGAAGTCAACAGTGGCGTATTATGTTCCGATTTGTGATCTATAAATTTACACTCTTATACCATACGCCAGTTCAATTTGCCATTATCCTAGTCTTTACATCACGCTCTCTTGGATTAACTACAGTTTTATTGGAAAGTCTTTTATACTAAATTGGAATAATAATTTATTCAAATCATCACATTTTCGTTGTATGTTTTAGACGATATTTTCCAGTTAGGTACGTTCAAAAATAATGTGTTCGATATTTTGTAATACCTACACTGTTAAAAATATTTGTAATATTACAATATTTTACAAAACAAATGTTTAGTAAAATTAAACAACTGAGTGTTGTAATGCAATACTAATTAGAATACATTTACTGCTTCCTAATAAAATTACAAAAATGAGTTATAATTACACTATTTCTTTGTTAAAATAAGATGCAAGTTGTAATTTCTCAATAAAGTAATAGTAGTTTTACAAAAAAAAATGATGGTGGTCAACTTACAAATGTTTGCAATTTGATTTACTACAATGATTGTTAAAATCACAATTTGTAATTTAAATTACAAGAAAAAAGCTTGAAATATGAGAATCATATTTTTTTACGTCTCTTGTAAATTTATTTTTCTATAGGTATTGCACTTTTATTTAATTTTAGTAACACTGATCAACACTGTTTTTGTCGCACAAATTTTGTAATGGTACTTGATCGTACTTATCTACTCCCAGTACAAAAACAATATTATTTTGTTCCAGTCACCATCATTTTTTTTGTGACAGCTACATATTTAATTTCATTTCATGTAAATGTTTGAATAACGTTATTTCTGAAATTAGATAGCTATAATAGTCAACAAATTTAAATTTATTGATATTTGTTAACATTGTAAATGTGGTACGAAAGTGTTGAAATCACTCGGGTAGTTTTTGTTGCGTATGTGAAGAATTTACTTTTACCGCTCAGCGTCGAAATTTCAGACCATTAGCAACCAAACAGTATTTGGGTTACTTTGATTTTCCTGTCGCACCTTCAAAATAAATCCAGTGTCTCACATGTTTGTTATATAACATGTGTGGAACTTCTGCTGATTTGGGAAAGAGTCTTCTAGACATATTCTCTTTGCTGTGCCTATGATTTGTACGGAACCAACAGAGCACATAAGTGACTGTTATTCTTTTTGGCTGCTATAAAGGTTATAACAATTAAGTTAAAAAACACCATAAAGTACCCAAACTAGTCATCTGTTTAGAAACCAATCTTACATAGTGCCAAATTGCCTGTACCAACACGTCTAAATCCATTAGACACTCAGAAATCTGTTGCTACTCAAGACGATAACTTAGAGACAGAGTGCGACCCAATTTATGAATCAAGTAGTTGGGATGAAATATGTCCTTGATAGTACATATCCTGGATTCACATTTACATTGTTTTCTTGAAAACCTTGGTGCTTTGAGAAACAAACACGAAGAGAGATTTTACCTGGAATTTTTCCTAATCAAGAGAAATGGACTTCTGGAATGTTAGTCTATTTCTGCTGGGGATTAAAAAAGGACTTACTGGAAGTTAACTGCTCCCAAAAATCATAAATATTAAATATTGAGTGGATAATTGTATAAGTGTAAGTGTATTTTCATACATTTTTTATAAAAACATATATTTGAATGTCAAAAAGAAACCTGACGTGTTCATTTTTTTTAATATGTTCTTGTTAGGTGGATATAGTAGTATCAAAATAACTCAGACTAGTGTAATTTTCAAGCAATAATTATTACTATAATTGTAACATGGGTACTTACATAGTAAACGGAAAACTACGCGCTTCCCCACCAGTGTTACTTAAACACGCTACTGCTAGATCACCGTTGCATATAAGTCGCCGTTTACATCTACCACGACTCCACATAAGAGAGTTAAAGTTGAATTGATCTATAAATACATGTTTACATTTATCTGTTTTTCTTTGTAATCGCTTCTGTATTGTAACTATTTTTCATTTGATTTCTGCCGGTCAGTCTGAGAACTATTACATAATAAATAAAAAAATTAATAATGAACAAATCTTAATAAATACTTGGTAATATTGCAACAAATGTTTTGTAATATTTCCAAACTGAGTTGGGATAAGTTGTTTAGTAAAATGGCGATAATATTTTTTTATCTCAGTATACTTGTAAAATTACTATACGACTTCTTCTTCTTTATCAGCCTTGTTCCATCCATTGTTGGATATAGGCGTTTTCTAAATGCTTCCATGCTTCTCAATCTCTTGCTGTCCTTATCCACTTCTTTCCTGTAACCTTCTGAATATCATCTAACCATCTTTTCTGGGGTCGTCTAATACTCCTCTTTGTTTCTCTTGATCTCCAATAAGTTACTTTTTGTGTCGATCTATTAATGTCTTGTTTTTTTATGTTATTTTTCTATTGCTATTTAAGGCTCTCTATTCGATTCATAATATCTGTTATTTTGGCTTTACTGGGAATTTCATTATCCTTTATTGTATAGAAGAACAATTTATGCATTTCTCCAGGATTTAGATATTTTCCTTCTATTAGGCATCGGTTTAGTAAAACCTTCATGGCTTCTATAAGTGTTTCCCCGCCCATTTTTAGTATTTCTGAGGTTATCTGATCTGCACCGGTGCTCTTCCCATCCTTCATTTGTTGGAGTGCATATTTAATTTCGGATGAAGTGATTTCTGGCATATCCTCTGAACTGACATTTAAGATACGTTTAGTGGAACCAATACGGTTTGGTAACATCGCTGTATATAGATTCTCGTAGAATTCTTATATTTCTTTCACAATTTCTTTCTTGTGTATTACCAGACTTATTATTGCAAAATTTCTTTGTAAAAAAGCTTTCTACACATGTTTTATAAAATTACAATTAAAATTTTTACAGTGTACCTATAAATCAGCAAACAATAAAATCATTTTTTAACAAGCTTTACAGTTTTCATTATTTTAAATAAGTATTGTTGATTTAAAATTCTTGTACAAAACTTTTATATTAAAATATATATATTATATCTTTTATTGGAAATAGCTTGTGTAAACTACTATAATAGAAATAGATTAAGTCTTATGTAGAAATGTTTTTATACTAATGGGTCGTAGTACGGTGATATTTGACTATCGAAAACTGTTGGATAACGTTTAGAAAAATCGGATGAAACCAATTTCAAAATACCGCATACAGAAAGTATTATAATACTTATATATTTCAAAGGAGCAAAACACGGAAACAGCCTGTTGGCCTAACAGGATAGTTTCAGTAAAGATGATTATAGCTTTATAGAATAGCCAAGACGTGCTTGGCGTAAATCTGAGTAGAGGTTCCGCTTGTAAGTAATTTCATCCTTTCTCTCCACACTTGCTATGAAAGCTATTCAGTTTGCTTGAATTACTGTATAGGATCTATGCGATTAAACCTAATAATAGGCTCACGGCCTTTTTTATTTAAAATGTATTTTGTAATTTTTAAATTCCTTTCCTTAGAATTATAATAAGGTTTAACACTATATGTAAACGTAAGAATTATTAAGCGGTTACAAGAATGTAAGTATATATGTATGTAAAACAATTTTTAATATTATTACAAATGAATAAAGAACGTTGACAAAAAGAGTGTTGTGGTGTTATGTTTAAAAATAATTAAATATACCATTCTCAGTTATTTAGAAGTAAACACACTAATATTGGTTTTTTACTCATATCAGAAGCTATTTTACAGCACATACGTGTATGAGATACGTGTGTACTTTTTATAAAAAAATATTATTTATAACTAATTTTTTTAAGTAAATTTGGTAATATACATTATGTGTGTACTATTCTATTGTATAAATTTAATTATTTTAATTTGTTTAATTAGAACCAAAATACCTATTAGTGAATAACGATAATTCTTATGTTTAACAAAAAATAAAATAAACTGGTATTTTAAAATTAGGAAAGTATGTAAGTAATACATGCGATGTATTGCACTTTTCCTCTCCACATGTTAGTCACCTATGTCATAAAACTTTAAAACAATAATGGCGCAATCAAAACTATACAATTAAATAAACAAAAATTTTGTTTGTATTTTAAATTAGCAGTGCCGAATATTTTATGTCAATAATAAAATGTTAAACTTCTAATTAAAACGCAGTAATAAAAAAGTTTCTTATATCAAAGGGCACAGCGTTTAAGGTATGGAGTTAAATATAATTTAGCATCAAATTGTTCGACACTTCGAGATTCTATTGCTATAACAAAACGACTCTATGGGGACTGCTTTAATAAACAAGCGGGTTTATTTGAAGGAAATACGTGAAAGTAGTACAAATTACTTTGTTCATAAAGTTGTTTAACGATTGCTTAATCGTTGATTTACTTTGAATAAATAATCAATTATCTTTAGAAAATGGAACTGTTATTTCAAATAAATGCAATTCATATTAAAATTTGTTAATATTGTAATTTTTAAATTTATAATTTTATATTAAAATATAGTCAATTATAAGCATATTAGGTAAAGTTATCAATATTAAAGTTATTATTTTAACATAACACAGTTGATGTGTAATGTTAATATAAGCCTGATCTAGCTATATTATTTTATCTATGTATTTTATTGTTAGACATACCTAAGTATGTATTAAGATTAGTGGAGTTATTGAGAAATTATGTTTCAGTTTAGTTGTAAATGCAATTTCGCAGAATAAAGATTTGCAAAAATTGTAATGTGCATTAATTTTCATTATTTAATTAATTTTTCTTAAATTATGCAAGGTAAAACTTGAGTTTGTTTATTCAAACTTTTGAAGTTATCGTTTGTTTAGCTCGACGAGAGTATAATCTTAGCACGCAACAGAAGTTGCGCACGCTCAGTTAATGAAAATTTGACATTATGCTTAGTGAGTTAACACTCAAATATTTATATTATTATTTACAAGCTGACCTGCTCCAGTTTCGCATAAGTATTTTGAAATGTTTAGATTCAATATATAAATTTGATAGCTACCAATAAAATATAATGGTTTATAATTTTCTTAGAATGCACTACTTAGGCTTAAAAACAGCGCTCACGTAAATACGTGAGCGTTTTTATTTGTTAATCGAAATCAATACTAAATGTTAGCCCAATTATATCTCAATATATCACTGAACATCACATACAAATTGGTTCGGTATTGTGGAAATTAGCGTGTGGGCACAAACAAATAGACAAAAATTCTTCAATGATTTTATTATATGTATAGATTAGTTTTAATTTAACATTCTTATTTACAGCGTAAATATATTAAGAACCTTTTATTCGGCCACCTTATTTATAAACTTCATTTACAATAAAAAAAAATTGAAAATTTAATATTGACTTTACCCTCTACACTTAAAAGTAGAAGAGGGATAGATTATATATATTGACTTTTTAATACGATAAGCTTTATAATACAAAGGTATTTTAGGTTTTATAAGTTTGAATCTATTTATTTCATATATAATAGCTTCAGAGCTTAGACTCTTCAAACTTTTTCCGTAGAAAATTTAATTTAATTTCAAATTGTTATTTACGTTTTTGTGGTAAATCTAATCGTTTATGAGAAACATGCAAAAGTCGATAATATTGATTTTGGGATTTTTCAGCGGTGAGACCGTTTAAGTTACATAGATCTAACTATTAGCACTTTTAAGAATTGCTATTTTTCTTATAGTATGCCGTCGATAGCATAAAATGCAGCAGAGATATAAATAATTGTAACAAAACATGTAGATTTTAAAGTTAAATGAATGGGGAAATTTTAAAGCAACTAGCGGGTACTTAGAATTATAATTCAAGGTTGAAATTTAGTGAGAATTTTTTTTCTCGATGTTAAGAACAATAGAGCGCAGAAAAAGAATAAACGTTTTAAACGAAGCACCCTAATAAAATACATTTGGTCGTATAAAATTCAATACTAATTGTTGTATTGTGAATACCAAATGTTGTACCTATATCGAGTTCATAAGTCGTAGCTTTAAGTAGAGTATATGCCCTACAACATTTTTAATTTACTACTACACGGAGAAAGAAATATCGTTAAAATAACTATCTGACGTATCCTCGATTGACGTATTGTCAGAACAACGATTCGCTTGGGTAATTTAATGACCTTTATAAGTTAATTTGACAGTTCATAGTATGATCAAAACAGCGCTACATATTATACTTATAATAAGGATTCATTTATTTGATTCAAGCGTTCAACGAATAACTCTCGTGGACATGTGCAGTTTCCGTCTTGTAGGTAACTGTACAGTCAACTTGAGGATTTGTATAGCTAAAATAGCGATACATATGGTCATTTTGACGATATTTTGTTCTCCGTGCATAACCGTTAAATCACCATGACAAAAATCGTTTGAATGTCTAAAACAGTGATTCTCAACCACTGTGCCGCGGCACTTTTGTGTGCCGCGAAATTCTAAAAGTGTGCCGTCAAATTTTACATATATAATTGTGTTAATATTATTAAATTACTATTTTACGCAGTGTGTTATAGGTAAGAAAAAAATTTTTAAAATTTTTTTCTTGGTGTGCCGCCCAATTTTGAAATCGTTAAAAGTGTGCCGCAACAAAAAAAAGGTGGAGAATCACTGGTCTAAAACAATAATACGTATCGTTACTTTGACGATCCGCAATAAGGAAACTCCGGATATCTAAATTAGCTATACGGCATATCCCTGCGAAAGATGACTATCCTACGTATAGCTAAAATCGCGATACGTATGGTCATTCTGACGATTTTTTTTCTCCGTGTACATTTACTTTTTATAAATTTTATTTCCGAAAATAATAACTCCTAAACAAAAAAATAGATAGTACAGCAATTTCTTGTTTTTTATACAGTTATAGATTTCGGAAATGGCATTTAAGGTCTTCTTATTTAATATTCTGCGTTCTTTTTAATTGTGCCCAATAACCAATCATTTTCAATTGTTTCCAAGTTTTTTCTTAAACCAACAATTTTTTTCGTTGTAAAATGAGAATTAAATGGAAAATCGATAACGTGACACCTGTGGCACGCGACCTATAGGTTCGCTACCGCTGGTCTAACTACACACAAACACAATGAACGCTACATAACACGTGGTTATATTTAATTTGCTAACGCAAAGAAGTTTAACTTCTAAGGCACGTACAGAAATACACGTACAGGTTTTTTTAAAGATAATTATGTAGATATGTTATAATTTGAAAACCATTGCCGAGTACAATTCTTTAAAGTAAAATAAAAACGTTATATTTATAATATTAATAATATATATTTCTGATAATACGAATTTATTTTTGTATCGATAACATTACACAAGCCCCATAACTGCATTGATTAGCTTTGCCAATGCGAAACGACTATTAGATAATACATAATTTTTTATGTTAGCAGGACCTTACTTTTGTATAATGAACCGATTGCAGAAATGTTATCGTTGTCGAGGTAGAAGTCGCTTTATTACAGAACCGGTTGCAGATTATCTCTTCGACTATTCGTGAATTTCGTGGCGGCCATGGGAGCGGTTAGGCAATATATAGCAGCCATTTACGGTATGAAGCGACTCTACAAATAAAAATGTTATCCTCCAGTGTGCTATAAATTATTATGAAAAGGCTTGTTACATTCATGAGGTTCTGAAAGCATAGAATCGAGAATTCAAATCTAGTCCACTTCGATTTAGAGTTCCTGGAATTTCAGCAGTGAATATATTTTATATAAAACTTTGATGATCTTGTATCCACGCATAAAAAACAACATTTTATAATTTTTGGCAACGGATTAACTTAAAAATAACTTAAAGGCATCAGATGTAACACTGTTGTGTATGAGAACTTCATGAGTTAACAATTGTGTGCATATGGAGTTGCACGATAAGACCAATACCATTCGATAGCTCTTTGAAAAACATACTTATGGTGAACTTTTTAGGTGCAATCGGCGAAAGGTGTGCGACTTATGGGGCTTTCAAGTTAACCTAACCCAAATCAAAACTAAGTGAATATATATATATTCTAGGAGCTCATGATGAGGCGAAAAAGCAGAGAATAAACATTTTTCTATTTCAAGTCACTTTAATCACTTTCTGCTATTCAAAAACCCGAATGTCTCCTTTAAGTTATTTTTCTATGTTTAAGTTATTTTTCAGAAGTATGCATATCGAAGTGTTTTTAATAAACAATATATTATTGTTATAAATACAAATATTATATGTTTTTAATTGTAAAGTATTTACAATAAACTTATTCTAATTTAAATGACAGGCTCTTTGCGTTAGGTTCTACATGAGCATATATCACAAGCTTATATTTGCCCTCTTACCCATCCTTTTTTTCCCTTTAAAAAGTGATGCACTAACTGCCTGTGTATGGATCACTCCCTTGTAAATGACCTCCATGTTAATTGTAAATAACATAGAAATGTAACTCCGCAGAAAGTCATTAAAATTACTTGAAATAAAAAAATATTCATTCTCTGCTTCTTCGCCTCATCATGAGCTCCTAGAATATATATATATATATATATATATATATTACTTAGTTTTGACTTGGGTAGGTTAACTTTAAAGCCCCATAAGTCTCACACCTTTCGCCGATTGCACCTAAAAAGTTCACCATAAGTATGTTTTTCAAAGAGCTATCGAATGGTATTGGTCTTATCGTGCAACTCCATATGCCACATCATGTCCTTTGCTTGTCAGACTTTTGGATTGAGATAATGCATCCTTTATCACTGAGCTACCACGGCTTGTCAAACATTTACTAAAAATGACTTCTCTCTCTCTCTCTTTTTCAGACGTTGTTGGTCCAATGTTGGACATAGTTCTCCCCTATACGGTTCCACTCTTCTCTGTAGCTTGCTAGTCTAATCCATTGTTTACCCGCCACTTGTTGAATGTCATCTGACCATCTGGTTGTCGGCCTTCCTACGCTTCTTTTGGTAGTTCTTGGTCTCCAATGTATTAATCGAGTTGTCCACCTGTCATCTGTTCTTCTTGCCACATGTCCTGCCCAACTCCATTTTGATTGGGCTATTCTTTGTACTACATCCTCTACTCTTGTTTGACTTCGGATCCATTCGTTTCTTTTTCTTTCATTAAAAATGACTTACTAAAATGTTACACAAGTTATTGCAGTTAAACTCAATATACTATTACTGGAGATTACACAAACAAAACTACATATATTTATCTTTTTTATGTGGTTGATACGTTTATAAAAATCATGTAAATAGTATATCTTAAAACAAAATTTTTGTCACGATAGATAAAATGATTTATGAATTGTTTACTTATACACAAAAATTCAACTGCTAAGCTTTGTGAAAAACCAACCCGTGTAACAACCAGCCGCGTCTCTCCTATCAATGTATGTATGTATACGTAATTAAATTTTAAATACATTTGTTCTATCATTTTATTCTATAATTTATTATAAAGGAAAAAGTTATCTATTTACTTTTTAAATCGTATTATGTATATACATATTTACAAGCTATTGTTTTTGTAAAAAATCTAGCTTATTATAGCTGTAAAATATAATTTTTATGTAAATTTAAAGATATTTTTTGGTTCAAGCTGGGTACCCCACATACATTTTAAATTCAGTGATAGATATGTTTATAAAAACGCAAATGATTAGCATTTTGTTAATATTTATTAAAACATTCTATTTCGTTTAAGCTGATTTTATATAACAGTAATGAAGTTAAATATTATATATCTACTGTTTTGTTTTGCGACTGTATTTTGCGATACAGATATTTATATTTTAACGAAAAATGAGGTATTAGAAAAACTTCAATCAAGTAAAAATAATTTGGATTCAAAATTAAGTGGACCAGGATTTAAAAATGAATCATCTGTACCACTGGACAATAATAACAATTATGGAGATCTTTTTCATTCTAGACGAGAGTCGGGAGATATTCTGCTCATTAGAGAAACTTTGCTTAACGAATTGAGCAGTTCCGAAGAACTGTATATATATTGGTATGGAAAATTTCCTGCGAGATTATCTCATGTGAGAGTATTAAATTTTGGTAGAGAACGTGGATATACGCAGCAAATTTCTACAAGAAATAATGAGGGATATGCAGAAACTTATATTACTATACCGCCTTATAAAAGTGTAAGAATGTTTGTTGAAATCTATGGTTTTCCTTAACATGTTTTCTACTATTTATTTGAATACAAATTGTTTAAATAATTCATAATTTACTAACGGAATGGTTTTCAAATCACACCTCTTATTATATTTATCAATTAATATTAACAATTTTTCAATGACAATATACAGAGAACACATATATATATATATACCGGGCGTTTCATTTAAAGTGCCACAAGCTTATAACTCCTAAACTAATAAAAGTACAGGTAAACGTCGTTTTACGCCGGGGTTCCGTTCCAAGAGACACCGGCGTAAAAAAAATCGGCGTAAAATAAACACAAATATAATGGACAATATAGGAATTAGTATATATCGCCTTAATCAGTGCTTTTAATGTTATGCGCAAATAATACGCTTTAAAGGTAAAAATTACCCCCTGATCCATGGGTTCTAATACGGGGGTAGTGTTAGGAGGGATGTAAATTACCTTGACGTCCAATACCGTGCCTAAGGTGTCAAGATTTTGCGGATGTTCTGGGGCATTTTCTAATAGAAGGATTGCTTTCTTTGGAAGGTTATTTGGTTCATAAAATTTAAGCACATTAGGGCAAAAATAATTTTTATACCAGTTTGTAAAAATCTCCTGAGTGACCCAGCCCTTTTTATTCGACCTCCAAAAAAATGTCTGGAAGATTTTGTCAAGACTTTTAAAAATCCGTGGATTCTGAGAATGATACACTACCATTGGCTTTAATTTCTGTCTTCTGGTGTCGTCCGAACCGGGGAATCCCACGCCGGTACAAACCGGCGCAATTGTGAACCGGCGTAAAACGAACCGGCGCAAAACGACGTTTACCTGTACAAGTATAACAGTTTCCTTAATTTAACAATCTATCTACTGGAAAAAATATAAATTTTTTCATGTGTTTTCAAATTTATGTTAAAGATTAAAAAAAATTTTTTTTCATAAAATTCATAGCAGTTTCTTTTAGGGCGTTTATTCCAATTTCCAAAACTGTTTTGTAATTTCTCTTACGACTATATGTTACTGAGATATCAATGATTGAAGACAAAAGGATCTTTTTCAATTAACGTCCTGTATCTCGGTGAAAAAAAATCGTATCAAGGTTTCAAAAAAAGAAACTTGAAGCTGAATAAGCAGGCTATTTGTTACATATAATGGTTTAGCTGAAAAAAAATTTGTAAGTCTGTGAGGTCTCAACAAAGAAAAAAAAAATTTGCAAAATTTTTCTTGCGCGTCATTGCTTAAGATTGCACAATAACAGTGGCTTCAAAAAATTTTTGAATAAAAGATCTGAAAACTAGAATCTTGGAGCTTCAAAATGATTTTTTTAAATTTTAAATACGACCATTTTTTACTGAAATACATCCTGTCAAAAAACACCATAAAATATCGGAAATTTTTTTGACCCTTTAATTTTTTCCCTTACAATTAGTGTATTTAAGATAAGAAAGTTGATATCATTTTTGGTTAAACCGGAAGTAGTACCAAATGTATGTTTATGCCAGTACATATATTGTATAAATTAAAGAAAATTTTATAATTGTTTTTTTGAAATTTGTATTAGTTTAGAAATTATAAACTTTTGGAACTCTAAATAAAACACCCGGTATACTTATACTCATATAAATATATTATTTACATTCCAATACTTTTATTCCTATGTTTTTAATGTCACTATGTAGTATCAAGTAAAGACAGTAATAAATTGAGATTCAGAAAGAATAAGTTATTTATACAATACCAACAAAAGACTATGGAAACGATGGAACTTTGAAATTACAAAAAACAGACAGCGAATGGTATAGACGAAAATCGAAATTTGTGCTAGATAAGTTTTATAACGGAAAAAAAATCCTTGAGAAATTATAGCTTGGTATTGCGGAAGATTAAGTGTTTTCTTATAATTTGTTAAATTAAATTTAACCAATGTAAATAAATATACAAACATTTTATTACATTACAAAAGAGTTAATTAAATAAACACATATGTTGAAGTATGTACTTCAACTACAATAAAAAGCTTAATAGTGTTTTTAATCTATTGTGCAAGCTAAATGTTAACCTGCAACAAAAGAAAAAGTTGAATAAATCCAGCTAGAAAGTGGAGCTTACTCAAATACATTCAAAATTGAGATCAGTAGATGCCATGAATACAACTAATAGTTATTAGCAGCTGGAGGGCGAAGGAAATGCAATTACAGATTAATGTACACAAGAGAGATGTCCGCTGTTTCATCTCAGCAGGACAAAATCGGATTTACTACCCTTACGAGGCCAGTAAATACACTAGATTAGCTTGATTAGTTCTAGAGTTCGCGGGGATAACAGGCGGCTCGTCTGGACGCCGCCAGCGAAAACACAATTTGAATGTCGACGAATTCAGAGAAATGCTACACACGATATAGTAATCGCAGCATAAACGTAAAGCTAGCGGTACATTAAAATTATAATTCAACACGTTTTTTAATATATATTTTTTCAATTTAAAATACGAATAGATATAAATTTATTTATTACAAAGAGTTATAACAAATACATATAGATTTAATTAAATTATTATTTCATATCTAAAAATAGTTTATGCGAATGTGTAATAATTTCTCATTAAGAATCAATAACTCTTTTACTTATATTTTTCTATAATTTTATATGTATGTACTACATAGTATTTTACGGTCCTTAAGGAACACTTGTTCTAGGGTCGCTTTTCCTTTAAAAAAAAAATAGTAGATATTCAAGCACAAAACTATTTTTTTAATTTAATTAATAGAAGGCATATGTACAATTTAAAAGACAATTTCCATGCGTTTTAAATGTTGCACACTAATTTAAATACCTTAAACTTGGTTATTTACTTTAATAAATTTTACAGGATTACCTACGTTCTATTTTATAAAAAGGTACAGTCGAACCTCGATAAGTGGAAAACCTCTACAACTTGAATGAAACACTTGTTTCCTTCTCTTCAAGTTCCAATACCTTCATGTCTTGAAATCTAAGCCCTTGAAAAGTCGAAATAATCAGTATTTTCTTAGAAGGTATTTCAGTACATATTTTCTCTCTATAACTCGAAAAAAATATATTTCACTTCTGCATCTCGAACATACCAATGTTTGATTCTACTACCTTTACAAATCAATAAATTTTTCTAAAAAAGAATTATCAATTTTTACGACTGACGTCACACGTGTTTACCAGTTGTCCCTTTGTTTTATTTTGGATATTTATTGTTAATGTCATGACTTTTGTTTGAGCTCCACCGAAGCGAGTTTTAAATTATAAGTCGAAACCTCTATAACTCAATTTTTTTCGCTTTTTCCTTAAGGTTCAACTTATCGAGGTTCTACTGTATATACCAGGTGTGCAACCTTAAAACGGCCGTTTTTTGATAGATGGCAGTACGCGCGCATTAGGCATTAGCCAACCTTGCCTGCCATTTTTTCTCATTGCTTTGATCTTTGCCATTAGTAAACAAAAGACAAACTCAGCAATTTCGGACAATAACGTGTCCTTTGATCACGATAAACATGTCGAATTTTGTGCCAGATAAAGAGCATTTGCGGGAGCACTGCTATTCCTCTTCAAATGGAAGAAATCCGCCGCCGAAGCGCATAGAATTCTTGTGGAGGTCTATGGCGACAGTGCTCTTAGTGAAACTCGGTGCAGAGCGTGGTTTCGGCAATTCAGAGATGGAATTTTTAACGTCACCGACAAAAGCGCGAAAATCGACCAAAAGTTTTTGAGACACCGAATTGCAAGATTTATTGGACGAAGACGATACCCAATCGCAGAAACAACTTGCCGCGAAGTTGAATGTTAGCCACCAAGCAATTTCGAAACGCCTTTTGCTATGGGAAAGATCCAAAAGATCGGGAAGTGGGTGCCACATCAATTGAACGATCGACAGATGGAACGACGCCAGACCGCGTGCGAAATCTTGCTTGATCGGCATAACAGAAAATCATTTTTGCATCGAATCGTCACTGGCGATGAAAAATGGATCTTTTTTGAAAACCCTAAGCGCAAAAAATCGTGGGTGGACCCCGGAGAACCCTCAACATCGTCTGCTAGGCCAAATCGATTCGGGAAAAAGACAATGCTGTGTGTTTGGTGGGACCAGAAGAGGGTGGTTTACTACGAACTGTTGAAACCTGGTGAAACGATCAATACTCAACGCTACCAACAACAAATCATCGAATTGGATCGTGAATTGTGCAAAAAAAGACCCGAACACGCGGATCGGCATGAGGGTATCATTTTCCAGCACGACAACGCACCATCACACACAGCAAGATTGGTCCGGGATACATTGGATGCACTTGGCTGGGAGTTGGTACCCCACCCGCCCTACTCTCCTGATCTGGCCCCTTCAGATTACCATATGTTTGCGTCGATGGGACACGCACTTGCTGAGCAGCACTTCAATTCTTATGAAGATGTTAAAAAATGGCTCGATGGGTGGTTCTTATCCAAAGGGGATGAATTCTTTTGGGGTGGAATCCACAATCTTCCTCGAAGATGGGAAAAATGTATAGCCAGCGAGGGCAATTACTTCGAATAAAAATTTTTCACTTTTCTGCGTTAATTAGTGTGTTTTGCTAAATAAAAAACAGCCGTTTTAAGGTTGCACACCTGGTAGATATTTACATTGTGCATCTATTTTTTTTTAATTTTAATCAATTGAATAGTTAAGTAATAGTTTATAACTGTTTTGGGTTGCTAATGCTTTTAGTAAGATTATATAAAAATAAAAAATACAATTTTGGAGGTGGAAGTTGTGAGATATTAGCTGCTTCTTCGTCTGATTTCTAAGAAACTGAATTAGGTTTTTCCATATACCAAAATGAAAAGTGCCGAATACATTTTAAGATTCTAAAAGTTAATTTTTTGTCATTTTTGATACTTCATAAAATATTTCAATAAAGTTCACCGAAGCATAAAAACAAATTGATGACTTAGAAAATGCATCAGTACTGATTTGGATTAGCCAGCTTCCTCACTTCGAATTAATCTTATCGAAACCGTTTGAGACTTCGCGACTTTGTCGAAGAGGTAACGTATACAATATTTTCTCTTATTTAAATGTATTATATAAATTTTTGAATCTAAAGTGATGTGTTATCTGTATATATAAATAAAAATTAAGTGCCGCTCATTGGTAAGTGCATCACTTGAAAACGGCTGGAACGATTTTAATAATTTTTTTTTAAATGTTCGTAATAGTACGAATTAGGTTTTTAGACAAAGAAAAATTGAAAAAGTCGCCCGGAAAATGGAAAATTGGGAAAAAACTGTAAGTGCTTTTTTCTATAAGATTTTTCTATAAACTCATTCTAAGTCGATCACATTCCAGGCACATCACAAACAAATTTATTGAAATTTGGAAAGAACACGTCTGTCGGGTCAGCTAGTTTTATATGGTTTTGTAGAAAGATCTGTAAAGGTTTCATATTTATTTTAGTGAATGTAACAATAAACAAACATTAATTTTGAGACAATTTGAGTAAAAAAAATCTTTTTCTCAAACTCTATATATTTAAAGTTCCTAGAATATACTGTTAAATCAGAAGTCTTGGAAGCTATTGTAATTCGAGGAGAAACCACTAGAAAAAACACAAAGGAGTTGATCAGTTCAGTGCTGAATCGTCCTAACAACTATTTTAGATAAATTATCTAAAATAGCAATGATCTTAGTTTTAAACAGAAGCCGTACAATAATTTTATTTAATGTGGAATAATTAATCAAATTTTAAACCGGAATAAATATAACATTTTTTGCAATAAATTATGAATTGTGTAGATACACTCCAAATAAATAAACGTTTAACCAAATATGATTTTATGTGTCCAAATGAAAATTTTGATCTTCAATAAGTGCTAAAGTTGTGATGTAATTGCAGATGTAAATTCTTTAGTAATGTTCTTATACTTTAACGTAAATAGAAATTGGCTTTCACATCGATATTTTTGGTTATAATTTTTTTTACTCATTATACATAGAGGCGAGCTTGCATTTAATATGTGAGTTTTGAAAAAAAGTAAATCTTCTTACATCCTGGAATATCTTACGCTTTTAAAAAGAAAGAGATTGATATGATTTTTTGCTAATTGAACGTACCTTTACTATTAGGTTGCAAAATTTTAATTATTTTTAAACAATTAGTATTAAATAATTTATATATGTACTTACACGGAGCAAAAAATATCCTTAATATAACTATCTAACGTATACCCAATTGACGTATTGTTCTGACAAGGATTCGAATGTCTAATTTAACGATATTTATAAGTCGATTTGACAATTCATAGTATGATCAAAACAGCTCTACATAGTATACTTATAATAAGGATTCATTTATTTGATTCAAGCGTTCAAACGAAAAGCTCTCGTGAACGTGTGCAGTATCCGTCGCGTAGGTAACTGTATAGTTAATTTGAGGATTTGAATAGCTAACATAGGGATACGTATGGTTATTATAACGATATTTTATTCTCCGTGCATATCCGTTAAATCACTATGACAAGAATCTTTTGAATGTCTAAAACAGTAATACGGATCGTTACTATAACGATCCGCAATAAGGAAACTCTGGATAGCTAAATTAGCTATACGGCGTATCCCTGTGAAAGATAACTATCCAACGGATAGCTATAATAGTGATACGTATGGTTATTATAACGATATTTTTTTCTCCGCGTATATGTATATATTAAAGTTTTGGAAAAAATATATAGAAGACTGGTTTTTTATTAATATAATGTGATATATAGATATAATTTCCACCAGGTAAGATGGTAAGGACTCCCATAGTAAAATATCTTATTTCTTTAAAAATATGTAGGCCTGGTTACCATGCTACGTGGTAAAAATTCTTATGTTAAATAGTGAGAATTACTATTCTTTTGTCTCTGTGTATCCTAATATAATAAGTATTGAATTCTTTATAAAACGGTAATATTTTGCTGACCATTTTATCTATGAAGCTTAAATTACGGTTTTGGAGACCAAGAAGGACTATAATATTTATCTGGACTGCATAAAGAATTGTAAACCCCTACTATTATTAGTCAATCAAAACGCTGAGTATAATCTATTCAAATTAGTTGCATTTGACTTCCATCACCTGTAGGTCGATATTGCTATAATTTTTTTATATTCACACATATGGGATGCATTGTCTGCTTAGCAAAATCTTTTGGAATTAGCATTTGTTCCATCCTAATGAAATTTTAGAGACCTTCATGTAGCAACCTATTTCTAAAATTAGAACGCAATGTTATGAACCAATGACCAATGAATTTACAACAATCTATTTATTGCTTGTTACAAAAAGTTTATGTAGAGTATCTTTTTTTAGATATCCAAAATTTTTTAACGAACCGAAAATTATCTACGATGACAAGCAAATTGATCTATCTTGTAAAATTCTCTTTTTCTAGAGCCAAATATTATACTGACAAAAGTTAGTATTTTAGTATTTTAAATTATGGTGAATACATAACTTTACTCTTCAGAATAACTACAGTTTAAGGAGTAAAAAGTACATAAGTTTGTATTTTTTGTAATAAAATGATGCGGTTTGTGCAAAAATATAATAACTAAAAACTATAAGTATGTAAGCTGGTCACAATTTTTATTTCAGCTCTTTTATTATTGCTGGAGCTACGAAGCAGTTAAAGTACAAAAAATAGGTAATCATTTCTAGTTAGATATGCAAATATCACATGGTCACGTACTTAGCAACAGCGCGTTATTTATTTTATTTTCATACATAAAAAAGGACAAAGTATAAAGGAGTCTTGTCAGTTTAAACTTTATAAAATATAAATTACTTTTAAAATAAATTTAAAAAACTAGTGGATTGTCTGTGATAAAGACAATTATAAAATTATTCCATTAATCATTTTCTTAAATCAAATCTTCGATGTCAGTCTTTGTTGAAATTGTTTTTAAATATCGTTCAAAAGTTGCTTTAATTATGATACAAAATTAATTTAAGAGAAGGAACTTGAATGGTATTTTCACTCCAATCATAAGAAATCGTCTGTAAATCAAAGATTTTCCATAATCTAGTTTAAAGAATATTGTTAGACACAATAATTTAAAATGATGAAGAGGAAATGCGTGGTAGATCAGATCAATGTCGATCGTGATGAACCATGAAGGGGGCCGCACAGGTTGTTCATTCACATTCCAAGCAAGTTCCTGAGCGAGTCGCAGATGCGATGCCCAATAACAAGACGGAGACGCCAGCGCCTTGTCGTCATGCATTTTTATTCCCCTTCTGCGAATGTTTTAAGAAGGAGCAAGGTATTAAGGAACCGGCCGACAAAGCTGAAAAGAATAATGATTCTTAATTTTCATTTCGTTCCTATACTCGAGGACGTGACCAGAAATCTTAAAGAGAATATGTCATGGGGAATTTTTTTAGTTAAGTTTTCTAAGTTGTGCCATTTGTTAGAAAATTCAATAATGCTGTACTAAGTTGTCATCCGGTCGAACATCATCGCTCACCGTGAAATATGGCATTTCTGCAGCTACCCACTTTTATGCTCCCCAAATTCACCTCTGAAACTACCACCCTCTTTTAGAAGGGACATCGTTGACCGTGATCAATCGATCGAGAATTATTCGTCCAGAATACAAATTGCCTTCCAGTCATTTGTTAAAGTGCTAATATCATCCTTCAGAGCTCAATCTATTAAGTTTTCCTGTACCATTTAATTATCCTCTATTTCTTTATTCACACTCAATTATGGGCTTCTAATACCCTTTCTATATGCATTTTAGTCAGCAGAATGAAACTGAACTACTATCTATTGCTAGAAAACTAGTTTTTTATAGATATCTGCTGTTGTTATTCTAATGGTCAAATCATTAAATATAGCATTTAATATTTATACTATTATTTAGTATATTTAATCTTAATAAATATATTATTTAATACAAACTGTTGCGGAACACAATTAAAAAAAGCAGAAAACTGATTTCTTGAATATAAACAACATAACCCCTACCGTAGCAAATTATTGATAGAAATAGTACAAATTAATTAAGTTGCCTCCATTGTAACACTGTCTTGATTGTCACTAAGAGAAAACTGCGTTTTTCCATAGTAATAAAAAATTGAAATTAAAAAATTAATAACATTCGTAACTGCAATTAAAAATAATGAGATTAAGTACCAAAATACGTTCTGATTTAATTATTAGTAAGTTGGCGCTAATATTTCTTATTTTTCCAGCATTGTAAAAAAGCCATAGGAAATTAATATAAGTGGATCGTATAAAGCAGTCCTTTAAGTAGTTATGTTAAAAGTTACTATGAAGTAGATACATACTTAGACTCGATTGTTCCATTATTGTATAAATTTGACTAAGTTCAATTTTCTCACTCGAAGAAAAGTTGACTGGTTTTCAGATTCTCTTCAATGTTTATTTGTTTTAATTGTAAATAAATTTGTATCATGCATGAAAATATTCATATTAAATGAAATTGAGTTTATTCAAGTATTGCCTAGTTTTGGAAACAAAGTTAGGACTTACAAGAAACCTATAATGGATTTGCGAAAATTCTTCATTAGATCTTCATAAAATGCTAAACAAAACCTACACTAGCAACTTATTTGAATCAAAAATGTCACACCTAAAAAAAATTGTCAAATTAATCTGCGAGTCCGCAAGATTTTTAATTCGTGATCTAATTTTGTAGTTGAAGAAAATCCAAAATAGAAATACCAGTTGTCTCATTTAAAATTAATAAAAATTAAAAAAAAATACAAGTATAAAAGTTCTTTTTATACGATGTATTCACGTCCATAATTATCAATTTTGTCCTACTTTCGGTTTAACCGGAAATCGTTTCGATTTTCTTATTTTACATAGAAGGGTTAATTTAAAAAAAAAGAGCTCTCTAAAAACTTGCTATTACGTTAACAGTGAAAAGCTCGTGGCACTTTGATAAAACATCTTAAAATTCCATAAGAAATACTTTTTTTTAACCAAATGGTAACTTATTATACATTGTTGGAAAGCTCTTGACGAGTTTTATGCAATTTTTTAAAAAAAGTAATACTCTTCTATTTAAGATAAGAAGATCTATATAATATTCGGTTAAACCGAAAGTAGAACAAAATTGATATTTATGTAAGTAAATAAATTGTATGAATTAAAAAAAGTCTCATACTTGTACTTTTTTGGAATTTTTATTAATTTAGTAGTTATAAGCTCGTGGCACTTTAAATAAAACATCCGGTATTTAATATTTAAGGGCTCAAGCACCAGACCTTTACATTGAGCAATCCCCGTGCTTAACAATTGAGGTACTAAGCGATAACTCAATCTTTTGTTAATAAGCTGCTAGAAAGGAGATTCCACTACGTATGTAAAAGTAAGAAATCAGTTTAACAGGGAATAAAATTGTTGAGGTCCGAACACACTTGAAGATAATTTAGAACAAACTTCAGAAATTTAGGATACAGTAGTCCTAAAACTTCAAACAAAAGCTAAAGGATTATTAACTACAAACTTTCAATTTTCTTGAGTTAAACTATTTACGCTTGAGTAGAATGAAATTGATTACTTTTAAACCTATATTGATCAAAGTCAAGAGGAGTTTAATATAAAATTCATTTTTGTATAGCGTACGTATCATAATAATAAGAAGCAGTTTAAACGTGGTTAGGTATGTATTTTTGAATAAAGCTTGAACGCACTTTCAAGATTTAGAACTAAAAAACTATTATTTTCATTTATTAAAAATTGATAGATTACTCCAGATTTAGACACACCTACATTAAAGTAAAAGTATTGGTATAGCCAAACTTATTGCTGTTTTTTTTTAAGTTAAAACGTAGGCAAGTCACATACGGCAACCTAAAAAATTAGTCGGAACATACTTTTTAAACCAAAAAGAACAACACAAATTTCAAGTTAGACAGAAGTTAGTTGCATTATCTCTCAAAAGCTCTTTCTCCCAAGCGCGGATATAAACAAACATGTTAGAAGTTTAAGTTCGTTGATCAGCTCGCTACTAGAATGTTAGAATAAGAAGTTTCACAGTTTTTCATTTTCATCTTCACATAGCGTGTTCAAACTGACACAGAAAGAATTATAATTCTAAGCGCAGTTATTTTATGATTCGCATTTTATGTATATTTGGTTGTATATTTACCTAATTTGATATTCGTTAAAATCTAATATTCTCCAGCTTAATATAACTTCTTATAGTAAAAAAGCAAGGAAAGCAAATCAAGTTATAAAAATATTCTGGGGTATTCATATTTATGAATACTTTGCAGAATATGATCTGGTAAATTTCACAGTATTCTATTTTCGATATCTAACGTATAGGTATAGATAAATTCCAACAAAATTGTTACGAATGGAACTACTATCCGACAGGTTTTAAATTTGCTTATGGTGAGTAAATGTTTTACTACTTGCTTTTCTCAGATGGTGCTATCGGAAGAATCTAATTATAAAAAAGTTGCATTCTAAAGTAAGTTGTTTACTTCTAGTACAAAACTAATTTCAATTAGAATAATTAGTATCCTTGAAGTCCGGACGCAAGGTAAGCCTAAAACTTCAACCTCTCGTAAAACTGTTAATTTATAGCTAAAATGGTCGCCATTAGACGCAGGCGGTACCTGTGATACAGAAAAGGCTGTTCTTTTAGCGTTGTTCCCCTAAATTATGGGATTGTTAAGTAAATTATTTTTAAACTGGCAAGTTTAATAACTTTTTAATTGATATTTTCACATTAAATAATGTCATCTATTGCAAATTTAAAAGCTACTGATATATTTTGTTGAAATCAAATGATTCAGCACATATACCTATACAGTAGACTCTCCATTATCCGAGTCCCGTTAAACTGTACTCTTACGTTATAGCAGCCTCGTTAATCCGAGTTTTCGTATTTAAGTTACCATTTAAAAACTGGTTTTTAAAATTCATTTAGTATTACTTGCTATCATTTAGTTTTGCATTTTTTTTTTTAATTTGGAAATAACTCTAGTTAGAATCAGAAAATCTAATTATTTTGGGTAGTGCTGTTTTATTTTGTACTAGCTTCGGAATGAGATATCCATATATATTTTTTTATATTGTTGCGTTATTTAGCATATTGTCCTCTTTCAAATTGCAAAATAAGTGTTCAATTGCATATATGCGATGCAGAAATGATGATTAGCAACATCAGCACTTATCATGGATACTGTTCAACAAAAGGTAGTTATACGAAGTAGCTTTTAAGATGTAGAAGCAGTAATAAGTAGTAGTTTTAAGAATAATAACAAAAAAAAACAATAATATGTTTTAAGTTTAAGTAACAAGGGTGTGAGGAACATAAATATACCGGGTGTTTCATTTAAAGTGCCACAAGTTTTTGGAAAGCTCTCGACAAGCTTTATCCAATTATAAAAAAAAAATACCATTCTATTTAAGAAAAAGAAGTTAACACCGTTTCCGGTTAAACCGGAAGTAGAACAAAATTTATATTTATGCTATTGTATAGATCAAATAAATTAAGGACACTTTTATACTTGTACTTTTTTTGAAATTTTGATTATTTTACGAGTTATAAGCTTGTGGCACCCTATTGTAACACCACATTTTGAAATAGAAATTTTTTTTTTAATTTTCTTTTGAGAAAACTGTCACTTGTTATACATCTTTGAAAAGCTCTTGACGAGCTCTATCTAATTATAGAAAAAAATAAATATCCCTCTATTTAAGATAAGGAAGTTAACACCGTTTCCGGTTTAACCGAAAGTAGAACAAAATTTATATTTATGCCATTGTATAGATCAAATAAATTAAAGACACTTTTATACCTGTACTTTTTTTGAAATTTGGATTAGTTTAGGAGTTATAAGCTTGTGGCACCTTATTGTAACACCACATTTTGAAATAAAAATTTAATAAAAAAAAATTTTTTTTTTGAGAAAATGGTCAATTGATATACATATTTGGAAAGCTCTTGACGAGCTCTATCCAATTATAAAAAAAATAATTACCTTTCAATTTAAGATAAGGAAGTTGACACCGTTTCCGGTTAAACCGGTAGTAAAACAAAATTTATATTTATGCCATTGTATAGATCAAATAAATTAAATATTCTTTTACATATGTACTTTTTTTGAAATTTTTATTAGTTTAGGAGTTATAAGCTCGTGGCACTTTAAATGAAACACCTGGTATATGTAGGGGAGTGTTTCCGGGTATGAGACAGGCTCCAGATACGAGACAGTCAATTATTTTCATTATGCAATGTCAATATGGCCGATCTGATTACTGTCAAGTAGTTCTTTGGTCATCAGTCAGTTTTTGTACTAACACTGAAATGAATTGACGCATTGCTTATATCAACTGCAAACATCGTATGTAAAATTGCAGGTTAAAAACGTTTTTGATTTTTTTCAAAATGTTATTTTTTTTCATGTAAATCAATTGAAAAAGGAAAGTGTAATGTATAGCATTTAGTGTTTTTCTTATATTTTACGATCCAATATTGGATTAGGCCAATATGTGGTTGGAAAACAATTTTTTTTAATTCTCAAAATGTCGTCATTGTCCGGGTGTGAGACACAGCATATTACCACCACCCAAGGGTTCCAAAGCAAAAACATCATTAGTATAAAGTTGTTGCCGAACAAATTGAACGCTGTTAACAACATCAAATGCAATATTTGCAAGCGGCCAGTTCTTTTGAAGTGCGCAAACACGTGTGCAAGCATCTACACATGCAAACATTGCGACGATTATGAAGAGGAAAGTGATAAATAAAAATTATGGAAAGCATAAAAAATTATAATTTTGAAATCGATATGAGGTTTTTACTTTATATTTTACAATTTTTAATGTATTTTTGTAGGTGTCTCATACCTAGATACAAATTTTTTTCTTGTCAAAAAACTGTCATTTAGAAAATTGGTCATAAAATTTTGCATGTTAATGGAATCACAAAACTTTCTGCGGATAAAAGTTGTGTATTTTCATTACCTTTCCAACAATGAATAGAACACCCGACTTTATTTAACCAGTAAAAAAATTTGGCTCATAAACAAAACCCGTCTCATAATCGGGTACACTCCCTTACTTATAATTTTAATTAGAAAAATTGTTTTTACATTATTGGTTTTAATATATAATGTTATTTTTATTTACAAATTATTCAAATAGGCTTCATTTCTATTGTTTCAAAGGTATAAACATTATAATACATATATCGATTTTTATAATAAAAAAAAACGGTTTTTATTGTTTTTCGATATGGCGTACCTTAATGATCTATTTAACAATTGGAGACGTTTTAAAGAAAAAATATTTTTTTGTTTTTGTTTTTCTTGATTTATCCAAAAACCCAAATAGATATAGGGTTGAAACTTGCACGATCAACTTATTTCATTAGTACCGATATACTCTGAAGAGATGATCCAGGTATCACTTTTGGGCCGATTCACTATGCTTATCGTTCTATGGCCTTTACTCAGAAAAAGAGATTATTGTTTTCGAAAGCCTGGGTCTATCTCGACTTCTTTTAAATATATTTGAGCGTGTGGGTCTGAACGTTTGTTATGTGTGCCTGTTGTGGGCTTGGTGTGAGTCTATTGATATTTAAAAGTGCGTGTCTGCATTGATATCTCTTTGGACTTACAAGCAATCCCCCAGCCACCCAATCTCACCTATGGTGATGCAACTTGGTACGCTGATAGCCATTAATACCGCTCACTAATAATCAAAATTTGGTGAACCACAAAAGCCTGTAACTTGATATATATGGGTCATTCCACCAAATAAAGTCATTTTTACGGGGCGACCCTCGCGGATTCTGTTCAAAATTTGTGGAGATATTCTCTGTCATAAAAAAAAAATTTCCTGAAAGTTTTAGTCCTTAATATGCAGCGGTTTCGGAGTTTGATTTTTTCAAATTTTGGAAAAAATTTTTTTTCAACTTTTTCATCAATTTTTTTAATGAGGAAAACTTTTTTATAAAAATTAATCTAAAACTGTATTTTGTGGGAAAAATTCTCAGCTTTCGAATGAAAATATTTATTTTTTCCTAAACTTATCAATAGACTCTTAAATATCCGATTAAAGTGGAAAAATTGATTTTTTTTAGTGTGCGGCACAAGATTCTGCAAATTTGACTTTTTTTTCTGAAAGCTGAGAGTTTTTTACACAAAATATATCGTTTTGGCGATGTGCATATTTTTTGTTTCATTACAATTAAATTAAACGTAAAATCATTATAATTAAAATACTTTTATTTTTGAACTTTTTTCAGATATTGATACAGTTTTGATAAAAGCATAACCAATTTCATCCTTTATCGGCAAAAAAGTGTGCAATGATTGTGTACCTTTAACCGTATTTGATGGAGAATATCGTACATCTAACACATTTTTTTTTGTTTAAATAATCATCATTTGTTATAAAAGTAAAATCAACGCCTGTAAAATTCTTGATTGCCCAGGAATGCAAATCTTGTGGAGTCAGTATATGTTCTTTATTTTCCATTTGTAATGAAGCTCTAGCAGCATGTCGTTTTACTGAACCTGCAAGCCCGTCACATGGTTCTTTGCCATGGGCAGTTGCAAAAAAATGCCACTCAGCATAATGATAACATAAATTAGTAAATGACTTTTTGTTCTTAAATTGCTGTGGTGCTCCGTCGGAAAAGTAAAAAATCTTATCAACAACAGCAAATTTTTTATTTAGTAGAGTAATCAGTTGTTCTTGAAATAAATAAATCAAAACTGTGTCATGTTTAAGGCAATCTGAGATACCAACTAAGCTAAAATGCTTAATAGTATCATTCTCGTTATAATAAACTACCATTGGAAATATAGTAGCTTGGTCATTATTCCAATGGAAGCCTTGGGCAGCTTCTTGCACAACGAATGCATAGTTTTCTGCAAAATCAAAAATCACCGCAAATTCACCACTTTTCAAATTCAATTTCGTATCAGAGAAAAACCGACTTTGAATTTTTGCTATATAATCATGTTTTAAAAGTTTATCAAGTTGCGTCACTAACGTGTCAATAAATTCATCAGAATCAGAAGTAACATTTACAATAGTACATCGATCGGTTGACGTCCACATTTTATATTGAATTTCATTTACATCAGATTCTTGAAACGACGTACGAAAATAATTAATGATTTCTTCATTATTTGGACGGGCTTGCAGGTTCAGTAAAACGACATGCTGCTAGAGCTTCATTACAAATGGAAAATAAAGAACATATACTGACTCCACAAGATTTGCATTCCTGGGCAATCAAGAATTTTACAGGCGTTGATTTTACTTTTATAACGAATGATGATTATTTAAACAAAAAAAATGTGTTAGATGTACGATATTCTCCATCAAAAACGGTTAAAGGTACACAATCATTGCACACTTTTTTGCCGATAAAGGATGAAATTGGTTATGCTTTTATCAAAACTGTATCAATATCTGAAAAAAGTTCAAAAATAAAAGTACTTTAATTGTAATGATTTTACGTTTAATTTAATTGTAATGAAACAAAAAATATGCACATCGCCAAAACTATATATTTTGTGTAAAAAACTCTCAGCTTTCAGAAAAAAAAAGTCAAATTTGCAGTATCTTGCGACGCACACTGAAAAAAATCAATTTTTCCACTTTAATCGGATATTTAAGGGTCTATTGATGAGTTTATATTGGTAGTTTCAGTGTAAAAATAAATAAATAAATATCTTTATTATAACAAGTTAACAGAATGACAGATTTTTTATTATTGTTTATGACAACGTAATTCGTATTTTTTATAATTAACTTTTATCATCTAAGATTGCCTTTCATCTTGCTTTCTATATTTGTTCTCTTCAACACTTCCCCTCAAGATGAAGACAATAAATGACCCAAAATAAATACGAATCCAGTATACAATCTTCTATCATCTAAACAGTTACTCCAATCTGCATCTACATATCCTAATAAAGAATTTTCGTTTTTTCTTGAAACAAAATCCTTTATCTTGAGTTCCTGCATATGCAATATCTGGTCTTGTACAAGTCGCTAAATACATGATTGCTCCTACCAGTTCTTTATATGGTAGATTTTCTATATTATTTAAAATTTCTTTCTTCTGTAATTTTGTTCCTATTTCAATTGGGGTTGAAATAGGATTTGCATCAACCATACCAAATCTTTCAAGGATATCTTTTATATATCTCTTCTGACACATCTTCAAACCGTTTTCATTTCTTGAAAATTCTATTCCCAAACAATAATCAATATTTCCAAGATTTTTTATCTCAAATCTACTTGATAAAAACTTTTCAAAATTATTTATTTTGTTGTCGTCTTTTGAAATAGCCAGAATATCATCTACATAAATAACAATGATAAACAATTCTTCCCCTCGGCCCGAATATAAGATACATTCATCGTTTTTAGATTGTTTGATTTTCATGTTGTATTGGTTTGCAATGTACATAACTAATCTTATTGAACCTATACGTGCTACAGGAGCATACGTTTCATCGAAATCTATTCCGGGACGTTGAGTGAACCCTCTGGCCACTATTCTGGCTTTTCTTCTTTCTAACATACCATTAGCATTATATTTATTTCTCAGTATAATACGACTACTAATTATTGGAATATTTATTGGACGATCAACAAATGACCAAGTATCTTTTTTTATAATTGCTTTCATTTCTTCTGCCATTGCGTCTAGCCATTCATCTGTATCAGGTCCATTTATAGCTTCATGCACTGATATTTCTGCTAATCCGACGTATTCTTCTGTTTCTTTTATGTCATTAACTTCATTTATCATTTGATAACCTTTCTTAGGTCTTCCCCTGCGTCCAGTCATTATCTTCTTTGGTCTACCGCAATTTTTATTAGATTTACTTTCAGTAGGATTTTCTTGAAGGTCAGATATCCGTTCATTATCATTTTCCGAATTATTTTCATCCATATTTTCATTTTGATTATTATTGTCAACAGCATCGAACCAAACATCTTTATTTTCATTAATGTTTTCTTTTATTTATTGGAAATTCAACAAACTTAGTTTTAGAATTTTCTGTTACTCCATTCTTTGAAGTTTTGATCTTTCAACGAATCTAACATCTCTGGTTATGTCCATTTTATTTTCGTCAGGAATCCACACTCTATATGCTTTGGATTGCTCTGAATAACCCATAAAAATTCCTTGCTTTGATCTAGGTTCAAATTTTCCTTTTGTTGGATCTCGATTCAATGTATAAACTTCAGAACCAAAAATTTGGAAATAACAGACGTTTGGAGTTTTTCCTGTCCATAATTCGAATGCTGTTTTGCCTCCTAAGCTTTTGGATGGGCATCTATTCCTTGTATAATTTGCTGTATTTATAGCTTCGCCCCAAAATGATGGTGATAGTTCAGACTCAATTAACATGCACCTTGCCATTTCTACTAGAGTACGATTTCTTCGCTCTGCTACTCCGTTTTGTTCCGGTGTATGTGTAACTGTTAACCTTCGTCCAATTCCGTTCTCTCTCAAAATTCATCAAAATATTATTAACATATTCTTTACCGTTATCGGATTGTAAATTTTTATTTTCTTACCTGTTTGATTTTCAACAAGTACCTTATATTTTTAAATGTATCAAGAACTTCATTTTTCTTTTCAATAGTTTAACAACACACCAACCAGAAAAATCGTCAATAAATGTAACAAAATATTTAGATCCACCTTTTGATGCAACTCGCGCAGGTCCCCATATGTCTGAATATATTATTTCAAGAGGCTCTGAAGATTTTTCGTTTCTGGTAGGAAAGGAATTTCTTGTCATTTTTCCCATGATGCATGTTTTACAGTTGAAATTATCAGGTAATTTTTCGAGAGTCATTCCACGAATATTTCTTTTATAGTTGCTATCTTGAAGATCTTTTATGTTTAAATGTCCCATTTTCTTATGCCAAATCACTGTAGAATTGACATTCTTTTTAATAAAATTGCATCTTCCATTGATATCTCTGTCAATTGTTCCTCGAATAAAATATAACCCATTCATTCGTTGAGCTAGTATAACTGTTTGTCCATTTTTATTTACGATACTTGCTTTATCTTTTTCAAAAATAACTGTCATCCCTTGATCAGTCATTTTTCCAACTGATAATAAATTTGTTCTTAAATCAGGTACATGGGAAACATTATTTATATTAATATTGGTTTTTCGTCCATTTGATTCTGATTTTAATAAAACATTTCCCTTTGCTCTGATTTCTGTAGATGCATTATTTGCTAAATTTAATTTTCCAAGGTTTGTATCCGTTATTTCATTAAAATTGTCAATATTCTTACATAGATGAGTTGTACATCCGCTGTCTAAGCACCAGGTTTCTTGATTAATCATGGAAGTACTATTAAATGCATTTTCTTCTATCGAGTCTGTATGTGAAGCATAGATACTTACGTTATCAATATTATTTGCATTTTTGACTTCTTTTATTTTTTCAGGACAATTGCTAGCTTTATGTCCTTTTTTATGACATATATTACACTTGAATATGAATTTATGTTCTCTGACTCATGTGTATTTGCATTCTTGAAAAATTTTTATTTTTATCTTGACTGTACTTTCTTGCAATCATAGCATTTGCAATAACTTCACGAGTGTCATTCTTTCTTGCATCATATTCTTCAATTATTTTAATACGAAGTGCATCTAGAGAGGCAATTCATCTCGTGATTCAATTGCACAACGAAAATTTTCAAAATTCGGTGGTAAACTGTATAATAACATTACAGTCAATAAATCGTGATTAATTTCAACATCCATAGAATTCAATTTATCAATTATATCAAAAAACTTATGTAAATGATCTCTAATATCAGCATCTTCATCCATTCTGTGTAAAGTTAGCTGCTTCATTAACGTGGCCTTCTTCGCAGGTCCTTTTGATTGATAGATTGATTCAAGTTTGTTCCATACCTCTTTTGAAGTAATACACTTTGTTATTTGTTTTAATTCTGATGGATTAATTGATAAGATAATGTCAGACTTTGCTTTCTTATCATTCTTTACCCATAACTTCAATTCAGCTTCATTTTAGGAATATCGTCTGGTTTCGGAATTTCACCGTTTATATATCCCCACTCATCATTTTTGATTAATAAAGCTTCCATCTGGATTTTCCATGTATCATAATTTTCCTTATCCAGTAATTCAATACGTACTGATCCAGATGCCATGTTATGTTTAAATTTATTTTACTTTATTTTTCTTTTTACACTATTTTACTTTACAACGTACCTGGGCCCATAACCTATTGGTAGTTTCAGTGTAAAAATAAATAAATAAATATCTTTATTATAACAAGTTAACAGAATGACAGATTTTTTATTATTGTTTATGACAACGTAATTCGTATTTTTTATAATTAACTTTTATCATCTAAGATTGCCTTTCATCTTGCTTTCTATATTTGTTCTCTTCAACAGTTTAGGAAAAAATAAATATTTTCATTCGAAAGGTGAGAATTTTTCCCACAAAATACAGTTTTAGATTAATTTTTATAAAAAAGTTTTACTCATAAAAAAATTGATGAAAAAGTTGAAAAAAAATATTTCCAAAATTTAAAAAAATCAAAACTCCGAAACCGCTGCATATTAAGTGTTAAAACTTTCAGGAAATTTTTTTCTTATGACAGAGAATATCTCCACAAATTTTGAACAGAATCCGCGAGGGTCACCCTGTAAAAATGACTTTATTTGGTGGAATGACCCATATTAATTTGACATCAAATAAGCTATCGAACACCGCGGAGTGTATTTTCAGCAAGTTGTTACGTTGCTAGACCCTGAAATTGTAGTTTTCCAGCATTATGCGATCTTCTATTTTGCGAACACACTTTTTGTAAGGACTAAAGAAGAAGATATCATGCACTTTCGCTCTTATCTTTGAACTCATCGCCAGTTAACGTTATCTCAGTGGGAGAGAATCGGCCTCATATCTCGGCTCACAGGCGCTTGTGGTTCACAGAACTTTTCCATTTTGAACTTTGTGGTATATTCTATATGACTTTCGAGTTACATCACCATAGGTAAGATTGGGTGGCTGGGGAACCGCTTGTTAGGAGCATTTTTACTACAGAATTGGAACCCTATTACATGTAGGTATACAGTTCAAATTGTTAAAATTATTTTTGTTTAAAAATCACATTATTCAAATCGCCTGAATTAAAAGATAAACCGTTTTTGAATGTATTTAAACAACATTAGCAAAAACTATTAATTGTTATTGACGAGAATGTACCGTTGTAGTGTGTTACGTTCACCAAGTTGTATTTATAAGGGCCATGAACAGTGTAACATTTTCTCAATTTTAATAATTAAAATATTTAGATATAAATATCATAGCAACCCAATTATAAAACATATCCAATTACTTTGTAGAAATCATCAGAAAAAGTCGCATTTTTTAAGTCGCGATTACAAGTTTTTCTTAGAATATCATCTTTAGTGACATCTGTGAAGTTGACAGTTGGTAGTAACACTTTTTAATCTTACTAATTTTCTACCATGCATTGTTGAACATTCGCATAGATAGATCTAATTTACAAAATTTCCAGAAAATTTTAAGGCCTAAATATAAGTTAACACGTTGACGGACAAAGCGGCTATAGCCGTCATCCTAAACTTTAAGTGCGTGACACGACGGTTACAGCCGTCCTTTTTTATAATCCTTTTTAATAATTTTTTTCAAAAGTTACTTTATACTACAGTTGAAATAAATAACTTGTCGGTGCTTTATTATTTACTGTGAAAATAAATAGTGGTTAAATTACTGTATTTTAGTCAACTTTGTGTATTTTTTACATCCAGTACGAATTGCAACGGTAGTCAACATCTATACTGACCCGGTGCCTTCAATTAGCACAGCACATTTATTAAAACAACTGTTACCATTTCCTGATGCATCAAAAAAACATTTAGCAACAAGAGCTCAAAAAACCCATAGGAGCCATATCTCTATTTAAACAAAATTTAGAGGAAAAGCAGAAAACTAAAAACAATAAAATTGTCAAAGCAAATAAACAAAAAATAGCAAAAAATATCGAAAATAAGCAAAAATATTCGAAGTTTTTCGCAAGAAGACCGAGAGAAAGAAACCGAATGCATCATATGCAAATAAACTCTTGATGAAGACTGTATTCAATGTTATTAGTGCAAAAACTGGGCACATAAAAATTGTTTAAATATTAATTATTTTTGTGATGTTTATAAGGCCAAATAACGATTGGGCCACAAAGTCCGAGGCTGCCCGCCTCCTTTTTGTATTGCCAAAAAATAAGGTCAAATTGGATTAACCACATTTCCTAAAAAAACAAATATATCATTACAAATTTTTATATCGTATAAACTTAAGAGTTCCTAATTTTATTTTAAATGACAAAAAATAATTAAATTTATTTATTTATATTTTTTATTTGTAATTTTGTCAAGTATCCGGAGCTACCCCAATTTCCCCTAAATTCCAGCTAATATATAACATACACTGTTAAAAATGTTTGTAAATTTACTACATTTTTACTAAGCAATTGCATAGTAAAATTACAAACTCTTGTATTGAATTGGAATTTTAACACGCATTTGTTGTAATATTACATTTTGTAATAGCTAGAGTACTAAGCGCGTTGCAATTTTACAAATGTTTTGTATTCGTCAGATACTTATTGTAATTTTACAATTCTAACATAAGTTGTAGGATTAAATCTAAAGTTTTGTAAAATTACTAATGTAACACGCGCTCTACTAAACCATCCCCCTACGCACAACACGCCCCCACCCTAATACGCGACACCCCTATTAGAGGGCGCACCGTCAAATTGTCGTAACGACACTACGCCCGCATACCATATAAAGGGCCATCGCGGAACCAAACAAGCATTCGTAAACCCAACGTTCTACGAGTCACATGCACCTCCGAAGAGTTGACCTGAGATTTTCTGGACCAGGGACAACGAACGTACAAATTAAGTAGCGAGCGGTGCCACCGTCAGAAGCCGTTCACTCGACTTCGGACCGATCCGACGCCCCCGATACACTAACCAATATTTGCAATTACAAATCATTATTTTTGTTTGCATTTTTACAATATTTCATTCTAGTTATGAACGCTATCGGTTTTACAATTCACAATTGTAATTTCGAGTATACAAGTTTGTAAAATTACAATAAATTTTGTAAAATTACAATACATTTTTGTAAAATAGCTACATTTATTTGATACATTTGGCATAGTAAAATTACGAATAATGTAGGGAAAAGTGGCATGAAACAGCCAAGTTTTGAAAGAGCCATTATCAATTACGCGGTAGTTTTCATACGAATCGTTTATGTATTATTATTTTAAGATAGCAACACTAGCCAGATATCCCCACAAAATTTGATCGTTCACCGTCAATAAACGGCCCGATACGACGTATTGAAGATTTTGTCGTCAAAAGTAAGGTTTTGAGTTCAGTTTATTAGTTTTCTAACGCCTATACGTACAAAACTAATAATAATATGATTACACTATAATTTTATAGATATATTAAACCTTCTAATAACGTATATATTTTGTAGACTAATCTTTGATTTCATAGTAATTTTCGAAATTTTGTTTCTTGAGAGAATATGTTTTGAAAGAGCCAGACTGCAGTGTAATGAAAGAGCCACCTTTTAATTGCATAAAATGCAATAATAATTGTAGTAACAGCAATCAAGAGTGGTACCGATGCAAAGTTATAATGGTTGGGCATATAAATCCTGTGGCCTAAAAGGGAAATTGCATTATTTTTGCTAAAAATGTTTTTAAGTTTTTACAATGATTGATCTCAAACGTCAAATTTTTTGACAGTTTCTTAGATTTATGTAAGTCAATATTTTATCCAGAATTTGCGTTATTTAAAACGTTTTATAATTATATAAGATCTAAAATTATAGCTTAAGATTATTATTAAATAATATCTTCGTTAATGTGCAGTTTTAATCTTGTAATAAGAACATGGCTTTTTTAAAACTTGGGTTGGCTCTTTCAATACCTATAGGTTATGAAAAAGCCAAATTTTATTTTTTTTATAAATGATTAGTAGTCGAAATATATAGTTAATTTTAAAAAATTTTTTATGACATTACATACATAAATGCATGAAAAATTACAGATTTAAAAAAAAATTTGATTTATTTATGTCCTTCTATATTATTTATCCTTTTTTTTAAAACTGGCTATTTCTTGCCACTTTCCCCCTATAGTAATATTACTAAGCATAGTTTCAATAAATGATTAGTAATTTTGCGACTGATGATTTGTAATAATTTGAAATAGTTGTGTAGTAAAATTACAAGACTGAGTTCCATAATTACAAAAGGGTGGTGCGTAAAACTTCCTACACAAGTTTAGTAAAATTACTATGGAAATTTCTAACAGTGTATACAAATACGGGCCGTTACGCGCTTTGGGCGACCTATCCACTTTAGGCCACCTTCCCTTTATACCTACACGGAGAAAAATATATCGTTATAATAACCATACGTATCCTTATTATAGCTATCCGTTGGGTAGTTATCTTTTACAGGATACGCCGTATAGCTAATTTAGCTATCCAGAGTATCTTATTGCGGATCGTTATAGTAACGATCCGTATTACTGTTTTAGACATTCAAAAGATTCTTTTCATAGTGATTTAACGGATATGCACCGAGAACAAAATATCGTTATAATAACCATACGTATCCCTATTTTAGCTATTCAAATCCTCAAATTAACTATCCAGTTACCTACACGAGGGATACTGCACACGTTCACGAGAGCTTTTCGTTTGAACGCTTAAATCAAATAAATGAATCCTTATTATAAGTATACTATGGAGAGCTGTTTTGATCATAATATGAATTGTCAAATTGACTTATAAATATTGTTAAATTAGACATGCGAATCTTTGTCAGAAGAATACGTCAATTGGGTATACGTTAGATAGTTATATTAAAGATATTTTTTTCTCCGTGTAAGCAAATCGTAAAATGAAATACCATTATACGATAGGAAAAAGCTAGTTGAATTTGTGTTAACTACTGAACAGAATATTAACTATAAGAAACACAATTTGGATTAAGGTAAAGTTAAAACAAACGCCAACAAAATTTGATCAAAAAAGGGTTTCACTAAAAAGTAAATCCAAAAAACACTATTTTAGGACAAAGAAAACAATACTACGCATGAGTATAGTGACAGTGACTTCGATGTATTAAATGATCAGAATGGCTTTATGAGATTTGTAGAATGTATCAGATATGTTCCAGAGCTGAACTGCGAAAAAAAAATTTGGGAAAATACAAAAATTTTAAGTACGGCATCTATCCATTTTTAATGCGGAGTCGCTTCACTCAGCATGTAGAAAAAGCGGCACATAATTAGCTTTTCTTGCTTTTAATTTTAAGCGTATGTTTTAATGGAATTATTATTGGTATTATATAATAATTAAAATCAATTAAAATATTATTTAATTAAACAAACTATTGCCAAAGTTATTAATTTTTTGGAAATGTTCGGCGTCTCCTCTGTGATTACCTTAATGAGTTTTATTAAACATATTTATTCGGATAAATAAGGTTTTTTTTATTTACAAAATAAGGAAATTGATGTTGTTTTCAACTACACCAAAAGTATTTATGTACTATATAATAATTATTTATATTAGTTAAAAACTAAGATAAGTTGTGTAAATTTGTGTATTTAAATATTTTTGAATATATACTAGTGTTTATCATTTGTGATGTAGGATAGTATTTTTGGTAAGATATACGATAAAATATACGACCATAGTTGTTAGATTTTAAAGTTATAAAAAACTAATACTTTTGAATTAACGTTTAATTTAAACTAAAAACTGTAGGTATTTTTGATTTAAGCTTACATGTTTTTATACGATTGGGCCACAAAGTCCGAGGCTGCCCGCCTCCTTTTGTATTGCCAAAAATAAGGTCAAATTGGATTAACCACATTTCCTAAAAAAACAAATATATCATTACAAATTTTTATATCGTATAAACTTAAGAGTTCCTAATTTTATTTTAAATGACAAAAAATAATTAAATTTATTTATTTATATTTTTTATTTGTAATTTTGTCAAGTATCCGGAGCTACCCCAATTTCCCCTAAATTCCAGCTAATATATAACATACACTGTTAAAAATGTTTGTAAATTTACTACATTTTTACTAAGCAATTACATAGTAAAATTACAAACTCTTGTATTGTATTGGAATTTTAACATGCATTTGTTGTAATATTACATTTTGTAATAGCTAGAGTACTAAGCAGGTTGCAATTTTAAAAATGTTTTGTATTCGTCAGATACTTATTGTAATTTTACAATTTTAAGTTGTAGGATTAAATATAAAGTTTTGTAAAATTACTAATGTAACACACGCTCTACTAAACCATCCCCCTACGCACAACACGCCCCCACCCTAATACGCGACACCCCTACTAGAGGGCGCACCGTCAAATTGTCGTAACGACACTACGCCCGCATACCATATAAAGGGCCATCGCGGAACCAAACAAGCATTCGTAAACCCAACGTTCTACGAGTCACATGCACCTCCGAAGAGTTGACCTGAGATTTTCTGGACCAGGGACAACGAACGTACAAATTAAGTAGCGAGCGGTGCCACCGTCAGAAGCCGTTCACTCGACTTCGGACCGATCCGACGCCCGATACACTAACCAATATTTGCAATTACAAATCATTATTTCTTGTTTGCATTTTTACAATATTTCATTCTAGTTATGAACGCTATCGGTTTTTACAATTCACAATTGTAATTTCGAGTATACAAGTTTGTAAAATTACAATAAATTTTTGTAAAATTACAATACATTTTTGTAAAATAGCTACATTTATTTGATACATTTGGCATAGTAAAATTACGAATAATGTAGGGAAAAAGTGGCATGAAACAGCCAAGTTTTGAAAGAGCCATTATCAATTACGCGGTAGTTTTCATACGAATCGTTTATGTATTATTATTTTAAGATAGCAACACTAGCCAGATATCCCCCACAAAAATTTGATCGTTCACCGTCAATAAACGGCTCCGATACGACGTATTGAAGATTTTGTCGTCAAAAAGTAAGGTTTTGAGTTCAGTTTATTAGTTTTCTAACGCCTATACGTACAAAACTAATAATAATATGATTACACTATAATTTTATAGATATATTAAACCTTCTAATAACGTATATATTTTGTAGACTAATCTTTGATTTCATAGTAATTTTCGAAATTTTGTTTCTTGAGAGAATATGTTTTGAAAGAGCCAGACTGCAGTGTAATGAAAGAGCCACCTTTTAATTGCATAAAATGCAATAATAATTGTAGTAACAGCAATCAAGAGTGGTACCGATGCAAAGTTATAATGGTTGGGCATATAAATCCTGTGGCCTAAAAGGGAAATTGCATTATTTTTGCTAAAAATGTTTTTAAGTTTTTACAATGATTGATCTCAAACGTCAAATTTTTTGACAGTTTCTTAGATTTATGTAAGTCAATATTTTATCCAGAATTTGCGTTATTTAAAACGTTTTATAATTATATAAGATCTAAAATTATAGCTTAAGATTATTATTAAATAATATCTTCGTTAATGTGCAGTTTTAATCTTGTAATAAGAACATGGCTTTTTTAAAACTTGGGTTGGCTCTTTCAATACCTATAGGTTATGAAAAAGCCAAATTTTATTTTTTTTATAAATGATTAGTAGTCGAAATATATAGTTAATTTTAAAAAATTTTTTATGACATTACATACATAAATGCATGAAAAATTACAGATTTAAAAAAAAATTTGATTTATTTATGTCCTTCTATATTATTTATCCTTTTTTTTAAAACTGGCTATTTCTTGCCACTTTCCCCCTATAGTAATATTACTAAGCATAGTTTCAATAAATGATTAGTAATTTTGCGACTGATGATTTGTAATAATTTGAAATAGTTGTGTAGTAAAATTACAAGACTGAGTTCCATAATTACAAAAGGGTGGTGCGTAAAAACTTCCTACACAAGTTTAGTAAAATTACTATGGAAATTTCTAACAGTGTATACAAATACGGGCCGTTACGCGCTTTGGGCGACCTATCCACTTTAGGCCACCTTCCCCTTTATACCTACACGGAGAAAAATATATCGTTATAATAACCATACGTATCCTTATTATAGCTATCCGTTGGATAGTTATCTTTCACAGGGATACGCCGTATAGCTAATTTAGCTATCCAGAGTATCCTTATTGCGGATCGTTATAGTAACGATCCGTATTACTGTTTTAGACATTCAAAAGATTCTTGTCATAGTGATTTAACGGATATGCACCGAGAACAAAATATCGTTATAATAACCATACGTATCCCTATTTTAGCTATTCAAATCCTCAAATTAACTATCCAGTTACCTACACGAGGGATACTGCACACGTTCACGAGAGCTTTTCGTTTGAACGCTTAAATCAAATAAATGAATCCTTATTATAAGTATACTATGGAGAGCTGTTTTGATCATAATATGAATTGTCAAATTGACTTATAAATATTGTTAAATTAGACATGCGAATCTTTGTCAGAAGAATACGTCAATTGGGTATACGTTAGATAGTTATATTAAAGATATTTTTTTCTCCGTGTAAGCAAATCGTAAAATGAAATACCATTATACGATAGGAAAAAGCTAGTTGAATTTGTGTTAACTACTGAACAGAATATTAACTATAAGAAACACAATTTGGATTAAGGTAAAGTTAAAACAAACGCCAACAAAATTTGATCAAAAAAGGGTTTCACTAAAAAGTAAATCCAAAAAACACTATTTTAGGACAAAGAAAACAATACTACGCATGAGTATAGTGACAGTGACTTCGATGTATTAAATGATCAGAATGGCTTTATGAGATTTGTAGAATGTATCAGATATGTTCCAGAGCTGAACTGCGAAAAAAAATTGGAAACTACAAAAATTTTAAGTACGGCATCTATCCATTTTTAATGCGGAGTCGCTTCACTCAGCATGTAGAAAAAGCGGCACATAATTAGCTTTTCTTGCTTTTAATTTTAAGCGTATGTTTTAATGGAATTATTATTGGTATTATCTAATAATTAAAATCAATTAAAATATTATTTAATTAAACAAACTATTGCCAAAGTTATTAATTTTTTGGAAATGTTCGGCGTCTCCTCTGTGATTACCTTAATGAGTTTTATTAAACATATTTATTCGGATAAATAAGGTTTTTTTTATTTACAAAATAAGGAAATTGATGTTGTTTTCAACTACACCAAAAGTATTTATGTACTATATAATAATTATTTATATTAGTTAAAAACTAAGATAAGTTGTGTAAATTTGTGTATTTAAATATTTTTGAATATATACTAGTGTTTATCATTTGTGATGTAGGATAGTATTTTTGGTAAGATATACGATAAAATATACGACCATAGTTGTTAGATTTTAAAGTTATAAAAAACTAATACTTTTGAATTAACGTTTAATTTAAACTAAAAACTGTAGGTATTTTTGATTTAAGCTTACATGTTTTTATCGAATAAATTGAAATGTGCGAACTTTTTTAAAGATCGGTAAATGTAATGTGTAATAACAAACGAAGCTGAAATGATCTTGTGATCCTATATAACATAACACTGACATCTCATAACCCTCCCGTCAGTTTTTAATAGTTTACGTTGCAAACACCTATCAAAAAAATGCTAAAGTAAAACCTTTTGATGGGTATTTACCATCCATATGGTTACTTGTTTTATCAATCTTAAAAAAAATATTTTTAAATATGTTTATTCAATAATTATTTTATAATATATATTTGTACGTAACTGCATTAAAATATTAATAAAGCGTAGAGATTAATTTTCATAAATATAATAAATTTATTTATTTATTTGGATATTTAATGTATAGTGCGACACACCGCAAATAAGTAATTTTTCTAAAATTAAATATCTGTAATAAATTAAATTTCCATTTAGGGATTAAGCTATATTAAAATGCAGATTGTAGTAGCTTAACTTATCGAACTGAACTAATTGCACTAAAATGTTTGTGTACCCAACCACATGATTCTGATTGGTTTTTGCTGTAAATCCAAACCAGCAAATATTGATAGATATTTAGTAGAGCTTTGACATGTGCCTTGTTTAATGGAGTATGCCGTTCATACATATTTTTATTATATTCAACCTGTAAATTATTTTTTTTTACTTAATTTATGAAAAACACTTATACGATATTTTAATTAGCACGTCAGTCATTATTTATTTTATAATTTGTTAACATAGATAAAAAAAGTAATTTGCTCTTAATAGCATGATAATAAATAATTGTACTTAAACAAATCTCTTTGTGCTCTTATCAAGTTATTGTAGTAATCATAATATTATTTCCCGTAGGTAAACTAAATACATTTGAGTTAAACCTATTAACTATCTGACAATAAAATATAGCTATTTTAGACACACTGTTTGTACTCTAAAAATAATTGTAGTATTGAAAGCATATTATGCCATCCTCTATTCATTAGTACACGTGTCAGCCACAGCCCCTTGTGTAAACAACGATCTATTGTCCATCGTTTATACTAATTACCTTCTCAATCAACCACTAACAAATTTTAGACATATGCTTATATAATTAGAACCATCAATTGCTTAGTTATATTTTTTAATTTTAATTATAAGTTTATTTAATTTCACGCTTTTATGAACTTTAGCAGTAGGTAGCGATGTGACTGTTATTTTAAACAATGTTCGAAACTGATTTACAAACTGTTTAGATGTGTAGATTAAAATTGATTAAAATTAATGCAAACTATAAATATTAAAAAAAATATAATAATTTATGTCAAATAACTCAAAAGATATTTTTTAAATATTATTCATAATCTAATTGTAAGGGATGAAATAATATAAACATATTGAAAGATTAACCTTATGGGCGGTGATATATTACCAACTACTTGCAAGCGATTATAAGAACAATACTAAGAGCCGGATTACTAAATGGTTTCCGGGAGTATTTTAATGCACATATTTGAACAGAGGATTTTACAGGGCAAGTAATTTTCAAAGTGACTTAAAATTGTAAATGCAGTTAGACTCCGATAAAATTCATTTTATAAAAATAATCTGCAGACGTTTCATAGAATATATCGAATATAGAATATTTCAAGCGTAATATAAAGAAAAAAGTATAAGAAGAGATGATAGTTGGTTGATCGATTTTCCAACTTTTTGAAATAAAATCCCTTTTGTTGACGTACTTGTAACAAAGGGTGCACCTAATATTTTTTTTAAATACCCATTTTTAAATAATGTCAATAATGCAATTTTTTGAACGTAAAATCTGTCTGTTTAGTGTAGTACCTAAACATTATCTCAAGAATAATAGTCGCTGGCGACCAGTCGATAGTGTTAAAATTCTTTTAAAATGTTTTTGTTTTGAATGTAAGTAGTCAGGTTGGTTATGCTAAAGTATCTAAATAAAAATGCACTGTACCAAATTACTTGTCCACTAGGTTATAGGACAAGTGTCAGATTCTATCGGGGTAAAAAAATAAAATAGCGATAGAATATAAACTGGCAACACGATTTTTTTAACTAAAAATTGTAAAAGAAACTGATAATGCAAAATCTCAAATTTACATTTTCAATTAAGTAATTATTTAAGTCATATAGTGCTAATTGTGATTTGACTACTACATTATGCATTAAATATTTCACTGTTATTTTATATTGTAACCATTTCACCAGCGTTCAAACTATATTTGCGAATTATAACAGTCTGTCATTAATTTTAACAACAACTAAAATTTATTACAAAATAATAACAAATGATTTACAACAATGACTAAAATACTAGAGGTTTTACTTATGTTAATAATTTTCTAATTTACTTACAGTTTAATGCACTACACCAATTTATTTACACACTTTTAATTATTTATTCTCTCCGCGCATTAGAGATCATTTTTTTCACCGAGAGTCGGCCGAGTAGAGCACTGAACTAAAGTAAATTAATTACACTGGCAGACAAAAAAAGAAAAGTGGTCAGTACTTTTGACCAGACCCACCTAGGGTTATGTATTGCGATGCCCTGAATCCGAATTTGAGGTCGGTTTACCCAATATACCTCTAAAATTTTGAGTAAATTGCAAAAAACCACTAAAAATTGCAGTTATGAAAATGAAGAAAATTTGATTAAACTAGATCAAATTTTCTTTATATGTATATTTTGTTGAGATGAATCCAAATTCAAAATCTCTTAATCTCGATCATTTATATATTTGTCCAAAATCGTAAAAAATAGTAAAAAAGTAGCAGAACATAGCCACAAATATCACGAGCACACAAAAAAAATGTTTAGTACTTTTGACCAGATCCACCTAGGGTTATGTATTTCGAAGCGCTGAATTTAAATCCGAAATTTGTTTGGCCCGTACACCTCCAACATTTTGAGTAAATTGCAAAAAACTGCTTCAATTGGCTAAAAATTGTAGTTTTTTGCAATTTACTCAAAATTTTAAAGGTATATTAGATAAATCGACCTCAAATTTGGATTCAGGGCATCGGAATACATAACTCTAGGTGGCTCTGGTCAAAAGTACTGAACACTTTTCTTCTTTTGTGTGCCAGTGTTATTACCGTAATCGGGCGCGTTTATATGTGTAATTCGGTATCGATATCACAGCTTCTAGAGAGATCGAGATAAGTCTCCGCTTTCAACGATACTCACCGTTCAAGGCCGTGGACTCGCTATAAAATAAATCTTTCACGAGCGTTTGATTACATTTAATCTATCGCGTTCGCTACAAAATATAGCGACCGCCAGATAATTCGCGTTCATAGTTTTTTTTATTAGTAGCAGTATGAAGATTTTGGTATTGTAAAATACATTACAGTATCCCAAACTAATATTACATTGTGGAAGTAACAACAATAACAGAAAGTATGGAGGATAGATGCTAGAAATAAAGTAATTTTTGAAAATACAAGATAAAGTTATTAGAAAAAGTTTTACATGCTAGTTAAATTATTAAAAAACAACATTAATAAACAATAATAAAAATTAAAGTTTGGTGTGGTGTTCTTTTCGCTCTATACACAATATGGTATGATGTAGATGACCAATGTCCTGAATGGACAATTCTTATAAACTTTATTTAATAAAAAAACCTACAAAAAGAAATCGCACAGCGTCATGTGACACAAGCTCGGTGGTCAAAGGATTTCAGAATATCTTCTATCAAATTTCCAAAAAACACTTTATCTAAGAAACTTGGTGACCGTCGTGTGCTGTTGAAATAATATTTGAAGAGCTCTTGCAACATTTTGCAGCAGCAAAATGTTACACATGCTTTCCAGGATAGAACGATACTGCACGATATTGAACGATGAGGGCGCTCTATTAAACTTTTTATTTATGTATATTAATGTTGTTTATTAATAACTTAACTATTATGTAAGACTTTTTCTAATATCCTTTTCGTACAACTTTTAAAATAAAATATGCTCTTTATACCTTCGGACATTATTCTTATTTTTACAATGTAATATTAGTTTGAGAGGCTGCATTGTATTTATAAAATACCAAAATTTTTATACTGTTACTACAAAAAAAAATTCATATGGCCCCACCTATTTGGTTGTAGCTGTATACACGTAAGGCTGAACCGATATTTTTTGTATACTTGTTTCAGCTTTGCTTTCTATTTTTTCTCTCGGTTTATAACAATTAATTAAATTGTAGAAATCGCCGTTATTTTTTGTTTAGTTCTGAATCAAAAATCTTAATGTTAAAACGTTGTATCATGCTTCGTATGTTTTTAGAAACCAGTTAAAAAAAACGTACCCTGGCAACACTGTACTAGTACACTATCGTAATAATAAATACTGTTATAATATTTCCTGGTTATCAATCTTTTGAAATATTTTACTCGTCATTAGTAGTACCAGATGGGTAAAATTAAGTTTTAAATTCTTCACAAGAACTAATCAAAAGTAAACATATAATCATAAAAAAGCAAATGTAATACAAAAGTTAAACTGTATATATAAATGTCGAAATTTTACAGTAATTTTTATGATTAGAATGGCATTAGAACACAATGTTTGTTTTACAACATTGTCAAATGAGTTTTTCTTCAAAGTATGTTAACGAAGACATTTAAAATAAACCTTTGAAGTCAAAAAAGAAAACTTCAGTAAAACAATAGTATTAAAATTTCTTTATTATTCTTAATTACAGCTATCTCTACTCAGAGCTATTAAAACTAACTATTATTTATGAACCAAAGTTTTAACTTCGAGAACCTCGTGAAGATATATGAAGGACAATGGATGGCAATATTTAAACAATATGATTTCCGATTCAGAACTGAACGAAAAATGTTGCATTACTTCGCTTTTGCGCCAATTTATACCCAGCCATGCTACTATTAAATTTGAGTTTTTGCATAGCAACAACTATATAGATCCGATACGACTTCGATAAAATATTATTTGAAATGTATCGGTATTGAAGCGGTATGGGATCGTTATCTGATCGGCAGCTATAGTACGAATATCCTCATCGATTTCTGTTAAAGTATATTTAATCGAAGCGCGACGGAAGAGAAAGTGTAGTGAGAGTAGCTTGGTTTACACTATAGTGTCATCCTCTATACTTTTTTGGTTTGATACAATTTCATCCTGTATATACTACTATTCTGATTCCGATCTAATCATTGCTTCAGTCTTGCTGCTTATTATTTGTTCTTGGTGCATAACAATTAATTAAGTTATATTTCTTAATTAGTTTATCAAAATGTCCACAATTGTTCGGTCGCCATAATTAATAAATATTTTCTATCACTTATTGCTATGTATTTCACTGTAACTATTCTATTTTGAGGTATTACATTATTTGTGTTGATTTTTTGAGTGGTGGCGTGTTTATTAAATAAAGCATGTGTGTGTAAATAGAATTTAAATAGTTATTAATATACAGTATATGCCGCTTAATATGATTACGGTTAGTGTTATCAATCGCTTAATGTTATTAAAATCAGTCGGTACCGACCGCCTATATTCACATCTATACTAAAATAAATCGCTTTATGTGATCACTTTTTTGTTTAATATTATCACTTTTGGTGGACTATTACGCAAAAAAATCAGCATGGATGACAAGAAGCACATTTAATGAGTGGCTTCTAAAGTGGGATAATAAATTGAAACACGACATTCTTCTCTTGCTCGATAACTGCACTTCTCATGAATGGAAAGTGTCTATAAAACATATCAATGTTGTGTTTTTGCCACCCAATACCACCTCTATGATACAGCCTTGCGACCAAAGGATAATTGGTGCTTTCAAAGTTTATTATCGGCATGAAATGCGTGCAAGAATTTTAGAAGTGTTAGAGGATAAACAAGATATCAGTGCGAATGAATTAGCCAAAAACATTAATCTTAGAGAAGCATTGCATCTTATGGTGATGCGTGGAATCGAATATTACCTTCTATAATTAAAATTTGCTTTTGATAGTGCAGTATTGTGTAAAACTGAAAAAGTTGACAAACTTTAAACTGTAATAACTATTGGAAGTGCCCCAAAAATATGACAAGAAGATTATGAAGCTTGGATGACGATCACCAACGAAAGTTCTGTAGCTGGGAAGCTCTAACAAACTGAAATTTGTCAAAACGTTTGTGAAGAAACACAGAATAATGTTGGAAGATCAGGAAGATGACGAGAACAATTTTATTGAAAAACCACCTTTAAGTAAGGAAATGAGGAACGCGTTAAATATTTTGAAGCGAGGTGTACAACATGCCTTCGACAATTTTGTAATAGTAAGCAAACAAAAATTACCGAATTTAATCATTAAATGTTTACTACTTGTTTTTAAAGTCATTATTTCGTCAAGAGGAAGTTATTATTTTCTATACTATAGGGGAGAGTAACCTATATTGGACCACTTTTGACATAATGGTACATATCATCAAATTCTTTCGAGCCATAAAAATGAAACATATTTCACATTAAAGTTTGATTCAGTAACTACGTAATATCCATCTGTTAATATTGTAGCATAGTTGCAATTAGTAAAAAATTGTTATTTATTTGAGGTTGTATTTCGGTCCAATTAACGCAACCGGTACCTTAAATTGGACCACCAGGATCCTAAATTGTACCGCATCTAAAAAACATAGAAAAAAAAATAATACACAATTTAGGATCATTATCACTTATATTTATTCTTTAAATGTAATCAATCTTTAAAAAAAAACAATATTACTTTAGACAGTTTTTGGAATTCTTATTTACCAAAGCATCAATCTTCTCCAAAAGTGTAATGCTTCATGCGCTAATGATGACCAAAAGATGCCAGTTTTTATGATATCTAGCTTTTTAAAAGTGCAGTTATTTCCATTTTACACCCTGTGAAACGCTATTGATACCCAAAATTTTACAACTTTGAAATACTATTGAGACGCTATGCTATTTTTGAAATATAGATAACTTTGATTACTTGTTGAAACCCTATTCCAGACAAAAAATTAAAAATTGTACATTTCAAGCACTATTGATGTGATAAATTTTAGGTCGACCATCAATGTTGTGGCACTAAGCTTTTAATTCTGACTCTTGAAACGCTTTTGATACCCAAAATTTGATTAATCCAAGAAAGAAAAAAGACATGAGAACCTCGATGCCCTATTGATGCGCTAAACTTCGACGCGGGTACGTTGTTAGTTTTAGATGATTTAAAATTAATTTAAATTTTATAACAAAAGCAATTGCATTAATTGGACCGGTACAATTTATGAACTCGGGAGCGGTCCAATATACGGACCATGGTATGTTTACAATTTGTCATAAAAAATAAAAACATAACTTTATCATATTTGTATTCGTTTACCAGTACACAAAACAGTATAAAATTGACTCTCATATAGAATGTCTTATAAAATTATAACTTACCGTTACGATGAATAAGCTCCTTAGACAACATAACCAAAATTAACACAAATACAGCTCAAAAATAATTTTTTTCTACCACAGTCATATAATATTGTCAAACGCCGATACAAAATGTCAGAGTGCTAGTGTCACTCCGTTTGCCTTTTTTTTTGTTGCCAATGTAAAAAATAGTGTTAATTGGTAGAAATACAGAAGTGGTACAATTTAAGCACCGGTTCAATATAGGTTACTCTCCCCTATGAGTCATTCCATATGAAATCAATAAATGGGGTGCGCCGCATAATTTTTAATTTTAATAAAAAAAATTGTATAAAATGTTTGTGGTGCCAGAAATGCTAAACCACCACCATTTATTTTTTTTATTGTATAACTTTTGATCAGTACCCATCTGAAGTCAAAAATTGGGTCAATTTCATACGTGTACATAATGGGCTCTAGCTTTTTCCTTAAAGCAGGTATTGAAATGGTTGTTACTTTATTTGAAAGGGTCATAAATGTGCATTTTATATAATACAATAAAATTAAACTAAAACAATTAGGAACGAGATGGTGACCATCCGAAATTTTCACAATTTTTTGTCATTTTTACGATATTTGATTGGACCCTGTGTCAACCCTTTTGCATATTAAGGGTTGATTTTTTTTACAATAAAGTACTAACTCTTGTAATGTCGTGACATAATTATCATTGTCCTAGAATAAAATCTACAAAAAAAATTGTGAAAATTGATAATTTTAAAAAAAGCTCAAGTTTGATCCCAAAAAAACCCATGTGAAGAAAAAAATAAAAATCTGATATTTTCAGAAAATATAGTCTATATCTTTGTTAATTATGTCCAATTAGTGCCATTTTGTTATTTTTATTTTTTTAAGAAATATGATTTTTGTAAAAGTGCTACTTTTACAAATAAATATGAATATAATCTGGGACTTTCATAATTTATAGAAATTTTATAACTTATTTAAACTATTAGAATTATGTTAATTTATGATAAAAATGATCAAATAAGTCAAAATATCCAAAATTTTTAAATTCTGATATTTATTCAAAAAAATATATAGGTTTGTAGAAATTATTTATTTTTCATTACAAACTTTTACTATCTTGAGATTTTCTGAGAATATCGTCGCATTTTTAATTTATTCTTTGAGATGGGGACAAAACAATAATAGGATCGTGTGATTTTATTGTTATTATATTATTTTTAATAAATAACAGAATTTGAAAATTTTTATTTTTATTGGATTATTTTTATCATAAATTGAAATAATTCTAATAGTTTAAATAAGTTATAAAACTTCTATAAATTATCAAACTCCCAGATTATTTTAATATTTATTTGTAAAAGTAGCACTTTAAAAAAATTATATTTCCTCAAGAGATCAAAATAACAGAATGGCGCTAATTGGACTTTATTAACGAAGATATGAACTATATTTTCTGAAAATTTTAGATTTTTATTTTTTTCTCCACATGGGTTTTTTTGGGATCAAAGTTGAGCTTTTTTCAAAATTATCAATTTTTACAATTTTTTTTGTAGATTATTTTATTCTAAGACAATGATAATTATGTGACATCACAAGAGTTAGTACTTTATTGTAAAAAAAATCAACCCTTAATATGCAAAAGGGTTGACACGGGGTCCAATCAAATATCGTAAAAATGAGAAAAAATTGTGAAAATTTCGGGTGGTCACCATCTTGTTCCTAATTGTTTTAGTTTAATTTTATTGTATTATATAAAATGCACATTTATGACTCTTCAAATAAAGTAACAACCATTTCAATACCTGTTCTAAATAAAAAGCTAGAGCCTATTATGTACAAGTATGAAATTGACCCAATTTTTGACTTCAGATGTGTACTGATCAGAAGTTATACAGAATAAAAATTAAATGGTGGTGGTTTAGCATTTCTGGCACCACAAAGATCATCTACAATTTTTTTTATTAAAATTAATAATCATGCGGCACACTTTTTAATTCAAATTTATTGATTTCATATGGAATAACCCATATGTTATCATTAAGTACTTTCTTAAATCGCTTATTGCTATCAATCGGATATTGTTATAATAAATTTGTGGTCTCGACGTGATCTAATTAAGCGGCAGCTACTGTAATAATAAACCAATATAAATGTATTATGGAAACAAACAATAATATAAGTATGAAAGTAAATATGTTACCATTGTAAAAAAATTTGCCATAGCAACAACCATCAGAAGTCCCATATCCCTCTGAGAAAATATTCTTTGAGATGTGTCGGTATTGGAACAGCATGGTATTGAAATCTGAGCGATAGCGATAGTATGAATACCATCATTGCTCCTTGTGTATAAATATTGTATCGAACCGAGAGCGTATTGTGAGTTGCACCCCAATCGAACCAAGCCTAAGTGTGCCAAAATACTGTTAATTTTTTTTGTTCCATGATCAATAAAAAACATTAAAAATTGTTTGTTGTTTTAATCCTGTACTAAATTAAATATAAATAATTCCTGCGCAAGGCATTCACTAATAAAACAGCACGGATAAAAATTTAAAAAGATGAGGACGCCTAGAAGCATAGTATTTGCCGTCAGGCGCCTTATACAAATAACTTGATCTTGACATTTGCGCATTTCTGTAAACCCATAAAATACTGGAATTGCAGCTTTTACTGATATATGTAAAACTAGATATTTTCATACGGGTTGTGTTTTATTGTTTTTTTTGTATATTCCATCACAATGTTGAAATCAAATATGAAAGTAGGCATACATAATTTCATCAAATGTTTTTATTAATCTCATTTGAGAAGCTTGCAGTGCAATTATAAGACGCAGACAGAAGTAAATCTCTTAAAAATAGCTAACTCCAATACGAAGTTTAACTGTTTCTAAATTATTTATTAATCCACACAACCGCAGGCTCTGGCATATTAATTAAATTAAATTAGTATATTTCAACGCGTGATTTATTTCTACCCGGCGATTTAATTATGGTATAACCTCGCTCTTTACTTTTCTCATTTCTAAGTTGTTCTTAATTGTGAATCTTCATTTGATTTTATGATTTATTTTACTTATTAGCGAAAGGAAACGCGCAGTCAGTAAAGATTTTTCAATTTCTTTCGTGCTATTCTTTCGTTTTTCAAATAACAATTTTTATAAGCTACTAAAGCTTGTTTACGAGAAGCCTTTAAATCTCTGAATAAAACTTAAACAACACTTAAATACAGCTAATGTGCTTCTAGAAACTAGACATTCATTTAATTTCAAACCCCAGTATTTCCCAATCTAACCCTCGCATTTCCACAATTGAACGCTTCTTTGTTCCTCAGATTCACATGCAAAAGCCAAAATAAAATTTGCATACTTAATTACGCAGCATCCATTGTATAGAAGTGCGGTTCTTTTTACTACTTCTCGTTCATTGTATTCAACTACTCTGCTTTTGAATTCTTCGAAAACCATCACAATAAAAATGCAATACTTCTGATAATTTAATTTTTCTTAATTGCTCGTGTCAGCACCTTATGATTCTTAAATGTCGTTAAGAAAATGAAAGAGGTAGGTATTTCATAATAATTAAATATTTGTAGGAAGTTGGCAAATACTCAAATATCCTTCTAATGGTCAATTAATGTGATAAACTGCGGCAGTTTGGAAGACATACATTTACATTGGGTTAACTTTGTTAGAACGGATTTCAAACCATTTTGCGCAGTTTTAGAGGAATTAAAACCGTAATAATTAAAAATATTGTTTTTTGCAAGTGTATAAATTATAAAAAATTTAAAAAGTAATAAACAAAATATTATTACGTAAATTACATAAAATGTAATTAACTCACAATAAGTTATATATAATAGCAAGTTATAAAGCACAGTAGTTTTCAATATTTCTACACTTAACATTCTTTAGACTTCTAAAATAGTATGTAATAATAATTTGAAATAACTAGAATCCAAACAGAAAGAAAATTATTAGCTGTATAATTGGTGAAAACAGTGAATTTCTTCGAATGAAAGTTGATTCATAAGAAAATTGACAACGGCTAAAAAATGATAGGTACACAATAAAATAGTAAAAAAAGGTGTTTTAGTCAAATACAGTCGAACCTCCATAAGTCGAACCCCGATAAGTCAAATTTTAAATAGCTCGAACTCGAACCTGTTTTCCTAAGATTTGCCTATCTCAACGTTAATATTTTTAAATCGATAACTCGAAGTTAACTTTTACAACTTTTCATAAAATTACACTACCTGGTAGGATTAAAGAACGGGTCGGTTCGGTGTTATTGCTGGTTAAAAGGTCTATTGTAAACTACGATGAAAAAGTTTTATACCTGCTACAAGCTATTTTGACGGCGGCACTTCAATTGGATTTAAAAACTAATTTATGTTTAAATGCCTTATGAACAGTTATGAATTTTAAGATGTTTTTACGTTTATTTTACAAGAAAATAAACTATTTTTGCATTTTAGTTTATATTTTGGTAGTTATTCGTCGAGTACGAGGACTAACAAATGTGTTTTACGTTCTTTATAGTTTGTAACAAAGTATAACAGAAAATCTAAAAACATTCAATACTTTTTCTAAAATTATTTACGTATTTCCCATAGAGTGTAAACGAAAATTAAAAAGTTTAAGCATAAGGGAGAAAATTAATCTTGTAAAAGAAGTGGAACGTAGGCTCAAAAGAAAAAAGGATATAGCTAAAAATTTTGGTATTCCCGCAAACCCTTTATCAACCATTTTAAAAAACAGAGACCTAATTGTAGCTGCTGAAGATACAAATGACCACCATTCTAGAAAAAAGCTAAAGGTGTGTCTTTTTCCCAATCTGGAGAAAGCTATGATTGAATGGTTTCGGTATGCACTTAATAAAAATAAACCGATTTTGGGACCTGTACTGTTACAAAAATCAGAAGAGTTCGCGCCTCTATTACATTATGATAATTTCAAAGCAAGTCAGGGTTGGCTGGACAATTAAAAAAAAAAGAACCTCATCATTCAAAAAGTAATATGTGGTGAAAGTGCAGAAGTGTCTGAAAACGCTTGCGAACTTTGGAGGCATAAAGTCTTAACACCATTACTGCAAGAGTATGAACATAGAAATTTTTTTAACTCGTTTATTTTTTAAAGGCTTACCGGATAAAACTTTAACTTTTTTAAATGAAAAGTGTTACGGTGGGAAACGCAGCAAGGAAAGAGTTACTTTGATGGTAAGAGCTAAAAATGAATGATATATATATATATACGGAAGTGTTTCACTAAACTTTTGTTGACAACTCGAATTTTTGATAACTCGAATTTATTTTGGTGTCCCTTCGACTTCGACTTATCGAGGTTTGACTGTATTATCAGTGGGATGGTGTAACCACGTAACTCAAAAAAATTAAAACAATTTAACCGCTAGAATGAAGGTGTATTCAAATAAAAGAAAAGCTAGAAAATTATATGAGGGTCATTCCATATGAAATCAACAAATTTGAATTAAAAAGTGTGCCCATGATTTTTAATTTTAATTAAAAAAAATTCTAGATAATCTTTGTGGTAACAGAAATGCTAAACCACCACCATTTATTTTTTTTATTGTATAACTTCTGATCAGTACCTATCCGAAGTCAAAAATTGGGTCAATTTCATACTTGTACATAATAGGCTATAGCCTTTTATTTAGAGCAGGTATTGAAATGGTTGTTACTTTATTTGAAACGATCATAAATGTAAGTTTTATATAATACAATAAAATTGAACTAAAACAATTAAGAACAAGATGGTGACCATCCGAAATTTCCACAATTTTTTCTCATTTTTACGATATTTAATTGGACCCTGTGTCAACCCTGTTGCATATTACGGGTTGATTTTTTTTACAATAAAGTACTAACTTTTGTGATGTCGTGACATAATTATTATTGTCCTAGAATAACATCTTCTACGAAAAAAAATTGAGAAAATTGATAATTTTGAAAAAAGCTCAACTTTGATCTCAAAAAAACCCATGTGGAGAAAAAAATTAAAATCTGATATTTTTAGAAAATATAGTCTATATCTTCGTTAATTATGTCCAATTAGTGCCATTCTTTTATTTTTACTTCTTTAGGAAATATGATTTTTTTAAAAGTGCTATTTTTACAAATAAGTATGAATATAATCTAGAAGTTTCATAATTTATAAAAGTTTTATAATTTATTTAAACTATTAGAATTAAGTCAATTTATGATAAAAATTCGTTCTGTGGAATTCGACTGCATGAGAAGTCTACGGCAAACACGTCAAGATTCAGTAAGGAATGAAGTGATATAAAGAAGAATAAATTTCAAAAGCTCTATTGCGATAATTTTGGAAAACCGGTCACTTCATTTGGTATAGACACGTACAACGGGTGTCAGAGCATACGTGGCCTAAAATAATGAAGCCAAGGTCTCCACAAGGGAGTAACAAAAGGAGTAGACCTGCCCTTAGTTGGCAAATATACTATATAAAATTACACAGCCACACAAAAAAAAGTCATGGTCGGGTCAGAAGGTCAGACCATAAAATCTATATGTATTTAGGGTCGCTGAATCCGAATCCGAGGTCACAAATAACCCTGCACGTCTGAGTTCCGACATAACCTCAAAAAATCTATTTTATAGACAATTTAAAATTTTAACGTTGTGATTAAAGTTGTAAAGTAACCAACCGGTTATTATCACATAAACCTTTAACCCCATCACTTCATAACCTCATATTCCCATAACCTCACAACTGAACAACCTTAAAACATTCGTAATCTTACATATTAAACACCAACTAAAAAATCTTAACTTAAGTTTTAAACAAAAAAACGAAGCAGTGAAACACCGTTTTCCCGTAACCTTGTAACCCTATAACCCCACGACCTTATAATTTTGTAACCCCATAACTCAATAACCACAATAAATTTAGCAATTAAACACTTAATTTTTTTATTTAAGCTGTAAACTAAAAAATATGATGGCAGATTTCTGTTGGACACTAAAGCGAGATACACCAAAAGAAGATACAAAGCGTAAATCGTTGCATAGATCATTTAATGAGAAAAAAACCCGGTATAGTACCAAAAAAGAACCTGACACTTGATTTAAGACTCTGATTTTACCGATCGTCCATTCTAATCCTTTAGTTTCAAGTTTGTTTGCTCTAGTCATTCAATTTCATTTTGGTTATTCGTTATTGGGTTATAGGGATGCGGGGTGAATGGATTATAGGGTTTGTCTACTTGGTTTTTTAATTTACAGCTTAAATAAAAAAAATTCTGTGTTTAATTGCTGAAGTTATTGTGGTTATTGAGTTATGGGATTATAAAATTATGGGGCCATGGGGTTATAGGGATACAAGGTTATGGGAAAACGGTGTTTTACTGATTTGTTTTTTTGTTTAGAACTTGAGTTAAGATTTTTTTAGTTTGTGTTTAATATGTAAGATTAAGAATATTTTAAGGTTGTTCAGTTGTGAGGTTATGGGAATATGAGGTTATGGAGTAATGAGGTTAAGGGTTTATGTGATAATAACCGGTTGGTTACTTTACAGCTTGAATCACAACGTCAAAATGTTAAATTGCCTATAAAATAAGTTTTTTGAGGTTATGTCAGAACTCAGACGTGCAGGGGTATTTTGGACCTCGGATTCGGATTCAGCGACCCCAAATATATATAGAATTTATGGTTTGACCTTCTGACCCGACCATGACTTTTTTTTTTGGGTGGCTGTGTTATCAAAGGATGATAGAGGTATGCACTTAGGAATTGGAAAAACGGAGAAAATGGAAACAAAAGATGGCGAACTCGTAACGAATAAATACCGAAGAAAAAGTTATTGTAACACTTATTCTAACAGGTTCGATCTAAGGTTGGTCACTTATTTTAACAACAATTAAAATTTATTTAGCAAAAGAATCAACAAATTATTTACAACAATTACTAAAATACTAGAGGATTTACTTAATGATTATTTGACTTACTTACTAATTTACTTACCTACAGTTTACTATTTTATTTACGCAGTGTTACTTATTTATTTTCACCGCGCGTTTAGAATTTCACCGAGAGACAGCTGAGTAGAGCACAGAACTAAACCAAACTAATTATACCGCAATCGGGCGCGTTTATATGTGTATTTCGTTATTGGTATCACAGCTTCTGGAAAGATCGAGATAATTCTCTGCTTTCAACGATACGCTTGTTCAAGGTTTTAGATTTGTTAAACAATATATATTTCTCGAGCATTTGATTATATTAAATCTATCGCGTGTGCTACGTTATTATTCTGTCCTTTTAAAATCTCTTAATACATTATTTTATAATTGAGTATGTGCAAACATTTGTTTTTCTTTTGTTAAATCGTACAATATAACAAGGAAATAGTAGTACAAGAGTCACATTACTGCGATCTTCTTTCGTTCCATTTTTAAAATCAATTGTGTAACGTAGTTGGAAAAAACTTACATTATTTTAATTTCTTTGAAAATTTGAAACTAGCAATAGAAAAGAAAGGATAATTCATAGATAAACAAATAAACTAGTACAAGTAGCAATAATCTTTTTAATTTCGGTTGCTGATTCAGTTAGGAAGTTCGAGCTTTTAGCAAAAACCAGAACACTAAAATAAACGAGCGTATCCACGCCCCGCGCAAACTAATTTACTTATGGTTGTTGACGTTCGGAGCTGTGTAACTTAACGATGGCTTCTGTAATTATTAGCTTAAGAATTTTAATATCGATGTTAATTGAATGTCGTAATTTTTCATTAAGTACATTACATTTATTATCTAGACGACGAATACAATATTCTAAACTGTTTTAATACAATTAACAATTTTATTTACATCGGTTAAAGATGACAAACTGAGAACCGCCAAATATTTTTATGTCTTGTTATGCAGTCACTTTTAAATTAAATTACAGTAATTTGTGTTAATTCCTTCCTCGCTAAACTGAACTTGACAGACTAACTGCATAATAGGATAAACTTTTGTTCCACATGTTAAATTTTTAATTTCAAGTATTTAAAATAATTAAGTTTTATAGAACAACGCACCAGACAACTTACGAGCGAAGATTAAATACAATTTATTTATTATCATAATTTAATTATTGCGAGATGTAATTTGGAGAATTTGAAAATGACACTTTTGAGACGCATTAATATGCATTCGTTTATAAATGCTTTATAAAGTAGTATTTAATGTCTGCAAATATCCAGACACGTATAACGATTAAAAGGGTCATAAAATATAGGAAATTATGACATCTGTAATGGCATTGCGCAAGCCGTCCAAACTAGGGGTGGAATATTTCTGCAATTCTATTTGTTCCGTTCAGACAAACTCATAAAATGAATAAAATATCGTATTTTGATATACCTGCATCAATTTTTGAGTTAGACTCTGTTATCTTTTTTAGTTAGTCGAAATGTGTGGAAAAATTATTCGCAATTAGCAGATAGTGTAAAATTTCCAAGTGCGTAATTGTTTTCTAATAACGAATGAAAATTAAACAACATACCGAATTTCGCAACTTATCGCTCGAACGTAAATGCAACCGTGATTAACGATAAAAAAAGTATAGGTATACAGGGTGTTTCACGACGACCTTACACTATCTATATATTGAAAACTACTCACACGATTTTCATAAAAATTGGTATAGAGGGATAACAAGTTATGGCAAATTCAAGGAAAATATTTTAAAAGACACGCCACTTTTGGTTATACTGGAAGTAAACAGCAACTTTGTTATTTTAAATAGAACACCTTATATATTATTTATTGTTCAGATTCTACGTTAAATTTTAATATTACTTTATGTAAAATACCCTATAAGTAAAATGTATACTTTTCGAGATATTAATCTTTTTAATGAATAATTGTCAGTTTCAGACCCTTATATTAAAAATTATATGTGAACATTCCTTATACTAAATAAAATGAGTCTTGCCGGGTTAATGAGTAGGAAGATCAAGCTAATTGGGGACCTGTTCAAAATTGCGTATACAGGGTTAGTAAAAAAAGGTGTAGAAAGTTCAACTTCAAAAAAGTCAAATATCTTAATTTTTTAAATAAAACTACCACTTTTTTTTTCTTTTACTAAAATCTACGGCCAAAAATAACGGAAGTTTATGTTTACTTTCCTTTACCTAAACCTAAGCGTTTTGAGATATTAACAAAAGTTTAAAAGTTTTTATTATTTCTGCCTTATTGTTGCTTATTCAAAGTAGGCCATGTTATTAATTTTTTTAATTCAGTAGGCCGTATATGTAGCTATCTTAAATAAATAATAATTGTTATTATTTGTGGTTATTGGCACTTTTATCAATTGATAGATATGGCTCGATTGGAATCAAACAATAAAGATTATGTAAATTTATTTTTAATACATGGCGAATGTGACAGAGTTATTACTAGAACATGTGTTTTATTTGCTACAAGACATCCAGATCGATCACGAACCACCCGTGACACCGTGAAAAAAATACTTAAAAATTTAACACAATTTGTTTGTTTAAACAAAAGTTAAAAAAGTGAAGCCTATTGTTGATAATAATATTAATACAATCAATGTTCTTGGATACTATGCTGTTTATCCCAAAGGATAATAAAGCACATATTCTAGTAATAACTCTGTCACATTCGCCATGTATTAAAAATAAATTTACATAATCTTTATTGTTTGATTCCAAACGAGCTATATCTATCACTTGATAAAAGTGCCAATAACCACAATTAATAGCAATTAATATTTAATTAAGAGAGTTACATATACGGCCTACTAATTTAATAAAATTAATAACATGGCCTACTTTGAATAAGCAACAATAAGGCAGAAATAATAAAAACTTTTAAACTTTTGTTAATATCTCAAAAACGTTTAGGTTTAGGTATAGGAAAGTAAACATAAACTCCCTTATTTTTGGCCGAAATTTCAATAAAAAAAAAGTGGTGGTTTTATTTAAAAAAATTAAGATATTTGACTTTTTTGAAGTTGAACTTTCTACACCTTTTTTTACTAACCCTGTATAGGCAATTTTGAACAGGTCCCCAATTAGCTTGATCTTCCTACTCATTAACCCGGCAAGACTCATTTTATTTAGTATAGGGAATGTTCACATAGAATTTTTAATATAAGGGTCTGAAACTGATAATTATTCATTAAAAAGATTAATATCTCGAACAGTATACATTTTAGGTATAGGGTATTTTACATAAACTAATATTAAAATTTAACGTAGAATCCGAAAAAAATAATATATAGGGTGGTCTATTTAAAATAACGAAGTTGCTGTTTACTTCCGGTATAACCAAAATGGCATGTTTTTCAAAATATCTTTCCTGAATTCGCCATAACTTGTTATCCTCTATACCAATTTTTATAAAAATCGTGTGAGTAGTTTTCAATATATAGATAGTGTCAGCTCGTCGTAAAACACCCTGTATAATTATATCTACAAAGACAAATAAATAATTTTATCTTCTTAATTTTACAATTTTCAGTGCATTTTAATACTATTAATTACCTTTAATGTATGTTTAATTTACAAAAAGGGTGTTCTTTTCAGCTTGGCAAAAGCTGCAGCAAAAGAAGTTGTAGCATTTCCATTTTCTTATGATCCTAGTAAGCAAGCAGGCGGAACAAACGAATGCCAGAAAACAGAAGAACATCTGCAATATGACAAGAGATTGGGGCCAAGTGTACGTATCTGGGTCCATAAAGACAAGATGTCACACAATCGATTGGACAAAGAAACAAGCCGAGCTGATATTGTGAGGCACACCGCGACAGAGTACACAAACAAGCCAATTTGATCTCTTAGGTCAGCTCAGAGACGGACTTTTCTATACACAAGAACCTATTTAAATAAATGATATTGGAACATTGAGGAAAACGTTTGAACATAATATGTATATAAAATAACTTTTCTTATATAAGGCCTAGCAAATTATTTAGTTATGTTTTTTTTATTCAATGACTGAAATGTTTTCTTTTGATGTTAGAATTTAGAAATTAAAACAAAATTAAATAGTATATACACATGGAATTTTATACCTGTAAATACATATTTATAGTAATAGCCACAATAATGTAAATTAATTCAAATATGTACGGTCTAATAAATGTTATCTAGGTCAATAATTACGTCATAAAAATTGGTAGCAATATTCTTAAAAAAGCCTGTAACACGTTTTAAAAAATGTACTTCTCTTAAAATGAAAATAGATATTAAAATTGTTTAAATATAATTTTTGATTAAAACTATGGATACTGTTTCTATTATATATTTACAATAATTAACATGTACTTTAAAGTTTTCAAAAGTGTTGTATTTCAGTGCCTTCTATTTTATATGTATTAACATTAGTGTGTACAGTGACGACTTTAGGTCTAGGCCAGGGGTCGATAAACTTTCGGTATCAAAGAGCCAAATCTATAATGGATAAAAAAAAAACAAAAACAAGGAAGAGCCGCTAAAAAGATTGTATCTAAAATTTGAGATGGTTTTATACAAAAATATTTAATATTCAGAGTGCTACAAAATTTTTTAAAAGGACCGCATGCGGCTCGGAGCCGAAGGTTGCCTACCCCTGGTCTAGGCCCGCCAGGCTTGGCCTAAAGCGGCAACATTTGAGAAGCACCAAAACTTATACACTTTTCACACACACACAATCTCTGTACAAGTTGGTACCAACATAAACTTCAGCAACGAACTAAAATTTATTTGGAAAATTTAAGAACACAATTACATATGATTGCCCTTCGCCTTTCTGTCTTACTTATACTATACTTCTATATATAATAAAATGTTATTTTTTTTATTAAATAATTTGTTTTTGAATGTATAAAAAATTTTTATTGGTTTCTATAACCTGGTTTTCTCATAGGATCTGACCTTCCTCGGAGATTAACCACTTGCTAAAGAATTGTAGTGTTCCCGGTGGTTTAAAATTTTACTTTATGTAACACCAATTGAATGAACCTTTATAATTTATTTCTTAAATTTTATTTTTAAACCTTAAAGTAACATTACAATCTATTCTAATTAGAATAGTAAGTAATAAATTTGTTTATATTGATACATAACTTGTATTGGGCGTTGTCCTTTAATAATTGCATCTTCACTCACTAATAGTTTAGCTAATTGAGATAAAAAACACTAGAGCGCTGCACGCACAGTTTCACAGGTACCGGCACTATTACTACCCATTGTCGAATCTAAAAGGAAAGTCTAGAGGGTTGATTCTTTAAATTAATGTTTGAATTCAAAATTTAAAATAAAAATTGATCTTTAATTTTTTTTCAGACTTATAACTCATGTTTTCGATTTTATTCTTTGATATTTTTGAAAAGAAAGTTTGCTTTGTAGCCACTGAATTTTACATATTACAACAAGCAGCACAGTCACGTTTTTTTTCCATACAATCTAGCTCATTTAATGTTGATTTGGAAATTTTAATATACAAAGTTTGAAATTTAATTTAGTTACAGGTTTTATTAGAAACAGTTCTTTATTTAATCTTATAGTTATGTATTAACGGTCAAAATGTCATACTTTGTGAATTGAAATAGACAGTGTGTATCGTTAATATTATTTGTATTGAGTAGAAAATGTTGGCAACACTGACTAGCTGATTTCAGTATTTGCTGTAAAAAAATGGGGTAATTGTGCCTACAACCTTCGACTTTTAAAGTAGTATATTTAAAAATGGAGAAATTTTCAAAAAAATAAATTAACTTTCATACTCCACAAAAATGAATTTGTATGTGTTTATATCAAATAGCAAGTTTTGCGAGTGTACACCATTTGTAAACTTATACCAAATTTTTTTGCTCTTTTAAAATTTTGACTCTAATTTGTTTTCTTACTCTCAAATTGTGTGACATTCTCAGAGACCAATCACGTGTTAAATAATTTCCGTGTTCCCAGTATTGTATGCATTAACAATAGAGGCGAACAAAGTCGCGGAAAACGGCTAATATATACAGGGTTTTCACGACGAGCTTACACTACCTATATATTAAAAACTACTCACACGATTTTTATAAAAATTAGTATAGAAGGATAACAAGTTTAGACAAATTCATGGAAAATATTTTGACAGACATGCCACTTCCGGTTATACCGGAAGTGAACAGCAACTTTGTTATTTTAAATAGAACACCCTATATATTATTAACTTTTCGGATTCTACGTTAAATTTTAATATTACTTTATGTAAAATACCCTATACCAAATAAAATAAGTCTTTTCGGGTTAATGAGTAGAAAAATTAAGTTAATTGGGGACTTGTCCAACATTGCTTTACTGTATACAGGGTTAGTAAAAAAGGATGTAGCATGTTCAACTTCAAAAAAGTCAAATATGTTAATTTTTAAATCAAACTATTATTTTTTTTCTCTTTTATTGAAATCTACAGCCAAAAATAAAAGGAGTTTATGTTTACTTTCCTTTACCTAAACCTAAGCGTTTTTGAGATATTAACAAAAGTTTAAAAGTTTTTATTATTTTTGCTTTATTGTTGCTTATTAAAAGTAGGTCGTGTTATTAATTTTTTTAATTTAGTATGCCGTATATGTAGCTCTTTTAATTAAATATTAATTGTTATTATTTGTGGTTATTGTCACTTTTACCAAGTGATAGATATGGCTCGTTTGGAATCAATCAATGAAGATTATGTAAATTTATTTTTAATACATGGTGAATGTGTCTGAGTTTTTACTAGAACATGTGTTTTATTTGCTACAAGATATCCAGATTGACCACGAATCACCCGTGACACCGGGAAAAAAGTACTTAAATATTTAACACAATTTGATTGTGTTAAAGAAAAAGTTAATAAAGTGAAGCCTATTGTTGATAATAATATTAATACAATTAATGTTTTTGGATACTATGCTGCTTATCTCAAAGGGTAATAAAGCACATATTCTAGTAATAACTCCGTCATATTCACCATGTATTAAAAATAAATTTACATAATCTTTAGTGTTTGATTCCAAACGAGCCAAAAGTGCCAATAACCACAAATAATAATAATTAATATTTAATTAAGACAGCTACATATACGGCCTATTAAAATAAAAAAATAATAACACGGCCTAATTTTAATAAGCAGCAATAAGACAAATAATTAAAATTTTTGTTAATATCTCCAAAACCCTTAGGTTTAGGTATGGGAAAGTAAACATAAACTCTCCTTATTTTAACCGAAAATTTCAGTAAAAAAGAAAAACAATAGTAATTTGATTTAAAAAAATTAACATATTTGACCTTGTTGAAGTTGAACTTTCTACACCTTTTTTTACTAACCCTGTATACAATAAAGCAATTTTGGACAGGTTCCAATTAGCTTGATCTTCCTGCTTATTAACCCGACAAGACTTATTTTATTTGGTATAGGGGATGTTCACATAGAATTTTTAATATAAGGGTCTAAAACTGACAATTATTTATATAGTATAGGATATTTTACGTAAAGTAATATTAAAATGTACCGTAAAATCCGAAAAGTTAATAATATATAAGGTGTTCTATTTAAAATAACGAAGTTGCTGTTCAATTCCGGTATAACCGTAAGTGGCATGTCTGTCCAAATATTTTCCATGAATTCACCATAACTTGTTATCCCTCTATACCAATTTTTATAAAAATCGTGTGAGTAGTTTCCAATATATAGATAGTGTAAGCTCGTCGTAAAACACCCTGTATATAAAATGGGCGTCATATCATAATAGGCATAGGGCGCTATGGCAGTTAAATCCGCCACTGATTGTGAGTGTATACTTAAAAAAAAGCGTTATACGAAATATTAAAATATGGACACTGAAAGAACTAGAAAGTGCATGAAAATAAAAATTGTTTATAATTTTATACGCTAAGTAAAATACTTTAAGAAACTGTGGTTCACTAATAAGGGGAAACTTTTAAACAGCGGCCATCAAAAAGGCGCATTAAAAAAAGCGCCTAACAAAAGATATATAGTTTAAAGAGCCTATCAAAAAAGCGTTGGTTAATTTTTTTTATTGCAATTAATATTTACAATCTAAAAATACGTATGTCATAGCTTTTGTTTTTCAACTTGATTTTTTTCAGAAATGGAACGGGTTTTTAATAAAACAAAACTTGGTGCTATACAATAGAGGACAAAAAGCACAATTGAAAAAAAGGTATAGAGTATTTGCACGGCAAGAAGGTGAAGAGTATGGAAATCATAGACGACCCGAATATTTAAGAGCAATTGAATATCGGAAATTATCATCGCTACGGTATATTTTCTAATGAGACTAGTAAATAATTTTTTTTTCAAGTAGGTAAGCTTTCTCAATATATGTAATTCTTAAAAATTATCAGTGTGTTATTTTCTGTGTATATATGAATTTAGTATTTTTATATACATATTTCACCGATTTGTTTTCGAATTTCGTTGATATTCAGAAATTTTAAAAAACAGTTTTTTTTATTTGAAATTAAATAGAAAGATTTCAAATAAATTATTTGTAGTTCCGTTTTTCATTATATGTTCATATTGAACAATTACAGGTTTTTTTATCTCAAATTTGTTTCTTGGGATAATCTGAAAAAAAATCAGGTTCCCTAAGATGTTACATCATTTACAGTTTGCATAGAAAACAAAGTCTGGGCGATGCATTTGCCGTAGCAGCATGTCAATGTGGTGACATCATTCAATATCCAACAGACAATATTCGGTGCACAATCAAAGAAATAACTTATGTCAAAATGTAATATAAAATGGGTTTTAGAATGTTCAATTGCAAACATTATTATAAAGTGCCCATAACATCAAAATAAGTATTGTGCTAATTTTAAACATACATAAATAAAAAAAAAAAACGAAATAAATCATTAATCTATAAACAATTTACGAAATGTCAAATATGAATGATATTTCTATATGTCGTATATTTTTCAAAATCTATGCATAAAGAAATCGGTCTTATATATGTTAAACAGTAATCTATAATATGCCGAAGTTGATGGATAGAATCAATTATATCCAGTTTTTCAAGAACATCACCTGACGTATATTGTTTACAATATTTAATTATGTAATTCTATTTATTTCAATATCATGTTGCAGACGTATCCACATAGCTATCTTAGTATATTAGTACGTCTCGTAAACAATTGTTACTCCCTTTTTGTGCAAAAATAGAAAGTATAATTCAGTTTTAAATTTAACTGTAACAGACATTGCTGTACACTCCCAGTCCGTTCTTTGGTAAGAGATTAGATTTTATTGTTTCTGTCAGAGCATCGAGTGGTATTCTAATGTCCATATTTAATAAAAAATAATAGTCTAAAAAAGTGTGTTAAATCCTGTTCAAAAAAATTTAATTTGTCAAGCGCAACGGTTTGTTCAATTCGGGTGTTTAAAAAATTTTCTATTAGAAGTACAATATCAACAATAAAGTACGCTAGTGGTCGGCATTCTAAATGCACCGCAGTGCCACAAAAAAAGGTAATTCAAAGACCTGGACACACCGCGTGCCAATAGCCCGTGTTCTTTACCTTGCTCGCTGGCACATACGATGTCGAAAATTTTTTTTTTATTAAAGTGCCACAAAATTTATATCGATCGTCATTTTCGAAATGACCCGATAAAAAGGCTTCGCGTGCCACTTACCCGTGCCATCGGCTGCCGTACAATGCATCGACGGCCTAAACAAGTTAAAGTTATGATAAACGTTTAATTAACATTTATTTTGGGACAAGGGTTGTATTTTATTGGTAGGGGGAAAGTGGCATGAAACAGCCAGTTTTAAAAAAAGGGATAAATAATATAGAAGGACATAAATAAATCAAATTTTTTTTTAAATCTGTAATTGTTCATGCATTTATGTACGTAATGTCATAAAACATTTTTCAAAATTAACGATATTTTTCGACTTCTAATCATTTATAAAAAAAAATAAAATTTAGCTTTTTCATAACCTATAGGTATTGAAACAGCCAACCCAATTTTTGAAAAAGCCATGTTCTTATTACAAGATTAAAACTGCACATTAACGAAGATATTATTTAATAATAAACTTAAGCTATAATTTTAGATCTTATATAATTATAAAACGTTTTAAATAACGCAAACTCTCAATAAAATATTTACTTACATAAATCTAAGAAACTGTCAAAAAAATTGACGTTTGAGATCAATCATTGCAAAAACTTAAAAACGTTTTTAGCAAAAATAATGCAATTTCCCTTTTATGCCACAGGATTTATATGCCCAACCATTACAATTTTGCATCGGTACCACTCTTGATTGCTGTTACTACAATTATTATTGCATTTTATGGAATTAAAAGGTGGCTGTTTCATTACACTGCAGTCCGGCTGTTTCAAAACATATTCTCTCAAGAAACAAAATCTCGAAAATTACTATGAAATCAAAGATTAGTCTACAAAATATATACGTTATTAGAAGGCCTAATATATCTATAAAATTATAGTGTAATCATATTATTATTAGTTTTGTACGTATAGGCGTTAGAAAACAAATAAACTGAACTCAAAACCTTACTTTTTGACGACAAAATCTTCAATACGTCGTATCGGCGCCGTTTATTGACGGTGAACGGTCAAATTTTTGTGGGGGATATCTGGCTAGTGTTGCTATCTTACAATAATAATACATAAACGATTCGTATGAAAACTACCGCGTAATTGATAATGGCTGTTTCAAAACTTGGCTGTTTCATGCCACTTTCCCCCTATATAGTGTGGGCCAGTACTATGATTAATTATCCAATTTCTAATAGGGATATCCATAAAATGGAATTGATGTTTCGATGTAAAACATAACCACATGTAAGAGTATTAAATTAGAAGTTGATTTAAATTAGTCACGTAGATATAAATTAATTAAAAAATACGGAGCAAGTAACCGTTAAAGAAAATATAAAAAGAACGTGCGTTCGGTCGCTTTCCAACTTAATACAGCTCTGACCCAAAAGTTCGGTTCGACTGCTATTAGTTTAGAATGACTTTTACGGAGATTCCTACGCCTAAAGTTTCGTCTTCATATATACCACCGCTTTGCTTAGAATCGTTTCTCTATTATCGTTCTGAAAATTCTAGAATGCAAGGTGCGTCGTATTTCCTATACCAAAACACGTTCTGATAAAAGCTTATCATCTTCCTTCGAAAGTTTACTAAAAAAATTCCCAATATCCGTTTTATTGTAATTTTATTCCAACAATATTGTTGTTCTCAATAGGTGTGTCATCATATAAAATGTGTATCGAAAATAACCACATTTTATACGTTGCTTGGTTGTAAATGAGCGACTACAAATTTCATTACCAAACTTAGTTTCATGTAACCGATCTTTGCAATCTGCCGAAAGCCATAACGTCCTGATTGGTCTATCAAGAAAACTGGCAATATTTTTAGTTGACCTATCGCTAACATATTATAGGAAGATTGATAATCAATCAGTATTTCGGAAATACTTAGACTTTCTGCTGTACGTATGTACGTACATCTAGAAAATTGTATCTAAAACGCTATAAAATATCGCATTTCTAATTGTAAGCGGTCGAGTATAGTATTGGTTTGATGAAGCTGTTACTTTTTCACTGTGATACTTTTAAAATAAATATAAAAAATGTAATTTCAAATAATTAAACTACCTGAAAGAATGCGCAGCATGCTAGACTTTACACTAATGTATTTACAAGGAACTGTGTTTTAGACTACACTGTACAATATACAACTTCGTGGGATAAGAAGGGCAAATGCGGTTAGCATAGCATTCAAACAGACACGGCACCAAACCCGCTCGTAAATTCGGCTTTTCTTACGGCCCTTGCGGTCTCTAATTCCTCCCATGTGACGCGAGACGTGTGCTTTATGTGTTTGCGTGAGTGCTCGAACCGGTATATGCCAGCAATTGATTCGCCCCTCTTACTTTACCTTATATTTAGACGTCTTTAGCAGCGTTTTTACGATTTTTAAATGGAATTGTAATTTATTGAACGCATAAGTACATTTTAAAGTACCACTTTCTATCAAAGAAAAGTTGATATTGCGTTTTATAAAAGAAATTATTTTTCCAGATTTTTTATCATTTAATATAATTTACATACGTAAGCCAAGTTGTATGATTTATCATTTTAGTTTGATAGTTAGGTAAAAGCAGATCTTAAGACAAAAGTATTTTTCTCTTTTAGGTGCATTTATAGTACACTTTAATTGCTTGACTTACACTGAGTTTAATAAAGTTAAAAATGTGTTAAAAGTAAAACATGTTTTACCGATAATTACAATAGTATTAACTATATGCCTACAGGCATAGCTCGCTTTAAGATTATTTAAGAATAGTTTTAATAGAGTGCAAAATAAATTTTAAAAAAATGTGGGTAAAATCATAGATAGTTTTTAAACTATCTATGAAAATAATTTTTCATATCACATGCATAGAAACAACGAGTTTTGATCCCTGTTTTGCCAGTCGAAACAAAACAATTTCAGACCAATGCGACTGTGTTAGTCAGAAACGACATTTGTTTCTCCCCTAGGGGAGAAACAAATGTCAGAATCGCATTTGTTTAAAGCGAATAAAATCATAATCGTCTGTCAGCTGTCATCAAATCGTTGTCAAAGATTTTAATAAATTACAAAACTCGTTGTTTCATTACATGTGATATGAAAAATAGTATGTGTAGCACGGGATGAAACACAATATACTATAACTACTCTCTAAAAATTTTGCATATTTTTGCTGTTTTAGACAAGTTTTTGAGAGTATATTGATGAAATCATCGTCAAAAACATAGTTTTTTACTTAATATAAATAAACTAAGGTGGGTGGATCATGGATGGCCACTATAACAAATAAACAGTTATTATTCGTTTATTTACTAAATAAATGAAACAAACAAATTATTAAGTAACACTTTAATTTATTATGTAATATAAAAAACATTTTTTTTATTGTAGACTTAATCACTATTTATCAAACTTATGTTTTATTAAACTATTCCAAACGGCCTTACTAAGAACAAGGCTCCATACAAGGCCAATATAATAAATCAGTCGTTTAACTTAAAACTAACGTTCTAACAATCAAAATATCTGCTTATACTTAAACTACATAAAAAGGTGTTTTATTAAAACGAAACATTTAATGCTTACCATAATATATTCACTTATAAAATACTCAACGAACATTACTTGAAAACAATCGTATAACTCAGAATGTATTTGTGGAAATGTTTTAAAAACAATACTAATAAGTATTAGATCGATATCAAATAAGTTGCCAATAACTTTTATAATGAAATTATAAAAATTAGTAAGGCCAGCCGTCAAATTTTGATCGGCCTTACAAGGAACACTACCAATATTTTAACTGAAATTGAAATAAAGTGATATTTTTTTTTGTACCATGGCAAATCCTTATATATTAATGCACAGTAAATAAATAAAGAAAATAATAGGTTATTTACTTAAAAATTACGCTTTGCTGTGAGCGCGAGTTACAATTTTAACGTTTTCGACAAAAGTCAACGAAGTAAGGAACCGCACTGGAAAAATAGGGGCGCGAGCAATTCGCCGCCGCGTCTGTGTCTTTGTTTTCGATGGGTATTAATGTCAGTAGACGAAATATGTCATCACATGGCAATAACTACAACTTTTTAATAATTGACTTTTGAAGGAGCATAGCCTTCCATGGTTCACCCACCTTACTTGCCATCGTAGCTCAGATGGTTAGAAAGAGGCACAGTTTGGTCAACATAGCTGTGCAGTTGAAATAGTTACGCCTACGGTTGCGCATTAATAAGGATATTCCTGCAGCGTTGAGGTACAGTCGAGGGTGAAGAAAAAATACTAATAGAGTTATATGGAATCTCAAAGCAAACTTAAAGGTAAAATACTAAAAAGTCAAACTCGCGAAGTGATAGCCCAATGTGATTCTGTTCATGAAGCGGGAATTGTTTTTTTACAGTATTTATTCATTTCAAATAAATAAAATATCCGAATAAATTTTATATTTCCTGTATTTTTTCACAAGAATGTATAAAAGTCGAGTGTACGGTATGTTTTTTTCTATCCGAATGCGTTCCCTCTTCATCGTGTGCGCCGCTTGTAAGTATCCCACCCGCACAGCTATGTTGGGCAAGCTGTATATCGTTGAGAACAGCAATAGTTCAAACCCTTTATTTAACACAAACTTAGAACTTTATTACAATAAAAAGTATCAATATTCACAGATATTTTGAATGAAACAGAGATTTCTTGTTTATAATAGACGCTGTAATTTATAAACTTAATTTCTTATAGAGTACGACTTAGCAAATAACACGAAGATACATAAAAGAAAAAATTATAAAACTACGGACTGTTTCTTTAAAGAATAGCATTGAATCGAAAAATCAATAACCCATGCTGTTTAGCAATACTATAAAAGAATAATATTAATCTGCTTTCATAAAAGATGAAAATATTTAAACTAAAATCAGTCTAAAGAAAGTTTAGCGTCTGGTTCTGTTTACTTATTTTGGTAATAAGAAAAAGTAATCTTTTGAATATATAGCGATGACGCGGAGAAGTTCTTTTGTGACGATAAGTAGGCACTTATTTTAAAATTCAATCGTTTTTCAGAACGTAGGTATAAATATAATTCCAAATTAATTCGCAATTTACTTTGTCTGTGCATGACAACAAAGACCTCTGTTTTAACGTCACACTTTTTCGTCTGTAAATGCAAACAAATAAAGGAGCGGTCCTTTTAGGCGTCATTGCGTTTAAAGGAAATTTTAATTATTATTTTATATAAATTTCCCAATAAATTAACTACTATCTGTGAATTAATACAAAAATACACATTTTTAAAATAGTTTCATGTTTAAATTACAAAGAAAGACAAAATTTGTTCTATAAAATGCCTATAATTATTATCAGATCTAACATTTCGTCGGCGATACTGTAATACCGCGTAACTAGCTTTTGTCATAAGGTCGAATTTCCAATGTTATTTTATTCAATGTTAGTCTCTATGAAAAAAGCTAGTTACGCGGTATTGCAGTATCGTCGACGATTTGTAATATTTTACTTATTTAGGACCCATTATGTGTAATATTAGAACGATTATCGACAAGTTTTATAGAAGATTTTGCCTTGAACTATCTTAATGTCGATTTAAAATCTACAGGTAGTTGCGCATTCCGTGCAGTTGGGTAGTTTACAGATTACTGCAAACATTTTAGAATAAATGTTGTAGTAAGCTTTTTAAAAAGTGTAATCATTGGAAATGTATTTGTGGACTAATTATATGTATGTAACATGTATATTGTGTAAGAATTGATATAACCATATACATCAGCAAGTACATTACTGATCGACCCGTCATCAACCGAACTTGGCGCCGGCCGGACTGGCGTCGCGACGCCCCACCTGCTATTCCACTATCCAGTTTGCATAACCTTTAATTTAGCAAATATTTTGTTAATACAAATACATTTCATTAATTTTTAAATTTAATAATATACGGATCAATTAGTAAAGATTAATAATTAACCTAGTTTAAATAATAAACAACTAAATTTTAATTGTTGTAGACAATCTAGTAGCATTATAAATGATATTAAAATACATAGTGAATAAATGGAAGCGAACACGAAGTTTTTAACGCTTCTTCGTTTTGAATTGTGAATTTGGTTCGTATTTGATAACACTAACGTTTCATTCTAATTGCACTGTTCTTCGCACTACACGGTTATCGTTAACAGTTAGAGTCAAACAGGAAAAACTAACATTTTATTAATTAATTTAATAGAAAAGTACAAAATTAGAATTAAATTATTTTGTTAGCGAAGTTTTATTAGAGATATTCTAATATTATAAAATTCCTAAAATCAAGTAAATATCGTAAAGATAGTAGGTAACATATGTTACAGACAAATTATTACATCTCCACATTGTTTTGTCTATTATTGTGTATAATTACGTTTTCCTCTATTTCTACAATTTATTATTAAACTTAAAACTAATTATTACAACAAATTTTGTATTTAGAATACTTCTCTCATCTTAAAACTATTTTTTACAACTATCTTATAACTATGTTCTGTTGAAGAGTGTCGGGCGCTTTTATACTTTAAAAAGCGATGATTGTATAGGTCGGTTTTTCGGCATCAACTATTTGCAATTAAGCATCAATGTCGAAATAATATAAATAAATACTGTGTACGTTACCTAGTGGTTTTATTATATATGTAAATTAGTATAAATAGGTAGTGATAAGTAAAAGCAAGATTAAGATCATGATAGAATTGGTTTTGTTTGCAACATTTGTTGTTTTGTGTTTTTATACTCTAATATAATAAATAACATTTTTAATCGTATTTTGTAGTAGTTTTAACAACCAAATAGAGGAAAATAATTTTAGCTACTTATTCCGTTTAAGTCTTTATAAAAGAAGCAACACCTTAAATAATTTATTTCAATTTAGGTTAAAAACATCTAGATAAAATGAAAAACTTTTTGTAGTTTTATACTTTTATAAAATATAACATTACTGTTTAAATAGATGTAGATATTTATTTGTGATTTTTAGTTAATACTGAAAAGCTTTTAATAAATAGTAGGTATCAAGTAAATAGGAATAATTAAAGTAATAAAATTACTTGAAAAAAAACCCACTTATTTTTATAATCATTGATCTTGTTCATCGACAATTGTCGCAGGCATGGCTTGCAAAGTGTGAAATACAGAGATCAAAACCAAGACTTATTTTGCTTATAACTAATTACATACCATCTTGAAAACTATTTTTAAATATCTTTTAATAAAAATAATAAATTAATTAATTTAATTATTCATTTTGTTTAATTTTTCATTAAAAGTTACCTTGAAATGTTGACTTACTTTGTCAGATCATACTTACCTAACATGCTAAAGATTCCTTTACTTTATAAATGTATTTATGGTTATGTAGGTTTGTATAATTTGTAAAATAAATATGTTTTACAGGTTGGTATGTAATAAGATAGATGCACCAGTCTCAAAACATTTAAGAGGTTATGCCTACTTGGAATCGAGAAAATTACGTGATTTTGAAGAATTTTTTTTCCTGTTTTAATAAGTATTTATTGAAATTTGCAAAATGCTATCAAAAATACCTATTTCAAGACACATGTACAAATTTTTTTATGAAAAAATATTTAAAAAAATGAAATACGACTCTTCTCTTAGAACGTCCGTTTTTTTTCATCAGTTGCGGTGACCAAGATATCTTCAGAACGGCTTATGTGAAATCAAAATAAAAAAAATATTGCAATAGTATATTTCATTACGAAGGGCCAAAGTTGCCAAAAAACAGTGATATGCATGTAAGCGCTGTTGGACGAGTGGTGACGAAGACAGCAAAGCAGAAGAATTGTAGCAACTTTTCTTATACATATACAGTCGAACTTCGATAAGTCGAAGTTGAAGGGAAACTAAAAATAATTCGAGTTATCAAAAATTCGAGTTATCAATATAAAAACATTAACAATGAAATATGCAAGTCCTAGGAAAAAAGGCTCGAGTTATCAAAAATTTGGCTTATTGAGGTTCGACTTATGGAGGTTCGACTGTTATTAAACTTTTCTTGAACAAATGTATCTTTTTTCTGACATTTTGCATAATATATTCTCAACATTTTTTCATTATGAGTATAAAACAGTATTCCAATCGAAAAATGCAGATTTAAGATCGACATCGAGAAAACTTCTAATGTGATTTTGACCATGTTTCCGTAACACTAGAAAATGTTTTCAAGCATGGTGAAACTCAGTGAAATGTGTACTATCATAATCTTCAATCAAATTTCGGTGCACATCCGGGGATTTTTTGCCTCATATGGGTCATCTCTTTTTGTTTGCCATAAAAAAATTCAAACAGTCTAAAACGGGTATGTTCTTAAGTTTAACCAGTTTGTTCTAGTAGTTAACCACCCTGTGTACCAGTGTTTAACCGCTAATCACAACAACTTTTTTATTGAAAGTACAATTATAATTCAGTATTGTAAGAGTAAATTAGAGTAAAATTTGTTTTTATTAGAAAATGTCACAGTAGTGGTTTCATACTATTTTAAGACAATATTTTTTAGGATTCCAGCAAAATACTCAATTTTCTATAATATAAGTACCTACTTATTAATTTGGTCTTTTTTAAACATTAGTTTACATATTTTCTTTATTTGTTTAACATATATTCTGTTTTTTTTTGTGTTAGTTTATTTTCCTCAAATTGAGGCTTTTGCTTTTTTCATAGAAAATGTGCATTTGACACTTGAAAGTAGAATTGGTTATTCGAACAAAGCTCACACATTGTTGCCAACACAAATTAATTGTCAAAAAGTTTGCGAAATGATTATTATTTAGCGTAGATTTTGAACTTACATTAGTCAATGACTGGTACACTAAACCCTATATAAATAGTGCAGGACAAACTTCAATCGCAGACTAAATGAATTTTTTTATTGAATCTACGCGAAAGTTTAAAATAAATTGTCTCAGTAGGTAGGTATTCCTTAATTCTAGTTTTAGTACTACTTATACATAGGATAATAAATTTATAAATCACCATAAGGGGTTGCAATCTTCTTGTGATGAAACCATAAACCATTATGTTTATGGCGGATCGTAGATATCATAGAATTTTTTTACTCTTTTCGTTTCACGAAAACCCAAGGCTTTTTATATTGTCATATCTAATTTTTAAAATTGCAAAATACTGCATTTTATAGCTTTTATCAGTTTTTGTACGTCTTTTTTTAGAAAGCTGGCACATGGGTAATAGGAGGTTTTTTGGAATTATGAAATTTTTTATTTTGTGTTACTTTTAGTTACATTAACAACAAAAAAGATAAACGCAGAATTTCTAATTTACAAAATAAAATATCAATATTAAGCATACAGCAACCAAGTAGCTTCGATTTATGGCACGTTTTTTTATAAGTTTTATAAATTTTTAATAAAATATTAATTTCAATAATAATGTTATACTGGTACACATATCACTAATAAAGGTTATTAGGTTGTTTTGATGAATTAAATGTGTTTATTCTTTTAGAAAAATTGAGAAGTTTAGAAAATAAACTTTACTGTGTTTTCAGAAACGCTTTAAATGAAAAAATAAACTTTGTTTCATTGGGAATAGATATGCTATCCGACAAATGTACTCAATAAGAACTTATTTCCCAAGCGAGCATAAAAAGTTTGGCTAACTCATAGTTACTTTGCTATAATTAAAAGCGATGCAGAGACATACCAATCAATAGATTGATATCCTTAGTATTTTATGGTTGGTCGTGTTTATAGTCGCAACACTATTTACATGTTTAAGTAACAATAAGAGGTATCTAATATTAATCTGTACGGTGGTTTTTTTGTAAAATCATTCGATTGAATTTTTGAAATATTCATGAAAGAAATGTAATTCGGCGCTTAGAATTTTTGAAATTATACTTCTTTTGGGGCGTTGAGAGTAAAATTTTTAGATTCAACGGCAGTTACGCACGCACAGCTACCGAAAGACGTCTAAGAAAATTAAACGTTATTTCTTTATACTAACTAAGTTAACTCATAAGACGCCCAGACTGTGAAAGTAGTAAGACTATACCCGATGGGTATGCGCGTATGGTCGAACTTGGTGGTTTCTAAACCTCATATTACTGCACTGCTCTTAAAAAAAATCTAATTATCAAAAATAAAAATACTACATATCCATGATATAAAGATTAGGTATATCTAATTCATAAGAGTTACACACAAAATATGAAATGTAGATACATCCCGTTTTGTTCAAACTTTAGAAATAACTAAGTTGTTTAAACAAAGCCGAAAGGTATAGCAAAATTTATGTTGTTTTGCTGTTTGTCTAGACCAAACGCATTATGTCTAATTAAAATCATGCAAATCACATTTTAAACAAGTTTATAGCAGTTTATTCATACAAATAAATAAAAAATGTGCAGGTAACTAAAGTTACGTAGTACAATGGGCCCAATTAAGTAGCCTAAGTACGATTGGACTAATGTTCACCCCTCCCAATCAATCCAAATCCAAAAATAAAAACTAAAGTTGCATTGTCGTAGTCCAATTCTACCTTTTCGTCCAAAAGTGACTCGTATGGTGTTTGCTTGATTCCGCTGTAATTTTTAACAAATTCACAAAATTTTAAAACTTCACTCCAGCGACCGTTTTTCGTTTCTTCCATCAAAATCCTCAGTATAGTTTGGATGCCTTGGTTGGCCCGTTTGACAGACCCCTGGTTTTAGCCCTTGTCACATAGTAAAAAGTTCGTAAATTATGTGGTTTGAAAATTCACGACCGTTCTGGGATTGTAAAATATTGGGAGTACCCGGAAAAGAAAATATTTTCAACAATGTGTAGCTCACTTTTTGTGTCCGTTTTGATTTTAATAGATGTAGAAAGACGTATTTTGTAAGATGGTCCTGGTTTACCAAAATAAATTTGTAGTTTTATTTTTACAAGACTGTAAATCAATAAGTTCTACCTGAGCATGTGAATTTAAGTCACATCTTCGGCTTTACAACTAAACCTTTACGCAGTATTTTTTTTCGCACGCATCACATAGATTTAAATATTTCATTGTCACCTCGCGAGGAATATTATGAAAATTACGTTTTAGGTGTTTTTCTATTCTTATACGTCCTCCATGTCCACATCAATATGTGCTTCATGACTAACATCAAAAATTTCAGATTATGATACAAACTGTTTTAAGTCACTGTTTGTTGTGTTTGTAGGCACAATTAAAATCTTCGTTTTGAGTCTACATATAATCTCTTGAAGTAAGTTTATCTTTGTTTTAATGCTCTTCTTTTGCCGCCTTAACCGCATTTATAATTCTCTTGCACCTTGTAAACGATATTAAACCAGTGTTATTACTTTTTGTAAGCAATACTAATTTTTTTGTAAACTTATGTTTAAAAATATTAATGGTTGAGTCAGAACTCATTTTAAGCACTTTTAAAGTAAAACTAATTTCATCTTGTTAATATACGAATATGTAAATATGATCTAAAAGACATGTAATCCAAATGTTGCTAATAATATTCGGGTTTTGTTAAAATTAGCATGGCCATTGCGCAACTTGTTGGTCAAAACCCGAAATCATATACTAGTTCGCCTTTCGGCTAGTAGTACATTCATTTGGTAGTTTTACTTGGAAAGTTTTACGGGAGTTTTGAAAATGAGTAGGATTTAGGATTTATTGGGGGGGGTGAACACTAGTTCAATCGCACTTAGGCCACTTAGTTGGGCCCATTGTGCTACCCCTTTGTGTGACTCTCGTCGCCCTCAATCCTGGGTCCATCCCAACCCTTGGATGAACCCCAGGATGACTGAGGGCGAGAGGTCACGTATGCTGGCCATGTTGGGCCAGCATTCCCCCAACATGGATCTTCTGATTTGGACGATTGCAGGGCAGTGACAAAGTATGTGTTCCATGGTCTCGTCCTCATTTTTACATCCTCTACATTTGGGATTCTCGCTGACTCCCATGTTGTAAAGGTGTTTATTTAGTCTGCAGTGTCCCGTGAGAGCACTTATTATGAGTCTCAAAGAATCACGGGACAACCCCAGATAATAATTTGCGTTTTTCCTAGAAGGCGCTTTTATAGCCGTTTTTGCAAATTTACAGCTGTTACATTTAGTCCATCTTTTGGAGTGATTTTCGCTTGTTAGTTGTTTTAGGATCTTGTCAAGGGTACTGGCCGACAGTGGCAAGATGGGTTCAGGTCCGTACGGGTTTCCTGATGATCCCAACCTTGCCATTTTGTCGGCCAGCTCATTCCCTTCAATTCCTTTGTGGGCTTTGACCCAACAGAGTGTTAGGTCGTTGTGGGTACATACCTCATTCAGGACTCTGATGCATTCAAGCATCAGCCCAGAGGTTACTCTGCAGCTCCTTAGAGCTGCAAGCACCGCTCTGCTGTCCGTTAGAATGTGTATTGTTTTATTGCAGGTGTTGTTTTGCAGTAATTTTCTGGAACTTTCAAGGATGCCCATTAATTCCGTTTGGAATACGGTGGGATACCTGCCCAGTGATAGGTGTATGCTGAGGTTTAGTTCTGGACTGTATATGCCCGTTCCTGAACCAGCATGTCTTTTTGATCCATCGGTGTAGATGGAAATATTTGGTTTATCGAGGTCGATATCTGTGTTTAACAGGATTTTGAATTTCCTGTCAAAGATGAATGTAGGAGGAATACTTTCCATGGGGATGCTAGTAGAGGGGGGATTTTAATACCATCCTCTACCACCCTGGAGTGTCCTACGTAAGGGTATTTAGTATTCCATAGGCCTGAACTGCGAAGTCTTAGAGCCACTCTGAGGGCCTGCTCCCCCAGATATAAATCTAAGGGAGGAAGGCACAGCAGTGTCTCCATGGCCGCAGTAGGCGTTGTTCTCATCGCCCCGTAATCATGAGACAAGCAAGTCTTTGAACACGGGTTAGCTTTGCTATGGTGGTTTTTTGTATGGTTCTGGGCCACCACACAATTACACCGTGTGCTAGCATGGGTCTGACAATTGCCGTGTAGATCCATAGGGCGATCTTAGGGGAGATTCCCCAGGATCTGCCCACTGCCCTGCGGCACTGCCAGAAAGCCGCACATGCTTTTTCGATTTTACTTTCTACGTGGCACCTCCAATTAAGTTTTTGGTCAAGTATAACTCCCAGATACTTCACCGTACTTGTCAGCTTAAGAGGTGTTCCTTTTATACTAGGCAAAATGATTTGTCTAAGTTTGCGTTTTCTAGTGAAAAGAATCAACTCCGTTTTCTTTGGGTTCACAGAAAGGGAGTGTTCTGAGCACCAGTTTTCAATTATTTTGAGAGCTCTCTGCATTATTTCGCAGAGTGTGCCTTCAAATTTTCCATTAAGCAGAATAGTGATATCGTCTGCATATGCTATGGTGTAATGACCTTCGTTATTTAGGCGTTTTAGAAGGCTGTCAATAAGTAAATTCCACAAGAGGGGCGATAATACTCCTCCTTGCGGGCAGCCTCTAGTGACCATTGCTTTAGTGTTATCATTTCCGACATTCACTTGAATTATACGCCATTTCAGTACATTAGTTATCCAGCCAACAATTGTTGGTGAAATACCATGTTCCAGCAATGCCATACCTAAACTTTCGTAGGTAGCCTTATCAAAGGCCCCTTCAATATCGATAAATGCCCCCAGGGTGAATTCATTTGAACTCATCGATCTCTCGATACGTTCTACAACTTTGTGCAGCGCCGTTTCGGTTGATCTCCCTGAGGTATATGCATGTTGATTTGGATGCAATGGTTGGTTGCCCAATACATTGCACCTAATTTCACGATCGCATAACCTTTCTGCCGTTTTGAGAAAGAAAGAGGTCAGGCTGATCGGTCTATAAGATTTTGCTAGAGTGTAATCACTTCTAGCTGGTTTGGGTATAAATACCACTTTTACTTTTCTCCATTCCAAAGGGATATAACGAAAAACGATACATGCCCTGAGGAGCTTTACCAGGTGGTGGAGTATACTATCCAAACTCCACTGGAGTAGAGCTGGGAACACTGCATCTAACCCTGGTGACTTGTATGGGAGAAAAGTTTTTATAGCCCATGTTAATTTGGTGCTAGTGATGATTTGTTTAGATATTTTCCAGTCCGCATGAGCAGGGTGTAGCTCTGAATGTTCAGGCCACTCGTACTCAGGTACAATTTTGCTTTCTGGGAAGTGTTCTTTTATTAGTTCTGTCGTAGTCTCCGCGAGGTTGTTGGTAAATGTACCATCCCCTTTCTGGAGACTAATCGGTTGTTGGTTAGGATCCTTAGATAGAACCTTTTTTAACTTTGCAGCAACAGTTGTAGATTCGATGCTGCTGCAGAAATTTCGCCATGCCTTCCTTTGGTTTTGGCGAATGGCTTTTTTATATTCAGACTGGTGTAGTCTGTAGGCTTCCCAGTCCTCATTTAGTTTTGAATTTTTGCTTTGTTAAACAGTCGCCGTAAGGCTTTCCTCTTACGCTCCAAATCGCCACTCCAACAGGAAGCAGAGTGAGAGCTCGATTTGAGCGTAAGTATGGGACAACTGTTTTCGTATGCTTTCAAAAGAGATGTGCCTAATGCGTTCGCATAAGTCTCAATCTCTGTTGTATTATTAAGGTTTTCGGATGTGGTCAGAATATTCTGCACGCTATCCAGTTCTAACGACAGATGCTCTTGAAAGAGCAATCTGTCTGTTTTCCTTGGATTGCGATACTGAACCCGCCCTACATCTATGGCCTTTAGTGTAAATACTATCCATTTATGGTCTGACATTGATAGGTCTTTTGACACGTGCCATTCCTTAATGTCACTTGAAATAATCGGGGTAGCCAGAGTGATATCTATCACAGTTTGGCAACGCGAGGTTACAAAAGTAGGTTCACACCCGCGATTGATTATTTCTAAGTTAGTGGTAGTGATAAAATCAAATAATAGCTTACCTCTATCATTGTTGACTCTGCTGCCCCACATTAGGTGATGAGCGTTTGAGTCACAACCAATGATGAGTTGCTTGTTGTTTGCTTCACAATGACGCACCAAATTTGCGAGGGACTGTGAGATCGGTCCACCCGGGGCGTCAATTGGGAGATAAAGTGACGCTAAAATTACGTCAGTTTTGCCTCTACCTAAATCGCAGTTCAAGCTGACAACGGTGAGATCGCTGTCGCTGAACTGCGTTAATAGGTTTGCTTGGATGGTCCTGGGTATGTAAATACATGACCTAGGTTTTGAGTTATGGCTGTATGTAAAGATGTTGCCATGTAGGTTGGAAAGCCCTACAATCTTAGATTGTATGACCCATGGTTCCTGAATTAGAGCAATATCAGCCCCCCCCTTTGCAAGGTGGAGCTTTAAAGTGGCCACTGCAGCACGGCAGTGGTGAAGGTTTGCTTGAATGATTTTTAAACCCATGGCGTATGGTGTTATTGCCATGTGGTTTTGTTATTTAGTTTTTGGAAGAGGCCTCTGTGGTGTTCACCGACACAGAGGTTTCCATGGGCGAAGGTGCAGCTACCAGTGAAGGTGCGCCGCTCCCTCCGGCCCCATGTTCCTTGGTCGTCCCAATACCATTGGCCTCTTCCTCTACTTTTTGGATTTTTAGTGGTAGGCAGTTGAACTTATAGTTCAACTTGCCTCCACTTTGTTGAATAATGGCCACGTCCCCATCAGGTACTCCAAAAACTAGGAGACGCCCTATGGGTTCTTCCTTCGTGGTATTTAGGAAGATGGGCCATTTATCGATTGCTACTGCTCGATTTTGTGCTGTCAGTCTTTTTACGACTTGTTCCTCTGGTTCCGGTGCTCCCGGAATCCAGAGCGTGGCCTTGCGAAGTCGTGGAAGGTCGTTTTCCCCGACTATGCGTAGGCCGATACCGACCTCAGTCCATAGTGCGGGTTCCCCCTCCACTTTCTTCTTTAGCCACTCCAACGAGTCGTTGTCTTTGCAGGTGATTCTTAGAATCTGCCCTGCGTTGAAAATGGGTAATTTTATATATTTCGATGTGCTCTTTCCGAATTTCAACTTTGCCACCTCGTATCTTTGCCGCTTGTGCCGTCATATAGGAAAAAAGGTGCCTAAAAGCAGTTTTTTGATAATATCTTCTTTCGGACTCATTTCACGATAAAAACATTGATATACAAAATTAAACTAGAGAAAATTTCCTACAATTTATGTAATATTCTTTTTTCCCGTAAAATTAATAGTTTTGGCAAACGAGTGCCGCAAAGTGTAATTCAACATGCGCTTTGGCCTAAAAACTTATTTCCACACCACTTTGAGGTAGAGACAGTGGCGCGTTTTTTTTAACCGTGGTATCCTCAATATGCCTAATCTACATCAGATTCATTATCTTAAAATTTTGCGTATTCTTCTTCGTTTGGCTGTTCTTGATGGACCAGGTGTTGCGAGTTCATCGTCATTAGTACTGATCGAAACGACACAGACCAAAATTTCTTCCACATCATCCGCAATGGTATTATCTGTTTCATCGCAATCTTCTTCGTTCTCGATTTTATCATACTTTTGCTCGAAAATAGTATCAGTGTCTTCCTCTTCGTCACTATCTTGTGATAGAACTTGTCAGCTATCACAGGTACTACTACAATTCGTGCATATAACGCAGAATTTTAACCCAACCTTTCTGCATCCACAGTCTTTCTGACATTTTTTTTGCATTTGCAAGAAATAAGATTTAACAAACTTTCCGGAGCTCTGCATTTTGTTCATTCCTATATCACTGCTGAACCTAGTGATAGGTTCGGAACGAATGTTGTTGTGCTGCTGCTTCGATTGGTGGTAGCGACTCAATATTAAATCTACTTTTATATGCTGATGTTTTGAAGCACGCATATCTATACTTGTTTAAAGACATATTTTTCTTACACTTTAAATTACTGTAATTCAAGAAGGAAGCGTTCTCCAGCTTTAGCAATAATTTCTGGATCAGCATTTGGATTTTTGAACATCTGTATTACCTCGTTTATATCTGGATTTTTTCGGAGTACCTTAATAAATTTCATTCTTTCTTGATTAAATAATGCTGATGTTGTATCACAGCCACTGAAAGCATGCAAGAATAAAATATGATCTGCGGCTGCTTTATCTATAATACTTGTTATTTGTTGCAAAATTTAAGCAATTCCAAGTAAATGTCATGCGTTGACGTAGATTGTTTGCAGTGCTCGTACGTTAAAACTATTAATTTTACGAAAAAAAGTGTTATTACATAAATTGTAGGAAGATTTCTCTAGTTCAACTTTGTATATAAATATTTTTATCGTGGAATGAGTCGGAAAGAAGATATTGTCAAAAAACTGCTTTTAGGCGGCTATTTTCCAATATCGCGGCGCGAACGGCAAAGATTTGAGGTGGCAAAGTTGAAATTCGGAAGGAGCACAACAAATTATATAAAACTACCAATTTTTAAAACTCCCGGAAAACTTTCCAGGTAACCCCTTTTTTTACAACCAAATGACTGTACTATAGTATGAATAAACATATTTAGATTTGTCTGGACAAAACTGGACTTATATAAATTCATGCTTTCTCCGTAACATGTATAAAAATAGAAAATTATTTGTTCTGCTATATCAATATCATCCAACTACTTGTCTTCAAAATAATTAAAAATCCAAATTTTTTATAGAGAAAAATTAAAGTAGTTATATTTTCATTGTTGAAAATTTATAGAATTTTCATTTTTGTAAATCGTGTAAAAGCGAAATCATGAAATATATGTTTAATCTAGATATTGGTTAAAAGCCGGGTGTGCAATTTGGTCTTGGGACTGTGTGATTCTTTCACTAGAATGTACACAGCACGACGCGAAGCGGAACGCTTTATTTTATTGAGATTGAAATGTGCCACTTTGAGCTCAAATATGCGTATTCGCATTTAAGAACAATTTGCAATAATTAATGTAGGTATTTAAATTTGACTAAAGTTTTTTAATTAAAAGAACTGTATTTCGACTAGGAACTAATTCTCTGATAAAAATGTATGATTTAAATAGTTTTAATTCTTGACAATTTTAGAATGTTAATTTTTGTAAATCGTGTAAAACAAGTAGCGTGTAAATAGAGAGATAGGTATATTTTGTAAAATACGTAATTTAGCATATTTTTAAATAAAAAAATGTATAAATACAAAAATATGCATTTTTGTTAATCACTTTGCGCCCGCTTTTGCTCTAGTCCACGAATCTCCAGTGAAGCGTGTCCCCCATATTGGAAATCACCGGTCTAGCTATACACAAATGCAACGTACGCAACATCACACGTCGTTACATTTAATTTGGTAACGACAAAAAAGTATAACTTTTACTCCGCGTACACCGGTACACGCACCGCTTTGTAGTTTTATAATAAAATACGTAATAACTCAATAATTACGTTAATTTTCTATTTATTTAAAAATAAGTAATAACTTTATATTACATAGTAGCATGTAGCGTTCATCAATAAAGAGCAAAAATACTTTTAACGTAATAATACATATAGGTATAACAACAACAAAAAAAGTATAATTTTTAAAGTCGTCCCATGACACTTATTAGTAATTAGTTTATTGGTTTATAAATTAATTTGTGGGCACCGAACTATTATGAGTGAGATATTGCCCTTTGGCGGCACTCTGAACACTTCACTTAATATTAGCTAATATTCACGGGAGTCACAATATGTCAGGTAAGACTTGTTTCACACTAAACTAGTTTGGGACAATCAGATTTAATTCTCAAAAATCCACGAATTTTTTTGCACTATTTCAAAGTTAAATAATCTGACAAATGCTAATTAAATACTGATCAATTTTTATTAATTCAGATGTATTGAGTATAAATGAAGCAGGACTAAATGTTACTAATGAAGTTCTGGTTATAAATAAGTATCAGGTGGTTTTTGCGAAAATTTGCTTTTTCATAACCTGTTTTATAAATGTTGGAAAATAGTATTAACACCAACTTTGTTGTGTATCCATACATATGAAGGACTACTAACTTTTCGAACATTTTCAACGTATCATATTCGCAGATATTGTAAAATAGAGTTCTATTCTTCACATCACATATCGTGCTTGTTGCATCATTAATCATTCCTATTACGTTAAGGTGTGTCTTCGGTCTTTCTGTAGTATAATGCAGTACTCTCAGAACGCGATTTCCATATAACGCGAGCAAAAATTGCGACATATTTTCTATAACACGATAGGTTTTCATGTAACGCGATAAAATTTAATTGGATCAAATATGACCTTTTAGTTAAATTTTAAATATCCCATTTTCTAAAATAATTAAAAAAACAATTGCTTGAAAATAAGTTGTCTTATTACGCGGTACGTATTTCCCGCGTTATAAAAGGATTCGGGTATTACAAAAACTAAAACAAATTAAAATTGTATAATTAAGCATTATAAAAATATATACCTACATGAAAATAAAACTATTTCGAAATCAAATGTAAAATAATATAACATAATAAATATTATTAAACTATTAATACCTTGTAGGGGGGTTGGTTTTTAACTTAACCCTTTTTGGGATCTAACTTTAACTCACACACGTTAGGATTTGAACAATACAAAGATGTGGCGGAAAAATATATAATTATGCAGTATCAGAGATACAAAGATCCAAGTATACAGAAACAATCAAAAGTTAACAATAAACAAAGTATTCAAAAGTTAATAATGAACAAAGCTAGTTAAGACCGCTACCGGTTGTTGTACTGTCTATCAGTTTCGCTTATAGCTGTCACTGGGATGAACAATTAAAGTCGCTTAAAGTCCTCTAAAAGAGATGCAATAAGGATAAACTGTTTTCCCTGTATGCAGTAATAGCAAAGGCCGATGAGCTCAGCATGCCGTTGAGATCTTCGGGCTGGCCTTTTAAATATGCTCTCAAATAATGTTCTTGCGTCTTAAGTCGTTGACGACATCTGTTGTGTGGTGCAGTAACTCGCGTTAGGGATACCTTCTTAATGTTTCAGCGTAGGAGTGCGTCTTGGGTGTTACAACCTTTATATTTTTTTAAAACACTTTGAAAAACTAGCAGGCAAAAACCATAATGCATCTAAACTTTTGGCTTTTAATTGCCACCCAATTTTTGTAAAAAGCTCTTTTTGATTCTATATTATATATATGTCATTTGTACATATTTACCTCACATTTTTTTTGTATTTAAGCAGCAACAAAGCACAAATAGAAAACACACACTTATATTTGTCAAATTGTTTTCGTATTTTATCGAACAATATTGATAAAAAATAGGCAAATTACCGATAAAAATGAAAGAGTGTATTTTGCGATTTAGTGTATGTAATTTTACTGTATTGATGGTTAAAATATTTTTATAAAGCACAGTGTTAGCTTTTATTCATTGGTTAAAAAATTAAAAAAGTGATCAATATGATTAGTACTTACGCATTTCATTAAATATTTTTTTAGACTCAGTACATAATTAGTTCATTTATGGGATCGAAAACGTGTGTGATAAACGACTAAAAATATCTCCCACGTAAGTCTACCTTCGTCGACGATTCCGTAGTCTTCTTGATTTACGCCATCCGTAATTTTCACAACTATCTGACCGTATTCCTTCGGTTTTCTCAACCGAAAAATTATGCAGTTTATTTATTAAAGGAATATGATTTTAGTCTTTATCGCAGTTATTACACAAATTCATGAAGCTTGTTTGAAGTAGTATAAAAAACAAAATTTAATACAATTTTATTGTTTTGTTTTACATTATGATAAGCGATAAGAAAAATGATTAGTAAAAATAGATATTTAAATGTTTTCATTTGCATACGACCATACAAGAAGTTAACATCAACCACATACCATCTTAATTATAAATATGTACTTATATATAATAAAAAAGCAAATTAAATTAACATTACTTACACGAAAAATTTTTTTTGTGGATAGCACTATGCTGGATCAGTATTATGAACATACTGTATGGTATCAATGCTTTTTATTCGCTTAAAAATTGTATATATATAGATGATTTAACCATTACGGGAATGGGAAAATTGATGCAGGGTTGGAAACCATGCTATAATTATAATAGACATACTATAATTTCATTGTTGTTTACTATGTACTATAGTGCCTTTGCTATAATTCTTAAATCCACTATAATTTTCTATACACCATATTTTTAGACTTATAAGGTTAGATTTTGAAGTCTTGATAGTTGATCGATATTTGGCACACATGTTAATCATTTTCGCATCAATTACATATCAGAAAAAAAAAGACTAAAATTCATAGGTTCGCAAGATAATTGCTATTAAATGAACAATTAATTCTGCTCACATCTGTGTGCTTCCGTGAAGAAATGACCGAAGCACAACGTTTGGCCACAATTTTCCCAACTGCATTTGAGAAAGGCAAACTCATAGCAATGGTCGCATTCTTCACCATCAACTTTGAAACAATACTCTGACGGAGTTTCGAATTTTTCTCGCTGGTTTCCTATGTAGCCTGATTTTGTCCATAAGTCGCAAACCATTTTCTCGTAACGTTCGGCACAGAACTGGTGATGAGCAAGTGATTGAATTTGTAGTATTGTTTGTGGTTGAAAAAGTTGGACATCTGGATGTTCGATGAGCATTCTGTCTTCTATTCGCTTAATGAAATGCTTGTATTGACGGAAATAAAACATATCTAGTGGCTGTGAAAACATTGTGGCACCTTTTGGAATTGTCAAAAATTCCAACTGGTCAGAATCGTCCAACTCTGGCAAGATCTCACGATTTTGAAACAATGCGTAAGAGTCGACAAGCAGCAAATTTCGAGCCCCAAGTTTCGGTTTCAAATTATCTTTGTAGAATTGTTTTTTTTTAGAAACTTTTCCTGATTTTGAACACGTGACGATGAGATTGTCAGGCACGTCCAGTTTTTCAACAACACATGGTCCAAGTGTACCAGTTGGTTCTTGCAAAACAATGAAAAGCTTACGGACTACTTTTCCTTTCTTTGAGATAATTGGTTCCGCCGTATATGTGTGAGTTCTTGCCGCCGATGACTGAATTTGGCCTTTAGTGTGCTTCTCACCTTTGTGTGACAATGTTCGCGTCGTGTGGATTTCTTTCTGGAATCCTGTTTGGTCTGTGTTGAAAATGTTTGCGTCGTGATATTGAGTAAATTTCTCATTGGCAGAAAGGAGGAAATGCGCAAGTTCATCTGTTTTTGCATCAATACCTTGGAGACTTTTAGTTGTGACAAATTGAGTTATCTTCCTGCTTCCAATCTTGTATACAATCTTGAAACAGTTAATCCACGATTTGCTTGCCACAAAATTAGCCAATTGAACACAAGTTCTATTTTTCTCAAGTGCCCATCTTCGTAAGTCGTGATCGTGAATCACAAATGCACGCGAACGTGCATACCGAAATTCGCTGATCATGTGATTCCAGATAATTCGTAGTTTTTCACTTTTGGTTCCGCCTTTCTTCAGTGCTGCTTCCCATTGATAAAGTATAGAATCTTTCTCGAAGTTATTTAGAATCTTGTATCTATTTTTCATCGAACTCCAAGAGCGATGTGTCGAGTCTCTGCACTTGATATCACGCCAATGGTCAATGATTTCTGATTTATTTTCGAGCGTAACAACAATCTTCTTCCGCTTTTCAGGTGATCCATGAGACAATTGAGAACTTTCTTCTTCATTAACATTGCCTTCTAAAGTATTAAGCAGCTCGTCGGAAACTTCATCCTAAATATCGTCAGAATGGAAGTCGAGTGTGTAGTCATTGTTCACTTCTACATTGTTGTTCTCCACGCAACTGGTGATCAAATCTGCGATGTGTTCTGCCAAATCCATCTCTTCATTACTTGGATCATCTTCTGAAATCTCGAGCTTGTCCTTAAGTAGCTTCGCGATCACTGATGGTCGTATTGATGCCATTTTGTAATGTGCAAGACTGTTGGTCACTGTTTACAAAGAGAATGTTCAGTCGCCAGCGTTTCGATACGAGTTCAAACTTGATTTTCTCGCTGCTTGTCCATTGTTCTTACAATGTATCAATGATTGATCGTATATCTGTCACTAGTTAATAGTAGAATAGATAGAAATTAGTTTTTTAAGCGTAGTTGTCCGCAATGTCCACTTACCGATTTGCGTTTGCGTCGCGCAGCAAGCAGCATTGTAACGGCTGCGTAACAAACAGCTGACGCGCGCAATGCACAATTAGTCACGCCACAGTGCACTCTAGTGGATGTTAGCCTCACAATCAGCTGGCAATCAGTTGCTGATTCTGTCAACAACTTGTCAACCAAGTCTCGAGTCCAACAATTGACTCGACTTTACACACTTGCCTTATTAGTCAATAAAAAATAAATTTTATAAACTGTAAAAACATTTATTTTGTCGCACGAAATTATTCGCTGTCGATAAACTAGGAATCATTTGAATATAGCGCTCCTATCGTATAAAACATCAATTATTTTAACATTGAGAACTATGTCATTTGTTATTCTGCGCTTATGCAGTTTGTATACCGGTAAAAACTTAAATACATGTTTGATGTTTAGAAATTTATGTTACTGATAGTAAAAATTATAGTTAAAAATATTTTAGTTTTATTGGAAATGTAATATAGTGAAACTTCTCCTAACGCATAAAATATAATTGCCCGTGGATGTCCGTAATTGGGGGGCTTTACTGTAGCTAATACTTTTTCATCGAAACTTATCGTAGTTCTGTTTTATGTTAATATACTTCTTAAAATTTCAAGTATAACTTTTGTTTTCAATTATAGGTATTGTTTATTTTTATTTATAAATTTTTTTAACAAGATATTGATTGTTATAAGAATAAGTAATTTAAAAAAACGCGGTCGTACATGTTGATGATTAATAATAAATATTAATATATTTTATAAGTAGGTAACTATATAAATTTAATTTCATACGATTTAATCAAATTTTAAGATTTTTTTAACTTATTATAATTTTATAACTCTGGTACAATAATGCTAACTTTGCATTGACGATAGTTATGGCCCCTTAGTCGATGTCTGTATGGACGCCAGGCCCGTACTACTTGGCGGTATCCACAATGCTTCTGGCAGATAACCATATTCAATATCATAAAATTGCTTATGCAAATATTGGAGTTTCATCAATTTTATTTATTTAAAAAAAAATAGATTATCTTTGAATTATAGTTTTTGAATATACTATATTATCCATAAATACTATAAAATGGAACCCAATATTTATAAACGGAAAAATATATTACAACAGAATATTAATAATTAATTGGGCTGTACAAGTGAGCCGGTTAAGCCGGGTAAAAAAGGTACCTAAGTTAATTAGCCGGCTAACCGATCAGCTTAGCTAATTTAACCTGTTAAATAAATTGGTTTAGCTAATTAGCTGGCCGTTTAACCGAGCTAAGCTAAATTAACCGGTTAAACCGCCAGCTAATTAGCCGAACCAAGATATATTAGCCGGTTAAGCCGCCAGCTAATTAGCTGAGATAATTTATTTAACCGGTTAAATTAGCTAAATTTTTTAGCCGGCTAAATTGTAGAGCCCAAATAATTAATATTGTGTTTAGAATTTAAGTAGAATAAAATTTTATAAAACAAATTTTTAATATTATCTAATTTCGTAAAAGCATTAACAGGATGCGAACAATCATAATTGATAATTATTATATTAAAATAATAATTATGTTTTAATAATAATAATTCACTTAATGACAACTAAGATAAAATTGTTGCAAATAAATTTATCAACAGGGTATAGCAGATACATCTATACAATATTGATGGTAATTCGATAGTGTATTGACTGTTGCGCAAAAATCTATTGTGGCATGCTCTAGTGATATTGGTATATCTTTAATGTAGTCTGAGACTTAAACTTATACTGTAAAAAATTCAAAATTTTGTGTACTATACTGTATTGTAAATAACATCATACTTAAGGGAGTATTCTAGTCTAGAAGCATGAATTTCGATCGTTTTTTCAAGCCCTGTATAAATAAAAAAACGAATATTTTTAATATACATTTTTGTATCATTCGTTTACTGATACTTTAAAAATTCATAAAAAAATAAATAAAAACAAACATTCAAAATTTAAAAAGTGATGAGCTGGCAAATTGGGGGTCCAAAAAAAACAGTGTCCTGGCGTACAAGGTTTAAACTCTTCTGGACGTCTAAAACAAAGAAATCAAATAGATTCTTAATTAGTAAAGATGTCGATATAGGCTCACCTATGGACAATTCTAAAAAAAATTCTTTCACAAAATGGCGGCCGTTAGAAAAAAAAATACCATTTTTTTCCACGTTTTTCTAACAATTCCAAATTTTTTAAAAATAGTAAAATTCAAGATTTCGACTTTTCCGAGCGTCAGACCATAGAGGAATGTATATAGAATGTTCATACTAAATTTCAAATAAATCGGTGCAGTAGAACTTGAGATATGTACGCCAACTAGAAAAAAGTAGTTTCAAGAAAAACGCGTTCTGGAAATTTTACTCATAGAATAATACGCTATACTTACATATTTATAATAACTGTAACTTTTTAAATAATTAAAATTTTGAAAAATCCTTTTAAGAGCATATTCTTGAACGTCTAAACTTCGCACATATGAAAATAAAAATTTTCGATTTTTTTAAATTTCTAGACTAGAATACTTCCTTAAGAGACTCGTCGCGACTGTCTATAAGAATATTTAGTATCGTATCGTATCGAATATTGAGTAGGGGAAGGTGGCCTAAAGAGGGTAGGTTAAGGTTCATCGATTAATATGAACCACTTCGGCTAAAAAAAAAGTGTTTCTTTTTTAGATTTACGTAATACAATTATTAAACTTTAATTTTATTAAAAAAAAATACTTACATTTTTGTTTTAATTGTAGAAATAAATTCAAAAATATAAAATGTCAGAAATTAACCGCTTTGCCCGACAGTGGGGCCTAAAGCGGGTAGGCTCTCATAAACTAATCGGATTAATCAAAACCTTTAAAAAAAATTATCTACACTTGACATGTTCTTGACAGTAACATTAGTATTAAGTTATATTAAGCATTTTCAAATTATAACTGCTAATTTGTTCCAATCTTAATATTACTTTAGTTTACCATTGTTTTTAAATCTTAATTGCTTCAACGCTTTAAATCACTTATTTTTAATACCAATTTATTCCTATCAACTAGTTCCTATCAATTATAATAAAATTACTCCTTCTGGTACAAGCAAAGAGGGTACCTACCCGCTTTGCCCAAACGCACATTTCTTAGTTTTGATACATTAACGTAAAAAATAATAGATGGATATTAAAATTTTTAGTCAAATAATAAAACTAGTTTATTGTAAAAGAAAACCCCATTATAAAAAATGGGTTAATGTGAAGGGTTTTAGTAGCAATTGAAGTTAAATTAATTTCAAACATTTTACAAAATTATTAAATTTTTTGTTTTTTAATTTTTTTACGTTATTAAGCAACTTAGGCGTCAAAAGTAGTATGACATCAATTAGGCTGGGTACTGGCATTATAAATAAATATATAAATTTCAGCTAATATATAATATACCCATATAAGGGCCGTTACCCGCTTTGGGCTACCTACCCGCTTTAGGCCACCCTCCCCTATCTATTTCAATGCTACACTAGTACTGTGATAGATGCCATACATTTTTTCCGTGTACTTTTTCAAATACAACTAATAATTTATCTTAAGTTAGAAATAATTTCATAAAAAGAAAAATTTATAAGTATAAGCGTACCTAGATATATAAAATTTGTAGTGCACAATGTTAAATTATTCTTATTATAGAAAATTGTCGTTAATGCCTCAGTTAGGTAACAAGAGTCATAAATGTAACTAACTTTTGTAAATTTACAGTAAATCTATAATATACATTTACATTCTTGATAGATGCTGCCGTTAGTTTAAAGGGGTGTTTGAATACTGCAGACAATATCAAATCATAATCATAAACTACAATTGTACATTGCGGTGGATTTAAACTTCAGTTATTATGTGGCAATTGCATGTGGTTATTTGGATCGTTTCTAATTTGAAGACAAGCTTAGCACGCTTGCTTAAATATTATGTTGCAATTATGGGAATGAAATACATCTACAGATTTAAAAACATAAAAAAACTTAGATCAAGGACGTTAAGAAAATTATTTTTTGTAGAAGCATTATTTTAATAACCAATTCAGAAAGGATGGCATTGCTGGATATTAACTGAATCGTGAAATGTAACGATATTATTTTACACTAAGTTAGCACAAGCTATGGAGCATAAGCACTGAAGGTCTCAAATCAACTACTTTAGATAAGTTACGTAGTTAAATGTAGCGACATAATCCTTCTTGGTAAGAACATTATCTAACGAAAGTGCGATATTGAACAAAAGAAAAATTTTAATCGTTATAAGATTCACATATAATTTTCCTGTGTATGTACGGTAATTGCATTTCATGTAGGTAATTAAACGTCTATAATATAGACACTAATTACTTAATGAAGATAATTAATTAAGTTTGACTACGGTTGTGTCTAGAAAATATAAGCGTTATAGGCACATTATAGAAAATTAGGGATATTATTTTACGTTACACAATAACGCAAGTCTCTTAAAACAAAAGATATAAGATAATTCATGTGCGAAATCTTGTTTGAATAAGTAATAGATATGGTTTAATTTTCTTTTCTTTGTTAATTTATTCACTACATATATCAATTTAACTGTAAAATATAACACATGTAAACCAAATAACAAGTAATTTATTTTTAAAGTAAATAAAAAGTCACTACTGTTAATTGTGAAACAAAACAAATTATAATATTGACCGCAGTGATTCAAAAAAATTGTAATGCCATCAATTTGTGTAAATCGAAATTACTTTGTTGCCAACCTAAAATTTTAAATGTGTTATATCTATACTATACTCTGTGCGGCTTACAAAAATAGCAAAGCCACGCCCCACTAAACACGGTATAAATTAATAATCAAGTTTGTCCCCGTTCTTACAGGACATAAATGCTTATATGGTTGTTTGTGTTACGTGCTTTAAAAATTAAGCCAATAGAAAAAATTCTAGTTAAATTTAGCGCACATTTGTGGGAGTGGCTTAACTATTTCTGTTGGCCGGACATAGTATAGGGTGGACGTTAAAAATTATTTTTTCCGACGGTCCAAAACAATCTTCCTTTTGATGAAAAAATATCGGGGAATTTTTTTAACAATAATAACACGTGCCTCAAGACAATGTAAGTTAATTTTTTGATAAAATTGTAGTTTTTTGTAAGTATCTTTTAAATTATACGGATTTGAGAAAAAGTTATAGGAGTACATATTTTGTAGGAAATTTAATTCTCTACAAAAAAGGTTTTTTCCTTTTTTTCATGACATTTATATTTATAGAGATATTCTCAATAATAAATTCACTAACTTCTTATAGTCAAGATTTTAAGACCTTCAAACGTCATTCTTTCTTAAATATATATAATTTCATAAAACTATAATGAATTCTAGTTGTTACAAAATTCTTTAATTTTAGAAAAAATGACGTTTTTAGGTCTTAAAATGTTGACTATATAGATTTAATGAATTTACTATTAAGAATATCTCTATAAATATAAATTGCATGAAGAAAATGAAAAAGACCTTTTTTTTAGAAATTTGAATTTCCTACAAAATTAATCCTATAAATTTATCTCACATTTGTATACTTTAAGAAATACTTACAAAAAACTACAATTTTATCAAAAAATAAACTTATATTGTGTAGAGGCACGTGCTATTTTTGTTAAAAAAAAATTTAAAAAATCCCCGTATTTTTTCATCAAAAGGAAGGTTTTTTGGCCCGTCGGAATAAAATTAATCTTTAACGACCACCCTAATCTACGAAAGTTTATTATTTTCATATATCGACAACCACAACGAAAACTATAGTACCTAACTTATCAATTTTGAATAAATATCCATTAAATATTACCTTATTTGGAACTAATTGTAAAAATTGACTGACGTATACAAAGTATTCTACTAAGAGTTTTTGGTTGTCTATATCCGATCCAGATTTTTTATTTTTCTACAAAATTTTTAGATCTAACAACAAAAAAGTTGAACATTGGGATGCAAAACTATAGTTTTATGAGTTATGATGGTTTTTGTTGGGCACGTTGATATAAATAGGTACTATGTAAAGATAGTTATGTAGTACAGTCAACTCGCGTTATAACGAAGTTCGATATAACGAAAATCTCGATATAAAGAAAGAAACCGCCGGTCTCTTGAAAATCTCGCTTTATAACGAAAATTTTAATGGGTTTTGGTCCCCTCGATATAACGAAGTTTTCTTGACCAAAGTCTAATAATTTTTGTTAAAAAAGTAAGTACTGTAGGTATGTTATATAATTTACATAATGTGTTTCTACACAATTTTTGATTTTTTTATCTTAAAGAAATGCAAACTTAACACTATCAATTATCAATTACTTGCAAAGCCATGACCTTGACGACAGTGTATTCTCAAGTATCTTAAATCTGGAGAACGCAATTGAACGGACACGTACAGTCACCTGGATACAAACTAAAATTACGGAGTTTTTTTGGATTATACGTGTTTCTATTTGTATTAGTTCTATTGTTTTTTTTTTATTGTTGTTTTCTATTGTTTTATTATTTTTTTTACATTTCTGCGTTATATTGGTTATTTTAATAACGACAACGAATTTGTGGTGTTTTGGATTGATTAATTCTATATCTCTAAACAAAGTAAAAATTTGTTAATTTATGCTTTTATAATAAGGAATTTCGATATAACGAACTTTCGATATAACGAACTTTTTCCTGGGTTCCTTGAAATTCGTTATAACGCGAGTTGACTGTATTTTTCAAAGTTGAAGAAGTAAAATAAAAACTAAAAATTATTTATGCATGTATGCAATGGATATACAATATTAACTATGTATATTTGCTTCTAAATTTTATATAGTTTGCATTATTACTTCTATAAACGACATGAAAATTTGCGGATATATGTATCGTAGTTACAAAGCTGATCACGCAAAAGGGTACAGTTTTGCACGAACCTTTTTACTGCCTCAATATTACCCCTAATTTGTATTGTCTTTCAATATAAATAAAATATAATTAAATCAGTCGTGTAATAATTTGTATTATTTCGATCTGTGAAACTAATTATTTTGAATAGACAATGTCTAACGATAAGATACGAGTGTAGATAGGAATGCAATAAAAATAATTAATTATCATCAAAAATGGATTTCATGTAAAACGGAAATGTTATGTAAAATATTGATTACCAAATTTTCTAAATGACAAAAAAACGACCCTCGGAAATGCACTAATTTTACTTAAAAGATATAATCTAACGAAATGCAATCAATTTGCAAAAAACAACCCCTTCATGTAGTCACCCTATATAGACTGATAGGGTTACAATGATTCATGAATTTTAGGAATTATGATGAATCATGGATTTAATGCCTTCTGACAATCGCTACTAAACACAACCCGATTTAAAAAAAAATATTATATTTACCATATTGCTGAAGTACGTTAAATAAAAAACTCCTAGAAAGTATTCTTACAAATGAAGAAGAATATAAAGTTCATTTTATTGTATTTTTTCATTTTTATGTAGTATATAGATATGTATAAATGTAAGCTGTTCATAAAAAAATACGTAGGTATGTGTTCTTATCGAGAAAAAGATGGTAGTTCAATAATATTTTCAAATTTATTTCACGTCTATTTTTATGGCAGTGCTAACAAAATTTTCTAGTCTTCTGTAGTCGTAAAAAGGACATAAAAATATTTTTGGTGTGTAAAATTTTTGTAGTTGTTCTAAAATGTAAGAGTAGGCTTTACTTTCTTTTATTTATACATATTTATTTAAATAATAAGCTATTTAATTTTTTACAAAAGTAAATATCAAAGATATTTGTAGAAAAGAAGAGTTACAAATATGTTCTTCTTTGAAATCGTATTAATTTATGAGAAAGAAACGTCTCCAGTTAATTCTTAAGTGAAATAGATATATCAAATTACTTGTTAGTTTAATTTGACAATGATTATGGCAGTACAAATTTTGTGATAAATAAAACATAAAGAGTATAAAATAAGTCACTTAAAATTACATAAAATTAATTTAAAATTATTTCTCACATTTACGTTCTAATCAGACAAGAACTATATATGGTTAAAATTTTGGTATAATTACTAACAAACCTTCATGAAAGGAAAAGCCGGTAGCTGAAAACTTGTGTCAATTAGTTTCCTTAAGGGAGTAACTTTTATCTACGGTAAGACTACACGAAAAGGCTATAAGATAAAGATGTCAAACGCAACTTATATTTAAAACTTAAAAGACTCATAATCTTTAATTTATCGGTACTATTATTAAGAAATTTAGAAAATTATGTTATAGACGTCGAGGGTTTTATTAAAAGTTAATCAAAACTGCTTCCAACACCTTCCTTGTCGAAAAAATTTCATAAAAGATCAAATAAATATAAAATGCTATTTTAACAAAGATAATTACTTTGTATGTTTTATTAATAAAAAACAAACTACTGCAATACAGTTCAACAATAATTTAGACTACAAATTTTATTATAATTACTTTTTTAGATTTATTAAGGGTTACATGGGTTTCACGGCTTCAAAAAATCAATTTTTTTTTATTGTCTTATTAAATTCTACATCATCTCTAGAATATTGTCCTAAATTTTCAAATCGATCGGAGTAATAGTTTCGGAGATAGAACTTTTGGAAGTTGCGCGCTCAAAGTCAGTTTTGGGCTCAGCGCGTCTATTTTTTTTTTGACATCAGTTGATCTTGTCATAAGTTCTGCTGTCAATGCGCGAGCAGCCTTTTTCCGAGGGGTCGCCGAAAATGACGTCGCAATGGCAGAGTTTTAAATATTGGAACAAAACTTAAAACGCGTTTTTTTCGAAACTGTATTTTCAAAATCGGATGTCAAGATTTCTCGAAAATTACTCAACCGATCTTGATGAAATTTTACACACGTCTTTGAGATATTATAGACAAGGACGTGGACGAAGGATTTTGTTTTAATTTTAATGCAACTCCTTAAAAAAAAATATAGAGCAAATTTTACCAAAATTTTTAATTTTTTGTAAAAGGGTTTGCCAAAAATCCAATTTTCACTTTTTTTTATTTTCCTTCGTCCAAATTCTAGTTTAAGGTATAAACTAAAACACGTAATTTTTTTTTTTTTGACATCAGTTGATCCTGTCATGAGTTCTGTTGTCAACGCGCAAGCACCCTTTTTCCGAAAGGTCACCGAAAATAACGTCGCACTGGCAGAGTTTTAAATTTTTGTTTACAAAAATTTCAGAAATTCTTTGTCAAATATGTATATTTAAGGCAATAAAAAGTTTGAATAAAATATTTCATTTTTTATATAAAAAAAAATTGTTAAAAAGAAGCCGTTTTTTAGCCGAGGAAACCCATGTAACTCCTTAAAACAAGTACTTATGGGATATTGTATTAATACAAGGTATTTGTATTAATACACCTATTAATACACCTGGACACAGGTATAAAAAAGGCAAGATATATATAGGGGAAGTTAACCGGTTGTGGGCATTGTCCGGTTGTGGGCACCCCCGAATAACTTTGGATCGTGAGCAGATACAGGTGTTTTCACGATCGTCATTTGTTCGCAATGTCAGCACTATGTTTTATTGCTAATATAAAGCAAACAGAGGCATATGCGTAGTAGCTACACGTTATTCCATGTTTTCATCTCTAAAAATGTACCGCGATATAATCGTTTATTGTGTTTAAAGTGCGATAAATAAAAGTAACTTATTGCAAAAGGTCGGTCTAATGTAAATATATGCAGAAAATTATATATATTTTATAATTTTAATTTCGATTCAATCAAAATCTTCGCAAAATAAATTTGCCAGTCATTTGTCGACAGCTATGAATTTTCCAGTTGTGGGCACCTACATTTTCCTAGTTGTGGGCACTTAAGTTTTTGCTATTTAAACCTTGTATTTCGCTGACAATTTGTCGAATATTGTTGTTCATGTTAACATAACCCCCCTGTGGAGTCTAGGGGTGGAGCCACGGCCTGATTCCGGGGGGGGGGGGGCAAAGACCCCGCTCGATTATCATGTACGACAAAAATGTAAAGATATCAAAACTTTTTCACAATAATTAAAAAACAAAATTAAACATTTTTGGTTTTGGATTTCAAACAGACTTGTTTTCACAACTCGACTATTGAAAATCAGATTTTCGATTGTCGGGCATCTTTGACAGACCAATTCATATGATTTGAAAATTGTAAATAATATATTTACAAAATTTTTGCGGATTTTTTAGTGTATTTTTAGCCATGTCGATTTCAAAAATCAATTTGGATGCATACATTGGAGCCATTTGACGATAATCCCGTGAAGTCCAGTGCGAAAGCCTATTTTAAATTTTATTTTCATAACTGAAGGCTTTGAATATAAATAAATTGTGTTTTTTCTCTATATAGTGGCGTTTTACTTCATATTTTCCCATTTTGACGGGATTTTCCTGATGTGCCCACAAACCGGTTAAAAAAAATTGTATGGTGAAAAATAACTACTTTATGAAAAGTTAAAAATGTTTTTTTTTTAAATTGATATAAAATTAATTTCTTTGTCAGTAGTTAGCTAAGGTCTCTAGCTTCCCGATAATATGCTCATCTGCATATATATTGAATTGGTCAAAAGTTATGGCCTAAATAGCTAACTGTGCCCACAACCGGTTAACTTCCCCTATATATTTGTATTAATATAGGGTAATTTCGTCAGTTAGCCGGCCAACATCAGTTTGTGAACATTTTCGGTAATTATTCAAATAGAAATTATAGCACATTTTACCTTCAAATAATTGCACTATTGAAATTATACAAATATCCTTGAACGTATCGTGACATCTAAAATCTATTTATTCTTCTAGTTTAAAATCAGTTCCATTTTAAAAATTGACAAACTTTTGTGTAAACATAGTGTTTATTTGCATTTTAAACTGTAAGTTTTAGCTTTTTTCATTTATTGCTTATGATACGACTAATTTTAAATATTATTTGTTAACAGATTATGTGTTTAACAGTTTTTAAAGTAATAAAATAATTGTAATATGAAGTGACCGCAAATAGAGTTGTATTAGGTAATGCAGATTGGAACCGTTAGTGGAATTAGTCTAACTGGCTTTGTAGTTTAGTGCCTATTCATTAATTTTGAAAGGTAAGGTATTGTTAGAAACTAAAATAAATTAACAAATTGTAATGTGTGTTATTGCAGCATTTTTGGTTAATTTCTGAGGCAGATCTCTAAAGCGCAGTTCTGCCTCAGATTTTCAAAATCTTTACCATTTAATGAGACAAAGAAAAAATTAACTAACATGTTTTCCGAGTGCTATATCATTCAAAGATTTTAAAAAACTACTACAAAAACAAGATCAAAAAAAGATGTAAAATATAAAAAAAGAGAAATAAGTTAAAAAAACCAAAATATTAATTTAAAAAATACAGTGGAAACAAAAAGAAAAAGACAGATTAATAATTTTAAGTAACATATTACTATCTATTAATAATATTGTAATTATTATGGTTTATTTCTTCACTTTAAAGTCTATTTTTTTATGTACAATCGTGGTGGTTGCAAAATAATTAGCAATTGAACATCTTTATTCAATCTAGACGCAAACCACCAAAATTACTTTTTTTCTAGTTTTAAGGCTATTATTATTTATTACAATTATATATGTATAACAAAAAACTATTAACAAATTAATTATGAAGAGCATTCCATAGAACGTAAAAAGAAATCTAGGTAAATAAAGTACTTGGAATTAAATAACTCCGTTAAGTGGTCGCAAACTGGCAAAGTCAGTCTATTGATGTAGGTGAGTTTTAGTGTACCGGGCTTTATAAATTTAAATAAATTTGATTTGTTTCGCTTAGTACATATTTTTTGTTTTTTAAATTATGTTTTAAAATATTGTATATTGGTAATTTGTATGTAAATATATATATATATTGTAACAAACGCAATGAAAAAAATTAGCGGCCGCCATAGATTAACTTAAGCGAACGCGAGAGATTAATGTAAGCAAATGAGATACATTAATCTATAACATACGCACTTGAGAAATTTTCATCTACATCACCTTGAATGGCGATATCGCTAAAGAAGACCCTTTTCCGGAAGTTCCGATGATTGATAAAACGACACACATATAAGCGTACCCGAACTCCGTAATAGACAGTTTAAGACTGAGTTTGTTTCCGTCAGTTTCAATGCTCTCAACTTCGCTCGCCCGGTGAAACTCAACATAATCTTTAACAAGAAAAGAAGCAATTAAGGTGATTCGTTAGAAGAGTTCCTATTGTGTAATATTTATAAATTCAATTGTTTGAAAAAGTTGTATCAAAATTAAAATTAAGCCCATCTTTTGTGATCCTCAAATTTTTTGACCTACGACAGTGTTTAATTATCTAATTAAAGTACGTATCCGACGGTATCAAACAATAAAACAATTCTTGTTATTTTATCACATATAAATTAAATTGCTCATAAAATATTTTTGTTTATAAAACAAAGATCCCCGAGTTAAAATATTGAATTTAATTATTTGTCAGCTTAAACACTTTTTTTTTTTTTAAAAAAAAACTTTTGATGCTGTGTTGCGATTAAATGAAAAATGAAAATTCTTTTTTTTAAGTGGTTATATTTACAAAATATAGCATACAAACTTTTATTGTTTAAATTGGTGTCACGTATTAGTCGGTTAAGTCTCAGTACCTATTTGTCTAGTACTCTGTATATTAGTGATTAAATCCAAAAGATGCAAGCTTTACATCTCTTCTTAATTATACCACAAATGCAAAGAATCAATTTATTGTTATTATTATTATCTTCATAGGCAATCTCTATTAACAATTTCATGTAATTAATATTAATATGTGGGTTTTTTTAAACATGTTTTTCATATTTATTACTCCACATAGAAAAATCACATAATTGTCGTTGTCAATACCACGTTTTTGGACGACCAATATTTCTATAAAACTCCCGCACATTCTTTATATACTGATAGTAATTATAAGTACGCTCAAATAATTGATTTTGTTTTGGATAATTATTTGCCAGTAACACTGTTTTTAAAACATATATGAACCTATAACACTACCATATCAAATGCCACTCCCATACGCAAATTTCAGAAACATTTAATTCTTGATCTATTACTTTATGAGCATGTGCATCAGACAGCGTGACAACAACCGTCTAGATTTAAAGTATTATATTATCTAAAAATTTAAAATTGGCAATACAAATAATCAAGATAATTAAACGTTGCACCAAAATTGTATCTGTAAAATCACGTTTAGTCACTCAGTATTTCACCAATTAGCTCTGTAATTTACCGATATAAAACAATATTCTCTACTTATTTTCATAATGTTTTTTAGAAAATACATTATTTGAAAAGTAAGTACATAGATTAAGATGATTCTATGTATCCTTGATTGATTACACATATTTATCTTTATCCGCAGATTTAAAATCGAAATAGATTAAATTATTTATGGAGATTAATATAAAGTTAGTGTCATTCATTAACAATTAATTATTAAACTTATCATTAAATATACAAAAATTAATAGGTAATTTGTACCTGGGCATTATTTTAATTAACTTTACATTATACTCTAATATTTTATATTACTATGGTAAATGACCGAACCTGCTTTATAATGTTTTAATATTTTATTACCTAAACTGATTATAATTCTTTAAGCTGTTTTGATAAACTAAAAACAATAGGGGGAAAGTGGCATGAAACAGCCAAGTTTTGAAAGAGCCATTATCAATTACGCGGTAGTTTTCATACGAATCGTTTATGTATTATTATTTTAAGGTAGCAACACTAGCCAGATATCCCCAACAAAAATTTGACCGTTCACCGTCAATAAACGGCGCCGACACGACGTATTGAAGATTTTGTCGTCAAAAAGTAAGGTTTTGAGTTCAGTTTATTTGTTTTCTAACGCCTATACTTACAAAACTAATAATAATATGATTACACTATAATTTTATAGATATATTAGGCCTTCTAATAACGTATATATTTTGTAGACTAATCTTTGATTTCATAGTAATTTTCGAGATTTTGTTTCTTGAGAGAATATGTTTTGAAATAGCCGGACTGCAGTGTAATGAAAAAGCCACCTTTTAATTGCATAAAATGCAATAATAATTGTAGTAACAGCAGCCAAGAGTGGTACCGATGCAAAGTTGTAATGGTTAGGCATATAAATCCTGTGGCGTAAAAGAAAAATTGCATTATTTTTGCTAAAAACGTTTTTAAGTTTTTGCAATGATTGATCTTAAACGTCAAATTTTTTGACAGTTTCTTAGATTTATGTAAGTCAATATTTTATCCAGAATTTGCGTTATTTAAAACGTTTTATAATTATATAAAATCTACAATTATAGCTTAAGATTATTATTAAATAATATCTTCGTTAATGTGCAGTTTTAATCTTGTAATAAGAACATGGCTTTTTCAAAACTTGGGTTGGCTCTTTCAATACCTATAGGTTATGAAAAAGCCAAATTTTATTTTTTTTTATAAATGATTAGAAGTCGAAAAATATCGTTAATTTTGAAAAATGTTTTATGACATTACGTACATAAATGCATGAACAATTACAGATTTAAAAAAATATTTGATTTATTTATGTCCTATATTATTTATCCCTTTTTTTAAAACTGGCTGTTTCATGCCACTTTCCCCCTATTAACTTTAAAAAACTTTGTTTAAAATACTTGATAAATAATATTAGTGCCAGCTTTTCCACAATTACCAGTAAATTGTTAATCCCGCATGTCTTATAGTATTAAATAATCTTATCGATAAGTATTTTGTTATTGATACGTTTACTTAGAAAGGCTCCTGCTTTATCTTTTAATCATTTTGCAACTACTATATAAACAATTAACACAAAATTTATTATTAGTAATCATGAAGTCGTTAGTACTATTTTTTGCAATTTGCTTGTTTGAAAGTTTCGCATTACCAAGTACTTTTGCTGTAGCCGAAAAATGCGGTACAGCATGCCAAAGAAATAAAAATTGTGCTTGTGCTTCTACAGAATCACCAATAAAGGTTGAGGAAACACCTCAAGTAAGTTATTCTAATGTATACTACGGCAATTGTATTAAAAAGAGCTCTTCTGGTTTCAGTTAGTTACTTTAACATTCGATGACAGTGTGACTAGTTTTGCCTATGAAAGTTATTACGAAAAACTATTATTCCAACGTAAAAATCCCGATGGGAAACCTATTACGGCTTCATTTTATGTTCCACATCAATATACAGATTATGAAAAAGTAAATAATTTATATAACAAAGGGTTTGATATTGGTGTGAATTCTATTAGGTACTAATAAAATTAATTCCAACTCGTGAACATCAGATACTATTGCGTCATTTTAATTTTTAGCAAAGGTGATGTTGATTACTGGAAAAGCGCGTCCCTTCAAGATGTAGTTGACGAATTGGATGGACAAAGAAAAATTATTTCCAAATTTGCAAATATTCCCATCGATGATATCAGAGGGTCCAGAATTCCACATTTTGAAGTCGTAGGTGATACTACTTTTGATGCTTATACTAGATCTGGTATAACATATGATAGTTCATGGGTTAGTCTATCCACTTCTGCTCTGTTTCCTTTTACACTGGATTATAAGGTAGATTATCCATCTCAAGTTGGTTCCGCACCTACTCAGTCTCATCCCAACATTTGGATAAATCCAATTATAAACTTACGTTCACAAGATAATAATGAATGTAATGTTTTATTTTCTTGCCAAGTGAAGTACGAGTTGCAATTAATTTGTGTATTGCATTTTTTTACATACTGTGATCTTTTAGAGGAAATGCTGCTGAGATTAAAAATTGGTTGATAGCTCAGTACGAACGTGTATATAAGAGCAATCGTGCACCTCTAAGTTTACTGATTACTTCATCCTGGTTTCAAACAGTAGAAGATAGCTTTGAAGGTTTAACACAGTACGTATTACATTTAAATTCTTAAATTTTGTAAATAATCTTATGTAATTAGATTTTTAGATTATTTAAAGGATAAAAGAGACACATTTCTGGTTTCGCACAAGGAAGTTATGGAATGGTCTAAAAATCCAAAAACAACGGCCAATTACAAAACATCCCATTCTATTAAAAGTAGCGCTTGTAAGGTTGCCGTTTGTCCTTTGCAATTTGGAGAATTTGAAGTGCGATTTATGAGATCTTGCGTAGTTTGTCCGAATAAATATCCTTGGTTAAAAAACCCCGAAGGAAATTAAGTTGAACTTAAAATGTAAAAAGTTTCAATTTGAAGTCTGAAATTTATCAATATATACATGAAACATTTGTAAACATCTGTAAGAAATGTTTAACAGAAAATAAGTTGAAAATTTACCAAAAATTGTAATTAAATATATTAAAAGCTATAAAAATTATTGTCGCAGTTGTTGCTTGTAGAAGCATTCTACTTGGTCCGTACAGAATTGGATAGCGAACAGGATATAAAGTGTGATAAATTGTTTGAACCGCTCGCTTTCAAGATAGCAATGGGGAGTAGTTTCATACTTGACATTCATCCTTATTTAATACTCCACCAGGTCTGCAATAACTTTCATGTTAATATTCTTTCTGCATTTTTGTAAGACTTTTAATATTTCAATATTATTCAAATTTTACAATGAAGAAGGAAAAGCAATTGAATAATTACAATTAGGAATGATTATCATTTTAAACAAACTTTACTTGTTTAGTATTCATTAGAAATATGAAATTGAAGTTTCATGCACGTTATAAAATAAAATAGTGCAGCCTGAGGCAATTTTGTTATGTATTTTTCGCTGAATACGTAAAATGTTCAGGAATAAGGAAATGTGAAAAATGTTTAGCACGACAAAAAATGTGGAAGTTCCCAATAAAGACGCGAACATCGCGGTGGTAGAAGGTAGCGACGACGGCGGAGACGTGGTCGAAATACTGATTATATCCTACACTCAATAAACACACGTTTTAGGTTGTCAAGTTATCTGTTCTAGCCTTTCAGCTAACACCTTTTAACCAACAACAGTCTATCAAATCGCTTCATAATAATATTTTTATTCGCATGAAAAAATAAATATTGTATATCACAAATTGAATGTTTTACATAAGTTCTGCGCTAAATCGAAAAACCAAAGAGGTTGAAAAACAGTTTTAAATAAATATCCTGTAAGAGTTTAACAGGAAATTGCTTTTACTTAGGTTATGAAGATGTAAACAGAATATTGTTCCTATTTAATCCAATTATTATATCAGAATAGTAAATTATGCTGCAATGGCTAAAAAAGCGTTTGACATTAGTATGTGAACCGTTCTACTTATCGATGTACCTTTCGATTAAAGAATAAGTTTTTTTTAATAAAATTTCTTGCTATTTATATTTGTTTTTTTAATAATAGGTATATTTCTAAATGTAAACTGATTGTACATATTTTAACTTAACTACAAGCAAAAAGTTCATATTAAATTAATACTTTTTAAATTCTTTTTAAATCAGCAATTAAAACACCCTATATTTTATAAGCTAACTAGTTGACCCGGCTACACTTCACTATGGCTTGGTTAATATACAATAGAGGTTAGATTGTAGCATCAAAGGAACATTGAAAATTGAAACAGCGTTATCTATTGAATACTTACACAACCTCGATTTGAGTAAAATTGTATAACATTTACCGCCATCTCTTAAAAACTTATGGAACTCAAAAATAATTACAACCCTTTTCTTATAAAAAATATATATTATGTATAATATAATATTAAGGGCCATTCCTCGAGATAAAAACTATCATTTCTTTTAATTTGGAGCAAACCATACACTTTCACAATAGTTATTGAAATCAGTTCAGTGCGTTTGGAGATTGGCGTAAACGAACATCGTGACACGGGATTTTTATATGAGGACAGTTTGATAAGTCAGTGACTTTTTAAATTTAATAAAAAAGGAAAAAAGTAAATTTCGTATGCTGATTAAACATTATCTTTTTGGTAAAAAAATCATTACCGAAACCAAAGACAGGCTTGATAAATATTATGGAGAATCTGCACCACCCACGTCAATGGTGAAGAATTGGTTTACTAAGTTCCGTTGTGGTCGTACTAGCACAAGTGACGTCGAACGTTCAGATCGTCCTAAAGAAGTCGTCACGCCAGAAACCGTCGATTAAATTCATGGAATAATATTGGAAAATCGGAGAATGAAAGTGCGTGAGGTGGCTGAGGCTGTAGGCATCTCAACTGAGCGGGTACATCACATTTGACATAAATATTAGAACATGAAAAAACTATCCTCGCGATGGGTACCATGACCAAATACTCCTTTGAAGTTACCACATTTTTGAGTCGCAATTCAAACCAGGTTTTGCCTTCTTTCATTACCGTGGACGACACATGGATCCATCACAACACACCAGAGACCAAGGCACAATCAAGATAGTGGGTTCCTTTGGGTGAACGTCCACCAAAGAAGGCCAAGCTAGGTCGGTCAGCCAACAAGGACTTAGCCACCGTTTTTTGGGATGCACGCGTTGTCATTTACATCGATTACCTTAAAAATTTGAAGCAGAAACGATGGCATTTGACGAAGAAAATAGTGGTGTTCCATCAAGACAATCTACGGGTGCACATATGTGTAGTCACCATGGCAAAAATTCATATATTAGGCTATATTCTCCAGGTTAGCTGTCTGCAACTGTTTTCTGTTTCCAAACCTGAAGAAATGGCTGGGCAGTAATAGATTTAGGTCGAATCAAAAGGTCATATTTGAAGACCTTGAAAAAACCTATTATTTGGAAGGAATAAAAAAAATTGGAAAAGTGCTTATTTGTCAAAAAAAACTATCTTTTATTCAAAAAGTTACTGACTTATTAAACTGGCCTCGTATGTAAAGATATACAAGCATAACGTAGAGTTTATGTTTAAACCTTTTGCCATAATATGGTCTCTTCCAGAAAGAAATCTATTTACCAATTTTTATGATTTGCTGGCAACCGTTTTATTTTTTAAATTGTATTTTCTATTAGTGGTGTACTAGGGTTACCGGTTGAAAATGTCGATTTTTAGTCAAAGAAAACACGTTCATTTTGAAAGAAATATCAAAAATGGTTTTTTCAAAATATTTTCTTTCGTTAGTTACACATTTTCCTTATCTTTTAGGCAATTTATGGATTCCGTCCTGAAAACGTTTTATCTTATGAGACAAACTAGAAATCGACCCAATTTTTCACTTATTTGAAAATTATCAATGCGTTTTTAGCTAATTCATGAAACATCGATCAGAACAAGTGATATTCGAAAGGGGCAAGGTCTGGTGAATATGGCGGGTGAGATAGAACACCGCAACTAAGTGATTTTAGCTTTCCTGAACGATTTTTGTGTTGTATAGCAAAGCATTGTCATGTAGAAAAATCACTTTTTTATGACTGCTGATCCATTCCGGACGTTTTTTCATCAAAACCCCATTCAAATTGATGATTTGTAGTCGGTAACATTTACCATTAACCATATAGGGTTTCATAGTACACTATCCCTTCCTCATAACACAAAGCATTGTGTTCTTACAGAAGCGAATTGGATTTCCTATCGATGTCTATGCTTCTTAAACTGACCCCCATAATTTTATGGGTTTTGTATTTCAAAATAGACTCATTTTTTATCACAAGTAACAATTTGATGTAAAAAATCTTCCAATATGCTGCACTACTCCTATTTATTAAAAAAGAAATAGATAAAAATAGTGTTTGAAACAATCATAAATGCATAAGAAAAAATTATGCATTTGCGCAGTGCCGGAGCGAGAGTGATTGATGCTCGCATAAAATTTGTATCTAAGCGCTCCTGTAACGATCCAGATGTACGCGGTCTTTTACGGTTTTTGAAAAAGGTTCAAATTACCTAAACTTGTCATTTGATATATCGGTCAATTATTTCAATTTTAACCATTAAAAAATAGAAAAGTCGAAGCCTTTGTTCTGAATACATGCTTCTGTCGGACATGTCCAGGGTTGCCAGAAAATTATAATGCAAGTCGCCCCATCTATGATCAAAATTAATATTTCAGTACCATCATTTTGCTTTCCCAAGCTTGATTTTTGTGTTTTCTAAGACTTGGAACATGAACATCACGTGGGGCTCGGACCTAGGTTTGCTCAATGCTCAGTCAATACTCGGTCCAAGCTCGCACCCCTGCTAAGAACATTGGTATGACAACTGGCCCAAATGTTTTGTCTTCTCAGGATATTACTTGTTATTATATTTTTGCTTAGTTTATAAAGTTTTTCATATATGTTTATTTGCTTAAAATTTGTTAAATGTGTTTAGATGTGTATAAACTAACTATGTGTATGTCTTACCAATACTTTTTTTGTATAAGACTGTTTAAACTGCCCATTAATTACTTTTTTATAAAAATAATTAATATTTTTGTGTTGGTTTTTATCTTAGAAAAAAGTACAGCTAATAAAACTGTAACGATTATTATTTATACACACCTTGTAGAATGAATTAGTCTTAATACATGAATAATTTTGATAAGTAGTAAAGTTTATAAAGATATTAAAAACGCTACGTAAGATATTTTGCAAACTTTAGAATTACCTGAATGAGTTACTTGTTTTAAAGATTTTTTACACTTTATTGTCAATAGCAAAAGTAAAAATGTGCTATTCTTTTTCGAAATAAAACTAATCATTTGTATCACATCTATTTTTGTAGTTTAGAAATTTTTCAGAGGCACGTAGTTGAAAAAGGCCTTACCCAAGATCACTGCTTATGATCTTATGTACATTTCCATTAAGGAAAGCATTCGGTATTCAGAAAGAGGTTCGTAGCGAAGGCTGTTAGTTGTTATATAAAAGTAAATCCTGGCAGAACGTGCGTGGCTTCTTGTCCTGCTGCTTTGGTATTCCTCTAGAATCTTTCTTTTGATACCATCCATACTTCTACTTTAAAAATAAATTGGGTTTTGATATACTGCTTCATAAAGTAAATTTAGTTTTATGAAACATTATTAACTCTGTTTCTGTTTAATTAATAAGTTCTGACTACAGATAGGTATGTATGCAAAGAAACGTAGTTGATTTTCTTTAAATTAACGTACAGGGTTAAATAATCTTTATATGGATGTAATAACAGAAGTGAAATCGAAATGTCAAAGACACCCTATTCTTTTTCAATGCTTTGATTGTGAATTCGATTGATTCCTAATCATGTGTGTAATAAGATATCTGTTATAGCATTCGCGTTTGTTTAGGATAATTTAAATGTTGATTGTACAGGATCCTTCTTTGCTTTGATGTAGTTGAATAATAGGTGATAAATTTAGGAACCGAACCACAATATTACTAACTTGATATTACAATGTTATAAAGCATTTGCGGTTCAGAAATAATGCGAGGTTATTCCAGCGTGGACCGATTCAGCTGATTGTGTGAAGCAGGAACATTTATTATCACTGCCAGTTTTACATTCCATTTTAACTTACGCTGTCATTGTATTTATATAACTGCATAATTTATAACATAGTTTTACAAATTATTAACGAAAATAAAATTGTTTGGTATGGGAATATTTGCATATTTACTTGAGCAAATAAAAGCAGAATTAAAGTAGTCTATTTTACCGCTTCAAATTTTCAGTCAAAAATTTACATTCATATGTACATAAATATGTAGATATGTATCTAAATAAGCCTAGATATAGACAATTGTTCAGAGCTGTTGAGAGTGTCCGTATTTTATTATAAAAACATAGCTAGGTGATAAATTCGTATATTTATACATATGTATACCGTTCAATGCAAAATTAAATGTTTGATCAGTTAAATCCATACATATATAGAGTAATGTGGGGTAACTGTACGCAGTTTTGAGAAAATTACTTCCAGAATAAAACTGTTTGCAAGCAAACAGCGAAATAGAGCGGGCGTGCTGATCTGACCGTTAGGTGATAGTGCTAAAATCACTCTGGCGTCCCAGATAAGTAACCACATTTAACTATTCTTGTGTTTGCTACTTACAAAAATTATTTATCTCTTGAATCCTGTTGAACTGTGAATATTCAGTTTACCGAATAATTGTTAATTAAATTATGTTTCCGGCCGGGGGCGGCCCCGGCTTTGGAGGCGGTACACCATCAAATTTTAATCCTATTCAATCCAACACCATGCAATGTGGTCCATGTAATCACCAACTACCTTCAAACCAGATTGTTAATACTGCTTATCAGCCTTTAAACTATTATAATTCCTATCCGACTGCCCAGCCATATGCCTTACCCATAACGTCAAACACATTCTCTCAGAGATCTGAAACAGACACTAACTCAAACATAGATATGTATGAGATTTCTGACACAGAACCAGATACATTGCCTAACGAGTACCCTTGGCAGAAAGTACAAAATAAAAACAAAAGAAAACGCGTTACAGTTTACTCGACATCAAAAGAACCTCCAGCTTCGCAGTCAAGTGCAAGCACAAATCCCTCATCTCAGTCCAACAGATTTCATATATTATCTCAGGAAACGCTACAGCAAAATCCCAGTACATCAACAACAACAAATATGACTCCTAACCCTCCTCCCATTTTTATACACGGAGTTGTTAATTATCCGGAGATGACTAAATGTATAAACAATATTCTTGATCCAATGGATTATACATCCAAAACTATGAACGAAAATGTAGTTAAAATTAATGTTCAGAAGGTAGACAATTATCGCAAACTTAGTAAATTTCTGCAAGAAAAAAAAATAGTACACCATACTTACCAATTAAAACAAGAAAAAGCTTTTCGCGTAGTTATCAAACATTTACATCCCACCATTGCGACGGCTGACATAAAAACCGAATTGGAACGAATGGGTCATAAGGTTAGAAATGTGTACAATGTCAAAAGATGGTCTGACAAAACACCATTGCCTTTATTCTTTATTGACATCGAACCTGCAGACAACAACAAAGCAATATACGACCTAAAAACTCTACTAAATATGTGTATCAAAGTAGAACCACCTAAGAAACGCATAGAACCCGTTCAGTGCACTAGATGTCAAGCTTATGGACATACAAAGTCATATTGTTATAAGCCCTATGCTTGTGTTAAATGTGGTAAAAACCATAACACTTCAACATGCACCAAAACAAGGGATACCCCTGCAACTTGTGCCCTCTGCGGCGGTAACCATCCTGCAAACTACAAAGGCTGCAGAGTTTACCAAGACCTACAAAAAAAGAAAACTGCGATGCCAATATACCAAAATCCAACATACGCCCAAACTGTAAAACAAAATTTTCAATCAACTGCAATCCAATCACCACCCGAAGCCACCCTTACTAAATTCCTGGAAGAGTTTAAAAATCTATTTCAACAATTAATGCAACAAAATTCAATGATACTTACCATGCTTTCCACGGTCGTCAATAAATTAAAATAATGACTAGTTTTTTGCGAATCGCCCTTTGGAATGCTAACGGTTTACAACAACACAAAGATGAATTAATTCCTTTTTTAAAAATAAATCAAATTGATGTAATGCTAGTCTCTGAGGCCCATTTTACCTTAAGGACTTATATTAAAATACCTGGTTATGAAATATATCACACAAAATACCCAGACGGCACAGCTCACGCAGGAACAGCAATTTTAATAAGGAATTCTATAAAACACCACGAACTAGCACCGTTTGAAGAAAATTACCTACAAGCCACAACAATACAAGTAACTAGCCTACCTGGTCCCATAAACCTGTCTGCCGTTTATTGTCCACCAAGACATAGAATTACCCAACAAAATTTAAATCTTTATTTTGAAACGTTAGGTACGCGATTCATATCTGGAGGTGACAATAACTCGAAACATATGTACTGGGGCTCGAGACTCACCACTCCTCGAGGCAGGGAACTCTTTAAGGTTGTTCAAGACAAGAGGTATACACCCATATCTACCGGTAAACCTACTTACTGGCCAACAGACCATAATAAAATTCCGGACCTTCTTGATCTCTTCCTTGTTAACGGAATATCCAACAATTTTCTCAAAATTGATGATAATTATGACCTTTCGTCCGATCACTCTCCAATTATTTTAACAATCAGCACAACTGTTATAACTAAAGAAGATCCTGTTACACTGACCAATATAACTACAGATTGGATTGACTTCCGGAATTACATAAATGACCATCTAAATCTCAACGTCAGTTTAAAGAATCCCGAAGAACTAGAAGAAGCCACAAACCATCTAATTACGACTATCCAACAAGCAGGATGGAATAGCACACCGCCACCGCAACAAAAGCCCCAAAACCATAATATTCCTCTACATATAAAACAGTTAATAGCCGAAAACGTAGAGCCAGAGCTAGCTGGCAACGCAGTTACAGCGCACTTCAAAACAAATATACAATTGTCTAACGCGAAAAGTGAAACAATCGCTAAAAGAGTTACGTAATGAGGAGTTTAAACACTACCTCACTAACCTCTCCCCTAACGACAACTCAATCTGGAAGGCCACTAAAAGAATTAAACGACCCCAAAAATCCATACCGCCCATAAAAACTCAAGCTGGCAATTGGGCAAGATCAGAATTAGAAAAAACAGAAGCATTTGCATTACACCTTGCCGAAGTCTACAAGCCACACGATAATGATATAAATGCTGATATTGATGAGTACCTCGATGTCCCTCTACAACTCTCACTGCCAATTCGAGCCTTCTCGCCCAATGAAATAAAACGCGAAATTAATAAACTCAATAACCACAAAGCGCCTGGATTTGACCTCATTACTGCAAAAATTTTAAAGCAATTACCAAAAAAAGCAATAACAGCGTTAACAATATTATTCAACTCTATTCTGAGACTCACTTACTGGCCTACTCAACTGAAGTTTGCCCAAATTATCATGATTTTAAAACCAGGAAACCCCTAACGAGGTAAACTCATACAGACCAATTAGCCTTCTTCCAATAATTTCTAAATTATTGGAGAAATTAATACTATTCAGACTTCAAGAAGACGTACAGGTTGAAGAATATATTCCCAACCATCAATTTGGCTTTCGGCATGCCCACTCGACCATTCAACAGTGCAATCGTCTGACAGACATTATAAACAAAGCTTTTGAGAACAAACAATACTGCTCTGCACTCTTCCTTGACGTTCAACAAGCTTTTGACAGGGTTTGGCATAAAGGCCTCCTTTATAAAATCAAAACCATTTTTCCTTGCCAATACTATCTACTTTTAAAATCTTTCTTACTGGAACGTCAATTTCAAGTAAAAACTGGCAATGAAGTGTCAACTAATTATATCATTAGCTCAGGAGTTCCCCAAGGTAGTGTCTTAGGACCAACCCTATATTTACTTTATACTGCTGACCTGCCAACTAACACCAAAACTATAACTAGCACCTTTGCGGACGATACGGCCATCCTTGCATGTGATAACTCTCCTGTAGCAGCCACAGACCTTCTTCAAACTCACCTTAGTGTGATTTCGGAATGGCTGAAAAAATGGAAAATAAGCGTAAACGAAGCCAAATCCACGCACATTACGTTTACTTTAAGGAGACAACAATGTCCACCTGTTATCATGAATAACACTCCAGTTCCGCAGTCAGATGTTGTTCGATATCTAGGAATGCACCTTGATCGTAAACTAACCTGGAAGACGCATATCACTAAGAAAAGAAAAGAACTTGACATTCGATGTAAGAAATTTTACTGGTTATTAGGAAAACACTCATGCCTATCCTTAAACAACAAACTACTTCTATACAAAACCATACTGAAGCCTGTGTGGACATACGGCATTGAACTATGGGGATGCGCCAGTACTTCCAATGTAGAAATCCTCCAACGTTATCAATCTAAAACGCTCCGATTAATAGTAGATGCACCTTGGTTCATTTCCAACAGAACTTTACACGAAGACCTGAAGATACCATTCGTCAGAGAGGTAATTAACCAATACGCGCAAAAACACAAATCTCGATTACAATCTCATCCAAATGACCTCGCTCAATCATTACTGCACAATCCGACAGACAGAAGATTAAAACGAAAGTGGCCGCAAGACATATTTAGCTAGATAACAACCATTATTGTAGTATATGTAAATTAGTTTTAACATTGTATATTACCTATATAGGGATAATACCATTGGGTATGATTCCTCCCTGTCAAAATAATTGCCATACAATTAGCTTATAGAAAATCATGTAATTATTATTTTCTGATTGCTAATTTTATTTATAAAAAAAAAAATAAAATAAAACTGTTTTATAATTTGAAACAAATCACCCTTTATTGTCTTTCATTAGACATTTCTAAATAATAATAGAACATAAAATTTGAATTCTTTTATAATTATAAGTTATAATGAATTTTTAATTAACACGAGAAATGCAGACACTTGCCCGCATCAACGGGAAGGTGTCTGCGCGTCTTTTAATTCCGATTAGAAGGTTGTTTTGTGTTCGAAATGATTTGCTTTCTTTCTTTAGTTTTATCTTTTTTATTCTTTTTAAATTTTGGCTATTCTTTGGTTTTCGTCATACTATTTACCTTCTTCTATCAGCTTCTTAGCTGCATCAATTTGTTTTTGGGTGCAAACTTTCTGACCGGGACACTTCCTTATATATAATAAGTATACTTATTCGACGTTATAGATCTAGAAATCAACACAATAATCTACGTAAATTAAGGATTTACTGTAAATGTTTTAGCACTGCGGACACCTTACCCGCGCACATTTACCCGTTGCGTTAGAGACAATAGAAAAAGATAGTACGCAAATGTAATTTACCTGAGACGAAATCCATAAGTTCACATAAAATATTTATTAGTTTTTTCTATCTGTAAATACTGTCCAATCGTAGTCAGCCCTGTTGTATTTCTATACCACGCTGTCGTATTTGTACAAAATTATAAGAAAATGGCTCCAAAACAATATTATAAATAATTCTCGACAACATCATACTTGAAGCGCATTCTCTTTACTCGTCCTTCAAAAGTAAAGAAAATGCGCTGCGATTCGATTGTCAGATACAACAATATTCCCACGAAGTTGATTGCGGATACTTACACTCTGCGTATGGTTACCCACATTACTCTGCATATGCTTTTGGTTTTCAGTAAAAGATTGGACATACGTAATATACCTGAATTTTTTTGCTGCGTAGTAAAGAGCTTTATTTTTTCTGAAACTCGAATAAAGATTATTAATGACTAATACTACCAACTTTTGTTAAATTCGTAACAATTCTTCTTGGGTAACGTATTCAGTATTTTCTAACAGTTTAATGAACAATTTTTAAAAGAAAATATGCCACTGATTTACTTTATATTTTTTTTTAATAAATTTTTCAAATCAACACAATTACATAGAGAAGCCTGGGGACAATTTTACACTTGCTATAGATATTAAAAAAAATAAAAAAAGTTAAAATTTTTAAAATTTATATTACGTTTTTTTTTTTTTGATTGACATAAAATTTGTGTATTTACATTTGTTGAGTTCAACAAAAGAAATTAATTGAGACTATAGATGTTTGAAAGACTCATGACTACGCTAATGCGCAAAGGAGGAGTTATAAATCAGGAAAGAGGACGAGTGGTGAAAATATACTACCCAAAGCAAAAAGTTATACTGAAGTTAAAATAGAATTGTCTTGAAAAAGACAGATTGTTTTTAAATAACAGCGTTAACAATATTATTCAACTCTATTCTGAGACTCACTTACTGGCCTACTCAACTGAAGTTTGCCCAAATTATCATGATTTTAAAACCAGGAAACCCCTAACGAGGTAAACTCATACAGACCAATTAGCCTTCTTCCAATAATTTCTAAATTATTGGAGAAATTAATACTATTCAGACTTCAAGAAGACGTACAGGTTGAAGAATATATTCCCAACCATCAATTTGGCTTTCGGCATGCCCACTCGACCATTCAACAGTGCAATCGTCTGACAGACATTATAAACAAAGCTTTTGAGAACAAACAATACTGCTCTGCACTCTTCCTTGACGTTCAACAAGCTTTTGACAGGGTTTGGCATAAAGGCCTCCTTTATAAAATCAAAACCATTTTTCCTTGCCAATACTATCTACTTTTAAAATCTTTCTTACTGGAACGTCAATTTCAAGTAAAAACTGGCAATGAAGTGTCAACTAATTATATCATTAGCTCAGGAGTTCCCCAAGGTAGTGTCTTAGGACCAACCCTATATTTACTTTATACTGCTGACCTGCCAACTAACACCAAAACTATAACTAGCACCTTTGCGGACGATACGGCCATCCTTGCATGTGATAACTCTCCTGTAGCAGCCACAGACCTTCTTCAAACTCACCTTAGTGTGATTTCGGAATGGCTGAAAAAATGGAAAATAAGCGTAAACGAAGCCAAATCCACGCACATTACGTTTACTTTAAGGAGACAACAATGTCCACCTGTTATCATGAATAACACTCCAGTTCCGCAGTCAGATGTTGTTCGATATCTAGGAATGCACCTTGATCGTAAACTAACCTGGAAGACGCATATCACTAAGAAAAGAAAAGAACTTGACATTCGATGTAAGAAATTTTACTGGTTATTAGGAAAACACTCATGCCTATCCTTAAACAACAAACTACTTCTATACAAAACCATACTGAAGCCTGTGTGGACATACGGCATTGAACTATGGGGATGCGCCCGTACTTCCAATGTAGAAATCCTCCAACGTTATCAATCTAAAACGCTCCGATTAATAGTAGATGCACCTTGGTTCATTTCCAACAGAACTTTACACGAAGACCTGAAGATACCATTCGTCAGAGAGGTAATTAACCAATACGCGCAAAAACACAAATCTCGATTACAATCTCATCCAAATGACCTCGCTCAATCATTACTGCACAATCCGACAGACAGAAGATTAAAACGAAAGTGGCCGCAAGACATATTTAGCTAGATAACAACCATTATTGTAGTATATGTAAATTAGTTTTAACATTGTATACTACCTATATAGGGATAATACCATTGGGTATGATTCCCTCCCTGTCAAAATAATTGCCATACAATTAGCTTATAGAAAATCATGTAATTATTATTTTCTGATTGCTAATTTTATTTATAAAAAAAAAAAAAAATAAAATAAAACTGTTTTATAATTTGAAACAAATCACCCTTTATTGTCTTTCATTAGACATTTCTAAATAATAATAGAACATAAAATTTGAATTCTTTTTATAATTATAAGTTATAATGAATTTTTTAATTAACACGAGAAATGCAGACACTTGCCCGCATCAACGGGAAGGTGTCTGCGCGTCTTTTAATTCCGATTAGAAGGTTGTTTTGTGTTCGAAATGATTTGCTTTCTTTCTTTAGTTTTATCTTTTTTATTCTTTTTAAATTTTGGCTATTCTTTGGTTTTCGTCATACTATTTACCTTCTTCTATCAGCTTCTTAGCTGCATCAATTTGTTTTTGGGTGCAAACTTTCTGACCGGGACACTTCCTTATATATAATAAGTATACTTATTCGACGTTATAGATCTAGAAATCAACACAATAATCTACGTAAATTAAGGATTTACTGTAAATGTTTTAGCACTGCGGACACCTTACCCGCGCACATTTACCCGTTGCGTTAGAGACAATAGAAAAAGATAGTACGCAAATGTAATTTACCTGAGACGAAATCCATAAGTTCACATAAAATATTTATTAGTTTTTTCTATCTGTAAATACTGTCCAATCGTAGTCAGCCCTGTTGTATTTCTATACCACGCTGTCGTATTTGTACAAAAATTATAAGAAAATGGCTCCAAAACAATATTATAAATAATTCTCGACAACATCATACTTGAAGCGCATTCTCTTTACTCGTCCTTCAAAAGTAAAGAAAATGCGCTGCGATTCGATGTGTCAGATACAACAATATTCCCACGAAGTTGATTGCGGATACTTACACTCTGCGTATGGTTACCCCACATTACTCTGCATATGCTTTTGGTTTTCAGTAAAAGATTGGACATACGTAATATACCTGAATTTTTTTGCTGTGTAGTAAAGAGCTTTATTTTTTCTGAAACTCGAATAAAGATTATTAATGACTAATACTACCAACTTTTGTTAAATTCGTAACAATTCTTCTTGGGTAACGTATTCAGTATTTTCTAACAGTTTAATGAACAATTTTTAAAAGAAAATATGCCACTGATTTACTTTATATTTTTTTTTAATAAATTTTTCAAATCAACACAATTACATAGAGAAGCCTGGGGACAATTTATACACTTGCTATAGATATTAAAAAAAATAAAAAAAGTTAAAATTTTTAAAATTTATATTACGTTTTTTTTTTTTTTTGATTGACATAAAATTTGTGTATTTACATTTGTTAAGTTCAACAAAAGAAATTAATTGAGACTATAGATGTTTGAAAGACTCATGACTACGCTAATGCGCGAAAGAGGAGTTATAAATCAGGAAAGAGGACGAGTGGTGAAAATATACTACCCAAAGCAAAAAGTTATACTGAAGTTAAAATAGAATTGTCTTGAAAAAGACAGATTGTTTTTAAATAAACGTAAGCCAAGAAAAAAATCGGAAGAAAAATGTAAATAAACCACTATGCAAGATCTTCACGCCACGAGAACAAGGATAAAAATAATCCCATATTAAAGCGAATGTTTCTAGGTTGAAGAGTAGGTAGTTTCCTGTGTAGAAAAAGAAACCCTGCGTGTTTCGGTTCTTCGTGCAATGTTCATGAGTCTTTCAAACATTTATAGTTAGTCTCAATTAATTTCTTTTTAGTCCCAAAAACTTTTTAAGGATACAGTGGAAACTGTTATCCGGACTAATTAATTTTGCAGTTCATCCGGATAATCAAAAATCCGGATAATAAAAAAAACAATTTTACCTTGTTAGATATTTATTTACAAAAAACGAAACAAATAATTATTAATTATAAAATCAACAGTAAAAAATAACAAATAGAATCATAAAATGTTTAGGTAAAATTCAAAGTAAATTGATCATTGTTAATCGTGGCGAAAAGCGGAGTGTGCACATTCGAGCTCAAAGTGGTACATTCCGATCTCGGGAAAATGAAGCGCGCCGCTCCGCGTTGCGCTTTATTTGCCTCCCTCGCTTGGAAATGTGCCACTTTTCGCTCGAATGCGCACATCTTCGTGTTAATTGGATTCGACTATATTAATAACAAATCTTTCAAATCTAGATTTTCTATTCGGAGAAAGTTTTCGCTTGAAAGTGCATATACTCCTTAATAATTGAATTTTCTTATTTTATTCTTCTCTCTTACAAATAATATTAATTAAATCAAATTGAACTAAATGTACCACTTCTCGCTTTTCTTTTAATTGAAAATTACAGTAGGGTATTTTTTACCCAAAACCACATTTCTAATTTAATACTTTTAAGCTAGACTAGATGGGAGACTTAATCGTACATGAAAAAAAATACTCTTTCCGAATTTTGACTCTTATTTCCCCACCTTTTTTTTAACATATCCCTCCCAAGTCATTCTAAAATTGTGATGCACCACCTCTAAATATTTTTTTATATTTAAAAACTGAATTAATCCATAAATGAAGTCTAATTACAACAGTATATACAAAATGCGCCTTAAAACTAATTTGTTTATAATTTACAGAAAAATGAAAATTACCCAAAAATATTTGGAAACATTAATTTTGACATATAAACCTTCAACAAACTACAAAAGATGATATAAAAATCAACTAGTTGATTTACAGTGGCCCACTTCAGAAAATTTGACTCATATACAATTTTAATTAATCAAAAACGCGAATTAGTAAACATTAGAAAGTACACCCGAAAATATTTTTATCAAGCTCGCTACAATTAAGCGTGCGGAAGAGCACCATGATAACTTATCAAAAGGAATAAAATATCTAAACTTTTTCAATCAAAAAATAGATCTAATTTATTCGACTTTAAATTTTTTCAATTGAAGAATAAAATAATAATATAGGCAAATCCGATAAATACGGGGATGTCCGCATTCGAGCAAAAATTTTTCCGAGATCGAAATGTGCCACTTTGAGCTCGAATGCGCACACTCGGTTTTAAGCACGGTTACGAAGTTTTAACAGGAAAAACGAACGCTGTTGACAATCCGGATAATCGCGAATCCGTATAACTAAGGTCCGGATTTTCGAGGTTTTACTGTACTTGTTTTTGTTATAGCAATTATAATATTGATCAATACTACTTAAAACTTAATTCAATATATAAATATGACTTTTATTAATGATATGTAATGGTTTTTATTAACTAGCAGGCTTGTCCCGGTTTTGCACGCGTATTGAGATTTCAAGTTAAAAACTTATTTATATCAAAATAAAATATAACTTATATTACTCAGCGATAGGGTCGCTTTTTATTAGTAAAATAATTTTTAGAATCGGTTCAGTAGTTCCAAAGATTACCCCCTACATACAAACGAACAAATTTTATCTCTTTTTAATACTAGTCTTCTTCTTCTACTTCTATGTAGGCAATGATGTCTGTTATCTAGTAGTTTTATGCATTTTTATGTAATGTTATCGCTCCATCTTTTATATAATATTAGTATAGATCAAAAAGATTTTAATGAAACCAAATTTTATAATGTAAAACATGTATAGAATTGATTACGGATGAGTTTTACCAATACTTTGATTAATATAAAATAAGGGTATATTTGATAGGGGTAGACCCATTCAATTTAATAAGCGTACATTTCATAATTTCTTTTAGAGTAATTAAAACAAAAAAATGTTCTAAACATTTATATCACAATGTTGAATAAACAATGCATTTGAAAATAGTGCTACTTTATAAATGCAGTAAAAAGTATATTATTTCTGTTTTAACAAATACTGTGTAGAAACCATCGAAAATACCTAGTCTCAACTTTACCTCACCCTGGATTAAGGCTTTGTATTTCACTAATCTTCATACTTTTATAAATATATCTAAGCAAAGCTGCTTTTTGCATATAATAACACAAAAGAAGACCGTACTTCGAATTTTGAGCCAAAACTGGAACTTTCTTGGGGTCATTCGAATACCTATTTCGGGCACTGTACATAACTACTATTTTTAAACGTGCTGAATAATACTCCATAATTATCTAAGTACACTAGTTTTAAAGTTGTATTAATATTTTTTTTTTAAAAATTTACAAATCAAATCCAGCGTTTCTTATTATATAGGTACATATAATCTAAGAGGTAACCGCAAAAGTTGGATTGTTTTGACTCGAAGGACAATATAGGTTGGAGAGACTAGAAAGATTGACAGAAACTACCAAGCAAGAGTCGCCAAGAAAATGAATTCGATAAAATGAAATGAAAACGTTTCGTAATTATTCTGTTAAATTCACTACAAAAAATAAACTTGATAGTCGATTGCCATAAATAAAATAAATAAAGGTGTAATATTAGCTTAATTTTTATGACAATTTATAAATCGAACACAACTTCTTGGTTGTCAATACAGTAATCCCTCAACATTCGCGAATTCGACTTTCGCGAGTTTCGCTTATTCGCGATTATTAAAATGCGGCAAAAATTCGACTTTCGCAAGCTGTACTCGCTTATTCGCGAATCCATAAAAAAAAGTTTCTTGAATTTTTGTACATAATGTATTTTTCAGTTGTGCAGTTGTGTCAACATTTCCCATTAATTCGGAGTAATAATTACATATCTCTAGTTTGTTTTTGTTCTAAGAGTCGAATGATTCCTAGAACAACGAACAGCCCTCCCCCCTATGCTTCCCCAACCGATTTTTTTAGTTTTCAATTCGGTTTCGCTTGAGTAACACCCTAAAACTTTTTTTAAAATACCATCTTTGCCGAAACGTAAGAAAATAGTAATAGCTCTATCGGAAAAAATTAAACGTGCTGGGGTGAGTGCGTCAGCCGTCGGACGACTATTTAAAATAAACGAGTCGACAGTGAGTTACATAAAGAAAAATGAAGAATCTATTAAAAAAAGTGTCGCTGCTAGTTCTACCGTGAGTGCGTAAATCGTTTCCCAAGTACGAAATACATCACTAGAAATGACTGAAAACACTGTAAGCTTATGGTTATTGATTGGTCTTTGATTGAATTGTTAATTAATTTCAGTAAATTGATGGTAAAATTAAAAAAATGTTGTAAATATGTATGTATAATTATTAAAACTTGTTTATATGTATGTATATACAAAGTATATTAACCATCGTGGAACGTAACCCCCCTATTTCCACATCAAGATAGACTCAACTTTCGCGAATTCGACATTTGCGAGGTTTCTCCGGAACGTAACCCCCGCGAATGTTGAGGGATTACTGTATTTCAAACATTAGAAAAATCAGTTTTTTTGCATATCTAAAAAATATATGGTTTATCCAGATTAGAATTTTTGTAAAGTAATTGGAATGTTTTTCAAAAACCATTATCTTGGGTAAGCAGGATCGAATCTACCTAAGGTTTTTTTGGGCTGCAGCCCAGGCCACTGTGGATACAAAGGGCACCAAGTCTCCACTATAAAAAACAGTTTTTTGACAAAATGGTAATAAGTTGAGTAATTAGGTAGGCCTCCTTGTAGTATTAACCCAGGGTCCCACGAATTGACGATCCGGCGCTGTGGGTAAGATAAGTTTTGCTGTATAGTTTTACCTGGCTTATCGGTTATGGATTTGAGCAGCTTTCGGCTTTTTCAGTAAATCAGAAATAGTCATTATTGATTACCACCTTAACTTTGATGGACATCAAGAAATCATAGGCCAGTCTTTATTGTCAGTTCGTCTACTGATAACCAGAATCCCCGTTGGTTTATCAGCAGGACAACGTAACTATTCATCGGTCCACATCAACAATAAACTGGTTTTTGGTCAATGATGTCGATTTACTTCCGTGGCCATCAAAAAGTTCCGCTTTACACCTCATTGAGAATCTCTGCGGATGGTTAGTCCGATGGATTTATCGCGATCTTTGTCAATTTACTAATAAGTCACAAATGACTAGGGTCATCAAAAAACAATGGTCTATTACAAAATTTTGTGTTATTGTTAGAAATTGATTTTTAGTGTATTTTAAGACTATTTAAAAAAAAAACAGTAGCTTTTAATATATATATACATATATCATATTTATTTAGTTTACGTAAATATTGTTTAATTAAAATCATAACTTATTTTATTACATTTGCGCTTATTCTGAACTTTTGTCGTTCAGTTTATCTGGTGAGAAAAAATGCATCGTTTTTTATATAATTATTCATTATTGCATACTTTTTTATCCACGCCCTTAATTTCCAATAATACTAAAGGAAAAAGAAATTGTTAACATCAATCGGGTTTAAGTAAGAAAGATTAAAAATCAAATTTAAAATATTTTCTAATTGACAAATATTTATTTGGATATTTTTTGAATAAATAACCTAAAATTTTACAAATGTCATTCTTACTCTTTATAGGATAAATTTGTGCATCGAATTTAAAGAATTAACAACACCTATAGCGCTTGATACAACTATCCACCACAGATGCTTTTAAATAATCTTTCAATTATTACGGTGTTCAATAATTTCAAACTTGTAATTTAAATGATAGCCCTTTGTTATATTTTGAAAAGAAATATTTAAATGTGTAGATAAAACACATTAGTTGTGGTATTTTAACAAAGTGGAAACTTTTTCTGACTTTTACAAACCCGTCAAGCTTCAAGTTAAAGCCTATCTTCTGAAGTTTGCCGTCATCATAAAATCTTTTAAAACATACGGGTAATGTGCATTACGTAATTTATTTTAATCTGCTTTAAACCGCACTAACAATAATGTATTTTTAACGATTTTTAAAGCATAATTTTTTTCTTGAAAAATATAAGTATTACGATGACAGTCAAATAAAGAATTAAATTATATTCCTATACAGTGTTTATCGAAAAAAGTTACACACGTTAGTAGTCTCCCTCAGGTAAGAAATAAAATTCAATTGATATGTTAAAGTAAATTACATTTTTATTTGTTGTATGTTATTTATTTCAGAAAAAACAACTTAAATAGAAAAGTTTATGTACACTGATCAACATGACTATTCGAACGAGCGTAGGATAGTTTTCTAATTTTGAGTCAAAACGCGACTTTTTTTTATATTAGTGTAAGAAAAGAACAAGTTTGTTTAGATTATTATATTTACTCAAGTTTTTTGGCAAGGGGAGACGACTTCTGGCTCTTTTCATACGCAATTTTGTTAGAGACGGTTTTACTGTGAATGACAACTTGTCAAAATAATTTTCTCCAAAATTGATTGCATTGTTATTAATTAAATATTATAATAAAATAATTTATAACTACAAGTTTTTTAAAAATGCTGTTTTTTACTTTGTTGAACTTTTCAATTGCGTGAGTGCGCTCCTAATTTCTACTGCCTTATTAACGTGAGAAATGTAAAATAACTAAAAAATCTAGAAACTGCGGCGGTATAATTTTCAGTTGATTATCAAAAGTCAGACCGAATAACCTAAATTAGCTCTCATCTAAAAGCATTGCGTGCCGTTTTTAGAAATGCGTACTTTTAAGAGGTGGACGGGTATCGAGGTATAACGCGTCGAACGCTTTAGAATTATCATGCGGTTACAGTTTATAAAATTTTCCTTTTATGTAGGTATCTATTTGTTCATTATTAGTATTTTGATCATATTGCAAATCTAACTTAAATTGAAGTTTTTTGCATAGATGTATTTGTATTTTCTAGTTACTTATGTACACCCAAGTATACCACTTTATTACACAGGTATTTAATTTTATTATAATCAAATTAAAAGTGAAGAATTCTAAGATCGTGACAACATAAATTATTTAGATGAAACCATTTATAAAGAAAGATTCATTGTAAATTCTTATGTAATACGAAAATCAAAAAACCTTACACACTTTGGTTTTAGTGTCAAATTTTTTGTATAGGTTTTATTATATTGTATCGAGTTAACAAATAAAAATTTAACTTACGTGCCTTAATTTTTTATTTTTATGTAAGCAACACACTTTACAGAATGATAAAAACTCAAAGCTGCTAAAGTTACTGTACTTGGTATAACTTTTTATTAACATTACTTTTTACTGTTATTATTTTTAATTTTTGTTGTTTCTTTTCGTTAAATTGCATTATTTACAACCCTCTGTTTTTTTTACTGATTATTATCGGATAATCGGGTACACGGAGAAAAAAACATAGGGATTTTTCCTATTTTTGCATAGGAAAAATTCCTATGTTGACATAGGAATTTTTTCTAATGTGTTATCATAAGGATTTTTCCAATGTTAACATAGGCATTTTTCTTATGTTAAAATAGTAAAAATAACTATGTAACATAGGAAAACTTTCTATGTATAAAAAAATCAAAATTCTATAAGTTTGTCATTTTTTATTCAATTTCATTTATTTACAGTAATAACATTGATTATACTAAATCTAACGCTTAGGAATATATTTTTTTCGTTTGTGTTTAATAACAATGACGTTACAGTGTAAATTTCAAGATCTAAAGCTTTGATTGTTTCTAAATCTTCACATTGGTACAACAACTCAAATGCTTGATAATGTCGGTCATAAAAACATTCAAGTTGATTGACATAAATAAACATCTGATCATTATCATCCTTTAAAATTATCGTGATTTAGTAAAATTGTGGTTCATTTTCAGCAGACATAACTAAAACTAATCCATCCTTCACAGTATTTCCCATATATTCAATATGATTTATAACTGGATAGTTTTCTGGCTCTGACGACAGCAATGGTGTCAATGAGAGAAAGCATTCATGGCTTCTCAAAATAACGTAGCAAAAATTCCTATGTTAACATTGGAAAAATTCCTATGTCGACATAAGAATTTTTCCTATGCAAAAATAGGAAAAATCCCTATGTTTTTTTCTCCGTGTACATACATTTTTTTAATCCATGTACAGTTTTTAGTAACTTTTGTTAAATTGCAATTTCTAGTTAATTCATAAATATAATACTAATTATTAAATGTATACTGTTAATATTTTTATTTAAGGAATATGTGCTCTTGAATCGAATGCTGTATAAGAAAACGTTGGCATTGGTAGAATAGCAACAATCTTATTTCGATGCGACACATCAACTTGAAGCGACACTTTATTGACAGAATGAAATGGTTTTGACCCAAAAATAAGGGTATAATATCCAAATGCTATCAATACGAGCAGGTCACACTACAGATATGTGCGTATATAATTTAAAAATATTCGTTTCTCCTGCTTTCCCAAGATAAAAATTTAGCGGCATTTAACTATACATAATTACTAAAGAATGTGGTGAAATGCATCTTTCCTTAAGTAAAACTTATAAATGATTCTTAATCCTTAAATTCGACCTTTTTTCTTCAAGTAGCAGAATATACCTTATTTTTGCCACTTGGGATTTTTTAAGAACGCTTTTCTAGAATGCAATCGAAGGATAAACTGATAACTGAGACACAACTGCGTTTTCGAAAGGAAGTATCACGTAGCAGTAGCTTTTCAGTAGTATCATCTTAGATGTTACGTGCACGTACAACTTTATTTAAACAGAAAACATGCACCCCGACCTCGTAGGCAGTAGGGATTCCGTAAAGAAATACGTTTAACCTTTTTCAATTTAGTTATTTCTTTCTACCTTTTGTTTCGAGGTTATTTATTTTAAGCAATAAAAGTTGCAAATTGAAATACACAATTTACTAAAGCGCCATAATGTTGTTTTAGTCGTTTTCTAACATTATTATATGTAGGTATATAAGTGGACTTACACATAAAACATACCTATTTATAAATACATTAAATTAGTAAGTATTGTCGCAAATATGGTTTTTTAAATATTTTGTTTTAATTTCATATTGATGTAAAGCATAAGGTATCGGATGGATAGTCAATCAGTGTGATTATCAGATCCCATCATTCCAATATTGGTCATAGGCTTTCTTCTTTTTGACGCATGAATGTCTGCTGCAGACTTCCTCATACAGTCATAACCAAAAACTTTCTTAATCCTAGATAGATAACCATTCGTAAATTTTACGAATTGTTTTATATAACTTTCGCTTATTATTTGTGTGGGTGGTCTACAGCCCTCAGATTTACAGTAGTTTCTTTATTTGTAACTACGAGGGCAGTTTGATAAGTCAGTGACTTTTTAAATTACCCGCGCAGTAACTTTAAATGCAACACTGCTTCCGTCAACCGCCATCTATGAATAGACTACTGTCAATGTTTGAGCAAGCTGCTTCATTTGGACATGAAAAAGCTATCCGCGATGTTCAGTCGCAGTTCGACGAGTTTTTGCCCAGTTTCTTTGCTGTGGACGAAACATGGATCCATGACAACACACCAGATACCATGGAACATTCAAGACATTAGGTTTAACCAAAAAAGACCAAGCTAGGTCTGTCAGACAACAAGGTCTTAACCACTGTTTTTTGGAATGCACACGGTGACATTCACATTGATTACTTTGAAAAAGGTAAAACGATCACACGCAAGTATTATTCAGAGGTTTTGGATAAATTCGATATAGATTTGAAGCAGAAACGACCTCATTTGGCAAAGAAAAAAGTGCTGTTCTATCAAGACAATTATCTATTAGTGCATAAGACTCCAGGAGAAATTGATATAAATGTCTATATTTATATAAATTGTATAAAAAGAGATATGAATAAAAAACAAAACAAACTAAAAAAATCAAACAAAAAATGGAAGTGTAGAACAATTTAATTAAACTTTGATAAAAGCCTATGTAGTCAGCAGGAGAAATATTGAAGCAAGAGGTAGCGGAAGCTAGAAAAGAATCAAAGAATTATCCCCTACATACAAACAAGAAAACAAATTTTACTTTTTATAATATTAGTGTAGATGTATAAACACAGATCAAATACTTAAAATATACGATAATATTTATATAATATTTTTATAATGCGGGCCGTTTAACAATTTTAATATTCTATGTACCCTTTTCTTATAAAGTTTAAAGACCGCTGATCTAATGCTCATATATGTGATTTATCTAATTATAATCTCTATAAGCCTTAAATGAAATGGAAATCGATCAGTGTAAATGTAAACTTTAGTTCATTGAATTCAGTTTGATACAGTTTTGCGTTTTCACAGTGTAAGATTAATACACGGCACACTGGAGACTACTAGGAACTGGTACAGACATTGGATGCTTGATTAGGGATGTTTCGATATTACACTCAAGTTAGTGATATTTATTCAACCTATGGGATTATTTTAATGTTTCTAATTGTGATTAATATTTCAATATTTTAATTCTGCGTGCGTAGTTACTCACGCAATTTAAAATATTGAAAAATTTTTCCGCATTTTTAAAAACGTGCTCTGTAATAGAAAGTTATTATGGTTATAAGGCAAAAACTTATAAAGTTATAAAACAAAAATGATTATCGTGTTTAAATAAAAATTCGTTAGGTAAAATTTGTTTTAAAACTGGTAATAAAATTATTGTAATTTCATTTTTAATCAAAATGTAAATAATATAGTAAGTTAGTAAATTTAGAAAAAAAACTTTCCGTGCCGGAGAATGTTTCAGCAAACTAGTATGTAGTGAGAACAAATTGCAGACGGAAGAGGTCGAAGTTCAAAGCCTTTGAGTTTAGCAGATTAATGCGTCTGTAAAGAATTAAACACATGTTGCCAGAAATTCAATTTTAACGTTACAAATTGTTTTTAACATAATAAAGGTTTGTTTCAATATATTTAAATTGGTATATTCATTTTTATAACCCAAACAGAAAAATAGATAAATACAGAAATATTTTATATCGAAATTTTCTTTGAAGAATAAGTAAATAAGGGATAATAATATAGTTGATGTAAAAAAATGCAATATCGGGCTATATCTATTTCTTTTTTTGTATAAGTTACTCTACCTCTTTGGTACAAAAAACCACGCAAAAGTACAAACTGCAGTCTCTGGAGGTCGACCGACTAGGCACTAGTAGGGACAGCTCAGATATTCATGGACCCGAAAGTAACACGGCTATGCCCTCCATCGGGACGCTTCTTGATTCGATTGAATTCCCCGAAGGCAGTCCATAGTCTAATACAGTCTTATTGCTATGTAAATGGTATTACTACCTTTGTGTATTAATGTTTTGTGCTTTTTTCTCTGGCATGTACGCATACTATATTTTACCAAATGGGGCATTCTCTTATTCTTTGAATAAACTTTGTTGCTTTTATACTCATGTAAAATAGCGTTTCTAAAAATATACAGTCTTTATTGTTAGTTAAGCTTTATATCGGTATTAATGTCACCGTTTTTCTTTATGTAGGTATGTTCTATTTGCAACAAAATAATTATATTATACAGAAGTGTATAGAAGTTAAACTGAATGACAACACATTTAAATTATCTTAGGAAAAAAATATATCTTTATACAGTCAAATATCAAAATACTTTCGATACTTCTAAATTTTATAATTTAGTGCTTAAAAATTTAAAGAAAAGGTCACGCGTGATAGAAGTGAAACTTATTGCTTATGAGGTTTAGATAAAACTTTAATAGATACTTTTTTATTCTGAAATATTTCGTGATTAAGACCTAATACGTAGCCAATCTACACGATACTGATAGCAATAAAATAAAAATTTAATACAAATGATGTATCTTCTTTAGGTGTAGTTTTCATTACCTAGTCGCGCGTTTACGCTTCCAACGAACGACCGGCCTTAGTGTTACACGCTAACTATCCAGAAACGATTGATGTCTTAAAACACGAAATCGAAGTTGGCATTCATGAGATTAAGCCCCAAACACTCGACAATGTACTGATAACTTAAGTTGATCGGATGGGGTACTGTAAGGTCAGTCGTGGCAGTCATTTTACTGACGTATTTCATTCATAAATGGAAAAGTTCAATCTTTCTAATAAACCCATAACTTTGAAAAAATATTCATTAATTTTTTATTTCTAGCTTATCAAAAATGCAAATTTTAAATTTTCCACCCTTTAAATCCCTTTAAACCCTATTAAATTACCAAAAATTAATTTTATAAAACAACCATTTAAGAAATTTTTAATTTTTTTTTACTTTGGATTAGGTATCATAGTAAACTAACATGTAATATTATTCAAAATAATGTATATGTATAATAGACAATACAAAATATTTCAACTATTTTTAATAAAATATTAAGTAAATAATTTTAATGAAGAAACAAATAATGATTTTAGTTTCAAAAAATAATATTAAATATTTGTATTCCCGACGCGCATCCTTTGCGGAACTTTTTCTTGCACATACTATAATTATTAAGTACCTACTAATTTGTTAAAGTTGGAAAGTTGTACTTTAACCAGCAGATTTATATAAAATTTTTATTATTTCATTTTTCGCTACTATTATATTATTGAAAAAGTTTATTTTGTCATATCTCAAAATCAAGTAGATTTAAAAAGTTTTAAAAATCAGCAGTTTTTGTTGCTTTAGTTTTATTTTTTAAATAAAAGATATTAAATATTTATATCATACTAGATTTTCAGACCAGTGCAACAGGTATAATGTAGTTTTTTATCGAAATAGTACTTATCAATTAAAAAACATTTATTAACTATTTAGGTTAAGCATGTACGAGCACGGTACTGGGTGGGGATAGACCGATCTGGGCGCGGCGTAAAGAGGTTATGAAGATCACGTGGTCGCAGGATTGAAAATGGAAACACTGTGATTATTATGATTATTAAGGCAATGTTATCAGTAAATTCAAAATAAACGTTGAATATAACACGTGCGAATATAAAATTATAGAAAGTGAAATGAAATAGAAAACTATCTATCGGGATGAAAATTTACCAGAATTTCTAAAATTAGGTTAGTATTTTTGACACTTACTTTGCTTTAATGGTCTGTAGTGTTGCCATTTCGTTTAAGAGCTAACAAAAGCAAGGTAATTTTCGTAAATATCTCTTAATTACACGGTTTAAAACGTTTTTTTTAAATATCTTTATGAATGTCTTAACTTTTAATTAGATAGTTTTTTTTTTCATATTCTTTGACGAATTTGGGCGAAAATTCTGAAAACATGTCGTCTATCCGTCACTTTGCCATAAGACTAATGTTAAATATGCTGACTTTTGAAATCAATTATTTCTTTAAATAGTCGGTCAACCCTCTTCAAATTTTGAGAATTTGTTTAGACATATTTAAACTACATATAAAAAAAAATCAAGCATTTTGGGAAGAATCACTTTCGTGCTCGTATATCCTTAAATGTGACAGAAAATCTATGTAGGTATAGTTAATACAAAACTAAAACCGTTGTACGTCATTACTATAAATGACGTCACGCCGCAAACAGTGTTGTGAAACTGTGAGTTTTGTCGCAAATTATAAAATATAATTGGTTTGTTCTAAAAAGAACAGATTTTTGATCGCTTTGTGCAATATTTTTAAAACTCAATAAACACTAAAAAGGGCGAAAAACAGTTACAGACAGATCGTGGCGAACTGTCAATAACAACAACGCAACGCCGCAACTTTGAGATCATGGCAGCCAATATTTTAATAGCAGCCAAATTCAAAATTGAATACAATCGTATACCCCCGAACGATCTGGCAGGTTGGTAGTGCTTATTCACTTCAATGACGTTAGCAATGACGTGCAACGGTTTTAGTTTTGTATTAACTATATGTATGTATCTAATACCTACCTATTTTTAAATATTAAAATGGAAGCTTATTTCGTTTTTTATTAACACTATTTGACTAATGCCTAAGCAAATAATATCTAAACGTATAATTCTAAAAAATTGTTAGCTGTTAGAACACGACCATTGTTACGGCTTTTATTGAAAAAAAAATAATCATGAAATAGAAACGTTTTTACATTAAATTTCAAATAACTGTTTTGATGAATCGGTAAAGAAATATCAGTCTTGGTAGATTTTCAAACAATGAAACTACAGTAAAACTGAAATACCTGCAATAAGCATGCAATAAAACTGAAAATGAGAGATATAGCCGCACGCAATGCTCGGCGTCGGCTCCACCATGGCGCCTTAACGGCGGGCGTCACTTAGGTCAATGCTTAACCTTTCCTTCAATTACGTATATTAAGGTTCAGGTTATACATTATTTATTTAAGTGTGCAGGTTATCCAAAATTACGCCAACCAACAGACATTAACTATACTGGAAGTTAAAAATCGATAACGTATTCAATTTCCTAAACAATTTTTAATGTTTCTCTAGTTGGCTGAATATTTAGACGTATGTACATTAGAACTGTTTAAAAAAATTGACTGGTTTTTATTCCACGTCACATATTTAATAGTTATAGGAAAAGGAAATAAGATGCCTGTTAAAATTTGAGTCTTAATATTAATATTTAGTAGTTCCTGAACGAAATTTTCCATTTTATATTTAAATAACTTAGAAAAGAGTCAGTAATATCTGAATTTTGTGACTGAGTTACAAGGGAGTGTACACCGCTCGTCAAAACAAAATATACATGCGAATTTAACATAGGGAGTTAAAGCTGTGAAAGTTAGAGGACCAATCTAACATGCTGCTTGAAGTTATATGTATATTCAAAATTGAAACGACTTAGTATTTGTTTTTGTAACTGAGCGGACTAGTCAAGCAACCTTTGTATAGTTTACCGAGTCTTCTTTTTTGTAAATTTTTTTTTGTATAAATATTTTGAACAAAAAAGAACATAGTATTTTATGCTTGTTCAATTTATTGTAATCCAATAAGTATTTAAATAAAAAATATTGTAGCCAATTTGGAACTATTGAGATAACCTTCATAAACCAATAGGCTAAGCGAAAAAAAATTTAATTGCGACAGGTGTAAAATCCATTAAAAACGATTAATTCGAAAACAAATAAATATATTTCAAACAAAGGGCAAAACTTGTGGAAAAACAATTGCACTTTTGATGAGACTTGAAATATTGTAATATTTCTCTATTGTAATAAAAAGTGTAAGAGTTTCAATATGAATAAGAACAAACACGTTTACTGTATATTACAGTCTACCTGGTATCTCTATGACAATATGATGCAGGCCTATCGAGTAAATATCTGAAAAACGCAAACATTTAAAAATGCTAAATGTTGGTTAAACATAGCTATATAACGGTAAAATTTTACAAGTTAAGAAATAATTAAGTCATTAGTTATAAATATTAACTTTTTGTTCAAAAAAACCAGAAACAAAGTTAAAAATAATGTATAGAAATTATTAAGGCTTGAGACTACCAAATTTTGTCCAATGTATTTTAAATGGAAACTGCGTTCCCGTCCTATTGCCGTATTTTTGGAGATAAAAAATTGAAATTTTTTGTATAGATAGAGACCATATATCTTTAAAACGTAAAAATTTTTGATTTTTGATTAATCAACGTGTTTTACACAAAAAAAATAATAAAGCATAAAACAGACTAAATTTCTAACCGTTACTGTGCTTTTAAAAATAAAGCTTGTTAAATTATGATAACGATTTTATTTTTTTCATAAATATATTTATTAAATAGTTATAAGCAATTAAAGGACGCCGATTTTGGTCAAAATTGGTAATTTTTCTCGGTTGATTGACAAGGTTAAGCTGCTTAAAGATGTACAAACACTAATTCCATGAAAGGTTCGAAAGAATAAAAGGTTCTCAAAACGGGTAGAAAATAGGAATATGTTGCTGGTCAACTTCATTTTATTTAAAATAATGAAATATATATTTACAGGAAAAGATTCTTAAAAGTAATAATAACATAAAAAAAAGGAATTTGCGATAAGAAACCTTTAAGCAGCTTAACATTGTCAATCAAACAAGAAAAATCATCAATTTTGACCAAAATCGGTGTACTTCAATTGCTTATAACTATTTAATAAAGTTATTTATGAAAAAAAATAAAATTGTTACGATAATTTGACGAGTTTTCTCGTTCGATTGGTAAAAAACTCAATCAATTATCTTTATTTTTGAAAGCACAGAAACGGTTAGAAGTTCAGTCTGTTTTATGCTTTATTAATTTTTTTTGCATAAAACACGTTGATTAATCAAAAATCGAAAATTGTTACGTTTTAAAGATATATGGTCTCTATCTATACAAAAATTTTCAATTTTTTATCTCTAAAAATGCTGCAATAGGACGGGAACACAGTTCCCATTTAAAATACATTGAACGAAATTTGGTAGTCTACAGCCTTAATAACTATATTTTATTGATTTTCCAGCAGGAACTATTTTTGCCTTTACCATAAATGTTAGATGATTATATTTTTTATTTTATCATTTTAAAAATTTTCTAGTCTCACAATCTTTAATGTGTTATGGATCTCTATTAGAATATCCGTTAATTCTTCTTTTGTTTGTGCAAAGATGACAAAATCATCAGCAAACCTGAGTTCTTTAGTCTTTTTTCTTGAAAATTCACACCTTTGTCTTCCCAATTTAGTTTTTTTTGTATTAAAATAATTCATTAAACCTGATACCATTTTTATATTTTGAGAACTTTTTAATATGTTCAGTGCCGTTCTAAGCAATCCACTATAAATTAAAATAGCCAATCACGTACAAGCACGTGATCGGCAGTAATTGTGTTATAAGCTCACTTATTTAAAGATTTTTAAATAGGTTTAATAGCTCACTTATTGTGATCCAGAGGTAGTAATAAATTGCAATTTATATACATACATATTTAAACACGAACTATTAAACCTATTTTATATTTAGACAACTTAAGAGGGTATACTTGTATATCCTTGTATACTTGGACATAAATTTTGGGCGTTTTGTGGAACTCGATAAAAGTTAACAAAAAATATTTCTACCATTCATTTTTTTACAAAATATTTATTGATATTTTGATCATATACAAAAAAAAATTGAAAAATTAAATTAAAATTACATGAATTATAAGCTTGTAAATTTAGAATTAAAAAGAAGGGGTGTGTTGGTTGACACGATTACAACCATTTAGGTCATCTAAAACAAAATAAAAAATAAAGATTGTTAATTAGGAAGAATATCGTTAGAGTTCCTACCTAAGTGTAAATGTAAAAAAAAGTTTGCTATATGACGGCTGTCTAAAAAAAAACAGCATTTTTCACTCTTTTATTTTCATAATTTTTATTTTTTTAAAATAGTAAATAAAATAATTTTAATACAAAAATGGTACGGGCGATAGAAAGTTGGTACTAAATTTGAAATAAATCGGTTAAATAGAACTTTAGATACAACGATTCAACAATGTTGAAAAAAGTAGTTTTGAAAAAAACGCGTTTAATGTTTTGAGCAAAAGTTTCAGGCTGCCGCAACTCCGGCGTGCCAAGTTTTACTACTGCGTCATTAAAATATCTATAATACCAAAAATTATTGGAATTTTAGTATTTTCTCTCGAGGATATATTCTTAAAGTTTAAATTTAAGAATATGTAAAAAAAATTAATTTTTTTAAAATTCTGGACCAAAATACCCCCTTACCGATTAGGTATGGATAAGTTATGTATTGCATATTGGTAGGGGGAAAGTGGCATGAAACAGCCAGTTTTAAAAAAAGGGATAAATAATATAGGACATAAATAAATCAAACTTTTTTTGAAATCTGTAATTGTTCATGCATTTATGTACGTAATGTCATAAAACATTTTTCAAAATTAACGATATTTTTCGACTTCTAATCATTTATAAAAAAAATAAAATTTGGCTTTTTCATAACCTATAGGTATTGAAACAGCCAACCCAATTTTTGAAAAAGCCATGTTCTTATTACAAGATTAAAACTGCACATTAACGAAGATATTATTTAATAATAATCTTAAGCTATAATTTTAGATCTTATATAATTATAAAACGTTTTAAATAACGCAAATTCTGGATAAAATATTTACTTACATAAATTTAAGAATCTGTCAAAAAATTTGACGTTTGAGATCAATCATTGCAAAAACTTAAAAACGTTTTTAGCAAAAATAATGCAATTTCCCTTTTACGCCACAGGATTTATATGCCCAACCATTACAATTTTGCATCGGTACCACTCTTGATTGCTGTTACTACAATTATTGCATTTTATGCAATTAAAAGGTGGCTTTTTCATTACACTGCAGTCCGGCTATTTCAAAACATATTCTCTCAAGAAACAAAATCTCGAAAATTACTATGTAATCAAAGATTAGTCTACAAAATATATACGTTATTAGAAGGCCTAATATATCTATAAAATTATAGTGTAATCATATTATTATTAGTTTCGTACGTATAGGCGTTAGAAAACAAATAAACTGAACTCAAAACCTTACTTTTTGACGACAAAATCTTCAATACGTCGTATCGGCGCCGTTTATTGACGGTGAACGGTCAAATTTTTGTGGGGCATATCTGGCTAGTGTTGCTATCTTAAAATAATAATACATGAACGATTCGTATGAAAACTACCGCGTAATTGATAATGGCTTTTTCAAAACTTGGCTGTTTCATGCCACTTTCCCCCTAAATATTTTATTGAGGGTTTGCGTTATTTAAAACATTTTATAATTATATAAGATCTAAAATTATAGCTTAAGATTATTATTAAATAATATCTTTGTTAATGTGCAGTTTTAATCTTGTAATAAGAACATGGCTTTTTCAAAACTTGGGTTGGCTGTTTCAATACCTATAGGTTATGAAAAAGCAAAATTTTATTTTTTTTATAAATGATTAGAAGTCGAAAAATATCATTAATTTTGAAAAATGTTTTATGACATTACGTACATAAATGCATGAACAATTACAGATGTAAAAAAAATTTGATTTATTTATGTCCTTCTATATTATTAATTCCTTTTTTTAAAACTGGCTGTTTCATGCCACTTTCCCCTTAATAAGTAAAGCAAAAACTTTTTGAAAGTAATTTTAGAAAACTGTATCTAATACCCACATGTAAAATATAATTTGTTTAAAATAGCTGCAATTTGTTAAATTATTACATTTGCAATTCATTTTTTATAATTTTGTTTTTATGATTTTTAGTAAAGTATAAAATAAAAATATGATTGTCCTCATATAATACTATTTCTAAGAAATTGTAAGAAAATTGGTAAAACCTTACAATTAGCATTTATTTTTATGACATGATTAGGGAAATCAGAAAACAAAAGTTATTTTTCATAAAGAAAATGTCGTAACTAATAGTGAATAATAATGTTAAAGATAAATTTTATTATGAAATTAGAAAACAATTTTCTAGGTATAATGCTCTAATACGGGGGTGTCAAACTGATGGCCTGCCGGCCGCATGCGCGCCTCAATGTGATTTTATTTGGCCCACGATATTCTTAAATAAACAGGACAATATTTTAGGAATTCACTTAATTACATAAAGTATTTTAATTATCCTATCCATATTTCTAAATCCACACCTAAAAATATAATTAATTTTTTTTTTAAATTATGGCCCTTGGTTTAATTGAGTTTGAGCCCTAGCATAAAAGTGGATAACAATATTAATTTGGTATGTTCCATATGTACTCGCGTACCCCACTTTGGAGAACCCTGACTTAAACGACTGTGATGATAGAAAATAATACTATACGTTTCATATAGGTACTATGTCTGTTTTTTTGCTGGAAGTTATACGTATTCATTTAATTAAACTAATAATTTATTTTTTCTTTTGCTTTGTTTAATTTCAATATATGACGTCTTAAAATACAAGAAGTTAAATGAAGTCGCTTGTGTAAAATATAAATGTTAGAATAAATAATTCCATTAAAAGATAAAATAATTTCTAACCGATACATACGTGTCGCTATTAAAGTACAGACGGCATTAGCTTTGGATGCACAAAGTATAAAACTTTTGTCATATTCTGACATAATAAGCCATTATGTGCAAGTAACTTTTTTCATTTTGCTGAAAAAAGGGAGTAAACATTTACGTCATTTCTTTTTTTCTCTACGCACGTAATAGCAAACAAAGATATGTTGCCACTAACACACAGAAACATGGAAAACCATTTAGCCCGCGTTTTAAAAGAACATGTACCAAAAAATAAACTGCACTGAAATGAAATATATACTACTGCAGTTTCACTAGATAATCGTAAAGCTTCTGTAATAAAAAAAGAACAAACTTTGCGTGAATGTTAGATAATTCTTGTTTAAAGTTAAATAATAAAAACACTATTAAATATATATTGCTTTATATAGGTATAAAAAGGCATGTAATAAGAAACACTACAATATTATAAATAATGAATGATATTAGAAGATAGCAAATGAAAGTGTCCCTATGCAATTATTTTGTATTCCCAGTTAATATTACCTAAGAAATTGATTTGATTTTATTGTCTCTCGAGTTTGTTACTTATCAATGTATGTATAACTAAAAAGAAAACTCCATTTTGTAAAACTACAGGAGAAATCTGTTATTTTTTAATTTTGCAGTAATCGCAACAATGAAAGTCTATTCCTGAATGTACTATTATATTCACATAATTCTCCTGGTTGAAGTTCAACTCAATCACGTTAAAATAAATTCAAACGTCAAGAAGGTCATGCATTGCGACGAAGAACGTAATGGAAAGTCACTAACCGGAGGATCATTTCATGGTCGTGATTCCTACACAGAGACGAATTTGCCTAAAAGCAAGTGAATTTTCTAAGCACTATATCTAGTTTAAACATTTTAACACATACATATATTTTTGTTTTTATTAGAGGTACTCACTGCTTGAGCTTTCTTAGCTATTTCGGTGGAAGTTTTAAATATCTTTTTTTTTACGCTTTATTTCGTTTCGTTGAAATTTTAATACAATAAAAGAAAAATGTTCGTATTATGATTATTTTTAGATTTTTCAATTTAAATATCTTTGGCATATTGATAATTTGAATGGAAACTCGGAAAATAATTAATTTAAAATCGATATTCAACTCAAAAGATAAGAAATATAAAAGTTAACAATATACTTACCTGATCTCTACAAATACTTTGACAAAATTGAAAGTCTATGTAATTCAGTAAATTACAAAGATTGTACAAGATTTAAGCTTGCAATGAGTTTACTTAAAACAAACATTCTACAAACGTGTAATATTTTTTACACTCTCAGATTCGTAGTTCTTATGTTATTTTCTTAATTATTATTTGCCTGTTGACGATAGTAATTAAAAAAATATTAAAATGTATTTTAATATTGCACAATTTGGGCGATTTCTGTACAGGGTGACTCATCATTAAACCTCTTTTATAAAAAATAAATATTTTAAAAGATAATGAAGACATTTTATTCCAACAAGAAATAAAATGTAGAAAAAATGTTTATTATTTCTTTTGAAAATGATAAAATTCTTAAAATACTTTGCTTTGTGATGTGGGCCCTTTTTCATAGAGTTGCCTTAAACGTAGTACATTTTCTTGTGGATCAAATGTAGGTTTTCCAGGACAACATATAACTTATCGTCACTTAGACTACTGTTGCGTATTAACTTCTTTATCAAACTGCAACAAAACAATGTTATTAAGGATTAAATGTAAATTTAAAAGTTTTTCAATTATTAATAATTTTTTTTCACTTGTAACTGTTTTCTCAATGACTGTTGAATGGTTATCGACTAAATTTTTTAGGGCTCTACAGTTGTCTCATAAATACCACCTCTGTTGTAATATAGACAGACTATTATCTCTTGTTAAAGTATCATGTAAGTAGTGCGTGCGGTAGCCAAAGCGTGTTTGACATTTAAACCAGCAGTATAAAATACCTGAGGGTAATATGCCACGCTTGTTGGTTTGGCCCTTTTACCGTCTTGAGAAAATTATGCAATGCCATCACTAGATCACTGTACAATTCAGTGTGGAAAGGTTATAAGAGTCAGACGAGATAGTTGAATGAAGAAGCGATGCCTTTCCTTTCTTTTCAGGCAGCCATAATTGTGAATCTCGTGTTAAGAAAGACTGTATAGTTATTTAGTTGCTCGGTAAACACATCCTTTTTACATAGTTATTTAACATAAACTGTTGTTGTGTTTATTATGTTTTGATTCCTTTTTAGCGTATTTTCAAATGCAGGTAGTTATTTTTTGCGGATATCAATGAACTATAATATCATGCAATGTTGATGAAAACATCCTTGCTAAAAAAAACTCAAATGAAGTGTAGGAAGAAAGAGAATATTACGGCTTAGAATTTGCACGAGTAGTTTGGCTTAAGTTCAAATCAACTATTTCGAGTTGCTGCTGACAAGGTGAAGATTGCTATGATGATTTCCAACCTCCGATAGGAGACGGAACCTCAAGAAGATTGCTATGGCCTAGGCGGGGAATATTATGTTATTGTCGTGATATGTGAAACTTTTTTTGTTTTATTTTCTATGGTGAAAAATAAAGGTGTAGATGCAGGAAGATCTGGAAAAAGCGACCACAGCTATAAAAACACAAAAATTTAATTCAATAATTTTCATACTTATGTAACTGTCTATAAATACAACTTTAATAAAAAAAACAAGGTTTAATATTTATTATATACAGTAGAAATCGCTTATTACAACTACATAGGTTAGTACGACCAATTCTAAGCCATTTGGTTGGTTTTCTATTTTTTCTTATACATATGGGTTATTCTACAATAAGGGGTTTTGAAGCCATAGAGAATGCAGCGCTATCACTGAAAAAAATTGGTGCCGTACGCTCAAAAGACCAAAATTGACATCCTCCTTTTACTACTTACCAGTGGAGAGACACAATCACCTTGTAAAACTACTGCACCACACTGTCGCATCGCGTCAAAATACAAATATCAGCGATTTGACAGCTTAGTACGACTCCCTCAAATCGTTTATAACGTCGAACCCAGATTGTAAGATAAAATTTCGGCAAAAATTTTTAATGAAATATTCGATATTACGACCTTAACTATTGAAAAAAAATGTGCTTTAATAGAATAAAATTATTTTTTTTCTAGCGCCATCTCGTAGAATAGTTAAGTACCAGTAAGCTGAAATATTTATGCATTAATACATGACAGATGGCACTACATTCGAATCTATATATTTCTGTACCTAGGCGACTGAAAGCCATCACATTCTTAAGGCGAAATAGAAAGACCGAGCCAAGCTCGGTCGCTCAGATATTAATATAGTAATTTAATACATTATACAACCTTGATGTAAAGATTAGTTAGCTCATTAAATTACTATTTGTGTTTTTAAAGTATTGCTAATTTTTTGTACTTCACTTTTTTGTGATAATCCTAGCGTCGATATTACATAATAAAGTGTCCCGTCTGAAGATTTTACTGTTTAATTTTTTTGATTTCTTTTAATTTACTTATAGTATTTATACAAAGTATTCTTTTTTTAAAATTTAATAATATAGGTACCGCAATAAAGAAAAAGTATTTCTAAAATGTAGAGAATTAATACTGTAAAAAATATATGTAAAGATGTATTATTATATCTACACCTTGTCGAAAAGTTTTAAAAACTAACTAGTTAGGTTCGAATCTCTTAAATTAGTTTAACAAGTAAGAATTCATGAAGAAATCTTTAAATTTTATAGATTTTCAATAATTTAGTATTTGTCTTTGGACAATCTAGTTAATTAAAAGAAATTCTAATTAGGTTTATGAATCACACTTTAGCATGGTATCGAATGAAATAGATCTGAAATATTATATAAAGGCATTTTTTTAGAATTATAATTGACATCAGTAATACTCCGGTGTATATGTTTTGCGCAACCAGATGTGGTTTTATATTATAACTCAAAACGAATTCGTAGCAAAATTTAAAAAGTGTTTTATAAATTATGCAGCTTTAAACTGTGTCATATTTTATTTTCGAGCAAATAAAGTGCGTGTGTATTCGCAACGCATTTTCCATCATCCTGTTCATGCAAAGCGTAACTCGATGGAAGTGGAACTTGTCACTCTGAGTAAAAAGTTGACTTGAGAGCAAGTTCGCGGGGCAGAACACGTGTCACAAAGGCGTATCGGCGTGCTCCAGTACCACCCGATGCGGATCCTTCGCTAGATATTGTAGGAAACGTGCCCGGACTTGGAACGAATACGAGACGTTATATTGCAAATCTCATTTGTGACAATAATTTATATGTAAATAGATCCCAGTTACACGTGTTGCATTTCAAAAATATTTCTAACTAATATATGCTGGCAAACTTGTGCTGCTCAATCTTTGCTTTCATAACTTAGGCGACACGAAAATAAAACCTGTAAAGCACAAGGCGAACGTGCTTTTATACTTGTAATGGCTTAGTTGGAGGAGAAACACAAATTTTGGTAGACACAAAATAAAGATTTTATACGTTCTACGAATTTTCTCGGAAAATTCTAATATTTACAGCAGAAATATTGTAATGTTTTTGTTTTACGTGACCATTTTTCTGTAAACAAATTGCGTATTATGGAATTTTGACTTTTCCAGTTTTTGAATACTCTTTTTAACATTTAAATCTAATTTGTGTTTAGATTTTTACCATATTTCTTGTTTACAACAGCAAAACATTTTCAATCCAGAAACATGTACAGTAAAACCTCTCTTGAGCGGACAGTCGCGGGACCAACCATATTGTCCGCTGTGGAGAGGTGTCCGCTGAGGAGAGGTGTTAAAAAAATGAGTAGGGACAGTTGGGGTACAATGGAACGCGGGGTTCAATGGAACAACGACGATTAATATTCAAATACCAAACGAATTCGCGGGTTTCTGTTTTGAGCGATTACAGTGCCTAACTATCTATACGGGAATGCAGTGAAATTAGGCCGCTCTGCAACAACAAAGTTCTGAAAAGAAAAAAATAGTTTTATTAGTAAAAAGTTACATTTTCCAACCCAAAAACTATTGTTTTTACTGAAAAAGTATACTAGTAAGGTATGTGATATTTCTTTACATAAATTTTAATCATATTGACTATTTAATACAGTTGAATATAAAATGGAAATCATTACCAAGTTTTTAAAATTTGCTTTTGATACTTTTGAAACGTTATGGGGCACCTTGGAACGCGACACAATAGAACACTGCAACATAAAACCCCATTTACTTTATTGGTTTTGTGTTGCAGATTTTAGAGTCATATTGGTTAGAGAGCATATGAAAAAAGTGATAGGGATCTGTATAGTGAGACTAATATGTGAGAGGCTTTTACTTTCTTCTAAAACCTGACATGGCAATAGTGTCAATTATAGATATAAAATTGTTGTGGCCAAGTTCATGCTTAGCAAGCAAGGGTGTTACGGAAGTATTTCATTGGTTAATAATTTATTTTAATATACTTTATAATCTTACGCGATTTATTGGCCATGTTCCATTGTACCCCAGACCTGGGGCACAATAGAACAAAAAAAGTTTTTTACAAACACGTAAATATTTTAGGTTAAAGATTAATTTTTAATCTCTTTTTTGTGTTCAATCAACAGTTTTAGGTCTGTTCTTAATTGTTTTAAGCAGAAATTATAAAAATATAAAACACAGATTTTTCTAAAACTCGAAATAACTTTTTCGTTTCATTGTACCCCAACTGTCCCTAACTAGAAATTAGATCAAATATAGATCTAATTAAAAATTATTATTATATGTGTTATATAGATACAAAGAATTAAAAAATAAAATAGAAAATAAATAAAATATGTGAAAACTAATTTAATAACTTGCTAATATTTAATATTAATTAATTTTCAAAAAGAAGTAATTTTTCTTTGTTTTTTAGTTTTAGAATCTACAATTGCCTTCTCATGAAGCGCCAACAATTTGTAAATTAAATTTAACTAAACTTTCTGGAAGGTTTTAATCTAAAGCGAGTTTCCTATTTACGGGTAGATAAAATAACTTGTTTTATAAATAAGAAATATGTTAAAGATACAAAACTAATTCTCAAAATCAATTTACAGGAAACTTGTGTTGTTGTGTATAATGGAACAAAGATATTTTAATCCTTCAGAGCATTAAACGACGATTTTTCAATTTTATGACTTTGTAAGTGTCCGTTTAAGAAAGGTAAATATGTTTCTTGGTAACCATAATTAGGCTGTCCGCGTCCGTTAGAGGTGTGTCCGTTGAAAAGGGGGCCTAAATACATTATTTTCCTATACATTTTGTCGGGACTATTTAAAATTGTCCGTTGAAGAGGGGTGTCCGTTAAGAGAGGTTTTACTGTATATTATAAATTAACCTTCCGTGCACGAAGTGGGATATAACTAACGTGACCAATATTTTCTTGTTAAAACAGGACGCTTGGTAATCGCGTTTAAAACCGAGTGTGCACATTCGAGCTCAAAGTGACACATTCCGATCTAGGAAAAATGAAGCGCCCCGCTCCGCGTCGCGCTTCATTTGCCTCCCTCGCTCGTAAATGTGCCACTTATCGCTCGAATGCGGACATCCTCGTATTTATTAAATTTGCCTATATCAATCTTCTGTTCTTCAATTCAAAAATTAAAGTCGAATAAATTTAGATTTATTTTTTGTTTGAAAAAGATTATAGATTTGATTCTTTTTGATAAGTTATCATGATGCTTTTCTGCACGTCTAATTGCAGAGAACCTGATAAAAAAATTTTTATTTGTCCTTTCGAGTGTTGCCTAATTCGCATTTTTGATCAATTAAAATTAGGTATTTGAGAAAAAAAAATTATTGATTTTTTTTATGTATTTTAAAACTTTATTATTAATAATATGGATATTTAATGCAAAATACTTAAAAAAAAATTTTTTTCAATTAATTATAAGCAATTAAAAATTGATAAAATTTAAAAAAAATCACGTGACTATAAACGCTCCAAAATTGGCCACCATCTTTGTGACGTCATAATGTTATAGCTGTTTAATAACAGGACAGCGTTTACGGCTATTACACGTGAGTTGACAATAATATTGAAAATTTACTGCTAAAAAACGATTTGTTAGTTAATTCCGATTAGCTATGTGTGATAAAGGATTTATAAAGGCAAAGTCTGATAATATTCCTGATGTTGATATATTTTTTACTGAATTCTACTTATTTGATTTGTATACTTGGATAAATAATAATTACTAACAATAGTGTTATAAAATACTTACATCGAAATGATCTTCACAACAAAAAAAATTCGATTTTGTTTTGGGATTATAACGATGCACTGCTTGAAACCATTTATTTCGACGTTTTTCATCTTGGGGAACATTTAAAAACATTTTGTCAGGAGTTGTTTTTGTAGTATTTGTACATAATGGTACAAAACAAGAACGATAACTTTTGTGGTTCGACATTTTCAATAAAAACTTGAGTATTTAACCATGATAAAATAATTAAATAGATCAAAACACTGCATTTATTATTTCTGTATAAGCTGCAATGAATGAAAACTAACATGATGTCACACACGCTCGTGTTTGTTCGGGAGCTGTCGGCGTGTTTTCGGTACTGGATTCAAAATTAATTTTTATTTTGATATAACTTTTGAAATATTGCAAAAAAAAAAATAGTTTTGTTATAAAACTTATATATGATCTTTCCATTTATCACAAAAAAAAAAAAATTCAAAGACCTAATTGTATATGAGATGTTTCGTGTCAAGTAAACCCCTTCAGTTCCATATTTCAGTGAATCCATTTAAGAAATTCTAATAGGGGCTTGTGGGGCAAGAGTGGCCCTTTAAGCTTTTGAAGAACAAGTAAACAAAATGGCCCAAAATGTAAAATGTTTAGTATTTGTAAAAGAACTTTGGTTATAGTACATCTGTTTAGCATAAAAATCTAAAATAAAAAGAAAGTCATTTTTCAAAAGACTTATTATTTTTAAATTTTATATTTATGTCTTCTTACCCATCAACGGGGCAAGACAAGACACGCACTTTGTTACAATAATTAAATAAATAAATCATCCACAAAATTATCTGCTCATATCAGAAATTCATGCTTGCGAATTACAGTCAGTGCAAGCCATATAGAACCATTTTTGGCATGAAGGACACTGTACCCATTTGTCCACAAAGTTAATGTACAGGTAGCTCTCCTAAAACACGGCATTTTCTAGGAACTTATCTACCGTGTTATAGGAGGGTTACCTGTATTGGTCGTCACAAAAGAAGCAGCCAGTGGCGTCCTCTGAAACATTACAACGTCTTGTGTCTACTGTTGCCCCTAAATGAAGCTCAACTTTTAAATATATTGCAGATTAGAAATGCCACGGTAAGTCGGCGATGGTAATTTACTGTAATTTTTTTCACTTCGTGCTTACATCAACATTATATGAAACAAATAATTTACCGTAAACTACTAAAAATACAAAAAAATATCACTTTTAACGTATTCACCAGCGATTTACAAATAAGTACATAAACACACTATAATCGATAATAAAAACGTTGGATTTTATAAAGTGGTAAATTTTGAACTGTCTACTCTGGCCTCCGTGGCCAATCTTGCCCCACTCGCTCCTAATAAATAAAACTCCAATACGATTTGCTGTATTTAATTATACCATTTAAAATTTTCTAACCAAGCATAGAATTATTTAACGTTTGACAATAATGCAATATTAAGGTTCACATTGGGGATGTCTATACCAATCTTCTTCTTTTCAAATCAGATAAACCAATAAAGCTGACTAAAATATTTTTTTGATTTGACACATTGGCCATTAACATAGAGAAATTTCACGAAATCAAGGTATATGCACGTTCGAGCGAATAGTGTCACATTTCCGAGCGAGGGAGGCAAATATAGCGCGAAGCAAAACGGCGCGCTTCATTTTCTCGGATCGGAATGTGCCACTTTGAGGTCCGCTTTTTACCACGATTAACAATAATGAATTTACTTAAAAAAATTAATGTAATTCTAAAACCGTAGTTAGACTCTCAAAATTTCTGCTTGGGGCTTCGTTTATTTATCATTATTTTTTAGTTTTTTTCATGAAGAAATTGCCGTGAAATTAATTTGTATTTAAATAAGGAGGCATAATGAAATTCTTGTTAGGATTTCTTAATACAGTCAACTCGCGTTATAACGAAGTTCGATATAACGAAAATCTCGATATAAAGAAAGAAACCGCCGGTCCCTTGAAAATCTCGCTTTATAACGAAAATTTTAATGGGTTTTGGTCCCCTCGATATAACGAAGTTTTCTTGACCAAAGTCTAATAATTTTTGTTAATAAAGTAAGTAATGTAGGTATGTTATATAATTTACACAATGTGTTTCTACACAATTTTTGATTTTTTTATCTTAAAAATGCAAACTTAACACTATCAATTATCAATTACTTGCACAGCCATGACCTTGACGACAGTGTATTCTCAAGTATCTTAAATCTGGAGAACGCAATTGAACGGACACGTACAGTCACCTGCATACAAACTAAAATTACGGAGTTTTTTTAGATTATACGTGTTTCTATTTGTATTATTTCTATTGTTTTTTTTATTATTGTTGTTTTTTATTGTTTTATTTTTTTTTTTTTACATTTCTGCGTTATATTGGTTATTTTAATAAACGACAACGAATTTGTGGTGTTTTGGATTGATTAATTCTATATCTCTAAACAAAGTAAAAATTTGTTAATTTATGCTTTTATAATAAGGAATTTCGATATAACGAACTTTCGATATAACGAACTTTTTCGTGGGTCCCTTGAAATTCGTTATAACGCGAGTTGACTGTATTCTGTAACGTAATTGACACGTGCCTTTGGAATTTAATACTCAAGACTTAATAGTTTATAAATTGAAGAAAATGTTAAGTTTTTGAATGTTTATTAATGAATGTCTATTCTAAAGCATAAATAAATATGTGTTTTACTTAAACCCATTCATTATTAGTTATTAAAATATATTTTTTATCATTTAACTGTCATAATGTATCTACAATTTTGTAGACTTTATTTTATTATTGAGGTATGGCAAACCCCACCTAGTTTGGCATGTGACATTTAGTCACCTAGTATACGGAGGGTTAAAAGCTATGAGATTATATTTAAAATTTGAAATTAACCACATGTTAACAGTTTTTGTTAGTCTTCTTCTAGTTAAATAAGTAGTTCATAAAATAACCATTACTTCTTAATGTACAGATAGGAAGTAAGACTGCATTACGGTAAATTTTAAGAATATTCCGAGTCGATAATGTAAAAATATTAAATAACATTTTTATATAATAATGAACTTCTGAATGAATGCAATTTAACAAACATAGAATTCCATAATTTTGAAAAGTATGGATTAACGAAACGAATAATTATTTTGTTTTCATAGATTCACCGATACTTCTTTTACTTCATTTAATGTTGAACTGGAACTTCTAAAAGCGCTTTAAAGTTGCTCAATATCTGCTTCTAGAACTGATGCGAAATTGCTGTAACAGCTGCAACTGTAGCTATATCTACAGCACCGTTGTTGCCTGCGATAATTTTCCGAATATCTCTTTTAGAAAACTATTTCTTATTAATTTTAGGTTGCTGTTGTAAACTATATCTTTAATGTAATTCGTATGTAACTTACATTTCGTTAATTTTAGAAACAGCTTGTATCGATTTGGCTTACGATCTTAATGTAATGACCAAAATAAAATTAATATTGTCATACTTACAATTAGTAATAAGTTTAGTATTTACTGTATATCATACTAGCGTTGATTTTTTTATTTTACAACGTTTTTATGAATAATTTAATAAGTATGTATGCATTTTACTTAAAAATTAAATAAAAAAATGTGAAAAGTAATGAAAAATGTATAGGTACGAGTTGATAAAAAAATATATTTAGTTTTTATTTTCCATTGGTTACTTAAGATGCACATTGCATACTTTACCGTTGGCCATAAACTTGTTAAATAATTTTGGAGAAACTGTACTCTACAAAAAATACTACCCTAAGTGGATTTTATTTGAAATAAAAGAAGTTGTACGGCAGTTTATAGGTGTCCGAAATAACTGAGGAAGAAATGAGCCACGGAAGCGCTCATAAAGCAGATAATAAGGCATGTTTACGACACCTGAACACCGTAAATGTGAAGCAGTCATCCACATAGAATCAGTTTTATTGAGTCCGCCAGGGATATATGAACAACTCGGTATCTTTGTAATCAACTTATGTATAAGATTACTTCAACTAGTTAGAAAGTTTATACGGGATCCATATATTGTATGGTAGGTAAGCATGTACGTATAAATATAAAAACACGAGCGTGAAAAGAAATTGTAACTCAAAGTTATTTTATAAGAACCGGCTTGTAACTTTTACAACCGTATAAAATACGATAAACCAATCCTATATTTAACTCTAGAATATTTCCTTAATACCTTCAAGGATTGAAATTGGCACGACACAGGGTAGTAGAGAACTAAGCGTTCGTAATGGTTTAAGGGGGTCTTGAGCCAGGCCAACTCAGCCTAAGCACGTTCACACCTTCTGCTTCAAAAACAGATTAGTAACACAATCGCCAATTACTTGAAAATAAACAATAGTATTAGCTGTAGTCATTTCTTTAATGGAAATTACATGCTAGTTGAAGAAATTGCCTAACTACTACATCCTTAACAAATTAGATAAAAACTAATTGAAGTTCTGATATTTGTTTCTAATATACAGTCGAACCTCCATAAGTCGAACCTCGATAAGTCGCATTTTTGATAACTCGAACTCGAACCTGTTTCCCTAGGACTTTTATATTATTATTTAAAAGCTGATTTTCCCCAGCTTTATAGGAGTGTTTAAAATGTTTAGATTTAATAAATCATTTTGACAGCTACCAATAAAATATAATGGCTTATAATTTTCTTAAATGGCACTACTTATAGTTCAAGCGGCGACCGTTAAAAGGGTGGTGAACCAGAATAAGTACAAAAATGGACTTTATTACTTTTTGAATATTAGACAAATGATAAACCAACGGTCTGGCGATTTGTAACTTGTCCAATTGTTTTTTTTTTAGTAAGTTTTTGTAAAATTGATGTATAAGACATAAGTACAACGTTTTACTATTCAAAGAAGTTTCGATCAGTAGAATATAAAAATTGAAGTCTGTCACTCCTAGTCTTGACACAACTGTTTTTCAGATCATCCTCAAAATATTTATTGCAATGATAAATTTTCTATATAAAGTATAAGAAAAAATTAAACGTCAACATTTTTGTTTTTTATCCTTCTTTTGAATAAAATTGGTCTGGAACATTAATACTTGACCAAAATTCTACCAGACTACGATTAAGAAATTAAGAAAAAAATTATTAAAAAAAAAACAATTGGACAAGTTACAGATCGCAAGACCGTTGGCTTATTTTTTGTCTAATATCCAAAAAGTAACAAAGTCCATTTTTGTACTTATTCTGGTTCACCACCCTTTTAACGGTGACCGCTTGGACTATTAGGTTTATATGTTTAAATATAGTATAGTTTTACCTCTCTAACTTCACACAAAATGTTCCGAAAAAAAATGTGAACTTAGGGAATATGTGAAGTTATGGAAAAAAGATTAAAATATTAAGATTTATTTGCAGATTTAAAAAAATCTGTAATACATGATTGTTTCCTAGATCTCACTACATACTTTTCAATATTTTATTTTATTTTAAAACTATAGTTTTAAAAACTATAGAAAATTTAATTAATTAAAAATTAAAGAAAACGATTTTTTTTCGAAATATTTTTTTGATATGCTGTTTGCGGTAAAAATATTAAAAAAGCTAAAAAAAAATGATTTTCTATTTTAATCATGATTATGAAGTGTGTAGCGAGAATAAACGGCGACCCTTTAATTTTTATCAAAAGTTGATTGTTTGAAACAAAACGTCCGGCATATCGGTGAAGAATAATCGTACTGAGCTTTTAAAAAAAAGAAACTTGAAGTTGAATAAACAAGCTATCCGTTTCATATAATGGTTTAGCCGAAAAAGTCCGTGGACACAAAAAAAAAAGAAAAAACATTTTCAATTTTTTTCTTGCGCGCTATTGCTTATTATTGCGTGATAACAGTGGCTTCTAAAAACTTTTGACTAAATGATGTGAAAACTAGAATCTTGGAGCTTTAAAATGCTTTTTTAAAATTTTAGATAAGATCATTTTTCACTAAAATACACTCTGTCAAAAGTCACCATAAAATTTAGGAAATTTTGTGACCCTTTGATTTTTTCCTTTAGTGTACATACAATAAACTTAAAAGATTTTTTTCTTTGTGAACATGAAACGTATTTTTAAATAAGAAAAGCAAAATTATCCGTCTTTCTTACTAAAATGACCTTTAAAATTATGAAGTTAACTCTCATTATACCTGTATAAAATTGTAACGCAAATCATGTGAACGTGAAGTTAGAGAATGTGAAGTTAATCCTAGAATAATTTGTATCTCCCATTTTGGGACCTACGAAAACTGTGAAGTTAGAGAAGATGTGAAGTTAGAGAGGTAAAACTGTATTTAATTAACTAATAGTTTTACAGCTGAAACTTTTCAAACTTTTGCTATCGTAAATTTAATTTTATCCTTTGTCATTAAGGTTTATGCGGTAAGTCTATTCGTTTATGGGAAAAATGCAAAAATCAATAAAATTGATTTTTTAGCCGTGAGATTGTTTAAGTTATTCAGATCCAATTATGGACGCTTTTAAGCATGGATATTTTTCCTACATTTTGTTGTTGAGAGCAAGCTGATTGGATAAAGTACAGCAGGGATATAAAAAATTCAAACAAACACTGAAAATTTTTATGTTAAATAAATGGTAAAATTATAAAATTAACTAGAGACTAATTATAATTAAAATTAAGGTCTGAAATTTGGTGAATATTGTTTTCGCGACGTTATAAAAAAATCTGGAACCAGACAGTTTTACTATAGCAGGTTACTGTGAGAACCTATATAAAAAAACATCTAGTATCACTTTACCCATTCATTTGGTATTGATGGTACAACTGACTGATCGAAAAGTTTTCGTTAACTTCTAAGTCGTATGCCTTTTTAAAACAGTGTAGGTACATATTAATATTACAAAAAAAATGTAATCCATAAATGATAAAGTCAACTAATTAAATATTATATGTAGCTGAAAAATTAATATAATTTTGGAAAGGTTTTATTTCCAATATAGTTATAAAGTAAAAACATGTATAATTTTTGAAACTGAATGAAGGAAAACTTTTTGGTAGGCATTTATAGAATATCACGTTATTATAAGAAGAGCGAGTTTGCTTTAATATTTTGGCTTCCAATAACTAATTTAAGACGTGGTTCAGAAAGCCATTTCACCAGCAAACTGCTCAGTATGCGTAAAGCGCGCACAGCCGCTTCAATCATCAGTATACATAACGCAAATGTCTCGTACATTCGCGCCTCTTTTCCATTACGCGCTAACACCAAAGTTAAAAAGCTGAAATAAGTCTTCCTTTTTCGCTGCTCGTTGATGTAGATAATTTATGAGTATTTATAGTCTAGGTACGCTTTTGCTTACATCAACTTCGTTACGATTAAATATGATTCTATGCACAAATTTTTATTTGAAGTGGATCAAAATATTCACAATGAAATATTTTTAGGGTGACTACTTAAAGATTTAATTTTGTTTTTATTTCACTAGTTGCCTATATGTATTTTAAAATGTACACTATTATTTATATTTTCATTAGTTTATTGTTAACCTTAAAATATATAAAAATTGTTATTTTAGCTAATAAATAAAAATAAACGCTTGTAACAACTCATTATCACTTCAATGCTACGTAACGGATCACAGATAAAAAAAGTCTGCACACGGGAAAAATTTAAAACGTTTAAGAACCGATAATTTTTAAAGAAATGACTTAAAGTTGTTTTAAATGCTTTGAATTTGGGAACTTCTTGTGTTTCCAACCAACAAAGTATATTTGCTCAATTAGTTGTCTTTCTTTCTTCAACTGGAGGCAGTGTTGATTACAAAGTTTCAAAACTGTAAATACCTTGATATAAGACACTGAATTCCCTAATGCCAGATATGGTACAATGTACTGTAGATATTGAAATTTATAAATAGTATGGCGTATTTTTTATTTATTTTTTAAAATCATTTTACTTATTTTAATTTTTCGGCCAAATTGAATTTTTTCAAAATAATATTGGACGATAGAAAGATTACGGAGAACGAACTTATGAAAATGTTGATAAATGAAAACTTTTTTCAATTGCCATCAGATAGCGAAGACCAAGCACAAAATTCCAATAAAAGAAATTGAAGAAAGTTGTAATACTTAAATAACTATGGCAGCTGTAATTTTAAAAAACATGAACTTTTAGATGAAGAATCGACTGAATCGTCAACAAGAAACATTCAAGGTAACACAAAAATGAATATTCCAAGTATATACAAGCAGGAAAACGGACAACTAGTAAAAAAGAAATTCAAAAAAGAAAAGACAGTTCACACTTTCGCAGAGTAGAGAAGTTGTTGTAGATTTGAAATTCGTAGGAATCAAGAACTTTAGTGAAAACATTTTAGGGCTCTTTACACCATTGTAGTTTTTTAATTATTTTTTCAAATACAAAATAATGAGTTGGATTTTGACTACGGTATAGTGCGGAAAAAGAACGAAGTAGGATTTTTTCAATATGATCAATATTTATTGATTTTGTATACTACTGTAAGTGTGGTAACACGACAATGTGACAAATACAGAAAAAATCTATAAAAAATGATCCAATATTTTTTAAATTATTCTTTAATGATAACTTTTGACATCACTGCAAAAATATTGAACACTGAAGGATTAATGTAAATTTACAACTCAAAATTTGGCACAACTGTCAAATATGTTTTTCGCATATATTATAGCAATAAAAAATTTTGAGAATATTTTTATTGTCAGTGCGGCCAAAAGGAAGCCTTGAAATTCAAAGAGAGAATGCCACGATTAAGTCATGTATTTATCATATTGTAACGGGTTTGCTGGAAGTTCGTACTAGGGTTATGAATATTAAAACGTCGGTCAGTTATTTTAAATAATAATAACTAATTAATTTAATAATCAATTAACACTTAATAACTAAACTAGCGTAAATATTGGTTATTTGCTTAACTATTTGATTTATACACTTAACCAACTTATTTTCACTATTACACTCTTAATTAATTAATTAATCTAAATACCATTTATATTTCTCCACTGTTGCTCGCATTCATTTCGAAAGTTTAAACATAACCGTGAGCACTCCAATTTAGAGGCTCTATCGGAGACTCTCTACCATCGAGTTTCCCATCGGGACTATCGAGTCTCACACCGAGACTAACTTTATCGGCTTTTTTTTTTTTTTTTTTTTTTTTGTGCAATGGCTGAGAGGAAAAAACCTTCAATAGGCCCCCACTTAGGTGCAATGCGGGCCCGTAAGCCCGCGGTTGTGCAAGTGGGGAGTGTGAGATTCTTACTCACTAAACCACCTCTCGTTTCCGGGCCGAGCATAGCTCGCTCCCTCCACCGGATACAGTACAACCCCGCCGGTGGCGAGGTTGCAAGTTAAGGTAAGGATAGGACAGGTGGGGTGTTCCCTGAAAGAGAATCGAATCCGGACTCGTCCGTGGTGGGGGCCGTCTGGAGTGGCAGCGTCTGGAAAGAAAGTTAGTCGTGGGCGCCTCCCGGAGGAGTGCCCGTGGTCGAGGGTGGCAGGAACACACTACTGGTGGTGGTTCCTGCGGGGGGGCGCTCCAGGAGAGAGCTCCTGGGGCGAGCGATTTTTGATCGGGTGGACGCGTCGTAGTCTACGGCTTCCCGTACAAGCCGATTCGGATGGCTCTCGGCGCGAGCCATGGCTGCTGTGTTCAGCTTCCTGATGTAGTCCGCAACGTAGGGCATCTGCGCCTCTCGGTGCAGCTGCTCGTTACGGACGAACCAGGGCGCATCGAACACAAAGCGAAGAAAGCGCGACTGCACGACTTGCAGTTTCCGGATGTGGGGGTCGGAGATTTGCCCCCAGGCAAGGGACCCGTAGAGCATGCAGGGCCTCACGATAGACGTGTAGAGCAGCAGCTTGTTCCGATAGGACAAGCGGCTGGTCCTACAAATCATCGGAAACAGCTCCGACATGATCCACTTGGCTTTCTTGACCGCGAGCTCGGTATGCTTGTGGAAATTGAGGCGTCGATCGAGCGTGACCCCGAGGTATTTCACCTCGTTGACCCATTCGATCTCATCCCCATCCCACGTGACTGGCGGAGGGTTGGGTGCGGTGCCGCGCGTGAAAACGATGGCTTTGGTTTTGTCACCGTTGACACGAATTTTCCAAAGCCGGAAATACTCGGATAGTTCGTCGGCTGCACGTTGCAGCTTTTGAACTAAGAGACCCGGGTTCCTGGAGGTCGCGAGGAGGGCCGTGTCGTCCGCGTAGATCGCCAACTGCACGTCCCTGGGCTTGGGGATATCGGATGTGTAGAGATTGAACAGGAGCGGGGCCAGTACGGAGCCCTGAGGCACTCCTGCGCGTAATTGCTCTACACGGGAGAAACAATGTCCTACCTTGGCTCTGAAGGAGCGCTCCGTCAGATAGGAGTTGATTAAACGGCAAAGAGCGGGGGGGATCTCAAATTGGATTAATTTATAGATAAGGCCTTCGTGCCAGACCTTATCGAATGCGGCCGAGATATCTAGGAAAATGGAAGCACCGGTGTGTTTCCAGTTATTTCTGTGGCAGAAATATTCTACTACGCGGAGTAGCTGTTCTGAGGTGGAGTGTTTTGCGCGGAAACCAAATTGCTCATCCGGAATGAGACCTTTTTCCTCGACCCATTGCCGGAGTCGGGTTTGTATTAGCCGCTCGCAAATTTTGCTGACGGATGACAGAAGACTGATGGGCCGGTGGTTTTGTGGAAACCTCCGGTCCTTGCCCGGTTTCGGTATGAAAATGACGTTTGCCGTTTTCCAACGCGATGGGAAGTGTTGTAGCCGGAAGACCGCGTTGAAGATGTTGACCATCGCGACTATCGGTTTGCGAGGCAGGCTTCTCAACGCGAGGTTTGAGATACCGTCCTGCCCTGGGGCCTTTCGCGTTTTAATTTACGAATGATAGCTTTGACCTCCCGCGGCGAGGTGGGGTCAATCGGTTCGGGCGCCGGTACTCGCGGCGGCTCTGACACGAAGTTTTCAACAAGGTCCTCTACGGCGGTCCAGTGGTCCACGTCCGCGTCTGTGTCGTTTGGGCTACATTGTAGCTCCAAACTGACCGCAAACGCGTCCGCTTTCTCTTGGTCCGTGTAGGAGATCCTGCCAGTCCCTCCGTGCAGAGGGAGCGGTGGTTTCCGGAAGGATCGCATGATTTTGGCCATTTTCCACACCGAGTTGTGGTTGGGGAGGGACTCGAGGTGATCGTTAAATTTCTCGTTCCGTAAATCGCGTAAGGCTGTGCGTACCCGTGTGGTGAGGTGGTTGGCGGCGGCACAGTTTTCGCGGGTTGGGGCGCGACGTTTAAGGTTGCGGGCGCGATTTTTTTCGCGTATCAAGTTCACGATGTGTTGTGGGAGTTTTTGCCTGAAGGGCCGAGCGGGTGCGACGCGAGTGGCGGCTTCGGTGGCTTCCGCTATCTTCTCATTGAAGTCAGCGACGGCTCTTTCGAGGTCGTCGGCGGTCTCAATGACGGGGAGCGGGCCGAAGTTTGCCTGGAGGTGGTGCGTGAAGCGAGGCCAGTTTGTGACTCGTCTGGCTTCCGGGGCGCGGGGCCTTCCTGGGATCCGAGAAATAGGAAGACCGGGGAGTGGTCCGATGAGAGTTCGTCGCAATTTATTAGTTCTAAGCTGAACGGACAGTTCTTAGAAATCGCGATATCCAGGATGTCTGGTGGGTGGCGTCCGTTGTGGTAGGTGGGCTCCGCGGGCGCGTGAATTAATAATCCGTGGGATTCCGCGGTCGCGAGCAGCGTTCGGCCGTTTCGATTTGAATTACGGCAGGACCAGTCCGTATGTTTAGCGTTAAAGTCGCCGGCCGCGATCACTGCAGGACCGGCGTTCATGATGGCCGCGATGTCTTCCGAGAGTAGCGTGAGCGCCGGAGGGTGGTAGCATGAATAGAGAGAAAGGGGGCCGCTTCCCGTGGGAAAACGACTCCTATTGCCTCCAGACTGCCGCTTACCTCCACATCGGGGCCGCGTGGTGCGCGACGGTGTTTTTAACGTAGAGCGCGGTGCCTCCACCGGGTCCTAGGGGCGGTCACGGCGGTGGAGCGTGTATCCGCGGATGCGGGGTCGCGAAGGATTCCCGAAGGTGGGTTTCATTCACCAGCATGACGTCCAGGTCGTGTTCGTGCACGAACTCTTCCAGTTCGTCACGCTGGGTTCTGAGCCCGTTGGCGTTAAAGAACGCCGTTTTCAGGGAGGTTATTCCAGGGGGGTGTGCACTCATGCTTGGGGCGGAAGGCACGCGGAAATGCTGGGTATGAGGCGCAGCACGCTTAGGAGAACGTCTGACTCGGAGCGCGCGGTGGAGACGGCGTTCGCGAGTGCTTGCACAATTTCGTTTAGGTTGGCAGCGGGGGCGGGGGGTGCCGCGGTTTTGTCGGTTGCTGCGGCAGCAAAGGACGTATTGTTGTTTACCCGGTTAGAGGTAAATGTACGCGCGGGGGCGGCCTGACGGGCCGTCCTTCTGGCGGGGAATTGCCCGCAACCTTTGTAGTTTGCCGTGTGGCCTTGGCCGCAGTTGGCACACTTCGGCGTTGTTGTGCTTGGTTTGGGGCATTCTACGGTTTTATGCTCTTCGCCGCACTTGACGCAGCGAGAGGGCGCGAAGCAGTTCCTTTGGGAGTGGTGGAACCGTTGGCAGTTATGGCATTGACTTGCCATCGTAGGGGTGTTTGGCTTCTCGACCTTTACGATAAGGCCGAGGACTGAACGGAGCTGGTGAATGTTTAATTCACTCTGTGCGCTTTCTACGAGGACCAGGTTTATTGGGATCCTCGTCCTTTGCGCGTCCCGGAGGCGGCGGAAGAAGCGGGTTACCTTGATAACGGGGTAACCCTGGGCTTTGAGGTCCTCCTCAATCTCGTCGGTCGCGATTTCCGTCGGAACGTGTCGAAGAACGACCTTCACGGTGCGGTCTTCCGGCAGAGCGAATGAATGGTAAGGGATAGTATTGGCATTCAGGTAGCGCGTGAGTTCCCTGAACCCGTCGGAGGATGCGGGATGGATTCGGATTCCATCCCGGCAGGTGGCGGCCGGTTTCGCGACGATGATTTTTTTGCTCCTGATCTCGCCGAGGACCTGAGTCCATTTGGCGGTATCACGGAGAATAACCGGGGGAATCCTGGACCGGGGGGTGGGAGCCGGATTTGGGTTGCCCTGAGGGGGCGAGGTGGTCGCTGTGCTGGGGCCCGAGGAGGCGGGCTGTCCTTGGGGTGTGGGTTTTGGGGCCGCGGGGGCCACGCGGGGCAGCGCCTTTGGGGGGACGACGACCACTGGGGTGGCCGGTGGAGGTAAAGAGGGGAAGGGTTCTTTCGCTTCCGAGCGAGGGGCGTTTTTCGCTCTCTTCGAGCGACGCGAGGTCACGATTGTGAACTCCGGCTCCGGGAGTTCAATCGGGGTGTCGCGGTGGGGTGGCTGCTTCCTCGGAATCCGGGGAAGCTGGCCGTTTGGCGCAAGCACTCACCTGTGATGCCGCGTCGTCGTCGACATCGCAGGGGGTCGGGCAGGTTGGGCGGAGGATGAGCTTAGCCAGCTCGTCGATCCGCTTCTCGGAGGCCTGTATCCGTTTCTCGACCATTGCAGTCAGAATCTCTGTCTGCCTCTGCAGCAGATACTCTAACTGTGCGGTCGTGAACGCACAGGGCGCCTCCTCCATGGCGCCGGAGGTGGTGGGTCGCAAGGTTGTTGACTGTATAATTCCAACGGAGGGTAATTGCCTTGAGAAAGACAAGTTGGCGGTAGGCGTAGCCTACGGACACACTGCACAGCACAGCACAAGAGCACTACACTAAACAGCCGAACGCACGTGTTCACTCGGCAAGCGCGCGAGGTGAACTGACAACTTTATCGGCGTCTTTCGATCGTCTTATATATGTACCGAAGAGGAAAGCTCTAGTGTTTTCAAACTTTTCCGTTTGCCACGCCATGTTCTCGTCAGTATGTGTTCAGGGTGACCATACTTTCACACTGGCTGTAGAAACCACTAGATTATTCTAGTGTTGACCCGTTACAATATTATTTGAAAGCGATTTTCTTAAATACTCTAATCCGTTCTATATTTAATTTTAGCCCGCATAGTGTGGATTAAATACCACAAATGTTAAAAAATATATTTTTTTATATTATAAATTGAATTCATTGTTCTAATTCAAATAAATATTACGTTGATTTAAATAAATTACTTAAATAAAACATTATATAAACATTCGTTTAAGAATTTGATTGTTGCCTTAAAAATATTTTTCAAATACACTGGAGTTTTCCTCTAACTGCTATCTGCGTTACACCGTACCGGAACGCACGAAGAAGCATTTGAATCAATTCAATTTCATTTAGAAATACGAAATTTTGTTTCACGTATTAACTACTAATATTATATAAAAATAAAATATAAATTAATCTTCAAATAACATGTTTACATCTTTTTAATAGGTGTAAATAAAAACTAAATATTTTAGACGTTAAAATAGCGAAAAATACGATATAATAATTTATAATATTTTCCATAAAACTCTGTTAAATCAGTGATGCCCAACTTTTCTTTAACTTGGTTCAAAGTTGTGGTCCATTAATTTTTGCGAACCGGATGGCAAAAAACAAATTATAATAGAGTTTGTGAGTGTATTGCTAAATTGATAATGAAAGGTTGGTTTCTAAATATAAATTTTATGAATTAAGGAACAAATAGTAGTTCCTATGTTAAGTTTACTTAAAAGGGTATTCTGGTCTAGAAATAAAAAAAAATCGATATTTTTTTCTACATATTTTCAAAGTTTAAACCTTGAAAAATATGGCTGTATTAGAATTGTTTGCAATTGGAATTATTTTTGGAGTTACAGCTGTTTTTAGGACGTGGCACCCAAACACATCCATGCCGGAAGCCACACTATCGAAATTGCGAATCATATAGGTGTGTGTATTTTCAATAAAGGTTTTCTACCAGATTTAAAAAACTTAGAAACTATGATGATAAAAATTGGTCCTAAAAGCTATGCATACACTAATTAAAAAAATGTAAGTATAACATACCATAAAATGATTCAGATTACCCGAAACGTAACTCTAAACTTTAAACTCGTTTTTCTCGAAACTATGTTTTTTGAAACGGTTGACAAGATATCTCAAGTGCTTTTAAACTTTGTACAGAGCTTCTTAATATAGGTATTCAAAATTCGTTTGCGAAAGATTTTTTGAAATTTTTTTTTACTATTTTTAAAAAATGCCCAAAATTGAAAAAACGAGAAAAAAACATTTTTTTTTCAAATGGACGCCATTAAAATTTTTTTTTAAATTGCTTTTTTCAAACGAAAATGACATGTTAACTCTTTAAAAATTAATTTACATTTTTTGGTTTAGATCACCGAGGGGATTGGAATCATGTCAACCAGAGAGCAGTTTTTTTTGAGCCCTTACTTTATCGGCTTTGTAGTTTTTTTAATTTTGACTTTTTATAATGACTTTTTTGTACTTTTCAAATATTAACAAAAAAACTAATAAAAGCCGATAGTAAAATGTTAAAGGTTTTTTATTTATTACGCCAGGAAAAACACCTATAATTTGGCCATCTAGACCAAAATACCCCCTTAATGAATGTTAATTAATAATTTGAAACATTATAAACATACCGTACGTTATATAATAAATTAGATACATTTTTAAGAAGAATATTATATTTTATAGAAAGCTCTTAAAGAGGTATAACAGCTACCGTTCTAAAACCACGGTTCTAAAATTGTCTACAGTATTTACAAAATTACTTTTTAACAATTAATTTATTTATTTCATATGCAGTAAATTAAATTCAAAGTCATTAAAAATCAACAAAATATATTTCATAAAAATACCTTCACGTTAAGAATGTTAGCAATTTTGTAAGATAGGACTTTCTGCGGCACAAGGTGTACCGACACGTATTGCAATTGTATTTATTTGAAGTTTTTAAAACATCGGTTCTTCAATATTTCATCTACGCCTAAAAGTGCTGGAAAAGCAGTATTTTTGGTTACCAGTGCTAGATCCTCCATTACAATTTGAAGCATTCGGGTAAAGCAAACAAAATATTTTGTTTGTCTTGTTTCTCAAGCTTTCCTCTTGCAGCAGTTAAGGTTCTTGCTAGCCAATGACAGTTGCCTTGTCCTGCTGAAATTTTAAACAGGCCCTGCTCCGAGCTATAAAGCGAGCACGTGTTCAGGCATAAACTGTTTTTATTTTTCTAGACTCCTTTATTGCTCCGGAAGGGTTTCCTTGTTATGCTCTTATAAGAAAGATAATTTCTTTTCTAATGAATTTCTTATTAAGGATAATAATACGAAAACTAAAATTCTTAACTCGACTTACGTTTTACCTAATTGTTTTCTGTAAACTAGCTAATTTCATTTTATGCTGATTTTATATTATGGTAGTTTAAATTATACGAAATATAATTTACTTTTAAGGACGCAAATCACGTACAAAACCCATCAAGTAAAAATTCAAGAACTCGTGTTTCCGCATCTAATTTTAAATTAAAAGCATTTTTATAAACTTTAATCAAAAAGCAACTTTTATGAATTAATTATCTGTTGAAGGTTTTCTTGTTACTTTTTAGAAAACTCTTTGGATTTCTTATTTTGAGTGTTTGATCTTGCTTTGTGGGTGCCACACAGGCGGAGTTAAATTAAAAAGACTCCGACTGTCGTGAATAAATTCTCTTATTGGTGCGGAGTAAGATAGAAATCAGCATTCATGAATGCATGCGTACCACTTTACACGAAAAAGCTCGTCAAGAGCGGACGGGCTATTACAGAATGCTAATTTCTAATCGATTACGAAGTGTGAGCTGTTTTTTCATGATACGATCCGATGTTCTAACTTAATGCAATACCAAATTAACTCCGGAATTTATAATCTAAGAGGACGCGAGCTTCTACTGATTGCCTTGTTGCTCTTTGCAATTACAATCAAGTTGGAAAATGTTACAAAACAAAAAATGTTAATGTCAAAAATGTTATAATATTTTATTTGTTCGATGACATCCGTATTTCTGCATCATGTTCGACTAACGTCGACGTAATTTCATAATTTACTATTTAGTGCTTGCTACGACATTGATGAAATTTCATTATGCTGTCATCGCGTAAGTCATCCGTGCTTTCTAACATTCAACCTAAAAACATTTTTTATGTATGGTATGCTGAACTTTGCAGAAGATCAAATTCAAGTCCTCTATCGATCGTTAAGCCTGCCAAACCGAAAAATGATACCGTTTTAGATTTTACAGCTGATCGAATTAAGTCTGGAGAATGGACGCCGATTTTAAATGCGCTGCGATTTGATACAAGTTTACATGTTATTGCTATCAGAAGTAAAGTGATGGGCTATCCATTTATGCACGAGATAAATACGCAAGATAGAGTACGTCATGCAAAAAGACGCAGCGGCTTTTTATGGACGGATTACATTTTAAAATCTTTAATAAAATCGTTAGGGAGTTGTTTTAAAATTACTCAAGTGCTTACGAGTTTGGAGCTCGATGGTTTACCCTTATCTGCAGACTATTTAGATTTATTGCTTCAAAACTTACGCCACAATAATAGTTTAAAATTGCTATCTTTGAAACATTCCCCGATAGGCGATTGTGGCTGTCAGGTTCTGTGCGCATATTTACGTATTATGCCAAACATCGAATTGCTGAATCTAAGCTCGTGTAATTTAAGTTCGATTAGTGGGCAACATATAGCTGGAATTATTAAACATCAACAATTGAATAGATACTGCGAAAGCTGGCATAATTCCCTAAGGTACGAAGATCCAGAAGTTGGTATTATGGCAGGCTTAAAACGGATAACGCTTAATAACAATCCTAATATAGGTGATGAAGGGCTTTGTTACATTTTAGACGAGCTCGATGATGATTTATGGATTAAAGTCATCGACATGCAGAAATGCAACATAACGGAACAGATTTCACGGCGATTAATCGATGTTGTTGAAGGTAGTAGATCATTGGAAATAGCCGATTTTCGTAATAACGCCGATTTAAGTAATGAAACTGTAGAAAAAATTTTGGAAGCGCTAGAGAAAAAACAAAGTTTTGGAAATAATCCTGAATATAAATGGTGTTATACGAGTACCACTTTGGCTGATTTTGGGACTGCTTCGTCTTTTCGATCTAATATTGCATCGACTGCAGTTATACAAAAATCACAATCGGCACCAGTAAGAAAAACCGAATGCTTTTCTCATTGCAATGCGAAACCGCAGTTGAGAAGAGGGAATACTGTAGCACTCTTCGATAGAAAGCCGAATCGCTTAAACAATTTGGAAATTTTTGAAAATCATAGATTAAACGAAGCTAAAGAACGATTAAATAAATTAAACAAAAAACTTCAAGAAGAAACTTTAAAAAGGAAACAAGCAGAAAAAGTAAATAGCGATTTACAAAAAAAAATTGAGAGCATAAGGCAACTTGGAAGTATTCATTCTACTCAGAAAACAGACAATCATAATAATTTACCAAATATAGTTCAGAAGTTTATCGAAATTCAACAAAAAATTCAAGAAAAATACACATCTTGTAAAATAGCTCATTATAAACAAGATGCGAATAATAACAACATGAAATTGATAAACATAGGAACAATAACTGATACTAAACATCGACATTCTACTAAATCTAAAACTGTTAAAAAAAATAATATAGAGAAATTTTATAAAACTATTTCAGAAGAAAACATGTTGATTTGTAAGGAAACAAACACTTTTGAAAGTGTATTTGATCAATTAAATGGTCAGCGACACCATAATCATTTTTTTTATGAACCTGACAAAGTAGATAATATACTTCATTATTATTATGATTATGAAAGCGATCAGGACAAAAAACTACATCCTGTACAGAATACATTAGATTTGACTACTTTTGAATTTAAACATGAGGATGGCTCAGATTACAATAGTAATCTTTCACTAGAAAAATTTTTAGAGGAACTCGATAATTTAGATGGAAAATCTCCATGTCAAATAAGCGAATGTAAAACTGTACCTAAAGTAATAGTAAAAGATTCCGACTATCACAAAAACTATAACATTTGTAAAAACTTTATAGTTACTGTGAAGTAGTACACTTTTAATCATAGAACTAAGTTGCATCCGAAATAAAAAAAAACAAAATTTTGGTCTACTTTCTATTTTATTAATAGTTGTAAATAACTTTCTATTTTTATAGTTTTAAAAATGTATACTTTAATTTTATTTATTATACTAATTTTCGTATAAAGAGTGCCCATGTTATGAATAATTTAACGGTCGTTCTATATTTCAAATAACCACAACTTTCAGCTCAATGGACGAATATGCAAATTAATAAATCTCGTATCTTACTTTGAGGTATCCAGATTCAAGATCGTGTGGATCTGCATATAGATGAATAGTGGGTATAAAGTCGGTATAAGAAATACTGCGTGTATTGAAATAGGGAAAAAATTGTAAATGTTATATATCATACATTTTTATTCACGTGACTTTAAGTATTTTAGGTTTATATGTTAGACATATTTTATCAACCACAATACTTCAAGTGAATCTAATATAATCAATTACATTTTGATATTCAAAAACAAAAGAAAAAATTATCAGAAAGAATTTAATTAAATAGCAATAAACAATAGTTTTTACAATAACGCATTTGCATTCGAATCGTTTATTTTTATAAAAGTGATAAATAATTTTAAAATAATATATTAAACATAGACAATCGATTACAAAATATGTAAATTTGGCCTGTACCGGCTAAAAAAGTTAGGTAATTTAACCGGTTAAATAAATTAGCTCAGATAATTAGCTGGCCGTTTAACCATTTCTATAAATTAGCTTAGCTAATGAGCTGAGTTAATTTATTTAACCGGTTATACGGCCAGCTAATTAGTTAAGCTAAGTTATTTAACCGGTTAAATTATCTAAGCTGATCAGTTAGCTGGCTAATTAACTTAGCTAACTTTTTTAGCCGGCTTAACCGGCACAATTGTACAGCCCTAATGTAAACTAACATAAGTACAGTAATCCCTCAACATTCGCGAATTCGACTTTCGCGAGTTTCGCTTATTCGCGATTATTAAAATGCGGCAAAAATTTGACTTTCGCGAGCTGTACTCGCTTATTCGCGAATCCATAAAAAAAAGTTTCTTGAATTTTTGTACATAATGTATTTAGGTAAGGTAAAACTAAAAAAATGTTGTAAATATGTATGTATAATTATTAAAACTTGTTTATATGTATGTATATACAAAGTATATCAACCATCGTGGAACGTAACCCCCCTATTTCCACATTAAGATAGACTCAACTTTCGCGAATTCGACATTCGCGAGGTTTCTCCGGAACGTAACCCTCGCGAATGTTGAGGGATTACTGTACATATAATACAAAATGCAAGTGAAAGGTGTTAATAATTTTTAAATCTTAAACTAATGTTGTTAAATCCCTTATGAATTTAATTAAGTAATTTTTTTGGTTAATGAAATATAATCAATTTTATACATTTCTTTTTTTAATCATAAATAAAAAAACAGTAAGTGTGTAACTAAAAAAGTTAACTTCTAATATTTCAGGTATGAATAAGAAATATTTAATTGCTCTTTAACTAGATTCCGCAGTGTTAGATAAAAAACCACTAACATTTCTAAAATTGCAGTTTTTCCATTTGAATAAAACATTTTTATTTTAAATTGTGTAAAATATTTTTAAATATTAGAATACTTTTATAAACAAAAAAATTGAGAAATAACTTAGGTTTTCAGAAATTAGATATCGACATAAAAACATACAATCAGTTTTTGTTTATCTTTGCTTAAATCCACAATTTTATATGTTTTTAAAAGTTGATACTTTACAATCAAATTTTAGATGAAAAGACCACACAATTATCAAAAAAATTGATTAAAAGAGGAAGATGAATATTAAAAATTGCGTTTTCTTTCACTTACACCAAAATAATTTATAGTTAAAATTTGATTAGTTAGAACTCGAATAAATATAAAGAAAATAATATTGTTGCCCTAAATATTTGAAAGCATTTTTTTCTTTAACCCTTAATAGCCTTTAATAGCCTGTAGAAAAAGCACCATCTTCTTTTTTTTAAATAAAATGCTATTATTTTCTTTTTATAACTAAATGGAACATATTAACAAATTTACAAAAAATATATAAAAAGTTTTTTTGTAATATTAAAGCCGTATCACCAAAGTACCATGAGCTTAATAGGCAAAAATTAATTGTAACTCGTTATGCATTTTTACAAAGCTGTCGATAAGCTTCTATCTAACTTAAAAAAAATACAGACCTAATATTGTTTTAGTATTAATGTTGATACCACTTCCAGTTAATCGAAAATACCATATAATCAATATTTATACCAATCTATAGATCAAATAGAGTAAGAAAACTTTTATTCTTATATTTTTTAAAAAATTCTTACTAATTCTTCATTTATAGACATGTCGCACTTTGATGAAACTGACTGGTTCTTACAAAAAAAAATTATTTATGAACCAAATGGTAGCTTGCTATACTCTGTCCGGTCAACAGAAATAGTTAAGCCACTCCCACAAATGTGCGCTAAATTTAAATATAATTTTTTCTATTGGCTTAATTTTTTAAGCACATAACACAAGCAACCATATAAGCATTTATGTCCTGCAAGAACGGAGACAAACTTGATTATTAATTGGTACCGTGTGAAACTGGGCACCGAATAAATTGGTTCAATTTAGTGGGGCGTGGCTTGACTATTTCTGTTGGCCGGACAGAGTATAGACACTTTTGGAATCTTCTTAATGAAGTCTATCTATTTCTGAACAAAGAGAATGCCTTTCAATTTAAAGGTTGGAAAAATTAACCTATTTTAATATTGTCTTTTATTGATCCTAAACAAAAGTCCAAAAGAAGAGATTTCAAAAGCCTAGGAAAAATTGGTACAAATTCCCTAATCAACAAGAGGAATGACATAATTCAAAAATTAATTGAAAAACTGTTAGAACCCTAATTTGAAGATTAAGTCAATTAGCGAAAACTTTACGAGTGACTGTCCTACATTTTCCATTAGTATGGTTTTGCTTTGGGGGCGTCCATAAATTACGTGAGGTGTTTGTTTTTAATTTTGTGACCCCCCATGGTGAGATTTCGCGAGATTTTATTCAACCTCCCCGCCAAATCTCACGTGAGATTTTTCAAAATGTGGGTTTCTTACGTAAACGCGTTGAATTGTTATTGTAAAAAGAAAAAAAAAATTGCTTCGGGCTTTTATTTACGACTAGTTAAGACTAGTAATCAATATTGCTGAGAATGATCTTAATCGTATTACGATTACGCTTAAGATTACATCTTAAGCATGTACAATCTGGATTAAATGGACCAAAATAGTATAATTTTTTTTTGTTTCAATCAGAAAAAAAATTGCGTAATATTTGCCGAGACCCCCTCCTCCCATGGTGAGATTTCGTGAGATTTTATTTAACCCCCAACATCACCGTAATTTATAGACGACCCCTTTCTGGCTCTCTTGCAAAATCGGTTTTTAAGAGTTGTCACTTTTCTTGAGCGATATACATATCAATTTTAACTAACGTCTTTCGCACTGGTTAACTATCTACATTTATTAATTTGTATACATATAAAATATTGACGATATTATTTGCGTAAATGACTATTTAATACAGTGCAACAGTTACAGTTGCGTCTCCAAAGGATGAAGTCTACCAAACTGCAACCACTCTTCCCTTAAACACTCCCCTACACTTTTTTAATTATATGCAAATCAATTGCAAGCTTAATTCATTAATGAAACAATTTTAAGAAACTTTCATAAATAGTCAATTTTTATGAGTAAATAAAATTAAGTTTTAGTGTATGTATAAAACTAATAAATTAATACGACAACTTTTTGCTAATTTATTTATATATGTTTAAATAATGCTTAGAATTGAGATCATTTTTTGTGTTTTAGCCTAAAATGTAATAATTCTGTAACAGGATAGAATGTGCTTAAATATGAATAGACCAAATATGTATTTATGTATATGTATAATACATATAACTACATAGGTATGTACATAATCAGTACTATACATAATTCTTTTCGAGCTTTACCACAAATTGAACTTTATGATTCAAGCAATACATACACATACTCAAAGCTAATGGGGGATGAAACGGAGAATGTTGCAGAACCAAATCCGATTAATATGTTGATTGAAATTAATGATTTTGTCTTCATTGCCAGTCACTGTGCGAGCTAGCCTCGCACGAGTTTATCACATTAGAGATACGTGACTCGAAACGTTTGTTCTCTATAGATACTGCAGCGAAAGCCTTCAATAATGCAGTTGTAAGTTTATTGGTAAAATAAAGAAAATTTGAGTAATATAGAAGTCGTCTGTAAGAGCTATAAATTGCTTGTCACTTTTGATGGTTCGTTTTTGTTCTAAAATTATATTTTGTTATCTATCTGTCAAACATAAAAAGGATAACGAAGGGCACGTCCACACGTATAATAGAAAGATAGTAAGTCCAACATCAGACATGGCCACTGCATTATTTTTATTTGGCACGTCGCGTCGGGCCGTGCCGCTATAAACCAGGATGAGTTATTTACTACCTTCCAAACGCAACATAATGTTATTCCCTAGGCATTAGAAGCTATAGACTTCTTAAGAGTTTTTTGTTGCTCTAGTGCTGCTCTAGCACTAGACCCTTTTGCTTCAAATTAACCCAGAAATAATAATTTAGTTTAATGTCGTATATAATTCTTTATATAGGTACGTATACTTATTATGAACGAATTCTTTAGAAAATATTATCTAATTTAAAGTTCGTCATCAGTTAAACATAATAAGTTGGCCTTAAGTTTTTTTATATCACATATTTTTGAAGTAAAACTTCTTTGCTTAGGGGGCTACAATTTTAGAGCGTTTAGAGCGTAGGGTATAGGTTCTTTGTCAATGTGGAGGTGGAATTCATGAATCTAAACATAAAATTAATAACTTTATATTTTTATCAGAAACAGATTTTAAAGCGCTTAAATACAAAAAAACAACCTTTAAAAAAATTGTTATCAATTTATATAAAGAATCGAATCATCGTATATTGATAGTGTCGCAATCGTGGGAATAAAATATTGTTAGTATTAAAATATGTTATTTTTATTGAGTGGAGCCCAGACTTCTAATTAATTATTAGCAAATATAAAAGTATCGCTTTACTTTTCTTAACAATCAACCACTCCGTAAGAATAACAATATGTAACAGTATTATATTCTAAAGAGAATGACATCATTAAATTTTTGATGTTTTGACTACTTTATATAAACGGATCACAATTGTTTTAACGCTTCTTTAAATTCAATAAAATACTATAAAATAAACCCTACCTACTAAAAGTATGGCAAAGCACTACATATATTTATATACAAAAATTACCAGAATATATGGCTAAACAAATAAAACAATAATTATGGATAAATTCTATAATTCAACATACATAATGTATCTTTAATAAATTAGTGTTTTTAATAAAAAAAATGTAACCTAATTGATCACTATGTATAACTGTTTTATTAGAACTTAAGGTGGAAGTGTACCTCACGACTTTTAAACTACAAGTTCAAAGTTAACCAAATTTGGATCATAAGTTGCTATTGATGAATGGTTTATTTTGGCAAAATAAAAAAAAATATTGCTTAAGTATGTAAAATATTTAGAAAAAACTGATATTTTCCAATGTATCTGTGGCGTGTTACCACTTTTTATTTTGGATTTATTTACAAAAGGGAATAGAAATTATTTACACGGGGAGATCGTCGGAGATGTTGCGTCGTGGTGGTGTAGCTGTGGGCGCGGTGAGTCGGCTGGTGCTGCTATCGTCGACGGAGACCTGGTGTCGGAGGCGAAGGATCTGTAGTTGATGTCGAATGGCGGAGCAAAAGATGTGCGGCGGTTCGTCGAGCTAAGATGACTGATGACTGATGATTTCGGGACAGAAAACGGGATATTTATACAAAAGTGATTGTAAATAGGATAAAAGGATGTGCATGCTTGGATGGTTGAGTTTGCAGCCTAACGGTATCACCCACAGTAGGTGGTGACCGCCAAACTGCGTTTCCAGGAGAGAAAGAATGAAAAGGGATTAAAGCACTTAGAAGGGAATTGGTTTTTGGAGTTAAGGTATAATTATAGGATTTCGGAACGGCATGGGGTTAATAAGGAAAGGATCACCAGCAAGAGAGTATTGTTGGGCCAACGCTGTGTAGCGTTGGTTCCCACAGTACCCCCCTGCTAGTGATGGAGTCACGGGAAGCCAACTTGAAGACGCTCTGGAAACCGGACGCGTCGTCCAGATCTCGTGCGCTGTATTCCGTCCTCCGGAGTTGGTCCTTGTGCTAGAGTTGTCGTAGGTGTCCTTGTGTCCACCACCGGTTCGTCTGCTGTGATGTAGGCTGGTTTCAATCTATCGATGGTGACATTTACGTCACGTCCGTTAACGTGGACCGTAAATGTCTTGTCCGATCGGCTGATAACCTCGAATGGTCCGTCGTAGGGCTGGTGTAGAGGTGGTTTGTAACCATCGCGACGTATGAAAACTTGGCCTGTTGTTGCGAGGTCTTTGAACACGAATGTTCGTTTGTTTCCGTGCCGCGGGCTGTTACGGGTCCTACGTCTCTCTGCTGTTGACGGAGGTCCTTAATGAATGTGGATTCTTCTTTCTGGTCGCTGTCGGAAGGCTGTTGCTCGAGGAATTCCCGGGAAGTCGAAGAGGCTGCCCATACAGCATCTCGGCTGCGGTGCCTTTCAGGTCTTCTTTCCAGGCCGAGCGAATTCCTAAGAGAACTGTTGGTAGTGCTTCCGTCCAACGGTCGTCTTGGTGGCACATAACAGCTGCCTTGAGCTGTCTATGAAACCGTTCGACTAAGCCGTTGGCTGCTGGATGGTATGCTGTCGTTCTGATGTGTTTGGTTCCAAGTATTTGGTTTAGTTGTTTGAATAGGTAGGACTCGAATTGGCGTCCTTGGTCTGTTGTTATTCGCCGCGGAGCTCCAAAACGCGCTACCCAAGTGTGGTAAAACGCGCGAGCTACCGTGGCTGCCTCTTGGTCGGCAATTGAGTTGCTTCTGGCCACCGGGTGTACCTGTCCACCATCGTAAGGCAGTATCTGTATCCTTCAGATAACGGCATGACGATGATGTCAAGATGCACGTGTTCAAACCTAGCTGTTGGTGGTTTGAAGGTGCCTGGTGGTGACGAGACGTGCCGCGTGATTTTAGAGCGTTGGCACGGTATGCAGCTTCGTGTCCATTCTCTGCAGTCTGTTTTCATGGAGGGCCAGACGTATCGTTCTGTAACCAGCTTCGTGGTTGCCTTAGCTCCGGGATGGGAGAGCTGGTGCAAGCTATCGAACGCTCGCTTGCGAAACTCGGTGGTTACAAACGGTCTAGCTGTTTTGGTCGCCACATCGCAAAAGAGTGACGTGCTGCTCCCTGGAATGGGTATCAGCTTGAGTTGGAGTCCAGAATTAGAATTGTTGAGGAACTCGTGCAGAACTTTGTCGTTCTTTTGTGCTGCAGCTAGGGCTTCGAAGTCGAGTGGGTCGTTTACTGCTTCGATGCGGGATAATGCGTCGGCCACCACGTTGTGTTCGCCTGAGACAAACCGTATGTCGGTTGTGTACTGGCTGATGAAGTCGAGATGTCGAGCTTGACGTGGTGAACACGACTGTGGCTTCTTTCGGAAAGCGTAGGTTATTGGTTTATGATCCGTGTAAACCGAAAAGTTACGGGCTTCAACCATGTGCCTAAAATGTTTTATTGCCAGATAGATGGCTAATAGTTCGCGGTCGTATGCTGCGTATTTGGTCTCTGCTGGGTTCAATTTTTTCGAAAAGAAATCGAGGGGTTGCCAATTGTTGTCTACCAATTGTTGCAGGGACGCTCCTACTGCAAAGTCGGAAGCATCGCTAAAGATGGCTAGCGGTACGTTTGGCTCCGGGTGTGCGAGTAGGGTCGCATTTGCCAGGCATTCTCGAGTTTGTTCGAAAGCGCGTTCTGCTTCAGGTGTCCATTTTACTGGTGTTTTTCCTTTTACGTTCCCCTGCAGAAGGTCGTTGAGGGTGCTTGGACTGAAGCCGCCTTGGGTATGAATCTCCGGAAGAAATTCACCATACCCAAGAACTGTCGCAGTTTCTTTACGGTGTCGGGCCGTGGGAATGCTTGAATTGCCTCGACTTTCTCTGGTAGCGGTCTCGTGCCTTCGGTAGATACTAGGTATCCCAAGAATTTTACATTTTGTTGGCCAAATGTGCATTTTCCTGGATTGACAACAACGCCGTACGACTTCAGACGCTCGAAAATGATCTGCAGGTGCTGAAGATGTTCTTCAACAGAGGCTGAAGCTACGAGTATGTCATCAATATAGGCAAAACAAAACTCCAGACCTTGGAGCACTTCGTCTATGAAGCGCTGAAAAGTCTGAGCTGCGTTTCGTAGTCCGAACGTCATGTAGTTGAATTCGAAGAGTCCAAAAGGTGTTGTTATGGCTGTCTTTGGAATATCTTCCTCGGCTACGGGAATCTGGTGAAACGCTCGTACTAAGTCGATTGTTGAAAAGACTTTGCATCCGTGCAAGGCTTGGGAAAAATCCTGGATGTGCCTAACCGGGTATTGATCTGGACACGTGCGGGCGTTAAGTGCGCGGTAATCACCGCATGGCCTCCACTCGCTGTCCTTTTTAGGGACCATGTGTAATGGCGTAGACCATGGGCTCTGCGATGGGCGGATGATGCCTTGCTGCATCATCTCTGCGAACACCTTTTGGCGTCCTTTAGACGTTCCGGCGCAAGTCGTCGAGGTTTTGCGCCACCGGTGGTCCAGGAGTGGTAACTATGTGGTGTTTGGTAGCGTGTTTCGTGCTCCTTGGTTTCCACTGGGCTGTGTTACCTCCGGGTATTGTCGAAGTAACATGTGGTACGGTGAGGTCCCCGACAGCGCTCGAATGTGCAACCACTCGGCGTTGCATTCTGCCACCTGACCTGTTGCCGTCAGGCTTGTGACGCCGTCGACGAGGCGTTGGTTGCGGATGTCAACCAACAAACCGAAGTTTGCTAGCAGATCCGCGCCAATTATGGGCTTTGAGACGTCCGCCACCACGAATCGCCACGTGAATTCGCGTCGCAGGCCCAGGTTGAGGTGGAGGGTTTCGAAACCGTATGTCGCGATGCTGGTTCCGTTCGCCGCGTAAAGTTCATATGGAACTTTATCGCGACGCCCCCGTACGTGCTTGACTGGGATGACGCATAGGTCCGCTCCGGTGTCCACAAGGAATTTGATTTTTGTGGCTTTGTCCGTAACGAAGAGGCGACGTGTTTGGGTGCTGGATTCGTCTGCCGCCATTAACGATCCGCTTTCTCGTTTCCCGCGTGCGTGCACGGGGTTGTGCATCTACGGGCTTCTTTGCCGAATCTTCGATGGTACCAGCACACGCCTTTTTCGTCGTTGGATTTGGTTCTCGAAGAGCTGCGGAGTGTCCCCGTGAGCGTGACCGGTTGAATGGTCGTCGGTGCTCCTGGTGACTGGTTGCTGCGGCAATTTCGGCTCTCAACGCCGTTGTCACCCCGGCTATTTGCGTGGTGAACAACGTCGTTAGCCTCGCTACTGCCTCTTCCAAAGGGTCCTTCTGCACCTCGGCGATTCTGGTGTGGGTCGTAGTTTCGGAGATGGCGTCCGCTAGATTTGCTAGGTCGTCGAGTTCGGTTTTCTTCTGCGTCGCGAGGATAGCTTGGCTTGATGCTGGGAGTCGTCCGAGCCAGAGGGGTCGCAATACGTCGTCGGGCACTATTGTGCCGGCTAATGTTCGCAGGTGTCTCAGAAATTGTGACGGTTTGCGATCGCCCATACACTCGTGTTCGAGTAGCCTACGAAGCTTGTTTTCCTGCGACTCGCTGAGTCGCCTTATGAGCTCTCCTTTTAGTTTCTGATATTTTTGCGTCGCGGGAGGATTTGTAAGGATGTCCCTCACTTCTGCAGCATATCGTTGGTCCAGGTGTCCGGCGATGTAGTTGAACTTGGTATCCTCTTGGACGATTCCGGCGAGTATGAATTGGTTCTCTATTTGTGCAAACCACGTCTCTGGGTCGTCGGCCCAGAAGGGTGGTATCCGCATGGAGATTCTGTCGAGAGCGGGAAAACCTGGAAGCAACGATGGCGTTCCGGATGTTTCTTGCGGCGTTGTCATGTTGCGTCGTCGATCACGTCGGGCTTCCTTTTGATCACGTCGGGGTCACCAATTTGTGGCGTGTTACCACTTTTTATTTTGGATTTATTTACAAAAGGGAATAGAAATTATTTACACGGGGAGATCGTCGGAGATGTTGCGTCGTGGTGGTGTAGCTGTGGGCGCGGTGAGTCGGCTGGTGCAGCTATCGTCGACGGAGACCTGGTGTCGGAGGCGAAGGATCTGTAGTTGATGTCGAATGGCGGAGCAAAAGATGTGCGGCGGTTCGTCGAGCTAAGATGACTGATGACTGATGATTTCGGGACAGAAAACGGGATATTTATACAAAAGTGATTGTAAATAGGATAAAAGGATGTGCATGCTTGGATGGTTGAGTTTGCAGCCTAACGGTATCACCCACAGTAGGTGGTGACCGCCAAACTGCGTTTCCAGGAGAGAAAGAATGAAAAGGGATTAAAGCACTTAGAAGGGAATTGGTTTTTGGAGTTAAGGTATAATTATAGGATTTCGGAACGGCATGGGGTTAATAAGGAAAGGATCACCAGCAAGAGAGTATTGTTGGGCCAACGCTGTGTAGCGTTGGTTCCCACATATCCATTAAACGGCAAGTTCAAAATTTGTGAAATTTGGACAGCTTGTTGATATTTTAATAAAACGCAACATTTGAAGATTTAAAAAAAATCGTAGCTGTGGTTTAAAGAAATTTTTAAAAATATAATTTTTGATCGTTTCTCTTGGTTAAAAAAATTTAATTCACATAATTCTTATAGCCCAATAATTTGTGTAGTTTTGTAAATTGTTTGAATAAATTACAATTAAATACAAATTATTGAACACTTACGCCCAGAATTTCAGTGAATGATTAACCATTCGTTTGCGCTAACGCCTGTTTAAGACTGCGCACTGCCATGTATTTTACCTACGGCGCAGTCTTAAACAGGCGTTAGCGCAAACGAATGGTTAATTATTCACTAAAATTCTGGGCGTTACAAGAGAGTGACGCAAAGTTTGAGTGTGTGGACTAATGCGATAAGCGACCTGGCTTCTCAATCCCACGCTAAAATCATCTTATAATTATAGGCCTCTCTCTCCTTGCAAGGCAGTGGGTAACCAACAAAGGTAAAATTGCCCTAGGAAAATTTTCCCAATAACACCCCTTGTGTCTTTGTAGTGCACTATGACATACACAACAAAAGGCAAAAGCGGGGAACTAGCCTACGCCCAGATTCGGGTGTCGGGTGCGCAGTGTACCCGGATTAGCTGTTAAGTAAATACGCAATGTATTTATTCTTTGAATTTTATTGTGCGTTCAGTAAACGAACTTCATTCTTCAAATGCTAAACTGTTACTCTCGTGGGTTGAAAAATTTCTTTTTCAACCCTTACATGGTTGTGGAGGGGGTGGTACCAACATGCCGCCCCCCTTGAAATACATTTTCAATTTAATTATACACTAAGTAATATAATATACAATTTTAGATAGATTTAATTGTCTGTAATAGGTAATGGACATATTTTTGATATCGCTCGTTTTACCATGCCACTCGCGGTTTTAATAAGCACAACTCTTGTCACACCGTCACTACCGGGAAATAATTCCGTAATTCGGCCTAGTTTCCACTGACATGGAGGACGATTGTCTTCTTTTACTACCACTACAGCGCCGATGTTTAGTCGATCTTTCGTCTGGGTTTTCCATTTGCATCTCTGTTGAAGTTGTAGGAGGTATTCCGACGACCACCTCTTCCAAAAATGTTGTTGGATTTGTTGCACTCGTTGCTATCGTGATAGTAAATTGATTTTTAAATGTGTCAAATTTGGTTCAGGGACAGCTACCAAAGAGTCGTTAATTAAGAAATGAGCGGGAGTTAAAACAGACAGATCATTGGGATCGGAAGATAAAGGTGTAAGAGGTCGTGAATTAAGAATTCCCTCGATTTGTATTAGTAAGGTGGTAAATTCTTCATATGTAAGATGTGTTTCTGACGTCACTCTTTTCAAATGATATTTAATTGATTTTACTCCAGCTTCCCATAAACCACCAAAGTTGGGTGAATTTGGGGGTATAAAGTGCCAGTTAATGTTGTTAATCGCTACTGCCGTGGTAACTTTATTTCGATGATTTTCATTATTCCACAAAGCCTTTAACTCAGTCAATTCTCTTTCTGCACCAACAAATGTTGTAGCGTTATCTGAATAAATGTTGCTACAGAATCCTCTTCGTGCGGTAAAACGTTTAAATGCGGCCAAGAATCCTTCTGAGGTAAGATCTGTCACTAATTCTAAATGTATTGCTTTAGTGGCAAAACAAATGAATAAGCAAATGTAAGATTTTATACAGCGTTTTCCACGTCCTTTCCTTCCTTTATCATTACTGGGCCTGCATAGTCTATACCACAATTAGTAAATGGGCGCGTTGGTATTGTTCTGTTCCGTGGTAAATCTCCCATAATTGTTTGAATAGGTTGTGGATTAGTTCGGAAACATTTCACACAAGTTCGAAGTATTTTACGAATAGTAGATCTAGCTGCTAATGGCCAGTATCGTTGTCGTAATGTTGCCAAAAGTAATTGAGGGCCTGCATGTAATAATTTTTCATGCTCCTGCTTTATCAATAATTCTGTTAACCGATGTTTAGAGGGTAAGATGATAGGGTATTTTGCATCATTGGTTATGGTTGCTTGTCGTAGTCTGCCACCTACTCTGATTAAACCGTGTTGATCTATGAATGGATTTAATAATGTTAATTTGCTATTAGGTTTAAGGGGTTTATTCTGTTTTAGGTGGGTAATTTCATCTCCGAATTCTTCTTCTTGGCATATTTTTAATAATAGGTTTAGTGAATCGTTTAATTCGTTTGTTGTTAATGGCCCTGTTTTTTTATTAGTTTTATTTTTCAAGTTATATTTAAAACGAAGGCAAAAGGCAATGATGCGTTGAAGTTTATTAAATGAGCTATATTTTTTAAATATGTCATTTTGTTTAGTAATTATATGTGCACATTGTCGTACTTCATTTGCAATTTCAGGTAATTGTGTGAATGTAAATTTGGGCCACTGCTCAGGTTCCTTGTAGAGAAATCCTGGACCTTGCCACCACAGCTTGGTCGTCATTAATTGATTTGGATTCATTCCTCTTGATATTATATCTGCGGGGTTTTCTACGCCTGGTACATGTCGCCATTGGTTTTGATTTGTTAAACGATGAATTTCAGTAATTCTGTTTCCTACAAAGATTTTATATTTGTTCGGCGTACCTCGGATCCAACTTAAAGCTATTGTTGAATCTGTCCATAAGTGTGTTTCATTTAGTTTGAGATTAAGCGCGGCAATAATTTTGTGAGTTAATCGAGCTAATAAAAGACTACCACATAATTCTAGACGTGGAAGAGTAATTGATTTTAGAGGTGCTACTCTTGATTTTGAGCATACTAGAGATACTTGTATATTACCATCTTTATCTCTACTTCTAATGTATATACATGCCCCATACGCGACTTCTGAGGCGTCGCAGAATCCATGCAGCTGAATCTCCCTTGCGTTGTGTAATATAATGTGTCTTGGTACTGATATTTTATTTAATGTGTCAAATTCTGAAGATAATGTTGTCCATAATGTGAAAAGATCTGCTGGAATTGACTCGTCCCAACTTACTTTTAACTGCCATAATTTCTGGATTATTAATTTCGTGGTTATTAAGGTCGGTCCAATTAAACCTAAAGGATCGAATATTTGTGCGATTGCGGAAAGTATTGTACGTTTAGTTACATGTTTGTTGGTTATGGTTTTGTTATTTGTGTAAAGAAATGAATCTGCAGTTGCATTCCACTGTAGACCAAGTGTTTTGACGTAATTGTCGTTATTAATTTCCTTTTTATTTACGGTTACAGTATTTTTACATTGGGGTACAAGTTCTAGTGTATTGGATGCCCATTTGCCCAGCTCAAAACACCCATTTTTTAAAATGGTTATAATTTCATTACGTAATTGTAATGCTTCCTTAAGTGTATTTGCCCCTGTAAGGAGGTCGTCCACGTAAAAATCCCGTTGTATGATATTTGATGCATGAGGTTTATCTCGTTGACATTCAATTGCTAATTGATTTAAGCAACGTATGGCCAGGTAAGGTGCACTTGCGGTGCCATATGTCACTGTAGTTAATTTGTACGTTTTTATTAAGTCTGATGAGTTTTCTCGCCATAAAATTCTTTGCATATTTTGTTCATCAGGATGCGTCATAATTTGCCGGTACATTTTGCTGATATCAGCAGTGAATACATATTTATGTGTTCGAAATCGTACCAGAATGGAAACTAAATCTTGTTGTATGGTAGGTCCCACGATAAGTAGATCGTTTAATGATATTTGATTTGAAGATTTAGCTGAGCCATCAAACACGACTCGTAGTTTTGTTGTTAGGCTAGTCTCATTGACTACTGCATGATGTGGTAAATAATATGTGGGATGTTTGGTATATTCATTGGTAACTTCTTTCATGTGTCCCATGCTTTCGTAATCTTGTAGAAATTTAAGATACTGTTCTTTTAATCGCGGTTGTTTTACAAATCTTTTTTCTAGTGATTTTAAACGCTTTGTCGCTTGTTGTCTTGATTCACCAATTATCTGTGGATCTTTAGAAAAAGGCAGTTTTACAATAAATCTTCCGTTAACGTCTCGAGTGTGTGTTTTAATAAAATGGGTTTCACAATCCACTTCTTCTTGTGACCAGTTTCTTGTGTCATCGCAGTGTTCTAACTCCCAAAACCGTTCAATTTGATTACTTAATTCTTTTGTTTGTAAAAAATTGCATGTTAATTTTTGATCTTGAATTACACTCTCGCATGAACCTGATAAAATACATCCCAATGTGGTTTTTTGTAATAATGGTGCATTTTTGCTAGGTTTAATTTGACCAATGCATAATAATTGATAAAAGATATCCGCTCCTAATAACACATCTATTGGTCTGGTTCTGTAAAACATTGGATCGGCAAGCGTAATGTTAGGTGGTATGTTAAATTGTTTGGTATCGATAGTATTGATAGGTAAATCTTCTGTAATTTTATTTACTACAAAAAATTGTAGTTTTGTTTTATAGCTATTAAATTTGGATTTTATGGTTGTTTCTGTTTTATGTTTTATATGCATTGTTGATTGATTTACCCCATTAACAGACATATTAACGTTACCAAATTGTAATTTAAGTTTATTACATAGTGCATACGTTATAAAGTTTGCTTGTGATCCCGAATCTAATAGCGCTCGACCTTGATAATTTTGGCCTTTGTTGTTGCTTATATCGATAATTGCTGTTGATAATAAAATTTCGGAATTTATGATGCTAGCGTGATTTGTTGTAATTGCATTTGCTTCTTGATCAGCTGATACGTTAGAGATTTCGGATTCTTCAAAGTGCAGGATTGTATGATGTTTTTTGTTGCATTTTCTACATTTTGTAGATCGACAAGCTGCATTTCGATGACTGGGTTTTAAACAATTTGTACATAAGTTAAATTTTTGCACTTCTGTTAATCTGGATTTTATATCTAATTTTAATAATGTCTCACATGATGATGTAGCATGTTGCTGACGGCAAATATAGCATTTAAGAGGTACAGTAGATGATGATACGTGCGCTAAAGTGCGCTGTTTGTTAGGCATTGGTAACCGCATTGGTTGTGACCTTGCATATTTCCCTTCAGGCATAATTAACATCTTGCATCTTCGGTTTAAAAATGTTGATAAATCGTTGATAGTTGGGTTTTCTATATCGACTGAAAATGATTTCCATTGAGATTTTAAATCTAAGGTGAATTTTGTGGTGGTAAGATAAATTATAAGGCTATCCCAATATTTTGTTTTTTCACCTAATCCTTGTAATGCATGTATGTGTGTGTGTATATCGTCATTTAGTTGTCTAAGCGTGGTATGTGTTTCTTTTGTAATAGGTTGCAATTCAAATAAAGTTTTAATATGTGTTTCTACTAATTGTTTTTTGTCTTCATATCTATCATTTAGTAGATCCCAAGCTATTTGATAATTTTCTTCCGTGAACATAATTCTTCTTAAAATGGAGGAAGCGTTCCCCTTTAAACAAGCTCGCAAGCAATGAAATTTTTGGATGTTTGAATATGACTTGTTATTATGTACTAATGAATTAAACGCGTCTCGAAACTGCAACCAATTTTCATCTTGACCGTAGAATTCTGGCAAGGGCATTTCTGGGAATTTAAAATCTGTTTTGGGAACTATATTTGCAATAGTATTGTCAATTATATTTCCTACTGCATTGTTTGTTTCTTGCAAATATGCTTCCGCTTCAGATGTTAAAGAAAAGTAAAGATTTTCAAATTCCTCAATTATTAATTCTTGACTGTTATCACTTATGTTTTCTATTTCTGATGAAAGTTGTAAAAATTTATTATACGTGGGTTCTATGGCTGTTAATCGTCGCTTTAAATTATTAATATCTGCATTAGATATGTTTTGTAGGTATGTTTGAAATCGCGTTAATTTTGCTTTAAGGTGTCCTCGTTTTTGATTAAGTATTTTTAATTGAGCTTCCATGTTTAGGCGGGAAAGGAATGTAAAACTTGTATTGAGTTAAATGCTCAGGTAAGAAGGTAAGTTAGTATATAGTAAGTAGCTGTTTTACCTAAACCAAGTTCTTTGTTGTTATCGTCCAACCCTTTACGTTGTCCCGTTAGAACGTACGCTTGGTGGTTGCTGACCTCTGCTTCTTCTTTGTTAATGTCCAACCCTTTGTGTTGTACCGTTAGAAAGTACGCTTGCTGGTTACTGACCTAAGATTTTTTCTTTGTTGACGTGCAACCCTGGATGCTGTCCCGTTATGTACAAACACTTGACACTTATTTTATAATTTTTTTTTTTTTTAAATATAATTTATTGGTACTTAATTGTATCCGGCTCGAAGGACCATATGTCGGGTGCGCAGTGTACCCGGATTAGCTGTTAAGTAAATACGCAATGTATTTATTCTTTGAATTTTATTGTGCGCTCAGTAAACGAACTTCATTCTTCGAATGCTAAACTGTTACTCTCGTGGGTTGAAAAATTTCTTTTTCAACCCTTACATGGTTGTGGAGGGGGTGGTACCAACACGGGTATGGCTCTTTAATAAGAAAAACACTTAGAAACACATGTACCTATAAAGTACCTACTTAAAATGCGTTAATAATATTTGTATCGACTATGTTGCCTCTGGTGAGGATAAACAGCATTAAATTATTTGTTGCAAAGCCTTCTAACGTTGATTTACATGTTGCTAACGTATACATAATGTTACCAATACTTGCACGTTTGATATCTATTAATATCTGTTTATCGAATATTGTCTACAAACAATTGAAGTTAGAAAAATGATATAAAATAGAAATAGGAACTATTGCTTTCAATGTGTAATTTGAAAATAAGTAGCCCTAGTTACTGTCTGCGAAACGTAATAACTAGAGGCACACTTCTAAAACCCGGCAAGAAAAATTAAAAGACAGTGGCTAGCTGACCTTTAAAATAGACTAACAATAAGAGATCTCATCGTTGGGTGAGATCTCATCACATGCTCTTTCTAAGTATAATTGCTAATACTTAGATTGTAGTATAACAAATTGGTTTATAGAATATTTTGTATTTTGATTGCTAATTAAATTACAAACAAAAAATATTGAAATATCCACTGTTATGTAAGTACAGATAATTGAAAGTAACAAACGCATTAGATCGAAACCACTACCGCATTATATAAAAGTTTGTCGCAATTTATAAACCGCGTTTTATGGGTTCCACATCAGGGCCGGCGGAATGAAGATACAATGTGTAAATTTTATAAACCCCCGAAGGCGCCGGAAGCGTCTTATTTAATTAATAATCTATTATTTCTTGAAATTAAACGCGTCACTATAATATTTTCCTTTGCTATTTATTTTTTACCACCGGCCACAGTATTATACAATTAATGGAGGAAATCTTATTAGAATTTTCTCCTTCAATTAACATAGTTGATTCCATAAAGGTCTGCAATGTTAGAAAAACATTGTCACTTATGTATTAATTGTTTGTCTAGCATACGAATTGTCAAATAATTATATTGCATTACTAATATCAATGTAAGATAAAATACCCTGTTATTGACACTGACCCGGTTTCTGACACTTTCAACTTTACTTTGAATTAATAAAAAGAAAATTTCCTCGAATTGATAAATTAATTTTTTCAAAATTAAAATAAATTTATCGTGTACCTATTTGATGACGATATCAGTTACAAAAAAATTCACTTAATATAAAATAATATTTAAGCCCAGAGTTACTGTAAAAGTCATTTTTTGGTTATAGGCTAAGCAATTGAAAGAAGAGCGTTCGACTATTGAATTAGTGATTTAATCATCATGTAAGTATAAAGATATTCTAAAAAATATATGGTTCGATTAATAATTAACTACTCTTTATTTTTAAATATTAAAACATCATAGTAAATTATCTTTTGTTATTAAAATAAGAGTGTCAATAACTAGGCTCAATTTTATGGGTATGTTACAGTTATTGGCACTCAAATTTTAACCTATCTGATGTTTACGTATTTGTTTTTATAATATTTAATTGTATTATTTTAATTATTTTTGTGTTGAAAAAATTAACATTTTATTTATAATAAATGATACATTATAACAAATTATGTTTGATTATAATAAATTTAAATTTGATAGTGTATAACCTAATAAATGACGAATAATTTTGAGATATGGAGTGTCAGAAAGTAGGCAGATGCCAGTGTCAGACACTACAGCAATAAAAATTTTAAGTGTCAGAAACTGGGATTTAAACATTATTTTTTAAAACATTAATTTAAATTATTAATTTGCTTCAAATAATTATTTTACGCATATGACTTTTTATGAAAAAAAAATTAATTATTTAAATTAAATTTTTTATAAGTTATCCTGTTATAACCTCAGCTGTCACTCCTAAAGTGTCAATAACTGAGTCTTTTACCCTACACGGAGAAAAAAATATAGTCAAAATAACTATCTAACGTATCCACAAATGACGTATTGTCAGAACAACGATTCGATTAGCTAATTTAATGATATTTATAAGTTAATTTGACAGTTTATAGTGTCATCAAAACAGCGCTACATATTATACTTATAATAAGGATCCATTTATTTGATTCAAGCGTTTGACGAAGAACTCTCGTAAACGTGTGCAGTTTCCCTCGTGTAGGTAACTGTACAGTCGACTTGAGGATTTGTATAGCTAAAATAGCGATACGTATGGTTATTTTGACGATATTTTTTCTCCGTGCATAACCGTTAAATCACCATGACAAGAATCGTTTGAATGTCTAAAATAATAATAATACGTAACGTGACTTTGACGATGCGCAATAAGGAAACTCCGTATAGCCAAATTAGCTAAACGGCGTATCCCTGCGAAAATTGACTACACTACGTATAGCTAAAATAACGATACGTATTGTCATTTTGACGATATTTTTTTCTCCGTGTATCATAAAAAAACACAGTTCACTGCAAATGAACTAAATGCAGACGAAACCATTATGGTTCGTGAACAAACAATATACAAGACGCAATCATATATATATAGGACAATCTGTAACACTAGGCAAACAAAATCAGGAATTAGAGATTGATAGGAGAATCAGACTAGGATGGGCAGTCTATGGGAAATTAAAGAACTTACTGAGCATGGAAATACCAATGACTCTAAATACAAAAATCTACAACGAATGCATACTCCCATTTGTTACATAGGGTTCTGAGACGGGGGTCCTGACTAATTAAGATTAAGAATAAATTAAGAGTACACCAGAGGGCCGTAGAGAGAAGGATTCTAGGAATATCACTGAAAGGTCATAAAACAAACCAGTGGATAAGAGGAAAAACCTAAGTCATAGCGTTTATAGAAAGAATTGACTCTCAAAAATGACAATGGGCAGGACACGTAGCCAGACATACTGGTAACTGGAGCGGCTACATCATCAGATATAAATCATGGGAAGAACGAAGAAGCACTGGAAGACTTCAACAACGTTGGTATGATGACATGACGAATGTTGCAGGATTAAACTGGTATTAATTTGCACAAAATAGAAACAAATAGACAAAGAGAGGGACCTATAGCCCATGGATAGATAACGGCTGAAGAAAGAAAGAAGGAAATGTATCTCTAATTTCCAAAAAAAAATTGAATTTATCTATCTTTTCGGAAAGGGGGAGTTATTTATTTTGGAAGTTATATTTTGATTGTAAAAGTTTTTGGGTAAAGCGTCTAAATACTTCATTAACTTTAGATGCATAACTACATTATTTAAACAAAATTTATGTATTCAACTTGGTTCTGTAAAAATGTAAACATAAACTAAAAAGTCTAAAATTGCAATCATCTTTTATTACCTTTCTTTGTACTTACGTTGTAATAGAATTTTAAATAAAAGGAGTTTGTAACTTTTAAATTATACCAGCTTTTGCTTTTAAAATCTTAATAACTTACATTATTTTTTATAAAATCATAAATTACTAAGAAGTAACAATTTCGGTTAAAGTTAACTTTAAAGTAAATATAGGCAAGCAACTTTATAGTGATTTGGCAACGAAATCTTACGTTGTTAATATTAAAGCGTACAATTTTTATTTCAAATAAGTAGTAGGTTTCTACATGGTTTCAATTCATATATTATTTTTTTTAGTAGCAACTTTTCTTTAGTCAATGATACATTACAAACTATTTATAATTTGTTAAAATTATATAACAATAGTTTTAAATGCATATTCTATTGGTGGTCAATAATGTAAGATAATTTACGATACACGAAAATATCAAGAACTTCTAGAATACGTATAATGGTTCTATGGCATAAAAATAGAGGGCAACACCAGGATCCGCGCGTAGAAGTTGAATGCAGTGACGTTCATTAATTATGCAGAATAGGATTAATTCTTCTGGGTAAATTGATAACTATTCTGTACTAGTTTTTGTGACCACATGTTCTAGAAGAGCCATAATTACGAATATAGCATTATTGTGCGGCAATCTTTTGTAATTTTAAGTACTATTTTACAAATGCTTACGTCCAAGAACTACTCATTAAAAAATATGCATCTGAAATAAACTATGTTTATGTATATGTATGTTAGGTAGAATCTTACTATAGTATAGTTTAATGAAACTGTTGTACTATTATGATAATTGAAAATACAGTTATAATAAAACGTTTAGTTCCACAATAATTCGCTCATTTGAAAAGATATTTTACAAATACTTGTTGCATACTGGAGGGCAAAATAAAATAAATTACCACATAAAATTTCTAATAAAATTAATTAATTAATGAAATCTTTCAAAAATAAAAATTGTATTACGAAGTCGCAAATAACATACTCAAATGTTTAATAATTTGAAATGTAATTTTGGAGATTTAATCATAATGAATAGAAATGAAGTATTATTTAAACTAAATAATAAAACTTTAACATTATTATATACAAGTTTTTTTATATTTAACGTCATATATTACCCACAGCGGTTGCTGGAGGTTTGACCATCTCCAAAAGCGCCCTCGTTAAAGCAGTTCAAATCCACTGTTTGTAATCTCTTGAAGAAGGTTTGAGTCGCATTATTCCCAAATTACGTATCATTTGGTTTAGAAATATGTAATTATTTTGTAACATATTAAAGTGATCGATATTAAAAAAAAACTCATCAAAATATGAGTTTTCATGACATCGCTTACAAAATGCCCGTTTTGGGGATTTTTTTATGTATATAGAAGTTATTTCTATATGTATACATAAAAAAAGTTTTCTTTGTTATTACAGAAAAAACTGTATTAATACCACATAAGGTATACAAATTTTATGAAATTTTGTTCTTCTGTTTTTGTGATATGGAGTTTAAAAGTAATCGACCAATACTTTTTAGTTTGATTGTGGGTCCTGTATTCATTCATTAAGGGCTCGTACATATTATGTAATATAGTCAAATCCGCTAAATAAAAATTCTCCAAGTAAAATATATATTGATTATAAAAACTAGAAGCTGAATTGCAAATTACCGATTTCAATTTTTATGTTTAGAGCTCAATTTTTTTTTGTTAGTTGAGAATTTCTTTGAATATGGCTTACTGTTTGTCAGGATGTAATTTAAAATTAACTATTTCTAAACTACTGTTTGTGAAAAATGCAACACCATTAAGGAATCATCAGAATTAAATGAAATTTAATACACAAAGAACTGGTGATAGTACAAACAAGTGACAAAATTTTCAAAACAAAAAAATAATATTAAGTATCCGAAATCAGTATCTGGTGTGGCCACCACGCACTTTAATAAGTGCTGCTATACGACGTGGCATGGAGTCACAAAGATTTTGAATGTCTTCCTGGGGAAGAGCATTTCATATTGTTTCTAGGCGCACCCTTAGTTCATCTATAGAATCTGTAGGACGAGGATCACGAGCGAGACGCCGACCAACCAAATTCCAAACATGTTCAATAGGCGACATATCTGGCGAATACGCAGGCCACGGAAAAAGCTGTACTTGTTTTTCTTACAAGAAGTCTTGAACATTCCTCGCAATATGTGGACGGGCATTATCCTGTTGAAAGATAGCTCCAGGAATGCTTTGAAGGAAAGGAACGACTTCAGGTTCCAGCACTTCACTAATGTACCTATTGTGGTTCAGATTACCTACAATTCGTACCAACTGTGATCGTCCATGATACGCAATCGCACCCCAAACCATAATTCCAGGAGTTCGTCCTTTATGGCGTTCGACAATACACTTCGGCAGGGAGCGTTCACCGGCATAGCGTCTAACACGAATACGTCCATCATTGTGCCACAAATTGAAACGGGATTCATCCGAAAACACCACTTGTTGCCAATCTGCACGCCAGTCTATATGTTGGCGAGCCAATCGCAGCCGCAGGCATCGGTGGTTTTGGGTGAGAGGAATCCTGTATAAAGGAGTTCTTGCACAAATTCCATGGTACAGCAGACGTCGACGAATTGACGAAGCAGACATTGATACACCTGTAGCGGGTGACCAATGTGCTGCCAACTGTCTAGATGTAGTTGTACGGTCCATCAGCGTCATGCGAACCAGGTGTCTATCATCGCGCGTTGATGTCACTTTTCGAGGTCCACTCTCAGGTTTTCGGGTTGTCCGATTCTCGTCGGTCCACTGCTTTCAAACTCGAATCACTGTGCTGCTGTTCCGCTGCAAACGAGTCGCTATTTCCCGATAAGAAAATCCCCCTTCACGAAACCCGATGATTCTCCCCCGTTCAAACTGCGTCAGTTGTTGAAACGTCACTTTTTGTCGTCGAGCAAGCATAGTTACGTCTTATCTAAGGTTTACCATAAGCTACCATGAACATGACTACTGTTAAAGTCTAATTACAGCCCTCTATCTGTAGAGTTTTTTGCAGAAGTTTAGAAGGCTTTGCTCAGACCACGCATGCGTGGTTGTTCTGAAATTTGAATCGTTTGCATAAAACGATATACTTTGCATTTACTGTAAATTTCAGCTTAATCGCGGTATTCCTTCAGGGTGTTGCATTTTTCACAAACAGGAGTTTATTTTAGAATTTTGTAATTCAAGGCGTTTAGCTTAACTGCACTATAAAATATATAAGCTATTATCAGTCTACTGATAAACCAATTACAGAAAAATTTAGAGGACCTTTAAATTTATATATGTGGAGAGTGACTCAATTAAAAATTGAAGAATTAAAAATTTTTTATTAGAAAGGTATAAGCTTTAGAAATGATTTTTGTAATATTGTGCTATTCAATCCTCGTCGATTACTAAATGAATTTTTTTAAATTTGCCTCTTTCGATGTACACAAATACAGAAGTGAGTATGAAAATTTTTGCATAGCATTAAGTCTAACGATCTCTATGAGTTAGGTATCAAAATTTAAAACTAAAATTATAATCTTGGGAAATTTTATGGTAAGAAGAAAATTTGAAATAAAATAAAATAATTAGTAGATTCTACCTCAGCTTTCTAATGCAGCTAGATATATAGCCAACTGATGCAAATCTCAGAAACCTTCATTTCAAATAGGTACTTTTATTTGATTCCGCCAAGAATAGTAAACAGGGTTAACAAAATAATTTCCTTTTATTTGCAGACCCTGTCAACCAAATTGTTCTTTTTATTGTGTCGTAAAGAAGTGATGTCCACGGACTAGTGATAGCTTTCTTACCTATGCATATTCTTAAATAATTCAAAAAACAAAATTTGAAAAAATCTCCAAGGATTCGCATAATTTTATTTTATACTATTATAAACCTATACTTAATTATAATTTATTTGAAAAAGTTATGAATACATAGGCCTCATAGACACATGTGTTGCTATTCCTTTACTTTTATCTAATATACAAAGCTCATATCACATTCCATTACTCCAGTTAAACATCATTCGAAAACTATGTAAATCTAAATTACTGTACGTTAAATATTTTATTAATCTCTAAATTGTATAAACAGTTAGCTATGGAAATATATCGACATCTATATAAAATTGTGCTTTTGAAGTTCTTCGAATGGGTGGAAGAGAACTATCTGTAAAGGTAATTATTAGCGTGGTATAAAAATAACTTAATAATGTTTATAGGCACGTAACTAAAAGAGATAGTTGGTAATAGACTAAACTTAAGCAGTACTAAACTAACTTAATTCAATTGTTGTGTGATTGAAATAAAAGATGAAAACTGTAGTGTGATGTGTTGACCAACTTTTTTGTAGTTAAAATGTACTTCTTTCTATAAAAATTATCTAGATGAGAAGCATATACAAGAGAACATAACCAACTGCAATCAACTTTTTCTTCTATTTTTATATAATTTATTACAAATGAATAAATTCAATTTATTAATATAAGAAACAAAAGAAAAATTTTTTAAACATGAAAAATCATTTAAGTGCTTTACCCGTTCTCAACAAACAATTTTGGGTGCTCTACTGATCTTGATCTACTAATATCTAGCAAAAAAAGAACAATAATCTTTTATACAGGGTGTATATAAATTGCTGCAAAATCTATACGCAGCGACATTTTTCGTTCAGTTTTGAATCGGAAATCTTAATGTTAAATATTGTACAATGCTTTAAATGTGTTTACGAGGTTCTCGAAGTTTGGTCTTAGATTGATAAATATGGAAATTTTAGATTCAATAGTTAGTGGTAGAAATTGTTGTCATTAAGAAATTTTAATACTATGTATTTCTTACAGTTTTTTTTCTTTGACTTCAAAGTTTGTTTTCAAAATTTTTACATTTGACCATATTTTTTTAAAAAAACATTGGCAATGTTGCAAAATTAACTTTGTATTCTAGTGCGATCTCTATTATAAATATTACCGTCAAATTTTGATATTTATGTATTATTACAGTAGTACAGTGTTGCTAAATTTATGATTCTTTCAAGTAAATCCTGAAAACAATCTAAACATTAGTATTTTATACTTAAAATTGAAGACTGGGTATGCATTTTGCACCAATTTATACACATTTTATATAATGTTTGGAAACACTGAGCATTTCATTAGAAAGAAAAAGTTTAAAAACAGTAGAAAGCATAATTTAAATTATGACTATTTAAAAAATAATAAAGTAAAAAAAAAACGATTCAGTAAATATTGACTTCAAATTAAACCGTGATCAACCGATTGATCGTGATGGACCGGTTAAATACCTATGCCATAGGAATAATATATTATAGAGACACTTACGACTAATACTACAAATTGAGCTTAATTTTAACGCTTCTCTTTTATAGTTAAGTGCTTAAATTTTTATTTTGTAAAACTTACATCCATTTTGCTTTTTTCTGAAATTATTATTATGTACTTCGTGAGCTGACTTGCGTTTATCTTGATCGTCGTGCAATTTTTTTTGTTGCTCTGAATATTTTCTGAATAAATGTTTGATCTACTAGTATGAAAAATTTCCATTACCTTTACATTTATTAAGCTGAGCCCATAACATTTTTTCGATTTGTTCGGTCCAAACCTTTTTATCTTTATCTCTCTTTGCCTCTATTGCAAATGCAATAAATTTCTTAGAATTTTTTTCTAATGCAGAAAAACGCTTTAAGTGGAAAACTAGAGGTCGGTAATCATGGTTTTTAATTCCCATATCATTTAACTTTATGCTATCTTTATATACAAATACTTCGGGATTTCTCTAAAATTAGTCAGTAATTAGATATGATTAAACAGATAATAATGGTTTTTTTTACTAAATCAACTGCCGTGAATACCAAAATTTTCTCAAATAGGAAAAGCATTGATTCATATTTTTTAGGCGTATGAACGGTAAATTTTTCTCTTATTAGAAATGATCCTTGTTCTAAAAGGTTGATAGGACAATCTTTTATTGAATCTATGGCAATGTAATCGTTTCCCCTAGACATTTGCTTTTGAACCATATTTATAGCTTTACAGATATTATCCGAAGTTACATTGTGTTTAAGCAGTTCCTTCTGCAATTGCTGTAGAAATAAAATGTATTTTCCTAATCTTTGAATTGGTGTTAAGAGATAGCTTGCTAAACCAAGACGATCATTTAGTTGTTTTTCTCGAACCTGTAAATATTTTATGAAGATAGACGGAGATTCATTCTTAATTAAACATTTAACTTGGATAAACTTACCACTACGACGTTTTTGAATTCGCCTAAAAGGTATTGATCAGCTTGCGGTTTATTCTTAGAATACAACGGATACAATTCGAAAAGGTTTTCCTAAAACGCAAAACACAACGAAAAATTCTTGATATTTATTAAAACTTATGTTTAAATACTTACGAAGTCCAAGAAAGTCTGAGCAATTTCTTCATAATTTTTCTGACAAGCGCGAAGGGCTTTATAAAACTTTTTCGTAAAGTAATATATGTCCTTTATATTTCCAAATAGATAATTGCTTTTTCCGATTAAATTTGGTGGAACTGTATTACATGGCATGTAATTCTATAAAAAAATATCTATTTGCCACTTGTTTATAATAAAGACAATCGGAGTAGTAAATGAACAAAGATTTTTTGTTAAAAATACTACATTTTGATAAAATTAATGTTTTATATTATATGTGTAATCTTTATTTTTAATAGTTTTGCATAAAAATTAGATATTAATTGGTTTCACCTACAATTCTATGCATTAGATAAAAATCTATTTTGTTATAACTTATTTATTTTAATAATTATTTCGAATATTTTTATTTTGTATAATACGAAATTCATATTTATTAGTCTGTTGCATATTTTTCGACTCAATTTCTTTATGTTAGAAAAATCGAAAAAAACGGTTACGAATTATTGGAAGGTATTATTTATTTTCAATTTAAAATTTATTAACTAATTGGAAATGGTGATAAACGGAATAAGCCGCTCAGATAATAACCCAGAAACAATGACAAAAATTATTTTGATATAAAAATATGGTATTTTTCAACCGTATCAATGTGTTTCTCCAAGACTATAGATCATATGTGGTTCCGTTTGCATTAAAAAAAAAAATTTTACTTTATTTTATATCAGAGATTTACTTATGTCTCCATTATTTTAAGACATAGCCCAGTATTCATAGGCAAAGTCAGGTTATATCAAAATGCACGTATACCATTTTCAAAATATTCACTCTGACTCAACTCGCAACCGTATTGTGCAATCAGTCTTTTAATTGCTGTAGCCACTATTAAAAAAATCGTTGTTTGGTCACTTTTTCGAGACACACTTCTATACAGTTAAAAATAATGTTTTATTATAACAAAACTATTTTAATCATTTATAGAAATGTGTTTTAATTCATTAACATTACCAATTAATTGTTAAATAATAAATTATAATCGTTCATAGCGTTTTTTATTCTGACGTCATTTTTAAAATAATAACGAATAATGTAAAAAGTGCCACAAATGATCGACAATGTGCTCTAATCCAAAGTTTATAATTTACTGAAAAAGATGTGCCATCAAGAGTACAGTAAAAAACATATATACAATTTACACGTTAAAATATTTATATTTTTAAATTTTTAATGATAATGATTAATTATTACACATAGTGAGTAGGCTTAGGCCGGTCGACATATGTCTACGACATGTATACGCACGTCGCTTCATTCAAATGTATAAAACAAAGCTGTACTTCGCACATCAATACAACATGTCGTCGGATGAAGATGCACTAATATTGTCGCCAATAATATTACGAAGAAAAAAAAAAGAAAAAAGCTCGAAAATATTGGGTTCAAACATATAGTATAATCATATAAAACAGGGTATTTTTCTATTATTTGCAACAATTCCACATTATCTTCCATTGTGCACGCATATGTTGCAACTGTCGAAGACAAATGTCGCTTGAAATTCGAGCAAGCCGTGTCGTATAAGATTTGTAAGCGACAAGTCTTATCGTTTCTACAGCTTGTCTGCTTGGTGTACGAATCGTCATAATTATCGCTGTGTTTTAAAATGGAACGACGTGTCTGATACATGTCGTAGACATGTCTAAAACAAATGTCGTATAAGTATGCGACCGGCCTTAAGCTTACATAAAGGATCATACAAATACATAGTGAGCGCCATCTACAAGTGACATTTTATAGTTGATTTAAAACATTGAAGACTTCTTGTGCCACTATGACACATTTAGCTGGAAAATTTTCTGAGGTTATAATCAGGGCTCATAGCGTTACCGACTGATACCAATAATAACCGGTTGCGTTCACTAATGTTTTGGGGTTTCCTTGTCAGATTGACCATTACATGTTTTCCATACAAAAAGAAGTTTTTTTCATTTGGGCCAGTCCAAAGTAGGAATTTAGAGATGGTCCAATTATAAAACTAACGTAATTTTTAATTTTTGATAATAACAACAAAAACTATTTGAAATTATTTAGAGCCAATGTGGAGAAAAATTACTCAATGCGTTTTCTAATATTTCCACTGAAATACAGCCAATTTGTAGCCATAAAAAATATTTTATTTCTTACATAAATTTGATTCCCGAATGCTTCAACCGCAACACTTACAAAGCATTGGAATTTTTAGATCAAATGGAATCATGAAGATTCTTATTTATTGATAGATTTAGAAACACATTTTTGAACAATTAAGCTAGCTACTAAGACAAAGATAATGTTATGGTCAAAATTAAGGACCTGTCCAAATTATAAATTTTTCGCCGATATCATGTTGTAACTAAACAACTTTCACAGTCCTTTACACCCTTTGTGGTGTTTGTTCGATAAATGGTGGTGGTACTTTAACAATAATAGAGACTGACCACAAGTTAATTAACTTGTGATTAGTGCGCCATGTTAATGGTTTTCGTGTCATTATTTTTTAAAATACATCCGTACAAATTTTTAGTACAATTATTGACTGCTTTTATAGCTTCAACAAATATTTGTATATGGACTGAATGTTATAATAAAAATAAGTACTCAACACTTACCCGAACAACTTTCTTTAAATCTTCAATATACTTTTTTTCTGTATCTATTAATTCTTCTATAATATATTCGGTTCTGTAATTATACATCATTTATGAATAATACATATGTAATGTTTACAAATAACTCACTTTGATTTAGGACGTTTGGAATCTTGGAATAATACATTATCTTCTTCGTTATGCATTAGTAACAACTGCTTTTTAGTAGTGTAGTGAGCAGAATTTATTTTACTGATTTTGGTTATTATTGGATTTTTTAAAAAGGTCATAGACAGTTGTTTCTCGTTTAATTACATTTTAGGTTTTGTATTGGAACAAAGTTCCTTTTATTTTGTTGTTGTTTTTCAACATCTTTTGAAATATCTTGGTTTGACCGTGCTAAATAAAAAAAAATGGAACAATTAACTGAAGTGCTGACAAACGTCCTTAAAGGGATGCAGGAACAGTCTAATCGAGCCTTGGCACCATCGACCGAGATTAGCATCCCTGTTTACGATCCCAAGCGCGATGACAGGGAGCCGCGTTTTGGTGTTGCGAAATTGAAAAATTGGGAGCTACTCTCCAGTGGAAACAATACGAGATGATGATGAGGGCCACGAGCGGTCTGAAAGGCGAGGCGCAAGAATGGTACTCCGCATGGCACCCCAATGAGAAAAACTGGGTCGACTTCAAGGCCGAGATCACCGACCTATTTCCGCCGAAGAAAAACCTCAGCGAAAGCCTGCGAGCGGCGAGCCTCTACAGTAGCCGTAATGCTGACAGTTACTGCGAGTATGCCAGAAAAAAGATAAGTCTTTTAAAATCACTAAATTTTAACTTAAACGATTCCCAATTGTTAGAGATAGTTATTGGCGATATAGCCAACGTTGCCGTAAAAGTACAGCTTTAAACAGCAATCCGGTATCAGTAACAGAATTATTAAGTATTTTAAGTGATTTTCACAAACCCAAATTTAAACACCCAATTGAGCACAATAACAAACGTCCTTATGACGACAACAAAACATGTTACAATTGCGGTAAACATGGGCATTTAAGCCGGGATTGTTTAAAGCAGCCACTTGATGTAAACCAAAATGGCAATAAAGTCATTTGCTCTTTTTGTAGTAAAGCTGGACACCGTTCTGACCAATGTTATCGAAAAAAAAAAAAAAAAAAAAAAAAAAAACGATAATTAACCAGTTATTAGCAAATAGTATAATTATGAAAAGTAAATCACCTTACGCCGGATTTCATCAAATTTCAATGGCGCGCGACTCAATAGAGAAAAAAAAACCGCACTTATAACCCCTGATGGTCATTACGAGTACCTGCGTGTACCGTTTAGGTTAGCAAATGCCCCTACTGCGTTCCAGCGCGCACTTTACAATGCTTTAGGTAATATCAGAAGCAAAAACGCCTTACTTTATTTGGGCGATATTTTAATACCCTCAAAAACAATGGGTGAAGGCTTTCTTAAATTAGAACGCGTTTTAACAGCCCTAAGCGAAGCAGGAATATCTTTAAACACAAAAAAAAGGTCGATTTTTTACAATGAAATTCAATATTTAGGTCAAGAAATTTCGGAGAAAGGGATCAGACCCGGAAAAAAATAAATTAGAAGCGTTTTTAAAAAGCACCAACCCCTAAGAGCGTAAAGCAGGTTAGGCAATTCATGGATCTTGCGGGTTATTTTAGAAAATTTGTACCGGAGTTTGCTTCCCGTACTTCCTGTATTACAAAGCTTACGAAAAACAATGAACCATTTGTTTGGAGCGTTGATCAGGACATTGCCAAAAATTATGTTTGTGCATTTTTAAGTAGTCGTATTCTTTTGGCAACGTTAGATGTGCTTTTAGAAACTGAACTGCACACCGACGCAAGTTCCGTCGGATTTGGAGTCATACTTTTCTAGCGTCATAGAAAATAACTCAAAGTAATCGAGTACCTACTTTTCTAAAAGAACGTCAGATGTTGAATCTAAATATCATTCTTATTAGTTAGAAACACTTGCCGTTTATCATGCCATGAAGCATTTTCGCACCTATTTACTAGGGATATTTAAAAAAAAAAAAATTACTACAGATCGTAATTCTTTAAAATTGTCGCAAAACAAAAAGGAGTTATTACCGCGAGTAGTTCATTGGTGGCTTTATTTCTAATCTTTTAACTTTGAAATAGAATATCGAAAAGGCAAGTGTAGCGATATGTTTCCACAATTTCGAATCTCTTGAGAACACAAATTAACAAAAAGTCAGAATGGTCGAACGCTATTAATAAACTTCAATTCATATTGAGTACCACTTGTTCAGATGTTGGAGATTTCATCTACTATCACTCAGGGAATTCACATTTCGCCAAACTAGACAGAAAGCATGAAGGTCCATGTGGGGTCATAACTCTATTGCCCAATGACCAAATAAAAGCAAAAAAAAAAATATCTTACTACAAACAAGAAAAAGGTCATCACCAGGGACATGGAACGAGCATGGCCTGGAAAATTCGCGGAGGAACCCGAGTTATAAAAAGGTGTACGGTAAGAACGATTACAAAGTGTAACTAATATAAAAAAAAAAAAAAAAAAAAAAAACAAAAACAAAAAAAAAAAAAAAAAATGGTTAAAGTTTGAACAACAGGCAGCGTCTCTGTGTGTTCAGGAGTTACAGGCAGTGACTCTGTAAACTCAGGTTGTCCAGGCAGCGACTCTGGCAATCGTTAAAAAAAAAAAAAAAAAACATTTATAGTTTTGAACAACAGGCAGCGTCTCTGTGTGTTCTGGAGCTACAGGCAGTGTCTCTGTAAGCTTATGAGTTACAGGCAGCGACTCTGTAAACTCAGGTTGTCCAGGCAGCGACTCTGGCAATCGTTATACTTTTGTTTGGAGCTACAGGCAGTGTCTCTGTAAGCTTATGAGTTACAGGCAGCGACTCTGTAAACTCAGGTTGTCCAGGCAGCGACTCTGGCAATCATAAAAAAAAAAAAAAAAAAAATGTAAAGTTTTGAACAACAGGCAGCGTCTCTGTGTGTTCTGGAGCTACAGGCAGTGTCTCTGTAAGCTTATGAGTTACAGGCAGCGACTCTGTAAACTCAGGTTGTCCAGGCAGCGACTCTGGCAATCGTAAATCTTTTGTTTAGAACTACAGGCAGCGTCTCTGTATGTTTTTGGGTTATCAGGCAGCGTCTCTGATACCATTCTCAAAAAAAAAAAAAAAAATTTTGGTCAGTACATCTCAGCAAACAGCTTGAGTGTATTATTGAACCACATGGATTTAAAATAAGTCAAGATACTTTAAGAATGTTTCTTTTAAGGTAAACAAGGGAAATAATTCGAGAACGAATTATGGTTCAGGATGGGCCGTGTGAGCAATCATTTTTTTTTATCATACACCGTGTCTACTTTCCTTTGTTCTGGTTCTGGTGCCAGCCAGTCGGGCTGATTTCTTCATTTTCTGGGAACCAAGGGAACAAGAGGAGGTGACCCGTGGTGGTATTAAATAATTCTTGTTTCTATTTAAGCCCTTCAAAGAGCGCCATTCATGTAAGGCCATTATACGTGCCTTTTGGCGTTATTGCTGTGGCATTTATTGTTATAAACTTAAGTTGTTCCTATTAAGCTCTTCAAAGGGCACCATTCATGTAAGGCCATTATACGTGCCTTTTATGTTATTGCCGATGTAATTAATATAAGATTGATTGTACCAATTCTGGGTACGAAAGAGGTCATGCCCTTTTAGAAAAACAAATAGTAAGGAGATGGGTATAAAAGCCTTTCGTACCCAGGAAAGGGATTATTAAAGTCACGATTCTTGAAGTGACGATTATATTTTGTGTATTGTGATTGCTCAATTATATTTTGTGTTAAAATCAAGACTGTGTATTGTGATTGCCATTATTATTTTGGTCAATATATTTATATCGGAAGAATAGTGATTATATTTACAAACCCTGTCACTTCCAAGCTGACATACAATTTACACGTTAAAATATTTATATTTTTAAATTTTTAATGATAATGATTAATTATTACACATAGTGAGTAGGCTTAGGCCGGTCGACATATGTCTACGACATGTATACGCACGTCGCTTCATTCAAATGTATAAAACAAAGCTGTACTTCGCACATCAATACAACATGTCGTCGGATGAAGATGCACTAATATTGTTGCCAATAATATTACGAAGAAAAAAAAAAGAAAAAAGCTCGAAAATATTGGGTTCAAACATATAGTATAATCATATAAAACAGGGTATTTTTCTATTATTTGCAACAATTCCACATTATCTTCCATTGTGCACGCATATGTTGCAACTGTCGAAGACAAATGTCGCTTGAAATTCGAGCAAGCCGTGTCGTATAAGATTTGTAAGCGACAAGTCTTATCGTTTCTACAGCTTGTCTGCTTGGTGTACGAATCGTCATAATTATCGCTGTGTTTTAAAATGGAACGACGTGTCTGATACATGTCGTAGACATGTCTAAAACAAATGTCGTATAAGTATGCGACCGGCCTTAAGCTTACATAAAGGATCATACAAATACATAGTGAGCGCCATCTACAAGTGACATTTTATAGTTGATTTAAAACATTGAAGACTTCTTGTGCCACTATGACACATTTAGCTGGAAAATTTTCTGAGGTTATAATCAGGGCTCATAGCGTTACCGACTGATACCAATAATAACCGGTTGCGTTCACTAATGTTTTGGGGTTTCCTTGTCAGATTGACCATTACATGTTTTCCATACAAAAAAAGAAGTTTTTTTCATTTGGGCCAGTCCAAAGTAGGAATTTAGAGATGGTCCAATTATAAAACTAACGTAATTTTTAATTTTTGATAATAACAACAAAAACTATTTGAAATTATTTAGAGCCAATGTGGAGAAAAATTACTCAATGCGTTTTCTAATATTTCCACTGAAATACAGCCAATTTGTAGCCATAAAAAATATTTTATTTCTTACATAAATTTGATTCACGAATGCTTCAACCGCAACACTTACAAAGCATTGGAATTCTTTAGATCAAATGGAATCATGAAGATTCTTATTTATTGATAGATTTAGAAACACATTTTTGAACAATTAAGCTAGCTACTAAGACAAAGATAATGTTATGGTCAAAATTAAGGACCTGTCCAAATTATAAATTTTTCGCCGATATCATGTTGTAACTAAACAACTTTCACAGTCCTTTACACCCTTTGTGGTGTTTGTTCGATAAATGGTGGTGGTACTTTAACAATAATAGAGACTGACCACAAGTTAATTAACTTGTGATTAGTGCGCCATGTTAATGGTTTTCGTGTCATTATTTTTTAAAATACATCCGTACAAATTTTAGTACAATTATTGACTGCTTTTATAGCTTCAACAAATATTTGTATATGGACTGAATGTTATAATAAAAATAAGTACTCAACACTTACCCGAACAACTTTCTTTAAATCTTCAATATACTTTTTTTCTGTATCTATTAATTCTTCTATAATATATTCGGTTCTGTAATTATACATCATTTATGAATAATACATATGTAATGTTTACAAATAACTCACTTTGATTTAGGACGTTTGGAATCTTGGAATAATACATTATCTTCTTCGTTATGCATTAGTAACAACTGCTTTTTAGTAGTGTAGTGAGCAGAATTTATTTTACTGATTTTGGTTATTATTGGATTTTTAAAACGGTCATAGACAGTTGTTTCTCGTTTAATTACATTTTTAGGTTTTGTATTGGAACAAAGTTCCTTTTTATTTTGTTGTTGTTTTTCAACATCTTTTGAAATATCTTGGTTTGTTTCATTTTCTAATATAATTTCAGACTGTGTTAGTTCCTCTTCACTATTTTCATTTGACGTAAGTTGTTCCAATTCCTCTTCACTAAAATAGTATTTTTCAGAAATAGGACTTTTTACCAACAATTGTGAATCTGACGAACTTCGTTTTTCTAAATTAATATTTGGCCTACGTTTAAATTTAGTTCTTTCTAAATATACCTCATTTTCAGTTTCATTTTCCAAATCGGATGTACTTTCTAAACTATCTTCAATATATTTATGTTCTATTGCGGCTACAGTGGTTACAACAAGCTCATTACCGGTTTTGTTGTACGCTTCAATAAAATTTATATTATTTAGGTTTCCAAAAGACCTTTTTCCAAAATCGTCTTCTTCTGGTGTAACACTGTTTGTATCTTCGCTTATGTAACTATTGCAATTGTTTGGCATTGGTAAGTCTCTCTCATTAATAGAATTATACTTTTCTGATATATTTTGAATTTTTATTTCGTATTGTAAGTCATTGTCGTTACAATATTCCTGAATTTCTTTAATAGCTTTCTCTACCTCAAAAATACTGTCTTCTATTTTACAATCATTAAAGTCATCAATGTTGAATAACTTATTTAAATGTAAATCTTCAAAATCACATGTTTCATTATTATTCGTATTATCATTAGTTTTTGATACACTATCATTTATCAAATCCATTTTATGTGTATCGTTAGATTTCTCGAAAATGTCATTTAAATTAAGATTTATGGGTTCTAGAATATTTACGCCTCTTTCCTCCAAGTTCTTTTTTCTGGTCAAATTATCAGTGTGGTCAATTTTACTATTTTTTGGAACGTAAGGTGTTGATAATGCATTTTCGTAAACTTTTTGTATAGTTTTCACCGAGTGTAGTTTTGTAGTATTTAATTGTTTGATGGGTTCAATATTTTTCTTTGTAATTATTTTGGAATTAGAAGAATTGTTGCCATTTAAGTTGCTTTTACTATCTGTTTGGTTTATGTTTTTACTCATCGATCGTGTATCCCATTTTTTAATGTTATTTGCTATATCGACCGACCTATCTCTTTGTGATAATAAATTAAATTTTTTTATTTTCTGGGTCATGTCTGCAGATTGAGATCTATTAAAAGTTTGGCGTTTGTTACAAAGCACATTTCCCGAAGTGAAATTATTCTGTGCATTGCCTTTTTGTAACATATTGTTAATGTTTTTTACCTGTTGTTTAACAAACGTTTTTGATTCGTTAGATAATTTGGGTGTATGACTTTGTTCTGCACCCATATTAATTTTGTTATTGCACTTTTTCCTTATTTTTTCATACTCCACAATTAAACATTTAACCACTTGAGATTTAGATGAGTATTTATCCAGTTCAAGAATATTAATATCTTTAATACTGTTAGAATGTATCATAGTGATAATGCATATCACTACATTTTAAACTAATAATAGTTGCAAAACCATGTACTTTCGTATACTCTTCAACATACACTTTTCTGACTGAGTTAATAGCTTATCTTATCGAATATGATAACGTAGATAATAACACGATGTTGTCACTTTTTTCTCAAAATGTGAACTTAAATAACATATTACAAAATTCTACTAAATAGTATCTTCTCTTCTTATTCAGATTTCCTTGATCCACTCTTGGATATAATCCTCCTCTTTAACTTTCCAAATAGTAGCGATTATTGACTGCATATGAACTTTTTTTAAATAATTAATCAGTTATGAGCTTTTTAACATTGTAGCATTTGAATTACGTAATATTAATTTTTGATTTGTAGTTTAAAAAGTAAATATTTAATTCCATTTAATTTCTATATGGTACACGTTAAAATGTATACGTGAAATTAATGTTTATTCAAAATATTCTGCCGGACTCAATCTACAATTCAGTCGTTTCTTTATCAACTTAAAAAATTTTAATGTCACTTTTGAGATGTAAAGTTGCTGGGTGTTTGCTTTTTATTTAAACGTAAGTATTTGTTAAAAATGAGCAATTGAAAATATAGGAATACAACTAAATTGAATGATAAATAACTAATCATATAAGAAGTTATATACATTTATACCCCTCTAACTTCACATTCCATAACTTCACATCTTTTCTAATTTCACAGTTTTCATAGGTCCCAAAATGGGAGATACAAATTATTTTAGGGTTAACTTCACATTCTCTAACTTCACGTTCACATGATTTGCGTTGCAATTTTATACAGGTGTAATGAGAGTTAACTTCACAATATAAAAAATCTTTTTAGTAAGAAAGACAGATAACTTCGCTTTTCTTATTTAAAATATGTTTCATGTTTACAAAGAAAAAAAAATTTTTAGTTTATTGTATGTACACTAAAGGAAAAAATTAAAGGGTCAAAAAAAATTCCTAAATTTTATTGGGATTTTTCAGTGAAAAATGATCGTATCTACAATTTTAAAAAAGCAACTTAAAGCTTCAAGATTCTAGTTTTCAGATCTTTTAGTCAAAAATGTTTAGAAGCCACTGTTATAACGCAATAATAAGCAAGAGCGCACATGAAAAAAATTGCAAATTATTTTCTTTTTTTTGTGTTCCCGGACTTGTAAAATTTTTTTCAGCTAAACCGTTATATGAAACGGATAGCTTGTTTATTAAAGTTCAAGTTTCTTTTTTTTTAAAGGTTGGTACGATTATTCTTTACCGAGATACCGAACGTTAAATAAAAAAAAGTACTTTTGTCATCAATTATTGATATCTCTGTAACCAATAATCGTTCGAAAAATTGCAATGTAGTTTTGGAAGTTGAACAAAACACCCTACAAGAAACGGATACAATTATTAGGAATTTTTTTTCCATCGTAAACATGAATTTGAAAAGCATGAAAAAATAAGTAATTTATCGTTTTTTAGAAAATTGACGTCTAAGTTACAAATATTCATGAAATGGCTAATGTTAAGCGTGATTTTTATAGCTGAATATACCCATAAAAACTCTGTGAAGTTACAATTCAATCTAGCGAACCGTTCTTTTGTTTCAAACAATCAAACTTTTGAAAAAAATAAAATGGTTGCGTTTATTCTCGCTACACACTTTATAATCATGATTAAAGTAGAAAAACATTTTTTCAGCTTTTTTAAGATTTTTACCGCAAACAACATATCGGAAATTTTTTTCGAAAAAAATTGTTTATTTTATTAATTAAATTTTCTTTGGTTTTTAAAACTATAGTTTTAAAAACTAAAGAAAATATTAAGTATGTAAAGGTCTAGAAAACAATCATGTATTACAAATTTTTTTAAATCTGCAAATAAATCTTAATATTTTAATCTTTTTCCCATAACTTCACATATTCCCTAAGTTCACATTTTCCGCGGAACATTTTGTGTGAAGTTAGAGAGGTATAACTAGTAAAAAATACAATAGTAGCAAATATTTGCTCTTTAATTGCAAACATTTGATTTTGACTGCTAGGAATTAAGTTTTTTTTAGACGTTACTAAAAATAGCTGCAAATATATTTATAAAATTCCTATAGTGCTTTTATAACGTTTTTAATTCACAATAAATATTAAAATATGCATTTTTTTAAATTATGCCTACAACTAAATTGATAATATCTATAAATAATAAAACATTTAATTTATCATTTTACACATTTTTTTAAGGTTCAGTTATTTCAGTAAAGTTCTAGAATTATTGCCTTGCGAAAATATATATTGTACTTATTTATTTTACACAATCAATAATCAGAAAAACAACCGCGACTTACTAATTATTAGAACATGTTTGTACTTAGCGTTTTTGTACTTTAAATTAATAGTCGAATTCAAATAAATCAAAATTTAGTAAATTAAAATCCAAAGAATCAGTTGAAATATAATTACCATTTTCTTCGAAGTGATTCAAAGAGAGAAAAATATTTCTACATAAGCACCGTTTCATAATTATATTAATTGTTTTTCTTTCTACACGAAATTGATTTTTAAAAGCGTCCGTATCATCCAGAGAGAAAGTGCTGTGTTTATTTAAAATATCCCGTTTACTATCTTTCGAAGAGGTTATTGCAATATCATCAAAATTAGTCGATTCTTGTAAACCAAAGTCATTTCTAAACTCGTTCGTAGTGTTGTGTCGTGTTGAATTACGAGTAATGATGCTTGTACTTTTCGGATTATGATCATTTTCGTATAATGATATTTGTGACTCACCATTTCTTTTCTTTTCTATGGCATTGTGATTTATATCATGTGAGTTACTTAAATTATTATGATTAATAATATTATAACGTTCCAAACTATTAGAAGCGTTTTTAACAAACGAAATTTCTATTTTATTACTTTTAACAATGTTGCCTCCATTTATATTAGAATTTTTTATCTCATTGGTACTTAAGCTTGAAGGTATTCGTTTGAGAAAATTTGTCCTAAAATTAATAAGCGTACTCTTTATTAAGTGACTCTCTTGGTTAAGACTTGACGATCTTTTTTCTTTACTGTAAATATCTACATTTTTATTTGCCTTTTCTTCGAAATATTTTAGTTTTGAGCGAAACGACGTTTCTCTTGTGTTAAGAGAATCTGCAAAATAATGTTATTTTACTACTAAAATATTTAAACCGTAATATATGTACCTACTTATTGTGAGTAATTGTTCTGGTTCATTATAAATCATTTTGTTCTGTCTGTCAAAGTTAGCATGACGTATATTTCACACTAAACTTTTATAATGTTTCCTTGTCTTTGTTTTATTGTTAAATCTAGTTTAACTGCATTTTATATATCACTGTGAGTACGTATTGAATATATATTTAACGTTATTCACAAAATTTCTTTCATAAAACACAAGTTTTGAAAACATTGACCAAAACTTTTATGAATAAGTCTGCTAATCTAATCATTTTTGATACATTTATCAAGGTGGAATGTTATCATAAGATTAAAGGTTTTGTATAAATTCCAGGTCTAGTTTCCTTTTAAAATTTCACGGCGTTCATATGTACACGTATTACTTGTAGCTCAATATCAAATATTTTATGTCAACTGTTCAACAGAAAAAAATCAAACATAACCCATTAACAAATAGATAGATAATGGTTTTTTATTTGTACGTTTGTATTATTAGGTGAATATACAAATATTCCTAAAAAAAATTATAACCTTTAGTTTAAATATTTCTTTCTTTAAAATATATCTAAAGATAATCGTATAAAAAATATACCTACAAAGTGTCACAAAAAGTAGGTTAAGCTGTTAAACACAAATTTTTAGCCTAAAATAAGTAGCTACTTTATACCATTGGTGAAGTGGCCACTTTTTGGTAAATTTGGCTTCTAACCCATATAGTAGGGAAGTGTTCCCGGGTATGAGATAGCTCTAGGTATGAGGCAGTCAATTATTTTCATTATGCAATGTCAACATGGCCGATCTGATTACTGTCAAATATTTCTTTGGTCATCAGTCAGTTTTTGTGCTAACACTGAAATGAATCGACGCATTGCTTATATCACCTGCAAACATCGTATGTGAAATTGCGTTGTGAAAACATTTTGATTTTTTTCAAAGTGTTGTTTTTTTCATGTAAATCAATTGAAAAAGGAAAGTGTAATGTATAGTATTTAGTGTTTTACTTATATTTTACAATCCAATATTGGATTAGGCCAATATGTGGTTGGAGAACAATTTTTTTTTCTAATTCTCAAAATGTCCTCATTGTCCGGGTATGAGGCACAGCATATTACCACCACCCAAGGGTACCAAAGCAAAAACATCATTTGTGTAAAGTTGTTGCCCAACAAATTGCGCGCTACTAACAACATCAAATGCAATATTTGCAAGCGGCTAGTTTTGTTGAAGCATCAAACATCAAATGCAATATTTGCAAGCGGCTAGTTTTGTTGAAGCATCTACACATGCAAACATTACGACGATTATGGAGAGGCAATTGATAAATAAAAATTATGGAAAGCATAAAAAATTAAAATTTTAAAATAGATATGAGGTTTTTACTTTATATTTTTGCTAAGCTTGTGGGAATGCAATGGTTCTGCTCTAATCTCTTAATGCTTCCTCTATAGTTTGTTTTGAATAATTACCCTGATTGGTTTTCTTTATCTAGTATCGAGTCATGTCGACTTTAAAGTAACAATATAAAATAGCGTCAATGAGAAATTGCAGAACAAGAAACTAGAAATAATAAAAATAAATATTTGGTAGGGCAAGAGATGCCTAATGCTTCCTTACTCCGCTATACAGTCTGTCTTGCTCAGTGTACTAATATATTCACCGCAAAACTAGAATAGTGAATTTCTCAATAAATTTCATAGAATAGGAACGAGTTTGCTAGAATTCGAACTAGGGTTGCGAATATTAAAAGTCGGTGACTTATCTTAAGTAACAATTAAATTTATTTAATTTTAGAATTAACAATTTATTAACAAAAATAACTAAAAATACTAGTAAAATAGTTCACTAAACTAATTTATTTACACTACCGTTTAAAACGCGATGAAATTTACTGTAAGCGAACTAAATAGAAACTACCCCCCGCGGCAAACTGGTACGCTCATCTGTATAGCTGGTCAACACTACACGAGGCGTCTAGTCTCCACCAGAGAGTTCTCCGCTCCGTTCGACGAGTGTGCTCAAGGCCGTCAATTCCACATTGTTGTTTTGCGTGCTTTTCAAGAATTTTCTAGCACGCCTGTTACAGGATCAATGAAATTAATTTCTTTAACGTAAATTATAATCAACGCTTACCTACTTATCTAAATTAATCGCACAGAATAAGCAGTGTTATTAAAAATTATGGTCTTACAAGGGAAGGCTCTTTGACGTGTGTCTCCGATTTGGATGAAAATTTTACCAAATGTCTCACGAACTAGTACGAATACACCTACAAAATATTTAGTTTAGAATCGACCGATTACGCCCATTACGTTAAGGGGAGGTTCTCAGGTTGAAGTCGCCAAAAACCGTGGCCAGGCGGCAGCATATTTGATTAATATTTGAACTGATCGCGTTTACCGCACAATTATTGACAAGGACATTACAAAACGAGTTCCCAACTTCACGATGCTTCTCGATACAGCTGTAGACAAATTCCAGCTGTCTTAAAATTCTGCTCCGTGTAGTTACATGTATTTTATTTTAGTACTAGCTGCCCGCTCGGCTTTACTCGGCTTCGCACGGGTATTGCGATTTCAAAAAGTGTGGGAATTGTTGAAACTAAGAAAAGTAAATTTTATGTCTAGTACAAACCCTATGGCAAATAACTAAATATTTAACTAGTTTCTAAAACTAATCCTTTATGATTTTAATATACCTTCATATTAATATCATTATTCAGCGAACAACTGAGTATTTCCCGGAGCGTTACTAAAATTACGGAAAACTCACTTATTTTAAATATTTTATTAACAAAAAACATTTTTACATAAAGAAATATTGATTCTTTGTATGTAAGGTTTATTTAAACTATAAACGTTACTGTTAGTTTCATATTTGGAAAATTGTATACTTACAACTGATAAGTTCTTCTCATTAGCGGGGTTATTTTGCGTCATAATGTTTTTGTATGTGATATAGTACATAGTATTTCTATATTTTTTCCTCCAAAATTGCTGTAAGTCTAGCCGTTTATGAAAAAATGCATAAATTGAAAAAAATTGAAGTTATGATTTTTTAGAGGTAAGACCGTTCAAGTTACATAGATCCAACTCTGGGCAATTTGAAAGATTGTAATTTTCTCTACAATTTTCCGCTAAGAACAAGACAATTGTATACAATTTAGCAGAAGTATAAATAATTGAAAAGAAAAATTGTAAATTTACATGTTAAGTAAATGAGAAAATTAAAAAATCAACTAGGATAACCCGACCAATAGATGGACAAATTTTCTTTTAATAAGTAATTATATTAAATTTAAGTATAAAATCCATCTACTGGTGATATGAATTTTTTCTTAAAATTTATAGTTTATAAAATAGTTTTATAAAAACCTTATCAGATCGTTTCACAGCTTTTAATTCCGTTTATTTTAACACGAATTCAAAAAACAAAAATATTCAAATTAAATAGGTATCATTGCTAAAATAAAATTTTAAATATTTTAATATTGTAATATGCCTGCACTAATAATTATTTATTTTTATTAATAAAAACTTGGAATTCTTATAATAATAAATTTTAATTATAAATTAATTAATTACGTTTTCATTTCTAAATAGTAATGTATACCAAAATTTCTTAAAATTACTCTTAGTTTAAAATTATTATAACCTACTAATACGAGATTTTTAACTTTTTAATTTATGGTCTTTCAGTTTTTAATTTTTTCTTATAAGTACGTTATTAACAATCTTCAAACCCAATTAGTACCTTTAAGATTATTAATCAAAAAATTTCAATGTTTATAAACTTCAGTCATGAAATAATAAACACAGTCAAAGTTATTTTACGTTCTTACATGTGAAGTTGAAAATATTGTTAAAATATGCGCGCCATGTAAGCCAAAGTACACGAATCACTTGAACGGGTAGTCTCTCTCTCTCTAACATGCAATGCATATGGAAGTAAATTTTCCAAATGAATAATCTCAATTAATACTTTATTAATTTGAACACGACTTGCACCAAATCAATCTGTTAAACTTTGTTCGTGATGAGACATATTTCAATTTCATGAATTCTTTTGTAGTTTTAAATAATTTGCATCTTTAGGACGCCCGCGAAGTTAAACTTGTGAATTAAAATGAATTCCACTTTTAAAATTGTGTCTCATCATTCTTTAAACAAACCGAATTCATTTTATTCAAACAATTCAAATTGATTAAATAATTTAAGAGATTATTAGTTTCGAAAATTCGAATAAATTTAACCTCAAAACGTATCCTGGCAATCCCACCTTCAGTCATTCTTACATGTGAAGTTGCAAGTAATTATTGTTAAAATATACGCGCCATCTAAGCCAAAGTACCCGAATCACTTGAACGGGTAGCCTCTCTCTCTAACATGCAATGCATATGGAAGTAAATTTTCCATATTAATAATCTCAATTAATACTTTGTTAATTTGAACACGACTTGCACCAAATCAATCCTTTAAACTTTGTTCGTGGTGAGACATATTTCAATTTTATGACTTCTTTTGTAGTTTTAAATAATTTGCATCTTTAAGATGACCGCGAAGTTAAACTTGTGAATTAAAATGAATTCGACTTTTAAAATTATGTCTCATCATTTTTTAAACAATCCGAATTCATTTTATTCAAACAGAATTCAAATTGATTAAATAATTGAAGAGATTTGTAGGATTGAAAATTCGAACGAATCTAACCTCAAAACGTACCCTGACAATCCCACCTTAAACAAAAAATTAGTGATTGATGCCGTGTTCGACTTTAGGCGGCAAATTGTATGCCCACTCTTCGTACAAAGAGTGTCAGGCCTTCTGCTTCAAACACTCCCTTGAAAACGTTCCCCTCCATACTAATCCATGAATTCTCCCTATTAATCATCATTTAACTGGCACTGCGAACAGGGTAGCTCTTGCACAATCATCATTTAACTGGCGCTGCGAACAGGATTGCTGAAACGGTCAAAACGGTAGTGTACGGTGTATTCTAATACTTAGTTCAGCAATACTAAAGAAAAATCCACAAGTGACTTGGAAACATTCCGGAAGACTCCAAAGAAGACTTCAACTGTAAGGTCTGCAACCAATCACGTCAAGGACTCCAAATGAAGCAACAGCTAACCATCATTTCGTAAGCATCCTTTTTAATCCTATATTTTTAAAGTATACATGTTGAAATTGAATAGTAGATAAAATTACTAGAGGTAAATTATCGTTAAAAAAAAAAAAAAGAAAAGAAAAATCATGGCAAATTTTTCAGAAATTAACTTAGCGAAAGATATTATCCCTCAGTATGAAGGAGGAAGCAAAAATTTAACTTACTTTTTGCAACAATGCGAAGTATTTATGACTACATACAAAAGTGATATTCAAGACAATACGGTTAATAGATTATTATTCGGAATTTGTTGTTCAAAACTTACAGGAGTAGCTAGAGATACATTAGTCGTTTCTAACTGTCAAAATTGGACAGATGTTAAAAAGGCATTAATAAGTAGATTTGGGGATTATAGAAACGAAAACCTATTAGAAAATGATTTAATAACTTGGTATCAATCATTAAACGAAAATTATGAAGTATATTATGAACGTATTAGAAATAAATTGCAACAACTATTAGAACACTTAATGATCAATGACATGGATCATAATTTAAAAATTTATAAAGGCCAAGATTACACTCAAAAGGCTCTAAATGTTTTCAAAGCAGGACTTCTAGAACCTTACAGATCGTTCATTTCATACAAAATTACTAACACATTAGAAGATTGTCTAGTTCAATTAAGAAATTACGACAATCACAAAAAGCAAGTAAATTTCTTAAATTTTATAAGAAACAAAGAAACACAACAAAAAAACATTGATAATTCGAAAACTACGGACAAGAACCAAAATTTTTTCAAACAACAATCGTACAAATCCTAATTCAAATTATAGGAATCGAAATTCAAATTACAATTTTTCCAATCAAAATACAAATTATAGAAATCAAAATTTCACAAACCATAATTCGAACTATAGAACTCTAAATTCAAATCAAAATCACCAAAGAAATCAGACTTTTCATCAAGATTATAAAACTATAAATTACAAAAATCAAAGTCCAAATCAAAATTTTCCAAAAGGACCGATTAGCTATCAAACAAGGCCCACAGTAACAAGATACCCCACTAATGCAGAAGTATTCCATAGAAGAAATGAATACAAGCCGACACCTATGTCTATAAGTACCAGGAATACTAACCATAGCTCTCGAACAAACGAAATAAACAACTTTTCAAAATTGATACTTTTCATCTCTTTAAGATATTAGAATTTTCAAAATTTAGGGTTTTATCTATAAAAGATGTAATAACATGCATACTTTACATCCCTATCCTAGAGCCTACTACATACTATTATAACCAAATTTATCCTATACCAAACAAAGATAACCAAATATTAATCCCACCAACAAAGTACCATTTACAACAATCAAGATTGGAAAAATGGACAAACGAAAAATGCATGAAGATTGAAGACCAAATAATATGCAAAGAAAAACTCCAGCAAAGAAACTGCAGCCTTTACAAAAGTGATCAGTGTACATTCGCAAAAGTTAACAACAACTACCAACTATTCACAAAACTTAATATCGACAAAATACTAATTTCATCAAAGAATGGAATAGCAGTCACAGAAGAATGTTCAAACAAGATCGACCACTCCAAAATCGTAGGAAATGTCCTAATATCAACAAACTATGGTTGTAAATTAATTATCGAAGATCAAACCTTCCCAAGGATCTACGGTAACTTCACCTTTAAAACAAAAATCTTTTCAACAACTTACAAGTCAACGTCAACAATCCACCTGTTACCAAAACATCTTCATGATTTTAAAAGTTTAAAGAACGATATGAAAATAATGGAAGACTTCAATCTACACCCATCGATACAAATAACCCACATCGCTACAACAACAATAATAATAATAATTATAATTTTAGTAATCATAGGATACTTATTTAAACATAAAATTATTAAACCAAAAAGAAGACAACAAACTACAGATGAAATACAACTACAAAGGCTTTACCCAACATGTCCCAAAGAAGACGTGCTTTCTTGAAACCAAAATTTTGAACGAGGACGTTCAAACCTAAGGAGGGAGGAGTTACATCATCAAACTTTCCGACCCATTAGGACGTACCTTTCACCTCATTAAAGAAGACCCTTTCACCTAATTAAGAAGACCCATTCACCTCATTAAAGAAGACTTTCATCTAATTAAGAAAATGGAACAACTATCATAACCAATTAAAAACCAATAAACAAATTGTATATAAGTATTAACAAAAATGTAATAAAAAGAATAGTTATTCATATTGCGAAGAATAAAGTAGTGAAATAGCTATTGCTCAATCATCATTTAACTGGCGCTGCGAACAGGGTAGCTCTTGCACAATCATCATTTAACTATATGCTAATCATATGAGGTGCACACTTACTGATTGATATACATAAATAGGGGAAGTCAATCAGAAATGATTTAACATCTATGCCAACGGACAACGGTTTTAATTTAGTTTACTCTTTTTTGTGTTAGTCATTATTAGAATTTAATTTATTTTAGAATAAAACATGCTGTTTACGTACTTGCCCCGTTTATAAACTTAACGCGTTTCATCTTAAATTCTCTTTTTTTAAAATACATTAGTCAAAATTTACGTTTAATAAACAAAAATGTTATTAAAAAGTTTGTTCTTTATCCAGACTTTTTGTTGACGTTTTGTACATATTTTGAGTAATTGTGGTCAAAAAAATAAAATTGTAAATGTAAAAAAGAAAATTCTCGTAATCGTTTATTGCAAGCTTAAATCATGGCATAAAGACGATGGCAAAATTTCACAAGAACGAAAAGATTTAATGAAATGACCGTTTTATCTAAAAAGTAAAATAAATGTTTAAATCATACACCTACCTGCTTAAAAAAGTTTAAAGGGTGAAGAAGGAATCGAAATCTAGCAAAACCCTTTTTTCCGACACTTATGCATTGATTTTATACCAAAATTAAACCTGTACTAGGTACGAACTAAAGACGAAAAATAGATTATAAAACCATTATGTTATAAAACTTAATTCTATAAAAAGTACTTATAGTGTTTAGAACAATAGAAAGTTTTCACAACTCTTGTTTTAAATGGTAGGTATCGATAATTATTTATCTTATGGTAGGTATATACATAAATTGAAATTCCATATAGGATTCAGGAGAGTGCGTATTTCTATTCAACTTCTTTTATTTTTATTATGCTAATCCGGATACGAATATACAAAAAGCAATTACATTTTATACCCAGTAGACGAGTTATTGTTGGCTTATTCATCATATTGTCTGTTATACAGTATTTCTTGTAATACTTTTAACCAAAAATTTTTAGTTATTTTGTTTTTCGCTCGTAAAGTGTGATACCAGGTTTTTTTCCTCCCATTTAAATAAATTGCAATAGTATCGTTTGAATAATCTACTACTTTTAAGTTTTTTCTAATTATGTGACTTCTGTATATATAAACATCCATTCGGTTATTTGCTCCGCCCTATAAGTATGAAAATATTATGAGACTATTTTTCATGTTATTAACACTGCATATTAGGGTGGTCGTTAAAAATTTTATTTTTTCCAACGCCCCAAAAAACCTTCCTTTTAATGAAAAAATAGGGGAAATTTTTTTAAAAGTTTTTTAACAAAAATAACACGTTCCTCAAGACAATCAAAGTTCATTTTTGATAAAATTCTAGTTTTTTGTAAGTATCTCTTAAAATATACGGATTTGAAAAAAGTTATAATAGTATTTCGTAGGAAATTCAATTCTTTACAAAAAAGGTCTTATCTATTTTCTTTATTGAATTCCTATTTATAGAGATATACAGTGTGTCCCAAATTGAGTAGGCTAACATGGGTATCTTTCTTATTAGTGGAGATATAAGTTTGGTTAAATGGGCAATGTTTTGCAGTTTTAGGTGCCCATTCAGATTCTGTTAACAAAATTTTAAAATTCCGAATAGTTCCAAAGTTATCGTAAAAAAACTGAAAATCGTCATTTTCTTTAATGTCAAATAACTTTGTAATTATAAAATTTACAAAAAAAAGTTTAATATATAAGTTACTAGGTTCCATAAAATACAGATAGAAATTAAGTCAAAATTAAATTCAAAATTGCGGTTTTTGAGATATTGATACCAACTTTCTTATTTTAAATGGGCGTCATATTGGATTTTTACATAGTTAAATAGAATTTTATTTTTTATCTTTTCAACCATGTATAACAACCCATATTTAAATAAAAAAATATTAACAATATTAAATTTTTCTGTTTTAAATCAAGTAGCCATGAATTATCAAAGAACAATTAAACAGCATAATACAAACTAACGTCATTATATTTATTTTTTGACTAATATTGTAAGTTTTTTGAATAATAATTATTATTGCCTTATAAATAATTCAAAATGGCAAAGTTTTTAACTAATTGTGAGCAATATGTTATGTTTTGTACCTACATTAAATGTTACAAAAGCTCCTGCGTTGCTCCACAAACATACTTTAACAGTTTTCCAAAAAAAAGCAACGTACGTTAAAATTATTCAAAGATTAGATGTGAATATGCAGAAGTATGGATGTTTACAGTAACGAAATTGAAAAAATGTGGAAGATGATCTTTATCATTTTTTTTTTCTTGGAAAACTGTTAAAGTATGTTTGCCCAGCAACGCAGGAGCTTTGTAACATTTAATGTAGGTACAAAACATATCATACTGCTTAGTTAAAAACTTTGCCATTTTGAATTATTTATAAAGCAATAATAATTATTATTCAAAAAACTTATAATATTAGTCAAAAAATAAATATAATGACGTTAGCTTGTATTATGCTGTTTAATTGTTCTTTGATAATTCATGGCTACTTGATTTAAAACAGAAAAATTTAATATTGTTAATAATTTTTTATTTAAATATGGGTTGTTATACATGGTTGAAAAGAGAAAAAAAAATTCTACTTAATTATGTAAAAATCCAATATGGCATCCATTTAAAATAAGAAAGTTGGTATCAATATCTTGGAAGCCGCCATTTTGAATTTAATTTTGAGTTAATTTACATTTTTATTTTATGATGCCTAGTAACTTTTATGTTAAACTTTTTTTTGTAATTTTTATAATTACCAAGTTATTTGAGATTAAAGAAAATGACGATTTTCAGTTTTTTTACGATAACTTCGGAACTATTCGGAATTTTAAAATTTTCTTAACGGAATCTGAATGGTCACCTAAAACTGCAAAACATTGCTTATTTAACCAAACTTCTGTCTTCACTAATAAGAATGATACCCATGTTAGCCTACTCAATTTGGGACACCCTGTATATCTCAATAATAAATTCATTAACTTCATATAGTCAACATTTTAAATCCCTCAAAAGTCATTCTTTCTTAAATATATATAATTTCGTAAAACTATAATAAATTCTAGTTGTTACAAAAATTTTTATATTTCAGAAAAAATTACGTTTGTAGATCGTAAAATGTTAACTATATGGATTTAATGAATTTATTATTCAGAATATCTCCATAAAAATGAATTTCATGAAGAAAATGAAAAGACCTTTTTTATAGAGAATTGAATTTTCTACAAAATTGTTCCTATAAATTTTTCTTAAATCTGTATACTTTAAGAGATACTTACAAAAAACTACGATTTTATCAAAAAAGAAACTTATATTGTCTTGAGGCACGTGTTATTTTTATTAAAAAAATTTTAAAAAAATTCCCCCCTATTTTTTCATTAAAAGTAAGGTTTTTTTGGGGCGCCAGAAGAAATTTAATTTTTAACGCCCAACCTACTGCATATATTATATCTCGAACCTCTAATGTTTTTTCTGTAAATACGACAGACTTCTCAAATAAAAAAACCATTGCATTGTACGAAGCTGGATAAAGACTGTCAGAAAATTCTTGTTTAACTACGAATTCCTCACGATCAAGTAGTTTTCCTTGTTCGTTTAAATAAATCTGAAAAAATGATACATGACAAATATTAAACAAGGAGTAATATTAAAAAAAAACTCAATTAATAACATTACTTGTTTCGAAGTTTTAAATTGCTTATTTAACAAAAACAATAACTAATAAAAGTTAATGTGCTTTTTTGTCCAAATAATGAAGTTACATTTAAGGGAAGCTTTTATACATGTACTTTTTTTGAATTTTTTATTCATTTAGGGGCTCAATAAGTTTCTGTATAGTTATTTTAAAAACTAGTTACTACTTACATTTTCATCTTTGATAAGATTAACGGCAACTATTCCATTAATTTCACTTATAATATCTCCGATCATTAAAAAAGCTCTCTCTAATTTTTTACATGATAGCTCACCTTTTTCGCTGATTTTTATAAGTTCTTTTATCAACAATTTATATTTATAAAGTCTGTTTAAAGGAGCATAAAAATCCATATTTCTTTCATTAATTTTCTAGAACTAAAATTTTATAAATAATCCTACATAATTTATTAAATATTTTCTTTTTAATAATACTAATATAGTCAGGTACCTTTAGTAATTCTTTACAATCTTCTATAGCTTTGGGATCATTTTTGAGTTGATGATCTTTAATGTACATTTTAAAAGTAATCTCCTAAAAATATTTTTTACAAGTTTTTTCAAATAATAATTAATTTGTGTTCAATAACTTACGTGTTGCAAAAAACATTCGCCGACTTCATTTGGATCAAAGTTAAATAAACATTTACTTAAATCGTCATAAAATACTAATTGATGTTTATAAATTTCTGGGACGTTTCCAATGATGCAGATATGCTTTGAAATCGGCTTGACTACTTTTTTAATTTTTGGAATTATTACCTAAAACATAATAGTTTTTAACAAAGTTTTTAGTTTTGTTATAGAATCGAAACTTTACTGACTTCAATTATATGTTGTAATTTTTCCACATATAATCGCTCTGTTTCTACTGTTTCGGAAATGACAAACCTAAAAGAAATAGATGAGGTAATCTTTTATTATTATCGTTTGTCTTCACCTGACGTTTTCCTCTATTTTACTGAAATTTTTTATTACGCTACTTATAATTTTTAGTGCTCTTTTAAAATTTTCAAGATCAGTTTGTTCGTATAGCAAAATAACAATTTCTTCTAAAAACGTTTTGTAAGTCTGTATATGTTCTTTTGTATTTTTAATTAAATAATTTTTGTATTTATCATAATCCATTACTAAATGACTTGGCTAAAAGAATGATATATGCTGCATTTTATAGGGTGTTTATAACTTATAACAAACCTTAAAAATGTCTTGATTTTCTGCCATAACGAAAATCATATTTTGCAGATTTTTAAAATAATTTTCATAGTACGTATTAAATAACGTTTTCTAAAAATTAATATTATACAAAAGTTTTTAGTTTATATTGAACTAGTAACTTACATGTTTTACAAAGCAGTCTGCAATTTTTATTACATTCCGGGATTTCTTCAAATCAGGTAGAAATGTGTTGTTATGGTACGAGCTTATTAGGTCAATACGGCCCAGTATTTCGTGAACATTGAATTTATCACTTGATAGTTGTTCCACATAATTCTATAAAAAGGAACTTTAAAATTGATCTTGTATTGGTCATTATTAGCAATAATCTAACTTCTGTAAGATCCTCGAGAACTAAACAGTAAATTTCTTCGTTTCGCAAAAGAGATTGTATTTCATCTGTACTATAAGAAATTTGTACAACTATCATAAACGTTATTGGCTTAGTATAATTACAAAAAGTTTCTACCTACATTCCTGGAATATTTAAAAATTCACTAGTTTCTTGTGATTCTTCTTCTGAATTATAATCTTCTTTGGATACTTCATAGTCAATGTCATTTTCGTTAAGAACTTTGGCTTCTTCCTGTTCTTCTTGTTGTTCATTAACTTTATTGATCGGAATTGAATTTAAATTAGCACCAGTATCAAATTTTTGAATGAGGTCCTTAATAGATTTTCTATTGGTGTTACTGCCCCAGTACTCTTGCATTTTTTGTACAAAACTTTTATCTTCAATGTAAATGTGTGATAAACTAAAATAGACGATTAATATGGGCTAGCCCTTGATTTTAATACTTTTTATCTAAATACATATTAAGATAAGATATGATACTACAGTTCTAACAATAAGATAACAAACTTGTTAAATAGATGTTGTGTGTTTCCAAAAAGATTGTACAAATGGTATCATCAAGCGCTAAAACATAAATAGTTATGCTAAATCAAATTTATTTGAAACTAAAAGTATTTCTTAAAAATCCTATTCAATATCAGACACCTCCAAAGCTTTTCACGAAAAGTTCTTTGTTTATAGGGATTTATTGTTGCGATAGGATTATCTTGACAAACGAAATTTGTGCCTAAAAATTAATTTTATTGTATAAATAAAAATATTTTGCACATAGGTATTGCGTAAGCGTGTACAGAAAAATTTAAGTTATATTTGTTTATCTGCTTTAAATATGTTACGAGGAGACTTCAACTTTCGTGTTGTCGTGAAGAACTTTTAAGAACGTTTTATTGAGTTTCATGTTTACAACAATTTTTTTCAAACGATATTTGATAGTTTTGAGAGACCTAGAAATGATGTGCTATTTTTGACAACAGTAAAACTTAATTCTTATTTGTTAAACTTTTTCCTGTTACTAAAACACGAATTTTCCATAGCGCTTTTATATAACATTTAAAATAGGACAAATCTTGCAATAAGGATTAAAACAAATAAAATACAAGGTGTCTGGTCACTAATTGTAAGTACTTTTATAAAAAATAAATATTTAAAAAAAAACGTAAAAATATCTTATTTAAATACCCGCCTTTGTGATGTGAGCTTTTTTTATAGATTTCCCTCAAATTCTTTAAATTCTCTTGTGTAACAACTGTATGACTTATCGCCAACCATACTAGCGGTATGTTCAGATTTTTTTATCAAATTGCACTTAAAGAATGACTTTAACGGCTAAAAATTACTGATTTTTTTTTCATAAATAAACAAAAAAATAAACATTTCTCTGCTTCTTAACTGGTATTAAATGTTTGTCGTCTTTATTTATGTAGATTTTACAATTGAGTATAACTACCAGCTTTGTTGTAAAAGAAACGTTGTATTTATAAGAAGTACGTATGGTAGCCACTGTATTAATGTTTTAACATTTAAACCAATAATAATGCCAGACATTTGTAACTTTGTCTGTACTAATACATAAATCTTTTTGTATATGTTTTATTATGAAATAGAACAATTTTCAAGAAGTATTTAGTGGTACACACATATTTTGTTATTATTGCCAATAAAAATATTTTGATCTTATACAACTATTTTTTTAATTCTAAACTTTTATATTTATAAAAATTTCTTTCTGTAACGTTGTAATTTAATGTGAATGGTTTATGTAGTGTGAGAATTATATTGTTTTTGTTATAACAGATTAGCATAATTTTCATTTACGGATAGACACATTACGTCAAGCATGGTTATAAAACAAATATAGTTTTATAGCATTTTCAACTTTTGACATTACAGATGATTTGAATACTCAAAGTAGTTTTTTTTTATTTATGAGTCGTTTATTTATTATAGAAACCTACGGTTAAATATCGATATACCAGGCTGTTCAATAAGTTTTGTCGTTCGATAAGAAAAACACAATTTTATGGTTCAAAGTACACTTTATTATTCAGTATAATCTCCCTGAAGATTAATACACTTGCTCCAACGATCCTCCAATCTGTGGATCCCATCCCTGAATTGAGAATCCGGAAGGTCTGCAAAATACGCTTCAACAGACGTTATGACCTCTTCATTTGATGAAAAACGCTTGCCACGCATAAATTTTTTGAGTTCTGGAAACAAATGGAAGTCGCTGGGGGCCAAATCTGGTGAATACGGTGGATGCTCCAACAATTCGAACTTTAATTCATGGATTTTAGCCATTGTCAAAATGCTCTTGTGACACGGTGCATTGTCCTGATGAAAAAGGATTTTTTTACACGAATTTTTTCCTTCAACTGGTCCAAAAGGTTGCAATAATATTCAGAATTAATTGTTTTACCAGTTTGCAAGTAATCCACAAATAAAATTCCTTTCGCATCCCAAAAAACAGATGCCATAACCTTCTTGGCCGATTTCCGGACACGAACTCGTTTCGAAGCCGAACAACCAGGTTCACACCACTCTTTAGCCTCTTGTTTTGATTCAGGATCATTGTGATAGACCCAAGTCTCATCTATAGTGATGAAACGACGCACAAAATCCACTTTATCCTTTTTAAAACGCTCCAAATGTTGCTGAGAAAGTCGCATTCGAATGTGTTTTTGTTCCATTGTTAGCGAATGCGGCACCCATTGTGCACACAGCTTTCTTAAACCCAAAATTTCACTTAAAATATGGCTCACACTGCCTAATGAGATGTGTAGAGCCTCTACTAAATTTCTCTCAGTCAATCGACGATCTTCCAAAACCATATCCTGTATTTTGGCTATGATTTCTGGTATTGATGCGCTTTTTGGACGTCCTTCACGTGGATCGTCTTCAAGGCTTGTACGACGACGTTTAAATTCAGCAACCCATCTTTCTACTGTTCTAATTGTAGGTGAACAATCATTATACACTTTTAACATTCGTTCGTGAATTTCTTTTGGTGCTACACCTTCCAAAAATAAGAATTTTATCATTGCACGATATTCAATTTTTTCCATTGTAAAAAAATACTGTGACACGGCGACACTAAATGGCTTGTAAACAAAGAATGAATTGACAGATTGAAATGAAACTTCACATACGTTCATATGAAGAGTGTAGCAACAAAACAAAAAAAATTTTGGGCTAGTAGCAACGCCCTCTCTTATCGAACGACAAAACTTATTGAACAACCTAGTACAGTAAAATCCCTCGTGGCGACCATCTCTATAAGGCCGGTCGTCCATTGGAAGCGTAGTTGCGCGACTTTGTGGTAGCGCGTATACGTCCGTATACGCGCGACTAATCCCAATACACGCAATGTAAATGAACAGCGTCCACTGCAAGCGACTACGAGCGAACGGATACAGGCGACTACACGCGAGTGGCGACCGATCCCGCTAGAATGGGATTAGTCGCTTGTAGTCGCCTGTGTGCTATGATGTTGTTTATTCAAAATGGAGATTTTGAACGAAAGACTCCAATTTAACTTTTTATTCTCCTTCCATATTTTTCATATTTTCAATAAATAATTCAAACGATCGTATTTTCAAAATTCCGAGTTAAAAACTCAATTTTATTCTTTTGTTTGAAAGTTGAAGTGTTTCTTAAAATTATAAAAAATACTCTTGAGGAAAAATCTTGGTCCATAGTGCGCTGGTGAGCTCTCAAACGCAGAGATACATCCTCGACCATTGCAAACTAAGCAGTGTCAAGTCGCCTGCAGTGGACCATGCTAGTCGCTCAGTCGCACGATCGCTAATATACGGGCGTATACGCACTACTACCTAATCGCGCGTCTACGCTTCCAATGGACGACGGGCCTAATGCGGGTAACAGTGTAGATAAATAATTAAGTTTGAAAATAAATAAGTTTAGTGCACAAATAAGTTAGTTAAGTGTATAAATAAATTAATTAGCAAGTAACCAATATTTGACCTAATTTAATTATAAGTGTTAATTAATTATTTAATAAATAAGTTATTGTTAGAATAAATGAATTACCAAAGTTTTAATATTCACAACCCTAGTTCGAACCCCCAGCGAACACGTTACACTATTATGAAAACAAAATACAACCAGCCCGTATGTTCACAGTATTAGGATATTGTGAAAATAGAATGAAATCAGATTGCTCTGTCATTCCACAATGACTATAAAATGCTTATGTAGTATTTTTGCTCTTTATATTATTTTCGATTTTAATTGCTGGATAGGATATTGTTTTTGCACGATGTCATAAAGAATGCATGCTTGTAATTTCAAATTATCTAAGACGTGTCCGCTAAATAACGATACTTCTGTAAAATTCCGTCATCATGATAAGACCCCCTTGCTCTAAAGATTAAAGCAGTCGTCTAAAGAAAACGTATTTTAGGGTTACAATCCCAATGACTGCGTTTTTTTTATACGCTGTTCTAAATAATTCGAGTTGAACATGATGTGTCTGAAGGAATCTAGATTAGTACGAAATAGGTATATTCTTTTCTCTGTTTTTGATAAATATCATCTTACAATAAACTTATTCATATTTTAAATTATTGTTAAAAAAAATGTTAGATGATTTGTGTCATATTAAATATAATTTTTGGAAAATGCCATATTTACTTTTAAATGATATTTGGGACCCAAAGAACGAATGCTACCTAATTAAAAAAAAACAACTATTTTTTATTTAACGTGTACCGAAAAAACAACCTATCAGCAAAATTCGAACCACAGATTCTACTGCTCCGTATACAGATGTGTCGACCTTTACTCCTACCAAAATGTGTGATTCACCTTATCTGAGATTGTACTTGTGAATATAATGAATACATACAAGGTAGTATTATTCTTAGTGTTTTTAGAAAATATCAATAAGTCATACATTTTTAACATCTAGTTTCAACAATTGTAATTAATGTTTGGATATTTAATTAATTTAGATTTTATCAAAATCAAATTTTAATAGGTATGTTTAAATAGGTGTCAGTTTTAAGGAGATGATATGCGCAATATAAGGGTAAAAGCAAGTTATACCCTCTTAGCCTCTACATCTCAACCCCACTCTCACCTACACGTGGTGAAACTGGTTACGCCGAGCAACCTGGATCGGAGTATGAGGTGTAAATCCCATAGGATGACCAGGTCGGCAAGCAAACGAGTGAAAAGGGGTATGCTGGGGCATAGATAATGGCCCAGCATATTGGATATTACCAAGGAGGGGTAATAACCGAAGGATGGCATCGGATGAGCCAGTATAGGCCAACGGTGGCACCAAAAGTCTTAGTTAGATAGATTACTTCCTACATGTCAACACGTCTGGCAAGCGAGGCAGGTTATTCGGCAAAACCCCCACAACTAACCAATAACTATGAAAATGTCGAGATGTCAAAATATATTACCCCAGATGAGTAGATGTTCCAGCACATCGGAATCTCATACTGATATACAGTCAGTCAGCCCCATGGATTCTGGGGCAACAGATCGATTAACCCAAACAAAGATGTGAAAATAAAAGCCAAAACTAGAACTAAAGGTGAAAGACAACTTTATATAACATCATACAATGTGCTGTCCCTAGCGACAGAAGATAAACTAGTTGAATTAGAAGAAGAAATGTCCAAAATTAAATGGCATGTACTAGGAATATCTGAAGTCAGAAGGAAAGGTGAAGATTTTTTAGAACTCAAAAGTGGCCATCTCTTATATTACAAAGGCAACGAAGAAACATCATTAGGCGGTGTTGGTTTCCTGATAAATAAAAATATAAAAAGTAATGTAGTAAACATCCGTAGTATATCAAGTCAAATAATATACATTATAGTACATCTAAATAAAAGGTATAATCTAAAGATAATACAAGCATATGCACCGACTAGCTCAAGCTCCGAAGATGAACTTGAAGAGTTTTATGAAGATATAAACAAAGCTTTACAACAGGACAAAGCCTATTTTACACTTTTAGTTGGTGACTGGAATGCTAAACTAGGTAATAAAAAAAAACCAGAAGAAATTTGTATTGGCGAGAATGGATTAGGAAAAAGAAACACTAGAGGCGAAAAACTTATAGAAATGATGTTGCAACATAATATGTTCGTGATGAATACCTTTTTTAAAAAGAAAGAACAGAATAAATGGACATGGAGAAGTCCTGATGGCAAATATAAAAACGAAATAGATTATATCATTAGTAATCACAAGCACATCGTGCAGGATGTCTCCGTTTTAAATGCTTTTTCTACTAGAAGTGACCATAGACTTATTAGAGCAAAAATAAACATTAACACCAAACTCAAAAGAATTAAACTTACCAACAGTCAAAAACACAAAATAGTAGATTTACATGTACTAAAATCGAGAAACATACAGTACCAAACAGAACTGAAGAAAGAACTAAATAAAATACCACAAGACATACAAGAATATAACATAAATAACGCCAATTTACAGATTTTAAAATGCAATACATAATGCTATTGCAAAAGTTGACACGCAAAAGTTAACAAAACAGAGTAAAGTAAGCGACAACACTAAAGTACTGCTCAATAAGCGTAGAAAATTAAGAACTGAAAATAAATGGAATACTCCCGAATACACACAACTAGATAAAGAAATCAAAATGTAAATACGAAAAAACATCCAAAAATATAAAGATGATCAAGTAGAAAAAATCATTGAAGAAAACCGGGGTATGAAAGTATTTAGAAGAAACTTAGCACTAGGAAACAAAAAAATAATGAAAATCAAAAGACCGGATGGAAAAGTAGTTACAGACAGGAAAGAAATTTTAAAAGTAATTGAAGATTTTTATACAAAGTTGTACACAACACAGGCCGTCTCAGGCCGAAGAAGGAGTAAAATGTCAAGAAAGATACTGAACGCTGGGTCCGAGGGAAAAACCAGATATAAGCATGCAAGAAATACAGACAGCATTACGTGAAATGAAAAATAGGAAAGCCCCAGGGGAAGATAAAATATTGACAGAATACATAAAACATGGAGGGGAACAACTTTTACAAATGATAAAGGACCTGTTTAATGAATGTTTAATAAGTAATAATATACCTGATGACTGGAGTAACTCAGAAATTATACTGTTACACAAAAAAGGGGACAATGAAAATCTAAGTAATTACAGGCCTATCAGCCTCCTGTCACACATGTACAAATTGCTGATAAGAATAATTGCAAACAGAATTACCATCAAACTAGATAGTTCTCAGCCGATAGAGCAAGCGGGTTTCAGGAAAGGATACTGTACCAACGAACACCTACAATCTATAAAACTCATCATTGAAAAGTGCAATGAATATAACATGCCGCTATTGCTAGCTTTCATAGACTTCAAAAAAGCGTTTGATACTATTGAACTAAATTACGTATTTGATGCTTTAGACGACTGCCGCATTGATTCCCGATACACACAATTAATTAAAAATGTATATAAACAAGCAACATTCCACGTAAAGGCAGATGGAATAACAAACAAAATTAGATTAGAAGAGGTGTACGGCAAGGAGATACTCTTTTCGCCAAAACTATTTACACTTGCATTAGAGAACGCATTCAAGAGAATAAACTGGACTGGAGAAGGGATTAATGTTAACGGAGAAAATATTACAAACCTAAGATACGCCGACGACATAGTACTAATCGCAAAAGACACAGAAGAACTAACAAAAATGATGAGAGGCCTTAATAAAGAAACTAAAAGGATTGGGTTAAAAATGAACATCCAAAAAACGAAAGTTATGGCCAACATTCCTATTGATATGAGCATAGAGATAGATGAAAAAACTATAGAAAATGTAAATTCCTATATATATCTGGGACATACTATAAAGATGGGAAAAGACAATCAACAAGATGAAGTAAATAGGCGCGTCAAACTAGCTTGGTCAGCATTTGGAAAGCTTGCCTATGCATTAAAATCTCAAAATTTTCTATAACATCTAGAGCGAAAATATATAACACATGTGTGTTACCAGTACTTACATATGGAGTTGAAACCATGACTTTGACACAGAAAAATATTAGAAAATTAAAGGTAGCACAGAGAAGTATGGAGCGGAAATGCTGGGCATTACACTGAAGGACAAAATAAGAAACACAGAGATAAGGAAAAGAACAGGCCTAGTAGATGTCGCGAAACGCGCCGCAAAATTAAAATGGAGCTGGACGGGGCACATCGTAAGGCACGGAACTGAAAAATGGTCTGGAAAACTACTCGACTGGCGACCAAGAACAAGCAGGCGGAGTGTAGGACGACCACCGGCTAGATGGAGCGACGACATGGTAAAAACAGCTGGAAAAAGATGGCGCCAAATAGCCAGATATAGGGTTGCCTGGAAAATTAAAGAGGAGGACTACATTCAGCAATGGATAAATGTCTGAAAAGAAGAAGAAGAAGAGAAATAGGTGTAAAATTTCGAAGGATGGCATCGGATGAGCCAGTATAGGCCAACGGTGGCACCAAAAGTCTTAGTTAGATAGATTACTTCCTACATGTCAACACGTCTGGCAAGCGAGGCAGGTTATTCGGCAAAACCCCCACAACTAACCAATAACTATGAAAATGTCGAGATGTCAAAATATATTACCCCAGATGAGTAGATGTTCCAGCACATCGGAATCTCATACTGATATACAGTCAGTCAGCCCCATGGATTCTGGGGGGCAACAGATCGATTAACCCAAACAAAGATGTGAAAATAAAAGCCAAAACTAGAACTAAAGGTGAAAGACAACTTTATATAACATCATACAATGTGCTGTCCCTAGCGACAGAAGATAAACTAGTTGAATTAGAAGAAGAAATGTCCAAAATTAAATGGCATGTACTAGGAATATCTGAAGTCAGAAGGAAAGGTGAAGATTTTTTAGAACTCAAAAGTGGCCATCTCTTATATTACAAAGGCAACGAAGAAACATCATTAGGCGGTGTTGGTTTCCTGATAAATAAAAATATAAAAAGTAATGTAGTAAACATCCGTAGTATATCAAGTCAAATAATATACATTATAGTACATCTAAATAAAAGGTATAATCTAAAGATAATACAAGCATATGCACCGACTAGCTCAAGCTCCGAAGATGAACTTGAAGAGTTTTATGAAGATATAAACAAAGCTTTACAACAGGACAAAGCCTATTTTACACTTTTAGTTGGTGACTGGAATGCTAAACTAGGTAATAAAAAAAAACCAGAAGAAATTTGTATTGGCGAGAATGGATTAGGAAAAAGAAACACTAGAGGCGAAAAACTTATAGAAATGATGTTGCAACATAATATGTTCGTGATGAATACCTTTTTTAAAAAGAAAGAACAGAATAAATGGACATGGAGAAGTCCTGATGGCAAATATAAAAACGAAATAGATTATATCATTAGTAATCACAAGCACATCGTGCAGGATGTCTCCGTTTTAAATGCTTTTTCTACTAGAAGTGACCATAGACTTATTAGAGCAAAAATAAACATTAACACCAAACTCGAAAGAATTAAACTTACCAACAGTAAAAAACACAAAATAGTAGATTTATATGTACTAAAATCGAGAAACATACAGTACCAAACAGAACTGAAGAAAGAACTAAATAAAATACCACAAGACATACAAGAATATAACATAAATAACGCCAATTTACAGATTTTAAAATGCAATACATAATGCTATTGCAAAAGTTGACACGCAAAAGTTAACAAAACAGAGTAAAGTAAGCGACAACACTAAAGAACTGCTCAATAAGCGTAGAAAATTAAGAACTGAAAATAAATGGAATACTCCCGAATACACACAACTAGATAAAGAAATCAAAATGTAAATACGAAAAAACATCCAAAAATATAAAGATGATCAAGTAGAAAAAATCATTGAAGAAAACCGGGGTATGAAAGTATTTAGAAGAAACTTAGCACTAGGAAACAAAAAAATAATGAAAATCAAAAGACCGGATGGAAAAGTAGTTACAGACAGGAAAGAAATTTTAAAAGTAATTGAAGATTTTTATACAAAGTTGTACACAACACAGGCCGTCTCAGGCCGAAGAAGGAGTAAAATGTCAAGAAAGATACTGAACGCTGGGTCCGAGGAAATACCAGATATAAGCATGCAAGAAATACAGACAGCATTACGTGAAATGAAAAATAGGAAAGCCCCAGGGGAAGATAAAATATTGACAGAATACAGAAAACATGGAGGGGAACAACTTTTACAAATGATAAAGGACCTGTTTAATGAATGTTTAATAAGTAATAATATACCTGATGACTGGAGTAACTCAGAAATTATACTGTTACACAAAAAAGGGGACAATGAAAATCTAAGTAATTACAGGCCTATCAGCCTCCTGTCACACATGTACAAATTGCTGATAAGAATAATTGCAAACAGAATTACCATCAAACTAGATAGTTCTCAGCCGATAGAGCAAGCGGGTTTCAGGAAAGGATACTGTACCAACGAACACCTACAATCTATAAAACTCATCATTGAAAAGTGCAATGAATATAACATGCCGCTATTGCTAGCTTTCATAGACTTCAAAAAAGCGTTTGATACTATTGAACTAAATTACGTATTTGATGCTTTAGACGACTGCCGCATTGATTCCCGATACACACAATTAATTAAAAATGTATATAAACAAGCAACATTCCACGTAAAGGCAGATGGAATAACAAACAAAATTAGATTAGTAAGAGGTGTACGGCAAGGAGATACTCTTTTCGCCAAAACTATTTACACTTGCATTAGAGAACGCATTCAAGAGAATAAACTGGACTGGAGAAGGGATTAATGTTAACGGAGAAAATATTACAAACCTAAGATACGCCGACGACATAGTACTAATCGCAAAAGACACAGAAGAACTAACAAAAATGATGAGAGGCCTTAATAAAGAAACTAAAAGGATTGGGTTAAAAATGAACATCCAAAAAACGAAAGTTATGGCCAACATTCCTATTGATATGAGCATAGAGATAGATGAAAAAACTATAGAAAATGTAAATTCCTATATATATCTGGGACATACTATAAAGATGGGAAAAGACAATCAACAAGATGAAGTAAATAGGCGCGTCAAACTAGCTTGGTCAGCATTTGGAAAGCTTGCCTATGCATTAAAATCTCCAAAATTTTATATAACATCTAGAGCGAAAATATATAACACATGTGTGTTACCAGTACTTACATATGGAGTTGAAACCATGACTTTGACACAGAAAAATATTAGAAAATTAAAGGTAGCACAGAGAAGTATGGAGCGGGAAATGCTGGGCATTACACTGAAGGACAAAATAAGAAACACAGAGATAAGGAAAAGAACAGGCCTAGTAGATGTCGCGAAACGCGCCGCAAAATTAAAATGGAGCTGGACGGGGCACATCGTAAGGCACGGAACTGAAAAATGGTCTGGAAAACTACTCGACTGGCGACCAAGAACAAGCAGGCGAAGTGTAGGACGACCACCGGCTAGATGGAGCGACGACATGGTAAAAACAGCTGGAAAAAGATGGCGCCAAATAGCCAGATATAGGGTTGCCTGGAAAATTAAAGAGGAGGACTACATTCAGCAATGGATAAATGTCTGAAAAGAAGAAGAAGAAGAGAAATAGGTGTAAAGAATTATTTGAAAAGCTGCATACATCCATAGATAGATATGTGGTAACTTTAAAATACAAAATTGTATGATCTCTTCATTAATTAATATGATGCACGCTGTCGAGATTTTTCTTTAGTCAACCTCTTAATTGATATTATTAAAAGCTTTTGTGTTTGCATTAAGTTAATAAATATAAAATTCTAACACGATTCTAAAGTAGTAAATAATAATATATAATACAAAAATATAGTAAGTTAAAATACTCCAAATCTTCTATGTAAGCAGTTCAGTTATGACAACATACACCACATCGTCAAAATAACCATACGTATCGCTATTTTAGCTATCCGTTGGATAGTAATCTTTTACAGGGATACGCCGTATAGCTAATTTAGCTATCCAAAGTTTCCTTATTGCGCATCGTAAAGTAACGATACGAATTATTGTTTTAGACATTCAAAAGATTCTTGTCATGGTGATTTAACGGTTATGCACGGAGAACAAAATATCGTCAAAATAACCATACGTATCGCTATTTTAGCTATAAAAATCCTCAAGTTGACTGTAGAGTTACCTACACGACGGAAACTGCACACGTTCGGGAGAGTTTTTTGTTTAAACGCTTGAAGCAAATAAATGAATCCTTATTATAAGTATAATATGTAGCGCTGTTTTGATCATACTATGAACTGTCAAATTAACTTATACATGTTATTAAATTAACAAATCGAATCGCTGTTCTGAGAATACGTCAATTGAGTATACGTTAGTTATTTTGACGATATTTTTTTCTCCGTGTATGTACCATATAAATGTATAAGAATACTACTCTATTTATAATAAGTTTGATTTAATAACCATATGATTCTGATAGATAATAACTGCATATAATCTAATCTAATCTAATATTCGTTATTACATTTATCTTTTTCTCTAAGACGACCACCTCTATTTGAGCAAGAACCGGTGCTGGTCATGTTAGAGAGGTTTTACTGTATATATGGGTAATTCCATAAAATTTGGATAACTTTTAAGAAGTTTTTGTCCCCAACATGTTTTGGACGCTGATAAATTTGCGATTAGAGTATAACGTGATTAAGTAAGTTATTATGTCATACTTAACAAGGCCAGTCACTTTTTGAAAAATGTTATAAAAAAATTAAAATTTTGTAAATTTAGGCATCTAGGTACTGATAGATATGGCTAAGGACTGATGAAAAATTGAATTTTATTATAATAAAATAAAATGTATGCATGTTATTAAACTTTTATTGACCACTCCGTCACTCTCCAATCACATTTGCGGCAAGGGACTGATGGTCTAGGGACTGACGATTTGGAGTAAAACTAAGAGAAACACATGTTCTACAATAATTACTAGAATATCGAATGTTATATATCAAACAGGACTTACAAAGCACTAGTAAATAAAAATTAATTAAAAACAATTGCTTATTATTTTACAATTAAAATACTCACCTAGAGACTGACGCAGTGAGTGTAACAACACGTGCTTTCGCAAAATCAATGGCTGAATTAAAAAATGATCAAAGCGAACAAGTGGGCTCTGCGAGTAACTTTATGTCGTTACTTTAAAATCAACTGCCTTATATTCACTCATTTACTGGTTAATCCGCAAAATTTTAAAAATTTGTAAGCGATTGGGGCCTGATGGTTAAAGTCGCGGACACTAATTTGCCTTGCGAAAAATACATAATTATTTTTAAAATTTATAATAAATTGATGTTATTAAGTGCATAATGTAACTTTAAACATTTGTAAAGAAAATAAAAGTATGTGGACTAAATTTTTTTTAAAAAATGAATAGTACTTATTAATTTAAACAAAGTGAGCGTACTAATAAAACACATTTTTATCTATTATATAGCAATCTTAATAATAAAATTAATTCAATTAGATGAAGTGAAAAGTACTGCGGATATAGAGTTACCCAAATTTTATGGAATCACCCATATACAGTAGTAACTCGATATATGACTTAATTTAATTTTATGAACTATCTATAAACAAGTAGCATTATAATATTTACAGTATTATTGAATTTATATTGACTATTTGGTTTGAAACCATGTAAAGATAACATTTGTTTATTATTTCTATTATAAAAATACCATTACTTATAGGTATCTCATAAATTTTTATAATTTTATACATTTCTACTTAGGCAAACCCATTTAAACTACAATCAATCTATCATTAATTTTCTAAATGATCCTTCAACGCCAAAAAGTTCTGCTGTTGTTTTTTGTGTCCCAATACGTAATTCTTCATATGAATGGTAGTTAGCATCTTCTAAAAACCATGTTCTATAACTTTCTAGTTTTTCTTTGGCTGCAACTAAAACGTATAACTTATATTAACAAATGTAAAAATATGTACATCACTTTGTGTCAAAAACAAAAATTTCATCAATGTTTAAACGTAGGGGAACCTGTTGAACCTGGGCCATATGTGTACCTAGGCCAATTGGCCCGTTTGAAATATTCCCGCGCTATTAAATTCTGTTGTCTGTGGTATTCGGTACATCACTGCTAACTATCCAATGTGTAGTTAGTCGCTTACCGCCATTAAGCCGGTAGTTGGTGTTATCGAAGTTAAAAAATTTTTGTCGAAAAAAGTAATTATTTTTAATATACTTTGAAATCTAATAGTTTTATACGCTTTATCATAATTGCTTAACTTTTATATGCGGTCGGTTCTTTGACTTAACAAGTATTTAAAAAATAATAAACTTGCGAGAAATGTATCCTCAAATAATTAAAATCCACCGTTTTCTACAGCAATGAAGTAGTGTTGTACTTCGGTCACTATCGATCAGTTGTACTTTGGTCAGTGGCCTAGGTACATCCTGGATGTTATACTTTTACCAGGAGGATATATTTTTATGTATTTCACATTTATATAATAGATTCCCAATAAAATATATTTAATATTTCAAAAATCATGTCTAGAAGTAAAGAGAAGAAGAAAAGAACGCCTATTAATTACAATATTGGCGACTATGTTATATTTGTAAACAAAGGTTCCGATAAGTGACATTACAGAAAAAATTAAAATCCCTCAGAGTTAACAAAACCAGAGAAAGTTATTATGTTCCAAAGATACAGAAGTACTGGGATTTCTGCTAAATGCTTAAGACTGAATAATATACCTAGATATTGCTAGTGTTCTTATAAAAGTTAGTTCTAATGACTGATTCAAAAGTTAAGAAAGAAATACTATGAATGTTATGTTGATTTTGTTAAAAATTTGTGATTAAATAGTTCACTCGACCAAATAAAACAATTTTAGTAGAGAAAAGTTAATGTTTCTTTAAATAATCTTGTTTTACCCCTAAATTTTCAATGTGTTCTAGGTACATCGTCGTACTGGCCAAAGTACATAGGGTGTGTTGTACCTTGGCCTAATTAACCATTTTTTTTTAAACGTCTTAAACATATGTAAGTATGAAATAGACATTGCTGATATTTTTGTGGTGGCTACTCAAATAATAGACCTTTCAATATATGCTAATACGGTTTGTGTACGGTATGTCAAATTACAATAAAAAATATATAACTAAAAAACTGGCCGAGGTTCAACAGGTTCCCCTACATGTAAAAAATTATGCTTAAAATGACACATATCTGATTTTCCTATGTTTAATACATCGACGTTATGCGTACATAATATTGTTAAATAAAAATAATATTGGGGGGGGGGGGCAAAAAGAGAGAACGACGTTGAAAGTTAAGCCAATTTTGTATTTAGCACATTTTCTCTTACCTTGTAAACATTTTAAAGATTCTCCGTCTCCTCCAAATTCCTTTGGGACCAGCTCTTTTGGTATATGTTTAAATATTTTATTCTGATTACTTTCACTAAACAATTCAAACTAAAATAATATACACAATAGTATTGCAATTACAGCTAAAAATATTTGTTTTCACCAATATTATGGTAATTATACCTAATATATTTATTTATATGACAAACAAAAAATTTTGTTTAATAATAATATTAAATAGATAATACAAACCCTATTTTTAATTTTCTCTGAAAGAAACGCCTTGACTACATTGCAAACAGTTTCTGCTGGTTTTGGTGTATTTATACAATATAATCCTTTTATTCTGAAGGCAAATGCATTTTGAAAACAAGTTACGGCTTTTTTTAAAACTGGAGGGGTACATTGTAAAATATAACCTAGTGGCCAACATTTTAATTCTCCCCAAAAATGTACTCCAGCAATTACTGCGCAATCATCATCGATTAATAGTACTTCCAAAAACATAAAAAAAACTTTCATTAAACTTATAAAACTAATTTTATTTGGATCACATGCTCGCCAATAGACCAATAGTATTTTTGGTCCAATGTAATTTGTAGTCGTTGGAATTATTAGAACTCCTCTAAAATTATGCAAAATATTATACATTATTTATAGTTAAATCGTCAAGTTTTACTTACCCCACGTTTAAAATTGCCTGAATTTCTTCATTGAATGGATCTCTATTATCAAAATATTCCGGTAATAGTGTTTTAATTGTACAATAATAATCTAATTTTTCTTTGGTTCGCTGAAGACTAAATTTAGACGATCGGAGAAAGTTTATCAAAAACTGATTATCTGAAAAATACATAAAATTTAAGTAATTATTTTATGTATCTTTGTCAGATAATTACTATAATTTATCAAAAAACATTTAGGCAACTAATTATTTTAAATAGATCTTTTAATATAAGGTAGTGGCCCAAAAGCTGTAGAGCTTTAATTTTTATTACCTCTCTATCCGTTTTCAATTGAAAAAAATTGAAGATAGGAACGAAGCTCGCTAAGAGCAGTATGTACCCCCACCAAATTTCTTTTTACTTTGATAAATTAATAATATCATACTTATCCGAGTAAAATTCCATTTATAGTCATGAAACATTTTAAATCAATTTAAGCAACCGAAAAAAAATAATTTTATTGATTTAAAAAACAAACTTTTTTGGAAACATTGTATTGTATTCGGCGTCGCATTACCCATACTTGGTCGATCATCAAAAAAACATGAAAATTCAGCGAAGAAAAATAATTACATTAATGCAATTAAAGCGCTTCCTATTAAGGCGTTCTTCAATTGCGCGACGCGGCCAATTTATCCTCCGTGTATGGTCCCTTGTTTCAAAAGTCAATGAGTCGAATGCGTGCGGTGATGGATTTAATCTTTATTGGGTTACCTAGAGTTTCCACGCATTTTTTTAGGTACTTACTTGTTTGCATACAAGTAGGGTATTTCTTGCTCTTTCATAAATTGTCATTTGTAGGTGATTGCATCCCATTTAGGCATTTACAGTACAAGTACATTCATACCAAAGTAGCGGTAAAAATTTTCTGTTTCCATTAGTCTCTTTGACGATTCTTTTCCCACGATTCGAATTTTCGAAAATACAGAATATGTTAATTGAGCGCAGCAAAAAATTATTAATAGTGGACAAATATACGTTCAGAAAAAATAAAGAAACCGCTGTACAAAAAGAAATCATCCGGTTTCAATATGTGTCGGCAAATTAGAGCAAGTTCTGCTACAACAAAACAATTGCCATAATCATCGTTGTGGCAAATATATACAAGTAAAAGTAAGAAATTTTGTATATTATTATTTTTAGATTTATTCATAACTCAGAATGTATATGTACCTATATGATAAAAATCACTAAACATTACGTGCAGGTCACCGATATTTTATTTACAATTTTTGATGCAGATTTAACATATGGTTAGTTCTGTTTGGTCAAACGTGAACATTATTTTTCTTATTCGCTTTCATTATGAAATCATGGTTTTCGTTATTATACGTTTGATGCATTAATTTATAAATAGTTTTTTCTTACTTTTCAGCTACTTAATAACTAAATAACTATTATTACGATTACTTGTAGGTACTTATATTTAACTAAATATAAGAAACAATAACATCATTTTATATTTGCAGAAATTACAAAATTCAATTACAAAGAAGGCAAAAGAAAACATACCCCAAAGTTCTTGCAAAGCTATAAATTTGGGAGTTAAAGTGATCGAAGTCGGTCTTATCACTGCAGATGTTGCAAATACCAGAAAATCTATTTAAAATTGTATATTACCTCTTTTAACGCGTTCCAGAGAAGACACACATGACGCACTTGCGTCCTTAAAATGTAAAACTAATAAGGGCGAAGATTCCTGGGAGGAACATAAGTACTCGCAATAAAGAACACCAACGTTTCGCCAAATATAATAATTTTTCGCAATCTGCTTTGGCGGTTCATTGGGCCAAAACAGGACATCCAATTCTGTATGACAAGGCCGAAAAACTGGCAACACGAACGGATACTTTTTAATAAAATATCGTGAAGGCATTGAGATAGGTAAGAATCCTAATCTTAATAGAGACCGAGGTTTCCAAATTAATCTGGCGCACTACCCTCTCCAAAATTTTTTGATTTTTTTATAATATTGAGGTTATGGTTGAATAACTTTATGTGCATTGCTCCATGCTCATGGTCCAAGGATGCTTCGATATCAGAGCATCCAGCCCTAAAGATGCAAACTGAAACGATTGCAAAACATCAGCATATTGCTACAAGAAAACGCAACATCCATCCGGAAGCATTAACTAGTGTCGGAAATCGGATTAGTGCTAGTACCAGCTCCAGAGGGTTTATCATCGATTCTGGTAAGTATTTTAATTTTATTATTAATAACTGCGAAAACCTTAACAATAAGTTCAAAAATGTTCAGATTACTCGGTCAGATTTTTTTTTAAACTATATTTTGCAATTACTAGCATATAATATTTTACTAACTTTTGTAACTGTTGTAAAACGATTAGAAAATTAATTTTATTTCTATAAAAACTTTCTTGATAAATTCATCTAACGGCTTTTGTTTTTCTATCGACCTTCTGGTTACCAATATTTTATTAATTTTTTGTTGACTACACGCAAAACACAAAAAATTTCAACAAGTTAAATACTCAATAATATAATAATTACATCCACATACGACAGTAAAATCATAGTGATATCTGCTAAGTGCTTAAATGTGTATTTACAACATCACATTACTTTATACATACACTTACTGTTTATTTTATTTACAATTCAAAATTATAAATACATACACTGTTGTATGTAAACTTTCGTTAGGCAATATTCCATATTCAAATTCTCCGAACATGCCACATTACAGTAAGATATTATCACGTAAAAAAAATAGTCAATACAAATTCTGTTGGAACATAAAACTGTTCTTGTTGATCCTGGCTCTTTTTGTGGTTTGCATTTTTTGCACTTGTTTCGTATTTGACATTACTGAATATTCAATTCTAATTGTTCGATTCGTCGTGCTATACATTGGGCATTTTTATAGGACAAGATACGATTAGAATTGCATTTTCATATTTCTAAAATAATGGCTTTTATTTTAATAACAGCATATGTCAAAAAATGTGAATATTAAACTTTCAGCGATAAATGGCTTTCAAAGCCGTTACGGTTGTATTGTAAAACTTGATTTATCAAAAAAAATACGTGACTTCGTGCGCTTACAATTAGATTAAGTTTCCACGTTTTTATTAAATGTGCCAGACTGCATAAATAACTATTAATTTTTATTGATAAGTGTAATTATTTTATTGGGTTAATATTTATAGTAGTGAGTTATTAATTATTTATACCTGCGGGATTTATTGCATTAATCGTAACATCGTTTTTTGATTGTACTTTAACCAAAATGATTGTTTATTATTACTCCTAAAAATAAAATAAAATAATTTCTGCTTATATGTATGTAAGTACTTATTTAAAGACTAAAAAGTTGAAATGTTTGTGATAATTTTAGTTTGGTTATTAAAAGCAATAAAAGTATATAAATTCATTTATTCTAATTTCATTTTTAATTTTTTTTATATTTTACACAAATTTTTAATAAAATAATTCTATCACTACTGAATGGTCTGTTGGTATAAAATGATATTTACCCGTTCGGCAATTTAAATGACTTTGTTTGGACAACCAGTCTTTAATGTGTTGTAAATCTTCTTCCACCCTTTCTTGAGTCTCATTTAATTCGGTTTCTGCAATAAGCATAAGTTCAGGAGGCAGAAGTCGAAGGGACAATTTTTCATAAACACTCATTTCTCTTCACTCACTTCAGTTTCTTAAATCAAACTAAAAGTTTCTTATTGTAACATTCAAACTTCATAACCTGTTACTCAAGGACGCAACGATTCTGTTTTATTGTTCACATTTCAATATTCACTAAAAGTAATAACTGTCTTAAATTGTAAGTGGTTTTCCAAAAATTGATTTAATTTATTAATTCATTTGTATTTCAATATTTATTGGGTACTTTTAAATATTTATACATTTTGTTTAAAATTATCTATGTTAAATGATATATACAATATTAGAATAACGTATAGTAGTTTTATAATTTAACTGCAGCTTCTTTAGCATTCTATTTAAATAAATATTATTTTAAGAGAAATAATTTTAAACTAAGCAGATCAGGAAAAACTTGTATTTATAGATGTTCACCCTTGATAAAACAAGTTTGCAAAGTCGTCAATAAAAATAGCCAAAAAAGTCAAACTTCCGCATTTATATTTCGCACAATGAATAATCAAATTGCCATCTGAATATAAGCAAATCCTTAGATTCTAAAGACAGTCACTATTTCGGCATCCGAGCATTTAGTTTTGGGCATTTCGCAAAGTTGTCGTATCTCAATTAAACAATTTCTAGTATAGTCAACAACCGAGTACTCATTCTTTATTTTTCGCTTGTTGCAGCACGTCTACTTTCGCTAAATGTGACTGAAAGAAAAACTGTCAATAAAAAAAAGCAAATGTACGAATGTACGAACTCCGCTTTTTGCCACGATTATCAATAATCAATTTACTTTAAAAAAAATTGAAATAATTCTAAAACCGTATATGCATTGCCAAAATTTCTTTTTGGGGCTTCGCTTATTCATACTTTTTCACCTTTTTCATTAGGATATTGCCGTGCAATTAATTTGTATTTAATTGAGGAGACCAAAATAAAATTATTGCTAGGATTTCTTAATATTAGGTATCGTAATTGACAATTTTTTGAAAACGGGACATTTTGGAGTCACATTAAACATAACCCATATTGCATTTTAAATAGGTTTTTAATTCTGACACGAATGTGAAGCGATTTCCAATTTCGTGTCCCGACTATTTATTTTACGTAAATACACAGTTTATACTAACTACGTAAAAGTTAGATCTAATCAATGATTAATTTTCGAAACGATCCCTCCACGCCAAACAGTTCAGCGGTTGTTTTTGGAGTTCCCGAACGTAGTTCCTCTTTTGTACCGTAGTTGTCATCTTCTAAAAACCATTCTCTATAGCTTTCTAATTTTTTTTTGGATGCAACTAAAATTTCACTGGCGTAAAAATTAATAGAAACAAACAACAATTTCTTACTTTTAAGTTCTTCTAGAGATGGGCCATCACCGCCAAATTCACGCGGAATTAGCTCTTTAGGTATATGTTTAAATATTTTGTTCTGGTTACTCTCACTGTATAATTGAAGCTAAAAAAATCTTATATTAATGTTAATTAGGTTTATAATAGCAGTAATAAATGCATTTAGCGTTTTTAAAAGAAATCACAATATTGTGAAAATTTGTTTTCAAACAAGTAGAAGACTGCAAAAACAAAAACTTTAAGCAATCTGCAGTATCAAACTTTTAAAAAATACAAACCCTATTCTTCATTTTTTCTGAGAGGAACGATTTAATAAGACTGCATACAGTTTCTGCTGCTTTTGGAATGTTCATAAGGTATAATCCCTTTGTTCTAAAGGAAAATGCATTTTGAAAACAAGTTATAATCTTTTTTAAAATAGGAGGAGTACATTGTAAGATATATCCTAATGGCCATTTTTTCATTTCACTCCAAAAGTGTATTCCAGAAATAACTGTAGAGTCATCACTGGCTACAAGAACTTCTAAGAACATAAATAATACTTTAGCAATGGTTATGTATGGTATTTTATTTGGATCACATCCAAGCCAATGAACCAATACTAATTTTGGGCCATTATAATTTGTAGAAGTGGGAATTATTAGTATTGCTCTAAAAGAAAGATTGTTATAAAGTTAATTATTATCAAAGTTATCAGTGTTTCTTACCCTGCATTTAACACAGCTTGGATATCTTCATTAAATGGATCCCTATGTGCAAAAAATTCCGGTAATAGTGTTTTGATTGTGCAGTAATAATCCAACTTTTCTTTCGTTCGTTGAAGACTAAATTTGGAAGATCTTAGAATACTTATTAAAAATTGATTGTCTAAAAACAATATTGAATTATAATAGGTGTTTATTCTACACATAAACAAAATAGTTATTAAATTTATTTAATACACAAAAAATAGCAAAAATTGTTGTATTATATGTTGTATTGTATTATTCCAATTAAACGAAGAAAAGTTTATGACTATAAGTATAATATTTGTAATTTTGTTAACAATCACTTCATTTCTTTGAAATATAAAATTTAATCTTTTGCTGTATCATAAACAATTTTTATTTTATTTAAAATTAGAAACTAAAAAATTTAATAATTTGTATTGTAGTACAGCGGGCCGCAACACAAATGCATTGGAGTTCCACAAAACAGCTAGATCAAACTAAGGCTGAGCATTTCTCGCTTCTAGTTATTTGAATATTTTATCAAACGTTAAGTCAAATATTTGAATAGATTTGCACATTCGACTATTCAACTATCCGAATATTCAATATCCGAATATTTGAAAATTCCAATATTTGGATATCCGAATAATTTGAACTAAAAAAATAATCGTTTTTGAATGTTGAAAAAAAATTGTATTGGATTTTTAGCTTTAGTTTACACTATGTCTTAGAAGAAAATTTTTTAAAAATATTCCCGAATTTTTGAATGAGAATTCATTTTTAAATAGAATGAACGCAAAAGCACACTGCACACATTTGCTAGCAAAATTTATCTAAAATGCGACGTATTTAACTATTTTATATAGAGAGGGGATTGCCCTTACTGCAAGGCTCAACTTGCAAAATATGGAAATATTCTAACATTTGAATATTAAAGTATCCGAATATTTGGATGTACGAATAATTTAAACCAAAAAATAGTCATTTTGGAATACTTAAATATTAAAAAAATTCGTATTCGATTTTTCTAGATCAACGTACTGGACACCTCGCCTTTTCCTAAAAAGCCATTTGAATGTCGCCTACTGGAACGTATTCCATAAGGTTGCTGACCGCTGGTGTAGTAACTATCATCAAACAAATATATAATCGTATTATAGGAGAAAAAAGAAAATTAACGTTTAAATACGATTTATTTAAATTTTTTGCAATTTAGATGTGTTTTCGAAGTGTTATAGGCATATTTGTACCTGTTCTGCAATTTAAATGATGCTGTTTAAATAACCAATCCTTTATATGTTCCAAATCATTTTCAACCCTCTCAGGTGTTTCGTTTAATTCCGATTCAGCAATCTTTTGGAGTTCTGCAGAAAGCGGCCGAAGGGATAATCTTTCATAAATGCTCATGTTTGTAAACTCACCTCTTCAATATTTTAATGCAAACTGAAAGATAAACGTGTCATTATGATGTTGTAAATTTAACCCATTAGTCAAGGTTGTGGTAACATATCTTTTATTCAAAATTATTGCCAAAGTTGTTAATATTTTAATAAACATTATAACATCTACACATTAGTATGGAAATACCTGTGTATCACTAATCACTAAAAATATATAAGGTAAAAGTCCCTATTATGAGACACATTTCTAGGTAGGTCAAACATTAGCGCTATTATTTAATCAGTTTTAGTGTAAAACACAATTTAAATTAAATGATACATATGTTTTATCATTTTATATTAATATTTTGAGTTTGCACTAAATATTAATTTAAAAATACTTCAAAATAAGCTTTTGTAATGGGAACCGCTGTGTCTTTATTTATGAGACACTTTAAAGGTGTATGGCCCCAGTGTCTCATGATGCAGGTTCCCATTATTGAGACAGTTAAAAAATCAATTTAGGACAACAAATCATTAAATTTTTGTAAATTAAACGACTAATCAACGAAAATTATCGTAAGATCAAATTTCTTTTTCTTCTTTAATTTTTTTGCAGCTTTTAACCTGTTCTATTAATTTTCTTTTTTCTGTTGCAATTTTTTTCGGGTTATAATATAATTTTATAGACAAACAAAAATAAGTTTCTGAAAGTTTCAATTTAAAATTTGAGTTTTAAAAGGTCGCTCAGAATTTTTTTATTTATTAGTACATCACTTTGGATTATATCCCAATGCTAATAAAGCAAATTTAATACGCACTTTTTAATAAAATTATGTTTTTTTTTGTCATGTGTTTGATTTTCAGTTCATCTCGTGGTGAATTTTTGTTTATCATTTTAATAAATAATGGAAAAAAAATGTATGAAATTTTAATTTTAATATTAAAATGTCGCTCGAAAAAAACCAAAGTGATGCACTAATAAATAAAAAAAAATTCTGAGCGACCTTTTAAAACTCAAATTTTAAATTGAAACTTTCAGAAACTTATTTTTTGTTTGTCTAAAAAATTATACCGTAACGAGAAAAAAAATTAAAAAAATTGTATTTTGACGGATTTTGAAATTTTAAAAATTTTGAGCGACCTCTTAAAATTTTTTATTGAGCTGCCCTTTGAGGTACTCTTAAAACATCAAAACTAACATTTTTTCCTCGAGACTACAAAAAAAAATAGTCTGTTTTTTTGCGCCACCCTAAGGCGCTCCCATCGCAGCTCTATCCAGCACCCACTTGAAAATATCATCCTCTTCTTTCGATGATAACACTGTGCTCGGTCCTGTCTTATTTTTATCTTCTCAGTAGGACCAATATTTTTCTTTCTACCTAGTGTAGCTACAGGTACTCCAAAGGCAACTACTGCCTTTCGTAAAGATCGCCTTTAAAGCTTTTTCGAAACTTAACGGATCATAGTTATTCCTTTTAATCTTTTCTTTGTTATTTTACTCTTCACATTTGAGCACAACTTGTTCTTTTTGTTAATTTAGATTGCTTTCTTGTCTTCTTTGATTTTTGTTTATTCTCCATTCTCTCAGTTTTTAATTAAAATTTTTGTTTCGCACACTGTTGTTATTTAATCCAAAACATTTTATAAATCAATATACATATAATATATGTAAAAATATTAAAAACTTATTTAATTATTAAAAAAAATTGCTCAAGTACAACAAAGTTTCATTTTATGATTGTAGGTTAGGTTTATAATATAACGTTATTTCATTAAAAATACTTACTCGTAAATAATTATTTTAAGCTGTACTAATCAACAATACTTCATATTACAGAACTAAACTTTTAAATAGTTAATATCGTTGGTTGTTTATTTAAAACTTATAAATGTAAACTGTCTCTTGAAGTCCGGACAAGCAAAATAGTATGTCCCTATTGCGCGATACACTCTTAAATGTCTCAAATAACCGGTACGTCCAAGTTTATAAGTGTAGGTGTTAATGATACAGTCGAAAATAGTCATAAAATAGTCATAAAATAGCATAAATGCTTATAGAATTGAAATCTAATACTCATTAGCTTTCAAATATCATATAATGCACAAAATAAATAGAAGTGGCAATTAAATTTAACGCGACTGAAAAATTGAATAGTCGTTGTCGCCCAACTTTGCTCAGAGCGTGTATTCAAGTGCAAATGTCAAACCGCTTATAGGTACTTTTATATTTTTCTTATTACAATAACAAAAGAATAACTGCAAACTTAGTAAATTGCTTTCAAAATTGATGAAGTTATGTATTCTTTGTATTTTTAAAAGATTATTGTGTACTTTTGAATAAATTAATGTATTCACGTAATGTATCATAAATCAGGACATCGTCTCATAATAGGGACTTTTACCTTACCTAGACTTCTTTTTTATGTAAATTTTTTATACGCGAACTGGTACATTAAATACAATTGGTATCAATTTTACGCAACTAATCAAAGATGTAAGTTGCGAAATCAATATGTATTTCAAGAAAATTTTGTAATATGGTATTTTAGTTTCTATTAAAAAAATTCTAAATTGGCAAATTCTTGCAGTTTTTTAAATATATGTTTTTAGTGTAAGAAAGATTAGGATTCTAAGTAATTTACATGATATTTATTTTTTGGATATTTTATTTATATTTAGGATTGAAAACAATCTGTATTTTTTTTCTTAAATCCAATATTAAATATCGAAAATTTTTGAACATTTTGCTGTATAAAAAGAAGTTTAGGTATATAAATATGTAGGTACAATCAAATTATATCGTCGGACAGTTTTTAAACCATAATTTCTACAAAAGGCCAATTTATAAATTTAAGAACTAATTATACGGTAACACCTGTACGACTGGTCTTTTTAATCGCCATCGCTTTTCTAAAAAAAAAATTTCGGAAAATACAGGGTGCTTCCAATTAAATGCCGGAGCTCCAAAGAGGAGGTGGGTAGGAAATTTTAAAAATTTGTATTGACCAGTATCACTGAATCATTTGTTTGAAAAAATTATGACGATATCAAAATTAAGCTCATCTTTTGAGAACCGCATGATGTTTAACCTACGACAACGCAAAATTCCTAATTAAAACACATATCTAGCGGCGTCAAACCATAACACAATTTATATTATTTTACCGCATAAATTGCTCAAAAATTATTTTCATTTGCAAAACACAATTTAAATTAAATGATACATATGTTTTATCATTTTATATTAATATTTTGAGTTTGCACTAAATATTAATTTAAAAATACTTCAAAATAAGCTTTTGTAATGGGAACCGCTGTGTCCTTATTTATGAGACACTTTAAAGGTGTATGGCCCCAGTGTCTCATGATGCAGGTTCCCATTATTGAGACAGTTAAAAAATCAATTTAGGACAACAAATCATTAAATTTTTGTAAATTAAACGACTAATCAACGAAAATTATCGTAAGATCAAATTTCTTTTTCTTCTTTAATTTTTTTGCAGCTTTTTTAAACCCGTTCTATTAATTTTCTTTTTTCTGTTGCAATTTTTTCGGGTTATAATATAATTTTATAGACAAACAAAAATAAGTTTCTGAAAGTTTCAATTTAAAATTTGAGTTTTAAAAGGTCGCTCAGAATTTTTTTATTTATTAGTACATCACTTTGGATTATATCCCAATGCTAATAAAGCAAATTTAATACGCACTTTTTAATAAAATTTTGTTTTTTTGTCATGTGTTTCATTTTCAGTTCATCTCGTGGTGAATTTTTGTTTATTATTTTAATAAATAATGGAAAAAAATGTATGAAATTTTAATTTTAATATTAAAATGTCGCTCGAAAAATCCAAAGTGATGCACTAATAAATAAAAAAATTCTGAGCGACCTTTTAAAACTCAAATTTTAAATTGAAACTTTCAGAAACTTATTTTTTGTTTGTCTATAAAATTATACCGTAACGAGAAAAAAATTTAAAAAAATTGTATTTTGACGGATTTTGAAATTTTAAAAATTTTGAGCGACCTCTTAAAATTTTTTATTGAGCTGCCCTTTGAGGTACTCTTAAAACATCAAAACTAACATTTTTTCCTCGAGACTACAAAAAAAAATAGTCTGTTTTTTTGCGCCACCCTAAGGCGCTCCCATCGCAGCTCTATCCAGCACCCACTTGAAAATATCATCCTCTTCTTTCGATGATAACACTGTGCTCGGTCCTGTCTTATTTTTTATCTTCTCAGTAGGACCAATATTTTTCTTTCTACCTAGTGTAGCTACAGGTACTCCAAAGGCAACTACTGCCTTTCGTAAAGATCGCCTTTAAAGCTTTTTCGAAACTTAACGGATCATAGTTATTCCTTTTAATCTTTTCTTTGTTATTTTACTCTTCACATTTGAGCACAACTTGTTCTTTTTGTTAATTTAGATTGCTTTCTTGTCTTCTTTGATTTTTGTTTATTCTCCATTCTCTCAGTTTTTAATTAAAATTTTTGTTTCGCACACTGTTGTTATTTAATCCAAAACATTTTATAAATCAATATACATATAATATATGTAAAAATATTAAAAACTTATTTAATTATTAAAAAAAAATTGCTCAAGTACAACAAAGTTTCATTTTATGATTGTAGGTTAGGTTTATAATATAACGTTATTTCATTAAAAATACTTACTCGTAAATAATTATTTTAAGCTGTACTAATCAACAATACTTCATATTACAGAACTAAACTTTTAAATAGTTAATATCGTTGGTTGTTTATTTAAAACTTATAAATGTAAACTGTCTCTTGAAGTCCGGACAAGCAAAATAGTATGTCCCTATTGCGCGATACACTCTTAAATGTCTCAAATAACCGGTACGTCCAAGTTTATAAGTGTAGGTGTTAATGATACAGTCGAAAATAGTCATAAAATAGTCATAAAATAGCATAAATGCTTATAGAATTGAAATCTAATACTCATTAGCTTTCAAATATCATATAATGCACATATAAATAGAAGTGGCAATTAAATTTAACGCGACTGAAAAATTGAATAGTCGTTGTCGTCCAACTTTGCTCAGAGCGTGTATTCAAGTGCAAATGTCAAACCGCTTATAGGTACTTTTATATTTTTTCTTATTACAATAACAAAAGAATAACTGCAAACTTAGTAAATTGCTTTCAAAATTGATGAAGTTATGTATTCTTTGTATTTTTTAAAAAGATTATTGTGTACTTTTTGAATAAATTAATGTATTCACGTAATGTATCATAAATCGGGACATCGTCTCATAATAGGGACTTTTACCTTACCTAGACTTCTTTTTTATGTAAATTTTTTATACGCGAACTGGTACATTAAATACAATTGGTATCAATTTTACGCAACTAATCAAAGATGTAAGTTGCGAAATCAATATGTATTTCAAGAAAATTTTGTAATATGGTATTTTAGTTTCTATTAAAAAAATTCTAAATTGGCAAATTCTTGCAGTTTTTTAATTATATTTTTTTAGTGTAAGAAAGATTAGGATTCTAAGTAATTTACATGATATTTATTTTTTGGATATTTTATTTATATTTAGGATTGAAAACAATCTGTATTTTTTTTCTTAAATCCAATATTAAATATCGAAAATTTTTTGAACATTTTTGCTGTATAAAAAGAAGTTTAGGTATATAAATATGTAGGTACAATCAAATGATATCGTCGGACAGTTTTTAAACCATAATTTCTACAAAAGGCCAATTTATAAATTTAAGAACTAATTATACGGTAACACTTGTACGACTGGTCTTTTTAATCGCCATCGCTTTTCTAAAAAAAAAATTTCGGAAAATACAGGGTGCTTCCAATTAAATGCCGGAGCTCCAAAGAGGAGGTGGGTAGGAAATTTTAAAAATTTGTATTGACCAGTATCACTGAATCATTTGTTTGAAAAAATTATGACGATATCAAAATTAAGCTCATCTTTTGAGAACCGCATGATGTTTAACCTACGACAACGCAAAATTCCCTAATTAAAACACATATCTAGCGGCGTCAAACCATAACACAATTTATATTATTTTACCGCATAAATTGCTCAAAAATTATTTTCATTTGCAAAACAAACACGCCTTAATTAAAATATCAGGTTTTTCTATTTATCAGCACAAATACTTTTTTTTAAAAGATACATTTATATGCTGTTGTTATTGATTTATAAAATATGATGTATTTAAATACATAGAAGAAAACTTTCTAAAATGTATCAGATTATAATTAGGTACAATATAAAAACAACAATTTTCGTATGTATTAAAAAAAAATTGACTAATAAAAGAATTGAGAATTAGATGATTAATAGATGAATAATAACTTATAGTTTTTTTAATTTGATTGAAATATGTTATACGTATTAATACACGTTAAAATTAAAAAAAAATAAAATAACGTAGTTTTACTTTTATTTAAAACCAGCCGTTTCCGGCGACTTTGTTTGCGTCTATTATTAATGTGTATAACACCCCGAACACTAAAATTATTTAACGTGTAATTGGTCGCTGAGGGATGTCACACAATTCATGAGTTTAAGAAACAAATTATGTCACAACATCACAAGGGTTAGTACTTTATTTTAAAAAAAAATCAACCCTCCATATGCAACAGGGTTGACACAGCGTCTAATCAAATATCGTAAAATGAGAAAAAATTGTGAAAATGTCGGATGGTCACTATCTTGTTCCTAATTGTTTTCGTTCAATTTTATTGTATTATATAAAATGCACTTTTATGACCCTTTCAAATAAAAAAAGAACCATTTCAATACCTGTTCTAAATAAAAAGCTACAGCCCATTATGTACAAGTATAAAATTGACCCAATATTTGACTTCGGATGGGCACTGTTTAGAAATTATACAATAAAAAAAATAAATGGTGGTGGTTTAGCGTTTCTGGCACCACAAAGATTATCTACAATTTTTTTTATTAAAATTAAAAAACATGCGGCACACTTTTTAATTCAAATTTGTTGATTTCATATGAAATGACCCATGTTTATATAGCCGATTACAATCAAAGTTTACACAAACACCTCCCACAATAAGCTTAAGATTTCTGCAAAATTTGATAAAAATCGGTAAAACCGTTTAAGAGTTTATAGGTAACAAACAAACGCATATCTTTTTTTTATATATATCAAAGATAAAGCTTAAGCGTCCGCCACTAGGAGACTTCCCCCTAAGTATATGTTTCGAAAACACTTTTTATTAGTTTGCTTTAACCGCTTCGTTTCGACTTTGACACTTAAATGTAAACACCTTGTACATTAATAAACGTTCTTTTATAGTCAAAACCCAATACAGTGAAAACGATTATTGCTAATTTTCTACATTTTAAGTTGATGGGACTAAAATCAAATAACCATCAATAAATAGAAAACCATGTTAATAACCTTATAAATAATGTACGTAAATATGATAACACTTTCTTTACTTACACTTTCTTTACTATTTACCTATTTTTTTTTAGTTTTCTATACAACAATATTATTTAAACATACTCGTATCAGATAGGGACATCGTGCAATGTGAATCCCAAGTTTTAGAAACAAGAATTAAATAAAATAACCACTTTAATTACAAAATTTTGTATGGCAGATAAATATTTAATCTGTTATGATTTAATTTATTTTTGTGTGTATTGTCATTAATTATGTGGACTTATATGTATTTAAAATTATTTTAGTAATGAAAGCACAAAAAACAACCTTTTTGTATTCGTCCTGGACTTTGAATAATGGCCACCACCTTGGAACAGTTATTTTCACAATAAACTGTTGTGCCCGTTATTGAGATATTTTACTGTATACATAGTATTAAAAATACATAAATAATATAAATAATTTAATAGCAATCTTAAATTGCAGTTTATGTGCAGTTTAGGAACATGTAACTGGTTATGGTTATAGATCTACACGTTTAAAAAGCATGTTTTAATGATTATTGACAATAATTGTTTTGTAATAAAAATAAAATCACTGATATTTATTGACTGTCTACAATTATGTTATTACGATCTTACAAGATAAGTGAATTATGGAAAGAACTTACCTAGAAAGTTCGATTAAAATTATATGAAACGGCCAGTCAAAAGATACCACTTTAATTATGCACTGGTAGTAGGCCTTCGTGCTATCTGGTGCTACAAGGTTTAAAGAATTGTGCACTCACTCTTACCTCAAATTCCGCCGTAACTCTTCATTTGTTTTAAAGATGCTCAATTTTTTCGTAACCGACCTAGGGAGTATATATATACCGGGTGTCTCATATAAAATGCCACATATTTACAAATCTATAACTGATAAGAATATCAAAAAAAAATAATACAAGTATGGAAATTGTTTTACTTTACACGATGTACCAATGATCATAAGTATAAATTTGGTTCTACTTTCGATTAATAAATTATCAAAATCTAACTCAAAATGTAGTGAAATTATAATTGTAAGTTAAGGCGACAGTTTTATGAAATATCCATTGGGTACAAAATTGGCCGTGTGGTCATTTAAAATAATTTTATATTACAGCTTTTGAACTCCAAGTTCGGCCTTGTGTAAGTCAATTTACTTTTTTGCAAATCAAATTTACTTCTTTAGAAATCAAAATCATCATTTTTCAAAATAAATTGAAATAAATAAGGATACATTTCTTTTCATGCATATAGGTAAAAATGATTTAAAAAAATTGTGAATTTAATTTGTGAAAGGATAAATTTGGGGTGCAATACTTGTATAGCAATTTAAAATCTGCTTATAATATGTTTAATAAGATAGTAATAAACAGCACATTTTTTAACTATAAAAGTTCTATTTAGTCTATTGCCAATTTTCGAAAAGAGCCTTCACAACCAAATAGTTCTGCAGTTGTTTTCGGAGTACCTATGCGTAATTCTTCATTTGAACGATAATTTTCGTCTTCCAAGAACCATTTTCTATAGCTTTCCAATTTTTTTTTCGATGCAACTGCAATTCAAATTAGATATTAATAAAAAATAAACAAGAAACAGTTTATACCTTTGATGTCTTCTAAAGAGTCTCCTTCGCCACCAAGTTCTTTTGGGACGAGGTTTTTCGGAATATGTTTAAATATTTGGCCTTTACTACTATTGCTATATAGTTCAAACTAAAATAAGACATAGAATTAGTAATGCAGTTGTTATCTGTATCTTAAACGAGTTATAAGTAATTTTTTTATAATGTATTTCTTAAAATCTATATAAGTACTTTATTAACCTATTGTCGTTTTAAATTACATTTAAAGAATTGTTTTACCGTTATTAAGCATAATTTTGAAAATACAATTACGTTTTAAACCTCTATAATATTATAGTTTCAAATATCTCGAGAATCAAATAAATCAACAAAATTGTCCTTCAAAATAAGAAGGGGCGTCTCTCAGTTTTCTGTTTTTTTAAACGAAGTATTTAGAGTTTTTGAGTAATGATGTAAGTCTATCTTGTTTGCTTCTTGATTCAGGCATTGCAGTTGAACACATTCCCATTTAGAATGTCTTTTCAGGTTTATTGAAGACAAAATGTGTTAAAAAATATTATATCTGAATTTAGTTTACAGCCTTTAATTTGCATGATTTTACTCTAAATTCCAAGTAGAAATTATTATTGGCCAGAGATTGGATAAATATTGGGCCAATAATTTTCTGTCGGTCCAATATTGCCAATTTCTATCCAATATTGTGTGCATATTAAAAGTAGATCTTACGCCAATATTGTCCAGCCAATATAGGGGCAATTCTGTTTTAAAATAACTTTTCCAATATTGATAAAATAATGTTGGCCGGATATTGTATTTCCAACATGTAAATTACTTTTTTACAAATAACCGCGTTAGGTGGCTGGGCAAATTGTAAATTTTATCAATCATTAAAACAATATTCATATTTGCGGAGGTAAACGGACGGTACATTTTCAAGTAAATTCAAGTTGAACGGAATTTCGCTCGCAGCAAACAACCCTGAGCCCTCTCTGTATTGCGATGAGTTTTTTCCCAGAGAACATTTTTTCCACGTTTATGTTATTTATTGGCTTTGTTTAAAACCCGAAGTTACAAGTGAACTGAACCCACAGAACCGTATTTCGACAAATAGGTAAGTTTCTCAGTATTTTGCGAGAGATCACAGATTATTATTTACTTTATTAGATATAATATCTGCATATTTGATTTTTATAACCTTAAAAACGTGGACATTCTCAACACCTAACGTTTTCAGTAGTATTTTATTTGGAATCGTATTGGTGCTGAGTACTTGTAATGTCTTTGGCTAACAAGAGATCAAAAAAAGTTTGCATTTGTCGAGTTTTATCATTTGTTTTTGTCAATTGTTAATAATACCGACGAAGATTATCCTGCTCACGTGGTGTCAGAAAATGATCAGTATACGTTGAATTTGAATAATTCTCAAGGCAGTAATAATTCGTTCCAGCGTGCAGAATGTTTACACGAAGGTCCTTTGGAATCCGATAAATCGATAGGCAATATTTCAATTAATGATGATAGTAAAATATTGTAGAGTGATCTATGTGAAACAGATTTTATGGAAGATATTAACTCTGATTTCGGTAATGGCGATTACGACGATAAAGCTGATTTTGAAAAAAGCAATTCATCGACAAGAGAGTTAGATGTAGGTACTTTAGAAAGCAAATTAAAAGATTGGGCAATAACATATAAATTGAATCACATTCAAGTAAGCTCGTTACTATCAATATTAAAACCATATCACTCTGAGTTACCGCCTTTATCCAAAACTCTTTTAAAAGTGAAAAAAAATTGGATTGTGCGTGACATGCTGAGTGCCAAAGGTATAATGGGAAAATTTCCATTTGTAACGGAGAAAGAGATTTTTAAATGTATTCGCAACAATTTAGCTACAGCTGGGGACCGAGAAGGAGATCGCAAGAAAAGAAAAAGTAAGAAGAAAAATGAAAATACAGATGTACTAAAATAATGTTTGTGTAACCATTTCCAGGCAATAAATAGCCAATATTGTTTATATTGGCATTTTTATTTCTATGCAATATTTTATTTCAAAATTGGCCCAATATTGTGAACCAATATCCTTTAAATATTGTAAAATGTTCACATTTTTTTATTGGCTCAATATTGGGTTTGAGGTAAGGGCCAATATACGTCAATTCTCAGCCAATATTGCCCCAATCATGAATTTCTACTTGGAATATACAACACCATTTATCTCTGTTTTGTAAAATCCGCAAGCTTTGGGATTATGTTTTCAAATCGTAGAATTTATTGAATTTTAATGAATTGATATCGTATGAATTTTGACGACTGGCCAATTTGAAAACGGCATGCAGTTGCAAAAGAACAAAAATGTTTCCATCATGTGATAAGGCCTTAGATATGCAACTGTGTACAGAATGATCTTCATTTTGACCGTGATAAGACTCAATATAACAGGATATTATAAATTCTAAATTTTGGCTTTGCACAACCCTTAACAGTAACATAGCTGCTATGACAGAATTTTTATTTTGCTCACCACACCTGTGACTGTTAAGTCTGACAAATTGAACATTATACATAATTATGGAATTACTGGAGAATTTAAAAATGTATGTTGGTATTTCACAAGTTCCTTAATGCCCTATTTCCTGCCATACAAATCCTTTAAATACCATAATAGGTTCCACTAACAAATTTTTTGTCAATAGTTGTAGTGGACCTAACTTTGGATTAATTATTTATTGCTCTTATTTTTGCTTTTTTCGAATTAATTTTATTGTAAAGATCTTAGAATTGTAATTTTGTTAGATCATCTCCTTGGTTGAATGTCGTAAAAGAGAACACTAGTTTTTTATTGGTCTGCGAAAAAAACATATTTTTAGAACGATGTAGAGATGCTTGGTACTACATATTTTTTTTATAAATTCTTAAAAAATAACAAATATTACCGAAATAGTGAAATCGGAATTAAAGTATTCTCGTGTACTCTTTTGCTTGCAATAATCTGATTTTATATGGCCTGTTTTTTTATGTAAGAGATAGGCTCGAGTTAGTTATTCGGTAGATAAAGATATTCGAAATTTAAAATTTTTATGGTTTTCTTTAAAAGACCGATGGGTTCCCTATTTCTTGTTCTTGTTTGTGTCTTTTATTTGTCCAGTAAGGTTATTTAAAACAAAACCGTGTAATGGAAATTGTTTCAAAAAAAATTATAATGGGTCGCGAGTATTTTGTTAAGTAAAAAAATTAAAATTGTGTGATGCTGATCTAAGGTAAGACTGACTTTAAGGCTAGTCAATTTTATTGTATTTATTTTTTCGCAATGACTGTTATATTTACAGCTTCCTAAAATGTTTAATTTTTATTGAAACGTAACGCGGTAACTGTATAAAATATAAAAATTAGTTTATAGAGTTTTAAATGTTAATGTTGGGTTTTGGAGTAATATGATATGTCTGCTTGTGGGGCTCTTTAATGTCACTAAAAAACGCCTAAAGGTAAAAATAAGCAAAGCTTTTGTTACTGTTATCGTCGCCTTCCACTATTAAACCAAATATTTCTTAAGAATGTGCACTACGAAAAAAAATGGCAAACAATTTTGGAACAACCCAGTATAACCAAAATTAATTTAAATGTGATAAATTGCATTAAAAACATTTTTAATGTGAAAAAGGCTAAGAACTTAGGAGTATAAGCCAATTAAGTTAATAATCAAAATACAAACCCTTTTTTTAATTTTTTCTGATAGAAATGTTTTGATTAAATTGCAAGCAGTTTCTGCTGGTTTAGGAGTATTCATACAATAAAATCCTTTCATTCTAAAAGGGAATGCACTTTGAATACAATTTGTAAATTTCTTTATAATTGGCGGTGTGGCTTGTAAAAGATAACCCAGTGGCAATCCTTTCATTTCCGCCCAAAAGTTGACTCCAGCAACCGCTGCACTATCGTCTTCAAGTAAAAGGAGTTCAAGAAACATAAAAGTTACTTTAATTAAATTTATGTAAGACATTGTTTGAGGATCTGCTGCACGCCAAATTGCCAAAAGCAGTTTTGGACCATCGTAATTTTTAGTTGTAGGAATAATTAGAATAACACTGAAAATGATCTGAATAATGAATTGTTAAATTATAAACAATACTTACCCGGCGTTTAGAATAGTTTGTATTTCTTCATTAAATGGATCTCTATTTGTAAAAAACTCTGGTACCAGTGTTTTAATTGTATAATGATAATCCAATTTTTCTTTTGTTTTTTGAAGGCTATATTTTGATGACCGCAAGAAATTTAATAAAAATTGATTGTCTACAAATTATTTAATTATAAAGTTTATTTATTACAAAATTTAAATAAATTTAAATAAAAGATTTATTATTACACTATAAAAATTAAGTAAATTGTGTATTAAAAAAAAATAAAAAAACTTTTTAATAATATTTAATTTTAATACATAATTTACATATATACTGCAGCAGTTAAGAAATTAATTTAGAAAAAATTACATAAATATACATCAGATTTTTATCAAAATCATTTATGTGCAAATTATTTTCTGTTCGTTAAAATTAAAATTACGTACTGGACTTCCTACTATATTATTTTAAGTGTGTTTTGAAGGTTTTCTACTAGAAACTTAACCTTTCGTGTACGAGGTGGGGTATAACTAACATGACCAACTTTTTTCTTGTTAAAACGGGACGCTTGGTAATCGAGCTTAAAACCGAGTGTGCACATTCGAGCTCAAAGTGGCACATTCCGATCTCGAAAAAATGAAGCGCGCCGCTCCGCGTCGCGCTTCATTTGCTTCCCTCACTCGGAAATGTGCCACTTTTTGCTCGAATGTGCACATTCTCGTATTTATTAGATTTGCCTATATTAATCTTCTATTCTTCAATGCAAAATATTAAAAGTCGAATAAATTTGATTTATTTTTAGTTTGAAAAAGGTTACAGATTTTATTCCTTTTGATAAGTGATCATGTTACTCTTCCTCACGCTTAATTGTAGCGAGCCTGTTAAAAAAAAATTCGGGAGTACTTTCGAGTGTTTCCTAATTTGTATTTTTGTTCAATTAAAATTGTATTTCAGTGATTCCATTTAAGAAATTTAAACAATAAATAAAACTTGCATACGGTTTGTTATTTTTAATTATACCATTCAAAAATCTTCTAGCTAAGCATAGAATTGTTTAACGTTTCACTATAATGCAATATTAAGGTTCACATTGGGGATATAGATCTGGAAAAACCTACGATACCGAGGACTCTACTATGGCAAGCTATGCGAAGAGTAGGGGTGATAATAAATTGGATAAATATAATAAAAATATTATATACAAATAACAAATCCAAAATAAAGATTGGAAAGAGGGTAACTAAAGAAATAGCAATAACAAATGGTTTAAAAAAAGGATGTAGCCTATCATGTCTTCTCTTTAACATATATATAGAACAAGCTTTGGAACCATGGTATAAAAAATGTTCCAGAATGGGCATACAATAGGAAACAGTACCCTACACTATTTACTCTTTGCAGACGACAAAGTTATATTCGCACAGGATCAAGAAGACATGGAGTATATGCTCGTCAAACAAGAGCGTCTCGTCACAAAATCACATCACTCCAAAAGGAGCCAGTTTGTCACGTTGTCGTTTTTCTAATATCGATTTATTTCTTAACTTTAATTTTAAGTAAATTTTATGAGTTGGAAAAAATATTATTTTTCCGAAAAAAAAAATTGAAAAAGATTAATACAATATTTTGTTTATTTACCTGTCCTACAATTTAGATGAATTTGTTTGGATAGCCAATGTTTAATATGTTCTAAATCCGTTTCTATCCTTTCGGGTATTTCATTTAATTCCGATTCTGCAATCTTTTGTAGTTCCGACGAAAGCGGTCGAACAGACAATTTCTCATGTATAATCATTTTGATTCACTTGTTCACTTCAGCTTCCTAGTAAAACTAAAATTGTTTTTTTGTAAGTCTATAACATTGTAAAGTTGTCAAACAACTTATATTTACTACCCTAAATTGATTTGCATTATATACCTGTTGTTTTAAATTAATGTTTTGAATAATGTTTACTAAATTTAGAAACTACAACTTTGGTTATGGAGTAGTTTGTAGTTGAAAAACAATTAATAACTTTTTAGATATTTAAAGTTTGGAAGTTACAGCATTATAATATGTATCAGGAGCACCTTACACTGTTTTAGAAAATTACATTTCACGAAAGAGTACATACTTTAAAGTTTTATTTATTTATATTTCCCGATAAGGTAAACAATGTAGAACCATAAAATAGATTGATTTTTTAAATTTACCAATTTTGTAATTTCTTGGTTTAAATTTTCTATCAAGAAATGGAATAAAATAATTTTATTGGAACATTGTTCGGTTTTATTTTTCCATATTTAATGCACATTTTATTTTCATCAGAACTGCATTACTTGCTACAAAGGTGGATTTACAACAATTTACATTATGAAAATTTCGTAAAACTCAGTACCTATAGCACAACAATTATTTTTCATGTAATGTATTTAATATACTCACTATGAGTCACCTGTTTTCTATAAACTTTATACTGCGTTTTAAAAATTTTGTGTATATTTGTTAAAATCGCATGTGCTTGTATATGCATGTAGTACCTGAGGAGTTTATACATATAAAGTAAACCACGTAAGTTTATTTTTATGTTTCAGGTAAATTGGTTCAGGCCGCTGTCCGAAAAAGTAAATAGTTAAATAATAATAGTTGTGGTTGAATCAAATTAAATTATTCAGGCACAACATAAATTTTTTTGTTTTATATGTATTAAGTATTAATTTTAATTAAAAACTAAATATCCCAAAAACAATTCACAAAATTTGGAAACGTGATCTTGAAAATTCAACACTAATATTCGTAACCAAATTTATCGATATTTTGATTTTTGCGTTTGGGCCATCTATCAGAATGTAATAAAAATTAATGTTGACAGAACATAACACAACAACTAGCATATACAGGGTGTCCCAAATTGAGTAGGCTAACATGGGTATCTTTCTTATTAGTGAAGATAGAAGTTTAGTTAAATGGGCAATGTTTTGCAGTTTTAGGTGCCCATTCAGATTCTGTTAAGAAAATTTTAAAATTCCGAATAGTTCCGAAGTTATGGTCAAAAAACTGAAAATTGTCATTTTCTTTAATGTCAAATAACTTTGTAATTATAAAAATTAAAAAAAAAAGTTTAATACAAAACTTACTAGGTTTTATAAAGTACAAATGGAAATTAAGTCAAAATTAAATTCAAAATGGCGGTTTCTAAGATATTGATACCAACATTCTTATTTTAAATAGGCGCCATATTGGATTTTTACATAGTTAAATAGAATTTTTTTTCTCTTTTCAACCATGTATAATAACCCAAATTTAAATAAAAAATTATTAACAATATTAAATTTTTCTGTTTAAAATCAAGTAGCCATGAATTATCAAAGAACAATAAAACAGCATAATACAAGCCAAAGTCATTATATTTATTTTTTGACTGATATTGTAAGTTTTTTAAATAATATAAATTATTACCCTATAAATAATTCAAAATGGCAAAGTTTTTAACTACGCAGTATGATATGTTGTGTACCTACATTAAATGTTACAAAAGCTCCTGCGTTGCTGCACAAACATACATTAACAGTTTTCCAAAAAAAAAAGCAACAGAACCTTAAAATTTTTAAAAGATTGGATGTGAATATGCAGAAGTATGGATGTTTACAATAACCAAATTGAAGGAATGTGGAAGACGATCTTCATCATTTTTTTTTGAAAACTGTTAAAGTATGTTTGTGCAGCAACGCAGGAGTTTTTGTAACATTTAATGTAGGTACAAAACATATCATACTGCGTAGTTAAAAACTTTGCCATTTTGAATTATTTGTAAAATAATAATTATTATTATTTAAAAAACTTACAATATCAGTCAAAAAATAAATATAATGACCTTGGCTTCTATTATGCTGTTTTATTGTTCTTTGATAATTCATGGCTACTTGATTTTAAACAGAAAAATTTAATATTGTTAATAATTTTTTATTTAAATTTGGGTTGTTATACATGGTTGAAAAGAGAAAAACAAATGCTATTTAACTATGTAAAAATCCAATATGGCGCCTATTTAAAATAAGAAAGTTAGTATCAATATCTTGGAAACCGCCATTTTGAATTTAATTTTGACTTAATTTCCATCTGTACTTTATGAAACCTAGTAACTTTTGTACTAAACTTTTTTTTGTAATTTTTATAATTACAAAGTTATTTGACATTAAAGAAAATGACAATTTTCAGTTTTTTGACCATAACTTCGGAACTATTTGGAATTTTAAAATTTTCTTAACAGAATCTGAATGGGCACCTAAAACTGCAAAACATTTCCCATTTAACCAAACTTCTATCTCCACTAATAAGAAAGATACCCATGTTAGCCTACTCAATTTGGGACACTGTATATAAATGCATTTTGATGTTTACACTTTATCGCAGGCGGATAACAAGCCAGTGTCACGCGCGAGTTCTTAATTATATTTGCATTATTGTGTGAACAGTCTAGCATACCCTACATTTTGTAAGAATTACGTAAGTGTGCAAAAATTGCATCAAAATTGGTTCACTATATTCAAACGCCCACTAGATTTAAGTAATGCAGAGTTATGTTTATCAAATTTTTGTACCTATTTGTTTATTCGGATAAACTGTAGTTTTTTTTTTTATTATTAAAATATCCAAGAACGTACAATTATAATCAAGCTAACTTGTAAACATTAAAGGTTGTAAAAAAGTTTAAAAATGAGCATGAAAAATAATATGGTATAGAGAGGCGAAATTTTGTGTCCCTCAGTCGTCGTTATAAATGACTTTTAGTGTACTATATTACTTTAAATTTAAGCCGCACCCTAATTTTACATATTAATAATTGTATTAAAAAGTGCGATTTATATTCGAAGAAATACGTTATTTGCATATTACATACATGTTCATGTACTTTAACATATGAATTATTTGTCAGTTGGTGTGTACCAAAAAAATAAATAAAATACTTATTTTTTAAATTCAAAATTTTAAAATTACGTAGGACAATTTTATTATTATTAGTATCTAAAGTAACAATATTTTTAAGAAAAGTTGGTGGGAGTTATTTTTAATATATAATTAAAAACTATATATTTTTATTACATTCACATTTAATAATTTTTGCCTATAATTGATAATAAAATACAACTTTTTATAATGATGTTCAGACAAGAAGTTGTTTAAAGTTTTAATTAAATGCAATTGGTTAGGTTCATTTGCGACTTAATAAACCAGTGAACTACTATGTGCTACCGCTAGCCTAAGCTAAACTTAAGAATAAAATTAAACATACATAACTAAAACTAATATTTTTAAAATTAAGTTTTTTATAGGTAAATAGATTCAAAACTAGAATATTTTTTTTTAAATGTTTTAAAATTCCAATTTTCGCTATAGCGTGTAGTGTACTCACAATCTGTACTCCCATCAAAAATACTTTAATTTTTTTAATTAGATGGGTTGGTGGTAGACGGTAATAAATAAAAATTAACAAACCTCACGGTATAGGGTAGTGGCCAATATTTTATATCGTTGAATGTATCATCTTAGCTGTACCTAAACTGGGCAGATAAATCGGATATACGGCACGTCTTACTGTTCAATTTATGTTTAAAACATTAAAAAGAACAATTACAATATTATTTAAAAAAAAACAACTGTTTAAATACTTTAGAATTAACGCTAAAAAAAACAAGTATTTATCGAAATATATTGCCGTAGAAAGTTCCAAACGTATACTAAAAATTATAAGAAAGCATTGTCAAATTTATTTGTTGCGATTTTATCTTATTACACTGTGGACAATAAAGATTAACTGCATTAACCGATATCAGTGGTGCTAGTGTATATTTTCAAGTGATTGCAAAAGTAATAATTCTCAACTTTTTTCTCATCACAGTTTACTATTAATAATTAAAAAGTTTGATAACATACTAACAATACAGTCAAACCTGGATAAGTGAAAACTGTATAAGTAAGAAACCTCTATAAGTGAGAGTAATTGTCAGGTCCCGTCATTTTAACCCTCCAAAAACCTCTATAAGTGAGAAACAGAAACCTCTATAAGAGAGAGTCGTTTTTCCCTGGTGGGCCTCTATAACTGAGACTGCTGCTTGCCTGTACCTCTATAAGAGACAGTCGAGCAAATATTTAACATCTGCTATTTATGACCCATTCTTAAATTTCTTAGAACGAAATGTTCGGACCCTCAAATATCTATTCACTAAATGTGTCAAAAAAACTTCATTTAATTAACGTCAATCATCCATTATACTTTCTGTCTACAATTCTTTCACTTTATTCAAACACCTTAATTTATTTTATCTATCTTTATACCTTAATAGCTATTCAGAAAATTTTTAATTTTCTAAATTGCCAACCTGTGTCAACTGTCGTCTTACTTATTTTTATAAAACAACTTTTTTCAAACAATGGAACACTCCCACTCTAAAAAAGAGAATCGTATAAGAAGACTGCAAAATTTGTTAAGAATAAGTAAAACACTAACATTGTTTTTGTATCGTTCATGTGTACCGTCTTATTTGTCTAACTTATTACAGTTGATAAGTGTCAATTGCAAATAAAAATTCGCCGTGTACTCAAAATGTCTGTTTCTAGGGTGTTGATTACTTCTTAGGCTGACTGTACATATATCAAATTCTAATGAACAAAACTTATACAATTACAAACATGTTTATCACTTCATATGTACATACATATTTGTTATATTTTTTAAACCTCTATAAGAGAAAAATGTCATTCCTGTACCTTGAACTCTCGCTTATCTAGGTTTGACTGTAATTGTATTTATGAGAACAGTCACACTATATACTAGGGGTGTCCAACCTGCGACTCGCGAGCCACATGCGGCTCTTTGAAGGTTTATTTGTGGCTCTCGAAATTTTAAAGAATTATCAAGAGAAGTAAAATAAATGTGTTTAATTTTTAATATTTAAATTCAATACACATATTTTGTACTTTTATTTATGTAAAAAAAAAAATTTAATACCTTTTTTGCATACTTTTTAAATACGTATTTAATTGTGGCTTGCGAAAAATTTCAAATTTTGAAAAATGGCTCGAACTATCAAGGAACTTGACATTTGTAGGTACACCCAAAGACTAAAGAAATGACGCCTAGGGGAGGTCAGTTTTAAGAAATCTCTCTTAGTGTTGACTTACGGATTTTCAGGGCTAAATAAATTGTCCAACATATTGAAAGATTTTTAACTATAGGATTATGTTTTTAAGAATAGAATTGAATATGGACCTAGGTATATTGTTCAAATAATTCGTTTCTATCCATACAATTAACAGGCCTACGCAAAATGTATGTTTAAGTTTTTTAAATTTTTTTAAGGTAGTGAAGATGTATATTTAACTAAATAAATCAGTTTTTGTTCCTATCACATACAGTTTTTTTGTAACCCAATATTATGATATTTTCTCAATATTTAACTAAATTTATGGTAAAACTTTCTTTCAAATCTAAAGTTTTGAGAACCACTGAAACTTTTTGTTTTAATTTTTTCGTACGTTAGGGGTTTTACCAGCAGTGACACAATTAGCGTTGGAGATTTTTCGAAACTAAACTATAAATGGGTACACGAGACTTGCAGAGCAAATACTTTAGTATTGGCGAATTAATCTATCAGCAAATTGATTGTGCCGTTCTTCGTGTGAGATAATATCTAGGTGTTGTAAAAATAAGGCTTATGAATTTTGTTACATTTTTAGTCATTTGATAGTAAAAAAGCATAAAAGAAACTGATTCCGTTAAAAAGACTTATTTAGACTACTTTAAAATTAAACTTGGAGATTCAGATAAACTGTGGACACCACATGCTATTTGCAAAATTTGCAAAAAGGCCTTAAGGCATCGATTTAAAGGAACTAGAGAAGCCTTGCCTTTTGGTATAGCGATAATTCGGAGAGAGCCGAAAAATCATACCGACGAGTGCTATTTTCGTTTGTGTGATATTAAGTATCATAACTCACGCACTCTTAAATATATTAACTATTCTAATCTGCAGTCGGCAATAAGACTAGTTCCACATGATTCAGATATACGGTCGAACCTCCATAAGTCGAACCTCGATTAGCCGAATATTTGATAACTCGAATTATAATTTTTAGTTTCTCTTCAACTTCGACTTCTCGAGGTTTGACTGTTCCTGTAGGTACCTGTTGCACCTAAATTATTCCAGAGTACCAATTTTAAATCTTCAACAGATACAGAAATTAATATTTTTGAACCATAAACATCAAAAGAGACAGGACCTCAGAGATTATCTCCAGAGGAGCTTAATGAATTAGTCAGAGATTTAAGACTTCTAAAAGATCTGTCTGAGATTTTATGATATAGACTAACGGGATACATATTTACTTGCTCGAAGTACAATATTTTACTGGTATCGAAAACGTGAGGCTGAATTTGTGGCTTACTTCACCCAAAATGGTGCACATTTATTTTGCATCAACATTTCTAACTTGGGTAATCGCCTTGGTTGTCCTGATTACAAATCTACGGACCGAAGCAAAAAATGCTGTACTGTCTATTTTTTCTTCATCTTGTGCTTGTGAGTCATTATTTTTGAATATAAATTTTATACCATGTAGTTATTGAAATAAGTTGACCGACGAATCCAGCGCATTGTTAAAAGTTACAACTTATAAACTTGATATACAACATTTGGTAAAACAAAATACAACCTCATTAATAAAAGTTATAATTAGTATCGACTTTTATATTGCAATATGTATTTTGTTTGAGTGCTTCATTTGAAACATCTATTTTTTTTACGCTCGATTGACAAAAAACTGTTTTTAACATCAAAGAAAAATTATTACCAAAGGAGAGTCGTACGTCTATAGCAACATTACCTTATATTAGTAACTTATTACAAACTATTTCTTTATAAAATTAACATTCAATATTTTGACAGTAAAACAGGCCCAGGAAAATTTTCCCAATAACAGGCCTGGTATCTTTGTAATACACTATTGACATACACAACAAAAGGCACATGCGGGGAAATAGCCTACGCCCGGATCGGGAACGGTATTTTAAGAAGATTTTGACAGTCTAAAGATAAATTGAATAACAAGTATACTTACTATAAGAACCCAAGTGCAACCAAGAAAGTTATAGCCTTTAATTTATAGATCACATGCATTAAAATGAATACAATCACTATGCCTAAAATTGGCTGCTAATACCAAGTAGAAAAAAACTTATGATAGAAACCAATATAGTGTTTAAATCAAACATAACGTTTACGTCCAATAACTTTTATATTAATTAACAGGAATTGGACTTTTAATAAAACAACTGTTGTTAAATGTGCAACGTTTCGTTTCTTTATTGAAACTTTTTTGAGCAACTTAACATCTCCGAAAATGTTTTAACCAATAAAACTCAAAAATTATACATGTGTCAAACATGTTGTTTCCATCATAACGTTTTTTCTACTTGGTATTGGCAGCCAATTTTTGGCAAAGGGATTGTATTCATTCTAATTCACGTGATCTATAAATTTGAAGACCATTATTATTCTTATTTATTATTCCTAGTTAGTTTCAACAGGTATATCAAAACATCAATCCTAACTTATGAGAAAAAATAATACATTATTAAAAAAATGATCTTTATACTATTTTATCAAACTAATTATAATTTTGTTATTAATCTATTATTAATTTACGAAATGATCCTTCTACGCCAAAAAGATCGGCCGTCGTTTTGGCCGTTCCTGCACGTAGTTCTTCTTTCGTACGATATTCGTCGTCTTCTAAGAACCATTTTCTGTAACTTTCCAGTTTATTCTTTGCTGAAACTAAAATACAAAATGTATTAAATTACAACATTTTTAAAAAATACTTACTTTTTATATTTTCAATGGATTCACCGTCACCTCCATATTCTTTAGGAATTACTTCTTTTGGCATGTGGTTAAATATCTTATTTTGAGTACTTTCACCATATATTTCATACTAAAATAATAGTAAAAAATTTTTTAATTGAAGAGTAAAAATTTAAAAACGTGTAAGTACCAAAATTATAAGTTTAAAAAATTCATAAAAATTAAATAAAATATAATGTTAACAATTAATGGTGTGTTATTTATTATTTGTCTATATTAAACTCATAACGTCAAAAAAGTACTTTTACTGTTTCATATAAAATTTTCGACGACACAGACTTTAAATTCAGAAAAATACGACTTCTGATAAATATGCTACTTAAATGTTTTTAAATCTTTAGTCTTCAATTAGAAATCAGCTACTGATACATATTACTATCTTATATACCGGGTGTTTTATTTAAAGTGCCACAAGCTTATAACTCCTAAACTAATAGAAATTTCAAAAAAACTACAAGTATAAAAGTGTTTTTAATTTATTCGGTCTATGCAATGGCATAAGTATAAATTTTGTTTTAATTCCGGTTTAACAGGAAACGGTGTCAACTTCCTTATCTTAAACAGAAGGGTATTTATTTTTTTTATAATTGGATAGAGCTTGTCAAGATCTTTCTAAAAATGTATAACAAGTAGGGGAATGTGGCCTAAAACGGTTAAGGTTTATCGATTAATATGAACCACTTCGGCTAAAAAAAAGTGTTTCTTTTTTAGATTTACGTAATACAATTATTAAACTTTAATTTTATAAAAAAAAATAATTACATTTTTGCTTTAATTGTAAAAATAAATTCAAAAATATAAAATGTCAAAAATTAACCGCTTTGCCCGACAGTGGGGCCTAAAGCGGGTAGGCTCTCATAAACCAATCGGATTAATCAAAACCTTTGAAAAAAATAATCTACACTTGACATGTTCTTGACAGTAACATTAGTATTAAGTTATATTAAGCATTTTCATATTATAACTGCTATTTTGTTCCAATCTTAATATTACTTCGGTTTATCATTGTTTTTAAATCTTAATTGCTTCAATGCTTTAAATCACTTATTTTTAATACCAATTTATTCCTATCTACTAGTTCCTATCAATTATAATAAAATTACTCTTTCTGGTACAGGCAAAGAGGGTCCCTACCCGCTTTGCCCAAACACACATTTCTTGGTTTTGATACATTAACGTAAAAAATAATGGATGGATATTAAAATATTTAGTCAAATAATAAAACTAGTTTATTGTAAAAGAAAATCCCATTATAAAAAATGGGTTAATGTGAAGGGTTTTAGTAGCAATTGAAGTTAAATTAATTTCACACATTTTACAAAATTATTAAATTTTTTGTTTTTTAATTTTTTGACGTTATTAAGCAACTTAGGTGTCAAAAGTAGTATGACATCAATTAGGCTGGGTACTGGCATTGTAAATAAATATATAAATTTTAGCTAATATATAATATATCCATATAAGGGCCGTTACCCGCTTTGGGCTACCTACCCGTTTTAGGCCACCCTCCCCTAACTATTTTATCAAAAAAAATTTTTTTTTAAAATTATTATTTATTTCGAAATGTAGTTTTACAATAAACTACCACAAGCTTATAATTCGTACAATAATAAAAATTTCACAAAAAGCACAGGTATAAAAGTGTCTTATTTATTTGATCTATGTACTGGCATAAATATAAATATAAATATAAATGCAGTTGTTGCCATGATACTTTGAATTAACTCATCTCCGGTTTGTGGTTTATTTGAATAGGTACACTAGACTTTTTACGTATCCCCAAAGATAAAGAATAAACAATGTCACCATAACAATATGACAAAAAAATTAAATAAACTACCAGATTGATTTATTGTTTTTAATAGTGCCCATAACTCCTTAACTAATGAGTTTTGGACAAAAGTGTATCAGGCACTAAATTTGCCAAAATAATACGCTCTTAAGCTATGGCTATTAAGTCACGTATGGTTATGTACATAAATTCACCACATCAATTTAATTATAAACTTTGATGATAATTTTCAGCATAATATTAATTTAAAAAAAATATTTGTTGAATTATATCGATTGTTAATGTAATTTTAAAAAATTAGTAAAAATAATGACTATATAATTTTTCCCATTTGAATAAGTTGCATGAAATAAAATTTTTGTCCATGTTCATAATTATTTCAAATATTCTAGGAGTTTACTATAAACTTTATTTTTCTATAGGGGTTATCAGCCTACGTTGATTTGAAAATTCAGATCAGGATCTACCAGGCAATGTGTTGACGGTACTGGGATTGACCAAGAAGGACCTCACCGCGATTTTCTTAATGGGACTTGACTGGGATAACTTGATCTAGATCTAATATGGTCCTGCGTTACACCGCAATCTGGGATCCCAATGAAGCAACCCAATTAGGTGTACAAAAAAAATTCTAGTCGGGATGATATAAACTAATATTACTTCTAACTTAAAGATATGTGTAAAACGATAGTGAACTTTAAATAATGTTATAAAACATAATTATATTTATATTAAAAGTATAATACAAACCCTTTTTTTCATTTTTTCTGAAAAAATTGTCTTGACTATGTTACAAACAGTTAGTGCTGCTTTCGGAGCACTAGTGCAATAAGCACCTTTGATTCTAAATGGAAATGCACTTTGAAAGCAAATCGAAACTTTTTTTAAAACAGGTGGTGTACATTGCCATGCATAAGGTAAAGGCCATTTTTTCATTTCAGCCCAAAAATGTATGCCACAAGTTACTGCAGTGTCATCATCAATTAGCAATACATCCAAAAACATGAAAAAAGCTTTCATCATACTTGAAAAACTAATTTTCTCTGGATTACAAGCAGGCCAATTAATCATTATTAATTTTAGGTTCTCGCGATTTGTAGGAATCGGTAGTATACCACTGAAATTATTTTATATGTATTTTTGATAATTAAAACGGTCCATTCGCACACGAGACAGTCGGCGATCCGGCTTGTTTAAAAACATATCACTTCGAATTCGACAAGCACGCATTTATAATACATATTTAAAACTTTTGTTTGGACTAACAATCTCATTTCAAGCGTATTACTAAAATTATAACTCCTAAGTACAGACAATAATTGCTTCAAATACTGGTTTATTATTATGCTTAGATATAGTTAAAATGAAGAAACGTGTATAGACAAAAAACTGGTTCAGAAGTAAATCTAAATTTTTGGTTAGAATATACTTTAAACTCCACTAATCAAAATTTTTCCTGATAGAGATTGATAAATATAGTCTATATAGTAATATTAATACAAACTTTAAATACGAGTAGGTTTGCCAACTGGTCGAACTTAATTGTTTTGATGGCGAGCTTCGAATCCGACTTCAACGTCAAATCCAAGCTCTATATACAGGCGGTCAGTGCGCGCTATGAACGTCACGGACCGATCCATTGAACTGACTCGTACGTGATTGGACCGCTTAGTAAGTTAATTTTCATTTACCCTGCATTTAAAACATTTTGAATATCTTCATTCATGGGGTCCCTATTTTCAAAATATTCTGGTAGAAGTGTTTTAATAGTGTAGTAGAAATCCAATTTTTCTTTCGTCTTCTGAAGGCTAAATTTGGATGAACGTAGAAAGCTCATCAAAAACTGATTGTCTGAAACAAATATGATTAAACTAGATATAGTCAACACTACGTTGCGTATACTTTTGAATTCAGTTTAATTAAGTATTGTATTGATCATTCCTATGATATGTTGCTTTTGAATAATAATAAACATGGCGGAAAAAGACATAGTAGCTAAAGTTTTGATAATAAATAAAATTCATGTTTTCAAAGAAATAGTATACTCTGTCCGGCCAACAGAAATAGTTAAGCCAGGCCCCACTAAATTGAACCGATGTATGTAGTGCCCAGTTTCACACGGTACAAATTAATAATCAAGTTTGTCCCTGTTTTTGCAGGACATAAATGCTTATATTGTTACTTGTGTTACGTGCTTTAAAAATTAAGCCAATAGAAAAAATTTATTTAAATTTAGCGCACATTTGTGGGAGTGGCTTAACTGTTTCTGTTGGCCAGACAGAGTATAGACCCGAGTAAAAACGGATTTCGCCGCACTACCGCTGCAACAACGCCCCACGGGCCTTGTATGCCCGCAACACCGCTGCAACACAGTCGTTTGGAGGACAAAACCGCCGACGCCAAATTTTTACTTTTTGCTAGCATAGCCGCACCACCTCCGCAACTCAGCTGCACGATATTAAACCCTTGCCGAACCGTTCGGTGTTGTAGCTTCTGAAATATTTTTATATTGTTCCAACGGTGCGGGCATGTTGCGGCGGTATTGCGGCTTTTGGAGTATCTTTCTTTGGCATGCGGCGGTTTTGTCCTCCAAACGGCCGTGTTGCAGCTTTGTTGCGGGCATACAAGGCCCGTGCGGCGCTGTTGCAGCTGTAGTGCGGCGAAATCCGTTTTTACTCGGAGTAGTATTTGTTAATGGAACTGTTGGTAATCAGTCTTTTAAGTAATTGAGAACTTGGGATTTACTTAAATACAATAAAAGTCTAAACTAAAAAGAAAATTAAATACAATTTTATATTTAATTTACACTTTTAATTTAGACAATTATACTAAACAGTACAAAATTAACTTTAAAAGTATTGAAACAAAAAATATTTTAAAATAAATACTACCTTGTCAAAGTTATGTCAAGCTCATATTACGTACGACTAAAGCAAAATGAAGATATGTATTGTTCACACTCGACTATAAGCGCGAAGGTGTGACAACTTTAAAGGAGTTTTTGGGGATGTTCAGTAGCAATTTGAACGAGTTTTTGCGCCGTTTTATTACCGTGGACAAAACATAGATCCATGATAACACACCAGAGACCAAGCAACAATCAAGACGGTGGGTTTCTTCTGGTGAAAGTGCACCAAAGAATGCCAAGCTAAGTCTGTCAGTCAACAAAGCCTTAACTACAGTTTTTTTGGGATGCACGGGGTGTCATTCACATCGATTACCTTGAAAAAGATAAAACGATCACCGGCGAATATTATTCAGAGCTTTTAGAAAGAATCGATAAAGATTTGAAGCAGAAACAACTGCATTTGGCGAAGAAAAGTGCTGTTCTATCAATACAATGCACGGGGGTACACGTGTGTAGTCACCATGGAAATAATCTATAAATTAGAGTACGAAATACTACTCCATCTAGCATATTTTCCAGATTTAGCCCCCTACGACTATTTTGTGTTTCCAAACCTAAAAAAATAGCTGGGCGGTAAAAGATTTGGGTCGAATGAAGAGGTCGTCACAGAAACAAACACCTATTTTGAGGGCCTTAAGAAAATCTATTTTTGGACGAAATAAAAAAATTGGAAAAACGCTGGACTAAATGTATCGAGCTAAAAGGAAACGCTGATTTGCCCAAAAAATATCTCTCTTCAAAAAGTTACTGACTTATCAAATTAATGCTAATTATATAAATAAATTAGTATAGTGAAATAGCAGTAGTGTTATTGTGAGTGTATGATTATAAATTAATTAGTAAATAAGTATTAACATTAATTAATGTTGGCACCACCCCCTCCACGACCATGTAAGAGTTGAAAAAGACATTTTTCAACCCACCACAGGAACAGTTTAGCATCCGAAGAATAAACTTCGTTTACTGAACGCAAAATAAAATTCAAATAATAAATACATTGCGTATTTACTTAACAGCTAATCCGGGTTCACTGCGCACCCGACAATTAATGAGGAAGTTAAGCCCTTAACCGGTGACGTAGAGTTTATTAGACTATTCACGGATTTTGAAGGGGTGTATGTTTTAATATTAAAGCGCAACGTTTACCCCTCTCATGTACTTTCAATCTATGACTCAGTTAACCTACAGTACCAAATTATGTAAAAAACAATAACCAACAGAGCCTAACAGAATCCACGTTACCGTGAGTGCCAGATTTCAAGTTTTGGTATTACTAAGAAAATTTTGAAATTTAATATCCCATTGTTACATTCAAATAAAATTATATTTTTATGATTATAAGTAGTGATGTGCCGGATATCCGTATCCGTATCCGTTACTTTTTGGCGGATCTTGAACGGATCTTTTACATTATTAAATTTCACTATAGATGCGAAATTCTAAATATAGGTGATTAAGCAGCAACGAAATACTATTAAATTCTATTTAAATTATTTTTTAATTCTTAAAATCAGACATTTGGTATATTTATATATATTGCAAAAATAAAATATTTAAACATTTATTGTAGTGAGTTACCAATAGTGGTGGTTAAAGGTTGGTAAATAGCCTCAGAGGTAGGGTGAGTTGCCGATGCTTACACTATGATAAAACTCTGAGAAATGCTTTCTGAATTCCGACAAAAGAGTCCGAGGTTCTAGGAATAGAACTCAGCTCTACCAACAAATTCTACTCCCACGTCCTCGAAGATATGATATCGCGTAACCACTGAGTGCATGGCATGCAATGAATGCATGTTATGTAGCTGACGGGAAAGGGTGAAAGGCGAGTTTTCGGCGCCTGAAAACCGAAACCTATCGGCTAAGGGAAGAAACCCCAACAGAAAATCCTGGTCCTCCAAGTTGGGAGTTGGGGCATAGGGTTAGCAGCCTTTTACCCGTTAAAATATATAAACGCTGGCAAAACCTTCGACAAGCCTAGGACTAGGACGGATAATTGGAGACGGACACTGGCAAGGAAAAGGAATATGAATTTGGTTACCTGGAACGTACAAGGGATAGCAAATAAGATGACAGAAATAACACACGCACTTAACCACCAGAGAGCAGACATAGGAATACTAACTGAAACAAAACGAAAGGGAAAATGCAGCGAAGAAAATAAAGACTATATATATATGGTCCGGAGTAGATAAAGCTCAAAGGGCAGCAGCCGAGGTAGCCATATTAGTAAACAAAAAACACAAACAGTTTGTAAAAAATTTCGAATGTCGATCAGAACGTATAATAACGATGACTCTGACACTATATGGATACATAACAACAATTATTGGAGTGTATGCTCCCACTGACGACTCCCCAGCAATGTATAAACAAGAGTTTTATGAAGAACTAATAGAAATAATAAACAGCATTCCTCAACATCAAGAAATAATTTTATCAGGAGATTTGAACGCCAAGGTAGGATCAAAAAGGGACGATGAAGTAGTGGGTCAATACGGCGAGCGAACAGTAAATAATTCAGGAGAGATGTTAATTGACCTTTGTAAACAATATCGATTGAAAATAAGAAATGGATTTTTTGCGCATAAAAATATACACAAATATACGTGGGAAAGACCATCTTTACAACAAAAATCCATAATTGACTACTTCATTACTAAACAAAATTCCAACCTAAAGTACAATGACTGCCGAGTCAAAAGAGGAATGAACTGTGGCTTGGATCACTACATGCTGATATTAAACCTGATATGCCCAATAGGAACACAGATCCAGGAAAAAGAAAGAAAATCGACAACAAGATGGAAAAACTCAGATAGAAGAGAGGAGATACAAATTATATTTACTGCAGCAAGATAGTATTAGACTTCTATACAAAAACCGTTTAAAAAATGAGCTGGAAAACCTACAAAAACACGAAGATGTAGAAATAGAATATCAAAATATTAAGAAAACAATACACAAAGCCGCGGGGGAAGCTTTGGGCACAATGGAAAAAAATAAAGAAAAACAAAAATCTTTTTGGTTTGATGAAAAAATACAATTACTAATTAAAGAAAAAAATAAATTATACAACAAGTGGATGACGAAAAGAACACCAGAGAAAAGAATACAGTACGAGGAGAAAAACAGCGAATTGAGAAGAAAAGTCAAAGCAGTAAAGAATCAATACTGGGAGAATAAGTGCTTACAAATTGAAAGCCTAATAGGCGGATCACAATCGACAGAAGCGTGGCGAACTATTAAACAGCTCAAAACAAATGAATCGAACCGATATGACCAAATAATACAGATTGAGGAATGGGAACAGCACTATAAGACTTTACTAACGGATCAAGAAGAGGAAGAAAAACATAGTAACCTAAGAGAAGAACAAGACGGATTTATGAACTCCATTGAAATAACAGAAGACGAGGTGAGAAAACATATGAAACAGATGAAAAATCTAAGATCCCCAGGACTGGGAAATATACCCATCGAATTAGTGAAATATGGAGGAGACCAACTAATAAAAAGAATAACCTCGTTAATAAATACGTGCTGTAACCGACTTCAGATCCCCCGGGAATGGAAAATTTCATATATAATGTAGTAATTCTTCTTTCTACAGATCTATATTTTTCAAAACTTATTTTACAAACTTTATTTTACCAAAATTCTTTTACGCTACTGCCCTCATCCAAATCTAACATTTCTCCACCTCCTTCTTCAGCTTGCGCACTTCATTCGCTTTATTGTCAAAAGTGTTGCCTAACTCAGAAAGACCACTACAGCTCGTCCATCCTGACACAAGCTTTTCCACAAGCTTACATAACACGTATCATTTTCCAAATTTCACAATAAATTTTCAGCAACAAATGCTACAATACAAATAAACGAAGCAACAAATGCTACAATATTACATCTCACTTAATCTATAGCAACAAATGCTACTAAACTAATGAGTGAAGCTACAAATGCGTCAATATTACATTTCACTTAATCTAGAGCAACAAATGCTACTAAACAAATTAGATCAATTCGTTTCTCTTGCGTAAAAAAATGATACCACCACCTTACACTAAATAATTTTAATTAGACTAAATAAATTTTTACCCTGCTACAAATTATTCATAATTAGGTTTTGTACAATATATTCCAAACATAAAATAAAAGTAATTATTTAATTCTATTCAAAATCAATTATTTCTTTGGGATTTACCCACATTCTCATATTTTGGGGTGAACATATCCCTTCATAAGGCAACTGTGTCAACTGATGACCTTCAGGATCGGTAATAACATATCTATCTGCATCCAACACACTCTTAACTTCGTAGGGTCCGCGGTATTTTGGTAACAACTTCTTGTTAATACCCGGAGTAACATCTACATTTTTAATCATCACGTAATCACCTTTTTCATATTGTCTGGGATTTTTATGTCTACTATCATATCTCTGTTTGTTTCTCATGGCATCGGCTTTAATTTTGTCACTTGCAATTTCACGATTAAAACTTAAATTAATTTCTCTATTGCCATCTACCGTATCTTTCAATAATTCACGCAAATCGTCAATCATATCTAACTTTACTTGTTCAACACCAAATAATAATTGAAAAGGGGATTTACTTGTACTTCGGTTGACTGTATTATTCAATGCATACTCTACATCTTGCAATGACTTATCCCACGTGCGCGTACTTTTAGTCAATTTAGATAAAATAGGCGTAATTGATCTATTTATCCTCTCAACTTGTCCATTGGCATGTGGGGTGCCAGATGCAATTAGTATATGTCTAATATTATTTTCTTTCAAAAATTCTTCAAATTTTGCTGAGGTGTAAGCAGTACCTCGATCTGATATAATTTTTTGCGGTTTACTGTAATGATTAAAATAATCTTTCAAATATTTTATTACCTCTTCAGAATTTGTCGACGTAGTCGCGTATAATTTTGTAAACTTCGTGAATGCGTCGACTATTACAAATATGTATTTATGTCGAGTGGCAGATTTTTCTAATGGACCGTAATGATCTATATGCAAGGCTATAAATGGTCGATTACCTTTATCAGGACAATGCATTTTACCTTCAATTTTACCCATGTTTGACGCGTAAGAAATACATTTTAAACAATTATTAATAAAAATTTGAATTTTGGCTTGAGCTTTTGGAAACCAATAAATTCTTTTTATATATTCATACGTTTTATTCTTTCCTTGATGTCCTACTTGCTCATGACATGCTCTAATGACATTTTCTTCCATTGTTTTTGGGACGTAAAATAGTAAGTTATTAATACTTTTTCTGTAAACTAATCCATTGTTTAGTTCAAAATATTTTTCTTCATTTTTCTCTAGTCTCTTTCTTATCTCACTTATATTATTATCAATGTTTTGCAATAAGCACAAATTTCGTTCAAAGGTATTTTCGGTCAAAATTAAAATTTGGAATTCTCTACTCAACGCATCTGCATGTTTCATACGTTCAGCTGCTCTATGCTCTAACGTATAATCATAATTGTCTAATATCAATGACCATCTAAAAATTCGCGGGTTAATTTCTTTCTTTTCTAAAGTTTGTTTGAGACTATTACAATCGGTAACAATTTTAAATTGGATACCGTGCAAATATACACGAAATCTTTCTAATGAATAAACTATGGCTAAGGCTTCTAATTCGAAACTATGATATCTCGATTCTACTTGTGTTGTTCGTCGACTAAAATAATAAATCGGATGAAATTTGTTATCAACGTTCTGTCTCTGTAACAAAATTGAACCATATCCATGTGAACTTGCATCACAGTGAAGCTCTGTCTCTGCTCTTGGCGAGTATATGGATAATATCGGCTTATTAATCAACAATTTTTTCATTTCCTCAAAACATCGAGTGGCATTTTCATTCCAAATAAATTCACTCTTAAGTTTCAATATGTCGTATAATGGCTTAGCTATTATTGCAAATTTATTAACAAATCTACGAAAATATGAAATTAATCCCAAAAAACTATGCAATTGTTTAACATTCGTAGGCAATGGATAATTCTTAATTGCATTAACATTATTTTCATTGGGTTTAATACCATGTTGGCTTATTCTATATCCCAAATAATCCGTCTCTGTCAATAAAAATTCACACTTTTCAAATTTCAATTCTAAACAATTTTTCACTAAAATTTCCAATACTTTAACAAGGATTTTCAAATTATTATCTATAGTTTTGGTTGCAATCATAATATCATCTAAATATATTATTATCTTCCCTTCGTTAATCATATTTCTAAATGCTGTGTTAATAAAACGCATAAAGAATGAGCTACCGTTCACAATGCCAAAGGGCATTCGTAAATATTCGAATTGTCCTAGGTGCGTTACAAATGAGGTGTATTTATACGAGTTTTCAGTCAACTGAATTTGATGAAAAGCATCTTTTAAGTCAAGTCGCGTAAAGTAAACTTTGTCTTTTAACTGATCAATTTGATCGTCAATGTGAGGAATTGGATAATGATGTTTTTCCGTAATCTTGTTTAACGATTTATAATTTACTGCCATCCGATATTTACCGTTTTTGCGTTTCACAAGTACAATCGGACTAGAATACTGAGAATTACTAGATCTAATAATTTTCCTTTCAAGCAAATCATCGATTATTTCTTTAACTGCATTTTTTTCACATATTGATAAACGCCTAGGATTGAATGAAAATATTTTATCACTTTTTACTACTATATCTAATTTCAAATTTGTTTCGGATGTTTCCGGTCTTACTGGTTGAATGTAATGTTCATCAATTATTTGCTCAATTGCCTTACGAGTACCCCAATCATGTTTTTTGTCTAAATTAATTTGTATTTCTTTTTCTTTATTACACACATCAATATTTAATATTTCATTGCAAAGATAATCTAAAGCACCTTTTATTTCAAGTTTTTTACCCAACGTTATTTCAAAATTAGGATTACAAATAAAATCTCTGCCCAATAAGCATTTACGTGACATAGTAAATTTTGAAACAATATAAAATGGTAACTCGGTATTAAATTGTGTTTCCACAATAATATTCAATGACAATTTACCCAATATTTGCAATTTACTGCCGTTCACACCTCGAAATTGTATTTTGTCATTAACTGTGTCCAACTTATAATCGTCTGGTACTAACGTTTCACTTAGTAGAGAAATGGGGCTTCCTGAATCGACTATCGCATCAAGCTCAGTGTTTAAGACGTTAATTTTTACCACATATTCTGGAACAAGTTCACTTTCCTTCTCTTCTATTATATGCGTGACGGAGGTGAGTGTTGCTGATGTTCTTTCTTGTTTTATTCCTGGACAATCATTCTTCTGGTGTTCCATTGAGCCACATAAAAAGCATGCGCCATACTGACGCTTGGGCTTGGTACACTTTGATGAAATGTGTCCTTTGAAGCCACAATTATAACATCGCACATCATTTACCGTTGCGCTTACTTCTTTTTTTATTATTGTTTTATTTCATGAATCCGGGATCCCTCTTGAACTCGGATTAAAGTTAGGTCGTACATTATAACTTGGTTCCTTTTTAAAAATTCGCGCATACACTTGCAATTTTTCTTTAAGTTCACTTAAATTCTTAGCTTCATATAATGAAATTTTCTTTGACACCTCATCCGGCAAACCATCTACAATATACTGTATAAGAGCTTCTTCTTCCACATAACCTCTTGAAGCTAACTCTTTCATCTTTAACAAATATTCTAAAACTGATTCATTTCTTAACAACTTGCGACGGCTTAAGCTTAAATGCAAATCGGCACTATTAATCGTCTTCCCAAATTCTTTTCTTAAACTATTTTTTAACGAGGTCCAAGTGTTAATTCTTTTCTCACTCTGTATGTGAAGTTTTGCCAGTCCTTTCAATGACTTTTTTGCGAACACTAGCATTTGCAAATCATTTAAATGCATAACTCGTGATAAATCCTCAAAATCTTCAATCCAACAATTGATTGTGTATGAACTTTCACCATCAAACGGTTTGATTGAGTCTTCCAAATCGCGAAACGATAGAGAAAAATTTGGTGCGGAGATAGCACTTGATTTGTGTGCTCTAACACCTGATGTACCAGCCGTACCTATGTCCTCTTCTACTTCCGCTTCATCTTCAATTTCAACATTACTATTATCTTCGGTGTTTTCAAAATCAATTAAATATGTAACTATTCTCCTTGATAACACTTCTTCGTGCCCATCGTAATTTAAATTTAATAATGTAGCTACAGCAATTAAGTCGTTTAAATTCATACTTTGTGTAATCGTATTTGCATGTTCTTCGTACTCATCGTCATTCTCGACAAATGAAAATCCAGTAAATTCATTTAATAATTTTTGGTTAAGTCTTCTATTTTTAAGAGAAATAATATAATCTAATGCTTTGGCTACTTTCTGTGGCGCAGTTTTAATGGCGTCGGCCATGCTTTCATTATCACCTAGCCGGGACATCTTAACAAATTTTGCGACTTACTTTCACTCAACGATTCACTAACTTCTCTTACAATTAGCTCATATCCCACTTCTGAAATTCTGTAGTAATTCTTCTTTCTACAGATCTATATTTTTCAAAACTTATTTTACAAACTTTATTTTACCAAAATTCTTTTACGCTACTGCCCTCATCCAAATCTAACATTTCTCCACCTCCTTCTTCAGCTTGCGCACTTCATTCGCTTTATTGTCAAAAGTGTTGCCTAACTCAGAAAGACCACTACAATAAGATCAATATTTAAAAAAGGACGTAGGAACGATCCCAACTGCTATAGAGGACTTAGTATAAATAGCAGTATGAGCAGGTTATTTGGGAAAATTGTACAGACAAAATTAAGACAGGATATTGGAAGTAAAATCAGTGAAAACCAAATTGGCTTTATGCCAGGTCGATTGTGTATCGATAATTTTTCTATACTGAAACAACTGACAGATAAAGTGATCGCTAATGGAAACGAGATACACATGGCGTTCATTGATCTTGAAAAGGCATATGACACTATACCACGGATAAAACTTTGGAATGCACTCCAAGAGATGGAAGTAAATGCCCACATAATTGCCATAATTAAAGAAATGTATAATAACAACATTTCATATATACGCTCGGGACAGAAACTTTCCTCCCCTATAATGACAAGCATAGGACTTCGCCAAGGGTGCAATTTATCCCCTTTGTTATTCAACATATACCTGGAAGCCATGCTAAAAAATTGGAAACAAAGATGTGGAGGCATGAGAATCCCAATCAACGATCAACATTTAATATCATTAAATTTTGCGGATGACCAAGTTGTTTTGGCACAGGACGCGTACGACTTGGAATTTGTGTTACAAAGACTATACCTAGAGTATAAAAAATGGGGATTAACAGTTAGCTTGGAGAAAACGGAATACCTGGTAATTAATAATGAAGCCAATTTTGAAGTACTAATCGACGAGGATACTGTTGTAAAACAAGTATCTGAGTTTAAATACTTAGGAGTGATGATCGACAAAAACGGTTTGGGTGAACTAGAAGTTAAACGCCGCATACAACAGGGAAAGAAAATGGTCGGCTGCCTCAACAGTGTGTGGTGGGATAAAAATATATCAAGGGAAAATAAGAAACGATTAGGGAAAGTACTTGTGGAATCGGTACTTTGCTATGGATCTGAACTCTGGGTAACCAACAAGGATTTAGAAAGAAGACTGACAGCGGTAGAGATGGATTATCTCAGGCGGAGTGCAAGAATACCTCGGTTGCAACGCATACCAAATACAGAAATTCGTGGTCGTATTACAGCAAGAGATACAATTATAGATCGCATTGAAAGAAGAAGTCTAAGATGGTTTGATCATTTTATGCGAATGCAGGACAACCGATGGCCTAAGAGACTATTCCACTGGGTTTCACCGGGCAGGAGAAAACGGGGAAGGCCCAGAAGATCCTGGAATGATGCCATAAGAAGAAATATGGCAACAAGACAACTAGACGAGGATCTGGTGTACGACAAGAACGCTTGGAGAAGGGGATTGGACAGGCGGCTTTAGCTGTAGTTTTGATATGTTACATTATCAGTACTATGTACTATCAAGTCCAATATATATATATATATAGTTACCAATAGTAACTCAAAGGTACTAGTTAAATTGTCTTTATAATGAGATCAATCACAAATCTTTGTTATTTGCTTATAAAAAAATATATTTAAACATTTATTTTAATAAAGAAGTACAAGCACGATAGTAATTTGGAACAAAAAGCTTGATTATTTTTTTATATGAAGATCCGTATCCGTATCCGCGGATATATATTTTTAACGATTCGGCACATCACTAATTATAAGTAATACTGTGAAATATTACTTACGATGATCTAATCATAAAACACTGGTTTCTCTCCAAATAATTTACAATAACATCAAATAATTGTACATATGGCAAATTAATTAAAGGTATAAATTGAACCAGGGGTAATATAAAATGTTTTTAATGATCGACCAGAATTATCAAATTTTTTGTATTGTAGTATATTGGCCAGGTAAAATGTAAGATTAATGTAAATGTGGTAAGATAGGAGAGGTATAAAAGTGTGCCTTGAATATAGAGATTATCATTCTTATTTTAAAAAGTCAACACGAGTAGTGAAACTAAATGATTATTTTGTTTAAAGTTATTCTTTACAATTAGTTAATTAATTTTATGTAAATATTTGAAATAAACAACTTAAGTAACTCCGAGTATAATTATTATTCACATGTTTTTAAATAAGACTACAGTATTAATTTGTTCTGATTTTTATTTAATATTCATATTATGTATAGAAACGGCTATCAAAATTTAAATTATTTTTCATTATCATGTGACTTTTTTAAATGAAGAGCTAATGTAAGGGTGCGTGGCGCACGTGGGTAAGGATTTGGTCTCCCGAGCTAGAGACTCATAGTTGTCCATTTGTAACAGTAACACATTAAGATGCATAATGCAGCGATTAAAAGGTCATTTTTATTTACTACGAAAATTATTAAAACATAATAAATCCAATATTAATGATTACACTGGCACACAAAAATAAAAAAGTAGGGCTATGTATTTTGACGCCCTGAATCCGAATTTGAGGTCGGTTTACCCAATATACCTCTAAAATTTTGAGTAAATTGCAAAAAACCACTAAAAATTGCAGTTACGAAAATAAAGAAAATTTGATTAAACTAGATCAAATCTTCCTTATATGTATATTTTGATGAGATGAATCCAAATTCAGAATCTCTTAATCTCGATCATTCATATATTTATCCAAAATCGTAAAAAATTGTAAAAAAGTAGTAGAACAGCCAAAAATATCACTAGCACACAAAAAAAAGTGGTCAGTACTTTTGACCAGACGCACCTAGGGTTATGTATTTCGATGCGCTGAATCCAAATCCGAAGTCCGTTTGGCCCGTACTTTTCCAAAATTTTGAGTAAATTGCAAAAAACTGCTTCAATTGGCTGAAAATTGCAGTTTTTTGCAATTTACTCAAAATTTTAGAGATATATTGGGTAAACCGACCTCAAATTTGGATTTAGGGCATCGAAACACATAACCCTAGGTGGGTCTAGTCTAAAGTACTGACCACTTTTTTATTTTTGTGTGCCGGTGTTATTAATGAAGAAAATTTAATAAATTAATTTCCTTAAATGAATATATAGTTCCTTTTACCTGTTCTGCAATTTAGATGACTCTGTTTAGATAACCAGTCTTTAATGTGCTGCAAATCCATTTCAACCCTTTCCGGTGTTTCATTTAATTCCGATTCTGCAATTTTTTGAAGATGCGTAGATAATGGTCGAAGAGACAATTTTTCGTAAATACTCATTTTTAATCACAAACACACTTCAATTTTATAATTCAAACTGAAAGCTCTCTGTTTGATACAAAAGGTTAAAATGTTCAAGAACTTGTTAGTCAAGTTATTGTTGCTGTGCTTTATCTATTTTAAATTTATACCAAAATTAAAACTGTTTAAATTTATGTAAATTTGTTTATTTTTTAAATTATTTATTTTGTAGCTTAATTTATTCTAAAACGAAGGACATTTTGCACATTAATGTTTGCAGTCTTAATAGTCGTGCTATTAAAATTTACAAAATAACGTTTTTAAATATTTGGGGTAGTTTTAATACATTTTTTGATACAAAAGAAGCATAAGATTAAAGCCTTTTTTTTTGTAATGTTATTTAAAACGTTGTAATAAATTTTGTTGCATTTAGTACTGTATCATAACACCTAACCCCTCACAACACTTAAACGAGGTTTTTGCTTCCCAGTATTTAATATTATTATTATGTTCTTATGTAAGTACAGTGAAAGCTCTCTTTGCGGACAGCTCTAATAACCGGACATCTCCTTTGACCGGACAAAATTTATAGAACCAAATTTTTGATTATGGTTCTATATGTAAATTGCTATATAATAACCGGACGCTCCGGTAACCGATTCCGGACACAAAATTTCTTCATTTTGTATTTTTTAAATTTCTCACAGCCGAACATATTAACATTTAATAACTTTAATAAATTATTATTAAAGAAATTAACATTTCTAACTTTGATCCGAAGACGATTTGCCACTATCAACACTTGCGAGTTTGTTAAGAAATTTCAAAGTATTAAAACAAGCAGATAGTAATATTGTAGAAGATTTTTGTTATAGACCAAAATATTGCCACAGAAAATCATTATTTTGATATTCAAGTATATGTCTCAACTCCCATACATAACGGAAGTGGAAAATCAAGTAGACTCTAATGAAAAAGTGTCGTATAGGTACTGAACATTGGAATGAATTAAATTCATACAATAAAGCATGGAAATTAGTTTATAAATTAAATATATTTGTAAAAGATGATTTTACTGCATTTCAGCCTATAAAAATTTAGAAAATCACTTTCAAAATCAACTTTTACGATAAAGAACTGTATTATTACATCAATCCAATATAATGGATTTTGTTCAATTGGAAAAACACTAAAGCATTGTTCTTGTTTTTTTACTTCATATTTTACATATTAGAAAAATTTTCAATATGTACAGTCAAACTAAAAAGTAATCAACATGCTAGAAACAGACCTAGATTAAACGTACTATTCCAAGAGACATAATCTGGCGCTGCATAGTTAAAAAACAATTAAGATTGATCTTTGTAATTTTAGTACTTAGAACTAACAGAACTTAACAGAGCTTTCACTGTATATATGTTACTTCCATGCATTTCTATTTCAAGAACGAGATCAACTTCTTTCAAAGATCATAGAATTTCTATAACCAAATCTATTTTTAAAAGGAGGGAAAAAAAATATTTATCTATATTAAAGAAATATGAAAAGACTTTCATTCTTTATTTTACCGATAGTTTTTAATTTATTATATAATTGCTCAAAATTTATAAAGGTTAAATGTTTAAAAAGGTAAATTAAGAAAACGATATTAATTAAACAGTCCTGCTTAATTTTCTTCGGTCCCACTGAAGAAGGAAGCCACTAAACTTGCCGAGTCAATTTTTGATGGAATGTATTTATCCCCATAAACTGAATGGTAGAAAATCCATTGAAAAGTCCATTAGAATTCATAGCTCTCAAAAGTCGGCAAAAATGACAATAATTGCAAGAAAAAAAAAATCTGTAGGATACCCGACAGTGTTTCACAATAAATTTCAAAATTTGCAAACAAGCGTTCCTTGTACAATTTCGCAATCCAAGTTTTATTTTAAGAATGGGTAAAATACACAGTATGTAGTTTCAATTTAGTAAAATTTTGCTCATGAATCATCGTTTCTTTGTCCTGGTGTTGGTTTGAGAGCGATTACTCGGGCCCTACACATATTGAAATAGCTTCTTATAATTATTTTACAAAAATTTATGAAGTATCGCAAGTATTATATACTAACCGTATTTTTTTAGTCATTAATTCTATCACCAATATTAATTTTGGACAAAATTCATGAATTGATAATTTTGAACATTCGTCGACATTAGGACTCTGCTTTTTATCTTTGTTACAGCTTATTAATAATGCAACAATCGCTTGATTAAATATATTGAGGTTTTTCGTGTCACTTTTGGCCATCCTACTGTTTTTATTTTTTTCAAAAATATTATTGGCGTTTTTTACGGACTTGCCAAGTCCATGTGATCAAATGAACTTTAGCATTGTATTTTTTGCCTTCAAAGTCATAAAAAAGTGCTTTCCATCAAAAAATGGATCGAACACTTCTTCCAATTTCTTCTTGTTATATTACTTACGATTTTGTGCTTGCGGAGTAAATCGTAGTTCTCATATTTCGCGTTACTACATATACAGGGTTGTCTAAAAAAAATGTTACCACCCATATAATAGGTACTACATATATTTTTAAAATTTTATTTGTTGCAGACTATATATGGCCACCCTACTTACTTTGGAAGAGAGAAGGAGGGTAGCAGCTTGAATGAAAAGTTTGGGTCGCTCTCAATAGTAAGACCCAAATTTTAGCAATGGTTTTATAAAGGTCCTCCAAGGCCTTTAACTATGCATCGACTTCATGATAATTTTTGCGTACCGTAAAAGAATGCGAAATAAACATTGCGAATTCACGCTCGTGTGGTCGTAGCCTTATTGAATAAAACTGCTTTTATTTTTTAAAAAAGGTACTCAGAGGGTTGAGCTACTTTATAAGGGTTGTATAATACCAACTATAATTATCATGTTTACGGTTTTTCAATGTGTAGGTAATGCAATTTTTTTGTAATTATCTACAAGTAATACTTCACATCAACATAACTTTAATTACAGTATAACACCTTGTTCTAATTTATTAAAAACAACATTATATTTAGATTCTAACGAAGAATATGTGTATTAACACGTTTGTCTTTTACATTAAGAAAGTATAAAAATTGTATTCAATCGATAATTAATTTTCGAAATGATCCCTCTACACCAAAAAGATCAGCAGTTGTTCTTGGTGTTCCCATACGATTTTCTTCCTTCGTACGATAGATTTTATCTTCTATGAACCATCTTCTATAACCTTCAATTTTATTTTTTGCTGCAACTGAAGGACAACAGGTGTTTAATAAATAACATAAAAATTGTATAAAAAAACTCCTTACTTTTGAGATTTTCAATAGATTCTCCTTCGCCACCAAGATCCTTTGGAATTGCTTTTTTTGACATGTGCTTAAATATTTTATTTGCATTACTCTCACCATATATTTCAAACTAAAAATGTATTAATATTATGTAGATATGATATACGTTTTTTTTTATTATAAAAAATACTAACTCTATTTTTTAGCTTTTCTGTTAGAAACGCTTTAACTATATTAGCAACAGTTTCTGCTGTTTTTGGAATGTTTGTACAATATATACCTTTTATTCTGAACGGAAAACCGTTTTCAAAACAAATTGTGACTTTTTTTAAAACTGGTGGAGTACATTGTAAGGCATAAGCTATTGGCCATTTTTTCATTTCTCCCCAAAAACCTATACCAGAAACTACTGCAGAATCATCTTCAATTAATAACACATCCAAAAACATAAAAAATACTTTCATTAGAGTAATAAAACTTATTTTTTCCGGATCGCATGCTGGCCAATTAACAAGTATAAATTTTGGTCCATTGTAATTTTCAGATGTTGGAATGGGTAGAATACCACTGAAAATAATTTATGAAATCTACAATAATCTACATATTATGTTTATTTACCCTACGTTTAAAACACTTTGAATGTCTTCATTAAGCGGATCTCTGTTTTCAAAATATTCTGGCAGAAGAGTTTTAATAGTGCAGTAAAAATCCAATTTTCTTTCGTTCGCTGAAGACTAAATTTAGATGCCCGCAGAAAACTCATTAAAAATTGATTGTCTAGAAAATTAAAAATCTATTGCAATTTCGTCAGTGATATCAATATCAACAACGCTACAGGCGTAAAATTATGGTTCAAATTAACGATGGCGACTGTATGTACAAAAAGAGATTTTGCATTAAATCTAAATAAAAATTAAACATACTTGCAAAACATTATAGAGGTAGTAGGTACTTATATAAACAGGTTTATTATTTATCGTTTTTTAAAGAATACAACATAATAGCTGTAAGAGGAGTTGAAATTGTCTTTTTACATTCTTTTGAAAATAAAAATTGTTAAAAATAAAATTCTGCAGACAAGTTTACTATAAATAGATATAATCGTTATAAAATAATTATATGAACAGTAAGTAGATATTATAAAATTCTGTAGTTTACTGCAGCGTTAAGTAGGTGCTGTTGTTGATGAATAACATAATTTTTAGAAAATGTTTTAAAGTATAGTTTAACAATTTTTTTTAAATATTGTTTATCATAATACTTTTAAATTGAAATAAATCACTCCTATATTTATAATTATATCTTTTTCTAACATAAATATGCAATAAATTTTATAAATAACCAAATCTAAGTTGTTATTATGTTGATTTATACAATTAGTGTTCACCTATATTTCAAATATCCCGACTTATAAATTTACTGACAAAAAAACTGTTACTTATTAAATTATAAACAATAATATTTTAGATACCATTTTAAAAAGTAAATTATATTTTAGAAAAACAGTGAAAAGTTTCGAAGTCTATCTTTTTTCTATGTCAATTTAAATGCAAATGGTTCATCTATTAGAAGTCAGCATAATGGAACAAAATTCTAACATAAGCTACTTTAAATTTTTTTCAAGGCATTTCTGAAATAATTTTCTTAATTACGATTAATATTTAGTTCATCAATCTATTACTACTATCCGTTGCACAATGAATAACCTATTTAAATTTTTACTATGAAAATATATATCACACTACACTGTAAACATAATCATCTGCAGGATTTCTAGTCATCTTGTTTGTGATTGGGTTATCATTTGCAGAATAATCAAAAAGTTAACAATTTAAAACTTACACTATCTGCAATGACAATTAATGTTAAGAAATTCTTTAAGAGTTAGGGTTAGTGGAAAATGTCCATAACCTAATTTAAATAATGCAGAGATACAACTACAAATTGATACATACTATAATATTATATATATATACCCATATATCTAACGAAAAATTTTGAAAGAAACTGCAACTTTCACTTACGTCAGTACCTACCAATCAGTTTCAACAAGGATGTCATTAAAACTGCCAAAGAAACAATAAGTTAACTTTAAACCAGGTGTAAATATGTCATTTTTTATTTGTTAACTAATGTGTAATTGTATCAGAATAACGAATTAAAAACATCTCTTGTTGAAATATTTATTTTTTGAAAAGGGTACATTTATTATGGAATCGTTAGGTAGATTTAATCGATTATTTAGCACCGAACAAAGGTTGTACTGAGTAAACTAATTTATTTTAAAAATTTGATTATAAAATAATAAATTTCATTTTGAAACCACATATGAAAATTGAAATGTAAACAAAAGTTTATATTTGTAAATTAGTGGCAAAAAAAATTCAAATAAATATTAGAACCGTAAAGTAATTTCAGTTTTAAAATAAAGCCTTACAATACCAAATTTACCTGTGCGACAATTTAAATGACTTTGTTTAGATAACCAATCTTTAATGTGTTGTAGATCCGTTTCAACTCTTTGAGGCGTTTCATTTAATTCAGATTCTGCAATATTCTGCAGTTCTCTCGTTAATGGTCGAATAGATAAACTTTTGTAGACACTCATTTCTTGTGCACTCACCACAATTTTTCGATATCAACTAAACTCATTCTCGCAATTCTCAACTACTTAAATACGAACTTGCTGTTCAAGGCTATTTCTCGATCCTCGATGAGATTAAAGTGTATCTGGATGAAACCCCACCGAAAAAAACTCGTAATTAAAAAAAATGTGCAATTGACCGATATATAAACAAATTGCAAGTGTCCGCATAGAAACAGTTTAGTATGCGTGAGGACAAAAACTCATAGTAAATCACTAAACCATAAAATCAGTACTTAAATTGTATGTAACAATTACATTTTTATGTAAATCATACTTTACTTACGAATATACAACAAATTAAATATATTTTTAAAATAATTACTACACTGCAAATGGATGTGATTTATTTTCAAACGATAAAGTGTTTTACTGCCATTTAAATACATGGTAGTCAGTAAGTAAACGTTTCTAAACGTTTACTTAGTTTTTATGCAAATATACATTTTGAATTATTTTGTTTTATCAACATATTTAAATTATAAATAAGGTACTTGCACTGTAAATCTAAATGTTTAACTTGGTGTTTTAAAGTAAAACATGTAAGTGTTTTTTTGATACCTAGGGTTTAGTGATTAATCGGCATAAATGTTTAAACTATTACATAAAAAAGAAATATAAACCACTAAAGTGTTTTATTTAAAAACGCTTTGTTTATTTAATGATAAAAACACGTCTAACTGTTTAGTCATGAAGCGTTAACTTTTACATAAAGTTCTTTAAAATAAAACATATTGTACCATACGCGATGAATGAATGTAGCGGCCGCGATAGATTAACATAATGAAACGTGAGAGATTAAGTAAGCAAATGTATCTCATTAACCTCTAACACATGCACCCGAGAATTGTCTATCTACATTACCTTGAATGTTGATATCAGAATAATCTAAACTTTTCTAGAAGCTCGATTGATAACACGACACACATATAAGCGTAGCTGACTCCCGTAATAAACAGTTTAAAACTAACAATAAGTTTTGTTTGTTCAGTTTAACGTTCTAACTCAGCTGGTGCCTGGCGAAACTCAAGGTAATCTTTATCGCGCTGTGTAGATAAATACATTGGAAATAAATATACGAGTTTAAATCAATTAGTTTAATGCGTTCGATCTATAAGTAAATTAAATTATTATTAAGTCAATGTGCTAGTATTTAAGTTATTGGTGAAAGCGGATTTGTTAATACTTTTGTTAAATTTATTGTAATTGTTAATAAAATAAGTGGCCGACTATAAATATTTGCAGCCCTAGTTCAAACCCTAGTGAACTCGTTACAATATTTTATCAAATTAAACTTTTACGAAGAAAAACGTTTATATAAAAAAAAATTAATTTTTTAAAACACATTAAAGTATTGAAATCAATAAATTATATCGATATATAATTAATATAAGACAAACAGGAAGAGTATATACCACTATGGATAGAATAGAAACAAGACAATTAATATGGTATGGCCATGTAAGGCGTATGAACGAGAACCGATGGCCTAAAAGAGCAATAAATTACATCCCGGGCGAAAGAAGAAGAAGGGGAAGACCTACCGTAACGTGGGTAGAAGGTGTACATGCAACAATGAGGGATAGAGCTATCGGAGAAGAGGAATGGAGAGAAAAGAAGAGATGGCAATTAAAATGCGGGATGCGGCAGAGGCTGTAGGACCCCGGCTTATATATATATATTTATATAACAAATAAATAAATGTGTATATTTTAATAAAATTAATTGTTATTAAAAAAAATTTACAAATTGTTAGTTATGATACGTATTGTAACGGATTTCCCCATCCCAATCCACTATCCAACGAGAGCAAAAGCGGTTCGTACTCGGGTTGTGAATAATAACACAGAGTTGGCCACTTAATTTACAATTACAATTTATTAACACAAATAATAAACAAATTCTCCTTCACCAATAACTTAAATACTAGCACTTAATAATTATTTATTTACTAACTAACTAACTTACGGTTCTAATACACTAACTAATTTATTTACACTCGTATATTTATTTAAACGATTGACACTCGTATGTTGTTTACATTTATACCGATAGCGATAGCGCTCACCTTGTAAATTCACCGAGCGGAGTTAAGAACATTGACATTCACGTACAACTGTTGACTTAGACTGCCGTGTAGGAGTACCGCGGAGTTTATATATGTGTCGTGGTATCTATCGAAATGGCTTCTAGAGTATTCGAGATAAATCTCCTCTACAGAGATATGGCGAATTCAAGGTAACTCAGATAGAAACCTCTAGTTAGTCGTGGCTTAAGAGATATTGAGATATATCCGCTTACTCAATATCTCATGGTCGCATGAGTATCTCGCGCTTGATTAATGTACGTCTATCACGGCTCTACACTCGATCACCGTGCCCGTTACACTGCCCCCTTCTTAGACCCATTTCGTCCCGAAATGTAAACCTCAGGCTGTGTCGATATCGGCAACTTTGTCCTCGGCTATAATGCGAAGTTCGATGGAAGCGGCAACCAACGGCTTCCCTGTTGTCCCTCGAAAGCTGTGACAGTAGACCAGAATCTCCACGTAGGTGCTCCCAACAAAACCTCCAACATATTCCAAAAGTCCTCTTGCCATCTGACTGCGGGTGTAATGCAGTAGTCCGCGTTTTCTAATGGACAGCGATTTACACAGGATTTGAAAATTTCTCCCTTCGTCGGAGTGTAGTTCCATGGGTACGCCAAATTGAAATAACCATTCCTTCACCAGCACGTCAGCAACACTCATGACCGCTTGATTCGGTACAGCCCATTTGCTGAAGTAGCCCATTACTACAACCGTGTACTTACTTTCCAAGTCGGTCTGGGGAAAAGGGTTATCTACATCCATTGCAATCCCACCGACGTTGTACTCCGTATTGGAACACCGGGTTCTCTGTCAAGACCATTCACCGCTGCACACTCAGCACATTTGTGGCACCATTCCTTAACATCCTTTTACACCGTATCCAATAGAAACGTTCTCTTACTTTCTCCAGCGTCTTTGCTGCTCCCAGATGCTTCCCGAAGTTCCACCGTGAACTTCCTCCAGGACTTCAAAATCCTCCCATTTGGAATTAAGACCTGCCGTCTCCTTTCCTGACCATCTGAGCCCTTAAAGACACGCTTCAGCACGTTTCCATCCAGAATTAAGGAATTCCATTGTGCCCATAACGATTGCACGTCCGGGGAACACTTGGCAACCTTTTCCCAGTCAGGTTTCTGCCCATCCTTCTTCCACCGGATCATCAATCCCAATGCGGGGTCATCCTCTTGATCTTGATTTGACATTCTTTCTTCCATTTTCCCGGTATTTTCCTGAATATCCGTTATCTTTTCCAACATTCTTTCCTCTATTTCTCCAGAATGTTCCATTAGTTCCTCCTTTATTCCGTTTGAACTTTTCTGAATATCCTCTATCTTTTCTGTTAAGTGTTCCTTCATTTCTAACATGTCGTTTGATTTGGTCCCAAAATTTTCACTAATATCCTCCATTTTTTCCACTTTCTCAGAATTTTCCATTATACTGCTCTCTAAACTTCTGGAGTGCTCTATTAACTCTTCCTTTATTTTTTTGTAGTGTTCTATCAATTCTTCTTTTATTTCCTTCACTTTTTCTATTACAGTAAGAATGTCATTAGGACACTCAAATCTGTACTCTTCTACGTTGTGCCCTTCTTCCATTAGTGCTAGTCCTAGGCGTTCCACTAGATCGGCCTTGCGTCCAGAAATATCCAGCTCTCTCTCCTCCAGCTCTTCTTTAAGCTCGCACACTTTAAGGTCTTTTAATAATTTTCCGTAAACCATTTTCTTTTATTTTCACTTTTAATTTAACACACAAATATTTCGTTAATTTATTTATTTAACACTCGCGAATATTCACAACCCCACACCTGACACCAATTGTAACGGATTTCCCCATCCCAATCCACTATCCAACGAGAGCAAAAGCGGTTCGTACTCGGGTTGTGAATAATAACACAGAGTTGGCCACTTAATTTACAATTACAATTTATTAACACAAATAATAAACAAATTCTCCTTCACCAATAACTTAAATACTAGCACTTAATAATTATTTATTTACTAACTAACTAACTTACGGTTCTAATACACTAACTAATTTATTTACACTCGTATATTTATTTAAACGATTGACACTCGTATGTTGTTTACATTTATACCGATAGCGATAGCGCTCACCTTGTAAATTCACCGAGCGGAGTTAAGAACATTGACATTCACGTACAACTGTTGACTTAGACTGCCGTGTAGGAGTACCGCGGAGTTTATATATGTGTCGTGGTATCTATCGAAATGGCTTCTAGAGTATTCGAGATAAATCTCCTCTACAGAGATATGGCGAATTCAAGGTAACTCAGATAGAAACCTCTAGTTAGTCGTGGCTTAAGAGATATTGAGATATATCCGCTTACTCAATATCTCATGGTCGCATGAGTATCTCGCGCTTGATTAATGTACGTCTATCACGGCTCTACACTCGATCACCGTGCCCGTTACAGTATTATCATACAAACTCTAATCAATGTAAATTAATTAAAGGAATAAAGGTTAGAATTTTTATTTTATAGTAGAAAAGAGGGCGTAGAAAAATTAAACTGTTAACATTGTTAATTTGTTATTAATGATTAAAAGAATTCTATTATAGTACTGATAAATGTTTAATTGTAGTTTATATGAAATCGTCCAAGTTTTGGTTTTACTAATAAAAGTTTACCATTTGATATAGAGATAACATTAATTTCTACAAATAAACGCATCATTTCATTGTTAGATTAAAGTAAAATTATATTTTTATAGTTATAAGTAATACTGTAAAATATTATGAGCCCAAAGAAAAACAAATTACCATATGCGCAATGTAATAAATAGTTACTGATACTTTCTAATTTTTTTCAAGAATGTACATACTAGAATGTTTATTCAAAAGTAATGTTTTCATAACTTTGTAAAGCATTCCACAAGTGCGAAAACTCACCGAACTTCTTTCGTTTCAAAAAAATACAAATTAACCACATTTATTTGTTTTTTGTGGTATTGTTTGTGGGATACACGGCGTGGTACGAGCGGTGAAAATATTATAATTGGGAATGCAGTATTTTAACTATATACAAAAAATAAAAAAAAAATTTTATATTAGTGTGCTAACGGTAAAAAAGCAGTCAACGTTATAAAACTGTTAATAAACTAATTTTATTGTATTTTAGCCAAATTAAAACGGATAAAAACAATCTCAACGTCACCAATATTATACAAAAAAAAACATAATTTGTCTGTATTTATACTGAAATTCATTTTTACGGTTCTTAAATCGTATTTTTCCAATAACATTAAGATTCTTTGGATCAACTGCATTGATATTCAAGAGAATCATCAAAACAATAATTAGATATGTAATTTAACGTCTAAGGTTAATCCGTCAATATATAAAATTATAGATTATAGATTACAGATTATATCTTACTCAAAATTAGTTGTACCTACATATTTTAGATTACGTTAGGTTTATTTTATGTTCTATAATATTTAGTTTTTATGTAGGTATATATTTTTTACGTTAATTTACTCAATTGATAAAATAAATAAGCGATAATAAGTTAAATTCGAATTGCGGTCGGAATTTCAATATCTATTCAACTGCTTTAAAATTGTAACTGTAACTATTATTTATAATTAGGAAGAGTGCTGCATAGAAAAGAAATATTATATTTTTTAGAACTCTATGTATGAACTGGTATGGCGCATAATCTATTAAAGTAAGGAAGAAATTACAATGAATTTCCTGCCATCATCTTCTAATCTAAATGAAATATTTTCTTTTAATTTTCAAAAGAACGGAGTCACATGAAGAACGAATGTTAAAAATCAGTTTAAATGACTCAACGAATTTTAACTTTGCCATAAATTTTTATGTGAAAATTTAATAAAAATTCAAGCGATGTGTTTATGTTATTCACAAAGTTGGTCGTAGATTAAAAATTTAATTTAACAGGCAGACAGTTAATTAAAATCGCAACAAATTATATTTGAATAATTTTGTTTCATAAAGCTCTATAACAAAGATATATTGAAGTGGCCTTGTTACATTAGACATACTGTATATTAATTTAAATTTTCACTGTCTATAGTTGTTAACTATCATCTGCTTTAATTTTCAACGTCAGCTTATAGTCTACTCGGAAATGCTGTAGCAAATCGAAATAAATGTCTGAGGTCCGAAAACTTTAAATTCTAATTCTTCTACCGCCTATACCGAATTTAAAGTGGAATGTGCATTCAAATGCCAAATATTTTCTCAAACTTGGTTTTCGTAGCGGCATAAACCAATAGCATGTTTAAAATAAAATTATGCAAACAGCGATTGCTTTTAGAAAACTCAATACAATTTAAATGTGGATTAATAACATCTTGCACAAAACTAGGAAGGTATTTGCATATATTATGTAATAGTAAAGGAGTGTACCCGGGTATGAGACTGATTTTGTTTATGACCAAAATTTTTTACTGGTTAAATAAAGTCGGGTGTTCTATTCACTGTTGGAAAGCTAATGAAAATTCACAACTTTTATCCGCAGAAAGTTTTGTGATTCCATTAACATGCAAAATTTTATGACCAATTTTCTAACCATCATTTTTTGACAGGAAAAAAATCTGTATCTAGGTATGAGACACCTACAAAAATACATTAAAAATTGTAAAATATAAAGTGAAAACCTCATATCTATTTCAAATTTTTAATTTTTTATGTTTTCAATAATTTTTATTTATCAATTTCCTCTTCATAATCGTCGCAATGTTTGCATGTGTAGATGCTTGCACACATGTTTGCGCACTTCAAAAGAACTGGCCGCTTGCAAATATTGCATTTGATGTTAACAGCGTTCAATTTGTTCGGAAACAACTTTATACTAATGATGTTTTTACTTTGGAACCCTTGGGTGGTGGTAATATGCTGTGTCTCATACCCGGACAATGACGACATTTTGATAATTTAAAAAAAAATTGTTTTCCAATCACATATTGGCCTAATCCAATATTGTATCGTAAAATATAAGAAAAACACTAAATGCTATACATTACACTTTCCTTTTTCAATTGAATTACATGAAAAAAACAACACTTTGAAGAAAATCAAAAACGTTTTCCCCATGCAATTTCACATACGATGTTTGCAAGTGATATAAGCAATGCGTCGATTCATTTCAGTGTTAATACAAAAACTGACTGATGACTAAAGAAATATTTGACAGTAATCAGATCGGCCATATTGACATTGCATAATGAAAATAATTGAGTGTCTCATATCTGTAGCCCGTCTCATACCCGGGAACACTCCCCTACATTAACTTCTGTTTTTATTTAAAGACATACATATATGGGTACATATTGTGCATTTAATATAAGTACCTACATATAAATTGGTAGGTCTAATTTAAATTTATATTATTTTTCAATTTTGTTTATACAAAAAACAAAAAAAGAAGTTTATTTGTATTTCTATGGTTATTCGCTAACGAATAATTTTTTGAAATACTTAAGTATATACAATGGCGGAAAATAAAAACCCAACACCAAAAAGGACTTGTGCTAGATGAACTAAATTTGAAGGGCTTGTTACTTTATCTAAAAGAAGACTTTAATTAAAATTTCTAGCTTGTCATATAACAGTGTCATTAGTAGCGCCTCTATGATCCAGTAGATCTGGTTGACTGTAAATACGTCAGGAAAACTTTGTGAACATTGTTTATCGTCCCAATTTAATATTGTAAGCTAGGTTTGAGTTAAAAATGCTTTTAAGAAGACGAAAAGTCATTATCACCAGCTTACCGAGTTTGAGAGAGATCGTATAATAGGGCTAAGAAAAGGTGGATTTTCTTTAAACGTTATTGCAAAAAGAATTGGTAGGAATGTCTGCACTGTGCATGATTGTTGGCAGCAGTGGTCACAGGAAGGCTCTAATTTAAGTAGACTAGGGTCTGGTCGCACACGGGCAAATTTATTCGTCAGTCTGGTGATTCAGTTGCAAGCAAACAGCGAAATAGAGCGGGCGTGCTGATCTGACCGTTAGGTGATAGTGCTAAAATCACTCTGGCGTCCCAGATAAGTAACCACATTTAACTATTCTTGTGTTTGCTACTTACAAAATTATTTATCTCTTGAATCCTGTTGAACTGTGAATATTCAGTTTACCGAATAATTAATTGTTAATTAAATTATGTTTCCGGCCGCGGGCGGCCCCGGCTTTGGAGGCGGTACACCATCAAATTTTAATCCTATTCAATCCAACACCATGCAATGTGGTCTATGTAATCACCAACTACCTTCAAACCAGATTGTTAATACCGCTTATAAGCCTTTAAACTATTATAATTCCTATCCGACTGCCCAGCCATATACCTTACCCATAACGTCAAACACATTCTCTCAGAGATCTGAAACAGACACTAACTCAAACATAGATATGTATGAGATTTCTGACACAGAACCAGATACATTGCCTAACGAGTACCCTTGGCAGAAAGTACAAAATAAAAACAAAAGAAAACGCGTTACAGTTTACTCGACATCAAAAGAACCTCCAGCTTCGCAGTCAAGTGCAAGCACAAATCCCTCATCTCAGTCCAACAGATTTCATATATTATCTCAGGAAACGCTACAGCAAAATCCCAGTACATCAACAACAACAAATATGACTCCTAACCCTCCTTCCATTTTTATACACGGAGTTGTTAATTATCCGGAGATGACTAAATGTATAAACAATATTCTTGATCCAATGGATTATACATCCAAAACTATGAACGAAAATGTAGTTAAAATTAA